>OY039079.1:15930860-18438360 GCA_955850985.1 Elophila nymphaeata
AATGCAGAGGAAAACACTTGTGTGGTTCGATCGCAAACTTCATAAGTCAGCATACCTGATTTCAGTCTACTAAACACGTTTTCAAGGTCTTCAACCTCGGGCTATTGAGGCATTTAACTAGGTATAGCAGTGCAATAATGATCACAGAACTTAACAACTTGGGGCTCCCTGGCTTCCAGGACTTTATCCCCGGCTAAGTATCTATCTGTGTCAATATACACTCTAACCTCGATAAATGTGAATCCTCAACCCAAAGGAAAACACTTGTGTAGTTTGACCGAAAGCGGTATACATTAACATGATTGATTGCAATTTACTAAACACATTTTCAAGATTTTCTATCTCAGGCTATGGAGACATTTAACTCGGTATAGCAGTGCAATAATGATCACAGAACTTAACATCTCGGGGCTCCCTGGCTATCAGGACTTTATCCCGGCTAAGTATCTGTGTCAATATACACTCTAACCTCGTCAAACTTAAGCCCCCAGTGCAGAGGAAAACACTTGTGTGGTTCGATCGCAAACTTCATAAGTTAGCATACCTGATTTCAGTCTACTAAACACGTTTTCAAGGTCTTCAACCTCGGGCTATTGAGGCATTTAACTAGGTATAGCAGTGCAATAATGATCACAGAACTTAACAACTTGGGGCTCCCTGGCTTCCAGGACTTTATCCCCGGCTAAGTATTTATCTGTGTCAATATACACTCTAACCTCGATAAATGTGAATCCTCAACCCAAAGGAAAACACTTGTGTAGTTTGACCGAAAGCGGTATACATTAACATGATTGATTGCAATTTACTAAACACATTTTCAAGATTTTCTATCTCAGGCTATGGAGGCATTTAACTCGGTATAGCAGTGCAATAATGATCACAGAACTTAACATCTTGGGGCTCCCTGGCTATCAGGACTTTATCCCCGGCTAAGTATCTGTGTCAATATACACTCTAACCTCGTCAAACTTAAGCCCCCAATGCAGAGGAAAACACTTGTGTGGTTCGATCGCAAACTTCATAAGTTAGCATACCTGATTTCGGTCTACTAAACACGTTTTCAAGGTCTTCAACCTCGGGCTATTGAGGCATTTAACTAGGTATAGCAGTGCAATAATGATCACAGAACTTAACAACTTGGGGCTCCCTAGCTTCCAGGACTTTATCCCCGGCCAAGTATCTGTGTCAATATACACTCTAACCTTGTCAAACGTGAATCCTCAACCCAAAGGAAAACACTTGTGTGGTTTGACCGAAAGCGGTATACATTAGCATGTTTGATTGCAATTTACTAAACACATTTTCAAGGTTTTCTATCTCAGGCTATGGAGGCATTTAACTAGGTATAGCAGCGCAATAATGATCACAGAACTTAACAACTTGGGGCTTCCTGGCTTCCAGGACTTTATCCCCGGCTAAATAACTGTGTCAAAATACACTCTAACGTCGTCAAACGTGAACCCTCGAGCCAGAGGAAAACACTTGTGTTTTTCGATCACTGTCAAGACATGCTCTGAATTACTGATAAATAATCACGGCTTTTATATATTATTTAGCCAATCAGTTTTCAAAGCATTCCCATGAAAATTCACTTATCAGCAATAACAAATATGAAATGAATTATATTAAATTTAATAAAATTGATCAGGTCTCCGATTACGAGTTCAGTTTAAATAATAAGGCTTCGTACTCACGTTATAATAACTATGATTTAATATGTGAATAAAGATATTGTTATTTAATAGGCTTCCAAGATAAATTGTTATGAAAATAAACTCATAGTTTATGTATAGGTAATCATCCTGATTGTTATGTTATACATACATTGTTAATACCGTAATCTTGGTAATACAGCAAACCTATTTATTGTTTGTAACTTTCAAATACTCTGATCAACAAAGAGTATTGATCACCATATACTCCATCCACCAATCCGCATTGGGCAAGCAGCGTGGCGGACTATGATCTAAAAAACCTCCTTTGTTGACAAGAAGAGACCATGTGTCCCAAGGCTGTTGTGATTATTATGAATCGCTGATAAACGTTTATAAACGAGAAAGTTTGTATGTTTGTTACTCGTTCACGCAAAAACTACTGAATGTATTATAACCTCATAGCTCATACATCAGAATAACATAAAAGCTATAATTATACTAATCCTACGCATACGAAGTCACGGGCTAAAACTAGTATTAAATAATTTTCATTCTTATGAAATAGTCTTTATGTTGCATGTGATGCTTAGAGTCAGCAATTAGACACACGTTCACACGCTCACAGGCATTAGATTAGCACATTCGGTGTCATTTTTAATAATTAATTTAACAAAACAAAATTGATGACATATTGTAATATTATAAGTGCTAATTGGCATCTTTTGTCAGCAAATATAACGGATGCACATAATATAAATGCATACTTCTATTATGGTGAATAAAAATACTCGTTCCATGTCTATTTACATGAACACAAAATTACTTACAGTAGTGTTTTTAATAATACTAATCGGTTTTATATAGAATGGATAATTATAAATAATAAGAAAGGTTGGTCACTCCTGTTCAATTATTGCTAGTTTTGCAGTTTACTTGTAATAAAAAGCGGTAAAATGGTAGTCACCTCACCAGTGCTCCAAGGTGCTTTCTAAGTCACTACTCACCGATAATAGTGCTAACGTAGTACCTACCCACTACTACCTGAAGAACCAGCGAGATTCAAATCTACATCGGAAAAACAAATCGACCCAAACAATGTTCGTAAGTTTTTATCGTCTTTCCACTTTGTTTAAATTTAACTTGCTTCGCTGAATGTTTGTTATAATATGTTGTGTTTGCCAGGAAATTATTTTCCACACATAAAATCTTATCTTAATACAGTATTGGTATTCTTCACATTTCAGGTCTGAAGCCAAGTATACCAAGCGCGCTGCTAAGAACCAGTCAAGCCTTTTCTTTGACACTGACGAAGAAGTCGTAAGGTGACTTTAATTTTCTATTACTTATTAGTTCGCTATTTTACGTCTACGAAATGTAGATGTTAAACTACAATAATTATAAATTATGTTTTCAATTCCTCTAGCTCCAAGAAGAAAAGTAAGACGAAGTCGGTGCCTTCCAAGCAACAGGTGGCATCCTCCTCTTCGACCGAAGCTTCCGAGTGGTTGTTCGACACAGAGTCGGACGAAGAGGTTCCAGTCCGCAACCCAAGTAAAGTCGAGAGCGTCTTGACGCGTCGAGTACCTGGCGGCGTGACTCGTCGCACGGCGCAGCTCAACGGTGGGTTGGTGGCGGAGTTACGACTCTACAGCACGGAAGAGGTACGCGACCTTGCTGGTTTGGAGAAGTGCGACAAGGCAATCGTTTGGTTACGATTGCAGGGTGACTCGGAGTCTGAGGAATTCCTTGCATTGAAGCAATTCGTTAAAATTGCTAAAACAAAATTTACTGAGGAGGGAACATTTTATAATCACAAAAAGAAAATGTAAGTAATTGATTATATTAAGCTGGGTACCTAACTAGTTAATGTTCCTTCCACAGTAAATTATATTTTGGTCAATTAATATTCGTTTTACTTTTTTTCATATACTTAACTTCTTAGTTTACCATTAGTTTATATACGGTGTATTTACCTACATTAGTCACTTCATCGGCTAACACAGTGAAAACAAATTCATTATGTCGAAGACTATATTCTGTTCAGTGTGTAACATATCCATTAAAAATAGGGCTTTCTCTGCTCACTTAAAAAGTATTTTACACAAAGACAATAGTTCGGTTGTTGAAAGTGAAGGCATTGAAAAAGTTCATAGCGCTTTCCGCAGTCGTATAGCGTCATATCGAATTCGATGCGATGGTGTTGCTCGCAATAGCGAGGTACCTGAACAACCGGTTCGTGTGTACACACCCGTTGAATTTTTGTCTCATTTGCGCGGACGAGTAAGTCTGTTACTATCATCACGAATTCAAAGTCATACTAATCTGAAAGTGAATTTCGAGTTGTTTTGTCAATTTTTTTTGCATAAAAATGAGTCAGTTGCCGTTAAATCTTTTGCCACCGAAAACATTATTTTGCACCAAAATTATGACTTTCTTGATTTATTTTCAAATATAACTAGTTTGTTGTGTAAAAAAGTCGAAGAATTTGAAGAAAGAGATAGCGGTTGGGCTTATTTGAAAAGTCTATACCTGGAAGTAAACATAAATAAATACAACCCTATGAGAGCCTCAAGTTATATAGATTTACCTAAGACAATAAAACACAAAAAAGCATGCGTCAATATTCAAAATTTTGACGATTATTGTTTTTTATGGTGTGTCGTGGCTTCACTTTTTCCTGTAAAAAATAATGCGCAGCGAACTTCAGCCTATCCACATTTTGAAAGTGTACTCAATGTTAGAGATATTTCGTTTCCGGTGGGGTTTTCAGATATTAAAATTTTTGAAAAAAATAATCCTCGTATTAGTGTTAACATTTATGGTCTCAAAAATAACAGTCAAGTTGTCGGACCACTATACAAAAGTGAATTTCGAAAAAAACACCACGTTAACATGCTTTTTCTTGAGAATGGAAAACGTACTCATTACTGTCTAATCAAAGATTTATCTAAATTACTTCGCAAACAATTGACTAAACACCATTCTAAAATATATTTGTGCGAAGATTGTATGCTATTTTTTGATGACAATGATAAATTAGAATCTCATCTTTGTAGTGGTGTAGCAACAATTTTACCAAAAAAGGGAAATCTACTACAATTTGAACATTTCGAACGAATGCAAAATATACCTTTTGTTATTTACGCAGATTTCGAATCATTGTTAATACCATCTGAGTCAAACTATGGAGACTGCACATCGTCGTTGCAAAAACATGTGCCTGCTGCATTTGGATACTACATTGTATGTTCCTATGATAGCTCACGCAACAAGTACGTTTCTTATCGCGGTCCCTCCTGTGTAGAAAAGTTCTTAGAACATTTATTAGCGGATGTAGTTATTATTTATAATATTTTACAGTCGCCACTACCAAAGTCTTTAACAGATCAAGACAAAGTTCATTTTACTAACTCATCAAAATGTTTTCTTTGCGATCAAATATTATTTGACGATAAAGTCAGAGATCACTGTCATCTTACAGGACGTTACCGCGGTGCAGCTCATTCATATTGCAATATCAAGTTCCGTTTGCCAAAATTTATTCCTATATTCTTTCATAATTTGGCAGGTTATGATAGTCATCTTTTTATACGACAATTAGGTGAGTTACCAGGTAGAATACAAGTGATAGCAAAGACTAAAGAAAATTATATATCGTTTACTAAACTTTTTCAAATTAATGACAAGGATATCGTACCTGTTCGTTTTGTTGATTCTTTTAAATTTTTGGGGACAAGCTTAGAGAAACTGGTTGCTAGCTTGAATGATAGTGATTTCAAACACCTCCATCGATTTTTCCCATCTCAGAAGCATTTTGACTTGTTACGACGTAAAGGTGTATATCCTTACGATTATATGACTAGTTGGAGTTCGTTTGAAGACCAAGAACTACCACCACACGACTGTTTTTTCAACAAATTATTTAATAGTAATATATCCGAAACAGATTATGAACATGCAAAAAGAGTTTGGAAATCTTTTAAATTATTAAATCTAGGAGAATACACTGATTTATATCTAAAGTCGGACGTACTCTTATTAGCGGATGTCTTCGAAAGTTTTCGAGAAACATGTAAGACAAATTATAAATTAGATCCAGCCTTTTATGTAACAGCCCCTAGCCTAAGTTTCGATGCTATGCTTTTAAAAACAAACGTGAAATTAGAATTAATAAGTAATTTGGAAATATTAAGAATGATTCAAAAAGGTATACGTGGTGGTATATGTTTATGTTCTACAAGATATTCAAAGGCCAATAATAAGTATTTACAAACTTATAATCCAATAGAGAAAGACAATTTCTTAGTTTACATTGATTGTAATAACCTGTATGGTTATGCGATGTGTGCCTCTTTGCCCCATTCAAATTTTAAATTATTGAATAAACAAGAAATTGATAGAATTGACTTTCGAAATGTACCAACTGACGGGGACATTGGATATATACTAGAAGTTGACTTGGAATATCCTGAGTATTTGCATGATGATCATAACGATTTTCCATTCTGTGCTCAAAAATTTACTCCGCCAGGTTCAAAAACTTCAAAATTAATTCCAAATTTATACGAAAAATATTTTTATGTTATCCATTTTGTTCATCTAAAAACATGTTTGAAACATGGGTTATTGTTAAAAAAAATACATAGAGTAATTCAATTCAATCAGAGTCCTTATTTAAAGCAATACATTGACATGAACACAGAGTTACGAAAACAAGCGAGTTCTACCTTTGAACAAGATTTTTTCAAATTACTAAACAATAGTATATTTGGAAAAACCTTGGAGGACACTGAGAAGAGAGTCACTGTAAAATTGGTCAATAAGTGGAGTGATGAGGAAAACAAAACGAAGAAAAGTTTATCAGCTGAGCAACTGATAGCTCGACCAAACTTTCATAGTGCTACTATTTTTACAGAAAATTTTGTAGCAGTTCAAATGAAACCGGAATCAATTATTTTGGACAAACCTATATACATAGGCTTTTCTGTTTTGGAAACATCGAAAAGCCATATGTTTGATTTTCATTACTCGGTAATGAAACCTTTTTATGCTGAAAAGATAAAGCTTTGCTATACAGATACAGACAGTTTTCTTTATTCTATAGAAAGCAAAGATTTTTACAAAGATTTAAAATCACATTTTCTTCAGTATTTTGATACTAGTAATTATCCTGAAAATAACTCTTACGGTATTCCAGATCAGAACAAAAAAGTACCAGGTTTGTTTAAAGATGAACTAGGTGGAAATTTAATTTCAGAGTTTGTAGGTTTAAGGTCGAAATTATATTGTATTAAAACACTGCAAGATGAATTAAAGAAAGCAAAAGGCATACAGAAACAAGTAATAAAAAAAGTTTACTTTAAAGATTACTCTAACATATTAAAAACAAATGCTTTTCTACGAAAGAAGAATATAATTTTTAAGTCCCTTAAACACGATATATTTACACAGGAACAGAACAAAATTGCCCTGTCAGGTAATGACGACAAACGTATCATACTAAAAAATAAAATTTCAACTTTATCATGGGGTCACAGGGATACTTTATCTTAGTATTCATCCATTTATATTTTCTTAGAAGTTATGAATGTTGTTTTCACTGTAAACCTCACAATTTTCACTTGTAAGTTATGAATGTTTTTATTACTGAAAACCCAGTAAGTTGACATTTATCTACGTTTTTCGGATTTCTGGATTAAAATAGACATAGAGTTATAAGTAAATAATGTAATGTGTTAGAAATAAGACCACCTATTGTACTATAGTTTTTGTAGTGTTTGTGTTTCCATATTTCTCAATTTAGGTAATGTTTTGTATTGTAATGTTTTCTACGCAAATGTCAATTTGTAATTTGTATTTAAGATAAGTTTAATAAGATTAGAATGTAATAACGGTACCCAGAATTATTTTAATATTACATAAATATAAACGTTTATACATTAACAACTGCATTTTTATTTTAAATACATCTTCCTAACTGTTCTATAGTTATCATTGAACCTAATAAAATTGTAAACTCACTCATCAAATTGTAATTGTATAAACAGAAATGTGATGCCTAGAACTGTGAGTAATGCAAAAATAGCAAGTCGCGACATGTTATTGATGAGTCCGAAGTCCTAGTAATTTAACTCGTCTTTCTGCTATGTCAGACAAAAATAAATGTGATGCCTAGAACTGTGAGTAATGCAAAAATAGCAAGTCGCGACATGTTATTGATGAGTCCGAAGTCCTAGTAATTTAACTCGTCTTTCTGCTATGTCAGACAAAAAGAAATGTGATGCCTAGAACTGTGAGTAATGCAAAAATAGCAAGTCGCGACATGTTATTGATGAGTCCGAAGTCCTAGTAATTTAACTCGTCTTTCTGCTATGTCAGACAAAAAGAAATGTGATGCCTAGAACTGTGAGTAATGCAAAAATAGCAAGTCGCGACATGTTATTGATGAGTCCGAAGTCCTAGTAATTTAACTCGTCTTTCTGCTATGTCAGACAAAATTACAGATGTAGGTCAATACAAACGCAAACACATACACACACCTACAGCAAAATATGACTGGTATATATATAATCGCTTATTTGCATCAACAATTAATTCTTGTGAAAACACGAAACTAAGTGAACGTCAGTTATCATGGTGAGTAATAAATATGTCTACCTACCACAGTGAAGATGGGGGGTTTGTAAGTAATAAGTAATGTATCTCACGATAATTCTAATTAATTTCAGAACACTTCTTCGCAAATCACCTATATTCCCGATGACAATTCTGTTGCGAATGAACAGCGAGCGATGTGGCAAGACGCTCAAGATCCTCTGGAAGGGTTCACGGAGGAGTTCGTGAGGAGGCCTTCGAGTGAAGACAGACCTGATTCGCCTTTGCAACGCAAAGTTTTAAAGGCGATGAAGAGGATCACTCGGAGGAGGAAACAAAAAAGAAGCTCCTTCCTGAGAGATTGCCACTCGTTTATAGTAAAGAGTGCGCCTACGCGAGGACGGCGCTTAATCAAAATTGAAATAATAGATATGGAGAGATCTAATGAAATGTTAGAGGACTCAATGGTGTCTGCACAATACGTGGTCACTGAGAATATGGACCCTATACTAGACCAAACGGAGGGTTTGATTAATAAGATCTCCAAATCATTGTGTGGTTATAGCTATAATTTCTAAGGCTATAATCATAATCTATAATTTCATAAATTAAATTTCTCGCGTAGGAATTGTGTGTAACTTCTCTAGTTACATATAATCCTTCGGAGATACATTGTAAATAAAAGAGCGTACTGATGTAAATAGTTTGTCTTAAATGTTTAATATTCTTTATTCTCATTTGATAATTGTAAATATCTGTGTCCTATTCTTATTTCATTATACTACACTTTGAGGCAAACTGTTGTTTGATTTTATCCCACATTATGAGGTATCGTTAGAAATAAAAGACTTACTTAATATACTTTATTTATTTAAAAATCTGTAATTGACATATTATTTTCAATGCACCACTTTTTAATACATATAACATTTCTGAGAGCACAGACATTATTATGGTTTAAACAATTAAAACTAGAAGCACATTTACAATAATTTTCATACAACGTTGCAAAATTAGGACTGCCTTTAGCTTCGATGTCTATCAAGATACAGTTATCACACAAGTCTTTTATCCATTTCTGCTTTTCTACCCCCTTCATTACTATAGTTTTATTTTGTAAAATCGGAATAATTAATCTTTTGAATTCCCTGTAGTCAATATTTCCTTCGCTCCAATAAATATTTCTATTTCTTTCAATCCACCTAACTCTTCTTTTTTCTTCTGGTGTTAACTTTGAATACGGATATGGGGGCTTTATCAAAAAGACTTGAGTAAATTCCTTCGTAGATAACGCTAGCTCCTTTATTATGAAATTACCACGGTAGTCTTTAAAACCTTGAACGTCAACAAAAATAGTTGAACTCATGATATTTTGCGAACAATATTACTCAAAGGTTTGTATTCTACGATACAATCGTTCAATATTAAACAGTATGCTGACGTCTGATCTGGTATTTCTTTATGACTCTCCAGCTCCAGGCGAATATTAATTACGGGTCCAGTTTTTATGTTATCGTTTTGTCTCGAACAATCTATTACGAATAATGGCGCAATGTCTTTATATTCTTGAGCACTTAACAAACAACTAGATCTACGACCATAGTAAGACTGTTGAAAATTTACGAACTGCTCGTATATTAAAGCAAAAGAATGCTTTGCGAAATCTGTATTATAGCTTTCGTACGGATAATAGGTAGAATTTAAATAAACTTTAACGTCACGCAAGTTGCAATGGTCAAATCTGGACATATCCTTAGACACGTCATTTTTTCTGTTAGTTTGTAGTCCAAGAATCACATATCGAGGCTTCTCAATTTGTGTTGAAGTTTTTATAGACCAAGTATGTTTCGTAGTCTTCGGAAGTAATGGGTATTCATAGATATCCCAATTTCTGAACGCTAATTGTATAGGTCTATCTTTTTCAAGAAGTTTAAGTAACTTAACCTTTTCTCTGTCTGATACTTTAATATGAGGCATGCGCCAAATTATTTTATGTATTTCAATACTTCGCACAGTTTCACCGGTGTTAAGTTTTAAAGCGTTAAGGTCTGTATTACTTCGCAATAAAACAAGCTCATGTTTGCAATTTACTATTACTTTTTTATAGTCTTCAGCAAATCCAAGTATGTGACTAAGTGGAATTGATGCAGAAAAATGACCGCCAATATCATTTTTAACGCCTTGTATATCCCATCCCCATGCTTGAGATATCTTCGATTCGATGTCATTCATAGATAATAAAGATTTCATAGTAGTAGTAATGCCCGCATTCTTTACTTTATCTATTTCAACACCGTTCAATTCATAGCGTATATCTTGGAACAGATACATAAGTGAGTTATTGGTAAAATGAAATGACGGCGCTCTATCCTTGTTATCATTTTTGAAAACATTGACGATCCCTTCCAAATACAAAGTGCTTGCACTTGGAAGTATGTATAAGTCTTGTTGGTTTATTGGAATTCTTATTTCATCGTTTCTGTTGAAGCTTGTTATGTAAGGCTTGTATGAATGAGTTTCAATACATTCTATCGAGTTGTCATAAACAGGGGTATTCGTAATATTTAAGATATTCATTTCAACAGCCCAATCAATTTCAAAAATTGTTTATTCTCTTCAGATAATTTCTGTCTTTTACCACAAGCAAGTGTTCTCTTTCGGATCGCACGATAACCACTAATCTTTTGAATGTGTGGAATACTGTTTTTATTGTAATCGATCATATTTTCTTATATGCAAATACAATTGTACTTCTTCACCACGAAGATCGATAAGGTTATTGAGGCTATCCAAAATCCTTATGTTAATACTATTAATAGAGTGTCTATTGACTGGAAAGTATATTGTGTTCTTTGGTATTTCTATTATTCTATAACCTGGTGGCACATTTGGAACAAATTCATGTATTATGTGACTTGATTTTCCGTTGATATATGAACCGCTAACAATATCACATTCGATGCGTACCACTGTTGTTGATAAAATGTTTACAGGAAAGGGAGACTCATGTAATTTATTACTTTTCAGAAGAACTTTACCATAGCCCAATAAATCTCCAAGAGAATTTTGCATTTCAAAATGAATATCCTTTGTGCAGTATATTGTGGTTTTAAGAGTGTTGTTATTACAAAATAATTTGAACATACAACCTTTTATATTAGCCTTAATAAAGTCATATATATCGTGAAGCTCGTAAGTTCCTTCAGGAATTTCTACAACCTCACCATTACCATAATAAAATTTGTTGTTATTTTTTGTAATATTTGGTATAGAATTGAAGGTGGAGAAATGTAATAAAGAACACTCATAATCACCATCCAGTTCCAAAGTTGGTAAATAATTTGTGGTTAATATTGAACTTTTACCAGTTATGGATAAAGTAAAAGACATCGTGGAAATGACGAAATGAAACAAGGGATGAATGTTTATATACTATATTTATTCCAAAAATTCCTTAAAAAAAATATACACAAATGACCACAATTAACACTGTTAAAATTCTGATACCGAGCATAATTATAATAAATATTATTCGAACCTAAATACTCCACTATTTCTTTAGGAGGCTTCAAATCACCGAAACTATCAAAATATTCACAGTAGTTATTAAGTTTTACATAGGCTACCCAATGACTACCATTGTTCATATAACTATCTAAGTTAACAATACCACACTCGATCGGTTTTGCTTTATGAGGCATCATATCTCTCATATAGACTCCTCGGAAATATGGTATATCATGAGAATGGTTAATGATATCAATATTTGTTAGAGCACGTCGGGGTAGCCTACGGACTAGTTTTTTTTAATGTTTATAAATAGACCGCTGCCTTTTTTATACGGTTTGATGTAAAGACCTTTTCCTATAGCAATTGCTTCCATTGTTTTGTTGTGACGCTCCAGCTCATTCAAGTTCTTTTGAGCTGATTTATACTCATTTACTGTTTTAGCTACGCCAGCTGCACCTCCAGCTAAAGCACCAAGAGCAGACAAACCCGCGAAAATAGGTATCAAAGGTAATATCCCACCAGTTTTGGGAATCGGTATGACACGTGGAAGTCGGAAATTTCCACATTTTGGAATAACTTTTTTAGCAGCTTTATAAGCATAATTGATTAACGATGTATGACTTTTTGGTTTCATTTTGTTTATTTTTGAATTTATTTTCGAAACCATTGATTTAAACTTTTTAACTCCAGAGCCTGTTTTTACTTTAGCTTTCATAACTTTGCTAACCAACCACGAAGCTAATTTTTCTCCTTTTCCCACATCTTTTGAATGCAAGCGTTTTTTAGCCATGTCCAACAGTTGCAGGTCTGCTTTGTGTCGGTTAGGTAAATCCGTATAATTTGTATATGCAATGTCGTGGTGCTTACAAGCTTCGTCCAACTGATTAATTCCTTTATCGCCTCTTGCCAATCTTTTTTTTAATTTTGTTCCTGGTCCACAATAGTTGTATCCCGGTAAGTGAAGTTCTACAGGTAAGTTATTAATCAAATTGTTTATAAGTCCTCCTCCTAGCATTTCTTTTTATATAATGATAATGATATGTATAAAGCTGCACTTATATTATTGTACAACTGAATTGCTATTAATCCAACTATTTTCGGTATCTGAAAGACCCAACCACTTGACAAGGAGTTTGCGTCCCATTTTTTTTATTACCCTTTCAATTAAATAAACATTAGGATATTTCGTTTTCTGCAATTCCTCTTGATAAAAAGAGCCTAATATTTGTTGCTTTCTCTGATCTTGAATGTGAAATGTAACTGGAGTAGTTTTATTAACCTTTTTAATTATAAATATCTCTGTAGACCAGTTGGGGGTATACCCTTTATCAAAACTACTTTTATATTTACTTATGCGTACACAGTCACCTATTTTAAAATTAATCTTTTGCTTTTTATTTGGTCTGGTTTGACTGTTTTTGATATTATTCCTAACAATTATTTCGTTTTCAGAATTCACATCCGCTGGTTTAAATTTAGTAATCCGGTGTACATTATTATTGTAGGTATTCAAAACGTCGATCAAAGTTTTCCCTATCCATTTATAACTACCTTTATAGCTAAAAAGCATATGAATTTTATTCTTTAATGTTCGAATTAGTCTTTCAACAATTGAAGCCTTTTTAGTTGAATATGATGAATAGTGATTTATTTTCAGTGACTGCACAAGTGATTTAAAGGAATCGTTGTAAAATTCTGTTCCCATGTCAGTTTGTAAGTTACGAGGGCAACGACCACTTTGCGTCAAAATAGCCGAAAACGCGTCAACGACAGCTCTTTTTGTCTTTGTTTTTAAAGGAATTGCCCAAGCGTATTTAGTGAAACAATCAATGACGACTAAAATATAAGCAAAACCTTTATTATACTTCTTTATGGTCTGGAAATCAATTAAATCAGCTTGCCATAAATCATCTATTCCTTTTAAAATAACAGATCTTCTGTCGAAATTTTTACGTGCTGATCTATGGATTTCGTTTACTACTTGCTGCTTGATCATTATTTCGCTTAGCAATTAACTTTTCGACGTAGTCTTTTGTACAAAATGTTTTCTCTAACTGCTTTAAGCTTGATGCGATTTCCTCTTTTATTGTTACCATAAAAATGGAAATTTCTTTTTTTGTACATAAACCAAAAACTTTTTCATCTACATACTTTTTGTTTACCGCATCATCAGGTACCAATGGTTCTTTGATTCCAGTTAATCGCGATGACTTAGCATCATAATGACCACTTTCTGATTTTACTAAAGAGTTATCTGTTAAATCTAATATTTCCGAGAAACGTAATCTTTTATGAACAGAATGTCCGAATTTATCAATATTCATTTTCGTCCAGAGAAGTAGTCCGAGCAAATGGTGGAGTGATAATAGAAAAATAAAATTATAATATCTAATTTATAATACCACTTTCACGTAATTCCTCAATTATGGATATAATTTCATTATCTAGCCCAGTATTTCCAGCATGTTTAGAGGCAATTAGTAATTTCAGTCTCTCCACAAGCTCGTTAGGATCATCCCAGTAAATATAATCAGTATCTTTTCTATAATTTTTCTTCACACGTAGTCCTTCACCCTCACTAACATAGTTAACATTACTTACACTCGATGAAACAGAAGATGTTGAAGGTTTACGTAACTTAAATAGTGGTCTTATAATATTTAAATATTTTCTGCCTTTATTAGATTTGATTGGCTTCTTTGGATCATAATCTCGACGGTGAGCGTTAGTTTCTATCAGTATTGCTTTATACACTTGTCCATCGCTTTCCGTTATCAGCTCTAAATTGGGTACTTTCTTAAATAAAAGCTCACACAAACCAGGAGTTTTTCTGTACTCATGACCTGCTATTGATATTTTTTTATCATTCATTTCTACACGAGATGTACCCATCATTAATTTACCTCGTTCTCTTCTAACACCAAATGGAACATCCCTAAATATTTCAGAAGACATTGACCAAGAAGTTCCATCTAAACTAGGTATTGAGTCTATTGTTCTGAACGAAAGATTACTTGTGTTGTTAGGATCAGACTCGTCAATAGCATTTCCATCTAAGTTTTGATCCATTTCATCAGAATCTTGAGAACTGCAAATGCTATTTTTATTCTTAAAGGTTTTCTCAAAGTCCTCGGAGTCTAGAGAAAGATTCTCATCTTTCATGAGAAAGGAATCTCTCACTGAATCATTCATAGAATGCTTTGATGTCTGTAAATGTTTTTTATGTTGTATAATTTGATTGAGTGAAGTCGTAACGGGTTTAAAAACTGTATCTAACATTTTTTCATTTTCACTTTCCATTAAACGCATTTCTTTGACTTTCTTTTTGACAGCTTCTGAAGCTTCAACCACTTGATTTTTTATTTTCTGTTCCATTTAATAAACTGTAGAAGTTCACGTGTTATGTCTAATAGTTTTTTAGGCGAAATGAATCTGAACTGGTATGAATCTCATTTTATTTATTAATCAAATTTAACAAAAGTATCAAAATTCATCCTGTATCCACCTTTATTTTTCGGACAATCCTTATTAATTACTAAATAATTATACGGAATCTTCCAAATTTTCGAAGACAATTCTTTAAACTCTGGCCACGACATATCAGTACTAACATGTTCATCGTATACATGACGTAAGTTGATATCGTCTTGTTTGAATAATATTATTAGGTTGGCGTTATCTCTTACCAACTGTTTAGGAACTTTAGTGTAAGTTTGATTTAAGTAAAAACAGTCAATAAATTTATGCCTACCCATTGCAAAATAATCTCGCATGTTGGATTGATTTTCACATGCTACATCATCGAAAATTATTACTGAATGTGGTTTAGCCTCGTGTGGACTCACGATCAAGTCATTATCTCGATATTTTGCGAATGATACCTCTGGCACTAAATTCAAAACCTTTTCTAGGTATACATATTTGGATTGATATAGCGTCTTAGAGTATAAATACACATTTTTAAACCGCAGTCCATTTTCATGTAGTAGAAGGCCAATAAGTAAGTTTGTTTTCCCACAGTTTGACGGCCCACAAACAAGACATCTAATCATATTAGGTAGCAATTTTCCATGTCGATGAACAGATACTACCTCATCTGGGCAAATTTTTTGAAATTGCAAAGATAGTGGTTGTTTAATAAATTTCATCGTAGGTAGTATCCATACAGATCGATGTAGGTAGAGAGAATGAATGTATTTATAAATATCTGGTTTTATATTCATACCACGGCAGTTATAGAGAGGATAATTATCCAACAGCCAATAATCATGAAGGGGGGTTTAGCAGCTAAATCAAAAAACGCTTTCAATTTAATATTGGAGTGTCTAATTCACTTCGCATTTTAAATCAGCCTTTTAGTAAATCACCTACACAGAACAATGTGATGCAAAACTGCAAAACTTAAGACCACTTCGTGATTTTCACTACTGTTATTGGGCATCCTGGCACACTTTTTTACGAAATTGATCGAACGATAGTGAGATCAATGGAGTGCTAAAAAAGTGTGCCAGAATGCCCAATAATACCCTACTTCAATCTATTAGATTTATAAAATTACATTGAGTCTGCAGTCATTAAATACCTTTCAAAATTCTAGTCTAACTAGTTCAAGTAATTTCTACAATTTCAAGCAAATAAGTTTATTTAATTTAAAATATTCAATCTGAAATCTTATTACAATTACGTGGTTGACGTTTACAGAGTCATTCAATTTTACTTGAAATGTACCTATATTTTTGAGCCCCAGTCAGTAACAATTTAAAAATTAATTAGAAATTAGCATGGTTACAAAATCTAACAAATTAAATAAATCACGATAGATATTTAAGTCTTCATTAGGTATTTATTACTATTCAGAAGTTCGAGATAGGACACAGGCGCAGCGGACTAGCTGCTCAAAAATTTTGAAGTCCCAAACTATATGTAGCGTCGTCTGGGTTGTCCCCTTGGCATTCGAAGTCACATGCCATCGTTGAGTTGTTTTTGTTTTCCCACCACTGCTAGTTCCAGACGGCCCTTTTCAAGGCCACGACCGCGCCCGAAGTCCCCCGGGTGCAGTCCGATGGCTGTTCCCGGTGTCCTCGTCAGGAGGACGCGCCAGGTCGAGCAGCCGTCGGTGGAGGAGTGCCTGCTGGCCACTTGGTGCAAGGAGTGCCTAGACGGGCAGCGTTGGGACGGTCTCGGTGTAGTTACGCTCACGTGCGCAGATCCCGAGCCGTACCGTAATAGCGCACTGAAGGTCAGGCCGGGGAGGATGTGTTGCGGATATGGAGGGAACGCTTTTACCTCGAGTCCCACATATCCCCTGCGGGTGGCACCATCCATAAATCTTTCCTCTAAGGGTTGAAAGGTAGCCTATGTTTTATGTAAATTTTATTAAACTCGGTTTAGTCGTTTTTGAGTTTATTCGTTACAAACATACAAATAATTCTTTCGATAATAATTATTATATTAATATAATATGAAAGTGCAGACTTTTCCTATAACGTTGAATTTACATCTTTTTTTCAACTAAAATATTGTTGAATACAGATTTAATAAAACATTTTGATCTATATTTTAAAAATGGATGAGATGAGCACCATTTCGCGCAAAAACTTTCCTCTCTCATGTTCAAATTACTTTGACTAGCGCTGCCCTTTTGTTCTTTTTTATTAAAAATCTTTCACAGTTCGCCTTCACAGCTTAACTCAATCCTGGCCTATGCTCGCCCACATTTTCACGGTTCATCGAATATAAAAAGAAAATAGCATTTTAAAAGGGATCGTGGATCCTTTTATCGGTTTTGTCCAATTTCGAGACGCTCGTGCTCGCGCATGTTTCAACAAACACTGATTTAACGATTCGTAAAACGATTGAATTAGATTTATACTTCATTTGTGTGTGTTTAGGCGCTCAATGTTTTTGTTTGCTTCTTGAAGTAGAGTTCCTTGAATTGCGGCTTAAATACAACCCTGTACTACGTACAATGCAGACCCATACGTAACTCCGTCAGACGAATTTGATCTCAAATGAGAAGTGAACGTGGTTTATAGCTAATAAAAGAGGGAGAAATAATTTGACTACGAAATTTAATGGCCAGAAAGCTATGTGATTTCACGTTGTCATAACAGCTGTCGGCTGTTCCAATCATAATCCTGAAACTTTATTACCTGTAACGTCACAGCAAGATGTACATCATGAGCATGACCAAAAGAAATTTCAGTACCAGCCACTTAAGCAACTGTAATTAATCCCTTAAGAGTTAACGACCGACAATTTACAGCATGTAAGGATTGGTATAAAAGTAGATATACTGCTATATGCAAGCCATACTAATATTATAAAGAGAAAAAAATTGTATGTTTGTTATAGATAAACTCAAAAACTAAGTACTTGGTGCCCTCTTGGTGGAGCGGTCAGTATAGCTGGCTACACATCAAGCGGTCCGGGTTCGAGTCCTGGTTGCGACAAATATTTGTGTGATGAACACGAGTATTTGTTGACGAGTCATGGTTGTTTATATATTTATTTAAGTTTATTTATAAAAATATCTAATAATATTATATATATTTAAAAAAAAAAATGTCCGTTATCTAGTATCCATAACACAAGTTCTTAATGATACTTACTTTGGACTAGATAATTGGTGTAAGCGTGGAAATATATATTACTTAATCGATTTCTAAATCTTTTTCATCATTAGATTGCCACATTATTTCTTAATAACAAAGGTATTTTTTAATAAAACTCCATGCAGCCGCAGCCGTGGGCGGAGCTCTAGTATAAAACAATTAAAGCAAGTTCAGAACGTGGCCGCTTACATTGGTTATCATAAGAAGGCTCATGAAGAGGGCTATGCTTGGAATTTCTATGGTTGATCATATCAGAAATTATGTAATCCGCAGGAGAACCAAGGTCACTGATGTAGCCCAAAAAATTGCGGACCGTAATGCTGGGGCCGCACTTGCGCCTATCGTCCCGAAGTAATGCGTGGCGATACTTCGTACGATACACGCAAGTGCGGCCCTAGCAAAAGTTATCGCGATAAAGCATGTGGCATTTTATTATTGCACGAACTATCGTGCAATAATCCAAGATGTTTTTATGAAGTTTCGGAAGATTAGCAAATTACATTTAGCTTTAAATATTATGCGAGAAAAAATAGTTTTTATTTTTATTATGACATTTTATTTATTTGGCTAAAATATGATTGTTATTGTATTACTGAAAAATGCAATAATATATTTTTATTATGTGCTTGCGTCTGTTTTGATTGCGTCCCAGTTACATTCTACTGACGTATCTATCTGTCAAAACGGGCCTATTATATTGCGCGGACTAATAATGGAAAACAACTTCCGAAATGAACAACGCATGTCTGACCACGCAGCGCGATAGGTTAACGCGCTAAAACCCTGACGTACCGCCTCCCGGCCGATAATGCACAAGCAACCCGAATATTCGCGACGATAGCCGATAACGGCCGGTCACATCTGCGCGTATCGTGTCCTAGCACGAAGCTTCGTGACGATAGGCGCAAGTGCGGCCCCAGCATGAGTGACAGTGGGCAGGGCATATAGCGAGGAGGATTGACGGCCGTTGGGCCGGAAAGGTCCTCGAGTGGCGGCCACGTACCGGGAAACGCAGCCTTTGTAGCCCTACGACACATCGATTAAAACTGCAATATTGAAAATTTTATGTATCCCGTGACAAAAAATTATAGCTAAGAACCATCTCGACCATGACAACTTTCAAACAAAATAAACTGCATCAAAATTGGTCTATTTGTTTAGGAGCTACGATGCCACAGATAGACATACAGATACACAGACAGGTCAAACTTATAACACCCCTCTTTTTGCGACGGGGGTTAAAACTGAAAACAGAGGAATTAAGTCCGTTAGTTTCACATAAAGTTTATCCACAAATTTCCGCAAAATAGTCTTGATGCTAGAAAATAAGAGATTGAGGCTAACTTGTTTAAAAGATGATGATGCGATTTCTATGCTTAGTCACTGCCGCGGGTAGTGCTGATTTGATCGCTAAGGAGGGGACGTATACTTGTCCAAACAACTGCAGACCACGCAACGGAATAAAGGCCTCGTGTTGTCGTCCTTAAGGTTAAAATTTCTTTGAAAAGAATCGGTCACATAAATAAGCGTCATGATTTTGCAAGTATTCCGTACAGTGAATGATTTAAACGTTAGCTTTTTATTTTGTTAGGCGTGGTTAGAATTGTTTGACGTAAATGTTTAAATTATAGCGTAGCGGGTCTTGATGCGACACTCTTTAAAACTATGAATTGAACTAAAATAAATGAAAATGATTAATTTCTTTGTAAGATGTTTGTCTGTATTCAGAAAACTAACCAAATATTTTTAGATGACGAGTAAAAACTTTTGAAATAACTTCGACACAGTTAAAAATAGCTCGAAATTATTCTGAAGAAATTTATGTCGACCATAATTAAAATAAGACCACACTCAGGTATCTTTGGTAGGATTCGGAGGTCCCTGGTTTGACCCTCAGAAGGGTACGAATTTCATTCAACAGACTTTTCACATTCCATCTTTATGTCCTGCACAAAAATAGTCACGAACCGTCAAATGTGGATACCTACTTTATTTTGCTTGTGACTGGACGAACTAAGCTGACACGAGAAAATATGTTATGTTAGTATACTTAACTACCACCATTTTATCAAAGTATATCGCCATAGTAATATTGCAACCCAATCTATAAAAGTTCTTATAGTTGGCCAACGGCGTCTCGAAAGGGCAATCGTGAGGAGGACGCGGGACGAGAGGGGTGCGGTTGCGACACCGAACTGCCATACACTCGTTCGGTTTTACGCTGTAGAAATAGTGTGTGTTACGACAGTAAGTGATAAGAATATAAGTTCCGGTCTCATTGGTGATGATGTGATGACACTTTCCATCAGGTAAATCAATTCACTGTCGAATTAAAAATAATTTTGGAATAAACGGCCTTTACGCAACTCAAACACACTCACTACTCTATGCAAAGTGGCTGATCAAACTCATTTTTAGAGTTTGTTTAGCAAACATTTAGAGTGTCGGTGAAGCTATTCTAACTTCAGCATAAACACTCATGCAAATTACCTCCCAATACACGAGTGGAAGATAAATAAACGATCAGCCAATAAAAATATGCGACAGAATTTGTCTCTGAAAAATAAAACAAATCCGTGGTTATTTGTTTTGTCAAACGCAAAAAGGTTTTGTCCATCGCGTGCTAGTAAGCAAACGGTATTTAAGTAATTACAAAAACTTTCTATTTATACCCATCGTTCAATCAATCCAGCCAAACTGTTTTTTCTGAGTTATATTTTTTCTAAATTAATTCTCTTTTATTTCAATGCTAAATCAGAGTGGTTTTAAGATTAGAAAAATACATTTTGATTTCAGTAATGCTTGAATGCTTGTAAATTTAATCTACGACTTTACCTAAAAATGAAATCGCCCTTTCTGTTCTTTTTCGGTATTGAATTTTATTTATTTTTGTAAATTGTTCTCAAATTACGCTATTGCTTTCTAGTAAAAGCTTCGATAAAATATTAAATTTATCTAGAAATCTGACTAAGGCATCTGGATTTCTTTTACCTTATATTTTCGGTTATGTCTTTCTTTGCAACTTGCTGAGTCGTGCTCAATTCGGTGGATGTCATTAATCACGATGAAAAACAGCATGTCACTCAGAAATAATGTAGTTTTCTACTGATAAAAAAAAAACTATATATGCACGTTTTCCTTCTTTTTCAAAATTTCAAACAATATAACTTAGATTTAAAAAAATATTGATTGCAAACTAATTTGGAAACACCGAAGCCTAAAGGACTACTAGACTGCCCTTTGTTTATTTTCAATTGACAACATTTACTACCTAATTAAAAAACCTTTGTATTGTATTGTAAAAACCAAATTGCGGCGAATTGGTACTACATACAAAAAAAATAGTTTTTAAGGTTTGTTTGGATATGTTACCGGCCAAACCCGATTTTAAGATAAACTAGTTTTTCCTAGGCCAAATCAGTTCACTAACCTACCCATCACTCAGCCATGTAGGTGCATAAAACACAAGACTCTCCCAAAAAAACTGTGCACTCCGCCTGGTCATAAAAAAAATAGCCCTAACCTAACCCATCACTCAGCCACTAGATATCTCCAAATCGCATAAAGGACTAATTATTTTGGCCTAGGAAAAACTGGTTTATCCTAAAATCGGGTTTGGCTAGTAACAGATAAATTCAAAATCCAAAAAAATATCCGAATTAGTAATAGCGATTTACTTTCTTAATGCCTATTCCCTCAAGTTTTAGTAATCAAGGCAGAAATTTGATACTGTATGTGTTTACTAGATTAAGTAAGAAACAAATATAAACATTTCATATATTTTGTAAATTGGCCTAAATTCTAACATCACATAAATCTAAGATAAATGAACTTATTAATTTAGTGTAAAATTTAGCTACCAATTTTCATGGACCGTGAACTTTGCGCCGAGATCGCGGATACTTCAGAGAATATAATTCGATAAACTAAATTAAGTCGGCTGAAGAGCTTAACACAATTTTAGAAATTAAGACTAAAAAAGTAACCTTTAATACGGGATTTGAGAAGCAATTCGTGCAACTAATCAAATTGGGTCTAACGAGAAAATGTTAGAGAGGCAACTAAGAAAAGCATCACGTAGACAATAGGTGCTGTTTTAGCAAATGAACTGTTCAATATTCAAGTTGCAAGCTTGATCGTAACAACAGAAGAAATTCAAAAGACGGAGTATCGAAATCGCTAACCTTAATGTAATTATCATAATGGCGACCAATAAAAGGAGATGTTCGGAATTGGTGAAGTAGCGTTGCTTTAAAATGTAGTATCAAAGGTGCCTGAGGCGGAAAACGTCGCATCTTATTTAGCGCCCGCCCAAAAGAGGGTCCAAGGATCGAGCTTCACCTAATCACATTACGCACAATAAAAGAGCTCGAGACAAAAAAAAGGGACGAAACAGATTTGCATGAAACGTCAAAGTTGATTAAGACTACTACGGATAAATTCTTTTTAGTATGCAGATTTGATCAGATTTAATATTTGCATTTTTCAGTCAGCAATATTCCTGGCTCAACTTGACTCCCGATAACCCAGTACAAGCCTAAAGTAATTATTGTTAGTTTTGATGTGTTTGCTGTTTTATTCTGATATTTCGAAACTGCTGAAAACTATACGGAAAGAAAATTAATTTGAATTAGAAGATCAACCAGCAACTATTATAAACCCAAGAAAGAGGAAAAATAGAAACATTTGGATCATTCCTAGTTTTTCTATAATGTTATGGTCAGGACCTATCCCAAACTAAATTCGAATGGAATCAAATTGTCTTTTCATTTAATAAAATTTTATATTATATCAATTTAGTTGACTAGTCCAAAAACTTTACCATCACATCCTGTCCCCAACTCTATTACACAATACGGGCAATTCCATTCATATATACAATGCCCGGTCAATCAGGCGTGAAGACTTTTATATCTGTAGTCACGTGTCGGACGACGTCCAGGAAACCAGTGGGGAATGCGCTTGAGCGAGACTAACATGCTCAAAACCCTGCCACATTTGGGGAGAGAATTGGTAGATAGCAATTTGGTGACAGCGCGTATAGAATGAGCAAAGTTTGATGAGAATCGGACCCTTGATTTTATCTCTGTAAAAGCTGACGCCGTTGAGACCAGAGAGCGTTATTCACATGCACTGAATGAATAATAATTATGTTCTAGGTAGGGAAGAGCGGATTAACTATTCGAATGTGAAGCAAAGCCTTAGAGAAGTAACCTCCACTATACAGAAACAAATAATATTTACTATCACTGTTTCAAGTGTAGCTTCTCTTTAAGGCTTTCCAACCTTACTCTTTCTGAAATTCCATGAAGTGGTTAGGCTCAATTTATCGCATACTACCAGGCTAAAAGCATGTTTAATTGGGATTAAAAATATGAACACTAGGTTTATCTAAACTTTTACTTATCGGAGGATTATTAAATGCTGGTTGAAGCAAACTAAAAACGAGAAAAGGACAACAAAAATTTAGTTAATTATTTGTCACGATTCGTCATGATTGTTGTAAATCTAGTTTATCGTGGATTTTTGTTTCTATTTAAAATTAATGTCTTGTCGAGAAAAAATCTTAAAATCGACGAAATTATAATAACGTTTCGGAGAGCAGAGATGTTATTGAACCCATTTCAGCTTTGATCAGTTGTTTGACTAGTTAACAGGGCAACGGCCGACAAATCCGCAACGCGTCTTTTCCCACCCTATATTATTTTGCGGAAAAATCAATGGTCAAACGTTTCCTATACAAGCATTTGAAGCTCGGGCAGGAAGAGAGATCACTATTATTATTGTCCATAGCCTCAATGGGAGCGTGCCGGGTCACTTCCGCACCTTACGTTTCCTTTATGCGGCTGATGGCTTTATAAAAGCTGTTATTTCACCAATGCCCCTTTTAATTTGTGAGTTTTGGTGCAATAAATACATAAATGGCCATAAAATTACGTGCGTGGACTGTGCATTTTATTACCGTCAGAATAATAATGAGGTCGTAATAGAAGTCTACTATAACAAAAGCTAGTTACTATGTTCAATGTAATTCTATCGTTATGTCATAAAATAGCCAGTATTAATAAAAATGCGCATTTAGTTGAAAGAAAAAACTAATTTCGTCAAAAAAGGTAAATTTAGCAGGGATGAATAAACAAAAATTATAGTAAGTATAATCAATGTTACTATATTTTTTATGATAAAAGTCCATTTTTGCATTTCCTAACACTTTTGATTTCGTTAAATAACTTAAATTCTGTGAACTTGATTAAGTGAGAAAGTGTTCATGATTCTTTAGAATAAATTATACTCGTAGTATAATTTATAATCAAATAAAAATTAAGCTGGTCGGTTATATAGGCGTCAGATTTCAACCACCTAAAAGATGGCATTATTAAAATACCAGAAAATAAAGAATATAGCAAACAGAATAAAAAAAATCCCGCCAAAGAACATACAAAATATTGACAAGTAAATGCCTACATCAATAAAAGATCACACAAACTCGCTAGTAGTTTAAGAAAACCCAATATTTTCTGAGTCTTCAAAGAGTCTTTTTGTGCTATCACATTTTGCTGTGTATTTATTCAAAGTGGGACAAAGTACAGACAAAGTCGCAAGTTAAACTATTTGAAGAAGTGAATTTTTCGACGCCCTCCGATGATGTGACCATGACTTTGCAAGATATTATGGAAGTCCTGATTTTAAATCGTTAGTATTACTTTTCGAAAATTGCATGGCAAAAATGTTCAGGTTAGAACTGTAACTGTCTCCACAAACTAACTTTTAATTAATTGGGCTACGCTAAATGCTTTTATAAGTCCAAACTCTTTTGCTTTCACCGTGCACAAAGGCTAAGTTTTGAGCAATCTAGTACATAAATCTCTAGAACGTATTCTGATAATGTAATTAAACACTAAACCTTCGATCCGTTAATATTAATCAAAGCATTGGATGTTATGTGCTGCACATAATCCATAGTCTCCTATTATGTCTACTCCTTTACCGCACTAATACCATAACGTTTCAACACATTTTCATTTTTATTTCACAATATTTAAAATAGATTCATTAGAAAGTATAAGACATACAATTCGTTAAGTTTTACCTACTTAATAATAATATGTAATGAGTGATAGACCCACCACCACTGTAAGCTGCTGTTACTGAAATCCTACGAAAGCCACAAGATTTTGACTATGAAGATATGCACATGAACACTCACTATCATTGAAAGAGTCATTCTTTCTTACATCACAGCATACTCCTGCAATCCCCCACCACACCTGCCTGTATATAGGTACCTTCTACGGGAAATTTTTCTATTGGCTAGCATTTACCAAGCGCCTCGCCTTCTTAAAATAATGTCCGTTAAACTGTAAATAATTCTGTCCCGATTTTTTATACTTAGATGTGGTAACATTAGTTATAACCGAATTTACGATCGACTCTATTCAGAGGGAGACAAAGATCACGAGTTTCAAAGCCCCCTTTTTATATTATTGACGTGTCACCAACTAAATTGGTACCTTCTAGGGGAAATCTGTTTTATTTGACGTATTAGGTGTGTTTCGGTGCACGCTGCGATCTAATATTTCTCGACAGGTGGACCGTTTGATTTAAACACCCCGCAGCGCGAAACTCTTTTATATTTTTTTGAATAAATTTAATAAGAGAACATTGCATTCTCCTTTCGTTTGATCTTTCTTTTCTGTCTTTGTAAAATTTTCTTGCGACTAATATTTTACAGTCTGTGTTAGTTAATAAAGAGAGGCGAAGTCTTTTAAAGCCAGTACCTAATAAGAAAGTCGATGACCTTCCGCACCAAATATCTCTACAAAACTTACATTTTTTAATTAATATAGTGAAAGGGGATCTATATTAAATTTTATTATAAGTAAAAAAATTCACTAAAGACAGGTTCAAGTTAAGCTTCAGAACAAAAATTATTTTTTTAATAAACGTTAGTAACACGAACAAATACTAACAACTACCATAATTATATGAAAATCAATCGGTAAACATTAATTAAAATTATATCAAATGTACCATGTAAATTGTTCTTTTTTAACTTGCGATATATTTATTGACTAGTTATATCAATGTGCTAACGTATTTTAAGATTTCTAAAGCTTACATACCTGAAGGGTTGAAAGTACTGTTTATAAAAAGTTTTATTAGCAAAACATATGTATTCTGCAAATAAATCAATTTAATTTGAATTTAAAGAAGGTGATTCCTCGTTCCAGCAGCTCCATATTAAACTTGTGTGATAAAGCTATTACTACAATAATATATTGATGGAAGCCATTACCCCACCTACTGCTAGCTAATCATCTAACGACCGTCTGGCTCGCAAGCTGTGTCAACCTCAGTCCAATTCGGGAGTGCCCATAATAGCCCATATTGCAAAATGTATGGACCTGAGATGGAAACTTTGATTGGACTCACGAATTATGTATGTGCGTATTGTCTATTAGATAAATAATAAACTGTTATATTTCCACCCCTATTACCTAGTCCAAATTTAATAGGTATAATTGATAAATGTGGCTTTAAATACCACCGAATGAAAGTACATTAGAATACCTTTTCGAAACTGCCCGGGCTGCTGATATGAGTGTAACATCTGTCGTAGTGGTTTTTGTTTGTTGCTACACTGAAAGTTTAAGTCACGTTTAGATAAACGCGAAATTTGCAACCGCCGTGGACACCGAAAAATATGAAACGATATCCTAATATGTCAGATGTACCTAAGTGTAAACTTCAGACCAAATAAAAAGTAGACGGACGGCTGCGGTAAACGCACTAAGCTAAGACCGATTTTATATATATGTAGCGAGTGAGCCGTTTTTTTTATTTGGTCTGAGGTGTAAGCAAATGTTACCTAAGCTCTGCTCAAGCCTTTTGGGACATGAGATTGATAGTTTAAATTTACTTTTTTCTAAAATTATCAACCATGACTCATATTGACTTCTTGGTGGAGTGATTAGTTAAGTT
The DNA here is from genome assembly GCA_955850985.1 of Elophila nymphaeata. Classification (NCBI taxonomy): domain Eukaryota; kingdom Metazoa; phylum Arthropoda; class Insecta; order Lepidoptera; family Crambidae; genus Elophila; species Elophila nymphaeata. The sequence continues at coordinate 15,958,216 of OY039079.1, forward strand.
GCCTTCATATAAAGGGTTTCAGTAATTAGGGCTGAGGTTAAATGTTTATATGACATTTTTGTTCACAAGTTTTGTATCCTACTCATCATCATCATCATCCACAGCTCATATAATGTCCCCACCGAAGGACTCGAGCCTACCCCACATTAGGGGCAATTAGGCCTTATAGTCAACCACGCTGGCCAAGTACGGGTTGGTCGACTTCACACACAACCTAAGAATTTCTTCATAGGTGTGTGCAGTTTCCTCACGATGTTTTCCTTCACCGTAAAAGCGTCGATTAAACGTACATATGAATTCAAAATTAGAAAACACATTGGTACGTGGCGGGGATCGAACCAGTGCCTCCCGGGTGGGAGACGACGCTCTTACACACTACGCTACCAGCGGTTCATCTTTGTATCCTATTAATATTATAAACATGAAAGCTTGTATGGATGGATGGATGGTTGTGTGTTTGCTACTCTTTCACGCAAAAACTACTGAACGGATATTAATGAAACTTTACAATAATGTTAGCTCATACATCAGAATAATATAAAGGCTATAATTAAACCAACATTGACGCGAGAGAAGCCGCGGGCGACTACTAGTATATGTATGTATAAATTATCAAATGGCATCACATTATTCTCCTTGAATACTGGTACAGGTTTTGAACGCAGGACTTAGGCTGTAGAACAAACTACTCCACCAAGACGAACATCACAAGAAGGATGCAAGTCATGAAAAATCGTCGTACAATTTGCGAAAATTAGATGGTGAGAAATAAAGCGTTGCTAGTGTGCATTGCATTCATTTTTGAGAAAAAAATAATAAAAAGACAGTATCTTATGAGCCGAATTTAACGATTGTAAATATTTACTTATAACCACATTCACATGTTCAAATGATAACGAAAAAAATACCCACAATGTTTTCTTTATCTGTCTTATTAACGTTTAAAATTTAAGTTAAAGCGCCCTACATCGAGAATAGGCATTGTAATTGAAACTGATCTATTACTAAGATACAACGCTGATTACCCAAACACGTCAAGATTTGTTTGCGTGATAACCATAAGCAATTACGGTCTATTGCCATCAGTTTACTTACCAACATCATCAGTCCACCCCTGTGAATATTTGATAATGGACGTAGATATGTTTGAGTGCGCCCGCATGTCGTAATTTCGGTTAATTTTAAGTACTATCGCCACACTGATGATAAATATTTTGATTTATCTTTTGTCCCTTTGCTGTTACGCAGATTGGTTTAACCCCTTTATTGTATATCTAATTTGATTTTTTGATTGTATTGTGTAGGTACATCAAGGGCTTAAAAATCCTCATCATAAATCTGAGGGCAATAATGATTTGCAATAAAATCTAAGAAGATCTAGTTCTTCATCAGGTTAGAATTCAGGTAATTGAAAAATCTTAGGGAAATTTTTAAGCTTTGATTATATCCACTAACAATACTTACAGATGCAGAGTAACGTGGTAGCGTCTATATTCAGGACACAAGAGAAAAAAAGATTGTTAAGTTTCTGAACCAGAAGGAAAATAAAAAACCGTTACTCCTGTATGTGTGTTATCCTCACCACTACATAAAGCGTTTCCTGAATGTTTTGTTATCTAATTGCTAGTAATACTAATTCTCCCATTGTTTTCATCTTTTCTTTTATCTGCAATGTTACCTCTTTCTCAACCTTCCTCATCAGTAATAAAATATGAGTATTAATCTGTAGTAAAGCTTTTTCAGTAGCCTAGTTCCAAAGTTCCAAAATATAAGTCTAACAAATGATATATTTTCCTAAAATCAAGTTTCCAACAAACGTTCAGGTTAACATTTACGTCGTAAGTTCAATGACTTCCAAAAATAGCTACATTTTATAATTATGTATATCAAAATGAATTTGCTTAAGCCTCGGAATTACCTTCACGGGATTTATAATTGGCTTTCTCAAAACCGCGTTGCTTCTATTATTAAACCCGTCTGTAGCTTTTAGCACCCCAACGTTTAAGTCCGAAGACATGTTATGTTCCCCTAAGTGTATGTAAATTGGTAAATGTAATAAATTGCATATATTTATCTGGTAATGGTGCTTTAACGCCAGAGGCGTGGTTCGGAAAGGGATCGATTGGTACGTGCACGGTTTATGGAAGACGGTCTTAAATTGCACTTAGATTTTAGGAAACGTTGACGAATTGGGGTGGTAAACGAATTTATTGAACCATTTTAGGTCAAACATTGATACCGAGTTGTAAATAATGTCAACTATATGTTTTAAAATTTCTATGTGGTAGATTCTGCAACGGTTTCTAGGCTCAAATTTGCATTGAGCCAGTGTGACCATATGACCCTGCCAATTCTATAATCCTCATGGGGTACTACTTAGGAAGAAAATTTGTGGTTTATGTCCAGTAAATTACACTACTTCTACTATAAGATGTTTGAAGATAATTTAAATGTGTTGTGGGTAATGGATTTTTGAGTTTTTTAATACCTATACACACAGCAGTTACACAGTGTTTTAGTTAAAATAATATTAGTATCACAATATTTGTATTGATAATTGCATGTAGACTACTCTTCGTAGTCATTATTATATCGAGTCATGATAATATCAGCTTCGTTCTTCCTAAAAATAATATCCCTGTAACTAACTAATTACTGAACTGAAGAAGCAACAAAGTGGCGGAGCGTTAGTAGCGTTGAAGTTACTTATAGAATGAAGAATTATATTGTCGTTTCGTAAGAAATACATAGCTGGTAAAATTAAGGGGCGGCTTAGTATTGGTAACAATTCTCTATAACTCACAATACAAGAGATATAGGCAGAAATGGAGCAGCTGCTCGAATTTGGAATAACAAATGAAAATTCTGGTTCCATTTTCATTTCAAGATAAAGGATAATTAATTAAAAACCTAGATCTGTATCAGTTGACTACATATACTTCGATTCACAATCAGATTACATACGAATATTCGAATGCAATCGACAGTCGAACGTTCTTTTTGCACTTGCAAATTCGAAATGCCTGTGGCGTCGCGTGCCACTGCCACTCCGCTGGCGCGAAGAATCGACTGCTTATCGATTCGGAAATAAAAAAATAGGTCTCGGAACAAGTGCATTTGAATAATCCTTGCTGGAGGAGGATTGCTTGAAATACTGAACTTTAATTTTGGTTATAGTGAGAAGTAATTGGAATAGTGACTTTTAATGTCGATAATATTATTATTATATTATATGTATAACACTTCTTCCTATATTAATATCAATTAGGTATACTCAATTTAGAATAACTACGTAATGTAAGCGTAAGAATATTATTACGATGCATTTTTCAATGCCTATTCAAATTAAACTTTTAAATTGATTGGGATCCTAATATTAAGTGATATTTTACAATCCTATTACACAAAATTGATTAAACCTCTTCTCTAGATGATTTGTTACAGATTCAATTCTTATTTGTATCAGCAGTTTATATGCCGAGAGACTAAAATTTCTATATCAATGAAATAAGATTGATAATAATTTATATGAAGAAAGTTCAAAGTTTTGAGTAGACTTTTGCTAGCGTTTGTGCCTAAACTTATATATTACTAAATTACTTTTAGCAGAGCACAAATGTCTCAGATTCAATATTACTTATTGAAGTAGGTCGTGAACCCGTGAACTCATGAAGTAATAAAAGATATGTATTGGATCCGAAATGAGTAAGTTATTAGAAAAAATCAAAGATCTTATATAAGTGCTTAGGCTGTGTTGTGGTTGAATAAATAAATAAGTATTTAGTGTCAGTGTTTTTTATGAATTTATTTAGAAAATACGACTAAAACTGATTACAATTGTATAAGTTTTGATAATCCAGGCATACAAATGTCGTTTGCTGTTTTACTAGTATGTTATAAATGAAACTATAGGTGCAATCTTTAGTACATAAGTTTATTCACATTTTTTATAAAATATACTCCGATTCACGATCAGTAGTTTGAACTAACTCAATTATTTATCTAGCTACGTCTTTGATAAACATATTTTAGAATGGGTTAATTTCTTCCTATACGAAATACTTCAAATAAATATCATTTCTGAATTAATGGTCATTTACTGTTCTCATAGCACTTGCAATAATTTTAAATTCATTTTGAACTTCCTTAACGAGATTGAAATCAATAAGTGGAACAAACAAAAACGATCGTCACAATTTAATCTAGTTATCATAAAACATGTGTACGAGTATTCATATTTGCTTCATTAAACGATTCTCATGCTCTACATCTGGTTAGTTCTATTAAGGACGGGGTCAGAACATAAGACTATCGCTTTGGATCAGTCGTGCCACCTTATCGTCACATCTGCAGTATTGGTTATGATCTAGATGAACCCTCTTAGCATTACTTCGATATAGGTTATATTATTTAGAATGATAACAATGCTAATACAAGGCAGTAACCTTATTGTTTTGTTTCGTTAAAAGGCTACGAATGTAAATTTGGCGATTTTAAAAATCCTTATTTCTTCATTGTACTTGTATTATTAGATACGGAAGCAGTTATTCCATGTTTAGCATTCAACGGTGTCCAAATATTGAAACTTAATAGTTATAAATAATGAAACCGATATAAATACAATTTTTTATTAATCAATGTATATTCATTGATTGATGACGATTTTGTAGATTTTTTATTTGAATTTGTTTTGATTGTAGGTAAAAAAAAATATACCATCAATTTTTGTATCTTCTTGGCTGTAGTAGTGGTCAGGGAAACTACCTGCATATCAAGCGGTCCGGGTAAGGGTTCTGGTCGGTATATATAAGTATTCAAATGTTTATATGATAATTATATTTTAATGGTCTTTGCTAAGTATTTATAAATTAACAAAAAAAACCCTACCACTGACCAAGAAATATCTAATAGCAAAAAAAGTCATATTTCCTAGTAAATGAGGAAGCAATGTAACAAGTGAAATTTATGTTCCAAATTAAGAGTCCGTAAAGCAGGCACGACTACAAGAATATACTTTAGTAATTGTTGAAATTTTTTAAAATAATTCCAGAAGAGAAAAAGTGTTATTAATATTAGGAGAGGCCATAAAAAAATTCAAACTGTGAGGGTGAAATAATTTTCCGACAATCCTCTCCTTCATGTTGAATTTATTAAGGGTCACACTCTCGCCCTACCTTGCCACTGTAAGTAACTGTTAGGAAAACGGTACGTTTAAATTCTGCGAGCAGAAGTGTCGCCATATATCACCGAAACATAATTTCTGGTCCCCTATAAAAAGTGAACTTCGGTTCCCTTATAGAGTGCACAGGATTAATACACGTGTCGCTAGAGTGTATTCTAATCTGGAGTGCAGTTGCGTAAGTTGATTTCTGTGTTTTGCTATAATTGTTTCTTTCATCTTTGGCGCATTTCGCTTTGGCTATTGATTCAACAACATCTGTAATAAACGTATTGAAAGATGCCCTTTTTATCATTTGTCTCTTATTGAAAACAGAAAATGAAGAAATATAATTATCAAACCAATAATACAGGTATAACATCATCTGATCATGTATGTTATCGGATTTTTTTAAATATTTTTTACTTGCTTTTTTTCATCTCCTCTGATGGTAAGTGAGGATAACCTTTGGCTGGCTATTTTATCGCTAACTAACAGTTGATCAGACCCTCAACCAATGTAGAACCCGCTATCTTTATCAGTACCAAACATAACTATGCTGTTAACTTTTTTTTGGTGGTAAGGTTTGCTTTAAAGCCTTGCCATCTCAATGGGGAATTCATATTCTTCCTTTATTTCTACTGTGTACTTCCTACTTGATGCCTGATAATTGCGATCGGAAACTACACTCTCATCATCATCTCAGTCATCACTGAGCTTAACAGAGTTGCAGAATCCTATAACTATAACTTAAAATCTAACTGGAGTATGCACTGATATCAGCATTGACATTTGTGTCTAAACTATTACTAATGTTGATAACAAATAGTACCTTAATAATAATATAAAATTACTCACTTCGTTCTAAACAAGAATTTTATGGCGTGATATATTATATACGCGTGACATTCCAATAGATATTTCTCTACTGATCCTACGCTTAGACATACCAGCGTCTGTTTCTTATTTCACGGTTGTAGCTAGGATTGGAGCTGATTGTTTTTATGGGCACTGCTCGGACTTAAACTTTGAATCTATCTGAAACACGTGTACTGAACGTTCGTGTCGGTTTAGGAAAGTTTCCCACTAAGAGAAGCGGTCAAATGGGGTGGTACTACTGTTGCTCAACTCGTCTGTTTGTTTAGAAACGTCTGGTTTGCTTAGAGACGGAGCTGAGGTATGTTCAGTGGACGTTAATTCTGTTGAACATTGATTCAATTATGCCAATTACAAGGGTATTGTAATCGATTAAATTAAAGCGACCATTGAAACTGGTATCATTCGCTTTGTTCATTTCAAGGATGTAATACTGACACGATATTGATATTAGACTCTTTATTGGCAATAAAGCTTTGTAAATTCAATTAACTTTACCTCTCTAAATAATATTTATCAGGATTAACTCATATGAAAACCACTGGAAGATTTGTAGATACTACTTGAGAATCATTAAAACAATCTTCGATACAATTTGCTGTATAAGATTTTGTTCGGATACCAATGGCATGTTTAATTTTGTAATGTAACGCCCCCGTGGTGGAGTGGTCAGTAACGCTGCCTACACATCGGGCGGTCCAGGTTCGAGTCCTGGTAATGTGAGTGTGATGAACACAAGCATTTGTTCATGAGTCATGGTTGTTTATATATTTATTTAAGCTTATTTAAAAAAATATCTAGATTATTAAGTATATTTGTCCGTTATCTAGTACCCATAACACAAGTTCTTAATGGTACTTACTTTGGGCTAGATAATTGGTGTGAGCGTGGAAATATATTATTATTATTATTGTTAATTTGCTGTATAATATTTTGTTCGGATACCAATGGCATGGTTAATTTTCTCAAAACGGTGCCGGATATTATTTCAGTCAGACTTCGATTAAAACATTCATTGTAAAAGTATCGACAAACTTAACGACGAAAGCGGTTATGGTTTTTTCCTTTCTGTTTTTCTTATGGGAATTTCCTTGCTGTTGTATTTTTAGGTCGCTTTTCTGAATCCTAGATTTAGAAATCAAAAATGCTCCAGACACTTCGGTAACATAAAGCGTAGTTATTGTTATTTCGCAGCTGCCTTATTGGGGGTGGATTCCACTAATCAGCGGAACGTAGCGATTCGAAATAGCAACAAATCTTTTGAAGGTCATCACCCTCGCAATATCGACGAAACCCGATATCACTCCGTTTCTGACAGTGTAATATAAATCCCTATCTCAAATAATGTCGACCACAATTCGTCGCCGACCCCTCTTCTCCCCTAAATCAAAGCATCGCGTCACAGCTCAACAATAAAAAAGGGAATATTTATTCGTTATTTGTTGTCGGTTTGCATTAAAATAAAACGGCCATCCAGGCTTTAGCACCCTCCCAGAGGTTTATCTAAGATCAGGATTGCATAAAATTCTCATTCCTCTTTAGAATGTGACAGCTGGAGCAACGTCTACGCATCTCATTTTGGACGCTTACTTAGTTACAACATAAAGCGAGGATGAGCATTGTTATAAAACAGTCTGGTAATACTTAAAAATTGACCTTAAAAATGGGTAACAAGCTTTTTAAGACGTTTAATACAGTCTTTACAGTAGGTACATGATCGTATAATAATTTGCTGCATTGTCAAAAATAAGACAAGCTAAATCTCTCGACGTTTCAAGGAATTGGTGAAAGATCACTATCCCATCATCATCATAACAGCCTTTGTAATTTGACCCATGGCTGGGACACAAAACCTCTCCTTGTTATCGAAGGAGGTTTAGGCAATAGTCCATCACGAATGCGGATTGGTGAAGTATGAGGTAATCAATACCCCTTTGCTGATCCATTAATCGTCTTCTGCGACACCCATTGGAGGATATGGGGTAGTGTTATTCTACTCTGCCGGCATCAGATGGTGAGGTCACTATCTATCTAAATTTAAGATCACTATCTATTTATGTTTTGAGATAGGTAGACAGCGTATTTGCCGCTCCAAATTGTAACGCCCGTTCATGCGAATCCTGTCTATGCTAGGTTTCTTGAAAGAAATTAATCTTGTCAATACGACCTCCTATTATGTCTTGTTTTTTTTTAATTTGTTTGTATATAATAAAATATTATTTGAAAGTAACTATTGACTTTCTAGCAAGCCGCAATTTTTCATTAAGGACTAAATAACTACGATTTAGCTGTTGCTGTTTTCTATTTTATCTCCGAGCCACTTAATTTTGTAATAATAAGCGTCGAGGTAATTAAAGTCGTCTCATATACTTGACACACAGTTTGTGGCACAGTGATAACATCGTGGCTCGCTTGTGGTGGTGATGCCTATAGGAAATTTAACAAACATTATATTTATATATCAAAAAATATTCTTCATTTGTTTAGAATACCATAATGTGCTCACTCCGGCATATAATTGCATAGAATACAAAACAAAAATATCACGGGGAACTGAGAATCGCATCATTTTCACTATAACCGGACTGTATAAACTGGCATAGACGTTTTAGAGTGGAATGTCTGTCCTGGTTGTTGGTATTTGTTTGTTGGATTACTAAAGCATTACAATTTTTTTTCAGTTAGGTGTCCTATTTGTGTAAGCGAAAGGCAACCTGTCAGTATTGGAGGCACTGCATGGCCCATACTGCCATATGTGGCTTTATGTGTAAGTAAATGTTACACCTAAAGCTTCGCTCAACGATTACGAACGTGATTATACATATGTATCTACATTTTACTCGTATAAGAATCCATTGAAAAGTTAAATAGTCTTTGTCTACCAACCGCTAGTACAGTCATCAGAAGTAAATTAACATTTTAGTACCATGTCATATCAACACCAGCAATTATGCAGTAACAGTTGCCACCATTATGTGTCAATGATAATTGTGACAAGGTACTAATGCTGACCGTACTAAGTTCAATAAACTTATTGCCGCTAGCGTTTTATCTCATTGATCCAGAATTAGGAGTGGCTGCTGGAGACAAGTAGATCTACTTGCTTAGGGGCATAAAATGCTGTGGTATTAATTCCGTCTGGCTCCTTGATCTATCAAACCATGCCAAGCAGGCGTGAGAGATTATTAACTCAGCTATTGTTATTTTTATATCAACCTTAGCAAAGTACGCTATCTTCAAGATAAACACGATCTGTGAAAGTTCGTAATTGGATTTCCATCTATTCCATAATAAAATAATGGTATAAAAATATAAAATAAGAAAAAGTAGTTTTTCATGAAGTATCTGGTATACATTTTAGGGTTTCGCAAGTAAAAAAAATGGAACCATTATAGGATTTTTTTCTGTATGTCTGTAAAGACCTCTTTTCTCAGTAACGCGTGGAGGTGCCAAGTTAAAATTAATATTAAATACATAGTGTATTTAATATTAATTTTAACTTGGTACCACATCCCTTGGAGCTAAAAAAATGAAAGTTAACGCAATAAAAAGATACTCTGTTTGTGCCACGATTTATGTTCGTATTATAGAATAAGTTTCAAGAATGAACGCCGACTTGAGCGTCCTACGTCTCTATCACTTTGTGCGTGATAGAAAGTGACAGACGATTCTCAAGACATGTTTGACTTCTGAGTGTCATTCTGTAATACGGGCCTTAGACACTTGCTCGAAACCTGTGGGGTACTTTCGTTAGACCTAGAATCTTTTGCCAAAAAATATAATGCTATAAGGCATAGATTTTTGCCAAATTTCATAATAAGCCTTTACTTGCTTAAAAGGCTAAGATCCGATTAGTAAAAAATCGACTCACATTTGGCCGGTTTTTCATATATTGATTCATTATCCTAGCTATTGAAACGTTTGCTTCAGTCTTCACCAATTATCCTACTGAAGACAATATCAGTTTCTTCTCAAAAATAGATTATTTATGTGTTTGTACAGATAGATATCCAATTTCAAAGGTAACGCAAAATGATAAACATTATTGTTAAATGAGTCCCGAAGCTCTTCGCTAAAGAATATTTACTTTATAGTTACATAAACAATTTACTTTACTGTTACATAACCAAGGGTCGGAATAATGACAATTATGTCCAACTCACCGTGATAATAAAAAAAGAAAAATATTATTTCGACGAATTCGATTCGAAAACGCTTTCAGTGTCAAACAAACGCAATAAAGAGGAAAGGGTGGTACACACGATTCATTTCAACGACACGTGCTTGCCCGAGGCAAATCGAAGCAGACTCGCCGGTTCTAATTTTAAAACTAGAAATATCAATTAGATTATATTGTCACTAAAAGGTACGATTTCTGATGTATGTGTTTTTCCTCAATACATGTTTTGTAGTTTACCTTAGAGATAAGCAAGTTCTATATAGGAGCGATCGACTAGTATAACCTAATGGTTAATATTATTAGACGTCAATTAAAATTGACGTTTAAGATCTGGAGATCCTTAGACTGGAGTCTAAAGTAGGCACTATTTTAAGTGTATTAACTACCAATATTCAGGGAAACATTTTTGATACAGTGTTACCCCTCAGATTTTTATGTTTTGAAATAAACGGTGAATCAATTTTGTTATATGGGAATACAATATCATAAAAGTCCACTCAACGTGCTGCTGATAAGCAAAATGTATAGGTAAGTCACAAATACGTATGTGAAAAGGGTAGAAAATAGGCTATTTGATTTCTTGTAACCATGAGTTATTACAGGGCGTCTGTTATTATCTGTAAAGTCGTGTAGTTGTATCCCTTGCATTATGCGTCTATTTCTGTTAAACTAGTAAGCCTATAGATTTACTTGTGAGTATGGTTTGGACGGGACACATCCTAGGGCGGGTGTGTTGGTGACATATCTCGTGTGTACCCCTCTCTTTACATTTGACCAAGTATTGGGATTAATTCAATAGAAACACACAGTATTAACGAATGTTTTTCTGCTTAGATGAATGCGAAGAATGAGTTTTGATTAAAGTACGTAATCAGAGAGTATTAAGTATCCAACCAAACAGTTCGCTTTGATGCTCATGTAAACTGCCTCGCCAACACCTTGTGGCCAAGACAACTTTAAGTAACTCGAGTTTGAATCATTATGTAAACATCACGATTGTTAAGGTTATTGTAACTCCATCTGTCCTTCCATTCTACTAGACTGGGACTTGAATACCGAGTCAATGAAGGTTCATTCGAAAGACTGAAGTGATAACTGTAGAAGAACACCGTTACCATGTGTTTAAATGAGATATATTTTCAATACTAAAACAATTCGTGAATCCAGCACTGACCTCATTATGCCGCGTAGAACATATAATACAGCCCCAGTATCACGGCAATTGATACAGTTAGGCTCTCCAAATTGCACTATAATACTCACTAATATTTCAATGATAATATTTGTATTTAATTAAAAGGTTTATTAATATTACGAGTGCCAATGTCGGCGAGCGGCCGATAAATGCAAAGTCATCTCTTTTTATCGTATCATCAATTATTTCTTACTTCTCTTTCACCGCGGTGTGACATAAGTGAGTTCTTATTTGTTTGTACGTTTTGGTGATAGAGAAATATGCCAGCAACGTATAATATTTTAATCCATCTTCATAATAATGTCAATTCTATATTCAGTCCTAATAAAACACAAGACAGAGTGAATGCTTATGAAATATTGTAACCACTGAACTGCGACATTCCCAAACTTTGTACCGACATACTTCTTCATATGAACTCAGTAATAATTCGGTAACTGTATCATATTTAGAGCGCGCGGTCGCTGCAAGGCAGCCTCGCCTTATTAATTGGTCTACTCTTGTAAGTTATTGCCTACAACTAACTGCTACGACCAAATGAACGTAGTGCGAGCATAATTTTGATACTAGAAAATGCCCTCATTTTATTAACTTAACATATTTTACTCCGTTGGCTTAGGTGCATACTACGATATGGTGTTATTGAACAATTTATTGTTTAATTATGTAGTAAGTATTCAATTTACTCATGTATACATTATGAAGCTGCTTCGACAAATTATTCATATCATCTAGAAGCAATACTCGTTTGAAACGGAGAATTATCGAAGTCGATAGATTAGATCTGATTCCGAATTTTCCACAACTTCTAGTTCGCTATCCACTCTATTTCACATATGAAAATTCTTTTTTATTACTTTTATATTTAAACAATTTGAAGTGTAAAATATATATAAATATATCGTAATCGTATCAAACAAAGTAAACAGGAGGCGGAATAACGCACAGAGATCGTTACGAGTGGGGGCGAAATCATTGACTTAGGGTGAGTTTCATTAACTTTTCCAATGAATACAGGCATTTGCCTCCAATTTGAGACATTGCTGCCAAACATTTGGAATTTATTATAATACGAAATAAAAATAGTACATTTATTAACTAGGGCGGTAAAAATAAATTTTAGTCAGGTGTGGTATAAAATATATTTTATTACTTTTTTATCAAGTAGCTCGATAGTATGATGCACACGCTGATTTTAATGATAACAAAGCCACGTTTGGCTTGGTTATTCCAAGGTAGGTTACTAAGGGTCGACCGAGACAGGTTTTTCGTTCTCGGCCGAGACCGAGACCGAGAATAAATTAAAATCTCGGCCGAGACCGAGAGCCGAGACCGAGAATAGATAAATTGAGAAAAAAAATTAAAATGCGCTATATTTGCTTAATAAATTATATTTAAGAATGTAATAAAAATTTTGCCGTTTTGGCAGTTTATTTTATTATGAACTAAGTTCTAAGAAAAACAGTAACAAATATACAAATCGGCGAATCCATGAATGTGGCCACTGAATCTAAAAAATCTTCGTACACTCACCAGCTTTCCAACATACGTGTAAAATAATACGTAATGATTTTGATATTCACTTATCTAGTGTATGTAGTTATTCTGGTTAGTAACTTGAAATGACTTATTAACACATAAAATAACTTATTTTTCTACTACGAACAAAATTCAAACAAACTTCCTTTAACTACAAATTGTTTGTTAACAAAAGTAAGTAGTGAAATGAATGAACCAGAATGAACGAACGGAGCGGTGCTGCGGCGGCAGTAGCGATAGGTAAGTAAAACCCGCCACGCTGCCAGCCGACCAATCACAATCGACAGCTCTCTCGCGCACTGACACCACGTGACGAATAAGCATGCGCGCGGAAGATGTGAATCCCGTTTTTAACCTACACCGTACCTACTTACAACAGTCTCGGTTTCGGCCAAGAATAGAGAGCCGAGACAGAGTTCTCGGTAGAATTTGTAGCCGAGAATGCCGAGACCGAGACCGAGATCTCGGTCTACCCTTATAGGTTACCAACACTTTTGTAGACTAGATCACCTCTGTGCTTCGAAATATAGTGAATGCGATGGTCAATGTTTTAAATGGAATTCGATGGTTAGATGGTCTAAACGACAGAAATAAAATAATGGTATATTATGGAATCATTTTTGCGTTTACAAACGCGTAAATATTTTTAATACTAAAAAAAATACACTGAAAAAAATCTACTTGCCTCAGGCGGGAATCGAACCCAGCATCTTCCGCAATCCGGGCGGCTGCGTTAACCACTACGCCACCGAGACACTGCTTTCGCTGTAGAAATTTGTCAGCGGTTGGTACTTATGTTTTTGTTCATATTATGATTTTTTCAGTGTATTTTTTATAGTAATAATGGTATATTTTTATGTTTTAAAAATTTAAATTTATTGTTATTCCGCCTAGACGCCTTCACTTAAAAATAAAAATAAGTCATTCTTTAGTTCTTTAAGTTTTAATAATTCTTATGCAGTTGCAATAGAACTCCGTAACATGACAGCGACAATGCTTACACGTCTGCATAACAGAAACCCATAATTGAAACGTAAACCTAAAGGTAAAGTTTAAACCTAAAAGGACCTGTTCCATTGTATTTTAAATAAATTTTGGAAACCTTTAAAACGACGATACGACGATGTCACGAAGATATTTATAAATAAGATAAAAAGGGAAATGTTGTCGACCCCTGCATCTGAGAGATTCTCTCTCTAATCGCTACAAGTCAGAACAGTTTTCGCTACAGTCTCATAATTACATTAACTACGCTATGCATGTGCTACAGGACTATAGAATACAGGTTGATGCTAATGATAATGTGACTATATATAATTTACCCTATGATATTAACTTTTCAATTAATTTTTATCAAATGTTTGACTATTTGGATTCATTAAAAAAATTGATTTAAAAAAGAAAAGAAAGAGATATGCATACGTTACTATTCTCAAAACTCATTGGCCTTCTTTTCACACAATGACATTTTATGTTAGCTCCGTATTTAATAGGCAGTTAACAGTGTTTTCGACTGTACACACATCAACTTTTTAAAAGTACAGACATGTGAATTTTAAAATGCTAAATGTAGGGGAGAATAGTCAATGTTGGACTGGCTCCTTAATTTTACCAGTTTTAATTTTGTCCAAAATGTCATTCCAATGGATTAATTTTTAAACTTAATAGCAAAAAAAACTGACGGAGCGTAGGTACTCTACTCGCTTTATGTATCTACGCAGTAAATAATAATACTTTAATTTGGAAAGAAATACAAAGCTACCACTTAGGTACAATATAGGGCCAATATTGGCTACTGTCCCCTAGTACGTAGAAAGTAATAAGTAAAATTGCTAAAACTAATTACTTTATAACCTTAATAAACATCATTATAAAAATAGCAAATAATAATGTATTTAAAAAAATAGCAATCATGACGTATTCAATGAATTTAAAGTCTATAAATTATTTCCTCATATTCCTTTTTTTTACTGATTATTATACAGAAAAGGCGTTTTGAAAAAAAATTGTTTTTGGGATATATAATAAAGAAACACGCTGTAGATCGCGCGGCTCCCCAACAGTCCGGTCCAGACAAATTGTCGCACCCCATGTTCGCATTATTGCCGATATTTAATTGTTTGCGTAATTTATTTCTCTAAAGCAGGTCCTAGTGTTCCAAATAGTATACCATTCAGATAAAAATACGACCCTATAATACTCGTGTATCCCGAAATGTTAGTTCCTTTTGTGTGTACCACGTCTTTCTTGTCCACCCAAAGATACCTTCTAAGAGATCGTTTGCGTAGCAATAATACCGCTCATTGTTCCTAAATGATCTTTGTTCTTCTACCCTGCTCCCAATTAATTTGGGTCGGTTAAGTGTCTTGCTATTTACATGGCAATACCGCATGGCACGGAGATACGAGGATGTGTGGCACAATCACGCAGAAGGACCGCGTTAGGAACTCGCACATCCGCGGTAGCCGTGACCGTGACATTGCGGATAAGTGGCAACAATGTTGCATTTGTTGGTACGGCCACGTTTTGCGGTTACGTGGGGAACAAATGTCCGACCAAGCCGCCTCTGCGGAGCCCCGGTATGAGAGCACGACCCAAGAGCTGCTGGCTTGACTTCGTAGGAGAGGGTATGCGTGCCAATGCTCTTATTAAGCTTGATTCCGAAGATCGTGTGAAGTGGAGGAGAAAACGTAGAAAAGCGGACTCGGACAGGCGCAACCAGGATTAGAGCTCAGATGATGATGATAGGTGTGTCTTGCTATTGACATAGGTGTGTCTTGCTATTGACATACTGCTATAATGATTTGCTATTGGCTGACACCAACTCTCCTTGCAAACAACTAATATCAAAGTTTTAAAAGTCGTCATGTCTAGCATCTGAAATTACTTTAAGACATCATCTTTCGACAGCAGCTGGAACCACCAGCTTAAGGTGCCTGGAAAATCCAGCTACATGCTATTTTCCCTCCAATATGTTTATGGAGCTTTTGTTTCATACAATTTACATTTCTATGCGTATCAATGTTACTGCTTTATCTATATTATTACTATTGCTAATGTAGTTCTATATTCCTATTTTCTAGTTCAATACAATGCTATGTCTACTTTACATTTGCTTTAACTGGTTTTCTTTTCACTATTTCGCCGATCTGTCCCTCTTAGTCTCCCAATATGAACAACCTTGGACTGCCGGTACAAGCCCTCTGGCACAGAACATAACTAAACGTCACTCGCAATTTCGACTGCCATCACATTCACCGTTCGCATTTTGTGACACTTGCATATTTCAACGTTAGCCACGCTCGCTGTACACCGGCTTTTTAATTACGGGCATTTATTTTAATTGTGAATAACGTTGCTTTGTTTGTACCTAAGGGACACGTGTTATGGAAAACTTCAAAATTTCTTGAGGATTTGTCGGTCTCGCCTTGCCTCATAATAATGTTTACCAATATTCAAATTGAGCTAGTTTGAAAGCTGTGTTCTTTGACATAAGATTTTTTATTAATTGCTTCGTTGTCTCCAACCCAGAAGGGACCATCGAACCCCGCCACCTATCAATGTGTTTTCAAATTTTAAATTCAAATATGCGTTTATTCTGTATTTGACTCTTACTCTATTTGACTAAGGCCTAATAGCTCCTAATGTGAGATAGGCTCGAGCCCCGGTGGAAGCATTATACGAGCTGTTGATGACGAAAACAAATAATTTTTGAACGACTTACAAAGTCCGTTTAAGTAAACTAAAAACTTATTTAAACTTGATCTGTATAATCTGTACAAAATATACCAGCAATAACATTAGAACTGTTGTATAATTCCACATTTCTGTTCGGTTTTTTATACAATTTTATTTGGTTGCAATAATAATAAAATATTAAATTCAATAATTTATTGCGATCGTGTGTCTACAATGGCCTTATAAGTAAGCACTCGTGACAACATGAAACCTGCTAGGGCACAACATTATTATGTATAGATTGTTATTAACAGTAGCATTACAACAGAAATAAATTAATAAACCTAGCTCAAAATTTTACAAATTGTATAATGATATTCAAAACTGTGGAAAACAGTTTCTAAGTAGCAGAAGTTGAAGAGGAAAAAGAGCTGAAAGATTTTGGTCACAAGTACCAATACGATGAAGTTGGTTTAGGTTTAGCGACAGTTAAAAGGACTCAGCGCTATGGACATCCCCAGTACAACAATATATTATCCCACAAAAGGCAACACCTCTTCAAACACTCCGTGGTAATTGTGAAAGTCCCACAGTAAGCAGATTTTGTATTTAGAGCCAAAACATGTGTAATGTGGGTTCTGTGGGTTCCGGCAATACGAGTACTAATTTACATGCAGGCTATACGGATTTACATGAAATATGATGCAGAGTCGGCAAAAAATCTTTTGTACAAATCCCAGATATACGTAATCTACTTTGCTTGGGTCACATTGTGGAAAGGTTAAATGCCTATTTCTATATCATTACATGGAATGCAGGAAGATCCAGGTAAAAAGGGTTATCGACTGGGTAATTCATGCCAAACCATAGTGATATACACTTATTTTACAATTTTATCACTTTTGTCTTGTTTGCTTGTATGTTGTTATTTGCTCCATAAACGCAAAATATTGAGTTCTCTCTCATAGGTTAGACCAAACTCGTAAGATTCTAAAAACGTATATTTAGATTTTTAGTAAGAAAGCTACATACTCCTAGGCTGGTCTAAAATGGGTCACAAATAAATTTATTAATTATAGTCTTGATAATTCTCTTTTTACTAACTAATACGTTCTATAATATAGGATAATAAACACGAAGCGACTAAATCCAAACAATATTATCCACTCATACTATTTATGTTGTTTTAATCGGTTACTAGTTTATTACTAACCCCATACAATAATCCATTGACAATATTCTGTAAACCAAATACAAGCTTAACAATATCATCAAAATAAAGATAGTAGGAATAGCAGTTAATGCCTTTTATGGGATTACTAATAATCTAGAGCTGTCCATCAGCCTAATCGATAGTAAGGGTAATAAATCCATTTTGCCTATTTCACCCTATAAAGGTCTCTACACACGAAATAATTCAGGATAATTTGTGGCGTTCGACATTAGGGTTGACGGCACTGAGGCGGTTTTTATGAACCTTTAGTAAATAATATATTGGAAAGGGTATGCTGAGGTATTCAGTGTATTATTGTTTCTTTGTGCTTATGTAGAGAATAGAATAACAATGAAAAAGGTACATTCGGTATTTTCAAGGAGAAAACGAGAATATTGGAATTTTTATTTTTACCGCTGTTGTCTACTAGTTCACCTAAAAGTATCTGAACCAGAGGTCCCAGAGTTGGTCGCCAGAGGGTGTACTATTTGGTGGATCTATAGTCTGTCTCCATAACAATTACTTAGTGTTAACAGCCATGGCTAATGTTAGTAAAATTCGACCTGGCAATCTAACAAATGCCGTCTTGGTGGAGTGGTCAGTATAGCTGCCTACACATCAAGCGGTCCGGGTTCGAGTCCTGGTAGCGGCAAATATTTGTGTGATGAACACGAGTATTTGTTGACGAGTCATGGTTGTTTATATATTTATTTAAGTTTATTTATAAAAATATCTAAAAATATTATGTATACTAAAAATGTCCGTTATCTAGTATCCATAACACAAGTTCTTAATGATACTTACTTTGGGCTGGATAATTGGTGTGAGCATGGAAATATATTATTATTATTATTATTATTATTCAACCGAGTAAACTATCGCACATACGAGTTTCGCGCTAACGTACTTACATTCGACCTCGTGAACCATCAACCTTTCGCTCAAAGGTGTTCGAACTACCGTAGTTCGCACTGTCGTCAATAGAACAGGCCTAGTAAGCCCGGCTACTACGGCCCATATGATTGGACCATTTTAGACCAAAATAAAAAATAAATCGGGAGTGGTCTCCCCTTGACTTTCTCGTATACCAGAACCGACTCAAAATTTGATTGAAACCTTATATTTTGATGTCATACATGCATGTTAAATTTTTGTCACCCATTCGAGTACGGATCGCACACTTGGTTGCTTAACTTTCGTAATCGACGACTCAAAAGATGATAGAAACCTTATATTTTGATATCATACATGCCAGTTAAATTTGGTTGCAATAAGTTAAAGCATACTCGAGTTATCGTGCTAACGCACAGACACAGACACACACAGACATAATTCCAAAAAAAATATTTTTGGACTCAGGGAGGTCCAAAACGTGTAAATCCGTCAAAATCACGAGGTCAAAAAGTATCCTATATCCTTCCAAGGGCTTCAAACTATCTTTATACTAAATTTCATCAAAATCAGTTCTGTGGTTTATGCGTACAAGCGTAACAAACGAACTCACTTTCTCATTAATAATATTAGGATTTGGACTTTGTTGTGTAAAAAAATTCAAAAACATTCTATGCAAGCAAAGTTTATTCCCAGAAATAGTATCAGTTAAATGCACGTATAATATGAAACGCTAGCTTTTGACGAGTCATGTAATTTATTTTGAAACCAAGTCCTGTGCGTGAACGTCGACCTCCCATTTGTTCTTCCCATAAAGCTGTCACACAAACTTAACGCGAGCTACATTCCGTACTGAAACAATTTTTAAAGAGAGTACCGGTGAAATAACCGGTTAAATTTAAATATTTTGATAGAATCGCTTGTACAGGATTATTGGTAATACAGCAACAATCTTCAAACCATTTGAAGATCTCATCAATAAAATGAAATACAAACCATTTTTTCTATGGAAAAAAACTAGAATCGCTAAGAAAAAATCTACCATTCCATATACTTCAGACGAGTTCGTTTGTAAATTTTTATGGAAGAGCTTAATTTTTTTTGCGATTTCATAGTTGCTTCGACAGAAAAAGTTGCTTGTATTGGTGATATTTTAAAATGGTTTGAAGGTTGTGGATGTGTTACAAATAACCCTGCATTGTTGAATGACAAGAACGATGAGTGAAGAGATGACTTGTTGATATTATTGAACACCTTCTTTATATTCTAATGGTGCATGCATACAGCAGGCGGCATAAGCAGGGATCCTGACCGTGACAAGCAAAGCCGTTGAAGTCGAAGTGGATGCACCATAGGCGCAGTTTATAGAGAAGGGACATGAAGCATGTGACGTGGAGCGGACATTTGTCACGTCGCGACCTAAATTAAGAGCTAACGCAGACCATACAATTTAGTTGGCCAACTATCGTTCAACTAAATTGCGTGCTTCCACAATTTAATCGTCCTCACAATAGAAACCCATTCTTTATGCTATCGGCCGATAGTTGGATGCGATCGTTTAGTTGTGCGATTCAGTTGGATAGATGTGCGGCCTTCTATGTCTACTGCAATAGTCGGCCAACTCAATTGTATGGTCTGCGGGGTCCAAACCACACAATTTAGTTGGCCGACTATCGTATAACTAGGTATTGTACAACTATCGTCCTTACATAGAAGCCCGTACTTTATGCTATCGGCCGATAGTTGGATGCGATCATTTAGTTGGATAGATGTGCGGCCTTCTATGTCTACTGCAATTTAGTCGTCCAACTAAATTGTATTATGTGCTGTGACCCTAAGTGGGAAACTCACGATAGCGCCAAGTCATATTACGCCATGTCATCACTCAAAAATAAACAAAAGTCGTTCCGTGTGTTCCGGAATCTCACCTGGTTTGAAAGGAGTGACCAAAAATTTTAGATTTCCAAACAATGTTAAATCCATCACTCCAAACTCCAAATCCGCGCGCTCGTTACTGTTGTGGATCACACGTCCAGTTCGTGACATTTCCAAAGTCGCTGCGAGAATGAAAGTAAATTCGTGTGACGCGGATCATCGATCAGATCGTCTGTTTGCTAAATTTTTGGATGACATCCACATCGCACCGCGTGATGGTTTTGAGTTCCCCACTTTATACTGAAGTGGCGCGCGATGCGCCATTATGTGGCACGTGCGCAATTCTCTTTACGACAAAAATGACTCTATGCTGCATAATATTAGGTTTATGTTGTGCTTCTTTGACTACTCACCACCGCTACACGTCCGCGCCGCCACCGCCACAAATCCGCGCCACGTCTCTTCTGTATTTATAAGCCGCGCCTTAGGATTGCATGGATTTATCATTCCAGTGCCCGGAGCTTGTGGAATAAGTGTAGGTTTAAAGGCTCCCTTCTGATGCATAAACACTCCATTTCCACTATCTTGGCTTCTCACTCTTTGCCCATCAATATTTAATTTATGAAAGAAAGTGAGTTTTGGTTCATAGCTTTTTTTAGCGTACCTAACAGGTATCTATCAGGTATCTATTAATTAATAATATCAATTGGGGTAGTATTGTATTGACTACGCGTAACTTCTTGACGTGACCAAAAATTCCACTTACCAAGCCTTTGAGATTGAAAAGATGTCCGCAGTTACTTTCGTGTGCACCAGCCCTAATCACCCCTTATTCGTGACGGTTTATCTTAATAAGTTTCCGTAGATAACGTGCCTCCATTATCGACATAACGTATGTTTATGTACCAGTAATTACGTTAACTTAATTCCATTATGGAGATCCGAACGGGTAAACTAGCATTACCCTGTATTAAAGTTAAGTGGTAATTACCAAATTTTTCTAGCACTACATATTTTGTAATACTACATCAAAAATGAGGTTTTAAGCCGAGTCCAGATTTTATAACGTGTAATGTAATGTAATGTATTCATTTGTATCTACATACACGTTCTTAGTTCAAAGCGGGTTTTTGCAAAGCCTTAGATAACATTTCTTTACACATAAAAGCCACATCCACATCATGACAGGTTAATTTTATTCTACAGGACTGTAGAATTATAAAATCTCACAAATACCTACATATTTAAAGAAATGTTATCGTCAACAAGATTTACACGTACAGGAAAAAGTTTTCGTAAAGGTACGTATTACTACCTACGTATCTATATTATTAACATCACAAATATTATTACTGTTATGTACTTATTTTTAGTTTTAATACTCTGTGAAAGCTTTAAAAATAACTCATGACAGAAACAGGAAAGTTTTTGTACACTTTTATACACGTGAAAATACTTTGTTATTTATTTCATTTCGATAAAATGAAAATATCAGTTTCGTGTCGTAAAAGTAGCGCGTGCGTGTTGAAAATTACTTCATTCAAAAAAACTGCAACCGCCCATAACATGTTGTTTGAAGTAATCGAAAACTGTAACTACTATGACTGATTGTAAAGAAT
Source organism: Elophila nymphaeata (assembly GCA_955850985.1). Lineage (NCBI taxonomy): Eukaryota > Metazoa > Arthropoda > Insecta > Lepidoptera > Crambidae > Elophila > Elophila nymphaeata. Next base: position 15,980,440 of record OY039079.1, read on the forward strand.
GGCAAGTAAAGCATTATTAAGGAAACAAATATAAATATTGTTTTAAATTGATCGACATCAACATATGAGCACAAACCTTCTTAAAATTTGACGAAGCCTTTAATCATTAAGTATGTGTACTATGCTGTTTGGAGCACAGATTGGATATATTTTACAAATAAATAAATTATTTTTAAATAAAAAAAATAAGAAAACTAAAAATAGAGTAATAAAATTTTGTTTATTAAAATCTTAATGTTTTTTTGAGGTCGATCCCAAATACAAGTGACAACGTTTATTCCAAATGCTGAGGTTGGCACCGACCACAAAAAAATTAGATATTTATAAACAAAATTTTATTTCTCCATTTTAGTTTTTATGGCTTTTTTTTAATTTAAAATAATTTATTTTTTGCTTTTTAGTGTTTTAAATATAGAAATTTTCAGGAAACTATCTCGAGATCTTTTAGACGCACAAGTGATAAGATTACGGTATCATCGATGTCAAATAAATAGACATTATTAGTGATAACTCAAAAACTACTCGTAAGATGTCGATCAAATTTAAATGGGACCACTTAACAAGCACCAGCTTCCAAAGGTCGAAAAAATGTTCAAAATCGGTACACCCATACACACACCCAGTAAAGAGTCATGAAGTAACAAACATTAAAAAGAAAAACAAACAAAAATACAGTCAAATTGAGAACCTCCTCCTTTTTTGAAGTCGGTTAAAAAGAAATTTAATTGTAAACAGGTAAAACAAAAAGTTTTTTGTAAGCAATGTTTTCTCCAGTCATTATTATTTACCCTTGTTTTATTGATATTGTTGTAGGGTGTATTAATTATGTACGAAATCCAGAACTTTTCTAAAATTTTCTATTCCATTCTCATCCCAGGAGAAGAATTTCTTCAACTGCATTTGGTAAAAATGCCATTAGTAAGCATCATGGACAAAATTATGGCTTCATTTAAACAAACGCCCAGACAGCTGTACTCAAACAAAACAAAAGACGATTTTCTTCGGAACGCGAAGTGTTTCCAAATTTAAATACCAACTACGGTTAATTGATTATAGCGTTTAATGCTTTGCGTTAAGACGCATGTCAGTTTTGCGTTAATTTGCGACGGGCCCCAAATTGTAATTGCCCGGGTGCTCCGGCAATTTAAATTCGCATTCGCACTGTAAGCAAATTGTTCTTTCACGCAAATCGGAATGCAGCTATTCGCGCTTTGACAAAAGGACAAATGGCGCATTTTTCATCGCGTCCTACAAAGGTGAAGCGATCCGTATAAGTAGACGTTTATTTAGTGTCGTATTTCTTTTTATGCGGCCCGAGCTCTGCAAGAAATGAGATGTTTTATGAAATTGTTTTTCCGGTACATTAGCCGGTCCTAATTATGGCTCGCCTGAACTCTGGGCCAATTTCCCTGGACATTTCCACGTTGACTGTGACAAAGTGGTACGGTAAGGAAACAATTTCGTGTATACGTCGCTTTATTAGACGACTGGAAGTAATATAATTTAGGCCTGTTGTTAAATACGCTGAATTACTAAGCCTAGCGACCTTAAATAATAAATGGCCCGGGTTACATGTCGCAGAATACGTTACGCTGAGCTTGAGGAACATTACAGCACTTTTAGCTTTTAATTTCTAAGCTGCTTTGTTATAAGGTCGGTAAATAAAATTTGTACACTGGAATAAAGATTATTTTTATGTTAATGTCTCCATTTCACCTGAAGCCGAAGTGGTTACCAAACGCAAAGATACCTAGTGTCAGAGATAACACCCTCGCCTTGCTGACCTGCAAGGTGCTTCTTCACGCCTCTTTAAAACGACCCAGGATTATAGGAAGGGGGGAACACGTGTGCTGGCAGTGAATTCCAATTCTTGATTGTGTGACATAGAAATTAATGGGCTGCCAAATTTCTTAGTTCGCGTTGGAGTTCGCGTAAGTACATTTTTTAAATTGGACTTTAGGGTACCTACGAGCATGGGTGTCGTCATTGGTCGTGGATAGTAGCGGATGTCCAACAAGAATAGCTGGTCCAAGAGTTGACGTCTGGTGGCGGTTGATCGTAAAACTTCCAGTCAAATGTTTAGTAATGTTGGCACGGCATATCACGCCGAGCTCCATGTTGATTAAATGAAAATTTAATTCCCGATTTCTTTATCATAAGTCATCAGAGTCTTTACATATGGATAAAGACAAGAAATAACTAAGCTTTTTGAATTTAAGAGAAATTGTTCTTCTACCCTGCTCCCGATTTATTTGGGGTGGGTGCAGTATGTGTTGATATTGACAATACTGTTATAGGTTTTGGCATAAAGATTTTTACGGCCGGCCGCTTGCCGGACACCAACCCTCCTTTGGAACAACTGCTACCTTTCTTCAGAGGCTGGAACCACCAGCTCAACGTGCTTACTGAAGCACTGAGGAAAGTTAAGCTCAAAAATAAAACGGTCACCCATCCGAGTACTGACTGCGTGATAGGTAGCTTTACTTTCGTGATTGTTACGAAGAAAGCACGACCGCGGTGACATCGGCATCCTCCTTAATATATCCTCTAAGAGAAATATATTCCGAAAGTTGCAGTTCAACATACCTACCCAGCAGTTTTTTTTTTTATAGGAAGATATTTTGGGTTAGGGCTTATAATGAATCTCGTTAGTTGCATGTGGCACTAGATTGTTACAGAGGATTAAAAAAATGTAATCATCAAGTTCTGAGTTTGAGTCGAGCTTATTTTTATTTTTGTGTTTTATACAACAATTGTGAGAAATAAACAGGCAGCTTGGCCGATGGTAAGCTGTCACTGTAGACTATAGACGTCACCTACCCTACCCCATATCCTATGATGGTTAAAAACTTATCACGACATGAATATGATACTAAGAAATGTAAGGTTTCATTATTTCAGTTTTCCCCCAAGGATCTCCTACTCGATCAGTCCTGCACTGCCTGCATCCAGCGGGATTCCGTGACCTTTACCAGATTGCCGATCCACCTTGTGGAAGCTCCACCTACGCTACTCGAAGACATTTCCACTTCAACGGCCGTCAGTCCTCGCAATGTGCCCTGCCTACTCCCACTTCAGGTTCCTAATTCTTTGGACTATGTCGGTGAACATAATTCTCCTGCGGATCTCATCATTTCTGGTACGATTACGTAGACTAGAGAAAGTCCGAGCATAACCCTCTTCATTGTCCTTTGAATGACTTTGAGCCATCTTATTACTTGATTATGAACGTCTACAGGGCGGTGACTAAACAGCCATGACCTACCTCTCTTAACAATGCTAATTAAACAAATATCGTACCTACCTTCTTCATTTTGTACCCACTAGAAACGATTCTCCAATTTAATTTCTTAGCTCGTTATCTGCAACCGCCCTTACAGTGTCCATCTATTATTGATTCCCCAAGGACAAGTCCCCTTTATTGGAGGAAATTTTAGTTTTTATTAGACCGCTTTGGGGTGCCCAAAATTACGTGACGTGGTTGCTATTTGAATATTAGTAGATAGTGGTATCTGTTTGAATAGGCGTGAATAATGTTTGAATAATTTGATGTTCACATTAGGTTGGGCTAGATATATTTTTTACTCATCAAACACAGTAACTGTATATTTTAAACTCTTTATTGTATATGTCGCCGGAAAATAACAAGATCCGCAAGTTTATAAATTTCTTAGTCTTAGTTAGTTTATAAATTTCTTAGGAAATTTATAAACTTTCGTAGGATTCTAAACGAGAGATAAATAATTGTATTATTTTACCCTCTTATTATCGCAAATTTAAATTTACGACGTCTCATGGTAAATTTATATACTAACGGTTATCCATTCGTAAGATTCTAAACGGTTCGACCAATCTCACAGAAAAGCTTTTAATTTTACGCTTTTTTAAAATACGGCAAATAACACACTACTTTCTGATTGGTCGATGTTGACAGTGGCAATGCTTGCAAAGTGGCAAAATTTGCAAAAAAAAACTATTTTCACAGTTTGTTGTAACTGCGATAAAACTATTAACACAGTTACAACATTAAAAACTTTACAAAAACACACGAGCAACCGGTTTCTTTATGTTCCGTGGCGAACAATGGCGGTGGAGAGGAAGGAGAAGGAACAAGTGACTTATTCAAACAATCAGAGTGCACATGACGTTTGATTATTGCTTACTTATTATTTTACGGGTGAGTTCGGTAAGTTTATCAATTTTCGAAAATGTGGGCGTAAAACAATACATTTTATCTCTCGTTTAGAATCCTACGAAAGTTTAATTTTGCGGTTCTTGTTATTTTCCGGTAGCATATACATTCTACCCTTTTTTGAGATGGTAAAGTTTTCATATGTACCTTAGTTGCGACAAAGGGCCGCACTAGGGTTATGTGAGGCTCTTTAGGACTATAACATACCCACTAAAAACCATCGACGTTTTCTACACTCCGCGGTCGGTGTGCCTCGCAGGGAACAATGTATACGTCTGCAAGGTCACGAAATTTCTGCTACTGTGGGGAAGAACCCGGTACTTACCTCTAAATCTAATTCCAAAAGATGAACCACTTGACCAAGGCAGTTAACGACGAACACGAACTTTTTTCAGGAATATCATGCCAGCCAAAAGACGTCAACTGCTACTGCTCCTGGTGTATGTTGAGAAAAAAACCACGCCACGAGAACCGGCGTTGAGCTGCCAATATCACTGAAGTGGCAGTGAAGACTTGACGCAGGACAGGTCTTCAGTATACCTAGTAAAGCATCCACACTGCATGTGTGCAGTGTCATCATAATCATCAATAACGTCATAACAGCCTTTATAATTCGACCCACTGCTGGGACACAAGGCCTCTGCTTGTCATCGAAGGAGGTTTAGGCAGCAGTCCACCACGGCTGCCCATTGCTGATTGGTGGCGGAGCATAAGGCGATCAGTACCCCTTTGCTTATCCATTAGTCGCCTTCTACAAAACCATTGGAGGATATTCGGTGATACTATTCTACTCTGCCGGCATCACGCTAATAGCCGGCATCGCCTGTACAGTTTACACGTATGTCTTTACATTATATACAAGATAATAATCTTGTACCTTGTCTCTTGCATAATGTATCAGGAACACAGCAAATAGTGAAAAATGGCGGGACATCCTGAGGCGCTTAACATCTGCCCCCAAACTGCCTACCATGCCAACCAACACATCTCTGGTAAAGGTAATACGTAAGAGAAGATCCATTGAACTTTTTAAGGGCCTATTCAGGTAACAGCGATATGGCTATCGCCGTGGGTATCGAAAGCCACTGCGGTATGCTTTCTCTCTGATAATGGCGCTTTCGCTCTAGCTGCGAAACTTCATACTGATTCCCGCCGCCAAATCTGTTGATACTGTTCCCAATACGAATACCGCTATAATCTGAAGGCATTGAGCCTCTCTTAAGTCTACACAACAAAGCCGCTGGCACAGCTGCTAGCCCAGTAGACTAAGTGCTGGGTTAGCACGAATGGCCAACTTAAGGGCGCAACACACTCGGAAAGATAGCGGAACAGAACGTACCTATGCGTATTACTTCTCCTTTCCGAATTGTTAAGTATGCTGCGACTTATACAGCTAAAGTATTAACCCGTACATGTTTTAGGCATACAGATACAATGCGTGGGAGTAGTCTATAGGCGTGGTCGTTTTTTTTTTAAAAAAAAAACAAATTGCTTAAGTCGCCAATTGGTTCTGGTGTGTAGACGTCTTCCGTGATAGGTACGTATGTTTTATGAATGTAAGAAAAATACTCTTATTATATTATCACATTTACCAAGAAATTTATTTCTGTATAGTGTTATTATACTAACTACTTCCTACACTTCGAGTTAAGTAATATCTATGTAATAATATGACAATATAAATTGTCATAATATATTAATCTTCCACTCAGTGATGGAAGCCTGCAGTCACGTATGGTGTCCTATGGGTGGGGAAATGAAATAATTTGTCTTAGTGGGGGTGCATTTCATATTGGAGGGTTGAACGAACTCTGCGTTTATATTTACCACGTGTTCCGTATACAAATATTTTGGTAGCCATGTTGTGCTTATATCGTTTTGATGTGAATGAATTGAAGGTACCGGAGGAATGATCTCCATCTGAGTTATATAATGCGGTACTTTTGGCGTAAATAAAAATGAAGGGACTTTTACTGGGGTATCTTTTATTGTCTTTTAGGAATTAAGAAATAGAAAAACAAAACCTTTAAGAGAGGTGGGTAATTATCAGTCATTCAAAAGAGGCATGAAAATGCTTGCAGGTTGTAAAGGCTAGATCACGTAGTGCGGCAGATATAGCTTTTTGTTTTAGTGTAATTTTCTGGATACTTTCTTTATAAAAGAAAGGTAAAGAGGATTATTGTCTTGAATCTAGAGTACCAGTTCTGGAGTTCTCCACCAGGCAAAGAAAAGGCGGCGAAGTAATGTCATTTCTAAAAAGGGTGGAGACACTATAGGGACAAGGGAACAGATTATGACTAGTAGAAGGACGAAGGTCCGTTTTGAAAAGTGACGGAAGCAAGTAACAGTAAAACTGCCCAGTCATTAAACCTTAGTAACCAAATGGTCTTGTCATTGGAATAAGGAGATCCGGCCTCTGGAGATGGCTCGGGGGCCTTGTCGTGTACAACCATTGTTTTTTCCCAATAGAACAGACAGCGATCATTTTCTTAGTGCCCTGAATATACACAGGGCAGTCAATGATTTGGCGCAGTCGCTAAATATCCTGTTTGTCTTAAGGCACCGCCGAAAAAGACCGTTGATATCCAAATCCACAACAGATTTTAATATCCAGCCGAGGTCACTGAAAGACTGAAAACTTTGGCGCCTCGAAGATTCCTAAACAAGCGCATATAATCTGAACATAATACCAAACAAATTAGTTCACTGCAGACACGATGTATTTCAGAAATTCCTTTTTCCATGTTCTTGAAATTACAATACTGTACGTCGTAAAATAAAAAATAAAAGCTCCAACGAAAAAAAATCTCGCACGGAAATCTTTATAATTTCAAGTTTAATCGAAATTTGCTGAGATAAAGATACGGAGCCATTTTCTCTCATACGATACGTATAAATGAAACCTGGGGTAATGTATGGTTCAATCTTTTCTGGCCGTAAAGTAAGACACACGTGAAAATTGCCACTTTTTCATAATAAGCCTGCGTACAAATGACGCTCCTTAGGCTCGAGAACGAAATTATTTTAATGTCATTTTCTTACCGTAGGCCTTTTCGATGTCATAAAAACATTCGGGAAGGAATAGGTAGTGTGTTTTTCTGGTTTCAAATTCCAAAGCTAAGCAAATATCACCTTCGTTGGATCACGATAGGCCACCGAATAATTGCTGCTCCTCGAAAGACACGATGACCCGTTCATCCCGGTTGTTACTTCAGCTGTTCTCAAGCCAACCTGAATTGAAACATCATAGCAGAGTGTTGGAGGACCTTAAACTCTTTACCAGTTTCTACCACGTAGGAGCACAGGCTCCGCTTAGGTACGTAGGTAGTTTGATGACGATGAGGACCAAACAAGTAATGCTGTTTTTTTATTAATAGTATCCCGAATATACGTATTATTCAGAAAACTTTTACAATATTTTTATTCTTCAGAACTTCCAGGATAATAAAAATTATATACTAAAAAAGTGTATAATATATCTTAATTATATTAAATCAGGGACTATACTATTTTTACTTCTTACGTGTTGTGAATGAAATAAAAAAATATCAAACAGTAAATAAACTTTAAAAAACAATTTGAACCGAACAGAAAACAGTCTCGCTGTGCTTTAAACATGTACTCTTCGATTTGCCTCTATAGTAAATAAGCAGAATTTTTGATACAAAATTTAACGTGAAGCAATAACTCAAGCATTGGAAGGTACACACTCTATAAGAGGAACGCAATTATCTGCATGAGAAGCTGCAATATTTAATATTTCCCCGCCATTTGTTAGTCCGTTCATCTGGCTCAAAGCTGGCTTCGAATATCCCATAAATTTCGATATCGACTGTTCTGTCAGTACAGAAACCCCTTACTGAGTAATATTGCATTTACTATTCTGATTCGACTATATTTATTGCTCGAAATCGGTGCCATTGAAAACAAAACCGCTGAAATAGATACAATTGTGTTATTTGTCGTTATTCAAAATGGTGTAATGATGTGAATACTTATTCCACGAATGTTTGCTAACAATGTCTTATTAAAGAAGAAAAACAAGTTGCTTTTCACCCTACTTCGGCGAAGCCAAAGGGAAGGGTAGTGATTTGTATGTATGTATGTAGATATGTGACTAAATTCAATTTCGTGTAACGTGTTAAGTTTAAAAAGATGAGCCTCTTAAGCACGGACACTAGGTCTTCAACGCGACCTTCTGTTAAAAATTGTAGCGAAGTTCGCTACAAAGTTAATTCAAGGGTTTTTCTTTGCCATAAATAGGGCACAATATATTGTCTTGGTAAGTATCTCTATTTCATTAAAATGAAATTAATGAAAATGAGCCATGTGTGTTTGTATTTACGTATATTCCACCGTAAACTCTTAACGCTTAAACTGTTCATCCGGATTTGATGAAGGGGTGTCAATCGATTCGTTATTATGATCCGGGCAACATAGGCTATATTTTAACCGACTTCAACAATAGGAGGAGTAACAGAATGTTTCCCTGTAACTCCGATTTTAACCGATTTCATTCCTTTGAAATTAGGACCCATGTGGTTGCTAAGCAACGAGAAAGTGATTATTCTTCAAGAAAAAAAAAATTAAAAACATCTGCGTCTCTTTAAAGTTTTCAACATAGCTTTAATCAAAACTAATTGTTTAACCTGAGAGTTTCACCTGAGTTCTTACTTTAGGTAATAACGCGTGTTGTGTGACTCGATTTTTAACTCGACCTACCGTAAAGTATTATTATTTTAATCATCTGCGCAACACATACATTTTAAAAACCAGTGGTAATTTGGCGTCAAAAGTATTACTAGACTCATCCTACAAATAACAGACAGTATTTCGCGAAACTCCACTTACAAATGGGACATCATTACAACAGTGTACAAAGCGTTCTCCAGCGCTAAAAACGAAATGATTGAACCAAATCCCCAGAAGATTGAATCGGAAAAGTTTTGTGCTACTAGCTCAAAAAACTTATAATTCAGCTTACCTCACGGCTATTGAATTCTCTCGTTATTTATTGTTGGCGATAAAATAATATTAATCCCACAGGGATTTCGTCGGATTTTATTCTTCTACTCGTAACTTCGGAAATAAGCGAGGATTATTATTTACTTTTAGCGTAATATAGGAGACCTTGCATTATTTTCGTTAATATAGTGTGAAAATTAAAAGCAATTTTTAAGATTTAGGAATGACCTCTTTGTTAGAGAAGCTTATTAATTTTAGGACTCTTTAAATTATTAACCCTCTGCCACTGAGGTGCCATTTTTGTATATATTCTACTGAGGTGTAGTCTGAGAGACGTGTAAAGAAAGTGCTATTTCTTTCATATATAATATAGATCCTTACAAAAAAAACGATATGTATTTGTGTATTGACTTGTTTATAACCCATTAAAAGCATAAAAAGGTAGATAAAATTAATAATAAGAATCTGGAATTGTATTTGTATCTTAATCGGGATCAATGTCTTTTTGGACATAGTTGTCTTCTATAATTATTAAAAACTTAGATTCCTAAAAACTTAATAAAAAAAAACTTTTTAATGGCTTCTTCAGGCTTCAAACAAAACAAAAAAAAATATACAAAAATCGTTAGACATTTTTTTTCATAATTCAGTCTCAAAGATCAGTCTTGCAATCAATACAAACTTGAGCGGCACATTGTAAACAAATTGGTTTTGAGCATAAATAACATTTAAATCTGGTTTGACGTTTTAATTTGCTAGGTCAAATAATACAAAGCTTTCTTGTTGAAGATGAACCAGGGTCTATCTGTTCTCTTGCCCCTATACACGACGTATAGTTAATCGCAGCTCTCTTAGGAGTCGTTCATTATAGACTCGTTCTTTCAAAGCAGGCAGTACTAATGCTTTTGCAAGGTGCATAAGAAAATCACCTCTTCTTGATTTCCAACCTTGGTACTCTTCGTAAAGCACATATGTATTAATACCAGCGATATCCAATAAACGACTTTTTCTATTTGGGCGACTTGTTGTTGGTATGCTACTTGTATCGTCCATCTAAAATAAGCAATAAGTGGATTACAAAAGCAAATAAACGCGAGATAAATTTGTTAAAATGTTTAATTTATTGTCTTGTCTTTGCGATAGACAAGAAGATACGAAGAAAAATAAATGAAAATATAAAGTTATACTAGTGTAAAATATAAAGTTTACTATAGTTGGCATTAAGACACTTTGAAATAAAAATATATTACTGACGTGAAGTCTGTAAGACAGTATGGGATTATAATTATATTACTGACATAACGTATACAGGACACATCATTTATTACTGACCTTACGTATGACGGACACCTCTTTGCTGTTACTCGACATGTGAGTACAGCGCGGCTGCTGTCGGCACACTGTCGGGTGCAGGTCGCCGTTGCAGGAAGGTACTGGGCGACACGCGAGAATTCTCGGAAAAATAGGGACGCGGGGAACAAAAATTATTTTTATGGTGTCTCTCAGACATAATCTCAGCTGCAGAGGGTTAATCGTTGAACGGCGGGTTCGTTTGCTTTACAGAAGACTATCAAAAAGACTTCCTACGTCCTTACTTGTACTCCTGAAAATGTGTCTACAAAATTACTTGACGATCGGTTGATAAGTTAAGTCTTGAAAGCGTAACAACATCTGTTTAAACCATAGATTTATTATTACTGACGTTTATAGATTGGCCACGAATCGACTAGCTGAGTAATGCGCATGTGTGCGTGAAAAATAGTACTACAGTCTGACATTTGCTGTCATTTCTACGTGACTGACAGGCCGACATAGGCCGCCTGCGTGTAGTGAAATGATCACCTCTATCTATCTCGTTCTAATATACGTATTAGTATGAGCATACTAATACGTATATTAGAATATTATATTACATACATAGAGAAAGAGCTTTCTCTTTCACATTGCCCATCTACAGTTTTCTATATACACAAAATTACAGTCTGGCATTCGTACTTGTTGTGATCAAAAGCTGAAATACAAGACTGTTAAATAGAATTCGGTGTTTAATTTTATGATTCTTTCAAACAAATTGCAATTGAATACAAACAAATTTATTTCTCGTTCCCCTTACAGTTTTTCTACGGTTCAATTTATACTTTAAAAGCCGCGAAAGGATATTTTAGTATTAAAGGCTCCCCTCTCACAATTTCTTAACAACAACTCGTACTTAACAATTTTTAAGAGGACTTAACTGTGTTTGCTTTTTGCTCTTTTGTCCCTAAATAAAGAAGGTTTTTTACTTTAATTATGAAACTTTAAATGGAAAAAACACTTTTGGTTAATGAAATTTCGTCTCCTGTGTCAGATTTGATAATAACAGCAATCCTTTGTTTAATAAATATTTTGATTACAAAAATGTGTTGACGCAATTAAGATTCAATTGTATTAAATATAATACGGACCCTGGAGGAGTGACTGTAATAAGTAAGTAATTATTATGGAATTCTAGTAAGTCTTGAATGATAGTGATTGATTGCAAACAGGTAGTTCATATATTTTTACTTTCTCGTAACGTAGTATAGAGGAAGTCTTGTAATCGTCAATAAATTCGACCTCGAGATTTTGACGGTTTTGCACGTTTTGGACCTCCCTGGGTACAAAAATATTTTTTTTGGAATTATGTCTGTGTGTGTGTCTGTGCGTTAGCACGATAACTCGAGCATGCTAACTTATTATATGTATATGACATCGAAATATAAGGTTTCTATCAAATTTTGAGCCGCCAATCACGAAAGTTAAGCAACCAAGTGCGTGGTGGCTACTTGGATGGGTGACCAAAATTTAACACGCATGTATGACATCAAAATATAAGGTTTTTATAAACCTATGAGTCGTTTCCGGTATACGAGAAAGTCAAGGGGAGACCACTACCGATTTTTTAATCTGTTTCTATTGTCGCTTTTCTAGTCGTCAAGAAGAGACTAAGTACAAGAAAAGCTGGAGAGTGAAAGTGAAATGGAAAGGAATCCATAAATAACACAAAAAAAAACATTGTGCATCCTTAAAAATACAACAAAATATTGATCAACGACAAAATATTGAAAGAACTAAAAGTGTCACCATATCTTGACTATTTCGATTTATTATTATAAAAATTCGCACCGTATCCATATAATATCATCGATTCTTATCATATAAGTAGCAATCAGCTGAGGAACTTCCTGCACGAGAGAGGGATTATATTTTCGATAACTTGGCCTGGGGTTAGAGGAATAAATACGGTTAGAGATAGAGGGGTCTACGATAGTGATGCGCTTCTGCCCTTGCCCGTATAAGTCTTTTAGAATAAGAAATGTAACTATTTTAAAATCTCAGAAATAATAATTATTATACTAGAAAAATGCACTGAAAAAAATCGACTTGCCTCAGGCGGGACTCGAACCCGCACCTTCCACAACCCGCACCTTCCAAAATATTTGCAAAAATATTTCGTTCGGGTCTTGGAAGTGCAAATTTCAAAGATTTGATGAAACGATGTTTACCATAAAAACATAAGCACCAAGCACTGACAAATTTCGACAGCGAAAAGCAGTGCCTCGGTGGCGAAATTGGTCAACGCGTCCACCCGGATTGTGGAAGGTGCGGGTTCGAGTCCCGCCTGAGGCAAGTCGATTTTTCTCAGTGCATTTTTCTAGTATTATATTTACGCGTTTGTAAACGCAAAAATAAAATTATTCCATAATAATTATTAGTTCTGTGTTAAGAACTCAATTTGTATAGGAAACGTGAACAGCGACCTCCTTATTCCATGAAAGTGGTTAAAATGGACTGTAAGAGTTTCTAAACCCCTGTAGACCATCGCATCAAGGTCAGAACAGCATTGTCAAGGGCTGTTTTTATAGTCACGCTTTCGCCAGCGCGTGTGGCAAGCGTCGCGGGCCACGAGCTTCGAGGATCGTTACATAGAAACCAACCCGCGCGATCGCCCCTGCGCTATGGAAATTCGGCCACGCTTACCGTCGGGCGGTAAGCGTCACTGTAAAACCATCATAGGCAGACGGCCAACCGTTCTGACAGACGTAACTGTTCAAACGCGTGGCTCTGAAATCAAACTATTCCAAAACCCAAAGCACTGTGGCGACCACAGATATATCAATCTTAGTATTATTAAATCTGTGGTGGTGACATTCTTTTTCCACGCTCACACCAATCATCCAACCCATATTAAGTATAATTAAGAACTTGTGTTATGGATACTAGATAACGGACAAATGTAATATACATAATAGTATAACTATATATATAGATAATTATACAATAAATAAACTTAAATAAACACATAAACAACCACGACTCGTGAACAAATGTTTGTGTTCATCACACAAACATTTGCTCCCACCGGGACTCGAACCCGGATCGCTTGATGTGTTGCCAGTGTTACTGACCACTCCACAACGACGGCGTTAAATAAAAAATATTGCACTGATCCCAAGAAAATTAGGACCAACCTACGAATGACTGAAACAAAAAACTTTAAACAATTCTGTACGAAAATAAAAAAAAAAACTAGAAATAACTTTGCAATAAAATTCAGTGACTCCATAATGGGCAAAATGTATTGTAATGTATGTTTCGTAACAGTTTCTAACCAAGTCAATATTTTTATTTACGGAAAATATTTGCCAAGTGTCACGCAAGTTTCGTGACATACTGGCACATCACTAGCGGGGTGCATTTTACCCCGCAATATTAATCTGGATATTTGTCATGGTTTCACGTAAGAGAAAAATAAATTTCGCAAAGAAATTCCCAGGAGTGCAATAAGTAATTTTTGTAATCGTTAGCTTCTGCTGGCTTCGGTGCCCAAAGGAATGTACCAATGAGATATTTTCTTAGATTTGTTAATTGGTTAGGGGCTGAGCTTTTTATTTACTCTAGTCTAAACACTTCTAAACATAAAACCTATGGCAAAAGTGTTTCAGACAGCCAAATTAAGTTGACACTTGAAAATAAAATAATACTTAGATATTTTTTATTTAAATGTATGTATCAATTTAGAAAAAGTGGTGTATGTACTTGGTATTAAAACAATCGCGTGTACTAATAAAAATGTATATCACTACAGAACATAATATTATTAAACAATATCCTCCGCCGCGTCTGTCTGTCTCTCTGTGTGCGATAAGCTCAAAAACTACTGAACGGACTTCTTTCTTTCTTTTTTTTCTTCTTTCTTGCGGTTTTCATAGATATAATGATTCACGAGGTAGCATTATGTCTATAATTTGTCAAGGTTTTGTGTAAATTGGTTGAAATTCATCCCGTCAATAGTCTGGGAGCTTTCATCGAAAACGCTTTTAAAATCTATAATGACAATACCACCGAGCCCACACTAACGTACGCTTTTTGTTTCCACGATAGGAATGGTTTTATTTCTTTATTTATGTTTAATGATATAATAATGATACCTAAGGGTGGCAAAAAAAACGACAGGCAGGGTTATCATAAACTTATGGGTGTAATTTAATCAAGCATTTTTTTCCAGTTCGTATAGAATTATTATAAAGGTCTGCAATATACATAAACATTAATAAATGTAGGTATGAAATATACTATTATATGATATGTTCTGTTTTTTTTGTAATAATGTACATATAATTCTTCGGAGATTTTGTAATGCAAAATTATGTTTAACTTGTTTTAGTTATAAAACGGAGTCTAGTAAAAAGTATTGTTTGGCTTCTATACCATAAATGTATATAAATGGAAAAGAAGAAACTTTGTTTTGTATAATTATGACACATGGTAAAACATTTTATTTGATTTCATTTAATGAAACAGTTTGATGATACCATAAAATGATAGCTAAGTAGCACCCTTGACTGTAGTAAAAAATTGCAATATCGTATGAGTTTGAAGGGAGGCAAGTGGGCCCTATGGATTTACAGTATTAAATTGGCCGACGCAGGGTTGTCAAACCGCAATTTTCTACATTCTAAAATTATGGTATTCTTAGTCTTTGTCTTAAGAATTATCGTGTTGTTAATATTTACACTTTATTTTATGTGTAACCAAATGTTATCCAAAGTTCTTTCTCAACTCCTTTTTGGAATTTGAGCGTAATTATATGTATGTATGTATGTTTCTCTTACTATTGTAAATGCGAAAATTTAGACGGATTGATGTTCATTGCTCAATCCCATCAGAACGGCAAATCTAGGATCGGATAGGCACGAAGATTATAGTCTGGAATAGCACATAGGCTAATTTTTAGTGCGATAGCCGATATCCATGCAGGTGGAGCAGCTGACAGCCCCTATTATTAAGTATGCTAGGTAATGGTATGGTCTATTTATTGGTTTCGAAATATTGCAGTTAAAACCGTCATAATTTATTTCAACCCTAACGTCTGACCGATTTACCTAGATTTTAAAAGCTCTTTTCATTATGCTGACGAATGAACTTTAACCCACCGAAGAGTAGCGAATTCTTAAGAATAGTAGTACGTGTACCTACATAATTTTGCAGTCTTTACTATATTACTATTTATTTTAATAATGTATGAGTATTTAACCTGATATTTGTTATTCAAACCTATATAATTGTAACTCCGATCAAAATTATAATATAAAAACCACATATTTGAGGGTTCTTCGTGATAATTTGAAAGTGTTAAAATGTTTATTGAAATAGCTAGAATATTAGATTCTGGTAATGGAATTGAGCTGGGAGTATGAGCTACATACCCAATATGTAGCATCATAGCAGATCACAAGTCTTAAATAGACCGGATGATTTTTTTAAAAATACGGAACGACGTTTGAACTATTTTTATAATACGAGTAATAAGAGAATTTAATAAGTATAATAACTAGCCAAGCAACAAAAGATGAAACACATTATTATTTTTTTAAATCATGCTATTGGATGACAACCCTACGTGTTTGGTATCTTCTTGGCCGAGGCTCCTTTGTCCCATGACAGCGTCTTGGACATGTTTATCACCGCTGTGACTTTTAGTAGTTATTGCTCATCTATCGTGTCCGGACATAAACGCACCCCAGCAATAAGCGTGCTCAAAATGAAATGGCAAATCGTAGAAGCGAAATAATTTATAGCCGTGCCGAAGCCTAATAAGCTGTTTGTCGACTTTGCAGTTAGCAACTTTGTGGTGTGCTGATTAACTGACGTGGATTTTTTCGCTTTATAGGACAAAAAACGGTGTACACTAAATAGATACCTGATGAATACTACGCTTACTAAATTTTGGTTATTTATCTAAATCGACTACTTTACCAATTTTAAGCTACCAAAATTTTATAATCATTTTTCCAGAAACCAAAAAGTTTTGATAACGCCAAGTAAATGTTATTATGTATGTAACCTCGAGGTGAACAAGCCACATTCTCAATGTAGCGGGAATTCTGCGGGCGCCATTGCCAAATTCCTTACTATGATATCCCCACCAGACTTCTCCTTCTTCTTCGTCGTACGGACTGTTTCCACAACTCAACGACTATGCACCTCTTTTGACGTCTCTGAAGACATGCTAAAGTGTATCCCTATGACTCAGGTAGCGAGCTCGGTCTGCTTCTACTGCATTGTATTCCATCAGATCGTGAGCAGCTGTTTCTTCTGCTTCCTTGAATCCTCTGCATTGGGGGTTTTCTGTTATACCTAAGGTGATTGTAATCTTATGAGCTCATAAATTTTCCTTTTACAATAAATTAATCGTTAATCATTTTCGTAACTTAATAACACTATAATATTGGACATCAATAAATTACTCAACCGCTCAATTCTTTATTTGCTAAGTGAATAATTAAATATGTAGAAATGTGTGCGTACAAAAACCTGTAAGTAGCTTAAAATTAAAGTCCCTTTAGGAAAGCTACACGTGCAAAATATTTTAGAACTATGGAATTTGACGCGGCCGTCGAGGTAGTTGATTTTTTTTAATGAAACGTTTATTATAATTTTAATTGCAAAGGTGAAAGTACAAAACAACAAATCTGATTTACATTCAGGAGTATTAAAAATTCAGATGCGAGTTAAGTGCTTACTAACTCCTGTTATTTGTTGACCTAATTAATTAATTAATTAAATTGATCGGCATAGGCAAGGAGAGTTGATGTCAGACAGGCCGGGTAGTAAACCCTATAGCAGTGTCGATAAGAAGACATACTTTACCGACTCCGAATAAATTGAGGGGAATATCAGATCAGCAAAGCCAAAACTTTAACAACTGACCAAGGAAGATGCCACATAATATAAAAATAATCTGGAAACTTATATACGCGTCACACAATTAGCACAAGAAATCTTTTTTCCAACCGTAACGTACGAAAACTGATTGTCAATCCAAAACAAATCACATTACCCAACATTAGGGTCTAACTTTCGCTAAATGCAACTAACAATGCCCTAAAAGGCTTTTCTACTACACGTAATATGTTAAAGGACGTGCGCACAGCCACTTCTGAGTGAATCGAATCAAAGTTTCGCTCCAACTTCGAGCGAGCACGTTCCCTGTACCGTCAGATGAACTCCCTACGGACCTTATGTGTTTGCCCGAGATTGTGTGCGTTGTTCCCTACCTGTTATCTACAAGCACTCCCGTTTGTTTGTAAGCGGGATTAATACGGGCACTGTTAATTTTATTTACTCGGCTCCTTTGTTACAAATTTACGAACTGTACAAAGTATAGTCAAATGGGGAAAATATGAACAAAGTTAACAGTGAAATAAGGTCTCGTCCCGAAAGTAACTATAAGTACACAAAGTTCCGTAATTGATAAAACTGTTGTGTTTATGTGTAGATACATGCATTATCTCTGTGTGCTGCTTCATGAATTAATAATTTAGCTCATCCTCAACTTACATTCTGTAAGCTGCTCTGGCCATTCCCACTCATCCTCCTTTGCTTTTCAAATAGTTGGAAACTCGAAAGTATTCAAGTGCTTTAACTCCTAAAGTACAAGGCTAGTGTTACTGGCAAACTATCTCGCCAAGGAGCGAAGTTACTGTTGAGAAATTCCGTCCGCGTAATCGCCGAAACACAGGTCCCTGGAGAGCTGTCGGTATTACCCTCCCTATCTCCAACATTCTTACAGTTTAATGTATGCAAACGCATTTTGTTTCAAAGCCTAGCTCCCTCAAGGATGGTGTTACTCAAGAGCCCTCCAGCTGTGTTCTCCTTACGGCCACCAAAGTTTTCTCTAACCGTATGTCATGTGCTCTTTGATCTACTCAAATGCGAATATAATGTCGGAACCATTTAACAGCGTTCCTTTTTACTCTTATCACGATGCAGGCTCACTTTTTCTATTCACTCCCAAGAAATATGTTGCCGTATATTCCTCCTTTTTGTCAAAGGAACAAACTAACACTATTTTATCATTTCCAATTCTGTTTGTTTGGCATGAAATTCGGATGATACAATGTTTTGTAATTTTCGATTATTTTCAAGAGTCGTAATATAAAATTCTTAGTAATAACCGAACCCGTATCATTTTTATTTATTATTAAAGATAATAACATAAAAGATGTAATTGTGAACACGTTATCTTTTATGTGCCGAGACATTAAATTGATAGATAAACATTTAAGTTGATATTTCTCGTGACTCGCTGAAGCGTAAAATTCTGTTTTGTATAGATATATTTGACATTGAACATGATCAGCAGCTATTTAAAATGCAGATACTATTTTCAAATTACACTGTTTTATATTTCATTCACAATCCTCTTCGTAGACGTGGAGGGAACGCTGGGGGACTGGTTTTAGGGAATTATTCATACAAGGATTTCATTTCGACGTGTCAGTTTTGTAACGATGTTCAATATATCACGGGCACATTAAAGTCGCGTTAAGCGTTCGCTGGTAGGGGCTATCAATCCGTCTGCTAAAAATAGGTTCGTCTTCAATGATGAGGGATTATTCGACGACAAAGTATGAACGAAGCACCATGTGCTTTTAGCACAGAAATAGAACTCCGCAAGTCTGTCACACGTGGTACACCCAACAGATCGTTTCCTTTAAAAAGTTAATTTGGCGTTTTTGTGACTGAGCTGTTACAAAAAACGCTATTTTTTAAAAGTCGTTAAGAGGCATGTGCCCTCTTTAAATTAGATGTTAGCGCGGTACGCGAGAAATGTGACTCTTGGTTTCCTAAGCAAGGGGGACATTATGAGGTGAAATTGGATCGTCCTGTCGGATGTTTCAAAAACATTAACAGTGCTTTGCAACAGTCTTGATCGGTGGATTCTAATAATTACTACTTTAAGTTTACTTAATGTTATTATTAAGTAGATTAAATAACTGTTTAGTTTTATTGTACCTAGGAATATTGATTAACAAAACGAGCAATCGAAATATTAATTTTAATTTACCTATAAAATATTCTTAGGTAGGTAACTGCAGGTATGGGGTCCATGTCCGGAAGCCTCCTCGTGGCGGACTCTGGTAACGTGGTGGGGAAACTTTCTCGGCGGGTGTGGCTTTTGATGTCAAGCGACATGTCATTGTCTAGTTGTTTTTGTTTTCCCACCACGGCTAGTTCTGGACGGCCTTTTTCAGGACCACGACCGCGCCCGAAGTCCCCCGGGTGCTGTCCGATGGCTGCTCCCGGTGTCCTCGTCAGGAGGACGCGCCAGGTCGAGCAGCCGTCGGTGGAGGAGTGGTTGCTGGCCATCAATTGGTGCAAGGAGTGACTAGACGGGCAGCGTTGGGATACGATCTCGTTGTAGTTGCGCTCATGTGCGCAGATCTCGAGCCGTCCCGTAATAGCGCACTGGAGGTCAGGCCGGGGAGGATATTTAGTGGGTATGGAGGGAACGCCTTTACCACGAGTCCCACATATCCCCAGCGGTTGGCCTGCAGGGACGATGCGTAAATGCATTTGACCTCCCCGTCAACAAAAAAAGGTAACTGGAGGTATAAAAAACATCAGAAAAAAATATTAAATGTACAATGGGCGATGGTAGGTTTAAAAATTCGGGAGTTGTCTCCCCTTGACTTTCTCGTATAGCGGAAACGACTCAAAGGTTGGTCCATCCAAGTACTGACCGCGCACTTGGTTGCTTAACTTTCGTGATCGACGGCTCGAAATTTGATAGAAACCTTATATTTTGATGTCATACACGTATGTTAAATTTGGTTGCAATAAGTTAAAGCATACTCGAGTTATCGTGCTAACGCACACACACACACACAGACATAATTACAAAAAAAATATTTTTGGACTCAGGGAGGTCCAAAACGTGTAAATCCGTCTAAATGTCGAGGTCGAATTTTTTTACGATTACAAGACTTCCTCTATAGGTACTACCTACATACGAGAAAGTAAAAAACTGCCTTTGGAATCTACAAACTGTACCTAATTTATTCTTCGTATATGTGGATTTCGAGCATATCTACAATGACGAATACCTTGATATTAATAATGAAAATATTTGCATGATTTTAGATAATAATAGGCTCAAAACTAACGGACCGATTTTAAAAATATTTTCACTGGTATAATGCTACAGTGTCACTCAGCAACATTATGCTATATTTTGTTTTAAAAAATTCCACGCGGACGAAGTCGCAGGCGGAGTGCTAGTCTTAAATCTAATAAGAACTTCAGACCAATTCTATTAGAGGTATACACAAAAAAGAGTGATTTCCTTCAAAAGAAGTCATTCAAACTTACACAACGTCGCCTCAGCGAACTTTTCTGGTCATCCATCTTGTGCTCCTTGATGGATGACATTTCCTCGCTTCACTAATAAATGTAAACAAAATAGCCATTTTTTGTCCCAAAACGTTATTAATGAATTGCCTCCTGTCCGCCTTTTGATAAACTTAATTGTTTCGGATGCCATGAACTGTTCTCTTTTGATGTTAACAAAAGATAGGTTTTTTAGGCATTTTTTTCTTGCCCCCGAAGCATCGCGTTGACACATGACCTCATTCAACGTCACTACCATTCATTTTCTTGTACGCGTAGCATTTTGCTTCTTATTGTGAGTAAAGAAGACAGCATTTCCTGTGCCAGTTTATTTTGAAACTAGGATTCCGTAGCCACGTTTAACCCAAATAACTTTTGACCGTGAAAAAAAGATTCCCAAAATACTCGTAATAGCCAAAGTATTTTAATGAGCATTTTTTAAATGAGCAGTATCAATGTGCGAAGCCGTTGAGTTTTTCCGTGAATTTTGGTGAATGTGACACCTATGCCATTGAAATCATAAAATAGGGGATCACAAACGGAAATATTGTTAAAATTCTTTACCGATAAGGTTGAGGTTTCTGTGATCGGCGGAGCGGTTTGTTGTCACAGGATAATAATTCCGACAATTTAGATCAGAACACTTACAGCCTAATGTAACGAATACATAATGAGATTTTGAGTCTTAGACTCCGCACAATTGGGCCACCGGTGGCGATGGCGGCCACGCGCCACGTCCTTTGGTGCGGCGCAATCGAAAGTGGCCAGTGGCCGGCATCGGCCACACGTGTTCTGGGACTGCTGGGCCTTGTGGCGCCGTCTATATAAAATGTATGACACTGTACGTGTACACTGCTTGTGGCCTATTTGCGCGGAGCCTTAGATTGAGTTTTACACACTTTGCCTGTCCTACTGTCCTAAGTCAAAATAGACTAGGTACCTAAGTATTTCTCAGTATTTCGTGTTTAATTGTCTTTACCTTTAATGTTTTAGTATCCGCTTGTAATGGTTTACATGCATGTTATATCAGGTTTTTCTCACTGGGCTGACTACAAAGAAGTATGGTACGTATGTGCGCGCGTATATTCTAATTTCCTCTCTATATACTAAATTTAGATAAGCTGCCAACAGCAGCGTGATATGCTCGTAAACCTAATAAATGTTTTCATTCATGTGAGACAGAGAATTACATGTCATGTCATTTTATTTTATAATATTTTATTTTAAATTACACATTTTCGACATAGGTGATAATTTAGCCACACCCGCTCCCGCTTATTCTTATGAACAAAACATCAACCTACTTGATCGGTTGACATTCTGGCTACCTTCAGTGACGCATTGAGAACGATGTTAATGAGGACTTTAATATCTGACTAAGCAACACTAATTGGACAAAATATCCGATAAAGGCTACCAAATGCGAATACAAATGATTCTTTGGAAAATATAGCACATTGACTCATACAAGACCAGGAGTTTGGCTATGAGTAATACATTCATTAGGAAGACAGGATAAATATTTCCCTAAAAAGCATTTATCTTTATTTATCTTCAAAACCGTAAGCTGTAAGTAATATTTATATTTTATACTCTAAGGTAAAGACATCTACTGCAACGGCAATTGAAAATAATTTCTCAGTTAATTGGCCAAAAATAATAATGGTTTTACCACAGATAACAATAATAGTAGTTTTAAGTACTACAGTGTATTGGCATAGAAAAATTGTATTTTGCGTAACGTAAAAATAAATTCCAATTTTAAAATAAGGAATGATTTAGTAACTTACTAACTTCAACTAATGCTAGGGTTGGCTGGAAGAGATCTCTTTTAGAGATAAGCTCACCTTTGTACATGTTTTTTTCCTGCACTATGATGTTATTATATTTGTGAGTACAATAAAGAATAAATATAATGATTTGCTTATTTTAAAATTGGAATTTATTTTTATCATTTTGAAAGCAGAAGAGATTGATTGTTTGTTAGGTTGAACCTCAGTTTGTTTGAGGACCTTTAGTTTGAGGGTTGAACTTGTTGTGTTACTCTCGGAGCTACTGATTCAAATTAAAAAAAAAATTGTGTTGGATAGTCCATTCATCGAAAAAGGCTATAAACTATATATTTGTTTGAAAAAAACTCCACGTGGACGAAGTAGCGGGCTGAGCGCTAGTTTTATATATAATGGTATAATGTTACCATAATTATGTTACCGAAGGAGATTCTCTTCGCTGTTGGAATGACTATAGTATTTCTGCTTCATGTTACGTTTGAAGTTCACAAAGGCAAAACAAATAGGGCACATCATTATTTATTTTCCCCAAAATATACCAAATTACCTTACGAGTAAAAAGGTATGTACCTACTTGTAATATTATCGGTCCATTTCTCCAAGCGATATTAATTCGCTTCAATGCATGCAATTAGATGTCGTTCCGCAATCGACTTGTTATTTATTCATAATATACCTACATCGTAAACACAAAATAAATCATCTATCGCATACATCATCTCATAACAGCATAGAGGTATCCATATGTTATAGTCAAACATGGAAGCTCCGGCGTTCCTAGGTTTGGAACCTCAGATCTGGAATAGAGCCTAAGTCAAAGTACAAATCAATAACGTATTTCTACATTTGACTAACGAATAATCCCACGATCCTGCTGCTGCATTTTAGCTAATCCTGCGATCTTATACAAACATACAGACAGGAAATTTGGCACACGTATTTAGAAGCTGGTGTAGAGTAACATAAGTACTACAAAAACTGTGTAAGCCTTATAATATTATATACATACATTCATTTTGAAGTCGGTTAATAAAATTATCTATTACGATGAAGATGGTGAAGCAAAAACCAAGTCAAAAGGACAAATCGTTATTAATAGAAGAATCTGCACAAAAATTGAATTCTAGACTAGTTTATATTGCCAGAGCTTTCTTAATTGAATGACAACATAATAGGTCCAAGGATACTACCCTGCGGGCCACTAAATTCTTAATTTTGTCCTTGCTCACAAAATTTCTCATTATAACAAGAGGCTGCTAAGCTTTTGAAGATATCTAGGGAGTGTTTATATGATATCAAGGCTAATAACTCTAATACCAAACTACTCTAGCAATAGGAATGGAGACTGTTTAATAATATTTGTTGTGACTGCGGCTGTGGACTAGTGTTTTATCTCCCGGTCTCATACCCAGAGGCCCTGGGTTCGATCCCCTGGTGGAGTTGTTTGAAGTGCGCTTAGCCAGCTAACACTATCCTATTAAAGTATGACGCGTTACTTTAGTCACGGAGCTTACTAAGATCATGTAGACGAGCCATCTTCTACTTCCGACCGGTTTCGGCCATGGCGACCACTTCGACTCCTAGTCGAATCTGCGCAAATGCGCACGAAGATGGCTTATGTAGCCAATCTTTGCGGTGAACTCACGTGCACATTGACGAGACGAGCCATCAAGCACATACCTACCCAAGAACGAGCACAGGTCACACGCAACAATGTCCGCGTAACTTTATAGCAAATGTAGGTAGACGTCAGTCAACACAATATCGTTGCTGTTTAGGTAATAGCTTCATTTTATTGCGACAGTCAATGATAAGATACCGATTTATGCTATACAACATATAACCACCTGAAGAAACTTAGTGAGGAATGTATTTAATCACGTCTCTTGGTAATAAGGTGTTCACTGAGGAGAGTAATTCCTAATAACGGTCGCGGAACTCGATCCAGATTCCAGAACGTTACGCCGAAAACCTTAATCTCAGTTGGTCTGAGGAGTTTATAAATATTATTGTAAAATAAATAATGAATGGTGATAACTAATTATTAAGTTAAGGTTTCCTATTTTTTGAAAAGAAACGAGTACCTGTCAATTTTTACTGCGTTGCTAATTGGTCCACGTAAACAACATAGAGGTATTTTCACACAAACGCCACAAAAGACCGGCTTGTATGATGAATGAGTCATAAACAAAATAATATTGTATGAGCAGTTTATTATTCACGTGTCTGCAGAAAGTTCATCAGAAGGAAGTGACGACGATACTTTTTAAGATTAAAAATATATTTTTAAGATTAAAATAAGTTCTAGTGCATTAAATATTAATACTATATCCAATATTGTTTTGAACAAAGGCGTTGGCCCCACCCTTTACATGACCCATCTCACTCTGTCAATATCGTAAATGATATGCGAGATACATACTCAGTACTTGTTTGTTAAAAAAATAGACTATAATTAAGGACTTTTCGATCATCGGTGCAACGAAGGTAGTCTGGATCGAGTTATACGGTCGGGCGATAATATTATAACAATAATATCTAACATTTCGCAACTTATTGAGTTCTACGTCGCTGTCCCACGATTACTCGTATTACTGAAAGCTTTATCTTCTGGTGTGGAATTTTGGAACTACAGAACATTTTCCAGAAATCAATACAGGAAGACAGGGTTGGTAGCACACGCCTCATAGTAGGCTATGAAGAATGTTTCCCGCGAATGCAATCAATTAATAGTTAGGTAAGTATCTCCCAAATGTCTAAGGTAAGTTTAACAAAACAAGCCTAAAAATATTCAAATAATTTTAAACTTTTCCCAACCTGCAGAGGCACTTCGTAATCTGCCTTATTATATTATAACCCGCCGGCGCAATATACAACAAATACCGCTAAAACGTGCTTCAAAACTACCCTATTTTCTTAGTAAATGTCCCTCATAATAATATAACAAATGCTAAGTCTTTTGAAGAAGAAAATTTTATCGGCCAAGATAAAGTGACTAGGTTTTATCTTTACGGAACAACAAATAAAGTCTAAATTAAAACAACGGCTGTACTAAAGAAAATTTGCATATCATAAATGTAATATTTAGCTCTCAACTTGCTAATTAGAAGTCTTCTTTTGGTAGCGTCAACATATCCAATCCAGTTGTTTTATATCTTATTTGTTTTAAAATAATGTAAGGTATAAAATGATTTCTTTTTAATTATGAATAAATTACCGATTGAAATGTGTTAGAAGCTCATTAATGCAATGAAATTTTCAAATCAGCATTTTTCGAAAACAAACTTGGGGTGTATGCAAACTGCCGTAACTCATGTCAATGTTGGACAAAATTAATGTTAACCAGACCCGCTAGATCTGTGTAGGTATAGATAGATACCTCTAATAAATGTAATAAACGAAGCTGCATAACTAGATAAAAAGAACTTTGAATGCAAGACTTAGCATTTTGTAAATAAATTTTCCTATCATAAAAGGAAAGCTATATTCCTATCGTCATTTACCAGAAATTAATTATTAATAACTCGTCATACCTCAATCAATCTCGACACTTTTTTCTTTGATAGGTAGTACACATTATAATAAAGCAGGTAATATCTAAAAGTACTGTTAACTAAACTGAAGCTGAACATCATGCTATCCAAATATAATTATAATAGCATGGTGTTCAAAAGAAGAACACAAACGGTCTAATTCCCTCAGTAGACTTTCAACTTCATAGTAATCGCGTAAAGTTGAAAATCTATTAAAGAATGACAACTTTGGATAGTATGATGTTCAGTGTCAGTCAAACAAATATCACGCACAACTATTACTAGCTGGCACACAGAAGAATGCTATTGATGACAAACCAGTAGCACCACATGAGTAAATATTTTATCATGTGGCAGTAATACCTACCAAAAAGGAACATAACACCAGCAAAAGCTCTCCTACAGCTAAGTAAATCAATTTTACATTTTCTGATAAGCTCTCTAACTAATCATGGCATTTTTAAGAAACACCTTTTAAAGTATTTGTTCTTAGTAAAGTATAATATAGTTAAAACTATAATAGGTACTTAAATAGTGTGATAATAATAATATTTAGTAGTAACGAGTAGGTATTAAAAAAATCGGGAGTGGTCTCCCTTTGACTTTCTCGTATGGGTACCGGAAACGACTCAAAAGTTGATAGAAACCTTATATGATGTCATACATGCATTTTAAGTTTAGTTGCAATAAGTTAAAGCATACTCGAGTTATCGTGCTAAGCACAGGCACACAGACATAATTTTTTTGACGATCACAAGACTTCCTCTATACTTGGTACGTATAAAAAGTAAAAATAATTAAATAAATAATACCTAAAACAACTTTTCCAAGTGTACGCAAACGTTTTGTTATAACTAGTTTGTGTATTTGCTTTAATACAACATATTTAGAATTATTGATCTACTTAATTTATTATTAATGAATATGGAATTTGTATCATTATACAAATTCCTTATTCATTACAATTTTTATCACCCTTCTTGCACTAAGATTGTAGATTAAAATAGAAACCAAAACACATAACATACAATGTTCTTCTTCTTCTTATCTAAATAAACTCAAAGGTGACTGACTGACTGACTGACATAGTGATCTATCAACGCACAGCCCAAACCACTGGACGGATCGAACTGAAATTTGGCATGCAGGTAGATGTTATGACGTAGGCATCAGCTAAGAAAAGATTTTTGGAAATTCCACCCCTGTGGGGGTAAAATGTCCACGCGGACGAAGTCGCGGGCGGGAGCAAGTTTTAAATAAATGGCGATCGCGACATTAAGATTACGAATTTTGTCTTTGTCAAGTGAAAATATGTTAAAATAGTAACATAATTGTACTGTAGACTGAGTAATTGTACTGTAGAAGAAATGGAGTCTCTCAACACATGGTTTTACAACAAGAAGTCGAGAGAAACTCCAACATACAATATTAGATAGAATATCACATTTATAGATCGTTTTTGCCGACCATACATTCAAGGTGAGGAAGCTCTCCCTCAGTCAGTCTCCCTTTTAATTAGTTGCGAGTTGTTATTATTATTATTATTACGCAAAATGTACCTACTCGTAAAAATTACTGAACAACAAAATACTTGTTGCTAAATTTTATCCAATTATCTTAAGAATATACAGAGCCTACAGAAGGATCTGTAGGCTGAGGCAGTTATGTTTGTGTATAATGCAATATAATTTGGGAATACGTAGGTACGTTAAGAAAACATTAGGGTTCTCATAAAAGAAGCGCCTGACGTTGCCTGTGAGCAAGTTCATAAAGTCGACATTGCTATGCATTTTACGTAGGCGCTTGTCACATTTTTAAAGGCGCATTTTTATATTCAAATTCACCACAGGTTACAATGCTGCTATCGATAAAATGCAGTCACGTGAATCTCTAGAGGATTGCAACCCTATTTAACAAAGGCGTCATCTCCCTTCAATATTTGCATTCCAGCCATCGCTTCCACAAAGGTCTCCACCCTCCTTTCTCTAACTACTAGTGGCCAGCACTAATTCCAGTCAACAGACCTTCGGGGCTCGCTTGCAACTTGAATTTAATCCATAATGTGGAAGTCTATACATTTAACAAGCGTTATGGACGAAACTACCTGACAGTTGAATGCTGTGAGATCTACAACAAAGTGGATATTGTAAGATAAACCTACTTAGAGATAAATAAGTGAGAAATTAGTGGTCAGATTATGTTATACAAAGACAATAATGAGATGATGGATAGCTGTGTAAGGCTCAGCGCAAAACAGAAACAGTAACAGACAGAGTAACCTCCGCATTTATACTATGTATGTAGGTATAAGTATTAGTATGGATTAATCGGAAGCCTAACGCAGTGAATTTGTGAAATTGTCCGGTGGGTCCTGCTTACCATGATGATGATATTCACTCAGACAGCCGTTGGAGGGTCGCGGTTTAGAAAGTTTCATAGTTACAAAAATATACCTCTAAGTACATACAGTTTTATACTATACATAAATCATTGTATATAGCCAATGATATTTACTTACTTATATTAAAAATCTTTATTAAGTCATTTTGGACCTTGGACCGAGATAGCTGAAATTTCTTGTCTCGAAAACAGAGGTTCTTTTTATGACAAGGATAATGCCGGATTTTTCGAAATTCAACCCCTAAGGGATAAAAACGGGATGAGATGACAGTTTGTATGAGGAGACACAGTGTAGGTCAGTCATGTCAAAGATACGGCACGCGGGCCACATGCGGCCCGCAAGCCAAACCAATACTTACGGCCCGCCGCCACCACAATCTAACCAGTGAGAATATTTGTATTTTTTTAAAACAGAAGCTGTCAGGTGTCCGGTGCTTCAAGCTCAAGATAATTTATTTTCTTCAACAAATTTATGTGACCTATCAAGCTAAACTAAATAAAAATTTTAACAATTCAGTATTTGTTTTTGTTTTGTTGTGGAAGATTAGTAACAAAATTGAGTTATCAAGTAACTTTTTTCCGTATTTTTCATAATAAGTACTGGTCACATTTTCTATGTAACTTCCTATGTACCTATACATTATGGTTTCGCAATAAACATTTGATTTGATTTGATTTATTTAACTAGTCCACACGGACGGAGTTGCATGCAAAAACTAGTAGGTATCAATTTTTTTTTTTTAATAAAAATTTTAATAAAATTTTTGTTTTGTATACAATATGTAAATTAAATAACCAACATCCTGAATACAGGTGGTTTGGGATCGGCTTCTAAGTTGATTTCAATATTATTTTTTTTTTAAACTTTTTTTTTAAAAAAAAATGTTGATATCTACTCAGACGCCGATCCCAAACCACCTGGGTGTTGGTTATTTAATTTACATGTTGTATAAGCTAAGAGCGCCATCTATGATGACATTAATGAAACGTGCACTACAGCGCCATCTTGTGGCTTGTTTATGAACGCGTTGGTTATTACTCAGTGTCCATGCTTTGCAGTAGTGACGCTATGCACTGAATTTACTGCAGATGGCGCAAATTACATAATCCAAAATTGAAACATGTACCAATAAATTTTAGACACGGATAATATTTTTTTGTTTTTCGTTTTTATTAAATAGCTTTTGTTTTTTCATGTTTTTTTTTTATTAAAACACATTTTTAAATAATAGGATAAAATAAATGACATAGAACATGTAAAATAAACAGTTCTATAGATATATTTCACGAATATTTCACTTGTAATGTCTTATAGTAAAAAATATTCAAAAAATCGTGAGTGTCCCATTGACTTTCTCGTATACCGGAAACGACTCAAACAAAAGTTGATAGATGTTGTTGATGATTTTTTGATGTCATACATGCATGTTAAATTTTGGTCACCCATCCGAGTACCGACCACGCACTTGGTTGCTTAAGTTTCGTGATCAACGACTCAAAAGTTGATAGAAACCTTAAATTTTGATTTCATACATTCATGTTAAATCTGGTTGCAATAAATTAAAGCATACTTGAGTTATCGTGCTAATGCACAGACACACACAGACATAATTCAAAAATCGGTATTTTTGGACTCAGGGATGTCCAAAACGTGTAGGTAAATCCGTCAAAATCTCTAGGTTGAATTTTTTGACGATTACAAGACTTCCTCTTTACTTACTACGTAATACGTACGTATTCACTAGACTTTATCGGAAGGCGAACTGGCGGCAATATATTTATATGCCCGCTGGGCATACACTTGTCATAAGATAAACGCCCGCCGGCTTGAACTATCTCCTTGATTAGTACGCCACTTTGATACTTCAACCAAATTGTAATCCGGCTGAACGTGAGTTAGCCGCATTATATGACGGCGACGTTTTACAATCCGGCGCGCCTTTTTGTGATAAATACGGCGTGTTATAAGATCCTCCTGCGACATTGACACTAGCTTCCGATATTGATATCGGATCGGATAATGTGGAAACGCTCAGTGTGAAAGCAAAGGGATCTCGGGATCTCTATAGTAAGTAGCCTAAATCTAACAAATAACAAAATTGCACCACAACGTCAATTAATGACTATGCCCTCTCCCTTATTATATGCCGCCTAATGATATCGGTGATTGTTTTCAGTAAGTATGCCAATTACCTGATGTATGCGGACGACACCAAGATCTCGAAATCTGACTGCATCAAATTACAACGGGATTTGAACAGGGTGAATGTTTATTATCTTGCTAATAACATTACTGTAAGTATAAATAAATGTAAGAATGTTCATGACATTCTCCAATATAAAATAAGTCAAAAAAAATAAGTAGGTAAGTACCTATAGCACAGTATTACAATATTGAGAGTCTAAATAGCATTTTTTTTAAATTAGGTGAAATTAAAGGAGCAGGAGTGCAATGATACAGTCATTATAACTATTGACTATATTGGAGATTATAAAATTATTTTGTAACCCGAATAAGTAAGTACTACTTACCTAAGAAAATTATAAAGAAAGATAATTACTTACATAATAAAGAGTTATGAGATAACAAACAATAAAAACACACAGTCTAATTGGGAACCTCCTTATCTTTTGAAGTCGGTTAAAAAAAATAGACAGTCGAATAGAGAACCTCCTCCTTTTTTGAAGACGGTTAACAAATTAAAAGTAGACATTTAAAGCAGACCGATGGGCCAGCACGGTGTTTAATCACATTGATAAATTGAAAGTAATAATTTATAAGCAATTTCCACGCTTATGTAGAAATACCAAAGTTCTATTAAAAAAATGTTGGATTATTGTAAATCTATAATCCGTATTACCCAAGGTATTTCCTAAGTTCAACCCTGTCTAAGGTTCAACCACAGTTAAAAAATAATACACATAGGTACGGAATTTTAGTGACGACGGAGGAATGTTTTTGGTTTCCAGGGACTCAATACTATACACAGCGCGCCATCTCTTAAACTTATAACAAACTAGAAAACGGTTAAGCAAAGCAAACAAAGATAGAAAAGCAAACAATGATAGCATGCTGATAATTTACAAAGAGTTCTTGAGATATTAGTTAGAGGGCGCTATTATGAAGGCTGGGCAGGGCTAAGGTAATCGCATGTAGGTATACAATTATTTTAGCTTACAATAGATAGCGCTTTTTACATTTTTATTGAAATATACAAATATATTTTTGATGCGGAATAAAGTAATAAAATAAGGTAAAGTCGAAACAGTAGGCCTAAACGAAGTGACATTCTACTGGCGTTTTCTCTAATAGAAAAATGTATGACATTTGACACTTGCGCTGGATATGTCATGTGACTCTATAGAAAAGTGGTAGCCAAGCAAGATGATGTCTACTCTACTGGGATTCTATTATTTATAAATAGAATAATTAAATATTAAATAATTAAGTAATTATCTTTCTTTATAATTTTCTTTCTTTTTTATCTGGTGTTTTCTATCTTGACAATAGATTGTTTCCATATTAATTGGTAGACAAGATCTCAGATCAATTACTAATAATTTCTGAGGACAAGATGCAGTTTTTCACGAAATAAATAAAACGGTTCTGTCCTCAACTAAACAATTGCTCACGCCCAACAGAAAAGCATAGTCGATTTGCTAGTTTTGCTTTTTTTATAGTTTGCTGTTTAGAGTATTTTTAATGAAATAACAAAGTGAAATGCATTCGCTAAGGCTTTTGTAAACTGCGGAAAATGATGAAATTTGGATTAGAGGAAGGAAAAAATTAGTGATATGCCCGAAACTATGTTAGTAGATTATTGAATTCCGATTAAAAAATTATTTTATTTTTTATTTATTTATTTTAACAGGCTTACCTACCAACTAAATACATACCCACCTACGAGAGTTAATATTTATGGACTTTACACTAGAGCTGTTTTTTGAATGCATTTAAATTATAGGTTAAGTGGGTTCAGTTATGAATTGTTTTGCCGAGGCATTTCGTGAAATGTAGAATCATACAAATTGCCTGTGACGAGTGGGTGAGGCGTAGTTTTATTTTATCGGCCTCAGTACGTCCTCGGAGAGTTCCATTTTCACTATTTATTTGGTCTGAGCAGTTATCTGCTTTGGGCCTATATCAAATTCCAGGGCTGCATCAACGGGGTGTCCCCACCGTGACAGATCGGCTTTTATCGTTCAGATATTTTGTTTGCAGACGACTAAACGATTGTCCGTAATGGGTATAGTATAACGCCCTTACCCCTTTAGGGGTCGTCAGTTAACGCTTCGCCAAAGCGTCAGTGGTGATTCGTTATGTCAGCGCAGAGACGGACTCGCAGTTAGTTACACATCGATACTTCAGGATTTATAGGTAGATTAGAGTCCTCTTTATTATAATTTCTGTGATTAGGGTGGGTTTTTTATTTATTTATTTGGGATTAAAACCATTTCTTACACAATCTTCGTAGATTAAAAACTATTTCATAAAATTGTACCATTGTGGGGTAGCTATACGAGATTACATTCTTTATTTTGGGGTTATCTACTATATTTTTAATTTTTACATACGTGCTTGGCACAACAATGCACATAGCTATCGATCAATCGATCGGATTTAGGTATAGACAAAAGAAAACAGTTTAAAAATTATTTATTGATTTTCAAAAAGTGTTTTTTAATTGCACTTAAATTTACCATTTGAAATGCAAGTAATTGAAAATTACTGCTAAAATAGTTACTTTATCTAAATTAGAACCATTATCAAAATCAATCAAAAAATATTATGAAAGTGCAGAGTCAAGCAAAAGCCATGTTCCCTTTTCAAACTTTAAAAATCCAGTTGATATTGTAGAAAACGGCCAGTGTACAAATACATGTTCAAATCCACGTAAGCGGTTAATTGAGACGCAAATAGATAATCTCTATTAATAGCCACCAAACTAATAGACTATAATCCTATAATCTTTGTACGGTTGAATTTAACAATCCAGAGCTAAGCTGGTCCGGCCCTGTGTATAGCATTCTGCCTTTGTAATCTTATTACATTAGTTAAAGGGTAAAATCCGATATATAGTATCTAAGCTAAGGGGATCTTTAGTATACTTTTGGAATTTGTACCTCCAAAGAGGAATGCCACAAATTCTAATTTGCGTGCGTTAGACGCATCAAGTAGATAGCTGTACGTGGAAACATATTAACTGGGTGTCGGTCGGTAGGGGAATAAATGTGTTTTGATTATGTTGAACGATGCGTACTAATTTATTTATTTTATAATTAATGTACAAACAGAGACAATTACAAAAGGCCCATATATGGGAGCGATATTTTGATTGGTATAGACGAGTGTGTACGTGTGTGTATGAACGTAATGTGTGTATATGTTGTTTTGTTTCATCGTTTTGTTCTAAATTCTTCAATTGGCGTAAAAGCTCGTTATGTGACATGTAAAACCACTCAAGTTGGGTCTGAAAAATCTGATTATTTATATTCTATGTAAAGTCAGTCTAAATGGCAAAAATCTATACATACTAACATACTATTTATTGTCATTAGCCTTCTAATTTCGAATATGATCGTGATACTTATCGATTGCGGGCGATAAAATGGACTTTTTAACAACTCGTCGACTTCGTCTCAAACGACAACATTTCATGTTGAGGACTCCGCGTGAGGCAGGGGTTAAACTTCGGACTTACGATTATTTGAAAGACAAGATAAAATGTTAGCAAACGTGTTACCTTAAGCCAATTATAATAATTTACACACTGATTTTACTTCTGGGCTTTTTCCTTTTTGATTAGGTTGCATCAATAGCAATGTAACCACAGATATCGGAAATTGTTGCTCTGTGAACGTAATCAATTCGTTAAAATTTAAACGAACACTGAATGTAGGGCTTTAGCTTCAGATCATACAAATAATCTGAGGTCCTAGCAGAAGACGAACTTATTGTGTGATCCATCAGTATCTAGTCCGCGAAATGATTTTTAAGTAATACTAATAAAGTTTATAAGCGGACAAGTTTAGTAATAAGGAACATATCGTAGACTTGCTTACACAAAAACTCTGTCGTCTTTATTTTACCTTGCAATGAACTTAACGGTATATTTGTTTTATAAGCGGACAAGTTTAGTAATAAGGAACATATCGTAGACTTGCTTACACAAAAACTCTGTCGTCTTTATTTTACCTTGCAATGAAAGTCACGGTATATTTGTTTTATAAGCGGACAAGTTTAGTAATAAGGAACATATCGTAGACTTGCTTACACAAAAACTCTGTCGTCTTTATTTTACCTTGCAATGAACGTCACGGTATATTTGTTTTATAAGCGTGTTAGCGACGTGCTCAAAGAAATAGTTTTGGCTATATTTAAAATGTGGGTAAATTTATAAAAGTTCAGCAACGTATTGTATTGTTCGATATAAAGACTATCATTACCTGTCAACAAACCAGTTCCCGCTCAAACGAGCTGTCGCGCGGTTCTTATGTACCTTTTTTATGTGCAAAATATATCAGTCAAAGTACATCGAGTTTTCCTTAACTAAACCCAGTGACCACCCTGAAGTTTACAAGCGGACAAGTTTAGTAATAAGGAACATATCGTAGACTTGCTTACACAAAAACTCTGTCGTCTTTATTTTACCTTGCAATGAACGTCACGGTATATTTGACTTAATTAGGCTCACGAGCTTTGATCGATAATTTTCCTTTAAGCACTCTAATGGATAATTTTTAATGAACATCATCACCCAATCAAGGAGTGCCTTTCGACAGGGTATTTGACCTGAGAGTTAGGTCGTGTAATATTTCATCATTCAAGAGCAAAGTTTAAATGTCCAATAACCTGTGACCATACAGATATGTAGGTAGTGCTAAACAGTAAATAGCTAAGTTTGCTTAGTGAATACGTAAGTACTTATCATGACGAGTATTTTATTAGATAAATGAAAGACATTCTTTATTATGATATGAACTGAATCAACACTTTATTAGAGTTCCTCCATAGATTATATAATACAGGTTAGACCCGAGTACTAGAGACATAGATCACTTACAGACTAATGTCACATCTTTCCTTTTTTATATTTGTTAAGTTTTAATTATTAATATAAACCATTTTTTTCAATGAACTTAAATTTTACATTTTAGACTTATCTTATTTTTACTTTATAGGTTACATTTATTAATATTTTAAGTAACTACTGAACAGTATTAAATGTAGTTTACAATGCAATTCTTAAATACTATTTTTATTAGATAACATCACAAAATTACATCTTATTCAATCAACATAATATCTCACAGGTTTTTTAATCATTTTTCTATCTCTTAATTGCATAGGTTGAATATTATTAAAATTCACATTAGTGTTATTTTCTTTACTAGGTACAGCTATTATGTCCTGTCTATTTCTTCTATATAATTTTCCTTCATTAGAGCTTAACCACCATGACCTTGGAGTACTGGCAGGTAAGTATACATTTCCATATTTCCATTTATTATTATGTCTAAACATTACATTATCCTTTTCTTTTATATTTTTTAATGTTTTACAATTTCTATCATGATAAAGTTTTTGTCTACATTGATTTTGTTTTATTTTATTTTTAATCTTATTATAATCCAAAAATTCTGGCATTAAATGACTTTCTAACAATATTATTTTATCTTTTAAGTTTCTACCGAACAATAGTTGAGCTGGTGAGTAATCTAACTCAGTTAACATAGTATTTCTATACTCAAATAGTAATATGTAAGGATCTTCATTACTGCTATCAGATTTTTTAAGGATATTTTTACAAATTTTTACAGCTACTTCAGCTAGACTGTGACCTTTAGGGTAATGAGGACTACTTGTAATTAAATTAACATTAATATCTTTTAAATATGTCTTAAATTCAAAACTATTGAATGGATTATTGTCACATATTATCTTATCGGGATATCCATGCATTGAAAAGATTATATTAAATATTTTTATTATGTTAGTTATTGATTTTGAATTTAATTTAAACATTTCAATCCATCTTGAAAAATAATCTATGACAACTAGGTATGATTTACCTTTATGTTCCATTATATCAGTGGCAATATGTGACCATGGACGAGATGGTATGGGCATTTTTAACATAGGTTGTTTACAGTTTTTAGGTCTTAGTTCTATACATGTACTACAATTACTTATATATTCTAAGATATTCATTGACATGGAAGGCCAATACAAATATTTACGAGCCTTTTTTCTAGTTTTTTCAATGCCTAAATGACCTCTATGTAAATTTTTTAAAAACAATTTTTTTAAAGAGAATGGTACAATTACTTTATCTCCAAACATTAGAATTCCATCATTATATGATAATTCATTTTTAATCTGATAATAATTTCTTAAATCTTTATCTATTTTAGCAGGCCATTTTGTATTGAGATAATTAATTACTTTACTTAAAATGGGATCACATTTAGTTTCTTCAATCAAATTAGCTTTTCTTTCTTGTGTCATTAAATTATTTACTATAGCATGTACAGCATACTGAAGTTCAATGTCATCTTCTACATTTGTAATTAAATAGGCACGAGATAATGCATCAGCAATTAGCATATCTTTACCTGGCAAATAAGTGATATTGTAATTATATTTCATCAATTTTAGTAACATTCTTTGCAATCTATTAGGAACTTTATCAATATTTCTCTTACTTATGTTAATCAAAGGTTTGTGATCAGTTTGTACAGTTACTTTATGCCCGTATGTATAATAATGAAAATGTTCCATTGCATAAACTATGGCCAATAATTCTTTCTCAATCATTGCCATTCTTTTTTCAGATTTTGTTAATGATCGTGATGAATACGCAATAGGCTTTTGGTTTTGTATTAAGACACAACCTATACCACCCTCACTAGCATCAGTTTGCACTGTAAGCTGTTCTTGTTCGTTATAGTGAGTTAAAATTGGTGCATTTATTATTAAATTTTTTAATTTATTTATACAATTTTTATGTTCATCAGACCATGACCATTTGACATTATCTTTAATTAATTCCCTTAGTGGAGCAGATAATTGTGATAAATTTGGAATAAATTTATTTAAATATTTTACAATACCAAGAAATCTCTGTACAGCTTTTTTATTATTAGGATCTGGCATGTTTTTAATAGCACTTATTCGGTTAGGATCTATTTCAATGCCTTTTTCAGAAACTATGTGACCTAAAACTCTAATTTTATTAAGACAGTATTGAAATTTATTAATATTAAATGTTATGTTGTTCTTCTTAGCTGTTTCTAATACTTGTTTTAAAATACAATCATGTTCAGACTTATTAGATGCCATTACATATATATCGTCTATATAAATTTTTATACCTTTTATGTGACCAAAGATTTCCATATTTTTCTTTTGAAAAATTTCTGAAGCAGGCTTTATACCATATGGAAGTCGTAAGTATGAAAATCTACCAAAAGGAGTATTGAAACTACATAATTTTGCTGACTTGTCACAAATAGTTATCTGGTGAAAAGATTCTTTTAAGTCTAAAATCGAGTAATATTTTTTATCTTTGAGATCAGATAATATTTCTTCTTGGCTTGGTATATGATATTTATCATCCAACAATTGTTCATTCAGATACTTAGGATCTAAACATAATCTTAAGCTACCATTAGGTTTTTCTACTATTACTAATGGATGTAACCACTCAGATGGACCTTCTACCTTCTTAATGACATTTTGTTTTTCTAAAGTTTCTAATGTTAGCTTAAGCTTAGGCATAAGACTTTTAGGTATTCTGCGTGCACTATGAGTTACAGGCACTGCATTAGTTTTTAAATGTAACGAGTAAGGTTTTCCAGGAAAAGTACCTAGCCCATGAAAAACTTTAGAATACTGTTCAATTATTTCATTTTTATTATTAAAATTTTTATTATTGTTAGTTTCATTACAACTCAACATGTTAATTCTTTTAATCAGATTTAATTTTTCTGAGGTGTTAAGACCAATAATTGACTTATCATTAGTGTCAATTAACAAAAATTCAATATCATCTTGATTGTGATGAAATTTTACATGCAATGAAATTTTACCAATTACATCCAGAGAACCACCACTATAGGCTGACACTTTAACATTACTTTTTAAGATTTTTATATTATTATTAGCATTTAACATTTTAAAAATTCTATAAGGCAAGATATTAATTTGACTACCGCTGTCTATTTTAAACTTAATACTTAAATTATCAACTTTACCATAAATGTGCCAATCTTTTTTATCTGCATTTACTGAATGTATTAAAAGTTCTTCGGATGTATCTGATAAACTGGAATTATTATTTATTAAATTCACATTTCTCTTATTAAATCTACTTTTATATCTATTATTATCTTTATTACCTTTATTATTCAAGAAACACCCAACGCTGAAATGATTAAATTTCTTACATATTGTACACTGCTTTCCATAAGCCGGACACTCCGCTTTTTTATGCTTATAACCACACTTTTTACACTGATATTCTTCAATATTTCTTGATATTTCGGACTTTTTCTGAACTTTAGAACTATTATTTATATATTTATTCTTCCTTAACTTGTTACTATTCATGGCATCAACTTCAATTATTGGAATCTCCTTTGAGGACTGATTTTTAATGTATTTTATTTCACTATTTCTCTCTTGGTGTAGTTTTATTATCTCTATTGTTCTCTCTAACGTTAAATTATTCCCTTCATCAAGCAATCTATTTATCAATATCTCATCTTTAATGTTTTGTATAATTTTATCTCTAATCATACTATGCTTTTCTATAAAATCACAATTTTGGCATTGAGTCTTTAATATTGTGATAAAATCAATAAGCGATTGTCCCTCGGTTATTGATAGTTTGTTAAACTTATATCTTTCATATAATATGTTAGTTTTTGGTTGAAAATGACTTTCAAACGCTTGTACGACGCCATTATAGTTTTCTATTTTTGGCTCAAAGGTATTAAAAATCGAAATACCTCGTGGTCCCAGCTGATTTAGAAGAATTGCTATTTTTATGTCATCACTTTCTTCGTGTTTTTTAGTAGCTTTTAGGTAGATACTGAAAGCTTGTATCCATCGCTTCCATTCTTTTTTATCACCTTTGTTGAAATCGAAATCCGACGGCAACTTTTCCATACTTTATTATTTTTTATATATTTCTTATTAAATACTTGCTTCGCAATACTAATTAATGTTTCTTTATTATGTTTTACACCTGACACCATATTTTATTAGATAAATGAAAGACATTCTTTATTATGATATGAACTGAATCAACACTTTATTAGAGTTCCTCCATAGATTATATAATACAGGTTAGACCCGAGTACTAGAGACATAGATCACTTACAGACTAATGTCACAACGAGTATTTTTGTTTACCAGCCACGTGATCGTCTGCCTATTATTTACTATATCTTTCAGGAAAGTCTGTAGTATCTTATTTACCTTCATCATATCAAGTCTTAACTTTTTTCCTTTTTGAAATCATTTATACTGTAATTATTATTATCACAAGATTGTTCTTCATTAGGGTCGACAGCTTAATACCCAGTTTATGGAACCATTATCGTATTCAAATTAATCCGTTGTTAAGTCGCCTCTTAGTCGATGTGATTCGTCGACCAAAAACTTGAATAATTTGGTTAATTTACTCGATTTGACAGGAGATTAAGCTTATGCTAATCTGTTGTTAGGTTCTAGAAATTTTAGGTTAGAGTGAAAGCATAAACGTTATTATTATGTTAATCGTTTTTATAATGAGCCTTTGAGATTTGGCTGTGCCAAAAGATAATTACCCGCTAAATTGTTCGCTTAGGTACCTACGTCCCCAAAGAAATAGAAAACCTACTACGTTACAAATATATAGATATTTATACAGCTACAAAATACCGCCTACGTCGTTTGGATACCAATAACACTTATTGGACTGATTCCGTTTTGAGAACAAACACGTTTCCAATAATAGCAGTTGATATCTAACTCTCAACCTCGGAAAAAATCGCGGAGAGCCCTCGAGCTTGACACGTGGCCATCCCTCTATTATTTACAAAGAAATAATCAAAATGAAAGATTGTTTTTCGGGAGACCGAGTAGTTTTTCCAGGCGCGATTTTCCCGATAGATAACTGGAATATTTCACCGAAACGGACGGTGCAAATGAATGACAGCCAGAATTGATGGGGTAACGCTTGTTATTTGAAAAAGCGAAAGGCCATTTCACCGTTCCACTCCCGATATATATCATTGAGAGCGTCAACAAAGTAGAAAATTAAAGTCAATAAGCGACGGCGTCTAGTAATAAGGTCTCGCTTTTGCAGTTATGAGAAGCCTTTATCTGGGAGGGAGGGAATTGGCTAATTTGTCAACAGCCAAGACGAGGTGCTAAGTGCCATTTCATTGTTTTCCACCTTCATCTTTCCTGGATCATTTTTGTTACTTTTATTAAATTCTTTGAGAAATGGAGTTATTTATTTTTGCGCACGCAATCTATTGTTATTGATGATAGCATTCGGCGTTTTGATATTATGGCTTTCTTTCAAAGTCGCTTTACTTTTTATTTTGAGCTTCGAAGTAGATAATGTAAAAATCTGTTTCGTCTTTACTTCAAAACTTCATCATAAACATATATTAAAAGTACTGTTAGTTTTAGCAATATCTGCATAACTTAGGGCGCCGGCAGCGCCCAACAATATCAAACTTTTGTACTGCAATGTCAATTCAAGTTGTACCAATTATGCTGGTATTAAAGTTTCAGAGCAGAGATAAGCAAATAAAAGCACATCCGAAAGCAATAACGATCGTGCTCATACAAACGTGAATGCGCATAAAATTGCTTAAACATCTATAATTTATAGACATCTGATAGCTGCAGTTCGTTGCAATAAACTATTATGTCTTTCCCGTTTTCCATTGTATATTTTAGAACTTCCCTAAGCAGATTATAATATTTTTCCTATCAAGTCGTGGCTTTCTGATCTAGATGTTTGACAATGTAGGTGAATATGTTTTAACTGAATTATGGAAATATGTGAACTTTTGTAAACCTGTCGTTTTTGATGTTGTAATAAAAGTTTAAAACAAAATTGTTAGTTTCTTGTGTCCTAAAAATTTCACATAGGGAAAGAAACTCCCACAGCTTATAATTTGGAAATGACTTAAAGATATCCATATAAAATAGAAAACGAACATGCTTTTACTATACTTTTATGATTAAAGTCTCAATTTACTCGAGGTATTATATTTTTTCCTATTGTTAATAAAAATTATTCCATCTTGGAATTTAATTATAGACAATTTTAGAAGTCTAAAGTTTAAATCAAAATCATTTAATTCTGTAACCTCAAATGTCTTTTATAATGCACAGAATCGTTACAAATTCAAGACAAGAATGGATGAGGGATGTGTATTGTATTTTTTCACTTTATCGCATTAATGAAGGTGTTATGTCCTTAGACAACTAATTTGTGTCATTACGCCAGTATGTCCAGAATTACTCAAAACAGAGAATAGTACCAGGATCTTCAGCAATTTATTTGGCAGAACAGGTTTAGCATACGTCGTCAAACAGGAGTTAAAGACGATAAGAGCCCTATTTCCTTTTCTGTGCCCCAGACAATGTCTTTTATGGTGGTAGATCAACTAGTTTAGTAGTGAAAGCGTAAGAAATAAACCAAACAAACATACTCACGTTCTATTTGAAACTTTCGCGTTCCGTTATTGAAATGGAAAAATATTTCGGGTTAAAAGTAGGACTAACTAACCAGTGCAATCCTCGACAATCGCACTTTGATTACAAAGTGTGAGGGTAGAAGAGGATCACACCAGCTCTGGCAGACGACGGGACACCAGTCCGCTTGTAACCACAGCCGCAACAAGGCGACCGAATCTTCGAGACAATAAGGTATGTTCGATCCTCACTATGCTTATACAGAGCGGGTTTTGACTTTTGACCTGGAATAATTGTCCATTTCAATACTCACTTAATATTAGTAGATTAAAATTAAAAGATATCATTTTCATTTTATATATTAGAAAAGGAGTGTTTTTACAATTAACAATTAACGTGACGTTTAAACAATTAGCGTAGTAATATAATATGCCTAAGGCTTAGAATACTGGAATGCTTATGGTCTATGAAAAGGTAGTATATTTAAGTGCGTTCTTTTATAAAGCGGAGATACCTCTCCGTGTGAGAAATAGTCGTGCTAAATGTAATATTTATGCCCAAACGCTTCGCAACCAACGGGACTACACCCAATAAAGTCGCTATGAGACATTTCGCATTTCACTCGTGTTGTTTTGGTGCATTTTTATCTGTTATTGCGTCCCGGAGTCGAGTTATAGTCAGCTTGTGACGGATGTTTATGGGATAGCATTATCGCTCCGATAAATGCTTTTTATTCTTTTTTAGAGGAATATTATCATCGCGGTAACGGTGTTATTGTTCAAATCTAAGTCGAAATTATTCGTTTGTTTACAAGTGTCTTTTTCTATTTGTTGTCGTCTCTGACCAAATAAAGGTTGTTGTAGCTAAGTTAAGTCGTTCACGATGTTGTTTTTAAATTTAAATTATGTTGTAAGCTTGGGTGCTCATCACACTAAAGTGTGATTACGTTCGTACTTTTATCTACTCGTGTTTTAATATTCCAATTATGATCTTAAAATAAAAAAGCAACCTGTTACATAATGACCATCATAGCATCGTTTTGAATCATTTTATTATAGCTATTTTTCTTAAAAAATTAAGGCAAAAGTGTTTTAGATAGCCAAACTGAGTTCCTAGATTTTGTTTTTTAAATTTCTTCTCCCTACGGGCAAGCATTGGGACCTAACCCATACAGAGGACCAGATATTTTGCAAAAAAGCCACCAAGATAACAAATAGTTTTACGCCCGAAAATTCAAAAAGTATAAAAAAAAATGTTATGAAGATTTTATGGATGGAAAATTTGAAAAAAGCCTCTTTTTTAGGAAATCATAATATTTGCCTATTTTTTAAACGTTTTCAAAATCAAAAAAGGAGGTTATCATTTCGACCTTTATGTATGATATATTGTCAGAATTGCACAGTTTTTGCATATGTTAGTCTATTTCATGAGTGTATGTCTATCTCAGACCAATATGTGTATGTCTATATTTTATTTATACCGTGTTAGACCAGTCCCTGTCTACAAAAAAAGTCAATTATTTTTATTTTAGAACTGAAGTTTCAAAATATTGAATAAAATTCCATATGGTAGACCTACCAGGTGGAGACCTGTAAGTATCTAAGTTTTTTTACTTTCTCGTACGTAGTAGGTGCAGAGGAAGTCTTGTAATCGTCAAAAAATTCGACCTCGAGATTTTGACGAATTTACATGTTTTGAACCTCTCCGAGTCCAAAAAAAAATCCGTTCAATTCCGTTTTTGGAATTATGTCTGTGTGTGTGTCTGTGCGTTAGCACGATAACTCGAGTATGCTTTAACTTACTGCAACCAAATTTAACATGCCTGTATGACATCAAAATATAAGGTTTGTATTTATCAACTTTTGAGTCGTCGATCAAGTTAAGCAACCAAGTACGCGGTCGGTACTCGGATGGGTGACCAAAATTTAACATGCATGTATGACATCAAAATATACGGTTTCTATCAACCTTTGAGTCGTTTCCGGTATACGAGAAAGTCAAGGAGAGAACACTCCCGATTTTTTTAAGATATCTTAGTCATGTACAAAATGAAATATGAATGTTACCAAAACAGCTTAGCATACAAAATAAAATATACGTAGGTACCTAGTTTAAATATTGTACAAATTCCACCGGCCTGTGTTGACGAACGGAAGCATTGATAGGCGGAATGTTTTAACTAAATTAATCTGCGGGGAGTTCCTTCGTTGACAGGGCCCGTTGTGTTCCCAACTATAAATACATACAAATGGCCCTTGGTTTTTTAATAAAGCGAGGGTAAGTCGAATATTAGTCTAATATCAGGGAGTGCAAACCAATGTTGCCCTCCCGGAGAATGTCGATGTGCATAGACGTTTTTTACGTTACGAAATATCGGTGGATGCGCTGGATTTGTGTGGACATTCCAATATTTATTTTCTATGCAAAACTCGTATATTAAACATGAAGAGCTCGTTTTAGACAAAAATATATTGACATTGACGTAGTGATCAGGCCCTAAACGTTGAGCTGTTCGGGTTGAAATCCTGGTACCTAGGTATAAATATTTCATAGAGATTGCCTACAGCAGTAGATATAGACAGTCGGATTGCCGTGGATGGGGCATCGTGATTACGCTGCGTTACCTTGTGTCAAACC
The DNA here is from genome assembly GCA_955850985.1 of Elophila nymphaeata. NCBI lineage: Eukaryota > Metazoa > Arthropoda > Insecta > Lepidoptera > Crambidae > Elophila > Elophila nymphaeata. Next base: position 16,025,356 of record OY039079.1, read on the forward strand.
ACGTAGGAGTAAAATAATAGCATCGAAATATTGGGTACACGCTAGTGTCATCCTATACAAAATACCTGGATACTACTTAAAGTGGTTTGGATTAGAGCCAATGGTCTTTAACATGATTAACACAAGATAATAATAAAGTTTCAATTGGAGGTTTTGTAAAATTACTTACTTTAATATGTTGGATAAAATGAATTATAAATTCGTTGCATTTAAAATTTCAACAAATTCAGATTCCAAAACATCTAGGTAGGTACGTATAAAATTATAATGCAAATTATTCTTATTAAAAGAAAATTTTATTCGTAGTTAATATAAATATTTGATAACATTAATCGAAAAGTTATAAATAGGAATTCTATAGGGGAAAAGGGTCTGGCATCGACAGTTCATTACCATCCTCCATAATAACTTATAACAAAATTAATTTTTCATTATTCATACCCAATTGCTTTAGGTAAACACCTACATAAGGAGGAACATTAGACCCGCATATATTAACATACTTGTCTAGACATTTGAATAATTTGTGAAGTGTGTAAAACGTTCGCTGCGCAAACAATACTCCTCAAGCGCAATTAATTTCCGTTTTCGTACTAAATGGAATAACTAATTTTCTATCTTTAATAAAGAATATTTCCAAATGGTATGCAAAATATAACTTTCATAGAAAATAAAGATCAAATATGCTTAGTTGCTTTACAAAAACGCCGCCGTGCTTTACAAAATGTTTGACGCAGTTGTGGTTCGAGTCCTAGTAGGAGCAAATGTTAGTGTGATGAACACGAACATTTGTTCACGAGTCATGGTTGGTTATATATTTATTTAAGTTTCTTTATAAAAAAATCTATGAAGATATTTTAGATATACATACCGACGAAGTTGTCCGTTATCTAGTATTCATAACGGGAACCCATCACTTTATCGCAATTAACTTCATCGATTTTCATTCCCCATAAAACTATTCGTAGATCTTTTTATACAATACTTAACAACTCCTAGAATCAGGTTACATCGCAATTTCATTTCCTCGAATAGTTGTTATCTACAATTTCATTCCATCGTAAATTATTTTCCTATTTTATTTATTTTATCGAAATAATGTTAAATCGATGTTTTGTTACCCATAATTTTGTTTCCACGTAAGTTTCAGTTTGCAGAATAGTTGAAACATCAATTTTTACTACACTAAAGTTAGTGTACATCGAAAATACTTTTTTTATGTAATTACTCGTAATCATTTTTGTTTCCCTGTAAAGAAAACCTATGGATTAAGTTAGGTTAGATTTAGAACAACAGCCAGTCAGCAGCGGTGCAATTGAAGCTAACGGAGATTGCTTGTTGTATTCTGGCATGCTACATGCATGCGTGCATTGCATGCTGTGTGCATGTTTGCATTGCATGATGTATGCATGCTTGCATTGCATGCTGTATGCATGCCTGCAATATGCTTGCCGGGGGGTGCAGGGGGGCTGGCCCCCCTGCTCGGGGGGTTCGGGGGGCCTGAGGCTTCCCGCTATAAAGAAAAACCATTAATACGAAAATAAACCTAGGTTAGGTTAGGTTAGACTGGTGACCAAGCATAGCGGAGCGAGCGAAGCGAGCGGAGCATTATATTGCTTGCTGCATGTTTGCTTGCATGCTTGTTTGCATGCTGCATGCTTGTTTGCATGCTGCATGCTTGCTTGCATGCTGTATGCTTGCTTGCATGGTGTGTACCTACTTGCAAATTTAGAATTAATTTTTTAATTAAGAACTAACCTCAACAGTTTGTATCGTCAAACGTCAACAGGCAAATGTATCGTTCGATGAAACGTTACTGCGATGGAAAGTTGTTAACCGAAACATTACAATGTGTAACGTTAAATATTGAAACAAGTTTTTATAAATAGTGTTATCGATAACTTAATAGTTTATATGAAATGTTAGTTCGATAGACCGTTATTCTGGTAAGTAACACAACTTTGCAACATTTTTTTTATGAAAGTTTATTCGATAATATAAAACGGTGATCATTAGCTAGTCGATCAATCAAGAAAAATAGATATTGAAAATCGTGGAATAGTTTTCGGTGAAATGAAATTCGATGACAAAAAAATCTGTATTTTGATAGGTACCCATTCATAACACAAGTTCTTAATGATAATTAATTTGGACAAGATAATTAGTGGGAGCATGGAAAACGAATTCTTATTACCAACGCCACAGTGACGAAAAATGGATTTTGATATTTTAAAGTCGTTTTTTAGCTTTATTTTGCACCATACTGTTCTTCTTCTTCAAATTACCTAAGTTAAATTATTTTAAAATTATTTATTAAGTTAAAACAATTTAAGAATTATAGTGTAGAATTATAGTTTGTTTCTTTTTTAATAATGCATTGTTTGTTATGTCAGTAGAGGAATTTATACTCATAAGAAAGTTATCTATTACTAACTTAACTATTTTTAGTTCAATAGCTATGGTACGCAAAAATAAATATAATGTCATCATAGCACTGCGTTATACTCTGCTTTTTTATGCAAGTTTTTTGGCCATCAAATAAGGTCTGCCTGAGGATGGGCAGTCACCGCAATGTACGCTTGCATCATAAAAGTATCACTCACATGGTGCTAAGCCTAATAGCGATTGTGAACTCTCGGCCCAGAAGGCCATATAAAGTTATAGGTAAGTACTTATACATTGACGCTTTTACTGTTAGCCCAAAAGTCATTGGAAATCGACAATCGTAATAACTTGAGTCCACAGCTAAAAGTGTAAGGTCGGACCTAGGGTTCGATGTGTAGCCCATCTTCTACCCGTGGAGGTCTGAAAATCTAATGTTTTTAATTTTCAAATCGACGTACGAGTACCTACTGTATGATACTAGAAAAATGCACTGAAAAAAATCGACTTGCCTCAGGCGGGACTCGAACCCGCACCTTCCACAATCCGGGTGGACGCGTTAACCAATTTCGCCACCGAGGCACTGCTTTTCGCTGTCGAAATTTGTCAGTGCTTGGTGCTTATGTTTTTATGGTTAACGCGTCCACCCGGATTGTGGAAGGTGCGGGTTCGAGTCCCGCCTGAGGCAAGTCGATTTTTTTCAGTGCATTTTTCTAGTATTATATTTACGCGTTTGTAAACGCAAAAATAAAATTATTCCATAATGTAAGGTAGTTTCATCTTAGCTGGGCGTCAAATATTTGCAAAAATATTTCGTTCGGGTCTTGGAAGTGCAAATTTCAAAGATTTGATGAAACGATGTTTACCATAAAAACATAAGCACCAAGCACTGACAAATTTCGACAGCGAAAAGCAGTGCCTCGGTGGCGAAATTGGTTAACGCGTCCACCCGGATTGTGGAAGGTGCGGGTTCGAGTCCCGCCTGAGGCAAGTCGATTTTTTTCAGTGCATTTTTCTAGTATTATATTTACGCGTTTGTAAACGCAAAAATAAAATTATTCCATAATGTAAGGTAGTTTCATCTTAGCTGGGCGTCAAATATTTGCAAAAATATTTCGTTCGGGTCTTGGAAGTGCAAATTTCAAAGATTTGATGAAACGATGTTTACCATAAAAACATGAGCACCAAGCACTGACAAATTTCGACAGCGAAAAGCAGTGCCTCGGTGGCGAAATTGGTTAACGCGTCCACCCGGATTGTGGAAGGTGCGGGTTCGAGTCCCGCCTGAGGCAAGTCGATTTTTTTCAGTGCATTTTTCTAGTATTATATTTACGCGTTTGTAAACGCAAAAATAAAATTATTCCTACTGTATGATGTTATTTAACGTGTAACAAAAATAATGCATAATGTCAAACGGCTTCTAATCTTTGTATTGGCTTCTACGTCGATTACAATAAAAAACGATAAAAAAAATGCCTAAAAATTACGATTAACAATCAAAAGCCAACAACTTTCAAGTTATGCATTAGGTATTTCTCTTACTACATTGCTACTCTTAATTAATGCAGTAGAAGAATGCATAGCAATATTTACTTCTATTTATTTCTCCACTTATTTTATGCATTTTCAAATACTAATCGTTAATGAGGTATATTAAGGCATATCCATATTACCCTTTCGTATTCTCACGTCATCTGCGAATGCGCCGCACCCTATAATGCAGTTAATATTAAAATATTGCATTGGACCCATGCATTTTTTTATGTCCACATACTGAACCAAAACATTGGCTTTCCTGCCCCAAAGATTCACCCCCACAGAAGTAATACAAGTATTTGTACTTACGGTTTTTTACTTGCCCCGAGGTGGTATTAGAGAGTTTAATACTTTGAAATATTGAGATTGGTATGGCGTAGAATTTACATTACTTTCAGTTTATTTTTCCTTTTTTCCAACCAGCTAGAAAAGAACAACGATTTTAGAATTTTGAATAGAATACATTTGCTTGTTTAGTTATGATTGAAATTGTTACCAAATTAAATGTAGAATATAGTTGTCATTTATTTTTATATTACCTTTTTAAATTCAGTAATTGTGCTATACAGTGAGTAAGTTTGGTTCATAGAATATTGATTAGTTTTTAGGCCATTCAACTATTAGATGTAAACTATATCGCTGTCTATTATAATTTCGTCAATTTGAACAGACTTTACTAAGCAAGTTCTTTCACATACATAACAAAGATACTGATGTTTTGAAACTGATACTGACTAAATCATTATAGTTATCAACTTCTGTTCTATATGTGTGACCAAAAATACTTCATCTTATAATTATTATTCACTTATTGGAGTAATTAAATTATTATAAACAGGAAAGCTCTAAGAACTAATAGAAGTTACTAGTTAATTACAATACAAATTGGCACTGTGTTTCTTTGGTTTCTTTCTATTGCGAGAAATAATACATACCGACTTGATATTATTTGGAATCTATCTGTCATTTGAAATCATAGCATATTTAATCTTCTCAATATACTCTCACATAAGTTAATTTATACTAAAAGTCTTAGACGATTCTTTAGGATTTTAGGAAGTTTCCCTCCGTGTAGATAAAAGGGCGCGATCGCATCACACATTATTCATATCGAGGGGTGTCACACTAAAGATATTGTGGAAAGGGCATTAAGATTGCCAACTGCAATACATTGTTCCCCTGCTCCTTGTTTTGACATGATAGAACATCCACAAACCAAACACTTGCTGCGGTCAGACTGATCGTGGCCACACGAATCTAGACTGTATACCTTTGTCTTAAAACATATGTGAATTTCTTGCAGATGTAATATTGCTGTTGGAATTTGAACCGTAATAAATGTTGCGTATCGATGCGTTTGAAGATAAGTAATGAAGAACGTATAGGTTACGTTTTGAATGGCAATATTTTTTGCTATCTTTGCGAATTTCACTTGTAAGATAAAAATTCGTCATCGTTCTTCTAAAAACAACGTTTTATCCATCAATGTAATCAATAACATTTTTATTTGACAGAGTCACACGGACACCAAAATATACAAAATATTTTTATCTATGGACTTTTAAATTGTCAAACTTTTCTACGTTAAAGGTCTAAGGGGCGAAGGAAATCCCTCATTTTTCTCGTAGCTTTCCATGGATTCACAGTACGGGTGCTGGGTCCATAGCGTTGCAGACAGGGAGAGCCAGAAGTAATGTCTAGGACTTGTGCGTGTAATCCAGATATATGTTTATATTAATTGTGTACCTGTGTACCATCACGTGCAATGCAGTCATTTGCGTGACCTTCTTATGAAAACCCTTTGTATTTCTAAAATAGTTCAATTTAATGGAGTCTGAGAAGTATGTGCTTGCTTCATGCATTATTCTCCCCTACGAGATACTTCATTTTATCTTCTACTCCTTTTTCATTCTTAATATTCCTCACATTTTCTTGTCATCCATACTTTAAACTAAATTTTAAAATGATTTTCTTTTTTAGATCCTAAGTTTATTTGACACTTTTCATAAGCCAATCGAAAAGCACTATATAAATTAAATATTCAATTTATTTTTAGCTTGACAAGCTTTGGTGTTGTTAAAAGCATAAAGAGGCTTAAGTGATACGATACAATCTAATATATTAGTGGCATTTTGACAAAATGCATCACGTTCTCCACAGCTTCCACATTATGCGGAGTATAGTATGGGGAAGATCCCCCAAATACTATTATTTTTATTTGTGTTTTTCTCATCTGAAGTTATAGCCACAGTTGCGGTGTTTTCATGCCATTACCTGTTTGACAGACCTCATAAATATGTTTATATGGTACTCATGTATCACAGCTTAGAACAGGATAAAATATTGTGTGGTTTTGTCAAGTCGTTGCGTCGTCATTTGTTGTATTTTGATATCTTTATTTGTGTCTTTTAAGCTTAATATAGATTGTGATTTACTAGATATTGCTTATTATTTATAAAAAGTTTTTTTAACAGTTCTATTTGACATAAATTTTAACATACCTTATTATAGTATTTTTATTATTAGTATTTCTTATTATTTATAAATAGTTTCCATTTAAATTTTAACATACCTCTCATAGTATAGTTAAAAATTCACGAATATGCCTTTCAAAGATTTATTTGATAGGCTTTATCAAATTCACACAAAGGAGTACTGTGTAGATCCAAATTGCTACTTGCCCTGCAATTACAACTTTTGGTAGTAATTTGCAATTTTTATTTAGTGAGTGTTATTTTTGTGGTTATTGGGGCTAACTTTAATACGAGTCCATTTTAATGTTAACGTCATTGTTCATTTCATTATCCAATGAGGAGTGATGGCGTAATATGTTACACTCTGTTTTGATTTCGTAAACTGTGAAGTTTATATATCAGGTAATCGAGAAGCTGAATTTAAACCTTATTATTCTTGTCATTAGCACTGTAAACGATTCCAACCGATTTATGAATTACGATAATAGCAATATTTGCGAAATAATTAAATTTGTTCTTCTCTCGAATCTCTTCCTATTTCGCTATTTCAACTTCGACACGCAAAGAAGTTCTGCATCAAAACTTCATTCGTTTAATTTTTCGCACAAATTGATAAACGAAATTGCAGAGTACGGTATCAAAATAAGTCTCAATGTGTTAAGTATCTTATTTAGTTACAGAAAAATAGAACTGAAAGGTTTTTTTTCTAATATTTGTAATTCTATTTTTTGCATAGGTTTAATAAAAGTAGGTGCTTATGTAGACAAGTTTACAATTAATAAAAAAGTTTATGAAGCATTTAAAAATAATTGGCATTCTTCCTTTGACTCACATACCCTCAGACAATTAATTTAATTTAAATTTAAAATCGTCCAGTTTAAAAGCCGTAAATTAAACATTTTTAAACTTGACCGCTGACCCTACTCACGTCACCCACTCCCTATTGGAGTAAGACTAATCAAATTAAATCTAGCATTTGATGATAACAGATCACCGATTTGTATAGTGATGTAAGAATTGTTATCGATATATCATGCAAAAGTTGTAGGTTTTTCTAAGTAGCTGTATACATTGTAATTTAAATTACTGTGAATTATTAATAGTTTTAACAATCGCTCTTTAGCTATTTTTATAAATTAAATGTTCTATGGTTCAAGATCCATCTATACACGTCTTGCTGCTTTCTTTAACTTTTTATTATACTTTCCTTTATGTTAGAAGCACATAAGAAAATTTAAGTCCATAAGATTGCTCGACTAAATGCTCAGCTGATTGGTGAAGTAGAAACAGCTTCAGAACCAAATTTGAGAAAAACTCGAATTTAATCATAATCAGAGTATGTAAGACATTTATGTGTGCTCTAAGCTCGGTGTATGTATAAAAAAGAATATAGTCTTTATTGTCAAATACCACCGAACATAAAAACTGTAACCTAGCTTATATTACCTTATTCGACCAAATTTCACAATTCTCTAAGAGTAAAATGCTACAAAAACGCAAACGTTTGTAAACGCAAAAATAAAATTATTCCACAGTAAAATATGCTTTAGATTCCACTTTATTATGTATTTTCGTCGTTCATGACTATGGTTAGGTAAATGTTATAGAAAATTACGTCACTAACCGTTATTTTGGATATAAAGCTACATTAGGCAGTACGAGTACCATGTACCATGTAGTGCTTCAAAATAGTGATAGGTTATTAGTCTGGTACCTGTACTTCAGTGAACCAAGATAAAAAAGCCGATAACATGGAGAGATCACTTTAAACTTAACGTTATCGATATATTAATGTCACTGCCTTATTTCACTGAATGAAACAACAGAACTGTTAAAGCAAGCCGACTCCGTGACGGATTTCATTTGAGACCGGGTTCATAGTAGGTACTGCAGATCACGAGACGATGTATGGGGCTGGAGTGCGGGCAGAGGTCAGGAGATCAAGTCTGTGGGGTTTCTGATTTTTCTAAAGTCAGCTAATCTAGATAAGGATGTTTTGAAATATGGTTTGGAGCTTCGAAATGTATGTGAATTATGTTTCGAAATAGTAGTCTATAATAAAAGTAGTAATCTAAAACAAAAAAGAGGGGAGAAGGGTCAATTTGCTACGCCTAAAACTTTGTCTTGATGCTTCGACTCTGCGTCATTATCATTTGATCCCAAGATCTCTACGAAGTCAAGAATTACTTTATGATTCTAAAATCATAAAGTAATTCTTGACTTCGGAGAGTTTATTCTTATTAAATTATTCATTGCGTTTTTATTTAATTTATCATGCATTGGTTCATGATAATTTTATCGATCATGAATATGCACCAGAACGACTGTTCTTCTTCTTAGCTTAATCAATGACTAATTACGCATAAGTAATTAGAGCCAATTATGTATTTTGCCAATGTCAAGTAAAAGCAGTATGTACAATGAAATTGTACAATAGATTAAGTTTAAAATAGAGTCTTAAGTACTACACGTGACAACAAGAACTCGGATGAACTCTCACTCAACAATATTGTTACCTATTAATTGTATCTTTTAAAATTAGCTAACACGAAAGGTTATTAAATAATTAAAATGAAATTACACGTATGGTGTCGTTATCTACATAGGATTAACCATAGTCAGTTAGCCTTGAAGTATTTCTCCGCGAGTAGACATTGTAAATATAATTATAATCTATTTGTACGTTGCCATCTGTACTGTTTTTTTTGTAAGGATTTAAAAGGTAACTTTTCAACATGCCTGACACAAAGATTTGTGTCAGACATGACACAAACCTTTGGGTTTACAGACAGATAAGACAATGTGTCTCTTAATAAGAATAATTTCGTATCATACCTATACAACAGAACGGTAGTTTATGGATCAACTACCGTTTTGTTGAATTTGATATGATTAAGACCACAGGTAATAAACCATTACGACATCATAGATCACATCGATTCTCCGTTAACGACTAAACTGTAACTGAATGTCTCGATAAAACTTAAAAAGATTTCTATGAAATTTATACCGCAATAACTTTATAGATCGAGCTAGATGGTAAAGACCTATTACTCGCTACTGTCTGTTTCAATAAATCGTTACAGAAAATGTCATTATTTGTGCAAATTATAGTTTTCAGTAAGTATTAATAGCTGCAATATTATGTAATGTTACTATTTGGGGGCAATGCATGACCCATATTGCCACATATGGCTTTATGTGTGAAAAAAATGTTACCTAAGGCTCTGATCAACCCCTCTTGGAAATATATCAATGTATGTATTATTTATATCATAGCAATTGAGTACAAACGAAACAAGAGAGCGTAACCAATATAGGATGCAAATCAAACTCTACTAAATTGCAGTTCACCTAACTGATCACAAAATAGCTGCCCCTGGAATTTAGTTACTTACAAGAGCAAGTATTTGCAGTAGAGGTATCCTGTGTCACTTGGTATCTTGCCAAACTGTTCCGCAACTTGGCGTGTACACGGAGCGACTGCTCTTAAGTGTCCAATCAGCGTTTGACTTTTACATCGTCATACTCGGCACCTTATAATAATAGTTTTGGCCTGTACAACACTAGGTTTCATGGAAGTAGGTCATATTTTCGTGAATTATTTTACTTTGAAGCTTAAGTCCTAGGCAAGTGCCAAAACAAGTCAAATTGGGAGCTGAAATAAAAATATGCAATAATGTCGTTGAAAATATTACCCTGTTGTGTGAACACTGTCGTGTTTTAGTTCAAAACTTTTATGTGAAGCATTTGTGATTGTCTTCAAATGTAGTTTTATATTATTAAATTTATTTATTCCTTTAATAATTTGCTGCACGTTTCATTGTCAGTCCTTGATTATAATAATGACGCAGTGTCAATATTTGTGTAGAGTTTCCCCCGAGTTCTTGTTGTAAAAACACGTGTTGAGAGACTCCATTTTTAACTCAAATCAACCGTACAATTTTTGTTACTTTAGTTACATTTTCACTTGACATTTGCAAAATGCGTACGTATAAGTATCGCAACGCTATTAATTAAGAATAGATTAGAAATATTGATGAATAAAATTAAAACTTCAACACCGCTTCGGGTCAAAAATAACAATCACATTATTCTCACTAAATCATGGTATAATAAATAACTATTCATATTTTTAATGTAACGCTTAATTTGACTTATTTACATTCAACCGATACAGTTTATAATCAAAATAGACAGAGCCAACAAAGAATTAATTAACATAAAGGGCTTAATAGATATTTAAATAGATATTGACTGTCAATAAAGACCAACCCGCATAACCCATTCTGGGCTTATTGAATATTAAATGCGAAGATATGATACCATTTCATATGTCTATTAAGTTACGCAATAGAAAATAAATCATAAAGATATTTACAACATTTCTATGGTACTTTTAATATATTATTTAAATTGAATATGTTTACATATTTATTTGGCATGGTTTGAAATATTTGAAAAGTTTACCAAATTTCCATTTAGAATGGAAAACAAGATAACATTAAGATAACACTTTTTTCTTTTTTTTCGCTTTTTATGTAATTTCTTATAATTTTCATACATTTTCTTTACTAACACATATAACATGTTAGTTTTTTGTAACATTTTGTACACGATTTAGAAACGAGACAATGACATTTATTATACAAAATACAAAAACAATTTTGACTACGAAGCTTTTGGTTATTTTACCTGATAATAGATAAGGCCGAGGCGAAGTTTCACTTGGAACCCTAAAATACTGACGGATTAACTATTTTATCATCTTGGGATATATTTTTTATGTATTGTTATAGGTACTAAGACCACCAAACTTAAGCAAAGGGACTGCAGTGCTAATGGTCCTATAGCAGTTGCAAAAAAGTACCCAAAATTTTACGACCATAAATTTAAGTTTAGTGACTAAGGAACATCACGCACTTAAAACTTTCCACTCGCTCCAGCTCACATTAGACCTACCAAGAAGGCCAGAAAATGTGAAACTTTCCGAATGTGCCGTAGACATTGTAAATCAGAGCGGTCCGTTTAGCAAATCACTTCGGCAGATATCTGAAGACATATCAATAGCTATGTGTTCCAACACTAAAACAATTTTATACTGAGATTGCCGACAAAAGTTAAGATTTACGAACTGCATCCGACAGAAAGAGAAATATCCGTGTAGAAAGAAATATAGGGATATGTCTAAAATAGAATATAAATAAAACAACTGTTTTTTTAGCACTAGTTTCAAAAATAATAAATTCTATATCTGTATGCGAGATATAGAATCGATTATATTTGAAACCAGTGCTAATATTGCTTACATTTTTGATAAAAGCACACTTATCGGCTCGGAAAGGGAACGGAACCGTATAGCCTATTTATACTATGAAAAAAGGTGATGCGCTACGTTCCGTAGCTGTTCATAGTTAAAAAAGAAGCGATCCCTTCCCTTCCTTCGAAGGCCTATAAAAATCCCATAACATTATTGAAACATTATTCCATAAAATTACTTTTACGGATTTAACTCACGTGTTTGGGTTTTACTTTTGGTTGGCTCGACGTGTAACTTAATCTGACACTGTCCATGCATTGCCACAAAATAGTTACAGGTTGCCAGCCTTTCACAACAGTGGCATTAAGGTGGACGCACACTTAGACGAGCTGAACACGCCGAACGAATCAAAGTCAATGGGGCGTTTGAATCGAACGCACCGAAAGAACCGACCGCGCCGAAGAAATCAAAAACCAAAAGCTGAAAACCCGGAAGTTATGATCTATACTTTAAAGCGCTTTCTACCGTCTGTACCACGGCGAGTGCTCTGAGGAACTTTTTTCCCTGATCCCACCATCTCCCTTCCTTTTAAGGACTACGCGTGCTGGTCTACGTTGTCACCGACAAACTGTGGCTACCATTCCAACGCGAACTAAGAAATTTGGCAACTCGTTTCTTTGTCGCACAATCAAAAAATGGAATTCACTGCCAGCACACGTGTTCCCTCCTTCCTATAATCCTGGGTCATTCAAAAGAGGCGTGAAGAAGCACCTTGCAGGTCAGCAAGGCGTGGGTGGCTAGCGCGGCAGTTTATCTCTCGCGCCAGCTATCTTCGCATTTGGACTCTACTTCTGCTTACCATCAGGTGGAATAGAGTCATTTGCTTGACCTTTTTATAAAAAAAAAAAAAAAAAAAAAAAAACATCACGGTCTTATCTACGTTAATCTCATCGCTCTGTAAAATATACTTACCATCTTAGAGAGTGCAATGTTTTGCGTGAAAAAGACAATTGGCATGGAGTTTACGATCTGGGTTCTGAGCCAAGCCGCTTATTGGGACGGCTGGAGCTCTCTCAATTTGGATTCTATTCTTACGGTCTGTATTGAAACAGTTTATCACTGTAAGAATTCATTACAACGTCAAAGCCGTCATCTGGATGTTTGGATTGTCGTTTTTCATTTACGACACACTGTGCCTTGTTTGTAATGTCAACTTTTGTTTTATTTACGTGTCTGAGTGTGGTTGCGTTTAATTTGACACAAATTATTGAATGACTAACTTCTTTAAAATGATCGCGTTCTACGACCTTGTTTGCCACTATAAAAGTTAATTTTGTCTTCGGAATCTCTGTTCTGGTCGTTTATATTTTATACACTTGCTTATTTATGAAGATTAAAAATATATCTCAGACCTTAATAGTCCTTAATTCGGAACTCTATCTAAAAGGAGATCGAACAAAGTGTCTGCAGCATAAATTATTAATTTATGCAGTCATTGTCTAAGCATTGCAGCGTCTTGTTTTTGTTCCCGAATCGTTCTGATGGGGTGCTACCTCTACCACGTAGTTTGGAACTCTTATCGCCATTGATTAATCTTAATTACTGAGTTAATATTGCAATTTAGATTCTCAACGGAGCTCCGTCGAAGCGCCTCGCGAGCCACCGTCGGCGTTAAATATCACAAAATAAATTCTTCTCAAACACGACCGGTGCCGATCGCTAAATCAAACAATGGACACATACCTAATACAACAAAATGCTCACCTAATTCCATTGTTTTGCAACAAAAAGCGAGCGGGGACAGAACTTAGGGCGACACGGTTGAAGCTTTCCAACAATGCGATTTCGAACAGCGACGTGGAATCACTTTTCATCATAAAGCCGATAAACATGGATTCCTTTACCTGTCATTCGATAAATAACCAACCGTATCTCTATCAGAAATAAAGTTTAAAATTTAAAAAAGGTTTGCTGAAAAAATAAAGCGGCATGCCAGCAGTTTGCACTTGCAGCCGATATTGGATTTTCGACTCTTTTTGAAGTAATTTTCGAAAATGGAATCTGTGTATACTCTGGCGGGCAGACGGTGGCCATTTGTCTTCGCAAACGAACCGATTTGTGCGTCGGCAAATGGTAACGGATGCTGCATGGAAGCACGTGTCCAGGCCTGACTTATTGGCGCACGACTTATTGGTGTCTATTAGTGGTGCCCATTATTCTTCCTTCGGCTATTAGAGAATTGGATATGAAGTAAAGAGGATTGTCTTACTAAATTTATGAAGTTCTCTGAGTGTATACTGTAATTTATGAAGTTCTCTGAATATATAGCCGTCGTAAATTATCGCAGAACGTTTAAAAATCAATCCACTGAATAAACATTTTCTTATTAAGAAATTAGATTCTTATAATTACAAAAAACTCATTTTTTATGGATATTTTCAATTTCTCTTAGACCTATGAGTCAAATAGCTTCACCAAGGTTATACAGTCTATTTGAAAACTCTACTCTAAGAAATCCCTTAGTTGCCTTTTTCGTGACTAGGAAAGCTTAATAATATTTAGCTTAAGACGAGCATTTCCCAAAGATGTATAATTATTTTGAACACAGAACATAGATATAATTATCTATGTTCTGTGATTTTGAACGTCTGGCTCTTACTTATATTAGAATACACAATTTTGAAATTCATACACATTAAACTTGAAGATATGAGACAGTGAATGCAAGGAACAGAAACACGATTAGCTACACTTTACTCGACAGAAAAAAAATCTAGGCACATGACATAATATGGCTTTTTTAGATAGAGATTAGATTTAACCGCAAATCTACAGATGCTACACGTGAGAAACGTAACTAAAATTCCGGTGGGAATTTCTTAGCTGGGATTTTTAGAATAGAGGGGTTATACCACGACGAAGAAACAAGAAACGTTTATTTTAAACGATATCTTTCGAACAGTTAAGAAGAAGTAGTAAAGCACAGTTCAGAACCAATTCAGAACAGTTTGAATATGAATAAACTTTTAAAGGTAAACAATTGAAGAGCGTCTTGGAGCGTTTAAATCGAAACTTGCTCAATTTTGAAATAGGAAACTTGATTTTTAACATATAAAGCAACATTGAATGCCCAAGTTTCGGGGTTGTATGAATAATTCAGCATCCGGTTCGGCAGTCCGTCAAATCTGGCTCGGAGCCGTTGCATTTTGTACGTAAATCTACGGTAATATCTGGTAACGTATGCGTTGTTCGCAATCCGTATTCGATGTTCATGAACAGTATTCTTTACGCCAATTTGCTTTATGTTCGTCTTAAATCGCTTTTCGGTTTGGCCAAGTAATATTTATGTTTATTTACTATTTGCAGTTTTGTAGAGTGGCTGACAGGAGCTAATTAATGCCACGAATATATTTAATTATATAACTTATAAGTACTTACATAGATCAAATTAATTAAAAATAATCTAAAAAGGATACAATCAAATACACTACCTAAGTCTAAAATTTGTTCACGTTTCTTCAAAATCAAAATGTGGCCACTTATTGCTAAAACTCATTTCAAAACTAAACGAAGCAATGAAAAGAAAAGAAAATTAGTACATTTGTCAACCAATTTTTAAACGCATTTTAAAATATTTACCTACCATTTAAGTATTATAAAAATTGATAAAATTTAGAAATTATATAACACTAAAATCACTAAATGCATCGATGGGTCTAGTTGGCTCATTTCAGACCCTTAATACAAAACTTTAAGTTAAAAAAATAAACTATTTTTACAAAATAGAAATTATTCCAAAAAAGAGAGTCGAAGGATCTACGTCAGTGGGTTGAGGACTGATGCCTCGAGTTTACGAAACATTTAGTTTCGGGCATGACTCGTCGAGAATCGTTAAGACTCTGACTGGATGACCGCAAGGGCCGGGATAGGCTCGAGGCCTGATCGGACTACGGCGGCGAACGCGCCGTGTACAACGGACTGCTTCCACAGCGACTAGTCCCCCAAGCTGTCACTGCTTCAGCTGGGCGAGACAGATTCACAGCTCTGTCCCCAAACTGTTTCACTGCGTAGACACGGACTCCCCGATGACAAGGCGCACGCGACTGTATATATACCGAGTGCACGATAAAACTTCGTTTGCGCGATTCAGGTCGACCGCGCCAGAAGGACATAACAGGTTTCCTTTGTCCTGTTTCGCACAATAAGAATCGTTCATAATAATATGCCGTTTTACTTCCAGGTAGGATTTATGAAGCCGGTTTTGCTTATTTAAAAATAACCTTGAGGATTCCGATTAAAGAGCGCTTCAATGTTTGGCTTTATTATAAAAATAAAGTCGGATAGTAACTAGCAAATTTTTACGATAATAACAACGTCATTAGTGAGCACATTTTTGTCACATAATTCGTGCCTATTATAGAATCCTTACTCGGATCCCTGCTGTATAAAAGTTTGGTGTCGTTCGTGGTGGAGTGGTCAAAATGCTAGCTACGCATCAAGCGGGCCCGGTTCGAATCCTGGTAGAGCATCGTGTGGTGAGCACGAACATTTTTTCACAAATAATTTTTGTTTGTATATTTTTATAAAATATAATAATAAATATATTTCCACGCTCACGCCAATTATCTAGCTCGAAGTAAGTATCATTAAAAACTTGTTTTACGGATACTAGATAACGGACTTTTTTTTAAATAATTTTAGATATTTTTATAAATAAACTTAAATAAATACATAAGCAACCATGACTCGCAAACAAATATTCGTGTTCGTCACACAAAGATTTGCCGCTACAAGGATTCGAACCCGGACCGCTTGATGTGTAGGCAGCTATACTGACCACTCCACCACGACGGCGTCAAAATCTAAAATCTCAAAATATCTTTTTTTTTCTAGATAAATATGAAATAATAATCTAAATTATTACTTGTATTTGTCCATGGTCTAAGGTTATCTGGTATCCATACTACAAGTTTTTAACCATATTTAATTTAAGATTGTTCGTTTGTGTCAGCGTGGTAATTCTTAATATATATTTATACAAAAACAAAAATGAGAATTTTTTTTACCATTCTCAAAGTAGGTACATCTTTAAAAAAATAGAGTAGGTCATTATTTTGAAAAAGAAACATATTATTAAATTAAAGATATTTATTTTATTAAAAAAAGTATTAAAAAGGTTTAACTTTTTCGACTATGTATTTTAATTATGCTATACCATCTCAGTTTTTTGATAAACATTCTGAGGTTCTGCTTATAATCTTATCAGTATTTATTACAGATTTCTTATTTAGGGTCGATATAATGGCGCTACGGCGGCAATGACCTTGTCACCGAAACGATGACACTGTATTAGTTACTCTTGGATTCTTATGCCTGCCACACACGATTAAGCTTACCTTCAAAATGTGCTATCAGTGTGCTACAAGTCTAGTTAAAACAAAAAATGAATTTAGATTCTCCTGAATTGATCAAGTTTGCAGCGTCATGTAAATTTGAACGTGTGTATGACCGCTCATACCTATGCTTGACATGGTTTACAAGATGCTACGAGAGAGAATACCTGGAGATATACACTAAGCTAGAAATAAACACTGTGTGCATCGTTCTATAGACAGGATTATCTTATCACAAATATAAACTGGCTGCAACTCTGAACAATGACAGCTCAAATATAAAAAGAGATACCTACTAATAACATTAGCAGCCTTCAGTTCAGAACAATGTTATTTTTTATATTAAGAAGAGTCTCTTAATGGAAGAGCATCTCTACAATTTAAGCCTAACAACGGATCAGCTTATAGTGACCTCACTGATAGTATTTAAGTGGGATCACATGACAAGCATTAGCTTGCAAAAACGTTTGCAGTTGAAGATTATTTCAGCGGAAAGAATCTTCATAATCGGTACACCCAGTGAAGAGTTAAGAGGTAACATACTTAAAAATATGCGGTCGAATTGGGAACCCCCTCCTTTTTTGAAGTCGGTTAAAAAAAAGCATGACGCTAGCAATGCCGGATTTTCCTCCCAAATTTGTTTTTTTTTATAATTGTGGAGAGGGGGGGGGGGGGATAAAATTAACTTAAGAGGGAGGTAGATGATTTTACTACCTACCAAAATTATAACCTGGTAGGTACAAGCTCTATTAAACGGCTGGTACGTAATAAATAATTTGTCAACAAATCAAATGGTTACAACTGGACTGGTGCAACATCGTGCAAACTTGACGGTAAATTTGATCGTGTGTGGCGGGCATTATAAAACCTTACACATGGCGTCGCTATAAGCGATCGTTGCAGCTGCGGCGCCATGCGAACGCGTGTTTTGTCTGGTGCTTCGCCCATCGGAATAAGATCCAAAGGTCGCGAGTTTGATCCCCAGCAGAGTACAAATTTGTTCTCTGTTTAGTTTGTGGCAGGTTCTCGAGTTACCTACTGCCTACTTACAAGATCTTATCAAAGTATGTTGCCATAATATATATTTATTTCTTAAGATGTACCTATATAACACGGTTACAGTTTATTAGTATCTCAAACTAACATCCAATCCACTGCCATCTAACCATTTCAAACTAACTTCCAACCCACTGCCATCTAACCGTACTCTAAACTAACATCCAACCCCAGTGGGTTGGATACTTATATCTCTATCTATCTTAGATCTCTTATACATAGTTGTAACATTAGAAAGGTTAGATGGCAGTCGTCCATCTAACCTTTCTAATGTTAAAACTATGTATAAGAGAGGCTAACATTAAATATTATATTGTATTACCTAAAATTGCCGATCCAATTAGATCATTAGTATTAATCAAGATAGGTGCACTAATATCCTAATAGTATTTATTTATTTATTTATTTATTTATTTATTCAAGGAAGACTATTGACTACAATACAGTATTAAAAAAAAATTATAAATACAAAAAGTCTGTGAAAGTCTCCACACATAAAAATATTATATAATAAAAAACGGAGACAGTTAATGGAACAAAATTTAAAAATAAATAGGACACTGTCGCTACAAAAATGTTATATAAAACTACATCATCACTACATCACACATTTTATATGTTAAAACAAAAAAAAAACTAAACTATATAAGAATAAAAAAAAAATATATGTACGTAATACGCTACAAAAGTTACAATAGTGCTTGCTGTCATGTCACTCGGTTTGAAAGAAATTATTAGATAATGTGTTTTTGACTGTATTAACACTCATTGAGAACGGATCCAAGTCGCATTCATGTGCCTTGATATTAAAAAGATTGCACGCTCGCCAAAAATAAGAATTTTGTTTATAATTAGCAGAGACGAGTGGTAACTTGAATAATTTATAAGTAGTTCGTCTACAACTGCGAGTTGGCACCGAGAAAGAAAGCCTGCTTAAGAGTGTGGGAGAATCAACTTGACCGTTTATAATTATCTTACCGTTAATAATTATCGTTTATAGTATCTAGGCATAAATCCAAGTTTAAAATGAAGTATTTACAGTATCTACAGGTTTATTGGTAAAACACCAACAACATTCAAACCATTTGAAGATCTCATGAATACAAACAATTTTTACTACAGAAGCAACTCTGAAATCTTATTCTTAATATAGTATTATATTAAGAAAGAAAGAAATATTATGGTGACATACTT
Organism: Elophila nymphaeata; assembly: GCA_955850985.1. Taxonomy (NCBI): domain Eukaryota; kingdom Metazoa; phylum Arthropoda; class Insecta; order Lepidoptera; family Crambidae; genus Elophila; species Elophila nymphaeata. Next base: position 16,044,651 of record OY039079.1, read on the forward strand.
TGATAAAATGTTCTAAATTGCCAAGAAACTTCCATAGGAAAAGTTGTTTGTGTTGATGAGATCTTCATATGGTTTAAAGGTAGTTGGTGTTTTACCAATAACTCAGTATAGTATACATACATGTAGCTATAAAACAAAGTCGCTCTTTCTTTCTGAGCGCTAAGAATAATTTAAGCTACGCATCAGTTTTCAATGTGATTTTCATCAATAGACAGAGTGATTCAATAGAAAGGTTGCTAGTCATTATCATCATCATCATCATCAACATGCTCATATAATGTCCCCAGCGACGGGCTCGAGCCTACCCCACCTTAGGGGCGATTAGGCCTTAGTCAACCACGCTGGCCAAGTGTGGGTTGGTCGACTTCACACACAACCTAAGAATTTCTTAATAGGAGTGTGCAGGTTTCCTCACGATGTTTTCCTTCACCCTAAAAGCGTCGAATACACATGAATTCAAAATTTGAAAGCACATTGGTACGTGGCGGGGTTCGAACCGGCCTTCTGGGTGGGAGACAAAACGCTCTTACGCACTACGCCACCGGCGCTTGTTTAAATTATTTATTTAAGTTTATTTATAAAAATATCTGTAGGTATTATTAAGTATATTTTGTCCGTTATCTGGTATCCATAACCCAAATTCTTAAAGATACTTAATTTGGGCTAGATAATTGGTGTGAGCGTAGAAATATATTATTGTAAACTTCCATGCTCGGTAAAAATTCAATTAGAGCTAAACCGGTTTCTTTTGAAATTGATATAGGTAATTAAAGTTATTTTTATCAGTAAGGTATGTATTACCTAATAACATTTTGTGTTTTTTGTTTAATATTCCAGTGTAGTATCGCAAATTTGTATCGTAACGCGCTTGTACAAGCGTTTCACGTAAAAAAATATTTCGCACATTTTGTTTTATTCCCGGCGCGTTCCCAAATTCAGTTTTCCATAAAACCTAATAGAAGGCGCATTTGGTGCCCACTTCGCCATCATTCTCCATTTTAATGAATAAGTAAACAAAATTAGTAGGGGCCCAATATCGAAATAACTCGAGCTTAGACGGGCCAAGCAACGCAATCGGCATATAAAGTGTCCATTTGAAGAAAATAATTTCAACTTACTTCACTTTCGAACGTTTATATCCAATCTGTACTTAGAGTTTAGCTTTATTAAGTACCTAATAAGATGTTGGGTACGGTCTGTAATAAATTTCTTTTATTAATTCTTAATTTGTTTTGCGCAATTGAAATTTTCATTATATTTAGTCGTAAGCCTTTATTTAGGAGTGAGTAAATTCCCATGTTTCCGCGTTCATTAATTTTTTTATTTATTTAATGTTTGTTTATTACATATCTTTAGTTCCAATTAAAAAAGACCGGTCAATGTTTCATGATACTGCAATAGTGACTGTTTTTTTCTAAGTTAATTAAAAATATCTGTTTTAGAAATTAATCAACATGTAATAAAATGAGGCATTATTGGTGGATGAAGAAAATAAAATAAAGAATAGAATGATTTATTTGTGAAATGTAGGTGTTAGTATTACAATGATGAAAGTTGTCAAGCTTACTTGTATCACTACATTTCCACCTTGTATTGAAAGGTATACAAATAGTAATTACAGAATAATTGTAGTACATATATCAAAACTTGTGTCATACTTGTTACAAATTATTTTCGCATTAAGAAAATGTCATTGAAATTAAATTAATAAAATATTGTCAGATTAAAATGTAACTGGCATTAATAATAAGAATTTAAAAAAAAAACACAAAATTAAGCATGACAAATTATTTCAGGGATTCATCATGTGAAATTGAAATAAATATTTGAAATAGACATTTCTATTTAAAAATATATTTTTTATATTAAACTTGGCCCAGAGAAACTGAATTGCTTCTTTTCGACTAGCTTCGATGGTTAGTGGACCTTCGGCTAACAAAATCTTAAGCGCCCCAATTCTGATTATGGCTATAAGACAAGGCCGATTGTAGAAAGTAATTTATATAAAAAAAAAGTAATTTAAAATTTTCATTCGTGTGTTTCGTAAATCATAAGCAATGAAAATTATTATATACAATTTAAAAAAAATTAATTAAAAATCGTATTATTAAAAGTTAGTAAAATTATTGAAACATATAATAAAACAAATATAAAAAGAAATGAGAATTACCAACACATTCTTGAGAATATTAAAAAGTAGAAAAAAGAAACAGCAAATTTCAAAAGTTATAGTGATAACAGTGACTGACTGACTGACATAGTGATCTATTAACGCACAGCCCAAACCACTGGACGGATCGGGCTGAAATTTGGCATGCAAGTAGATGTTAGGCATCCGCTAAGAAAGGATTTTTGGAAATTCCACCCCTAAGGAGGTAAAATCTAGTGACCTATAAAATTTTATTCCTTTTTTATTTTATTTAAAAATTAAAATTAAAATACTATTCTTTTTTTACACAGTCTGCGGAATTTACAACAAAACCTATTAGTTTCGCACATTCGTAAACTTGTTACAGCGGTATGTTAAACTAAAATAACTTGACATTTAACCCTTTCCCTGCTCTGTACTTGAAAATATCTTGAGTGCATCGTTGAAAGTAAATGCTGTTATAATTCCGGCCTCCACTGCGTTTGGATTGCATTAAGAGACGTTAGGGGATGAACGGGATGAACTTTATGTGGATTGTGCGCCATAAAAATAGCCTTTATGACTATACGTGGAATGGTTACGTTTGTTTGCGTCATTTAGCTAGTTTCTGGTTGAACTGGCTTTTATCGCCCAAAAGATCCTTCCTTAATGTCGAGTATTCATTGACTTTTAGAGTCACTTGCGTTTGATATTATTAACTACAAAATAGTATAATAAATAAATAAATAATAATATAATAAAAATATGTTTATTTCAGTTTCTCAATCATTATATACAATATTGTTTTATGACAGCTCCCTTAAAATTTAAGAAAAAGCTTGTGTTAGGAGCTATCACTCTTCCTTAAGCATAACACAATGGATTGAGTTTTTAACTTAAAAGGTAGTTATTTTCTTTAATTAATAATTATCTTAAATCTTATCAACTACTTAAATTGTGGGTGTGTATATGTGTGTGTGTGTATGTATGCGCGCGCATGTGTGTGTGTATGTGTGCGCGTGTATGTGTGCGCGCGTATGTGTGCGCGCGTATGTGTGCGCGCGTATGTGTGTGTGTCTGTCTGTGTGGTGTATGTGTATGTATGTATGTGAGGGAGAGATAGTCTATTCATAGAATTACATTATAATTTTTATTATTATAATTTCCAGAAGGGATTCAGTATCTTCATAAGTTAACTGTTTACGCCAGCTCTGTACAGCCTCTTTACAGTCGCGGAGCTTCATTGGATATAAAACAAGAGCTTTGTTAGCATTAATCAAATAAAATATTCTGATGCTGATTACGTAGTCACCTCACATTGAAACCAATAGAAATGAGGTTGTTGTCCATTTTATTATAATATCATGGTGTATGCGCACGCACGTGTGAGCGTGTGTGCGTGCATACTACTCATACATAATGCCGAAGGTACAAGAAACAATTGGTTATTATTATCATAAACTATCAGAACACTAATATTATTGATTACTAGCATCCGCGACTTCATCCGCGTGAAGATTTTTTTAAATCAAGTAGCCTACGTTCATCTGGGATAATGTATGTAGGATTCTAAATGTGAAATTTTCAATACGATCCAGTAGTAAACAAAGAAATAATCAAATCTTTTCTCTGTATATATTTTTTTCCACGCTCATACCAACCATCTAGCTCAAATTAAGTATCATTAAGAACTTGTGTTATGGATACTAGATAACGTACAAATATTATATATAATAATCTAGATATTTCATAAATAAACTTAAATAAATAATATAAACAACCATGACTCGTGAACAAATATTCGTGTTCATCACACTAACATTAGCCACTACCAGGACTCGAACCCGGACCGCCCGATGTGTAGGCAGCGTTACGACCACTCCACCACGACGGCGTCTATGAATTAAGCCTTTTTCGCGATAAAAGGTAGACAGTTATTTTCGCATTTATATACTAGAAGGGAAGTATAGTTAAATACAGTTCCCCGGATTTTCTCAACCACTGTGGCGATAAACTATGATAAATGAATGGGACGTTTTTTTTTCAAAAAACATTGCTAATTTTAATTTCTTTATCTAGTTTACGTTTGTACGAAAAGTGCATACTGTTTTTTAAGTTTCTCAAAACTTGTCTTAAAGTATAAGATTTTATAAAAAGGTTATATTATTTTATGACTAATGTAAGAGTTAAATCATAATAGCCGCACTTAAATAAAAAACTTATTTTTGAATTATTCCATAAATGCTCACCAATAAAATATCTTCTGAAATTGGTTTATTTTATTAAAACTATTCGTGAAAACGAGAAGCCTTAACCAATTCAATTAAACTAATTGATGACGCAACTTGTTTATCGAAGTATTTATTTTAACGCCTCTGTCAAATATTCACGCGCTATACTCGAAGCGATTTAAACTTTACTGTTACGATAATACGGCTGTTGAGGTAGTAAGCGTAAATTTCACTGGTTTACAGCCACCAAAAAGTACAATCAAAAGAGTGTTTAATTTGTTTCAGCCGCGCTTGGGTTTTAATTAAATTCATATTTGCATTCAAACATGTAAACTTGAATCTTTTCATCAGTGGCGCTTTAATGCGCGTTATGATTTAAAGATATTTAATATGTGTAAATAGAAACAGGAAAACGACGTCGATATTCTTGCGGTCGTGCTTCTACTGGTACTCGGATGGGTGACCGAAAAATTTTTCACCCGATTTTCCTCCGTGTTTCGGAAGGCTCGTTAAGCTGATGGACCGATAAAAAAAAATAAGAAATAAAAAATAATTAAAAATAAATTAAACTGACTTCAAAACTGAAAAGGGAGAAATAAAAGTTTTATATTTCTAGCGATCTAAAAGTGCCAACAATTTTTTTAAGTACGGTATCAGCTTTAGTTTAAAAGAAATAATTACACAAGTAACTGTATATTTACATAGTATGTATGAAAATAAAAAAGGCGATAGAAACCTTATATTTTGATGTCATACATGCATGTTAAATTTTGGTCACCCATCTTGCTTTACTTTCGTGATACGACTCAAAAGTTGATAGAAACCGTATATTTTAATGTCATACACGCATGTTAAATTTGGTTGCAATAAGTTAGAGCATACTCGACTTATCGTGCTAGCGCACAGACACACTCACAGACATAATTCCAAAAACGGTTTTTTGAGGTCCAAAACGTGTAAATCCGTCAAAATCTCGAAGTTGAATTTTTTGATGATATTATAGACTTCCTTTTTACTACGTATACGAGAAAGTAATAAATTTGGAATACCATGAGACTGGCACCAACCTCAAAATTTTTTTCGGCATATTGTCTGTTAGATCGCTTAAAACTTCTCCCTATTCATTTTGAAGTCGGATTAATTATCTAATAGCACATTGTTCACCGCGGGACGAAAGTGACCGATTGCTGACGAGGGCGCAGTTTCAATGTTTGCCAATGTAGTGAAATATAAGTAAAATAACCGAAGCTACAGCATTTCGGGTCATTTTTTTTCTTGTTTTGTGAGCGTATAACGTATTTAATACTATAATATCATTGATCTGATTTTGATGAATGAGGTGTCAATCAATTCGTTATTACGATTCGAGCTACATAGGCTAAACTTTAACCGACTTTAACAAGAGGAGGGGTTTGAAATATTTTTCTTGTAACCGTTTTGAATTCCTTTGAAGTTTGGAAACAAATTATTCGTGTGGTTGCCAAGCAATGAAAAATAATAATATATAATAATAATACTTTCACGCTCACACCAATTATTTAGCCCAAAGTAAGTATCATTAAGAACTTGTGTTATGGATAATAGATAACGGACATTTTTTTTTAATATACATAATAATTTTAGATATTTTTTTAAATAAACTTAATTAAATATATAAACAACCATGACTCGCAAACAAATATTCGTGTTCGTCACACAAACATTTGCCGCTACCAGGATTCGAACCCGGACCGCTTGATGTGTAGGCAGCTATACTGACCACTCCACCACAACGGCGTGAAAATGGAACTTTGTCACGTCAAAATTATTTTTGTTTGTCTATTTCTGCCTGAGATTTCTGCCGTTTTATAATAATTCCGTTAGTCGGGTTACAGTGGTTTACAGTTTTTGCTTGTTTACGATTTCGACGATGATTCGAAACAAATATGTATTACATATCACTTACAATTTTCTATGCACAAACTGTTGTTGTTAAACGAAATTGCTAGTCTGATTCGTGCAGTAGTAACGCGTTAACGTTACTATACTTACAGTGTTTTAGTGCCTGGGAGGAAATACTTGTCTGGATCATTGTATATCTATAGTTTTCAAATAGCCTCCTGTATCCTTAGTATGAGTTTTGATAGTTTTCGAGCTCGATCAAACGTCTCTTTTCATACAATGCTTACTGTTTCTGATAGTTTACGCTAGAGGTGCTAGTGGGCAATGTATGAAAAGAGCCGATACGTTTGATCGAGCTCGGAAACTAACAAACTTATACTAGGAATACTGAATAACATAACAAATCATCCTTCAAAATTAAATTGAAGTGAGTACATAGTTTTAGAGTAGTTTTTTTACATAGTAACACTATTCTTCACATTACATCTTTCAGAAAATAAGTTACGCCTGGCAGGTATTCACTCAAATTCGTTTGAAATCCTTAATACAAATTTCTTTGTTTTATAATATTTCTGCGAACTAATTAAACACATTATTTCGTTCTGTTTCTTAATTTACATTAACAATTATGTTTTCTGTTCGGGAACATTGTGGGTATACAATTATGAATACAAGATAAGTAATGTATTGTCGGGCTCATTATAACAAACCAGCTTCCATATTACGAGCATAACAACGTTTATAGAGAAAGAAGGATATAAAGCTGCTAGATTCGTCTAGGCACAAATGGAGTTTTGTAAGAGATACATAGTTATATAACACCTTTTTATGGGAAAAGGGAGAAACGAGCAATCGTTTTACCTGATGGTAGGTATAGACTTCATAAAACTAGTCACTGATTCATGGAGAAATGTATACAAGCACATAATAAACTACCACATCATATAACTGAACTTCCGTCACATAAATTTAATCTTCACATTAAACAAATTTTAATGAAGAAAGCGTATTATAAAGTTCAGGAATATATAGACGGTAAAAATGTGTGGACACATTGGGAAATTATTTATAAATACATATAACCATGTTCATAAGCTCGAAAGCTAGAAGAGCTTTAGATAACATCGGTTAGACACATAAAGTCACAGCTGGCAGTAGGTAGGTACCATGCGATACTTCAGAATAGTGACAGATTGTTAGCTTGTCGCCTGCATAAAAGGGGCTTTAAACCTAAAAAATAACAAATCTCCAGTGAATTCACAAACATTAGCCAACAGCAAGGCCAGGTGTTTTTGTCTTTTTTTATTTATTGTTCAAACTATTTGGAAAGCATACAATATCATATATATTCCCTGCACGAAAAACCTCACACGGTTTATCTGTGCCTGTGTTACTCTGTAAGTCATCTCAGCCACCAAGTTATTATATTTATAACTAGCGGCACGTTAACTATGTGATACCGGCAGAGTAGGATACCATCAACCCATAACCTCCAATAGCTGTCGCAGAAGGCGACTAATGGATCAGCGAAGGGGTATTGATCATCTTATACTCCGTTCACCAATCCGCATTGGGCAAGCGTGGTGGACTGCTGGTAAGACCTTCTTCGATGACAAGGAGAGGCCTTGTGTCCCAGTAGTGGGTGGAATTATAAAGGCAATATGATAGTAGCACGTCCCGGCTTTGCACGGGTGAACAATTTTAATTTTAAACATTTTGGGATAAACGTGGAAAGAATCTTTCATGTTTATAATTGGAAAGATTTGTATGTTTGTAACGAATAAACTCAAAAACTACTGAACCGATTTTGTTCGACAAAAGTGCAAATATTCATTAGACGTTAGGAAAGGACATAAGCTACCTTTTATTGCAAAAAAGGAATAAGTAATTAAAGTTTGTATGGAAGTTCGTAATTTGTTACTGATACAAAGGTACATAATATTTTAATTAAATTCTAAATAAATTAACATAATAAACAACCAAGATTCAACCAGTGAACAATTTCTGTTTCTCTTGGGACCTGTTGGTAGCGTTACGGAACACTCCATCAAGGCGATTTTTTTAGATAGAATTTGCAGGTGTTTTTTTTTATTATTACTCCTACCGTGCTCCTCATTTATTTTGGGGTCGGTACAGCATGTCTTCATAACGACATACATAGTTTTCGCCTTAGATTTTACAGACGGCCGCTGCCTGACACCGACCATCCTTGGAAGATAATTTGCAGGTATTTATTGGGCTAATCATATGAAAAGTTTGAAAATGTACGAAGTTAAATGTTTTAAAATGAAAAACAAAAACGGGAATTAATCTTTCGTGACATATTGAAATTTTATAACATTTAATTTGGTATCTACAATAATCACATTCGTTCGGGTAAGTCAAATCTAGACATCAAGCTATATCCGTGATCTCGGTTGTGTTCGAGAGCGAACATTCGCCAAACCGCTGCGACATGTTGCCGCCATTATGCGTGCGTCCATAGCCGTTGAAATTAAATACATTAAGAAACATGACAGCATATATAAACAGGAGCATGAGCGCCTCATGTACGAAAACGAGCTTATTGTCTATATTAATAAAAACAGGCCGCAAAGACAAATATTTGCTGTGTATTTCTGTAGGTACCAAAAAAAAAAACAAACGACTTTGAATTCGTTACACTTTAAATTACATTTGTAATTCAATTTTGATAGCGATAACAAGACACTTATAAAAAATAGATAGGTATTTATTATTTTAGCACAACAATGCACAAACAGTTCTATAACGATCGATCCATCGAACTTAGGAAGTCTTAAGTCCGTTTTCATAGTCATATTTTCGCTAAATAATTGCAGACTAACTAAATATTTAATTCTATTGAGCATTTTATAACGTTGTATAGGTACGGGAAGAAGTTTATGATTATAAGAATACATTTTAGTTGTAACTAGCTGTGCCCGCGACTTCATCCGCGTGGATTTCCCATTTTTGCAACATTTTTCATTGATGCTCAATTCCTATTAGTCGTAGAGTGATGCTATGGAGGTATATGGGCCTATATCAGGGTTTCCCATACTGCGCGTCGCGATGCCCTGGTATCCCAGGGTTCGCAGTTCTATCCCGGGGGCGGGCGTAGTGAGACGATCCACATAGAATGGCTGTCTAGCTGCTATGCGAGCTAGTAGAACGAAAACAAATGTAGAGAAAGAAATGAAAGTCGCAATTTCAAAACTTGAGCCCGGATCGACTGTCTAGGGCGGGCGAAAAAATTGAACACAGCATCTTTCGCAATCCGGGCGGCTGCGACCGTTTTTTTTGTTTTTGTAGGTATGTACTTAACTTTGCTGTTACTATAACGGGGGGAGGGCTCGTAAAAATTGGAAAATTCCTAAGGGCGTCACTATGAAAATAAGTTTGGGAAGTCCTTGCCTATAGTCTTCCTCGATAAATAGACAATCAAAGAATTTTTCAATTTGAATCAGTAGTTCCCCTTTTTAGGGATCTGTACCCAAAGGGTAAAACGGGATCCTATTACTAAGACTCCGCCGTCCGCCTGTCCATCTGTCACCAGGCTGTATATCATTAACTATTATAGAGTTAGACAGTTGAAATTTTCTCAGATGACGTAGTTCTGGTGCCGCTACAACAACAAATACTAATAAATAGAATAAAATAAATATTGAAGGGGCTCCCATAAAATAAACGTGACTTTTTTTGGTCGATTTTGATAACGGCAACAGATAGACGCTTGAAATATTCACAGAATATTTAGTTATATTATTCACTTTAAAAATAAATAATTAATAAAAAATAAAATTAATATTTAAGGGGGCTCAACAACAAACGTGATTTATTTCTCGGTCTCAATAACGATAACAGGTAGAAACTTGAAATATTAACAAAATATTTAATTTTAAATTCAAATAATTTTCGGACAGTTTTGATAAAATCTATGGCACGGAACCCTTCGTTCACGCATCCGACTCCTTCAAGGCGGTTTTTTTTTACTATTTTTACAGGATGTCTCTGATGACCTTCTTTGAGTCACCAGGGGTTTTAGTAAAGGAGAGGACCTCGGTGGGTCCTCAAGCTTTAAGGTCGAATCACTCCAGAGAGGATTCCTGACCGGTGAGCTAAGGCGTCTGAATCTGACGGGATCAGTAGTTCCTAAGATAAGCGCGATCAACCAAAAAAAAACAACTCAGTATAGATGCGTGTGTAGTACCTACTTGATCATTATTTAGCTGCGGAGTTATGTTAAAACTATGATATCTCTGAAGATATTCATTAAAATCTAATGATGTAAAGAACAATTTTGTACAAAATTAAATACTTGTGATGAATAATGTATTCATTTTGATAAGGAATAATATCATGTTTACAAAAATACCTTCGCATCTTAAGCATTATTTTAGAACAAAATTTATTAACAAAAATAGGTTATAGCGAGTCAACCTTAAGAGATAGGTAAATGCTGTCTGTAACTTGTTTTTAGAACTTTTAAAGGAGAATAATTTCGTAATACATAATTTTTGTGTAACTTTAACCGTTTACGCAGCGCACGCAAAGAAATCTCTGAAAATCAAATTTTTTTATTTTCCGTTTATTTCAAACTATGATGTTTCTTAAGATGTTCATTGAAATCAAATGAAGTCATGAACAATTTTGTGCAAAATTAAATACTTGTGATAAATAATGTATTTATTTTGATAAGGAATAATATCATGAGTACAAAAACACCATCGCAGATAAATGCATTATTTTAAAACAAATTTGATTACCAAAAAGAAAGGTTATAGTAAGCCAACCATAAAAGATAGATATATGCTGTCGCGGACTTTTTTTTAGAAAATTTAATGGAAAACAATTCCGTCATACATGATTTTTACGTAAATTTAACCGTTTACGCAGCGCATGCAGTGAAAGCTTTGAAAAGAAATATTTTTCTCCCGTTTTTGCAACATTCTTCATTGATGCTCAGCTCCTATAGGACGTATCGTGATCTTATATAGCCTATAGCCTTCCTAGATAAATGGACTATCCAACGAAAAAAGAATTTTTCAATTTGAGCCAGTAGTTGCTGAGATCTTAGGGTTCAACCAAACAAACAAACTCTTCAGCTTTATTATTAGTATATAGATTAAGAATTACTTACCTAATCTTTTTATTTAATTATAAAATAATAGTGTATGGTTATGAAATAAACGCTATTTTAAAAGTTGTACACCATAATCCTGTTCTAAATAAAGATAACTTTTATTATAATACGAAACACAAACAGCGCGTTTCCCAAGACGTTGTTAACAAAATTTAACAAAGCGCCTGACCACATCTCTGCTATGTCAAGCATCGAGTTCATTATAATTAAGCAACTTCAAATTGACACCCAGAGTCTTCAACCCGTTAAATTACTATAGGGTGGTCTTCCAGGCCCCATCTGAGGCTAAAATTACACTAGACACAAAGAAAATTTAAGTGTATTTTGGTTCAATTAGTGGGTGAGCGAGGGGGTGTGAAATGGCGCAAGGGATTGTAATTTATTTTGAGTGTGACAGTCGACCAATTTCGTCGCACTGGGCAGCGATTATAGGATGGCTTTGCATTCATTCTGTATAGCTACATACTGCAGTATAAAATAATTACAAATCAATATACACAGAACAGTATTTAAAATGTAGCTATTTTCAGTTTATTTGTCCATCTTAATATAATCAAACATTAATTTCGTAGTAATCAAGGCAATGGGATTTTGAATATCGAACCTAATCTCAATACATTTACATACAAATTTGGTTGGATTGAATTTCAACGCTAAGCGGTTGCTTGTTAATTTGCTTAAAAGGAACGTAATTGCACATATAGAATGTAGCTTGCGCGTGTTAAACGTGAAGGAATGAGATATTGTGGAGATTCTTTAAAGGAAACGGAATTTTGAACGGAATCCAATCTCCCTTTTACTAGCTTTCACCCCTCGGTTCTGCCAGGAGTGTTTCATTTATTGTTCTTGTCTGGATCCATAAAATACGATATATTACCTCAATAAAGCTATATGCTTCAAATTTATCTTCAATTATACCTGTGTCTACAGTTAATATGATTCATAATATACACTAATAATACTAACATTGGAAAACTCAATACGTGCAGCTCGCAGTTGTCTGTCGTGTTCGTCGAACAATGCAATTCATCGTACCAGTTCTAAAATTCAAATCCTCGTTCTATAACATATAGAATGTCTATTGTCCGATACAGGAGCTATTCGAATAGAATCGGATAATCGTTTTATTCGCCATGATTGCGTCTCGTGAATAAATATTTCTTTTTTTCCCAGCCGCGGCCCCACTTCCGCGGGATAATTGTGGATTGGACAATAGAGACGCGTGCCTTTCGGAGTGTTTTCGTTGACGTCGGTCCCAAAGACCGCGGGTTGCAATTGCAGGTTATTATCGCCGGTGGGGCTGGATGCTGTTGTTTTGGTAGGGCGTTCATTCATATTTTGGGAAGCAGAGCTTTTTTAATATTTGCAAATAAAGAGATTGGTTTGTCTGTGCCTGTGAGCTACAAATTATATTCGGCATTTTTTGGGTAGGTAGGTAGGTACTATTTTGATTTATAATTAATGATTATACAACGTGGTCATACTTTACATATATTATAACTTATATCTGTTAAGTCTGATTTTTCAATAGTCTGAAATAAAAAAGTATAAGTAACTATTACTTATTTCTTTATGATAATTGCACTTCTTCTTTGCATTAGGATCTATTTTATTCCGCTTTATCAGAGTAGAGAAAAATAGTCATTAATAAAGTTTATTTTAATATATATGCATTACGCTATATAACTAACATATTGGTTAGTTTAACGTTAAGGCGTTATCACTGATGCAGGTCACACAGCAAATGTTTTATGATACATTAAACGTGCTCATACATCACCTTTAGTATTACATAGTACCTAGTCATAGACATTCTCTAGACTGAAAATGTTCTGATTAGCGTACAGAGGTACGTAAATCGTTTAAGCTTCACACATAGAGAGGTAAATGGTGTATTGTACAGTATAACATTTTAGCCCTGTAATGCTTTGCTATACAACTAAGTAATTTTTCAACAGTGTAAAAGAAATTAAAAAGTCAAAAACACACTGTTTCAATTAATGTATTTTTTTTTTTTAATATCAATGTAAGCTAACAAAGCACTGCAACATAATTATTTTTCTTTGTACATGTTACTCGTTTCATGTTCACTGTTTGTGGCTTTACTAATTGCTTCAGCTCTTTAATAAAAACATTTGCAAAGAAAACTGCGTAATATCATATTATGTTCTTTCTTTTTTGCAGAGTGCCTCTAAACCGCTGTTTGTGTACACATTGGGCCAATGTACTGGGCCTAGAGTAGGTTGGGTCATTAATTTCGAAAATGTAACAAGTTTACGCCGTTTACATTTATTAACAAAAAATATTAATACATAGGTCACACTAAAAGTTTCCAGAACTGGCCTGGCACTTACATAAACAATATTCAAAAAGTAATTACAAGATTTGAAAATGGAACTCTGGATGTAGAATGCAGTTTATTGAATCTGACTGTCAATTGTTTTTACATTATGGCGCCATTTTAAAAATTGCGTGCCTACATTAACATGCATGCATTTAACTCGGGAAAATTTTCGTAGCATGATTTTCTACGATTTTAAGTGTAATTTGTCAGCTCAACAGAGCATCGCTCGGCTTCAATCAGCTTTTGGCGATTTCAGCACCATGCAAGACGACTATTTATAGCTGGTTTGCAGAATTTAAGTGCGGTAGTGTCAATCTCAGTGACAAATCACGCGATGGTCGCCCGTCCACTGCTATAAACAACAAAAACATCGATGCTGTGCGCCGTATGATTGAAGCAGAGAGGCATGTGACCTACCATGAGATTCGCACATCCTTAGACATAGGCATGAGTCATATTACAATCAATCCTACGCAAAAATTTGGGTGTGAGAAAGCTGTGCTCGCGATGGATTTCACACAATTTGACCTATTACATATAGCAACACCACATCATAGACACGGCCACTTCCCGCTCTCTCTGTCTCTCTGGTTCGGACAGTGTCGAGGTCGTGTACGTTCCTTCACAAGTGTATGTATTTTATCATAGTTCTTTAATAATAAACGAGTACTAATAAAGTCAGTCCTTTATTCAACATCTCCATCTTACATGGTGTCAGAAGTAAAGAAAGATGACGGATAAAGGGAAAGCCATTCCTGCGACATCCGCATCACGGCAACCGCCGCCGCGAGACATCGGCGCGCACGTGCACAAGCAGTCGTCATTGAGCACAAGTCTTGTACCACTAAATATAAAAACCAACAATATGGCTGTAGAATGGAAAAATTGGAGCACGCAGCTGAAAATTTATCTAAGGGCAAACAATTTGGAGGAAGAAACCGACAAGCGAAAGGTAGCCATTTTGCTACATTTTATTGGCCAAGATACATTAGCAATCTTTTATTCCTTCAATGAAGATATCGACTCCATTGGCTTCGACGCACTTCTCGACAAATTTACTAGATATTTTACACCACAAGTGAACATAACCATGGAGCGCCACAAATTATTCAACAGACGCCAGAGCGCAGACGAATCAATTGATGACTACGTCACTGACCTAAAAAACATTAGCCGGCAATGTGATTTCCACAAATTAGAAGACAGCCTTGTACGCGATATTTTCAGTTGGAACTTGAACTCAAAAAACCAACATATCAAGGAACAAATCCTAATTAGAAAACCAAGCACATTAGACGAGACCATAGAACTAGCAAAACATATAGAATCCACAAAGGAACAGGCTAAAACACTCGAAGAGACATCACCATTTGTAGGTCAAATAAGATCAAGACATGAACACCAGGCTAGGCCGCAAACAAGAAATCTTCATCAACATAATAGTTCGAGATATCCAAGCAGTCATAGACAGTCAAGCGGTCACAGACAGCCAAGCAGTTCCAGGCATCCAAGTGGTTCTACACAGAGGCACAATTACAAACATCAACAAAGAAATACAAATATCTGTGATAAATGCGGTCAAATACATAGGTTTAAATGCCCTGCCAAAGGTGCTCAATGTAAGAAATGTGGCAAATATAATCACTTTGCAATAGTTTGTCGCAGTTCTCAGGTATGCCAAATCAATACACAAGACACAAGTAATGATTCACTATTTTTAGGTTCAATACACATCAACAATATAGATTCAAAACATTGGAGATCAGACTTAACAATTAATAACATAAATATTAGCTTTTTATTAGACACTGGTGCAGACACCAATATCTTGTCAATAAATACATTTAATCAGCTTAAAATTCCTCATGAAATCATAAAGAAAAGTCAGCATCAATTATCATCATATAGTGGAGAAACAATACCAACTTTAGGTCAATGCACATTAATCACAGAACACAACAGTCAAAAACATAATGTCACATTTCATATCGTAGATATGAATAGTCAAAACATATTAGGAAGAGAAACTTGCAAAACACTTAAGCTAATAAAAAGAATATACAAAGTAAATATTAATTCATGCAATAACATTATACAAAATAACCACGATTTGTTCCAAGGAATAGGTTGCCTGAAAGATTTCTGCTGTGAATTAATAGTGAAGCCAGATGCAATTCCCACTATAGAAGTATGTCGAAGAGTCCCATTTAGATTAAGGGATACCTTGAAAGCCGAACTAACCCAACTAGTAAGAACAGGGATAATTTGTCGTGTTGAGGAGCCTACTGAATGGGTGAGTTCTATTGTTATCACTACAAAAAAGAATGGCAAGTTGAGGTTATGTATAGACCCTAGAAAACTTAATAAAGCTATCATGAGACCCTTTTACCAGTTCCCAACTCTAGACGAGATTAAGTCAGACCTCGCTGGAGCTAAATATTTCACTACTTTAGATGCCAACAAAGGGTTTTGGATGTTGAAGCTCTCAGAGAGCTCGTCAAGGCTATGTACCTTTATTACACCTTTCAGGCGTTACAGATTTACTCGCCTACCATTTGGCATTAACGCAGCGCCTGAAATATTCCACGGGGAGATGATAAAAAGGTTTCATGATATTAAGAACGTTAAAATAATGATGGACGATTTTCTTATCTATGGTAAAACTCTTAGTGAACATGATGAGACCCTACAAAAAGTCTTAGACAGGGCTCGCGAAATAAACTTAAGATTTAATAAAGACAAATCTGTTATATGTGCCTCAGAAGTCAAATATTTAGGACATATCTTTAGCCAACATGGTGTACAAGTTGATCAAACTAAAGTAAAAGCAATATGTGATATGCCAAGTCCAACTTGCATCAAGGACCTACAGAGATTTATGGGTATGGTCAATTACCTTAGCCCTTTTATACCTAATTTGTCCAAAGAAAATAGTCTTTTAAGAACACTTTTGTCTAAGCAAATAGAATGGTCCTGGTCAGACCAACATGAAATAGAATTCAATAATATTAAAAAACTTATTACATGTGCCCCAGTCCTTACATACTATGACCCAAATAAAGAAATTATTTTGTCTGTAGATGCCTCAAAAGATGCTCTTGGTGCAGTATTATTACATGAAAAACAACCAATAGCATATGCATCTGCCTCATTAACTAATTGTCAAAAGAACTACTCTCAGATAGAAAAAGAACTAATGGCTGTACTATTTGGCTGTGGTAAGTTTCACCAGTACATATATGGTAAGATAGTTACTGTTGAAACAGACCACAAACCACTTATTTCACTTTTCAAAAAACCTTTATATGACATTCCTGCCAGATTACAAAGAATTATGTTACGCCTGCAGCCTTATGAAATTAATATTATATACAAACCAGGTCGATACCTTTATATAGCAGATACATTGTCTCGTGCACCATTAGGTGAGGAAACATTGTTAGATTTAGAAACTGACATAGATTTACACATTAATTTAGTCATGTCATCTTTGTCAATCAGTCAGGAAAAACTCACAGAAATCAAACAGATGGTTAGTCAAGATCCTATCCTTACTAAAATTATTGAATATTGTCAAATCAGTTGGCCAGAGCATAAAAGATTGGTGAACCAAGATATTAAGCCCTACTTCTCTCTTAAAGATAAGTTACATGTAATAGATGGTATATTACTTCTGTCAAATAAAATTATTATTCCAGAGTCAATGAGAAATTATGTATTAAAACTACTGCATGAAGGTCACCAAGGAATTAATAGCTCAATTAGTATGGCTAAAACTACTGTATATTGGCCAAATATGAATAGCGACATAGAAAAATATATTAATCAATGTCACACCTGCCTTACTTTTCGTAGAAACAACTCTAAGGAACCTATCATGTTTCATGAATATAAACTACTGCCATGGAACAAAGTAGGTGTTGATATCTTTGAATTAAACAACAAAAAATACCTTATAGTTGTAGACTATTATTCCAAAAATGTAGAATTAGCACTACTAGACTCAGGCTCAAATGCTAACATCATTATTTCACATCTAAAATCCATGTTTGCAAGGAACGGTATTCCAGAATTTATGATAGCAGATAATGGTCCTCCATTCTCTAGTATACAGTTTAAAAATTTTACTAATGATTGGCATATACAATTAAATACTTCAAGCCCATACCTAAGTAGATCTAATGGAATGGTTGAAAGAACCATTGGTACAATTAAACACTTATTGAAAAAATGCATTGCAGATAATAATGATCCTTACCTTGCATTACTCATGTATCGTAAAACTCCAAAGAAATCAGGTTTCTCACCAGCACAACTTTCCATGTCAAGGCATTTACGATCAAAAATCCCTGTCACTGATACTCATTTGAGTCCAAAGTTAGTTGATGTAAACTTAGTTAAGGAAAGTATTGAAAGACATAAGATGTACACAAAACTTTATTATAATCAACACACTAAGCCTTTGCCTACAGTTAAAGAAGGTGACATTGTATACTTCAAACACAAGCCACAAAGTGTTTGGGTTCCGGGCACTATCGCACGAGCTAGCGGTGAGCCACGTAGTTTCATAGTTAAGTCGCCCCATGGTGAATTTCGCAGAAGTCGAGAACACATACTGAAGCCAGCAGCTGCTCCCTTGTGTGATGGTGTACCTGAAAACAAAACAAAACATGTTGGTAATGTTAACAAAGATCAAAATATAAATGTTCCTAATATTCCTAAGATGACACGTTATGGTCGTATTGTTAAACTTCCTACTCGCTATCGCGAATGAAAACAATTGCATTAGCATTTAGTTGTCAACAAGTTTTGTACGAAGTTAATTTTTATTGTAAACTTTAGGTTAATCAAATTAAATAATTCATTTCCAATTGTCAATGTCAAATAGTGTCACTTGTCAATTTGAATTTGACATTCTTATTTTTTTTTTTTTTTTTTGGTTAAATTTTCCCTGTTACGGGACGGCAAAGGGATCTAGCCCATACAGCCAAGTCTTTAGTTTCATCTTCTTTCTTGATTTTTACATTAAAATGTGGGTGCCACACTTTTTAATGCATCTAGGGAGTGCTTGGCGAGAAATGCATGGTACAGACCTCATGATGGTGACTGATGAGAATTGTATAGTGGGATTTCCAACCACTATACAATTCTCAACGCCACATACACAAAACCTTTATTTCAATGATTCCTTATAACTGTTCGTCAACACGGATGCTTATGCAACAAAACGACACCACTTTCACTGCACAAAATCCACTCCGAAGCAATTTTGAATTATCGAAATAAAGATCGACATCTAGACGCCATGATTACCCGCCAAACACTCATTCTTATTTTTTTTTTTTCTCTCTGACATTTTTTGTAAAAGACTTCACGGCTCTGTGTTAACGTAAATTTAGCCTTTGAAAATAAATAAAATACATTTTTCGTTACTTACCTCATTGTGTCCTTGAAGTCTTACTTTATTTAAAAAAGGGAAGATATTACATATAGCAACACCACATCATAGACACGGCCACTTCCCGCTCTCTCTGTCTCTCTGGTTCGGACAGTGTCGAGGTCGTGTACGTTCCTTCACAAGTGTATGTATTTTATCATAGTTCTTTAATAATAAACGAGTACTAATAAAGTCAGTCCTTTATTCAACATCTCCATCTTACATGACCGAGGCTCAAGAAACGGACCGCGTCACTTGGTGCAGTGCCATGTTTACCAGATTCAACGAAAGTGCGTCAAATTTTGTGTGGGACATAGTAACAGATAACGAAACATGGAATTATTACTACGGTCCAAAACAAAGCAGTAATCGAGCGTATGGATCTTTCAAGATGAGCCGAAACCAACCAAAACGGTGCGCGTGAAAAGTGCATCTAAGCAGATGATTGCTTCTTATTTTCATAAAACTGGACACTAGTTTTGGAGTCGGTTGAAAACTAAAGTGTAATGGTCTGTGGTAGCCTTAGTGGACAACAAAATACAGGTAATATTCAGATATCTTACGATGATTGTTCGCATTTAATTTATATTTTTTTACTTCAGCAAGACTACGAGGATCAAAAAAGGCTCGCCATGTGTTACTGTCCTCACTTTAATATTTTAGCGAGACTTTATCTACTTAAATAAGATGCATTTTAAAGGGTGCATAATTTACTTAGGGATAATTATATCGCAATAGGGTTGCGCAGATGTTACAACTCCAAATTATTGTTAAGAAAATTTCAGAGGACAAACTTTGTTTGGAAATTGATAATTAAATTGTTCCGTCATGTGAATAAAATATCGATGGGGGCAATTAATTTTGTTCTATTATTAGACTGTCTTTTGTTTTTTCTTCCCAATTCTTGCTATTTCAAAATTATTTAGATTTTAGAATTAGAACGAGGAGTTTCTACCGAGTTTCTGATGTAAAAACACGTGTTGAGAGACTCCATTTTTAACTCATTCTAGTACAATTTTCTGTTACTATAAGTAAATTTTCACTTGACATTGGCGAAATTCGTAATCTTTATGTGTCGCGCCGTCCAATTAAAAGAAGAAGAAGAAGAGAATAAGAACGATGTCAATATTAATATTACAGATGAAAATATACATTTAACTTTAGTACATCTAATTTTTAGTCCAGATCTTATTTTGCCCGACTGCGGCGAAGCCAAAAGAAGGGGTTAACATTATGTACAGTCTATGTATGTTTGTTTGTATATACCTATGTTCCTCCGTAGCGCCTAAACTATTCATCTAATTTTGATGAATAAGATGTCAATTGATTCGTTCATGATTCGTTATATGTCCCTGGGAAACATCGTGAACATCGATTTTAGCGCGTACAACTCTTGAAGAGGTGAGCTTGAAGACTTTTAATGGCTCTGTAATCACTCTGGCTGGACTGGACATAGGCGGTATTAAATAAGTAGGAGTCTGATATAATCTATTTGGCTGGCTGTAGGGTAATAGAGTAAGTGGAGTGAATAAAATAAACTCGAAAGCGAAGTACAGGAAAAATTACGTCGATTCGAGTTAAAATAGTGTCACATTTCTAATATTTGATTCGCTCAACTTTTTAACACGAAACGAATCTCCAATCAGATCGCAGCCACAGAAAAACAATTACCATTTCCGTCGGGCAGTCGACCGCGATCTGGCACCTAAACAGATTCGTTAACGACACCAGGAGGCAAATTCTGATTCCCGGACGGTTCCCAATCTACACGTGACCTTTTTCACAGCCTTGTCACATGTTCAACAGAGGACGCGTCTTTGAAAACGTAATTAGAAAATTCTCGAATGTCTGCTCGTCGACCAATTCCTGTTTCCGGACGCTCACAAATTAGCTTTTGGTTGTAGATTATGTTCGTGTTTGCTATGAAACCTCTTTTTTAATGGTAAAATTTAACTATTTATTGCGTTTCTTTATAAGATCTCACAGTCAGTCAACGAACACGTCTAGATAAGCCAATCGTGTAGCAGACGCGGGACGAGAGGGACGTGGTGGCGCCACCGAACTGCCATACACTCGTTTGGTAGACGCTGATCCTGTATGTCTACTGCAGGATGTCTAGACAAAAGCGACATTTTTCTCAACTTCAAAGATGTTGAACCACTATATGTTCTAGATATCCTATATATTAATTGAAACATAACAACCTAAATTCTTTTATAGATCAAAATTTGTAATAAAGTGCAAAGTGAAAATTTTAATACCGAATTAATGTTGCAGTCGATAAAAATGTTTTCATTCTCATTAACACAAGTTTAATTATGCATACCGGACTGCCATTTGTGGTCGAGTAAGTCGTAGGAGAATATGAAAATTCTCATATCCCTGAACTTGGACGTAAGACCACTACAATAATGCATATAGACTAGAATATTAAAAGAACGGAATTTAATTAAAGGTTGATTCCTGAGAAAAGTGTTCTGATCGTCAAATCCGTGGCAATTTTTTTTTCTCATCACAGGTGCTAACTAAAATTAAAACTGAATAAACAATCAAAAAAGTAATATATCTATCCATGAGGCACACATTCAAAGTTTATAGATCGTCTTGAAAAAAATAATGAAATTTTTGGAGCCATGGATCTGATTAAAGAATCCACGGATTTGATTGAAGTGTAAACAATACTAAAATGGATAGAATAAAGGAAAAACAATAATGTAAAAGGTTTATAGTCTCTTTATTTTAACATTAATTGGAATTATTTTTCAGTCTTTCACGTGTCTCTGTCTCTCTCTGTCTATCCTTAGCTTATACATTCTTGAGTTTTATGATCTCTCTTAACTACAACCCTTCTCGTTCTCTCACTTACTTCTTATATGTTTATTTTAAGACTCACTTATTGGGAGACACTACAGAGATCAGAGTCTTTCACGGTCTCACCCCATGACTACGATAATTTCTGCAAAGTGAAGGATTGCATTTACTTGCCATTTATGTTGATGGGAAGTCATCTCCAGGCAAGAAGCTTAAACACGTCCTCCAAATTAACTCTGAATAGTTTTGGATAGCATCGCCTTACCTTACACCTCGCTGGAGCCGTATTGTCCTGGTCATGGAGGTGGACTGACATAGTGGCGTTTTATTACAGTGCCTGCAACACTTTGATGTCATCATCATCATCATTTCAGACGAGAGACGCCCGCTGTTGGTCTCTCCAAGGATCTCCATAATGGTCGGTCTTGCACTGCCCGCATTGGCCCGCATCCAGCGCATTCCCGCGGTATTTACCAGATCGACCTTGTGGGTCCACCTTCTGGGGGGCTTACAAACGCTGCATTTCCCGGTATGTGGCCGTCACTCGAGGACTTTTCCGCCCCTAACTGCCGCCAGTCCTCCTCGCAATGTGTCCTGCCCACTGCCACTTAAGGTTCGCAATTCTTTGGGCTATGTCGGTGACCTTGGTTCTCCTGAAAATCTCAACATTACTGATGTTATCACGCAGAGAAACTCCGAGCATAGCCCTCTCCATTGCCTTTTGGGTGACCTTGAGCCTACTTGTGAGACCCATTGTAAGCGGCCACGTTTCGGTTCCATAGGTCATCACTGGCAACACACACAAATTAAAGAGTTTCGTCTTGAGACACTGCTTTAGATGAGCCGGGAATATGCCGCGTTGCTTTCCGAACGCTGCCTAGCCGAGTTGCGTTCGTCGCTTGACCTCTTTCTGGAAGTAGGACTTACCCAGTTGGACTGTTTGTCCTAGGTAAACATAATGGTCGACAACTTCCAGTGCAGAGCTTACAACCTTTACAGGAGTGGGTGCGACTATAAGGCATAATTTTCGTCTTAAATCCGTATTCATTTTAAGACCCCCTTGTTGAGAGACCCTACAGAAATCGTCGAGCATTTTGCCCAGGTCTTCCAAGGTCTCAGCCATAACTACGGTATTATCAGCAAAGCGAACGTGAATCATGTACTCGTCATTTATGATACCAAGTGCTCTCCAGTCCAAAAGCTTAAACGCGTACAGTTTCGGTGATATAATATCACCCAGTCTCACACCTCGCTGGAGCTATATCGTTTTTGAGTTCTGGTCCTGGAGGCGGACTGAGATAGTGGCTTTTTTTTAGAGTGACCGCAACACTTTGATGTATCGATAGCCTATGTGGCACCTCTGGAGTGACTGGAGCACGGCCCAGGTCTCGACAGAATCGAAGGTTTTTCTCATAGTCCACAAATGCTAAGCATAGTGGCAGATTATATTCTTCGGTCTTCTGTATTACCTGCCTCAGCGTACGTATGTGATCTATGGTACTGAAGTCTTTTCTGAATCTGGCTTGTTCGGGAGACTAGAAGTCGTCAAACCTGCGCGCAAAACAATTCGTTATATATAACCCTCAAAATCAGCTTATAAACATGACTCAGGAGCGTGATGGGACAATAGTTCTTCAATTGGGCACTATCGCCCTTTTGGAAGAAGAGTCACACCACGCCGCCGTGCCATGCATTTGGCGTTCACCTGGATGTACCGATAGTCTATTTGCCACCTCTGGAGTGACTAGAGCACGGCCCATATCTTGACAAAATTGAAGGTTTTCTCCTAGTCCACAAACGGTCAGCATGATGGAAGATTTTATTCTTTGGTATAACTTGCCGCAGCGTATGCATGTGGTCTATCTCGGAACACGGAGTACTTTTTGTCTCGAAAACAGCTTTTATGGGATTATTTATACGTAGAGGGACCATCAATTTTAAGTGGGTTAAAAGTCCTCTTTTTATTAAAACTTGAACTATGTTAGCGTGATTTGTCAACAAATTAAGTCAAAACAACCTGTGTTGCTACCAGCAGTCCTCCTAAGGTCATCGGACCAAGAACGGGTTATTTTAAGGCGTCTAATACTATGCTTGTCTCCACTCCAGCATTCATCGGCTCTAACGGTTGTCGGTTCTCGGGCAGACGTGTGCAGCCTATTGCCACTTCAGCGTACTAATTGTTAGGGCTATGTCGATAACGATAATGAACTGTCTTTTAACGAGATACTGAGCCTATCCTCTACATAGCGCGGTGAGCGACTATAAATTAGTGGAGTAATCCTCTGGAAAGTGACCACGTCTTCAGGCATCGTAGCAGGGAAGAAGTAAAGATATGTCTAAGCTTTCCAAATGCTGGTGCAGCAGAATTGGATCGTCCTAATGGCTTCTACCCAACTATCTGTCCCAGGTAGATATATTCCTAAACAAATTTGAGGACCAAATTTCCGACTAACAGAGGCTCTAGGATAACTAACTTGTGCATTGAACATGACTTTCGTCTTATCCAAATTCCTCGCAACACGTCGAGTGGCATCATTATGGCTTTTCAGCATTTCCGAGCTCTTAAGAAGCGTTGTCTCTTTTTTTAATGGAACTGTACCTACCCCAGACCGAAGACTGTAGAGGAACTAAGACGGTTTCTGGGCATGCTAAATTTTTATAGGTCACATATACCTAGGGCCGTCGAACATCAGGCTGAGCTGCACAAGTACCTGCATAATAGTAAAAAACGCGATAAGACGCTCATCGAATGGACAGAGAAAGCTATGGAGGCATTTGAGCAATGTAAGTTGAGCCTTAAAAAAGCCGCCACATTGTCTCACCAGATGGTAAGTGAGGAATGCCCCATATCTCTGATGACGGACGCGTCTGATACCTGTATTGGTGGGGTACTTCAGCAGCGTATTGATGGGATATGGAAACCTTTAGGTTTTTTCTCCAAGAAAATGAATGCAGCTCAGCAAAAGTACAGTGCTTATGATAGAGAATTGTTGGCCATATTTTTATGTGTTAGGTATTTTAGGAGATTATTTGAGGGCCAAAATTTAATTATTTTTACAGACCATAAGCCATTAGTGCATTGTTTCAAAAAATTAGACAGTAATAAGGAAACTCCACGTAGAACTAGGCAGTTGTTATTTATTAGCGAATTTACAACTGATATACGATATGTCGAAGGTAGGCATAATGTAGTCGCCGACTCGTTATCGAGAGTCGCGACGATTTCCTGTCCCACAGTGCTCGATTACAACGAAATCGCAGAGGCGCAGAAACAGGACGACTACATTACGCAAACATCACGTACCGATGATGTCAGCAAGGTATGTATGAAAGCATTGTTTTTGCCTATGTGTAGCAATTCGATATATTGCGAAACTTCAACGGGCAATGTCAGACCCTACCTACCACAGAGTTTTAGGAGAATTGCTTTCGACGCAATTCACAATTTGAGTCATCCTGGTATTCGTACTACCAGGAAGTTAATAGCCAGTAAATTCTTTTGGCCAAATATGAACAAGGACATTAGTGTTTGGGCCAAGTGTTGCATTGAGTGTCAGAAATGCAAAGTTAATAGACACACTTTGTCAGAGTTTAGCGAAATTCCTGCTGTAGATAGATTTGAACATATTAACGTAGACATTATTGGTCCGTTGCCTACTACAGCAGAGGGGTATAGATATTGCGTAACAGCAATTGACAGGAGAACTCGTTGGCCGGAGGCATTCCCAGTGAAGGAAATCACTGCGGAATGTGTAGCCAGAGTTATTTTCAGTGGATGGATAGTTCGTTACGGATGTCCAAGTATACTCACTAGTGATCAGGGCAGACAATTTGAAAGTAGTTTGTTCAATAACCTATTAAAAACTTTCGGTGTAAAGAGACACCGTACTACAGCATACCACCCTCAGAGTAATGGTATGGTAGAGCGTTGGCATCGTACGTTGAAGGCCGCGCTATCAGCTAGGTTAAATAATTCGTCGTGGGTTGATGAGTTGCCCACTGTTTTGTTAGGACTTCGTTCTGCGATGAGAAGCGACAACAGCATCAGCGCAGCCGAAATGACATTTGGGCGTACCTTACGTTTACCGAGTGATTTTTATGACGACGACAGTAATGATAAGATTAGTGATGACATTACTTTGGTTGAGAAAATTCGTCATAGTATTAGTAAGTACAAACCGTGTACTAAGTTTAATAATTCACGTTCTTTTTTTGTTCACTCGGATTTGAGTACCGCTAGTCATGTTTTCGTAAGGGATGATACGGTGAGACGTCCCTTAAAACCTCCATATGATGGTCCGTATAAAGTTTTGAGACGTAACGATAAAGTATTTTTGATACAGTATCCAGATCGTAAGGTTACGGTTTCTATTGATCGTTTGAAGCCAGCTTACTTGTTGAACGAGAGTGTTAATGATGACGTTACATCCACTGTAGTATCGCAGGATACCAATGTAGATTGTAATATTAAAAATCTCAAGGAGAGTTATGTTAGTAATGGACCGAAGTCCATTCTTAAAAAGTCGAGGAGCGGTCGTGTAATTAAACCGCCTATTCGTTTTGAATTGTAAAGCAGATGACTTATTGTGTCATTGTGAATCGATCGATATCGATATATGTTTTTTTGTTGGATGACTTATTGTGTCATTATAAATTGAATTCCTTTTTATAAGTTATATGTCTTAATGTGACATTGGGAATTTGTGTATTTTATTGAGTCAACTTAATCATGAGTGCGAATGTATTGCGAAATATAAAAGTAATTTTATTGAAATAGCGAATACGTACTTTATGCAATTAGGTTATTTATTGAGATTTTAATGTTGCAAGATATTTGCTATCTTGCTATTTTGTGCACGTACGAAAAATGATCAGTACATTTTTATTTTGCTCGAACTGCAGTATATTTAACGAGGACGAGAGAGTAATTCGTCATTTGTATTGAAATCTTTGGTGAAGATATTGACTTCACAAGATTCTTTTAAAATGGGGGGCAGACAAAGCACACAAGGAAGCGTTGCTGTAGCCCAAGCCCAAGTCACGAGTAGTAACACGCAGGTAGAATCCAAGTTGGATCTTTTGACTATTATCGTTATTGTTGTGATAATATTTTTAGCGTGCATAATTTTGATTTTTTTGAGAAGATATTGCTTAAAGTCTACTAAAGCTTGGTTAAGGAAGCAAGTAGTAGTGAGCGGAGGATTAGAACATCCCGTAGTAAAGGTGCAATCCATACCGCAACAACCAGTTCAGCAGTCAGTTTATTAGTGAGAACCCATTATTGTGAATTGGGAAAATAAGGTAATTTATAACGATATTTTTCGTACGTACAGTTAGAGTGACAACAGTGTTGTGTTATTTTGTCAGTGAACAAAGTTTATTTCTTTTTACATAATATCAGAATTTAGTGTGTTGATTTAGAATATTGTAATCTGTTGTACCATGATTTATCGATCGTTTAAGCATAAAGGTGCATGTACACCAGGCGTAGTTAAGGTTTAGCATGGTGTCATTGTGTATGACACTGTAGTGCCCGGGGGGCCGTGTTTATTTTATTGCAGGCAGGTCTGCACAATGACTACCCTTAACATTTTTTTGTGTACAGTTACTCTTCAAGTAACTTTTTAAAGCGACCCGTAGGAGGCGTACGCGTGTGTTTTTATGTAAATATAAATAAGGTATTCTTACTGTAAGGAGTAAGTGGAAATAAAACATTAGATCATTGTGTGATGATTTATTTAGAATGTTCTTGGTAAAAAAAAATTTTGTGAGGTTGTAAAGTGACCACAATCTTATTCTTGTAGTAACATAAGAAGTGATTAGTTTGAAATTAAAATTTTGTAAACTATGTGACCAGATAACGGCGAGCTCGGATCATTTTGCAGAGTTTCAAATTCCTTGTACGACAGCGCGACACAGTCGCTATATTGTTTTCATTTAAATTAGTTAGGGCTGTCACTTTTGTATTGTATAGATTTTTTGTGTTTAAAATTTTTTTTTTTTTCTTCCTAATAAAAAATTTAGGAAGGGTGTTATGTAGGGACACATGCGTCAAGCAAATGTCGCTGACGCAACATATTTCGCTGGAGAGCCGCAGTCGCAAGACGGACTATCCAGTCGTCACTTAGGAGCCCGTAAGCTCACTCGCGCCGTGTTATCGCTCTGCTAGCTCTAAACATCTTGTAAACATTTCCGTGTAACCATTGTGTAACAAAGACAATATACTCGCGTTGGTGTCTATAACTGACTTTCATTTCATAGCACCTTCTGATGAGTCTGTTCAGGTCGCCTATACACCTACAGTAGGGAAGGCTCAACCTGACAGAACAATATCACCTTATGCTCTTGTTCCATGCCTGTGGGGTAATACACATAATAAAAGAACAGCGTCAAACCACTTTTGGAATGCCTTGTGGACTGGTGGCGATAACGCAACATCAGATCCATGGGAAAATATCCATAGATTTGAGACCATGGATCTGTTTTGGACCATGGATCTGATCGTGACAATTTTGTTTTTGACTAACTACTCAAAAACTTGCAATAATATCGGAGATATTTTTACCTCAGAGTAAACTCAGATGGCAAGGAAATCATATTCTAGAAACAGTTTTAACCAGTGGTTCATATTTCTATTTTTTAATCGACCCACAGATCTTACCTACCTAGGTGTACCAAAATTAAAGTTAAAATAAGAACTGACCTGTAAAGTTACGCTTGTACTCGAATGACACAACTCCTCTATCAAAAGTTCAGGACATAGCTAGAGACCCTCGACAACCAATGACTGTAGGTTTATCTCATATTTACACCACTGAAATACTCCCATCTTGTCATGGGGTGCAATTTAAGCCCGCCGTGTGACAAATGTTTACAACGGCTCAACTTCTCTAAATTAATAGGTTTTTAAACAAAATTTTATATAAGAATAGAGGCATTTCTGTATTTTTTAATGATATATAAATTATGGTAATATCACGTATAGTTAAAATAATATTAACGATAATACTGCAAGCGAGACGCGTGTGACACGTCGAAAATCGGTAAAATGCCCCCGATTCCAGGTTTCAAATGTAATTTTATTATATTAAAACAATAATTAAGCAATTTTATTTATGATGCCTCAAGAGAGTAGTAGTTTTTCAAGGTTTTGACAATTATTTAAATATTATAATTCAAATAATATAGATTATATTGGCCTGTGACACGAAAAATTAAGCTCCCCAGGAACCACCCTAAAACTCTTTTACACAGACATTAGATTCAAATTGTTTTACGCTTTGTTTTCATATTAAAACTTGAGCTTTAAACTATTGCAACAAATAAAACCATCTTTTTGGGTTGGTGCATAGGTGATTTGGAATCTTTATACACACTGCCGCAGCCGCAGCGGCGACACCGCCGTATCAGTCATGCTTGGATTGGTATATGGACCATTACACATTGCGCTGTTGCAGTAACGTCGAGTCCATAGCGGCGCAATGTGGTGCGTACAAATTCAAGGATGGTTACAGCGGCGGTGCCGTTCCCGTTGCGGCGTAATGCGTAAGGACTCTTAATTTTAAGAGGGGCAAACTTAAGGGGCAGTCATAGTCTTCACATATATAACAGACACGATAACGGTTACAAATTTTAAATGTAGACTGCCTTATCAATTAAACTTTTTGTCATTGGTGGTAGGTAACGTCTACTAAAATTATTATTTTCTTCATCATTTTAATGAGTTTATTGTACTCGTTTCGAACGTTGACTCAATTAACTTTTGATGCACACCCTACTTACGTCCAGCTTTGAACATTTCTGTTTTAAATTTCTATTTTATTTGCTATCTGTACTCACTTTTCAGTTAAGCGTAAAATAATAGAATTGCCTTTCCCGACGGTATTGCGGCGCACTCCTGTAATTGGTTTAGATAAATTAACAAAGTAGTTCCAAAGAGTGATACCCCTTGGGAGACAATTTAATTGTATACAACCCGCCCTTTTGTTCGTCGCGATTCCTGAATTGATAATGACTCTTTACTTTTATCGGAGTGTTTGTTTGCGCTAATTATTTCAAAAATAAAGCATTGTAACTTTTTAGTATCGCAATACAGTAGCGAAACAAATGATGCTGGTAGCTTTTGTATTTTGTTTTTAATAAGTACTGGGTATTAGTAGTAGTTGTTGAAGGTATATATTGTATTGTTGAAGGTATTATTTGTATATATTGATGAGTTTCTTCACTTGAATACTACTAGTTGTCGCAGATGATCTTCCATGACGAAAAGTTTACAAAAATGCACACATTACTCTTAGGTATATTTTCTGTTGAATTATTAAAGTATTTAATTTAATCTATAAACAGAAAAAAGACCATGGTGGGAGCTAAAGTACCCTTAATATTGATGATGGCAAATTTTACTGAAAGGAAACATTCCTTTATTTTCAAAAATAATTAAAATTGCATTTAGATTTGTGAAAAATGCTTGAACCGGCAATCAAACCAGGGACATGTGAAATTTAAACAGCCTGTATTTTATGATACCAACCGAAAGAGTCATTCATTAGGATAAATTTATTTTACAAAACATAGTATCTTGAATTAAAGAACAACCAAGAAAAATATAAATGTTTTTAATATCTAGAGATACTGCAGCTGTTACGGTATAGTTTGTCCGATGCGTTTTCCGAAGAAGAACTACGCAATAATTTTCAACAAGACGATGCTCCAGCTAATAATACGGTACACGGTTATCAGTTCAAAAATTTATTTAACAATGTAATCGAAGCAACAATTCTAAAAGGAAACGATAAGGGAGAAGAAGTGTTGATATCCCGCATCCCAATGATACCAACTGACGTACCATTTGAATTTAAACGACTCTAATTTCTAGTGCGGCTAGCTTTCGCAATGACCTCTGATAAATCATAGGGCCAGTCTTTAAGTATGTGCGGAGTTAATCTTGAAAACCAATGCTTCTCTCATGGACAGTTGTATGTTGCCTGCTCCCGCGTTGGGAAACCGTCAGCTTTATTTGTTTACGCGCCAAGTAACCAAACAAAATCTATTCTATACCTATACTTTATAAAATTGATGATATTCATTCTAATGCTTTATGCATAAGAATAAATATCATCAATTTTATAAAGTATTGCAGTCTACGAAATAGAAAACTCACTTTTGTAAGTAATAGTCGTTTATTGTTGACTTTTGACAGAATGAAGTCAGTCCGAGCAGCTAGTGTGTTATTTATTTAATGAGTAAATATTTCAAAAACCTATATGTTTGTACCTCTTACTCGATTACTCATGACATGAACAATGTGTCGAATCGTCTCTGCATCAAAGACCATGCCATTGACAATCGCGAAGATATGGACCGTATCCGAACTGAGCAAACCGACCGTGTGATAAGCTTGAGACTGCATAAATCTACATAGACAAACAGTCATGCTGTCTGTGACAGAATGACAAAAACACCCGCCAATAATCTAAATGCTCTATGAAATATTCAGTAGTGACGTCCGCTTATCGACACTGTTTCGATAATTGTTTAATTGTTCAAGTTGGACCTAGTTTCTTGTGCCAGTACTTGTATAATTGGACGGGTGTGTAATATGTATATTTTCCTTCAGAATCGATGTGCTATATTTTGTATTGATTGTTATGTAAGAGTGTTCGAGCTACCAGCTGAATATTGGACTTTGCGGCGTATATAGTCAGTAGCGGACAACATCCAACATTCCGCGGGTCAACAGTTATGTGCACCGCCAGCTATTGACATAATTATGAATGACATCCAAACACCTATTTATGTGCACTACATACCAATTTTGTATAACAACTAACGCTTACTATAGTACCCAACCGTCCTTACTTCGCCCACGTCATGTCAACTATCGTCGTTAAAATGACGTGCTTCATATCCGAAGACACAGAAGGCAACGACAAATGTCAATTATGTATAATTTACTGACCTTTGTAAGGGTTGTTTCCTTTCAATTGCTTTTAGTATGATAGCTATTATTATACTTTATATTATGTTCATTGATATCATCTTCATTGACAAGGCATTGACTTATGAATTTTCCACGAAAATGACTAATGACATACTAATTATTATAACTAGTCGCCCGTCGACTAATCATTGAATAGTGCCTATTAATAATTTTGTACTATCGATTATGATATTGGCGCATCACTAATCATTGCATAAGCGCTCGGAGCAAAAATTAACCCCAAGATTGCTCCCTTTATGAATGTGTATTAGACCGTATTCACATAAACTTATCTGCCTATTGGGGTACCGCGTGAAATAAACGGAACCCCGTCTCGCCTTGAGCCATGTCACCCTCATTTTTTTATTTTTTGTTCATCTTCCTTGCAAATTGCATCGGAAGAATGCTCTTATGTGAAATGAGAATGATTACACTTTTATAGGATCCTATTTTACAGCAGACGTGTTAATGCGGGGGTGGAAAAAATGAAATTATAATAGGTCGGTAAATATTCTCTTTATTGTAGTCAATAATAAGATTCGAAGAATTATAAATAAGAATGACTTTGTGCTAATCATTGCAAAATCAGAAAACAATACGCTAAGCAGAATGAGTTAATAATATTTATAATCAAGTATCCTTTAGTTACATAGAGAGGAATTCAAGAAGCTGACGGCCAACCTTCAGGATTGAAGAGGCAGCAGAAGAAGAAGAAGATCCTTTAGTTTACTAGGAAACAATAAAAGAACACGTCATGTTTTATTTTATTTTACACTATTAACAAGAAATCTATTTAGTTACAATCTTAAAATTTATATAAATACTTCAGTAAAAAGTCTTTTGAATTTGACTTAAGTGAATTAAAAAAGTGCAAAATAATATTTACGTTTCTTTTTTTTTTATTACAGTATGTAACATCGCTATTATTCAGTTTACTAACACGATATAGGCTTTATTCAGTTGCCTAAAATAAATAATTTATTTAATAAAAATATTACAAAAGTAGACCAAACAAGCAATACAAAATCAAAATCCTCTCGCCTCTCAGCTGTTGTACTAAGCGGACGTGTTTGCTGTTCATTCGCGCACAAATATTTGAACATTGTGGGACTTCGCCCCTGCGAATAGTGCTGCGCCCCCTTTTGCTCGGAGCTCTGCGTTGCTTCTCTTCAACCGGCGCGTGAGGCGGGTGAGCGTGGCTACTTTTTGTAATTATCGGCGGATTCGAACCGGCGTTCCTCGCGTCTTTGCTTGACGGTCCGCCCCTGTAGCCGCTGGGCCACGGAATCGGTGAGGCGCAGTGACGAAATTGCGATACAGTTGGCCGTAGCTAAGTGCTACGACTTGCTACATTACGAGTACGGCGTGCTACGAAGCTACTACGGCAATTCAATACATAGAAGTTATAGTTTTTACCTGAGTGTTGTTTTAATACGTGCTATTGACTAGTACTTTACATGGATCCGATAATGGATAAATCTGTATCAGATACCGAAATTAATATGCTGGGAACTAGTCATGTGACCCCACCAAACTATGCATTTCAGCGCACTAAAAGGAGTAGAGAAGATATGGATGATTCAATATCCACTCAATTAGCTGATATTAAAGTTGAAATGAAAAAGATGATGACACTTTTGACAGCGAAACAAGATAACGAATTTCAGCAAATTAACTCGTCTTTAAAAGAAATTCGTCTTTCGAACAGCAACATAGAAAGTTCAGTTTCATTTTTGGCCGCTCAAAATGAAGAGTTTAAAAAGAAAATAGATATATTAGAGCACCAATTGAAGGAAGACAGGAACTATATTACAATTTTGGAAAATAAAATTGAAGATTTACAACAAGGAAGCCGGAAAAACAACCTAGAACTAAAAAATGTGCCAAGAAAGAACAATGAAAGAAAAGAAGATCTGGTTGAAATGGTTGTGAAGCTGTCAGAAAATATTGATTGTAAGTTAAGTAAACTAGATATAAAAGATATTTATAGAGTACGTGGGAGAAACACTGAGAAACAGAATACTGCGATAGTAGTAGAAACAGGGTCTACAATGCTCAAAACTGAATTTTTTAAAAAAGTGAAGGCTTTTAACATAAGAAATAAGTCTAAATTGTGTGCTAAGCATTTAGGTTTTACAGTACAAGAGGACACGCCTATTTTTCTGTCTGAGCATCTGACTATGAAAGGATCTCGTCTTTACTTTCTCGCCAGAGACCTAGCTAAGTCTAATGCGTACAAGTTTTGTTGGACATCGTACGGCAAGGTCTACGTAAGAAAAGACGAACACTCGCCGATCATCATCATAAGAAGCGAGGAGCAGGTACATGAACTCCTTTTAAAAAAATGACTAATAGTGCATAAATCTCATTCACAGCGTCAATTCTTAAAACCTATTTTGTATTCAGATAGTTTATTATTGCTTAACTTAGCTATATGTTACTTTGTTTTTATATTGTGTAGTCAGAACATGGTTCCATTGATTCTATTGAAATTTCATACATACACTAACATGTCATATAACACTTATATTACATCATATACGCGCTTTAATAACTCTATTACATATGCAAAACATATAATATATTATATACTTCCAAGAGCGGAAAATCTCAAAAAACAATTTAGATTTGAGCATATAATTTATCCACAGTTTTATAAACGTTATATAATATTTTTAATTCAGGTAATATATGGTTATGTGGTATGCATTCATTTGTTTACGTTAACGAATGGGTGATACATTACAAACAATAAAAGAAATAGACCAACTGGAAGTAGCTCGTACTGCTGAGTGTGATATCACTGATTTATGCAATCACATACATGTCAAACATAATGATCTGACTGTCGTGTCTCAAAATATCAGAAGTATTTATTGTAATTTTGACGATTTTTTATTAACCATTTCAAGCCTTAAATTCAACTCCGATGTAATAGTCCTTACCGAATGTAGACTTGATGGCAACAAACCTGTTCCACAAATATCTAGCTATGACTGCTATTCTACTACTAATCATCTTAATCAAAATGATGGGGTTACTGTTTATATTAAGTCATCATTAAAAGCTAAAGTAAAGGAGATAAAATTAATTCATGCATCTTGTGTTCAAGTAGATATATTGAATAGTATATTGTTATGTATATATCGCTCTCCATCGAACGCAAATCATGAACTCTTTCTGAACTCTCTAAGCTCACATCTTGAGACAATCATGACTTATAAAAATATTATAATAACTGGAGACATAAATATCAATATTAGACCAAAAAATCCAGAGCTTTCTCATGAATACAGTAACAGAATGAATTACCTTAATATGCTATCAGAATTCAGTATACTTCCAGGTCATATCTTGCCAACTAGAGAACGTGCTTGTTTGGATCACTTCATGTTAAAATTGGACAGAAATAGGGTTTCGCCTTTCATTGCAATATTACATACAACAACCACAGATCATAAAACTACATTTTTATGCTTGTCTAAAATTAAAAACACTTATAAATCAAATAAGACCTTAACTAAAATTGATTATGAAAATGCGCGAAAGTATTTACAGCAAATGAAATTAGCAGACTTACTATTTTGCAATGATCCTAACGTGTTAACTGAACTTCTATTGCAGAATCTATCACATTCAATTAGAGTCAATACTATTTCTGTTAAAATACCAAAGAGCAAACGCATTATAAAACCGTGGTTTACCCCTGGTATGCTTAAATGCATAAATAATAGAAATAGACTACAGAAAAAGTTTAAAAATGATCCATACAATGAAATATTAAGAATAACATACTATAGATATAGAAACTATTGTAATAATTTAATTAAGAAAATGAAAAGAGACTATGAAAGAGAACTAATTTCTAATTCAATATCGGACAATAAATTACTCTGGCAAAATATAAAAAAAATTACATACTCGAATCAAAGTCATACTAGAAACACTGAGTTAATTAATGCTAAAACTTCACCTACAGAGTCAGCAAACTTTGTCAATCAATTCTTTGCAAACATTGGCAAGAAAATCGCTCTGCAAATTCAACCTACTTGTTTACCACTGAGTACTTCGAATAATCCAAATATCACACTTCCCACTCAGTCAAATTCTTTTGTACTGCTAGACACAGACTGTGATGAGGTGGACAGTGTTTTGATGAGTCTTAAATCTAGCAGTGCACCTGGATGGGACGGTATTCCAACTAAGTACTTAAAATTTGTAAGAAATGATGTCGTTCCTATTATAACGCATCTAGCCAACCTTTGTTTTGCTAAAGGAATCTTTCCTGCTTTACTTAAACAGTCCATTATTACACCTGTACACAAGGGTGGGGACAGAGCGGATGTCAATAACTACAGGCCCATATCTATATTGCCTAGTATATCGAAAATAATGGAAAAGTTAATAAATAATCGCCTACTTAAATATCTCAATCAGTATAACATTCTGTCTCCTTCACAATATGGCTTTAGAAAAGGTATATCTACAGAAGATGCAGTTACTTCATTAAGCTCTTTAGTTACAGAGCAAGTTGATAAAAAGAATAAGTGTTTAACTGTGTTCCTAGATATTAAAAAAGCTTTTGACACAATTTCTGTCCCTATCCTTGTGAACAAACTAGAAAATATTGGTATACGGGGCACGCAGTTGACTCTTTTTGAAAGTTATCTATCTGACAGAAAACAAAGAGTCAAATTGGAAGGGTACTCAGGGGATGATACAGAGGTATTGTATGGCGTTCCACAGGGCAGTGTTTTAGGCCCTACATTATTTTTAATTTATATTAATGGATTGTGTAACTTAGGAGTGAAAAATGCCAAAATTTTCTCATACGCCGATGATACTGCTGTTGTATTCTCTGATGTCTCCTGGGAAGCTGTAAGAACTAGTGCGGAAACAGGAATGGTACAAATATCTTCTTGGTTAAGAAATAATTTACTGTCACTCAACACAACCAAAACCAAATACATATGTTTCAGTATATACGACAGTAATCAACCTGTTGATAGTTTCAGTTTGAGGATACACGAGTGCAATGACATTACGGATGAACACTGTGACTGTCCTCACATTGATAAAGTCACGCACTATAAGTATTTG
Organism: Elophila nymphaeata; assembly: GCA_955850985.1. Classification (NCBI taxonomy): domain Eukaryota; kingdom Metazoa; phylum Arthropoda; class Insecta; order Lepidoptera; family Crambidae; genus Elophila; species Elophila nymphaeata. Next base: position 16,081,705 of record OY039079.1, read on the forward strand.
GGAGTTGTACTCGATCAGAGACTGTCCTGGTATCCCCACATTGAGCAACTGGCAGGACGAGTGAGAAAATTAATTTGGATATTCCGGTCACTGAGACACGTGGTTCCGAAGGATACTACAGTTATGGACCGAAACTCTCAAAATAACTTATTGAACAGGATATACATTGCCTTAGTTCAGTCTGTATTGGCGTACTGTATTCCTATATGGGGCGGTGCAGCAAAAACTAAATTTATTGATGTTGAACGCTCTCAGCGTGCTTTAATTAAAACAATGTATTTTAAACGACTGAGATACCCCACTGAACAGCTTTATATTGATTGTGGGTTGCTCTCGGTAAGGAAACTATTTATATTACATATAGTACTAAAAACACACAAATCCTTGCCATATAACGTAAATAAAAAAGGAAGAAGAAGAAAGTACAATGTAGTTACACTTCCAAAAACAAAAACAAAGTTTGCTTCTGCTCAATATAATTATCTTTCTGCTAAAATTTATAATAATATCAATAAACAATTAGACGTTTACTCAAACCAATATAAAGAATGTAAAAAAATACGCTTAAGTGGTTACAAAATCTTGATTATGAAAGAACAGAGTTTATTATCCAAAAAGCAAAATGCCAAACGTAAAATAATTATGTTTTATGTACCTATATGCTTTAATTTACATACGATTTATGTCGAAGTTAATAGCTCGCATGGAATACGCACACACACACACACACACACACACATACACATACACCCCACGCGCGAACGCACGCACGCACACGAATACATGTATAACCGCATATAAACACAGATATGGATGTTTACATACATGATTAAGTTTGTTGGTAATTTTATATTTTATTAAATTTTTTAAGTTAAGTAAATTGAATTAAGTTTGTAGAGTATTCATAAGAAAAATATGATACTTATGTTATTTTGTTAATAATGAGTTAAGTTATACTGTACTATGTAATGGAAGAGCGGTGTCTCCTGGTACAGGCATTGTTTGCTTAAAAGGGGACTCCGGGCACTAAATAATGTAACTCAAACCTTTTTAGTGAATAAATTATTATTATTATTATTATTTTTATTATTATTATTAATACAAAAATAATCGAAAAAAGCTACCTTTAGAGTTTTACAAAAATAAAACAATTCTTAAAATAACATTTGAATGAAATCTAATTATTACAAGTTTGAACAATCCTCCACATAAATCATTAATTAAGTAATTTTCTTGGAAACGCTTAGGAATCTCGGTTAACAATTAATTTTCTTGAATGAAATATACACGTAAACATAAGCGGATAATAATATCCAGCCTCTGTTTGCGGCTAAAAAGGCTCGAGGGCTTCCTTGATACGGAAGTTAGTTGGGAGCGGTAAGCATTATTGGGGTAGATATTAGTATCACATTATGAACTTAGATAAGTGCCATAGTTATGGACGGTAAGTAGCTTATTTTGTACAGTATTAAATACCTGGAAGTCAGTATTTATATTATCTGTGATTATACTAACTGACCTGGTCACACATTGCTGGTAATTCCATACAACTGTCCCACAGTTAACATTTAATTTGCAATAAAAATGAGGACTAGTTATCAAGATAAACATTATCCTATAGTCTAAATTGGACAAAGCAAAACACATTTACAAATTTTCATTTAAATCGGTTCAGGGGCTTTATCACCATCTTTACAAAAGCGATTCAAATTCCACACGGTTGAGTATAGGTTTGTAAACTGAATTGTATTATTTCGTACCATCATCTTCATATTAATGTCTCGCGTTTGCATCGAAAGAATAAAAGAAAGTGGTCGCTGGTCTGTTTTTTTTTTTAATTCTCCCTATTTTTAACGAAGGCAAGGGGAACTAAAGCCCATACAGCCTCGTCTTTAGTATTTTTTTTTTCAATGACCTTTTTATTTGTTTTATTTGAATATTTATTTTGTTTATTTTATTTTTAATAATACTTTAGTTTATAAGAATTTCATTTTATTAACACTCTTTTACAATAATTCTTGATACAAATTGAATGAATGATATCGCTTTTGCGATTCAACTCTGAACTGAATCGATGTCAAAAGTTGCGCCAAAACTGATCGCGTAGATAGCGTCATAGTACGAATTGAACGATTCTATTCAATTTAGGTCTTCAATTTGATCGCGATAAAAAATGGTGGTAAGATATCAGTACTTACGTGTTTTCGAGATTATAGTGGACAAACATTGTGACACGAGACTTTTATACATATAATATGTCGTAGGATGATTTGATAAACACATCCAATTTACTTACATTGTAAGATCCGGCTAAGCTATCTCAATGTAATAAATCCATGGGGATGTTCACATCCACCAAAAATAGGTTCTTAAACTCCAACGAGCTCTTGACGTGAACAAGGCGAGTGGCCTTGACGGTATTCCGGCAATAGTCCTATACTTACGTAACTGTGCACCTGAATTATCTCAGCTATAAAGTTGAAGCTCTATTCGTCAGGTTAAGAGCTCAAAATTTGTCTTCTCGTTTTCTATTCATTTATCTGCACTATGTACTACAACTCGAAGATAATAACCCTTTGAGGACCTCAATATTAACTGATGAATTGTAAACTTGATTAGTTGCGCCATAGTTGGTTTTGATTTACGCTTAAAATATTTTGACATCATTTCATCTGTCAATGATAATTTTACCATGGAACTTTGAAAAAACGAAAAAATAATAACTTTTAAACTATCTGGGCTGCTTCTGGGTTTGGGAACCGGGTGTGAAGACCGATTGCCATGTCACAAAAATTAGTGCTGAATGTTGTTTATTTGAAATTTTCGAAATATAAACTTTTGCCCACACGCGATTTTTACTCCAGAGTGCCAGCCAGCATGAGGTCGGACCATTGCCTCTTTATCCTGACAGTCCTTTGGGCTGTGTCGATAAATTTCGTCTTGCGGTAAATTTTTTGAAATGAGCTTTTATCCTAATCCCTTATCTTCGTTCCTTTTAAAAATTACGTGTGCTGGTTTACGATGTCACCGACAAACTGTGGCTACCATTTCACCGCGAACTGTTTCTTTGTCGCACAATCAAGAAATGAAATTCACTACCAGGACACGTGTTCCCTCCTTCCTACAATCCGGAGTCATTGAAAAGAGGCCTTGCATGAGCACATTGCTTGCACGGGAAGGGGCCGGTGGCAAGCACGGCGGTTTACCTCTCGCACCAGCTAAGTATCTTCCACATGTACTCCACTTCTGCTTACTATCAGGTGGAAATGGAGTCATTTGATTGTCTTTTATATAAATAAAAAAAAATATTATGTTAGTTGCGTACGTACCTACACTGTCTATATAAGATACCGAGCCTTCTCTATAGTATTCTCAACGAATTAGGAATCCTAATTCGTTGAGTATTCTAAGCAAATTTAAAAAATAGTCTAGTTCCTCGGTAAGTGTCCATCACAGCGAACAGTACGAACAGTTACGTTGTAGTACTCACTGACTAAATACTTCAATCCTCAGGCAATGTGACTCGCTCGTTGTTCACTTTTACCTAAATATGGGAAGTTTATAAGGCGCAGAGAGAGCAACTTTTGGCGGAAGATACTATCAACTTTCTTTTTCTAAGAAAATAAATAAAGTTTTTAATAGTTTTCGTTAAAGGTTGCCAGTTGCCGCAACAGAATATCCCAGTTTATTTTTGCCGCGATTCTAAATAAACTTTTCTTTTCAAATCAATTTTCAATATTCAGGTGTAACTATGAATCACTTTGACACAACTAGTACAAAATTAACAGTTGCTAATAGCGTCAGTTTAAAACTGATTCTGTCGTCGAGTGAAGCAACTGAAAACTGATGTCCATCATTGAAACTCACAACTAGAGTTGCTATGTCTTTAAGTTGCATGTTAACAGCTAGTTGCGAGTTGTCTGTTGCCGCAATATGGATTAAAGTTGCTCTATCTGCATAGTGCCTGTACGAGGTCGCGGCGGTTGTAAGGCGCCGCTTCCCATAAGTACATGGAGAGGATACTGAGCCAGGGTGAAAGGCTGGCCAACAAGGATTTGTTGATAGTTAGGTGCCCCAGGGAGTAGCCCTGGCTGGTTTATTGCCTCGCTACTGACCACGCAGCCGCAGAGTCCAATGTTCAGCTGGTGACTCGAACAGCAAAGAACCAGTTGCTTACATTCTAATTTTTAGACACCGAATGATATGTAATAAGCCAGATTTTTAGTTTTAAGTCAACTTATATGTTAACATTTATACCAGCAGCAGAATAAAATTCGATGGTACGCTAAAGACGCAGCATGCTTTAATTTTGAAACCACCAAATGAAATTACATTGTCATTCAAAGATAAGTGAGTACCTACGAAATACACGTATTACGTCGCATTAATGATAATATTATAATTTTCTGACACCTGTCTGGACGAGAGTCACGGTGCTCACGGTCCATTTCACGTGATCATAAAATATTTTCCCCGCAAAACGGTAAAGTGGTTCATTGATCGTGGCCCGATGAAACTTTAATATAAGTACCCCGGACTAATAGCCAGAACGTGACTCGAGTTAGGGGCCAATTTCGCGAGAGACTTTAAGAATATCATACACCAACAATGTGGACCGGATTATGAGAGAGGTAGTCGAAAAACTAGTCATATAAATATTTTCGTATTCTCTTATCATAGATTTTAAGCCTAAAGATGAAAATGACTAACATTGCTATTGAATAATAAAAATATTAGACTTTAGAAAATTTAGTACACTCTGCATGGTGTAGCATTGTTTATTTATCAATTTTTCAAAGTCAACATCGTCATCTGACAAGTGACATTACGTTCCGTTTCGCATTAAGTTTGACATTTAGGCAAAGTGATAAATTCTATACCCAGCGACTCATAAAAAAGAAAAAAAAAAAGAAATAGTTCAGACGAAAGTTTCTTGTCTTGGTAAGTTGTATCATGTTTCAGTTCGATATTAGACCTTGTGGGTCTCTGTATAGAATTTTTACACTTTGTTTTTGAATTGGGGCGCGTTAGAGCGTTTTCTATAGTCTCGTCATTATTTAGGTGACGTTAGGCTTACGGGGATCATATTAGTTGTTCAAAATTCATTCAAAGTAGTTATTCGCAAAGATTCGTATTGACAAGAATTCTTCGTTCATTCGGATGTATGGACTCACTTTCCTTTGCCTCAGACGTTTAAAAACCATAGGTAGGCCGACCAATCAGGGACGTTTGTTTTTGCTTGTCAGATTATTCATTCGCATTTCGAATTTCAAATTCAAGGCTGAATTTATTTTGGAGAAACATTATAAACCTTCGTGATATTAACATATGCGAGGATTATATTAACGAAGGAGAACTATTTTCTAATTTGGAAGGAAGATAATTCCGTATTTACATAATATCCTGGAACGGATAAATAACCGTTAAGGAGTTAATAATTCACCCGAAAGGTAACTATAAAACTCTTATCGTTTTTCAATTATTTCTGAAAGTTAAAGGTAAATTCTGTGATTGCCTTGATTTTGTGTTACAGTAAATTAGTAAATTCGGTTGTCAAAACCGCCTCATCTTGTAAAAATTGCCTGACTACCTACTAAGGTAATTATATTTTGTCAGGTTAGAAATTTTAGGCAATGAATGATCTATTTGTTTAAATTGTGAATAATTCACATCTCGAGATATCATTTTCTAAGTACTGTTGGTCGGGTTTCATAATTGCTCAAAGATTTGCCGTTGTTTTATATTAGTTTTTGGACAAGTTGTGGTTCCAACTCCCTCTTGGGGTTTTATAATGAGTAGTGTAACATTTATTGATGTTGTTTTATTATGACACATCTTCAGGGTCGTCGGTACGGGTTTAGAGACCCAAATTTCCATTACAAATATAGTCGGCGGGTAGAGAAACCTGCGCAGAACCAGAGTTTGGAGTTGTGAGATCAATTTGGAAAAGTGACCGGTGAACTACAATATATAGAGAGAGCTAACTAGTGGCTGATCTATCAGAGCCAAGACACAACGCACTGATCCAGGTACACTACACTAACCAAACGGTAGCGGCTGACTGTCGAAGAGTTCTACAAGTACTCTGCAGAAGGTTGTCTCATAACGCGTTTACTAATAATTTATACATAATAATACCCAAATTCCACTCGTTAACGATCAGAGCAGACTCCAGGACCCTACCTTTCATTATTTTTATAGTTGTATTTTACTATTAGATATATAAGTTAGAAGGTCTAAATTGTGTAAAATCTAAATTGTGTAAACTAGGTATTTTCAAGGAAGAGAATTCTCACAAAGGTATATTATTTGGAATATGTAAGTAAATAACTTTTCTAGTGCAACAAACAGAATATTGTCCACCCTAAATAAACATTGTACTGCCAAACCATCAAATTGTTGTTTCACTTCATATATACCCACTTAGGAAAGGAAAATACAACCAGTTGAAATCCAGTATTACAATGGTCATAAAAAATAACCCTGAACCTACCTATCACTTTGCCATGTAGGTATTTAACACATTAGAGTGTTTTATTCTAAAACCCAACATTTACCAACTGTTATTAGTAAGCCCGAAATCCGACTTTTTAATCCTTACATTTACTGACTAATGTTGGTAAATCCTATTATTGTTAAATATTGACATCTATTATTACAGTTGTGAAGTTCCAGGTAAAAAAATATAACACACCTGTAATTAAGATTATAAAAATCTACAATTATCAAATAAATAAAAATTAAACCTACAAAAAATATTTGCATATTTCTATTTTAACTTAAATTTTGCGAAGCTGCGAAGCCATTAATACACAATACCTCATTGCTTTCTCTGCTTCACTATCTAAGGCATAACATCGTTCAATTTATTCCCCCTTGCAAAAGTCTTATCTTGAATGAGAGAAGCTTGTTTTAATGTCCTTAATTTAAGGCTCCGGCGTTGGTAACGATTTCATTGTGAGCCTTTCTTATACCTAAAGGCATGTCCAGCTTGTATAGGAAATAGTAGGCTTTCATGGTTAGTCATAGGAGAAAGATACTATCGGGTAAGAACAAGCTTAAGTCTATAATTATTTTAGGCAATGTTTGGAAATGATGGAGTATTGACTGTTTAACTGAGGACAAATTGAGTTATGCGATTTTTTTTACATAATATATAAGTATTAAACATTGCTCTTCTATCTAAGGATAACCTTACGAATTTAATCCAGTTCTTATTCTGCGTAACATGACGTTAACTAATAATATTGAAAAATCACATTGTCAAGCTTTTAAGAGTCTACGGCTGTATAAAAAAAATAATTGAGGATTAATTATTTGATAAGAGTCATTTTGTTTCAAATAACTTAAATTACTTTTTGTAAGTAGATTTTTTATAAATATTCTTTAGAGGTCATTGTCCAAATATAGGTAGACGTGCAAACATCAAAAAAGATTACGTTCACTTGAAAATCCGCGATACTACTTTATGCTGCGATCTTGCTGCGATTTATAATTATCGTTTTTTAAGCATTTTTTTTACTAGAAATATGTAATTTTTAAAATCGAGAGTGATCTCCCCTTGACTTTCTCGTATACCGAAAAGGTTGATAGAAACCTTATATTTTTATGTCATACGTGCATGTCCAATTTTGGTCACCAATGCGAGTACCGACCGCGCACTTAGTTGCTTAACTTCCGTGATCGACGGCTCAAAATTTGATAGAAACCTTATATTTTGATGTAATACACGTATGTTAAATTTGGTTGCAATAAGTTAAAGCATTCTCGAGTTATCGTGCTAACGCACACACACAGGCTCACACACAGACATAAGTCCAAAAAAAATATTTTTGGACTCAGGGAGGTCCAAAACGTGTAAATTCGTCAAATCTCGAGGTCGATTTTTTTACGATTATAAGACTTCCTCTATACTACGTATGAGAAAGTAAAAAAGAATACAACTAAGTACGTAGGTACTAGTTATAAACTATAAAAATGTTTTTTAAGTGAACACAATCTATTTTTGATGCTTGTATATTATTTTGCTGAATCTCTAAATTCTATTAAACTATTTCTATTAAACTTTGCCATGCGTAAAATTTGGAGGCCCCTGATGTAAAAAAAAAGACTTGAGGTTTTTGAACTGAACTAAAAGACACCTTGAAACAAAATATCAGAATCGATATCTTGTAAAATATTCTGGCAACCAATTCCAATTACTAAAACTAGTCACTTAAATTAGTTATCAGTATTTTTACTCACCTAGTTATCGATTCATCTTTTGAACAAATTATAGAACCATAAACGGTTACTGGTAAATTCTTATGTGCGCCCATAATTTTAAAACTATCACATTTCGCGTGGGCAAAAAATAAATCGATTCTCATATTACTACAATCAAAAGTTGGGCAGTTACAACCGGTCAAGAACAAGCTCTATAATTGCTTTCAGGGTTCCGTGCCAATAAAGGTTTTTGACTTTGATTATATATACTTTTCCTGTTGACTGTACTTCCACCTTACAGAAGATCACAGTAAAATAACAGTACCTACATATTTGTGCTGATTTATTTCTGTTGGTGAGTAAGGTTGCCATAGCTCCAAGGGGTAGGGAAGGGTATTAGCACAGTATACCAAGAACAGTAATACGTCTTCATACAAACTGGCCGCTATCCATTAGAATGTGTGCGTGCGTACTCGGCGCCGTGTACGCATGCACTGTGACGCACACTTTGACATAAAAATATGGGGGCATAAGGTGGCTGCAGTGCGGGCCGCGCCGCTGTAGGTTTTTACTGTATGCAGATGATCTCAAAGTGTACCGAATTATTGATAATATTGATGATCACAATAGATTTCAGGATGACTTGAACCAATTAACTGCCTATTGCAATAATAATAAACTTAGTCTCCGTCTCGGTGTGATCGCGGGTTTTTATGTCATTGCACATTCGCTCGCCGCTCGTTCCAGCCCGGCACATTTACGAACCCCAGCGTCAACGCAAGATTAGGCTAATAACTCGCCGACAGCCCGCAGATATACTTCTGGTCTTCATGGTCATGTTAATGGTGCAAGCGTCTATAGGCTAAAATGAATGTTGCAGGCAGGCCTTATGCTTGTCTGCCAATTAAACAACATAATAAAAATACCCCTATCGCCTACCTCAACCGTATACAAATGATATAGCCCTTTTTTGTTGATTGGTATAACATCAGAAGGACCATATCGTATACTGATTTACTATTCAGCGGTTAATGTTACACCGAAGAGTCCTTAATCGTTTCTTTAATTAATACCAGCTATCATCTCTCTACTTGGTTATGAAACATAACCTTGAACCTATTGAACAATAAGATTATCTCCGCTCAGTTATTCAGTCTAATATTGTTAGAACCGACTTAGAACTTCTTAGCGAATAATTCAGTAAGTAAGAGGTGACGGATTACGGAAGCCACTAAAGATTTGTTTAAAAATTCTTCATAGACGATGACATTTAGTTTGGCTTTATTTATTACGATGGACAGGAAAATGGTCGGTGTTTGTTAAGTGCGAAGGTACTAAATGCGGCAAAAGAATCACGTTTTTGGATTCCACTCACAGAATCCTAAAAAGCTTCCACTTTTCACTTTTTATCGCCAAATAGGAAATCTTTTTGTACACAGTATTATCTGGGAATTATAGTCATAAAGGGGTGAACGACACTAAACAATGTTTGTAACAACATAGTATGAAAATCCGATTGTGTTTATTGCTTCAGAGTAAACTTTTTTATAGTTCGTTGGTTTTGGAAATTCTCCTTTTTTATTGGCACCTATAAAAATAAAATAAACATCTAGATGGATGTCGAAGTGTAATTTGAGGAGCTGGGAGTTTGTTGTGTAATTAACATGGTTTTATTAGGCGCTATTTGACTTTGAAATATTACACAAAAGTCTTTGAATCTAATAAGATATTTACATTTTTTTTTTCGTGAAAATTACCTAGAAACTTAAAGATTCACATACTTTGCAACTAACCTATTTCTAAAAATCGTTATTTATATTTTCATAGCTAAATTTTAATTAATAATATAAGTTAGATAATAATAATATATTTATCATCAACAGCTCATATAATGTCCCCACCGAGGGGCTCGAGTCTAGCCCACAGATCTTAGTCAACCACGCTGGCCAAGTGCGGATTGGTCGTCTTCACACACAGCCTAATAATTTCTTCATAGGTATGAGCAGGTTTCCTCGCGATGTTTTCCTTCACCGTAAAAGCGTCGATTAAACGTGCTTAATATGAATTCAAAATATTTAAACACATTGGTACGTGGCGGGGTTCGAACCGTTGCGTCCTGGGAGACAACGCTCTTACATACTACGCCATCGACGCGTATATAAGCACGTTCAAAAGAATTATCTAGCCCAAAATATGTACTAACAATAAAGGAACTTGTGTTATGTATGGATAGGTATAGTTACTCGATGACGGATGAGATATTCCAAAATTGACCTACTAAATGTAGCCGATAGACGCGGTCGTGCGTTCTTCTTAAAAATCACGAATGCTAAGCTACCAAGGGCTCAGTCGGTTCTCGGATGGGTGTCCGAAAATTTTTAAACTCTATTTTCCTCCGTTCTTCGTTAAATGGTCACAGCTGCTGTTGGAAGATAGTCGTTCCCAAGGAAAATTGGTGTCAGGCATACATCCATCGAACCCAATTAAATTGAGGGCAGGGTATTAATAATTGCCACTAGTAGGCTTCTGTCAGCCTCATAGCAATATTATTGCGATATAACAAAATATTTTGATTAAAATTTCCAATAATCAAAAGTACATTATAGAACAGACTCTGAGCACGGTGTGAATTACATTTATGATATACAAACATTGGATTACATGGTGTAACATAAATGGTACAAATTGTCATGAATATTCACAATACGCAATTGTCACCGGACAAGAGATAAAAGCGGTAATCTGAGTTTATCACTAAACGCTATACAATTGGTCTGTTCGATAATTGTGTTAAGTGGAAAATGTTGCAATGTGTTTATTGGCTTAGTTTTGTTTATTATCTGTACCGTATAATTTTTGATTTTAAATTGATTGATATTTTAATGTATGGAGAGTGAACCCGTAATGTATTGAGAGTAGTTTTTGCTATTTAAAAATAATTTAGCCAGACTTCATTTAATAAAGAACTTAAAAAAGAAAGTTAGGAATAAGCTTTCGACAGAAGACCGAAAAGAAGACAGAAACCAATTCAATTTCAATCCACGTATTAAATATATTTTTTTTGATATTTCGTAGTAGTTAAAATTTGAAAACGAAAGGTTCTTGCTTGATTTAGATGTTAATAAAAATATTCCTGAATAGAGAAATGATAAAATATGTATAATCTCAGTACAGCGAGATTGCGTAAGAAAGCACTATTTTATTTATTTATTTATTCTTGAACCTCCTTCAAACTTTTTTACACAAGACATCTATTTTAGAGATAAGCTCAGCTTTGTACATGTTTTTTCTTGTACTATGTTGTAACTATATTTTGTGTTTATAATAAATAAAATGTAATAAAAACATTACCAGAAAGCCCTGGCACATTACATAAATCAGTGGAGAGGTTTAGGGTTGGCCTATACCCGGGGTCCACGTCCGGAAGTCTCCTCGTGGCGGGCCCTGCTAACGTGGTGGGGAAACTTTCTCGGCGGGTGTGTGGCTTTTGATGTCAAGTCCCATTGGCATTCGAAGTCCCATGCCATCGACGAGTTGTTTTTGTTTTCTCACCACGGGTAGTTCCGGACGGCCCTTTTCAGGGCCACGACCGCGCCCGGGGTCCCCCAGGTGCGGTCCGATGGCTGCTCCCGGTGTCCTCGTCAATAGACGCGCCAGGTCAAGCAGCCGTCGGGGAGGAGGCGGCCTATACGGACGGCATCAGCCAGCGGCCCACAGGGGCTGGCGTTAGTCGGTAGCCCCTGTGGACTGCTGGCCACCAATCGGTGCACAAGGAGTGCCTAGACGGGCAGCGTTGGGATGGTCTCGGTGTAGTTGCGCTCACGTGCGCGTGCCGTCCCGCAATAGCGCACTGGAGGACAGGCCGGGGAGGATGTTAAGTGGGTATAGAGGGAACGCCTTTACCTCGAGTCCCACATATCCCCTGACGTGGGCACCACCCTGCAGGGACGATGCGTAAATGTAAGTAAATGCATTTGACTTCCCCATTAAAAAAAAGGGAGGCATACCCAGCAGTGGGATGGTACAGAACAGGGTAACCAAAAAAATCTAGTAATAATTACACGTGTTATTAACCTAAAGAGAGTGCAGAATAAACCAGTTTAGATTTTCTAAAATAATTACTCATTTTATTGTATAACTTTGAGTCGGTTGACGACTTTTGAAATTGATTGCAATAAGCAATTTTTAGTTAGTTTCAATGCTCAAAACATTTGTATTGTTAACCGTGACAATATTTCCTAATTAATAATAATAAAATACATTACATTATAGAGGCATACCGTAATCACAACGGTTTTATGAAACCACTGGTTTATTTTTGTGTTATCCAAGTGACGCAATTTTTATTACGGGACATATGCAAAACACATGTCATTGTCAACGCGTTGTTAAAAACTATATTAGCAAAATCGGTACATTTATTTTACTATAAGTAGGTGTCCTGGTGAGTAATGAGATTTTTATAATAAACCTTCGATGACAAGGAGAGGCCTTGCGTCGAATATGGGTCGAATTATAAAGGCTGTTAAGATGATATTCAAACGAATAGTTTCCTTAGACTAAGTACACATAAGTCTCATTAAAAATTGTCTTATCAAAGTCAAAGTCAAAGTCAAAGTCAAAATTTCTTTATTCATTTAGGTACAATTTGTACACTTATGAAAGTCAATTTTGATGCCATCGGTTCAAGAGTCTACCAGGAGGCCTTGTTCTGAGAAGAACCGGCAAGAAACTCAACAAGTTTTATCCTCCCTTTACAGTTTTCATAGTATTGATTTGGAAAGAGTCATAATTCACATTGTCAAGTCTTTAATAATTAATCATAATAATATAATAAAATAAAGACTCATAATTAAACTTACAATGAATAAATATATATAAAAAATGTGATTTAAGACATCTTTCCTTACAATATTGTCAATTAGAGAATTGAAATTTTACACATTGATATCTCACTAGATTAAAATGGAGAATCGAGCACATTTGGATGTGTCCACACATTTTTGTCGTCTATATATTCCTGAACTTTATAATACGCTTTCTTCATTAAAATTTGTTTAATGTGAAGCTTAAATTTATGTGACGGAAGTTCAGTTACATGATGTGGGAGTTTATTATATATTTGTATACATTTCCCCATGAATGAGTGACTAGTTTTATGAAGTCTGAAACTTGGTACAGAAAGTTTATTGATTATGACTACAAATATCTAATTATGAAGCTTAGTGATACTTATATTGTATGGTTTGCCAACCAACAACGAGGTCTGTGTCTGTTGATCCAAAACACTGGACGGATCGGGCTGAAATTTGGCATGCAGGTAGATGTTATGACCGCTAAGAAAGGATTTTTGGAAATTCCACCCCTAAGGGGGTAAAATGTCCACGCGGACGAAGTTGCGGGTGGAAGCTAGTCTATTATATAAAAGGCAAAGTCCTGACTCACTGACTGACTGATCAATGGCCAGCCCATACCCATGGACCTAGATAGCTGAAATTTTGCACAGAGGCTCCTTTTATGACGTAGGCAAGGGATAAGGCCGGATTTTTCGAAATTCAATCCCTAAGGGGGTAAAATAGGGGATGACAGTTTGTATGGAAAAAGTGGTATATAGCCTTTCGGTTAAAAAATAAGAAAGAAATATTTTAGGATTTCTCCAAATTCAACCCCTAAGGAGATGAAAGTTTGTATGGGAAGTCCGTCGTTTTTATAGTTAAACCCATAAAAATTGGTATATGTCTTTTCTGTTAAAAATAGAGAATGATGTATTTTAGGGTTTCTCGAAATTCAACTCCCTAAAGGGATGAAATAGGGGATGAAATTTTGAGTGGTAAATAGTATATTATACATAATTTTTATAGTGAAATCCATACAAATTGGCATATGGCTTTTCCGTTTAAAATTAAGAAAGGGGTATTTTATAATTTTTCGAAATTCAACCCCTTAGTGGATAAAATATGTAATTTGGTATAGGAAATCGTCACTTTTAAAGTAAGCCCTACAAAAATTGGTATATTGGTATGAACTTTCAGTACAAAATAAGAAAAAATATTATAAGATTTCTCGAAATCCTACTATTACGGTTTCAAAATAGGGGATAAAAGGGAATGAAAGCCTAAACAAATCTAGCTATGTTTACTTTTTTGGTACATATTTTTGTGTATGATTATACACAAAAATAAGTAGCATAAATTAAAATGCTGTTCAAAGTAACTATTCCACGGGGACGAAGTCGCGAGCAAAAGCTAGTCTTTCATAAAATTACGACACATAGAAAAGTTATTTTTATAAAATGACCCATTCCCATTTTGTTCTTAAGTAGCGACATTGTCAAGTATATAAAAAGTTAAAAACTTTCTTACATTGTAATCTAATGTCACACCTCTTACTTAAGAAGGAGCGGAAAATGTTTCATAAAGACCCAGTATTTGAGCAGTATATCATCTCGAGTCAAAAATTCTTTCTGAAAATTCTCGTAAGAAAAGTTCTTTTGTATTTTATATGGACGAAAATAAGTGAAGACGTTAACTTCGGAGGCATGTGTTGTCCCAGAAAACTATTTTGCAAGGCTTTTATCTCGTTTTCGCGGGTTCTCTGAGTAGAAAGTTTGCGAAAGTTGCTTAAAACACAACAGGTGTTCGGGATGTAACGATATTGGCTCTCAGGGTTCAGCGAGAAATTGGAGGATACAATGCTGTGCTTCTTTTGAATATAAGCTATGTGAGGAGTATCTAGTTAGTGACACTAACTTCAGTGCAACTATTTTGATGACGTCGCTCAAAACCCCTCAGTTTCAGGTGTTGTGTCGAAAATTTTTGCTTAAAATCTTTGTCGATTCTTGATGAAAATGGCCTTAAAGTTCTGCAAATGCAGAGGGGGTTCTAAAAGTAATCGTAAACAAGAGCTAAAACATGGGGCTTGCGAAGGACATTGATAAAATTTGCTTAAAAAAAGAAATTCGCCAGTATCGTCCGCTGTTTGTCATGTTATATCAAACTAGCTTCCGCCCGCGACTTCGTCCGCGTGGCCATTTTACCCTCTTAGGGGTGGAATTTCCAAAAATCTTAGTGGATGCCTACACTGTATAAGGTATATATGTGAAAAATTTCAAGTCTCCAGGATCAGCGGTTTGGGCTGTGCGCTGATATCTCATTCAGAACTTTGAATTTTATATATGTATAGATTTGTAGCGACGCACCTTAGAATGAAATATTTAGAATATTTCAGTCTTGAGGTCCCGCTTGTTAATTATTCTGCTTGATGAAATATCGTTAAATAATTAAAAAACAGTCTCAATAATTGAAGTGTATTAATATCTTTTACAAAAGACAGACAAGTTAATTAGCCTGTCATTTTTAAAAGAACCCAAGATCAATTCATAGTTTGTTGATTAATTTGTTTTATCTCAATATTTTTAATTTTTCTCCTTGTCATAAATAATTACTACTAATTTTTAAAGTAAATAAAACAAGGTAAGTAATTATACTTTCTCTTTACTAAAATAACTTTCTACTGTTTCTACTAGAATACTTCTTTTTTGATACTACGTCATCATTTTAATAATTTACTAACATTTAATTTTGAACAGGAGAACTAACAACTACCCAAGATTTTAATTAGCCCAATGAATTTATAGTGTACTACATTTTCAGTTTTTAAACGTTGTCTCGGAGGAATGTCGATACTCATACACTACTTGCCAATAAGAATACTTTTTAGAATTACTGGCATTTATCGCGCTAGTATTTTTTGCACGAACATTGGTTGCGTGAACAAATTTACGATGTTCCTTTCAAATTTGATTCACGAATCATGCTCTCCAGAATACGACGTGAGTATTGCTGAAGATAAATAGGTCATGGTTAGCAAGTCATGGTATGTAATTCGCTTTATGACAGTATTTAACTATATTTTTGTATGTCAATCAAAACAAATAGTATTCTAATTATAACTAACATTTATCCAGTGATGACATACGGAACCGAAACTTAGCCGCTGACGAAGGCCGACCGACCTCATAAGAAGGCTCGAGGTCACATAAAAGGCAATGGACAGGGCTATGCTCGGAGTTTCTCTGAGTGAACATATCAGAAATAATGTGAGCCGCAGGAGAACCATGGTCACCGACGTAGCCCAAAGAATTGTGAACCTTAAGTGGCACATTGCGAGGAGGACTGATAGCTGTTGGGGCAGAAAGGCCTTCGAGTGGCGATCGCGTACCGGGAGACGTAGCGTTGGTAGACTCTCCACAAGGTGGAGGCCGTGGGAAGCCGCTAGATTCGGGCAGCACAGGACAGATCGGGTTGGAGATCCTTGGGGAGACATATGTCCAACAGTGGGCCTTTCTCGGCTGAAGTGATGATGATGATGATGATGAACTAACATTTTAGATTAAATATTTTCTATTAAGACCAAGCGAAATGAACAGCCATTGCGGTTCGAACTTGATTTTTTTAATTAATAAGAAAAAGACACTTCATTTTCAATCATCTTAAAATAATCTTTTCTAAAATTGTTATTGACTTAAAAAAATTTTAGATACTCATAATTTTTTTAATATTAAGCATGAAAGTTAAAATTCTGTCGAACCTCCATTTATGAGATTGTTTCTTAATTACGAAATCCTGATGAAATCGCCATGATTCTTTAGATATTTTCGTCATTAAAATTACAACTTAATGTGCTCGATATTAAGTTCGTTAGTTTCCAATTAAAAGAAGTACCTACTGGTTTAGCTAGCGGTATTTATCATCACAAATTTGGGGCCGCCGAAGCGCCGACACAGTAGATTTTCGATAATTACCTACAAAATATCTCTTTGCCATGAATTAGTTTTATTCTTATGCTATTTTAAATCAACTTAGCCTATAGACGTTTGCAATACTGAACTGACACTCGCACGCTGCCAACCCTGGTCTCCTTTCCTACCCTGTGGGGCTCTGGTAACCTTACTCACCAACGGAAAACCAAAACCTCAAAAATGTAGTGTCATTGACTGTGGGCTTCTGTGGAGGTACTTCTCTAATTTGCACACTCCAAATTCAAGCTTCAAGAATTTTTATTTGGAAAATACAAGTCGTTTACCGTAAGTACCATCGAACAAATAGAATCATGTCCGAAACACGATAGAACCTTGTCACAGTAAAGAAAATGATTGTTTTTGCTGTTGTGTCAGGTCAACAAGACAGTTTGATCAAGACAAGGTTCTACTGTAAGTAAGACAAAGGCAGTATTTGCTCGATAGTACTTATACTGTCGGAGGAGGTGGATGCTTTCTGTGTAACGATGACAAAAAAGTGACAAAGTGCGCGGGCGAAAATTTTTGACTCGATTCGAAAAAAATTCAAAATCGGACAATTATCGATCGCTGGCCAACCCAGCTGCTGAATTGCAGCAGTCGTTCCCAAGGAGGATTCGTGTCAGATAGGCCGCTGGTAAAAATTTAATGCCGATCTAGTGTCATAGCACCCAGAACCCTCATACTTTTAATAAGCTGGTGTCAGCTGAGCCCAAAAAAAACTGAGCACAAAGGGCTTCTTCAGGGATCGGAGGAAGGGGTCGATGGCGCCACGGTCGTTCTCAGTAACGATCACGAAAGTTAAGCTACCAAGTGCGTGGTCGGTAATCAGATGGGTGACCGAATTTTTTTCTAACCCTATTTTCCTCTTTTCTTCGGAAGGCGCATTAAGCTGGTGGTCCCGGTTGCTGTCGAAACATAACAAATCACGTCAGAGTCCAGAAATGGTGACTTTTAAAACTCCGACACCAGGCTATCCTGTACCAGGTTAACCACTCGAAGAAGAAGAAGGGATCGAACGAGAGACCACTGTATCTATTAACGACATTCAATCTAACCACACAATGAGAATATTGCATCTTTTTAATATTTTGCAATTTACTTACAATACTGTCGGAATTCTCATTAGGTACCTACTTATTTAATTTTTTTTAACGACATTAATAGATGAATGTTAGCAATAAGAGGATAAATTTCGGAAAAATCTACTTATGAAACTAAGCTATTTACACAACAATATTAGTACGAGAACATTTCAAAATTTATACTAAGTAAGTACATTTAAGTGTATAAAAAAATATTGAAAATAGGTCTTATCAAAATAAAGTGTCACATTTCATCACATACACTATTTCATAAAACTTTATTCATCTTGCAGATAATTTCACTGTTTAAATATACAAACGAAAATAAGAAAAGAAGTTTTATCTTGTAAGAAAAAACCACAAAACAAATAGTCTGTGTCTTTTTAACCGACTTCTAAAAAGGAGGATGGAGGATATTTCATTCTACTATGCAGGCAGTGTACTATGCAGGCGCGAGATATGCTTCACTCATTTCACTATTGGTCAACGTCGCCAGCCCTTATCGTCGCCTTAAATATAATACTTTTTTAGGTTTTAATAATAAAACGCTATTTACAATTTTCTTCATTTAGATACCCTCTCTCAAAACCTTAGACAAGGCAAAATTCTCACGCTTCATCGTTTCTTTTTAATTATGCGCAAATGAATGAATATTCAGAAAAAATATTTAAATTTGGGCATGAACAAATTCAAGAAAAATATTTATATATCCCTCAAAAGGTCCGACTGATACTTTGGTGCTTTATAAATATAATTTCCATTTTTAGTCTTGTTATCACTGGTTTAAGATTTATTTTACGTGCTCACTCACCCGTAATCATGAAATGTTAAACTGAATGCTCGGAGTTATTTAAACTTGGTTTAATAGTTTTGAGATGAATTTCAAACAGCAATAATATTGTCCTCTTAGAGTTACTCAACAACTTAACTTTGGATTAAAACCGAGTTGTTTTAACATAACTTATAAACGTTGTAAAAGTTTAAAGGCAAATTCAATAACACCATTATTTTTTTGCGAAAACAAACTTATTCTAATTTTCTGTAGTTAAATATTTACAATTTCTCGCTGCTTCCATAAGATATAACATGATTAATATTCTAATAAAATGTTCGTCGTAAAACTGCGAGTTCCAGGAAACTCGATCTCACTTTGTTTATAATTAATGCCCGATACACCCGCACGGGAATAATTCAACGGCTTATGCACCCTTGATAATATGAGATGAAGTTTCTTTAGACGCAGGGGAGGCGCAGCGGCGCGGGGCGTCGCTGGGCGGAGCTACTGAGTGCCGTTCAGTCGGTGGGCAGCCGCCGCACGCGTTACACGACCACCGCGAGCGCCTCCTCTATGCCACGCGAGTCACGATGTCGTTCCGAACGCGTGAATATTTATGACGCGATCGACCAATTCGCCTCTTCATAAATGGCACTGCCGACCTCGATGCCTCACCGCACCTCGTACATCAACGTAAAATGCTAATAAAACCAACTCTAGTGAAAAGACTCGAGCGCCGAACTTTTAATCGCATCATAGTGTATGTGTTGTTCTATTGCCATGCTGTCGAGAAAAACTACGCGGCGGAAATGCCGCACGAGTGCGCCTACCGCAGCCCTGAGACGGAAACGTCGGAGAACGCGGTATTATTCTGCAAAATCAGAACCATAAGCAGCTTGGACCACCTGTTACAAAACATTAGCCGGACACATTTCGATGAAGTGCTCTCCTTACATGTCCAGTGCAGTGAGATTTTATTTTTCGAGAGCACTCTGATCGCTAACTCGGATAAAACACCGGGCAAACAGACTAGCCTCGCTAAGCTGAGAGAGCTCGTTGTTGATAAGTGTAAGATCCGACAAATACCGGCACGAGCTTTTGAGAACTTTAAAGACCTCAAGCGGCTCCACGTGACGACTCACAACAGTGAATGGTCTGCCATGACAATGGAAATGCACGAGCACGCTTTTGCTGGCTTGAACGAATTAATTGAACTCAATCTAAGTGACAACAACATTTGGAGCACTAAAACGGACACTTTTTGTTTGTTATACAGTCTAAAAACTCTCAATCTCACAAAGAATCACTTGCAAAACATCAAGACTCTTGGTTTTTCTGATTCATTACGAGAGCAAAATTTAAGTATAAGAAGCTGTAATTTAGTCGTAGAAGTACTTGATATGTCGTACAATGATTTAATTGTTGTTACTGACAACAGTTTGTCAAAGTTACGCTCGTTATCCAAGTTGTTTTTGCAAAACAATGCGATTTCGACTTTAGAAGATGGTGCCTTTGGAGGACTCGTCAGTTTACAGGTTTTGAATTTATCCAGTAATTTTATGAACACTATACCGCCTGATGTGTTTAGTGACACAAAGTCTTTAAAAGAAATTAATTTGAGTAACAATACAATTAACGTTTTACCACCAGGAGTTTTCAAAGGGTTAGATCAATTACAAATTTTAGATCTTTCTCATAATGATTTAACTAGTCAGTGGATAAATAAGGGCACATTTGTAGGATTATTACGTATGGTGATTTTGAATCTTTCATATAATAAATTATCCAAAATAGATCGCTACATATTCCAAGATTTATACAGTCTACAAAAGTTGAATCTTGAACACAACGACATCATTTCCATTGACGAACATGCTTTCGAAGAGTTGAGGAACTTGCACTCGCTAACACTTTCAAACAATAAGCTCGTACACATACACACTCACTTGTTCACAGATTTGCATGTTTTGCATGAACTTTTTATAGATAATAATAAATTAAAGCATATAGATGACAACGCTTTCGATAATATGACAACTATCGAGGACCTAGGGCTAAATGATAATTTTTTGGCATCAATACCAATATCAATTCGAAAATTACGATCACTTAAATCGTTAGATATAGGCAATAATAATATTACACACTTAAATAGAGAAAACTTCCGCGGCTTATCTGAACTTTTTGGCTTACGTTTAGTTGACAACAAAGTTACTTATTTAAATGAAGACACTTTCGAACATTTGCCCCAGTTGCAGGTGCTTAATTTAGCATCTAATAAAATAAAACACGTTGCACCCGGTTGTTTCCATAAAAATGTAAATTTAAAATTACTACGTATGGATGGGAACGAAATAACAAAATTTGATGGAATATTTGCTACCCTCAATACTTTAGTGTGGCTCAACATGTCCTCGAATAAAATTGTATCGTTTGATTTCCGTAGTTTTCCTGATAGCTTAGAATGGTTAGATTTGCATAAAAATTATATAAATAATTTTGTCAATGACGACATGAATTCTAATGTGAATATTAAATTGTTAGATTTAAGCTTTAATAATATAAGTCAACTTACTGTTACTTCAATCCCACAGTCTGTTGAAAAATTGTATTTAAATGATAATAATATAAATCACATTCAAGTCGGCTCATTTTCAAAGCTACGCAGGCTATCGATAGTGACGCTAAATAACAACAAACTAGTACAAGTCGATATGAACGCTTTTCGGTTGGATCAAATAGATGAAGATAGTGACTTACCCGAATTCTTTATAAGCGGAAACCCATTTGTCTGTGACTGTTCAATGGAATGGATTCAGCGCATTAATTATTTGAGCCACAGTCGACAATACCCGCGTGTGTTAGATCTAGATAAAGCATTGTGTTCACTAGTACATTCACGTGCAAAGGGGAAAAAGATGATAATTGATATGTCACCTTCGGACTTTCTCTGTCCGTATGAAAGTCATTGTTTTGCTCTGTGTCATTGTTGTGACTTTGTTGCTTGCGACTGTGAAATGATTTGTCCGAATAACTGTAGATGTTATCACGACATTACTTGGAATGCGAACGTAGTAGATTGTTCAAACGCCGGCTATACTGAAGTTCCCGAACGCATACCGATGGATGCTACCGAAATATATTTGGACGGGAACAACATAAATCATCTAGGTAATCACGTGTTTATTGGTAAAAAGAAATTACAAGTGCTCTATCTGAACAACACTAAATTGAACGAAGTCAATAATCAAACATTTAAAGGTGTTGATTCATTGAGAGTTCTACATTTAGAAAATAATAAATTGGTCGAATTAAAGGGAGACGAATTTTCTCATTTAAATAATTTAAATGAACTGTATTTAGATCATAACGCTATAGTTCATGTTGCAAATAATACTTTTTCGTCTCTGAAATCACTTTCTGTCCTCAGAATTGACGAAAATAAACTTGTTAACTTTTTCCCGTGGAAATTGTTAGCTTCTTCGTCAAAAAGCTTAGCTCATGTGTCCATTGAAGGTAATCAATATTCATGTGATTGCAAAAGTATAGCCGAATTAGATTCGTGGCTCAGAAGAGACCCCGGGGACCCCGAAAAGATGTTGTGTACAGACACTGAGGGAAAACCAACAAAAATTACTATCGCTTCTGTACTTAGTCATTGTAAAGAGTATATGGGTTCAATTAACGACCCGACCGTTTCTAAGGATGAAATAGTTTCTAAGTCTATATTTCTTCCAGATAATTATTTTGCTGTTATATTTGGTGTAATAATAATTCTTGTAATTGTATGTCTTATTGGTGCTGTTTTCTACGCATTCCGATATGAGGTCAGTGATTGGCTATATACTAAATACGGAGTGCCACTGTTCAAAGAGCAGTCATGTCCTAATGTCGACCATGTATTGGAAGGAAATCTTAACCATATGTACGATTATTACGTGATATGCAATACCAAAGATACAAATTTTGTGTACCATAACATAATGGCTGAAATAGAGTTTAGAAAAATGTCGTCTAAAAAGTTTTCTCCAAACGAACAGTCGCTCAATATCCTCACATTAGATAGTTTTTCCAAATCATCTAAGCTATCAAAACGTTTGTTGGTCGTTTTGACTACAAGTTTCATTTGTAACGACCTCTGTGATATTCACTTCAAAAACATATTTTATAGTTACTTGAAATCTTTAAATCGCAGTGATTTAAATAAAGTGATTTTCGTGAAAGTCGTAGACAACAACCAAATAAATGATGAGCTCTGCTTCATTATAGATAAATTTAAAAATATTTCCTGGAACGACGCGCGCTTCTGGGACAAATTCATTTCTTTACTGAACTCCACCGATACAATTATCACTGTGAAAGGATCCGAGAAGAGTGTATTTAAGAAATCGTTACGTCAGACGCCGACGTTGAGGTATACTACAATGCCGGTGTCAAACGATAGTTGCTCAAAACAGAATTTCACGAATTCTTTGCAGTATTGTAGGAGAAGCGATGGGGAATCTTCCCAAAATGAAAGCTCTCCTTCGTCCGACAACAACACGTACGGGGAAGGGAATAATTCTAACAATAGCTACATGTCGATCGACAACAGAACATGTCCTCGGTTTAATTATGACCTCAGGATATCCCCGAACAGTAGTCATGTTTATTCTAGGGTGGATGATATTTCACCCACTGTCCCACGCTCTATGACCAGTACTTCTGCTAAAGCACGCACTTACTTTGTTTGAAATCGTGTTATTTATTAATACTTTCTGCAATTTCATGCAACTGTAAATTGTCACTTATTAATACATTATTCACAATTTTTGGTATCGGCATATATACCTAAGTGTAAATAAATTTAATATTCTCGTCAATTTGTCACATACGTAAAATAAGGAAAACTGGCGCATGTACGTGCGGAAATATTTTAACACAACAATATTTTGTACAAAGATCGTGTGAACATGTTGAGTCTGATTATGAAAACACTTCATGAATTATATACTAATGTTATTATTAGTAATTGTATTTATTGAAATAGTTTATTAAATTTGTGGAGGATTCAAATACGGTCACTGTAATTCAACACCAAATAGATTAAGAGAATCAAATTATTTCCATAATCCCACTATATGCGGTATTATTATTCAAATTATTTGTATATTAGCATTCATGTACCTATACAATTAATAAAAGCTTTGAAAATAATTGATTTAATGAAATTGAATTATTTAAATTATAATTGTTTAAAATACTCTGGATATTGGACATTGAGTTGAAAAATGTTTTATTTTTTATTTAAATTGTTTAATTATTTTACACGACCTTTTATGTGAAAGAGTATTCATTTGTAAATTTTATTTTCTTCTAAGAGTATTTATACAGATTATTAATGTGTTTATTCGTCATTAAATGTAAATAATAACAGTATATTATAATAAATGTTTGCGATGTTATCGTTTCCTGGCTTAGATGTAACGCTTGAGTACCTATTTTAATATAATTAAGCTAAATCGTGATATTAGATTTAATAATTATAAACTTGAAAATAAATGTAATTTTTGGATTGTAATTATTAGTCGTAATGAAAAATTATTGTTTTGTATAAAATTGTACAAAGGTATCTTGAAGCCGTAATAAAATTATACTGACGTTTTGATACTTAAGTCGCATTTTGTTTTCGATCCTTATTTTCAAAACCCAAAAAAGCTCAAACGAACGAGTTACTAATGTTTTCACTAAAAAACTTTTCACACAAAACTTTTCAGTAAAAATCTAATTACGTACACTTTTAATATTGATTGAGGGTTACATTAACTATCTTTATATATTTTAAGTTGTATGCTTATTATAAAGCGGTGAGTCTTTAAACTTTATGATAATTAAATTTTATGATTTTTAATATTAAGTATATACCTGGACTGTTGAGTAATTTAGATTGTAAAAACGGTCCGGGTAGTCAGGTTTTTTTTATTTAAATTTTTTTGTAAGTTCACTGAAACCTTACTTGATTTTGTGCATAATTGCCTTTTTATATAGGTAGGTGACAGGCTGGAAAAATATAATTATTTTGGCGGATTCTGTACAGCCCATATTGCCAGACGTGGCTTTATGTGTGACCAAATATTACTTAAACATCTGCTCAACGCCTTGACGCCTACATATAATTATGTATGTAATATTATATTGGCTTCATACTCTATTTTCTATTTAATTGTTATAAAAAGCAAAAAGAAAATTGAATATAAAGCTTTTATAATTAAAAATCATTAAATTTAATATCAATGAAGCATGTGGCCTATACCGTAAACAAGTTAAATGAATTGTTTTTGATACATAAAATTCTCATGTATTCCTGTATTGTTTGCCTTGATATTTTGGCAAATACTCACTCGAAACTCGGAAAAGGCTCTTGCATTTATTCTAGTTCATCTTTACACCCCCAGAAAATTATAATGATGAATGTAATGATGCTAACAATTAAACAATTCATACTTAGATTTTAAAATCGAATGTAACTCTGTGTGACTGTTACCTTTTCTCGCTTAAACCGCTGCACCTACATATTTCGTAAAACGTTAAATGGAGATAGTTTGAGACCCCAAGAAGGAAATAGGATATTTTCCATCCCTGAAAACATTCCTTAAGGGGTGAAAAGTGGGTAGTTCTTGAATGGGGATTCAATAA
This sequence comes from Elophila nymphaeata, assembly GCA_955850985.1. NCBI lineage: Eukaryota > Metazoa > Arthropoda > Insecta > Lepidoptera > Crambidae > Elophila > Elophila nymphaeata. Next base: position 16,107,242 of record OY039079.1, read on the forward strand.
TTTCACAAATAACACACCTACAAAATATTATAATTTGAATGTTGTTTATTTTCCATCTTGCTTTGTGAGACATATTAATGCCTATTTAGGCCTTACTTACTTCCACCAATCTATTTACTAGCGTTATATTATTAGTCTGAAAATTTGAATGTTTGCCCGTCAATTACATGAAAATATTTCAACTGATCAGGATGAAATTTAGTACAATATGGAATTTTAGTATAGTCTCGATTCAGACATAGAATAGAAAAAATGCACTGAAAAAAAAAACATTTTTCTTCTTCTAGTATTAAAAATATTTACGCGTTTGTAAACGCAAAAATAAAATTATTCCATAATGTAAGGTATTTCATCTTCAAATATTTGCAAAAATATTTCGATCGCGTCTTAGAAGTGCAAATTTCAAAGATTGGATAAAACAATGTATACCATAAAAACATAAGCACCAAGCACTGACAGATTTCGACAGCGAAAGAAGTGTCTCGGTGGCGTAATGGTCAACGCAGCCGCCCGGATTGGGGAAGATGCGGGTTCGATTCCCGCCTGAGGCAAGTAGATTTATTTCAGTGCCTTTTCCTAGTATTAGGTAATATATTTTTTATTCCGGTAATGTGTTTCTGTGGGATGAGTCTAGTGCTGTATTGAAAAACTGACATCTGCAAAACCTTAGACAAAAAATAGTCATTATAGTAGTATAGAGAAGCGTGGGTGGCGTAGTGCGTAAGTTGTCCTTCACCAGGGAGGCACCGGTTCGAATCCCGACCAATGTGTTTTCAAGCTTTGAATTCATATGTACGTTCATTCGACGCTTTTACAGTGAAGGAAAACATCGTGAGGAAACCTGCACACACCTAGGAAGAAATTCTTAGGTTGTGTGTGAAGTCGACCAACCCGCACTTGGCCAGCGTGGTTGACTAAAGCCTAATCGCCCCTAGTGTGGGGTACGGTAGGCTCGAGCCACTCGATGGGGGCATTATATGGGCTGTTGATGACGATGATGATGATGATGACGGGCGGTCCAGGTCCAAGTCCTGGGTAGTGGCAAATGTTTGTGTGCTGAATTCGAACATTTGTTCACGAGTCATGAACGTTTTTATATTTAAGTTTATTTATTTAAATATCTAGATTATTATGTATATTTTTCCGTGATCTTCTGTTAGGTATATTAATTTTTTATCACAAAGAAATAATTTTCGTTTACATTTTTGTAGCCTTCAGGCTGACAACCTGTCACTATTGGAAAGCATGGTCCATACAGCCACATGTGGCTTTATGTGTAACTCAATATTGCCTAAAATTCTGCTCAACCCCTTTTAGGATTACGAGCGTAATTATATTACGTATGTATGTATGTTTTCCGTCATCATGTATCCATAACACAAGTTCTTAATGATACTTGATTTGGGCTAGATGATTCTTGTGACTGTGGAAAAATATTTTTATTATTTATAATATTTTTGTCGACAGACCTCAAAACTTATGAAATAAAATGAAGATCAATAGCCACTAGTAACAGTGGTTTCAAAATATGCCGCATATTTTTTTTTTATATTCTATTTCTCATTTCAAAGATAGGTACAGCCGTTAGAATCTTATCTATTTTATCGGTACCAATTAATCACGTCATCAGCACACGACTAGTGAATTTTTCAACTATCTTTTTCTAATAAAGAGAAAGATAAAACATGCTAATATCCAAACTGAACAGATGCTGATGACGCAAGAACTATCGTTAAGTTTATTATCAAAGTGAATGATAATTATTAGATTATTTATAGTAAACAAAATTTTGAGTTTAAGAACTAAGAGATTAGGTTCTATAAATATCTTCAATATTGTGCCAGCACAAAATGTGAAATGCTTTTAACTAGGTAGGTATTGATTTAAGGCAAAGGTACAAAAACTGAAAATCTTAAATTAAAAACTACGGTAATAAGGATATTTATCTATGTGTTGTGTATGTGTTTGGTAAAAGAAAGTGTCATGTAGATTACATGACACTTTCTTTTACCAAACACATACAAGCTTTTATTCTAAGATATACCTATTTTTAGATTGTGTACGGAGGATCTTTCTGGTTGCATTTTCTATATAAGAGCTGTTATGATAAAATAAATTTATTTTTGACTTGATTGCAAAGGTATTCACTTACTGAGACATTTTACCCAATTACATGAGTATTTTATATGGTAAGCTTTATTCCATTACACAATTTATGTGATAGAAAAGTTTATCTCGAGATTTACTTCCGAACTATGGTTTTCTTCAATATATCTTTCTATCGCTATTTATTTACACAAGTAGGTAAATCCTGCGATAAGGTTTTTTCTTAAATGTTTTATATAAACTTATTTCTACTTACCACATGAACTTTTTAATGCCAAATAAAAATTTAAGCACGCTCTCTTTTAAGATGTTAGTAAATTATTTAATAACATTCGAGCGCTCACTTCTAGCTTTCAAGGAAATTACAGTATAAATATTAGGTAAGTATACTAGCTAGGCGAAAGTTACAGCATGTCTATTCTGTCCATCCAAAGTGGGGTATAAAACATTTCTGAGGCGAACGGCTTAAATCTTTAATGGAATAACAACGCTATGAGCTACTACCTTAGATATTAGTATTTTTCAAATATATTTGGTAGGTACTTTTATACTATTACCCATAGCAGTATTGCCTCTATTTTTTTATTATGAAGCAGGATAAGATAAAGAAGAATGAATAGGTTCGAAAATTACTACATTGATTTTAATAATTTTTGCACCGAGGTATGCAAAAAATATATCCTTTTCATTTTCAATTTGAATAGGTAGTTCTTTAGATTAGCGCGTTTAACCAAACAAACAAAATCTTCAGGTTTATAACATGTATTAATACAGATAGTTTCGTACTGACCGCTTTAAAAACACCTACCTAAATCAATGTTTAAACAAAGAAAAAAAAAACAAAACTATACGCGTAAAAAAATGGTTGAAAAAATAAAGTCAATTTTAACACTAATAAAAGCGATTAAATTTCCGATTATCATCATAAATATCCAGATTCCCGTTAAACAAATATCAGAACATTAAACTCTTTTTCAATGTTATTTATATCAAAATTAGAATCTGACCAGAACCCAATTAAGAGCCTGATAGGAATGAGTTATAATTATAAGTGGCTTAATTAAAATCTTAATGGGAAAAGTCAATATGCAAAGCATATTAGGCGTACTATTCTGTATCAACGGACATAGCTGATCTGAATATAAATTCGAAGATAGAGATTTTGTTAATTAAGCAAATGTTTGTTAAATTCCACTAAACAAATTGGAACATTTGAAATGCGTTTAAGAAACCTAATAAGAACGTGCTCTAGTAAATTGTCAATAAAAATTAGTGATTTGTGCTAAAATAGATATCAAATTTTTATCGAGTTCTATTTTCTTCTGTTTTTGGAAGACACGTTAAGCTTGTTCGTCCCGGCTGCTGTTGGAAAGTGGCAGTTGTAGGAGACAAGTAACGTCATTTGCCTGTAATTGGGATGCGCAAAACTCCCGAACCAGTCTATATAGGGACATCAAATATGATGAGAAGAAGTAGAATTATTTGTACATATTATAGGGTTGTCACTCTACTGTTGTAAGCGTCTACAGAGTATCTGCTACAAGCCTTATTTCATTTTATGTAATATTTTTTACAAACGCGTAAATAGTTATAAAACTAGAAAAAAAAACTGGAAAAAATCGACCTGCCCCAGGCGGGAATCGAACCCAGCATCTTCCGCAGTCCGGGCGGCTGCGTTAACCACTACGTCACCACGGCATTGCTTTCGCTGTTGAAATTTGTCAGTGCTTGGTGCTTATGTTTTTCTTAACCGACTTCAAAAGTTCAAAAAAGGAGGAGGTTCTCTATTAGACTGTATGTATTTTTTTTTTGTATGTATGTTCCGCGAATGCTCCGTCAATTATGAATCGATTTTGATGATTCTTTTTTCGTTTCGAAGGTCATACTTCAAAGGTGGTTCCGTATAAATTATACCGAAATTGGTTCAGTACTTTTTTGTTGAAATGATAATTTCATTGGGGATTAAATAATGATATCGTCCACGAACATAAAAATAAAGACAACACTGATTTTTTTTTCTACTTTTAAAACTATTTACGCGAATGCACATTAAGTGTCACAACTGATCCATCGCACAAGTATTAAAATTACAGCCGCTAGAAATTGGAGCAGCCCGAACTTGGGTAGTACCTCCACAGAAGACCCCAGTCAAGTAACACATTTTTTCGGTGTTTAGGTGCTGTTGGTGAGTAAGGTCGCCAGAGCTTCACCGGGGTAGGAAAGGCTAAGGTGGCTGCTTACCACCAGGCAGGCCGTATGCTCGAGTGCCAATCACTTGACATAAAGGAAAAACCGGCCAAGTGCGAGTCGGACTCGCACACCGAGGGTTCCTCGGTAGAAACTGCTGTATCATTTGATCGCGTTAACTTAGAAGTTTGATTTTTTCACTGCTTAAAGGGACAATAGACCTAGGTATTTGGTATAAATTTCAATTTGATACCTTTATTCGTACGTGAGAAATAAGGTAGTAAGTTTCATTTTATTAAAATATTTTTATTATATTATATAACTAAAAAAATGTGATTTTCGCAATTTTTCCTATATTTGCATTATATGAAAATGCTTCATGCCAAATTTCAAGATTCTGAGTTTACGGGAAGTATACTGTAGGTTTTGATTCCTTTGCGAGTGTCGGAAATTTGTTGAAAATATCGACATAATCGGCTGTATCTTTTGATTGGCTTGGCTTAGAAGTTTGATATTTTCACAGCTTAAAGGGACAATAGACCTGAGTATTTCATGTGAATTTCAGCTTGATACGTCCACGCGTTCTTGAGATAAAGGGTCTTGACAGACAGACAGACAGACAGACAGACAGACAGACGGAAAACAAAGTGATCCTATAAGGGTTCCGTTTTTTCCTTTTGAGGTACGGAACCCTAAAAATCGACCCTTTAATTTGCTACGTTAAACAAACACGAAAGAAGTTAATTATTCTGTACACAAACAGTTTGTAAACGTTACAATGCAATATGCGAAGATTTATCCTTAGTACAAGCCGACAATGGTACTGTTGTGTTGGGTACTCTAATTGGCTGATTGTTATGTCAATAAAGATACCGAGATAAGGCGGGCCAATCCGTAACACTGGACTTATATTTTCATTGAAATCCCAGCAACGAGCCGATGCGCAATTATTTTGTCGGATTTATAGGACACTCGTTATTGCAATTTACGTGTTGAAGTTTTAAGGTGAGTTTTTGCAATGTCATTGTAACACCATAATATTACTACACCGGATTTGCCATTGAAATTATTATTATGTAATTAGTTATTGACTAAAGTAATTGTATAAAAATAGTTATACTGATAACAGGTCTGCTTTTTATATTTTTATTATTTCGACAATTCGGGGCTTTTTGCGTCACTGCACCTGTACAGATCTATTGTGACTAGCGTCCAAGTACGTCCTGTTGAGGCCTTAAATGTACTCGTTTAGCTGGGTACTATCTAAAAATGATAAGATATTCCTAGCTTGGATTATTTTGATGTCGTTTGGGTCGAGAATGTGTCTCCCCAAATGTCGGATTCTTTTGTGAATGAGAGATTCACAAGGGCACAAGAAGGTGCATTAGTGTTTCACGCTCCTGTTCACAGAATCTGCAAGCACCAGTATCTTTTAGTCTCATGTTGTAGAGATGTCTGTTTAGCCTGCAGTGGCCAGTCAGAGCCCTAATCAACACGCTCTGTGACTTTTTTGTATGAGTTAATTCTGCAGCTCGATGACTCTAGCTTGCGCCTGTTTTGAATCGGTGGGTGGGAAGCCGGATTTCCCGAAACACGAAGGAGCTTGATATTATAAAGTTTTTTAGATCGATCTTGGGCTGACTATTGCGAATGTTCCTTTGTTGTCGAATTCAATTAAAAGTGAATTAGCCGTTCAAATTTGGAACACCAGAAGAGGTCTACTAGGAGAGCGCAGTCAAATGACATTTTCGTATTGTTGTGTTTTTGTAGTTATGGAAGGTTTCCAGAGTCGCATATGAGAGGAGTTGCGATTAGGATTGGCAGCGCATCATTGATGCCTCAGTGTTGCAATTGCTTACAGACTGCAGTAACTAACCATCACACCGTATGCTTATTCGCCAACCTCGTAGCATAAAAAGGTTTCACAATTTTAGCTCTATCAAGTTGGTAGATATTTCTGCAGGATTATAACACTTACTGATTTTTTAGAAAGATAGCAGTCATAAAAACAAGTGGAGCAAGTGGCCAGAACTGACGACTGTTAAAAAGTCTGACACCAGGATAGTCTGGATCAGGTTAACTTCACAATAAGAAATGAAAAAACAGAGAGAGGGAGAGAAAGAAAGAAAGAGAGAGGGAGATAGATAGAGAGAGAATGACAAATAAAGAAATAAAATTATGTTTTCCATTATTAGGAATGTACATCATACCTAATAATGGATTTTTTATTTTTTTATTTTAAAGATTCTAATAAGATTCTTTTGGCAGTACTCACCACAAATTATGGTTACAAACTTGATACGAAAGTTTTCATGGACTATAGGAACAGTTTGATTAAATTAACTTTTAAAAAGTTAAACAAGTCACGATATGCTATCAGTTCAACTTTGAGAAACGTGTACTGATTCAGCTTTCTACCAAAGAACTTAACTCACGAAACTCCTACAGGTACAATGCCAAATTTACAACGCTCACTTTACGACTCTTATACAAATTCTAAGCAACCTCAAGAAACATTTACGCTCACATTATGCTCCGGGAGATCATAAAAATAACAGGTTTATTGTTAAAGTCGAATTGAAGCGATTTAAGTGTCGGCGTTTTAGCGAGCGGTTCCGAAAGCTTCTGTTGTGGGGATTTTATGCTTAACTTGATATTTATGTAGCCATGATTCTTATAAGAACGTATTTTACTGCGAGCAAATTGTACTGCTTCTATTATTTATTTAACAAAAAAATATTTAAGAAAGCGCGGTCGATGTGAAATAGTGATATTTGGAACTATAGTTCTTTAGATGTGGCAGGGAACTGATGCAACAGACTTTTTAATTATTATTAATCGGGTTGCTCTTCTATTTGAGCTAACCTAACGATTATTTTGTTCTAGTCTACTTCTTATTATCACATCACAAGTTGACGTGCCTACGCTTAACAATGTTTAATGGATGAGCAGTCATGTAACGGATACCTAGTAACTAGGTCTGGTATCAGATTCCGTATCAGCAAAATTACACGTAGAGCGTCTTATCTAATATTATAAATGCGAAAATGAGTTTGTCACGATTTCACGCCTAAAGAACTAAATCGATTTTTAAAATTTTTTCACCAAAATAAAGTTACATTCAACATCAACATCTCATATAATGTCCCTACCGAGGGGCTCGAGTCTACCCCACATTAGGGGCGATTAGGCCTTAGTCAACCACGCTGGCCAACTGCGGGTTGGTCGACTTCACCTACTTACTTCACCGACCTAAGAATTTCTTCTTGTGGTGCAGGTTTCCTCACGATGTTTTCCTTCATCGTAAAAGCGTCGATTAAACGTACATATGAATTCAAAATTTGAAAACACATTGGTACGTGGCGGGGATCAAACCAGTGCCTCACGGGCGGAAGACGACGCTCTTACGCACTACGCTACCGACGCTTCTTTTTACATTATTAGTGGGTAATAAAGGCTGTATTTATTAATTTTTATTTAGATATCTTTACAAAACTTACATTAATGTAGTCATTAATTAACGTGAGCTGCCATTTTGTTATTTATTAGTGAGACAATTACGGAGCTATTCCTTTGAAATTTTATTTGACGTGTGCTGCTATTTTGTTATTTCTACGAAAATCTAGGTTAGTATGGAGATCCCTTTGCTTTGACACTTAGAGCGGTTCCACATAATCCGATGCGAGAGTTTTCTCCCGAGTTCTTGTTGTAAAAACACGTGTTGAGAGACTCCATTTTTAACCTCAATCTACCGTACAATTGTTTTTTGTACCGTACAAGTGCATTTTTACTTGACATTGGCGAAATGCGTTATATATCGCGAACGCCATTTATTTAAAGAAAGAAGAAGAATCCGATGCGATATCGGTTGAATGCTATGAACTTTTAATTGTGAAGAATGTTCATCGCAGTGGCTAATAATGTCGATCACAAGCTTGAATTAAATAAGCACGAAATATTTTGATATTAAGTAACAATTTCACTTGCATTAATTGGTTCCAAAGAACTTTATGTACATCGCGTGTCAACCATGATAAATAAAGTCTCATAAGAGACCTCTCACAATCCTAAATGGACTGTTTATTAAATAGCTTTAAATGAAGTGTATTATTTTTTACTAAAAATTGTGTGCGTGTAACCTTTACGCGCGATTGAAGTAAAACTTCTTTGACGTAGATCACTGAAATGATTAAATTATATACTTTGCTATTCACAATGGATCTGTTCAATAATATTGGAAATAAATAATCCTAATTGATTATGATCTTTGCCACTAGCTGGCGTATAAGTCGAGAAGCACGGAGTATATGACAGATACTTACGACCAATCGAAATTACTATTTTTAAATAGCGGAAACTACACAGACTATAGAATACTGAGCGTTACTTCCGTTAGAAAAATCTGAGTTACCCCCTAGTCGCGCCTAAAGAAGTTTTACTTCAAAAACTATTTAAGTTTTAAAATATACAATGATAAATTGTTAACAAGCCACAAATAGGACTTAGGCAATCAAATCCTTCTATAATTTTGAAATAATGATAATATTGTAAAAACCAAATATTCTCGTAGTAGTGTTATTGAACCACGAATAGATATTATTATTATTGTTTACATAGTTAAATATCTGGCTAAGCTTTATGGAGATGATAAAAAACACGATCAGACCGCAAAATAATTATGTCAAACAAGAATAAGTACCTATTAGTAGAATACTAAATTATAGCTATAAAAATTTGTTTTTCCTGTTCCTTCTATAGGCAGGGCGTTTAATTACAATCATTTTTGATGGAAAGCGATGATGAGGCCTATATAATACGAAGATATTTGTATAGAAATGTTATAAGCTTTAGTGCGGTGAGCAAAGTAGCTAGTTCTTAAATAATGAATCATTAATTTACTAGCTACTTTTTTAACGAGTCAGTTAAGTGATATATAACTTACTTTATAATTCATTAGCAGTTTACTGACGAAAATAATTGACAAAAATGATTCATTTATACCTCGACACGGATATAAGGATCTAATTATAATTACACTATGAATCATTGAACTGTATTCTCAAACTAAAGTCATTGTATTGTCTCACTTTAAGTAAACAAAACTTGTTATGGCACCATTAACCTTTGATTATAATATTAAACATTTACCGTCAGATAGTGAATACAAAGACAAGTTCAATAGACCATAGATTATTTTGACTCCATTGTTGTGTACCGAAAGCAGTATATTCCAATGTAAATATGAGTTAATCAAGCGTAAATATTTACATAAGATTGTAATAACACAATTCCAGATTGACTTAATTATTGTACAACAAGAAAGGACAAGTAACCTGTTGTTGTAAACTAAATCTTATTACGGGTTCGTAAGTGTTATTTTATGCAAAGCATTTTCATTTCATTTCATCTAACGTAGTAGGTAACAAGTTTGGTTTAAGGAAAATATGATTTACTGCATTTTAGATAATTCTACTAAGAGGGTCATTAATGTATTCATTATTGAATTTGATTAATAAATCAGTGTTTAATAACTAATTGCTTTCGTAACTGACAGAATTATCATGGTGGATAGTATCTACCGGTTTTCTGACCAAATATAAAATCATCATAGGTATACTTTATACATTCCAAATACATTACGACGTAACGCTTTCGTAAGTTACTCGTGAGTTGAGTATATGTAATTGGATGATAGATTTGAATGTCATTAGATCATATTGGCAAAACACACAATAAACATAGACTTTTTACAAAACTAACATTAGACTTTTTACTTTAGCTTTTTTTTGTAAAATATTTCTACTAAAATTAATTAAAAACATTAATTATTGTTCTGAGATGCATCAGATTCGCATGTCAAATAAGACTAATTAAAATTGTTTTAATCTCGTAAAGCAGATTCTTATAAGAATCCACGTTAGAGATATCGAGCTAACTGTGATCTTTTCCTTCTTAAGATTAAAATTAATTTTAGATGGAAATTACAGTATTGCGATAAAATGGGAATTTTGGCGACATTTAGAAATCCTGAGAGGTTTCAAAATCAGCCTAATGACACATCAAAATTACACATTTGATTACCTTATCATCTATTAACTTTAGTTCTAAAATTCGTCAATAGTCCCCCTACGGGCTGCCAATTTTAATCGGATGACGCTTGCTGCATTGAAACGCATAATTACGATTGGAGATCTCTCACGGGACCGTGTTCGTATTAGTTTTGACATCAGCTTGATGGATGGACCGCAATCTCTGGTCGAATCTCCTGAATGAACGCGCCCGTATATGTGACTACGTACAAATTTATAATCCCGCTGTTGTAAGGATTAACGCTTACAAAATAAGGTGCAAGTTAGCGTGTTTCCCCGAGCAAGTTAAGTTTGCCCGCTAAACGTAGATGGTACGGGCGATAGGTGTGTCAAATTGGGAGCACCGGGGTTGCTTCGACAGAATCTGGATGGCTAGTTGAAACTCTGATTGATTAGTATGAGACGTTTGGGTGATTTTTTGGCGTTGGACATGACCTTTTTCAAAGTCGAGCTTTTGAAGTGTTAACCTTTTTCTGTCCTTTACTTCAATCGTTTGAAGGCTGGACAATGTTTTCGGGTCAAACGCGCACTGTATGAACGTGCGCGTTTTGAGTCGAAAACATTAGTTTAAAGATTATTACATAGTTTAGGTGTTGTGAATTAGTTAGTATCTTAACCGTTTTTTTTCAGTATATGTACTTACATATACTTTTCAATAAAACATATCAACAAGACATATGTCCAATTACGATTATCTGGCAGAGTTATTTCAATAGCGCTATGATAATGAACAACGAAATTTGTTTGGGAATATGAATGTATGTGTGCTAATTATTAAAGGTTACATTTATTTAACAGATGTTTAAATTGATTTTAAAGGAGCATATAACACAGAGGTAGTTTATAGCTGGGACTGAAAATAAAATAGATTAAATAAAATTATATGCTTGAGAACTGCAAACAAGCTTGCTACCTGGTGTTAAGTGGTCACCGCCGCCTATAGAAACTTGCAATATTAAGGGTAAATCACTTAACAATGCAAGTGCGTTGCCATCCTGGGGACTGAGATGATAAGCCTTCCATGCCCAGTAATTACACTGGCTATCTTTCCCTTCAATCCGAAACACATCGAACTGCTTCACGGCAGAAATAAGAAAGGCGGTGGTACCCACAGAATAGATAAATATTTGTTATCTGGTGATATCTACCCAGACAACCCTACATATGGGTCTACCACCTAGTAAATATAATAGTTAGTAACAATTTATAGTAATAATTATTAAGATGGTAAGAGAGTTTTATAAAATATTTACTAAAGTTTAGTCATAATATATTTACTTTATATGATTTTTAAAGGGAGCTATACGAAACGGCGGTAGGGTTTATGACGATTTAAAATGCTTTGCAAAGTCCATTTTAATAAAAAAACTTTATGATTTTTCAACATTGTAACAACATCCACTGGTAACACAAAAAATTGGAAACACCGACTTCGTTATATTTTTTGTTAAGAAAATAAGACTTTCAACTGTTTATTTATAATCTTCGCTCAGAACCAAGGGACCAATCTACCCCTTAATTATGTAATTACGAACATTCTCAAAAATAAACGTCATTATAGTTTGCCTGTATTAAAAATATATTAACATGTTCTTTATGATGTTATTTTACAAAATAGGGTGATACCGACTTTTTACGATACTTTTTGTACACAAAAAATATATTTTTTAAGTTGTTAATAGTGTTTCTGAATTTCAAACGGAAATACATAGATAATGATATTTATTTCTCTAATAAAGAGAGATAGAAAAACATAGGCGAATAATATAAAAATTGACTTTTTTGTATAAGTTAATATTGCTGTCGACTGCAGATATGCCAACACTGTTGCCGCAGGTAAATATTTTTAAAATTAGTTTTACCCCGGACTTGCAAGATTTATTTGGCTAGATTATTTTTAATCAAGACTTTTTGGGTGATCTGGTGGTATGTAGATAATTTAATTATTGGTATCTTTTATTTTTAATTAAATAATATTATGTATCTAAATTAAGTGGCGAAAAATATATGACCACAAACACTTTGAACGAAACTGATTATGTGGCGTTCATTATCATTATATCCTTTTAAATAAAATCATTAACTATTTTAACCTACACATACCCGTTACTTTTTTATCACCCCGTATAATTTAAGGGATATTTCCTACATTACATATAAACAAGTCTTGCCATGGGACCAATATCGAAATAGCGAAAAAAATTGCTTACAAAAGTGTAGCAGCTACGCAACCGTAATGTATGGAACAGCTGATCTTATTTTCGCGATTTCAATGTTGGTTTCACAGCTAGAGTTATTTGTCTGTAATATAGGAAGCGTCCTATAAATTATTCAAGATGATAAAAACCTAACGGTGTATAACAGATAATGTTTTTGTTATATTATTCATTCGTTATATTTTTAATCATAAACTTCAAGAATAATAAAATAGCACTTCTGCGTTACAAAATCACATAAATATAATTTTCCAATTTTTTAAAGTATTTATTATTATTATTTAATAAAAATGCCTGGTCAGATGAGCGAATAAGAGTACCAATGAAACGCGCAAACCACCCCAATTTTTCGAATTTAACTTGTGTCGAAATATTTTAAACACAAAAGCTACAAAGATCACAGATAATATCTAATGTTGTCACATCACAAAATGGTTACTTCCGTTTTATTTAATTTTTTTACACAGACCACGGTGTAGAAATCCTTCGGCCCTTGAATGGCTTACATTGTGACATTGCATTTTATTGTGCACTTCTTAACTGTGGGCTTTCAAAATATTGTTACGGAACTATTGTATTTAACAATGTACCTTACTGGATGTATCTCGCTTGGTAAGATGTGCTTAGAGTTGATGTTATGTGTGACAACGATTGTATTAGTGTGACATACTGTGATCTTGCTGATGATTGAATTTATTTCTAATTTTATTCGAAAGTTTTTCAAAATTATACAGAAAATGAAATCTTGTCACGGTCCGCCTCGCTTTTTGTATGTTTGTTTTTTCTTGATTCAGACTTTTGATTTGCTGCTTAGTGTTATCTGAGTGCCGCTGTATATTGTTATAAAGTGATAGTTTGCATAATTTTCGTATATGGATGAAATTAAGACGTACAGTACAGGCTTGTGATAGCAAAAGATTATCGGTTGAATGATATTGATTTATTACACTTTAAATTTTGTATCGTGCCTATTGCCGTATCATGCCGGCAGAGTAAAATAGTATCACCCCATATCCTCCAATAGGTGTCATAGAAGGCGACTGATGGATCAGCAAAGGGGTATTTATCACCTTATACTCCGTCCACCAATCCGCATTGGGCTTAAACCTCCATCGATGACAAGAAGAGGTCTTGTGTCCCAGCAGTGGGTCGAATTAAAAAGGCTGTTTGATGATGATGATGATGAAAATTTGTATATTGTACTCGTTTTTTTTCCTATTAATATAAATCGTATTAAAGAATTTTATTAAATAAATTACTCAATACTTGCTAGACAATTTTAGTAAAGACTTATCAATTGTAAATTCTTTCGCAATTTTATTTTACGTGACGCGGTATTGATTGCGGTGGTTAAAATATCAGGTATTTTTAAAACTCAGTCCAAACTCAAAAGGTCTTTAAAAATATGAATTATAACTACCTATCTGATGATAATTTTACTAAAAGAAATAGTTCTAAAAAGAACGACCAAGATAATCAGCATATTCCCATTTAACATTCAAATAATGTTATGACGATGATAATTCAATTCAAAATTATAATGTAATTATTCTCGTTCAAGTTTTTAATTTTTAGGAACATAAGTCAAATGTGGGACGTTGTAACTGCTCTATGTTACATCTCATGCCCTCCGACGCATCTCATACGATTACACGCGTCAAAATGATTACCAAACCCAAACGAGATACCGATAAAGCTTCTTAACGAGACACATTGTTGCGCCTTTCACATAAACTGCACGTATATGTGGACACCATTTTATATGTTATGGTCCCTATCAGTAACAATAACAGTAGAGGAATATAGGATTGGAGTATAATAGAGTAAGTAAAATATTTCAAGGATTTGTAAAGAAACGACATTGAATCATTTTGTTATTACAACGAAGTTATTTTGGTCACAATGCTATGGGAAATATGATTTAAAATGTTATCTACAAGAAGAAAGAGTTAGCTATTTGATACACATTTAATAATATTGGTTTTTTATACTCCTATTCTAAAGAGGCTATATTTGGGTTAAGGCAATTTTAAGCAGCAGGGATCTAGGAAAACGTTTCTCGACCAAATTGAAAACATCATAAAGAAAGGCCAATTTAAAAGTACACGAAGATGCCAAGTCGATAACTGTGATAAGAGAAGATGAAGTGAAATATGTATGTAAGGCTCGTACCTTTTAGGATCCTCACACATAGGCTACCTTAAATGAGTGGGAAGAATCCGCTGCTTCATGGGTGCTTTCACTGGCCATTTTGCCACTAAAAGACACCTGTGTACAATAAGCTAAGCTGATGACCCTACCTGTAGAATGTGTGGGAAGGAGGAAGAAAGCATGGAACACATACTATGTGCCTGCAATGACTAGCCAATAAGCGACTAAAGGACTGGGCTTAGGTTACTCTAAATCAGAGGACTTTATAGACCTTATTCCCGCCAACATTGTGAAACTCATACAAAATGTTTCAAATATTGGCGGGGATGGGCGATAAGGAAAGGGAAGCACAAAAGATCCTAGGGTCGAAGTGCTCTGAGACACGGCCTCAGTTCCTTGCATAAGAATAAGAACGTTCGTATCAAGTGGAAAGAAATTATCTCTGCCTACCCCTACTGGAGAAAGGCGGGAATTTACATATAAAGGTGCATATACATATACAGCAGAGGGCCTAGACAAGTGGAAAACTATACAACGTTTCTGTTGAAGGAATGACTATTTTTGACTACTACTCATACATTTGTCACGACGGTTGGCATGGAGCTCTCTAAGTAATACGTCAGTTCAATACATTATATTCTTTTTGTTAAATGTTCGATGCAATCGATTGGCCACTTGGCTTGGTCCTCTGGTTAGTCTTTGACTTAATTTGGAACACCGTACAGACGAGTGTGGTTAAGATTAAATAGCATAACATATTCTTAGACCACAGCAAATTAGAGTATATATCCTGGGGTATCTCCGCCTTACTTAAAACGACAGTGAAATAATATATTAATAAAATAATATATTTCTTCGCTCACACCAATTCATCATCATCATCATCAACAGCTCATATAATGTCCCCACCGAGGGGCTCGAGCCTACCCCACATTAGGAGCGATTAGGCCTTAGTCAATCACGCTGGCCAAGTGCGGGTTGGTCGACTTCACACATAACCTAAGAATTTCTTCATAGGTGTAAGCAGGTTTCCTTACGATGTTTTCCTTCACCGTAGAAGCGTCGATTAAACGTATAGTACGAGAGCCCACGACCAAAACCATGTCTCATAGCAATACGGCAAAAACCCTATAAAATCGTTAGATTGTATGATTCTGAACCCGACTAGGTGTGTAGTAACGGTCGAAAGTGTAGCAACTGCGTGGGAGGCCATTTCTGCTGTGTCAAAAAAAAAAGACAGTCGGTATTATAGCAATACGTCTGATAGTGAAAATGTACATAGATTTTATAATTGTATTACGAAAAAGTTTGTTTTCAGACATTTTGCGCGTAGCATATAGCCTGAGCGCATTTTTGAAAATGTCAACAAATTTAGCCGACCTGTATCATAGCAATACGGATAATTTTTTTTTTCAACTTTTCGTATTGCTGCCATGATTACCAAAAACCTGTTTTCAGACACTTTAAGTGTAGCATATACTCCCAAAAACGAAAATTAATAACGTCGATTTAGCTCGACTCAACATTTTTTCGAAGACATAAAATTAAAAACGACGAGGCTTCGACAACTCTGAATCTCCAGTTATCCAATTACGACGCCTGCAATCTGCCACCATGCAAAACGGAATTGGAGAAACATTTATTACGAACAAAATATATTGCACAAGTCTGGAGCAACGCTCATACCAAAACGCCAACCGAACTGAACCCTGCAGATTGCGGATGGTATGAAGACAAGGGACGATTTCAGTTTTCGTGGTTCTCTGGCAACCAACTACCTGAGTTGAGCAACGTTATTTTGGACGACAAATCATCATCCACAACAGGTACAGTTTACATGGCTTTTGCTGTTAATTTCATAAATAAGTTCGTGATTTTCACTAACGATGTTTATTTTACAGAAGAGGACGTTGAAGATCTCCCGAGCGACGTCGAGAGTGATTTCGAAGACGACGATTCCGAATCCGACAGCGATTGAATACGAGAATATTTTGTAACTTTGAATAAACCGTTTTTTTTTTCAACTTCATCCCAGTTTCATTTTGTGAGATTTATTTCAGTCCTTCAACTTCAATGTTACGGTTTCGGGTAAATTCTTTGTTAATTATCATCTAATAAATTCAGGGTCGCAACGTATTCATTGGTTTGTAACAGAAAATTCAAGATGCCTCAATACGATTTTTAAATGATATCTGAGTATCGAAAAGTTGTCTGATAGAGAAGGTGCTACACTTAATTTGTCTGATATAAATTTTTTGCACATGTGGACAACTTATTTTATCATGTCCAACAATTTTCAGACATATTGCTATGATACCGATCGGTAAAATTTGTTAACATTTTCAAAACGGTCTCAAAATTTAATGCGTTCACATTTCCGTCTGAAAATTGTTTTGTTCGCATCAAATAACCAAAATTTACTAATAAAAAAGATTTTCAGACGTATTGCTATGAGACATTTTTTTTGTCTCATTTTTAATTTTTTTAAGTGATTTTACGGGTTTGCGCTACATCACTAACGTCTGAAAAATATGTTTCCGGTATCTCAGAACTATCATTCAACTACAGTCTGCAAATCAGACATATTGCTATGATGCAGTTCGGTAAAATTCTTTGACAATTTTGAAAATTCGGTCAGATCAAACGCTACGCGGAAAATGTCTGATATTGGTATTTTCGAGTTCAGGATAATCGTATCTATCGATTTGATGCGGTTTTGGCCGTATTGCTATGAGACAAAAATTTTGGTCGTGGGCTTTCTAACTAGTACATATGAATTCAAATTTTGAAAACACATTGGTACGTGGCGGGGGGATCGAACCAGTGCCTCCCGGGTGGGAGGCGCCGCTCTTACGCACTACGCCACCGACGCTATTCACACCAATTATTTAGCCCAAATTAAGCATATTTAAGAACTTGTGTTATGGATACTAGATAACGGACAATTATACTTAATAATCTAGATATTTTTATAAATAAACTTAAATAAATATATAAACCATGACTCATGAACAAATGATCGTGTTCATCACACTAACATTTGCCACTACCAGGACTCGAACCCGGACCGCCCGATGTGTAGGCAGCGTTACTGACCACTCCATCACGGCGGTATCAAATGATGGTTACCTTAAGTGTGGTTTTTCTTTCGGTGAGTACAGTCATACCCGGACTAGGTAATTTAGACTGTAGCATAACAACCTGGTAGTTGGTTTTTGTTTGTTGGGTCACTGAAGGTTAAGTTGCTTTTGGGCTCAATGCCCCTTTTGTGTAGATGACTGACTTGTCTGTCACTGTTTTAGGTATACTTACTTCTAGCCGACCCACACTACCAGACGTGGCTTTATGTTTAACCAAATGGTTCTCCGTCTAGTGGTTCACTCACCGGAATTAGACCCAGAGGATATTATTTGAACCAATAGTTCAACGACGTACAAAAACAAATTATTACACTCTCTCGCTTGGTTATAAAATAACCGAGTACCTACCGATGATAAAGAGCTCAATCAATCAGTCTTATTTTTCGTAAGTTTGACTTCTGGGATAATAAAGACGTACTGGTTCAACTGTTAATCTAGTCAGTTGTACTAGCGGAAATGCCCGGGACTGGCAACCTGTACGTAAAAGTAGTGTTAAAATCATGTATAATGGTATGGTAACGGTTTTCCATCAGGCTTTTCATATAGTCATCCGAGTTGAATATTAAAAATATAAACATAATGCATATCCAGAATAAGCAAAAAAATAGTCCACCTTAACAAGCAAAAGTTTGTAATTTTTAGTTATCCAATATTTCTGGAATAGCTACCTAATTAAATTGCGTAAATAGATTTCTTACTAATAAAAACATTGCTTTATAATAACAACAGTTGATAAGAGTCAGTTAAAATTTTTCGATAATGGCAGAGCAAGATCCATATGGTTAGCAAAAATAATTTGTTTAATTTACTGCGTAACATAATGTTTAAATATTATTAAAATAGATAGAGGTCCGTAGAATACACTTGCGATACAATATAAAATCATATATTATATATAAAATTTCCATGTCACAATGTTAGTTACCGTACTCCTCCGAAATGGCTCGACCGATTTTCATGAAACTTTGTATGCGTATTCAGTAGGTCTACGAATCGGCTACTATCTATTTTTCATACCCCTAAGTGATAAGGGTTTTTTTTTTATTTTTGGACGAAATATTTTGTTTTTATTTTTTCATTAATTTCATCATTTTCATTATTCTTTTTGTCCGTCTATCGCCTTTTTCTGGTTTTGTATCTCCAAAGGATTTAAAACAATATTAATAAGATCTTTTGTTGTCCGTCTATTTATCAAACTATTTTTTTAGGATCGCGTTGAAATATCAAGTTGTTTATCAATATATTGGAGCTGCAAATAAAAACAAAAATGACTAGAAAATGGAATTATTTTTGCATTAATGAACGTGTAAATATTTTAATAGTACATTATTGCAAAGGCCGAGAAGTAGGCAATTGCAGATCGAGTATGAGTTTGAAGGCCGAGCCGCAGGCGAGGACTTTACGAGACAGGCAATTGCCGTTTCGGCTGAGGCATAAGTATATAGTGCTTTTCTCAAAAGAATGCAGGGAAAGGCGGGGAAATAAAACATACTTTACCTTTGTCGCTAAATATACATCATCTAGGGCTTTAATTAAAAATTGCTTTATGTTTTTGCCTTTGAATCCGGTCGATTGTCGTTTAAATCTGGTTGAGTACAATCAATCTCCATTTCACTCTCTGAACCGCCGGAACTCATTTTAATTATTTTCATAAATATATTATGTATGTAAATAACAAATCAAGACGAATTTTCAGCTTTGCCCCCAATTTTCTATTTATCATCAAGACAAACGCATGTAGGCTATACAGCCACGTGAACGCAATTTGTACTAAGCAAAGAGCCTTCAGTATGCCAAGATTGATAAAAGAGATCCAATCAAAGAGTATTTAATAACTCCAGCACGCCGCGGCGCCGTTTCATATAACATTGCTGGAGCGTTGTAGTGTTCCAAATTCAAAAAACGCTCTAACAATGGATTTGGTTTTCTTTGTCCGTAAATTCGATACTTCGCGTGTTCTTTTTTCGAAAATAATGACAATATTTCCATGCATGTTTGAGAAAAATAATATAAGGTAGTTTCATCTTAACTGAACGTCAAATATTTGCAGAAATATTTCGTGCGGATCTTAGAAGTACGAATTTCAAAGGTTTGATGAAACAATGTTGCCATAAATACATAAGTACCAAGCACTGACAAATTTCAACGGCAAAAGCAGTGTCCCGGTAGCGTAGTGGTCGATGCAGCCGCCCGGATGCATAAGATGCTGGGTTCGTTTCCGGCCCTGGACAAGTAGATTTTTTGAAGTGAAACTTCTTTATCGGCGTTGGAAAAAAATTTACCGTCACATTTTTCCGTTACGCGCCATCTTGTATCGGCGCGTATTCATGTCTATGTAAGGCCATAAAGAAGTTTCACTTCTTACATGTGTACACTAGTACACGCACACATTTTTTTTTTTTTGTGTAATTTACCTTAATGCCTAGGGTAGTTACTGTTGACTTAGAATATGAAATTGGGCAGTATCAATGTCTTATAAAACAAGAAAAAGCAAAAATAAAACTGCAAATTTGTAAAATTACATCAGATTTTATTAATACCAGCCGAGAGACATCCACTGTTGGACATGAGCCGCCCCCAAGGATCTCCATCCGGATAGGTCCTGCGCTGCCCGAATCCAGCGGTTTTCCGTGACCATTACCTGATCATCAGTCCACCTTGTGGGGGGCCTACCAATGCTGCGTCTCCCGTTACGTGGCCGCCATTCCACGTTAAGAACCTTTTCGCCCCAATGACCGCCAGTCCTTGCAATGTGCCCTGTCCACTGCCACTTAGGTTCGCAATTCTTTGGGCTATGTCGGTGAACTACATGTGTATAAGCACGTTAAATTATACGATGAAAATGTCTTAATTCGATGATAAGTTCTATAAGGGTCTCAGAATTTTTAATTCCATAGAATTGAAATTTCAACTCCATTAACAAATCCACTTAACACAGTTGTTTTTGCGATCGATATGACAGAAAAAGTTCGATTTCACAAAGCAAATGAGTGGACTTATCGTTACCAGCTGTACGGAATACATAATTTAATGACCTCTTCCGACCACTGTTAGGAACTACAACTGCATTTCTGCTTAAAGTCCACTGGGACTTTGAACCTTAACGTGATGTATTAGCCGTCATCCATCAGGAATTCTCTGGAACAACTGTATTTATAAATTTGTCCATAACAATGTACGGTGCAGAAATCGAACCAGTCGGCGACACTAACAGGCCAACTTCTTGCGATTGTAAGTTGTAACAATGCAAAAATAATATTGTATTATTCGGGCCCTTTGTCTGTGTTATTTCTTAGTCCGAAAAGCTATAAGAATAAGGCATAACTAGATTTATTCTTGGTAGGTATTATTTTATTCATCTATGACTATTCTGATTGTAATTTTTAGACAAGAAAATATTTATGTATCGATAAAAAATTAAGACGCGTCCTATTAAACTGATATAAATTGCAACTTTCACAATCCTACCAGAATGAAGATTTCAGTATCTAGTTACAGTTTATGCACTGACATTGGTCACTTTCTTTTACCTTTTTACTACTATGTATTACTACTGGTACTGGTGTCACGAGAAGGTATCTAAGCTTAATTTTCGCTTACATATGATATTCTTGGGCATTTTAGTTCACTGTCCGTTCATCTACTTTCAAGGGAGCATGTTTTAATTATATCGTACACTATAGCGTACTACCTTTTGTTACTTTCTCGAATGCTGTTTTAAATCATTGACTTCTAACAAGTGACATCTAATTTATTTATAACTCTCACCTCTGACGACAGACTTTTCTAACTACAGAAGCATTAAACAAATCTTTATTTTGGTTTAGGAAAAACATTTTCAAGAACTTTATAAAGTTAATACAGTAGCATCAAAAACGAGTTCAAATACAAACTTCATGATAATGAAAATTCAGTCTACAGATTAAACAATACGACTATCATCCACAATGAAAAAAGGAACGAAGGCAGATAATTATATACCAATTTAAAAATTCCAAGAAAGGAATAAAGAATCAAAAGCAACAACGCGAGTAATTTTAGCGAGTGCGTTTCAGCTGCGAACTGACAGCCCCTCAATAAGCAACTCGATATTTTGAGCCACCCACAGGGTCGCGGTGTAACATTACAGGAAACCGCCGGTTGCTACAATTGTGTCATATGATAAACGCGAATCGTATAACTAGTCTAGTCAAGCCACGCGAAAATCGATTCAAGGTCCAAACCACAAGAAAGAAAGCAGAATATTCGAAAAACGACGACGAAGAAAAAAATGGCCAACGGAACCACAAAATGACAAATGACAATCGGGACATTAGAAAAGATAAGCTCGATAAAGGTTATTGTTGTCAAATGTTTTGTTGTACTTTTGAGGAAATGATCTTTGTGTGTTGTATGGATCGGTTTCCGAAAAGTATTGCATAATTTTATAATGGTTCCGGCTATTATTGACGCACGTGTTCTATTCAAATCGGCAATAAAGACATATATATACTTTTATTTGAAATTGCCATAAAGTTAGTACAGGATTAATTTTGCAAAAATTATTTTAGACGTACAACCATTCGTGTTGATTTTCTGAACAAGGTACAATGATCCAGGTAATCGTACATGTTATGGAAGGTAAAATAAAACACGATAATGACTTGCAATTACTAAAGAAACTAACAAGAACATTTCCAAGAACGGGGAGGTATTTTGTTTTACCAAATCACCGTTATTAGGCGTGGTTACTGCATTAGAGGCATATTAAAGCCTTTAATAAGTTTTGTGTAAACATTTTCTCCACTGCAAAATCAATGATGCATTTTTTGCAATTAGGTAAATGTTTTCAATGGTTGAAATTAACGTAGAAACACTATTTAAATCTCAAAGAAGTTAGCTATAAATAGAGATTGTGAGACTTCACATAATAGTTGTGATCTATATTTTTATTAAGATGCCAGTTAAGAAGTACACGTTGGAACACTAGAATAGCAAGAAAAATAATACTTTGATTTTTAGACATAGTATCTACGTATAATTATTTACCAGCAGTTAATTATTTACTTTTGTATTTCCATGAATCACTCTTTTAAGACAATATGTATTGTCCAGAAATATATCGATGAGCAAAGTATTTGTATAATAATATAAAAAACTACCGAAGCATCTATTCCTTTAAGAAAAGAACCGAAATAATTCGTGAGTTTCTATTCACAAAGAAGTCAAATTTAAAAACCACGTAGATCAAAATCGCGCTTATGATTCATCCAAATCACCTATAAACCGGACGGTCCATCCGGAACCCCATCATAATAACCATTTGACGTGTAATTTTTGTTACTAACGATCCGAAACAATGTTTGTTTCTGCTCTCCAGTCCTCGGAATGTTCTACAAACGTACGTGAAACCGGCAATCATTCTTCACGGAATGAGTTTAATGATAACCCTTAGAACAAGTAAATTATCAATTCCGCCCGAGGGATCGGACCTTGTTTTTGGAAAGCAGTAACAAGCCTATCATGGCGCTCCTTGAAATCATTCTGCAGGCCAATATCAACATTAATAATACTTGAAATAGGCTTCAAATGCTTGAAAGTAAAATTTTTTTCCTTTAAAAATAAAGCTGGTACATTTTTGTTCTAACGACGCAACCTTGAATGGTCTATCCAAATAGTGGCGTTTGAAATAACGTTTTGATTAATCTAGCCGATGAATCGGGAAATTATGAAGTCCTAATTATATTTCCGGTCGACAAGTTATATTGATTTGGCGTCACGTAAGCCCAACAAACATTTAATCATTTGATGACTCAATCCTAACAAATTGGTTTTTGTGGATTCGGGTTAATAATAGTAGGAATTATATGCAGTAAAGCAACGTTAATATGGACCAGTCAACAATTATTCTTATTGTGTTACAGAAATATTAAGAAAAATTTTGTCTAGTCTGAGTTAGAAGAGTAATAAACTATTCACAATCCTGGGTTATTCAAAAGAGGCGTTAGGAAGCACTTTGCAGATCAGCAAGGTGAGGGAGGTTAGTGTGCCGGTTAAGTTATCGCATCAGCTACCTTGGCATTTAGACTCCATTTCTGCTTATCATCAGGTAGAATAGAGTCATTTGCTATAAATTTTTATATAAAATAAGTAAAAGACTATAAAAGCGTGAGAGATAATATTAGTTAAGATTGCTTATCCAAAACTTTTGAAAAGAGCAGGCCCTGAAGAAATTGAGATACTATATAAACAAATCTTTTAAGTTATTCATAAACTGTTATGAAATTCCAATGTTTTGCATTAGGTATATTTCTTAAAGATTGTGTTTTACTTGGCGAAAAGGATAATTTCAAATTCAATTGACGTAATAACCTGTGGGTGCTGACACAGAGTTTCTCCAATTTGTAAGCAAACTAAAGTCGTAAAGTACATATTAGGAGATACTTATCCAAATCACATCTTTTAAACGTAGTCTAATAAAACTTTAGTGCAGATCGTGTTACAGTTGTTAAAAAGTCGATTTGCAAGAACAGCGAGTAACAGTGTATCGTCATATGATAATAGGCCGTAAATTGGTTCCATTTACTTCAAACTAGCTTGGTTGGACTTGCAAGCGTATAAATAATATTTAGAATAGAATACTCTTCATTGTGCATCAACATTTAAGAATTTAAGAATAATTACATTATGTAATACAATTGTACAATGGGCGGCCCCCAAAGAAATCCTAGTGGTATTCCAGAATTCTTTTTATTTTGATATCTATTGTATACAGTAGTTACAAATGTAATTGTTTCTTTTAAACTAAGGCTGGCACCGACCTCTAAAAATAGCTTTCATAATGAATTTAAGATCGTAATAAATCATAAAAAAATTATTTCTTTCTTTTCATCAGTTGTGAAGTTGGTTTATTTTTTTTATTTCATTTGTTATTGAAACAAAATTCTAAATGCCGGCGGCAAAAAATAGAACTATAATTACATTTTACTCTATATAAAAAACTAATGAACCGATTTTGATGCAACTTGCACAGGTCTCTAAGTTGGACTACACCTAGTGTAACAAAAAATAATTTTTGCAATCCGACTTATAGTTTTTGAGTTATGCGTGGACAAACATACAGAAAACATAGACTCATGAAATTTGGCACCCGTGATTAGAAGGTGGTATAGACTAACATATACTAAAACTGTGCAATTCTGACAATATTACATACATACAGGTCGAATTCATAACCTACTTTTATTGATTTTGAATTCGGTTAAAAAAGACTATGTCACTACGCCTTAGACATATTTTCAGATAGCATCAAGTTATACCCAGCAGCTTAGAGTTTCGAAAGTAAGTAATAAACGTTAAGGGGAGGGGCTCACTTACCCGATACTTCCCAACGCTGTTTGCGTTCGTGCAAACGTCAGTTCCTAACAGGCTGCAAGTTTTCCTTACTTCTGACTTTTCATGTTTGCCTGGTACTCTGAATCGAGTGACGACGAATGTACGCGAGTTAAGTTGTCGCTCATTTAAAAGTGGTACATTTAAATAATTCTAGTTTACGTTTCTAGATAAATATTCCGTAGCAGGAAATTAGGACATGTTTTCGAAGAAAAGCGACTTCAGTGAATTTAAGCACGCGATTTGACTGTTACAAAATTTTGAATTTAAGAGATATTTCTTTGATGGTTGTACGTGAAAAAATACAAGTAAGTATAATGAAAGTGCTGTTTTGTATGAAAGCCTAATAAATAATTACCAGCCACCAATTCTTGACAGGGAAGTTCTTGGCCTTCATCTCACGAATGCCAAGAACTTACCTGTCAAGAATTTAAAAAAAGTTCACCCATATTGGCTAAAACAAAATAATGGTATACAAAAATATTAGAGTTGATACTCTACTAATTCGAAATCAAACACGGTAATTATAAAAAAAAACAGAAAACAATTTAACTATTAAATGCCTTTTCAATAAACAACGTTCAATGTACAGTCAACAGCACGTCGGGCTATACAAAACTGACAAATTTCTCCAAACAATTTTCAACCTAAGACTATTCAATATAAAGTGCATAATCGATTGGGAGAATTTGACAGTTTGTGGTAACCCAACGTGCTGTTGTCTGTACATAATTGCGTTGACAACACCCCGTAAATTAGTTAGTCAAATATTTATTGTGATCCCGTATCATTTACTCCACAAATATAAAATTTACTGCCAAAGCTGTAATTAGAGCTAGGTACCAGTTAATTGCATATATTTAAAAGCACGAAGTAGTAAAGTGGTATTTGAGTAGCCCGTTCTGTGGGAAAATGCAATAGCATATTGTTTTTGTAGCTTTGTGAACACATCATAATAACATCTTTGCATTTATTCATGTGTGAATATTTACTTTAAAATTATATATTATATTATTATTACCTACCAACCAACCACCAAGTTGCAGTGATATTTTCATTGTAATGACTAATAAATGTAGGAAATTATAACGTGAAAGAGAAAAAATCCTGTAATTTTGTTTTTCGTTTGAATTTATATTAGTTTGTAAAATCGAACGGAGAGTAGGTTCAGGCTATTTTTTTAATGACCAAGCGGAGTGGAATCATTAGACCCCCATCCACTAGCGTTTATTGCAGCCGGAATTGCCAATCTTTATAGAATGAATTTTAGTATATGGGCAAAGCGCGAAAAATTACGGTGTTAAAATCTTTTTGTCCCTTCCGTCGCACCTGCACGACGCGACAACCTTGACTTAGTTATAAGTCGCAGGAAAGCATGTAGAGATGACATTAGTTAGTGACCTCAACGGTTTTATTATCCCTACGAAGATTCTCTACAGTTTATCCATGAAGACAAGTCGTCCGGAATAAACGGTAGTGGATTGGGGGCTAATTATCACCTGAATTATATAGAATACTTGCGGTGATAATTGGAACTAAAACTTTCAAAGCGGCGTATCGACGATGCACCCGTTTATATTTCGCCGCCATCTTAGTATGTACGTCGCTTTGACGGACGCGAAGTGCTCATACAATACGGCGTACTTTATATCAGCTAAATTGTAATCCGGCTGAACGTGAGGTAGCCGTATTACATAACGGTGACGTTTTACAATACGGCGCGCCTTTTTGTAATACATATCACTAATAAGCTCAATATCCTGTGAGGGTTGTGGAGAGCTTTTCTAACATTTTCTGTCACACATAAACTTATATTTGACAGTTGGTCATGGCTGCATGCATTGTTCAAAATAGTTTTTGCCAGCATGTCGCCTACTATGACGCTTCAATAAGCCTTAAACCCAAATAGTATCTAAATCTTCAGTAAACCAACAAACAAAACCCCGCAACCGGATCACATAACTCTTTAATAAAACTATATTTTATGAGAAATAGATAATGTTGTTATATATTATTTGGAAATATAATTCGTTGCCCATTTATTCCGAGAATAACCAAACTTAATCAAACATAAATGTTCGAATAAAGCAAAAGAATAGAAACAGGTCAACTGTTTGCTTTTGTGATGTTGATTGCCTTAAATAATAACGACAAATAATCGAAAATAACGATGCCTTCCTTCCTAAAATGTTTGATGTAGGCCCGGCCAAGCGGAAGAGGTTAAGGGTTAAATTGCCATAAAATGTTATTTTTTGTGCTATTTTTGTATATATTTTTGATACTAACGTCCACGCAAACGCTTTGTCTGAAGTACAGTGAACAACTTTAATAATTCATAAAACTCTTTTGTTACCCCAGTTTAAGATAAGCACCAATCTAGTTTGACGGGGAAGCACTAGATTTTTTTTGACTGACTAATGCCAGCAGCCACAGATGACCATCGCTGCGTCACCGGAATTGTTTTAGTCCTCTAGTATTTAATCCGAACCTCTCTAGAACATTTATAGTCCTCAAACTACTCCCTAGGTGGTAGACCCATAATTATGTAAGGTTTGCTGGGTAGGTACCACCGCCTTTCTTATTTCTGCTGTGTTTCAGTTTGAAGAGTTTAATTACTAGGCATGGAAAGCATTATCATCTTAGTCCCCAGGATGGCAAAGCACTTACAGTGTTTAAAGATTTACCCTTAATATTGCAAGTGTCTTAATATTGTAAGAAAAAAAAGCATCAGCAAAAGAGTCTATATGTCGCAGCCATATCGTTTAACACGCCGTCTTACAAAACGGCGCGGCAGATTGCAGTGTATGAGAAATGTTAACCAGAACCCGTTTCTTAATAAATCCGTAGTAGATTCTATCAATATTAGTCTGTATAATCGAATGGAGATCGCTTATTATTGGTAGGTTCAGGTTATATTTTTATGACTAAGCGGTGTGGAATTATTGTCACTCATCATTCTCACACACTACACCCGCAGCGCCGTTTTGTTATACGGCGTGTTTTACGATGACTGCGGCATATACTTGATGATGATTGATAATAAGGCCAAACACTGAAAAAACGTAAAGGTTAAAAATAAATAGAAAGCCAGCATGTTTGTCAATATAGCATCTGCAAAGTTTGTAGCTAAAAACGGTAAGTGTATTCTATATCAAGTTTACATAGATATCTAAGTGCTGGGCTTCAGAAGAAGCTCGCGAACACCTTTACTGAAAAACATTGCACTAACATAGGACCTTTGTGACTCGGTTACAATTATATTGGTAATTTTTAATAAAAATTACCGAGATCAAGCACTCAAGCACAACGAATATTTGATCCCCTGGGTGAATCCTGGACTTGTAGACTAGAACTGATATCGGTGGGTTAATTACTAGACCACAGAGGTGATAAATTCATCAATCATAAGTACTTATTATAAAATACAACAGTGCATGCAACCTAATAAACTACAAAAACAAAGCATGGATCAAGTATAAGGAGAAATTAGATTTGCAATACACATCTTCCTTCAGTAAAGTTACATAAAAAATAATCACCTCTGATGTTGACAAGCTACTCCGATAGATGTTGCGATTTTATCATAATAAGCCGATTAATATGCTCGCGCGCATTATAATCAAGATGGCGGCAGTGGGTGGGGCTACTTCTGCTGATTGGATGACATTTAATGATGACACAGATGAATTAATGGATGGCTTTTTGTTAAATGAAAGGCAATTGATAATTATGTTGATATTTTTTAGCCTCTTTTTAATAATAAAAAACTTATTTTATTTCCGACGTAGATGAGTTTCAATTTTACTTATGCCTCCGTGGTCTATAGTCTTCATTTCTTCGTACAGGCTGTTTCCGCAACTCGATAACTTTTGAGCCTGTTTTGCATCGGAGCGTGAGAGGTCGGATCAGCTACCATATCTCTTCCTGGACTTATCCTACCGCTTTGGTGTCTTTGAAGACAAGGGAGTAGTTCCATAGTACCACGGTCGTGCGTTGCTTCGGAAGGCACATTGAGCTGGTGGTCCCGGCTGCGTAGTCCTTGTCAAGGAGGGCCTGGCTGACGGCCGGCCGTTAAAGTCTATTAGTGTGAAACCTTTGCATCTATGTCGATGTATGTCGATAGAAGGAAAAAATATATAGGATGCATAAACTTTTTTAAAAAATAATATCTACCGATGAGGTACCGAGTTATCCCTAGAGCGTTTTCTTCGCAACCGTTCACAAGTGTTACTTGGTACTGGTATTTTAATTGGTCTAATAACAGTACATGTATCAAATGCTCCATTGTCTCGTTGAAGCGTGTCAATTTTATTGGTGCATGAACATACTGTGTTTTTTGTATCTACCCATAATATTTTACTGCTTCTGTGGTTTAGTGGTTTGCCTACTAGAATTAGATCCAGAGGTCCCTTTGAACCTCAGGGGAGGAAAATGTAGGAGGCCGTGTGATGTCGGCAGAGTAGAATAGCATCACCCCAAATCCTCCAATGGGTGTCGTAGAAGGCGACTAATGGATCAGCAAAGGAGCATTGATCACCTTATACTCCGTCCAGCAATCTCCATCGAGCAAGCGTTGTGGACTGCCTAAACCTCCTTCAATAACAAGGAGAGGCCTTGTGTTCCAGCAGTTGGTCGAATTAAAAAGCCTTTATTGGTGATTGTTGATTGATGAAGATACTTATGTATAAAAACCTAACTAGCTAGCCAGATGTGGTAGCTAGCCAGAGGGGTTGTCAAAGTGTTAATATTATTACGATGTTCCGACAGTCAGTGGTAAGATTGCTAGCCCCTTAGTGGTTGAGGGTTCTGACTCTTATCTTTCATCTAAACTGATGCTAAGCTATGACGTACCTGTACCTTTGACTTGTAGAAAACATTCCACTACTGTACAAATAAACTAAATATTTAATCAAAGTGTTTAAGTTTGAAAGAATCTTTAAATAAATCAATATTACTGGAGTTCATCGTGCGTTTATATGGATACAAATAAAGTCTGTGCTGACTAGAATATAATATGATAATAATAATTGACAATCGATTCTCGAACACCTTCAACATATTAGCTCGTTCAGCGTATCAAGTACTTAATGATGCTTAGACACATCGACAACTACCTCGCAAAACAGCAGTAATAAACCGTATATCAATGTAGATAGAGTAGGAATTGCAATGTAACTTTCACAATTTAATATGTAGTTTGTTGTATTGCACAGCTGTTTACCTTTGGTTGACCACATTAGCATAAAGTAAAGATAGTTCAGAAGACGAATTCTAGTGTTCAATCAAGGAACATGGTGATCAGCCACTATATAACTCAGACAGTGGATCCGTACTTCAAGGTCGTATAAATAATACAATATCCTGTGTTATAACTCGAATGTCGTAATAAACTCCAATACATCGTGAGTACGAACAAATAACCAAAGAAATGGACCACAGGTCACATACAGCAACTTAATTGCTTATCATGCAGCAGATGAACTCACCAAATTAGGATCCAGTACAGAATAATTATATGGATTGGAAAAGGTACCACGGATCTCTCAGAACAAAATCAAAAACTAAACACAACAAACCACCACACAGATGAAAATAATGAAGAATGCTTCCGTTCCCTTATCAGATTATGGTGGGACATATTGATAGAAATAAAGGTTATAACATACCATGACCCAACTACAGTTTCATTAAACTAACATACAATTTCCTCAATACTACTGGTTTTAATATAAATGGCAAAAAGAATAATGTATTGTATTTAAAAATATCATAAATAATTAGAATTTATTTGTAATTTTCTTTTCTTAATTTAGGTAATAAAATTTATTTTGCACATTTTCTAAATACCAAGTAAAAATTTTAACATAACAAAATTGTTTTGAGGTGTTCTCGGATTCTGTGCATTGCTAGAACGCGTAAGCTTGCCTACTGTGCTTTTTTATTTTATGACTACAGTGACTGTCAACGTTCACAAATGGACGGCCGTAAATGTCCATGCGGCTAATTTAGTACCCCATCACGCGTTCGATTCTTGTTCGGGACGTTATAGCGGTGGTGGGCGGTGCTATGTTGATTTTCAAGATATCGTCGTCTTATTTCGTTGACACGCGTCCTTATTCGATTAGTTTGAATATAATCAGTTCACTCAAAGTTTTAAGTAACTTGAAAACATTGCGATGATGCAAGTATTTTAAGCCATGAGTTGGTCGTAGGCGTGTTTGTTGTACTTAGGAAATACATAATCAATAATTACATTTGATGGGTAAATATTTATAAATTAGTAAATAATAAAAATATATAATAATAATTTTATTGCACGCAACACAAATAATACACAATAATAAATTAATATACCCATACCAATATGGAATTAAATGAAAAAAAAATGACTCTTTATTTGAATAGACTTTGCTAAGTACTTTTAAATCGTCAAAAGCCTTACCACCATTTCCACCATTATGGGAGAAAATCGTGATTTTATGTAGGTACCAATTGTATTTGAAAACTCTATTGTTGGTATGTATTTTAAAACTATTAAAGAATGTAACGATACATTTAAAATATTCGTTCCTACAAGTCAAACACCTACACTAATCGACTTTGAATCTGGGATCTTTGAAATCAGGCGTTCAACAATCTTAACAACTCAACATTCAACAATATAGTAGGTTTATGCATACATTTACTCTTATATCGACTAGCACTGGCGCCTATGTTACTTATTAAAAATATACCATTGAAAGATATTTAAAAATACAGTCTAGTAAGTACCTAGTTTTAAGCCTCTTCGTTAAAACATTGAAATCTTTTTATAATATTTGTGTAGGTAAATAATAAAACTCAGAAGAAATAAACAGTGCTATAAAATAAAAACCAGTGCTTACCAGAATAAGGCTAGACGTTAAAAATCCAGAATACCTACAGCAATGAAACATCGTTTCCGTAAAAGGAACAGAATTATTGCATATTGACTGGAACACAATGTGATTTGACAAGTCATCCAATTCAAATGCTTAACGACTAGGCCATGTACGAGGATTATGTAATTACTTGATTCCGATGTATACGCCTTTTATAAATTATGAATTAGTTTTCGAATAATATTAGATATTTACCTATTTATGGTGATGGATATCAATATAGACGGATAAAGGGAGAGGTAAACCATAATAAAATTATTGTGCTTATAGATAAATTGATAGGGCAATAATAAAGACAGGATTTAATGTTGAGATGACTAAAACGTTTTTCTCTTCAATGTAAATCATCAGTTGATATGATTTACATTGAAGAGAAAAACGTACATAGACCTAAATAAGTTTGGGAACAGGGTAAAAGGCAAACTAGTGTAAGTAACTACTAAACTAATCTTTATAACTCACACTTCACGTGTTCTACTAAACAAGTACCTACTAAACTAATAGTTTAGAAGTTACTGGTTTAGTTAGCTTAACTAGTCAAAGGCAAACTAGAAACTAGAAAGGAAGTGCATAGCCGTTTTAGAACACTTTTGGTTTAAATTTTCAGTATCATTTGTGGTAACCAAAATTAATATTTTTATTTACACATTTCTATTACATTTACCACCAGTAATAAATCTTATAATGATGCCAAATTGTCAGCTGATGAAGTAGAAAACACCGTCTTCGTCTTTTCTTCTCCGGTTGTCCTTGTATATGAATCTGACGATTTGTAAACCACGTAGGTACTTAATAGGTAAATGAAAAGCTAAGCCAAGTTTTGGTTTAAAGTGATAAAATTTTAAAAAAAGCTCTATGGACTTACGTTATCTCTAAAGCTTTTTCCTTACAATAAATTATACTTGTAGAGATAAAAATTAGCTATCGACGATTTATTTCAAATGAATGAATGAACTTAAGAACGACCTTACGCTTAGGATCTATTTTTATTGGTTCCTTAATGGATTTTCGTAATATGATACTTAATGTTCGTGTCGTTTTTTCGTGCACATGCGCTTTTACATACACAAGGTACACGTTAAGCATTTTAAAGAATGTGACGATAAATTTAGAATAGAATAAAACTTTATTGTAATTAACTGTTTCAACAAATACAAACATTAATTGATTTCTTGAGCGAGGATCGTCAGAATATTCATGTTCCACTGCTGGGAAAATGTGGTCTTGTGTCTGTACGAGTGTAGATACCAACTGCCTTCCATTATATAGTGTGAACATATTGTTTTAACTTTGTGGGGAATCTTCATTCAGCTAGCTTGGCGCACTTTACAATTTGTTAACTGTTGGTAACATAACGAGACCATTTTTGTATATTTTCACACATATTTATATATAACCAATATTTCAAGAATTTAAAGTATAATTATGTAATACATTTAACACTCAATTGTTTTCATAGTCGTGAGAGAACTAAGTTTGCATACAATTTGTTATGATTTTATCTTTTTCAAAGCTGCTATCACTGCTTTCGATCAATAAGAAACATACAAAGTTATCAAATACGAC
The DNA here is from genome assembly GCA_955850985.1 of Elophila nymphaeata. Lineage (NCBI taxonomy): Eukaryota > Metazoa > Arthropoda > Insecta > Lepidoptera > Crambidae > Elophila > Elophila nymphaeata. The sequence continues at coordinate 16,140,988 of OY039079.1, forward strand.
ATGAGTATGTAACTTTAATGTTCTGATAAAAAAATACACGACATTTTTATCACAGCGTCTTGTCAATGTTGACTTAAATTAAATTTTGACTGTACAATACAGCAAATAATGAGTTATTTATTGAGTTTACGGTTGCCTCGCTAAGATCGTTATTATAAGTCAGTAGGTGGCAGAAGTAATTGAGCATTGTCTTCTGTTTGACGTGGGCGTAGTACATATAAGCAGCTTAAAGCTTAATGCTGATTATTTAACACGAACCTATGGATAGTGGGGAGATTTAGAAATAATGTATATGCGGATATTTCTAATTTGGTATCATTTAATCAATCTCATTCACAATGGGTCTCTCATTGTGCATGTTTACTATCTTAGAGCAATACAATCATCATGTACTTAAAAAAAACTTTCTTACTTACCTATTTCATATAAAGGCAATCGTGGAGTGCGCAGTAATGTACACTGAGATTCTTGTGCTCTATAAACACAGTAGTCAATATACCTACGTTAAGGAAGTAAAGCTTAATAACTGTTGGTAACTTTTGTCACTAATGATTTAATATTTGAAATTAAAATCTGTTTCGGTGTTTTGTATCATATAGACGCCGTCTTGGTGGAGTGGTCAGTATAGAGTATAGCTGCCTACGCGTCAAGCGGTCCGGGTTCGAGTCCAGATTGCGGCAAAAGTTTGTGAGACGAACACGAATATTTGCTGACGAGTCATGTTTGTTTATATATTTATTTATGTTTATTTATTAAAATATCTAAAAATTATTATGTATATAAAAATTGTCCGTTATCTAGTATCCACTAAGGCCCGTATTACAAAATGACACTCAGAAGTCAAACATGTCTTGAGAATCGTTTGTCACTTTTCTCCAGACATGTAAGATTTTGTAATGTTGTATGTAATTATTAGCTACACCGCTACTTGATTATCCGACGCCTAGAGTACGTATAGATTAGGGCAAACTATCACAGTTATGAACTCATCTAAATCATGAGAATAACTAATGGTTCTTTTAAGTCGTAAGGGATCGGCCGGACTGTGAACAACTTTGTACATGTGTCTTGTAATCAATTATTTTCTAAGAATTTGCAATAACAGAAAATAAAAATAAAGTAACATCACAGTCTATTATAAGTCCTTGTAGTCGGTCAACAAGCATGAGGGCAATCGTGAGCGGGAGGCAGGGCGCCGCAAAACACTCGTTTGGTAGACGCTTGTCCACTGTTGGTCCAAAAGCGGTCGAACCATATATGTTTTTACGCTGTAGTAACAAAATACATTTTAAATTTTATAAATTTCTACCATACAAAGTTTTTATGACTAACATGCTTCTAGAACAGCTAGCATGCTTCTGTAGAAACGAGCTAAGTTATTAGAAGATAGTTAAACGTTGTCCTCATTTAACGGATAAGTAAAATGAATAACAACGAAATATCTAAATGAGCAATGTGGAAAAACCTCTGATGCACAGAAAGTAGGTATCTAAGTAGGTATACGTAACCCTCATGAACACCCAGCCCTAGCAAGTATTATGCGTAGATATTATTAATGGACACATTGAAAAGGTAATTTGTCGTAATCGCTGCCGATGTAACTGTGGACGGTTATGAATAGATTTTTTAATGTGAACATTGTAAGATGTTATGATAGCGTAATGAAGATTGACAAATCGATTAATAGGTTTTTGTCGTACTTAAAGAGTCGGAAATACTAAACGGTATATGTATACTCTTATAACTACTGATTGAATGTACCTAAAGAAAATCAAAAAGTTTTTACGTCTTGTCATTTATAAATATTCACATAAAAATATCAATCAAACTTCTTTAAGAAATAAACCGTATTACCTTAAAATTTAACTTTATTATTAAAATTAAAGCGGCAATTAATAAGCAATAAAGCATTTATATTCATATTAAAGGCATGAAGTTAAAAATGCACACAAACATTTTCTATGTTTATTTATATCGTCTTACTTACTTTTCTTACTTAATTTCCGTATGAACCAAACAAAAAATCGCTCAAACATTAAAGCGGATCACAGAGATATTTCACGACATATGTCGGTACTTAGCCCCGATTAAAACTTCTCCTTTGCTCAAAAGTTAATCGTGGAAAACGTAAAAGGAAATTCGTTGCATTTGTTGCTTAATCTGCTCTTTGCTTCTAATAAGACTAAGCCTTGACGTAAATACGACGTAAGAATTTCTTATTAGGGCTCAAATAATGAGCTTCTATTACTCCTAATGAGTGAATCCCCGGTATTTGTAAATGAACGTTAGTTTTCAGGATAAGGTTGCTAGCTTTTTGTTCTAATTCATTAGCTAGTGGACTAAAGGCCAGGCCTTTCCAAATATTGTCAAAGGTAGATTCGTTAAGGACTTTAAATTACTATGAATGAGCTTTGAAATTAGAATAGACAATTATATGGATGGATGGGTTGGAATAGCAACTTTGTCCATTTGGGATCATGTATGAATTTGATGAATGAATATCTGTAAGAGCTTTAATAAGTGTTTAATTGTGTTTTAGATTAAACAAGGTCTAAGTAAATTTAATTTAGCCCATATGGAGTAAAAAATATTAGATAGTGGAGTTACTCGCATTCTATATCGTAAAGGAGTAAATAAAGGCGACAGGCTGGCAACCTGTCACTACTTGGTGGTACTGTATGACCTAAACTGCCAAATGTGACACCAATGTAACTTAAATTTCTGCGCAACCCTTTTGCATTGAAACCAAAAGGATATTTATTTTATGTTTTAATTAGTCTTGTTAGTAACTTTGTCAAGAGGTTTCAGTTCAGCCACAATATTCTTCCAGACAAGACCGCAAATTATGGAACATTCGCTTGTAAATTGCTTTTGTAATTGAAGGCATTTTGTTACGAATATCTTTTTTTGAATCATTGTGGATCGTGGGTTATGTAATAATGTAGGCATTTGATGATAATTCTGATTTTTAGGTAGCAGACATCAAAATAAAAATAGTATAAGTGAAGCCACTAGAAGTAATTTTTCTATTTTTTTTTTCTCATACTATGTCTACAATTTTTAATTGCATGAGAGTGAGTCCCATCTCATGAGGACTACGAGTCAACATTATTTATCTCGAAGCTTCAAATTCGAAATCCAAGAAAATCATGAGGTATATAAGCAAAGTACCTACTCAAAGTAAACATTTACATCGCCACAGAAAAATTTCAAAGTAATCCTATTACAACTGGATGCCCTTAAGTAGTCCTTGCCTATAAAAAATTAACAAAATGAGTACCTTTTATTCAAAATATTAATAAAACTAGCTGTGTGGGTGTCGGAAATAGCCTACAGCTTTCCTCGATAAATGGACTATCCAACACATTTTTTTTCAATTTGAATCAGTAGTTCCTAGATGTTCAAATATATTAAATTAGATGTCCTATAGTGTACCTTAAACCGACTTCATAAAAAGGAGGAGGTTCTCAATTCGACTGTATTTTATATGTATGTTATCTCAAAACTCTTTACTGGGTGTACCGATTTTGAAGATTCTTACGTTTGGAAGCTGTTGCTTGTCGTGTTGTCCCATTTATATTTGATCGACATCTGACGAGTAGCCTTTGAGTGAAGTATCCTTAATAATGCCTATTTAATTGACGTCGAAGATAATTATCGTAATAGTTTTATTACTTGTTTGTCCTTAAGATCTCGAGATAGTCTCCCGAAAATTTCTATACTTAAAACACTAAAAAGCAAAATATAATTTATGTTAAAATAAAAAAAAACCGCCTTCAACACTAAAACAGAGAAATACAAATTTTGTTTAAAACATTTAAATGTTTTTTGAGGTCGGTTCCAAGGGGAGACTTTATTATTTAGAAGAGTTTATTCCAAATTAGAGGTCGGCACCCGCCGATAGATTTTTTAAACAAAAGTTGGGTTTGAAGGTGGTTTTCTTTTATTTAAAAATATTTTTTTGCTTAGACCTTTTTAGTCGAGTCGGGATACTGCTAATATAATTGATCCATAAATAATCTCCATATTTATAATATTTGCACCAATACCATATAAATATTTGCACCAATACCATATAAAACATTTTATTTCAAAACTTAAGAGTGACAAGAATTTTAAAATATAATACTCATTTAACACTCAAACTATTAAACAAAAAGCATATCAAGCAAAACGCATAAAACATTCATAAAAAGGCTCCGAAATGATGCCCAGTGTTTAATCCTACCACTTACGTGATAGCCCTCTGATGCAGTCCGCCGTGACCGCACCCCGCAATGCAATTTAACGTGATTGCGTACAATGCATTTATTATTTACCCTTGCCATATCTGCTGCAAGATTAAACGGCGACTTGTGCGAAGATTAAATCCAGGATTTTATTCCCATATTGCCGTACATTCCCACCCTACAGTTGAGGCAGAAAACTCGAGCATTCATTGCGGGTAGCCAAGCTATGTTATCAAGGGCTGACAACTCGCCATTTTCACGTTCTTCATAATTTCGATTAGTCTGCAATATTTTAGTTTTAAATTTTTTATTCTTAATTTGGTTTCTAATTTTTGTTTGGCATGTTTACATATGATTGAAAATGATACCAAATTAAATAGAAAACGAAAAACACGGACAAAAAACATTAATTTAATTCTTACTACATTAATTTAAAATTTTAAGCGTCTACTCCACGAGAGAGTGAATCACGATGACTATATATCACCGTGTGGAGACACTCACATATACTTAATATTTCATTTAGTGGCATGGCGATAACATCGTTGCGATTTACTCGCTCGTGGAGGAGATGCCCTAGTACTGCCAAAGCATGATTTTTAGGCAGACTATTTCAATCATAATATAAAGAAAGAAGAAAAGAAATACATTTATTGACCAGCACAAAACAAACATGAACCAATAAAAAATAAGAGATAACAATAGAAAAAAAAAACACACAAAGTGAACTACATCAGAAGATAAACGGATCAGAAGAACGAGGTACGAAAAAACCTGCAAAGTTTGTACCTATTTTAGTAGGGCTGTCACAAGTGGATAAAATATTAAAATTACGACTGCAATTAAAAGAATAATGTGATCATTACTGTAAGTAAAATTACGTAAAAGACGCAGGGCCTGAGAATTAACAATAATAAATTGAGCCAATATGACGAGTGGTCACGAACACAAACCCATTCACGCAGTATGTTCGTGTAGTATATACTTATTGTCTAATATAATACATTCTTACTCTACATCTCATACTACGATAGTTAAGCTATTTATTTACTTTAAGCTCAGGAGCTCAATTTGAGTACCGAATTTATAAGGTACAAAGATTATAATAATCATAGCTAATCCAGATCTCCGAGACAAGTTATTGTTGATACAACAAAATACCAATACACCGTGACAACCCTACCTACTGCAAACCAAGATTTATATGAAGTTCGTGGTTATTTATACCCACCAGCTGTATTTTTATTCCCCGTGTGATATTTTTAATAAGGCAACTGAATAGTACTGGCTGCACCTTTTATTAACTTTTAAAAGCATTAGGCGGGCCCAAATTGCTGGAATTTACCACTAACTATTTGTTTGTCTCGCGACTCTCTTTGTTTATGGTATCAGTGTGTTGTTAGAATCATAATGTTGTGTGGAAGTTGATGTAGTATGAAGGCTTGGAGTATATTAAACTTGTTTGACTGACGAGAGCCAGTGTTTATTTTAAAACATAATTGCGGCAGTGATGAGCCCATAATTGGGCCTCAACATGGATGGCCTTATGCAAATGTAGCAATTAGGTTAATATAGAACCCAACTGTGACCCGCGCAGCTAACAGCGACGGCTTAACAAATTTACCCGCGCGCCCACTTGCATTAATGGGTTAAGATTTTATTATGTGGTAAAATGTGGAATAATTGCGATCCTCGTTTAAGTGACAACATTATTCTGGATGAGCGTGCTAAGTCTCATTCATTTGTTTTAATTTCAGACTTCGCGTAAATTATTTCAACGAAATAAAGGTTTTAACCCTCTTTTGTCCGTAGCACTGTTTTATCTGAACTCAACAAATCTTTAATCGGTAATCATTATGTGTAATAAAAAACCAAACTTCTCGCATGATCCAAATATTTTTTTGACAACTCATAGGTATTTATCTTTGATAAACAATTTTTTTCTGCACTTTTGACAGCTTCTTTAAGATTTTTGGCCGAAAGAAATTGACAATAATTTTACTTAGCAAAAGTCATTCATATTGAGAAATATGAATGACTAGCTTTTGCCCGCGACTTCATCCGCGTGGAATAGTTACTTTTTATTTTTTTTGTAGTGCACCCTAAGTTTTTACTTATCATACACATGGTGCCAGTAATTATACGTATATTAAACTTACGTATAATTACTGGCAAAGTTTGTATGGACTACCATACAAACTTTCAATCCCTATTTCATTCCCATATAAGTCGAAATTTCAAAAACGCTAGCATAAACATTTATTCATTTCTAATCAAATTCAAAGTTTAATGATTGATCTTCAATAGCGATGAAAATATACTATATTAATTTTCAGACTTTATCACCCCATTTCCCCTTTTAGGGGTTGAATTCTGAAAAAAACTTGAAACATGTGTTTTACTCATCTATCAATAGGAGTACTCTTGTGAAGTTTCGAATAAAATAGTCTGACTAACCTTGTTTCCCCATACAAACTTTGGACCCCCGACCACCTTAGGGGGTGAATTTTGAAAAGTCCTTTCTTAGTGAACTCCTAGACCTCATAAGGAACCTACGTGCCTTTGGAATCTCTATACCCAAAAGTTTGGGCTTTGCGTTGATATGTCAGTCAGTCAGTTTCTTCTTTTATACAACATGTAAACTAAATAACCAACACCCTGAATACAGGTGGTTTGGGATCGGCTTCCGAGTTGATATCAATAAATTTTTTTCAAAAAAAAAAAACATTTTTTTCAAAAAAAAAAATATTGAAATCAACTCGGAAGCCGATCCCAAACCACCTGTATTATGGGTGTTGGTTATTTAGTTTACATGTTGTATATTTATTTAAGTAGATAAAAATTATACCGTGTAAGAAAAAGAACGGTAACGCATTGTCATCTTACCGACTGTGCTGTGGAGTTCATTCAGTTCATCTGGTTTTTCTTATCCTAGTCCTAATTAAGGTCTGTGCCTCATAAAAGTACTATAGATTTTGACATAGTTTCATAGACAGTAGACGTCTTATATATAATGCTGTGGGCGGATAAAGGTCGTAACACACTTAGCAGCTTGGAAAGGGAACGCCTCTTTTTATACTGAACGCTACAGGCACAAAGTCATATGAGGTTTGTTTATTACTCTGTGCTACGGGACAGTGACTATAGAACGAGTATGGATCGTAGCTCATCGCCTAATGACACGCTTATATAAGCTTCACCCTGTATGTTTGCTTGTATGTACCCGACTCCATTGTACGCAATTTTGACTTACTTTAAACGGTCAGATTTCATTTGGACTTATCAAAGACCGTTGAAATTACAATACAATATATAAATACTTTGATAAGAATATCCCATTATCCTGATTAGATTCGCCAGGACTAATAAATTGAACGTTTGAAATGTTAGTTCAGTTATACGCCACTAGATGGCGATGTCATTGTTAAGTTGCCGGTGCTAAGAGTTTTTAAATAATATAAGTACTTTCATCAGCGGTTATGATTCACACTAAAAAGTGGAAAATAAAATAATAGTTTAAGAAAACTAAAAAAAACACACTTTTATGTTAAATCGGACTAAAAATGAAAAAATACTTTTTAGTATAGAAACTAAATGAAGAACGAAAAGTATAATTATTATTTAGAGAAAAGCGTGGGGTGCTCAATTTAATTGTACCGATCGAATATTTACAAGAACTAATGTTATTCAGAATATGTAACACCACATTACCGACATCTACCTACTCACAAGTAATTTTACATAAACAAATTTTCTTACAACTTGAAGATCCGAGCACTTAGAAGCATTATCGACGTAAATAAGTTTCGACCCAAGTCGGGGTGAACAAATAACTTCGAAGACTTAGAACCCGGTTACGATTGAAAGCCAGTGCTTCAACCTCCTGTGGGCGCATTCGCATCTCGTGTTAGAGTTGAAGCGACCTAAATATTTGATGCGAGAGATCAAATGAAATAGCAATGAACGCGATACATGAAGGATAGGAAGTTTGTGACGTACACGTCTACGAACGTATCCCAAAAATTTTGTTTTTCTACTTTGCATCCACCCGTTAAACATTATTGAGTGTTTAAAAAAAAATATCAATGCATCAGAATTAGTTCTAATGGCGTTATAGTCTATGGGTAATTTGATTTATAATTTACTTGACTATTCATCATCATCATCATAGGGCTTTATTATTGGACCCACTGCTGGGAGCCAAGACTTTTCCTTTCCTTGTCATCGAAGGAGTAGGTAGTAGTCCACAATGCTTGCCCAATGCGGATTGGTTGACGAAGTATAAGGTGATCAACACACATTTGCTGATCCATTAGTCGCCTTCTACGACACCTATTGGATGAAATATTAGGGGTTGATGTTATTCTACTCTGCCGGCATCACATGGCTCATTTACCTGACCAAAAAACCTGTGATTTTGTATAAAATTTGACAGTTAAAATTTAAATGTGACAATATTTACAGTAATTATCAATAGATTAAAAACTACCACGTTATCAAAAAGCTGTTTAGTATCAACTAGCGACCCGCCCTGGCTTCGAACGGGTACAATGCTTATGTAAATATGCATGTATTATACATTATAAACCTTCCTTAAGAATCACTCTATCTATTAAAAAAAACGCATCAAAATCCGTTGCGTAGGTTTGAAAGATCTAAGCATACATAGGGACAGCAAGACGGCGGATAGCGACTTTGTTTTATACTATGTAGTGATGCAAGAGAACATTTCCAATTTCTGCAGCCTTACCATTTTGATTGGTTCATCTGAGTCACGACTAAAATATTTTTGTGACTCATCAGCAAATTTTTATATTAACAATAGAAATCTAAATAAGTAAAATATTTTGTTATAATTATCTTTTTAATAAAATAATATAAAATGTTAATTATAAATCGACGGACATTAGCTAATACTTGCTTTTCCGAATTTACTTTTGAATTAGATTACATTTTTAAATCAATAGTAACAATTGAAAGTTATTTTGTTTAAGGTAGGCAAGAGATACTCTTATGTTCGTTTTTGTGTGAATTCGATGTCAATTGCTTGTTCGTGGATTTGTACTCGCCATCAGATGTCTACTAAGTTTAACAAGGGTGCTTGGAGAATATATTATGAGCGATCGATACTGAATCAGCCTGTTACTGTACCAACTTAAATATTAAGGAGTTAACTGAAAGGCTGTATTATTGTAAGTAGTTAATACAATATCAAAAGAGAAATGAATCAGAATAATGTTACAGCTTGATCTTGAAAGAGGCTTTACGTGAATTACTAACGAGTGTTAACTAAACTGAACTAAAATTATATTTGATTTCTTGTATTTGAACCTATGTTTATTATTTAACAAAGGTGTCGTAAAAATGTCGTTCTAGAAATCGAGAAAATTGTTATAGTTTTTAAAATAGACACAGTATAAGGTCTTAGTTTACTAGACGTTTTTTATATAATAGAAATCCTGTTCAAACTAAAAAATAATATATTAAAGAAATACTTCATCAAAGATAAATATCTAAACTAGTGATCGATTACGCATCCAAAATGAATAAATAATACTACTTATGTTATACTAAGAGCAACCTGCTAGGCTACCTTATAATCTTTAATTTTTAGACCTGCCTAAAAATGTTAAAATAGTGAAGTTTATTTAATTAAATGAACAGTTGAAACTAAAAAAAATGTATAAGTTTTTAAATAAAATCTACTTATTTCATGGTATAAAATTAGTAGTTTTTCTTAAAAAAACAGTATTATTCTTTACACCTCAGTGACTTCAAGTGTTACTTCATTCACATTACTAAAACAACATATGCTCCCGTTTGATAAAAATGTTATAAATAAAAGACGATGAGATTTAGTCTGCAGTTCAATTAATACCTCGACATTTAGCTATACAAATAGATTATTATCATTTGTAGGTCCTTTTTTGAATAATAGAGTAAATAGATTAGGTACTTAATATTTGTGAGCTAAATGATTATAAACGTAATAAAGTTATATTTAAGTATCACCAAAAAATATCATATGAACAATGTTAATAGTAGTTTTAGGAATCAGGAATGGAATAAAATAAAAATAAAGAATTATCATCGTAACTTAAAACAATTTTACTTTCAATTAGATTTTCACAACAAGTAACAAGCGATTGCACAGAAAACAACTTTTTACACAATAACCGAATAATAAGGATGAAACAAATGACTAACTGCAAATCACATCGATCACCACTGTGGTGTCCTCCGGAATATCGGGAGAGGGTTGTGCTATAACACTAAGTCACTCTATGATTCACTGTACACTGTGGTGGCAGACGTCCGCTCGGTCCGGCGGTCGGAACACGACTGACTCAACCGAGCCGTCACCGCCATTACGGCGTATACCTTTCCAACCGACCTCGCTCTTCAACGTCCGACAAGCAAATGGGCTGAGAGCGAACTAACGATTGCTTTTATGGCGGCGTTGTGGTGACGTCATGATTCGCAACGATTCATTCTTCATTTCTGCTAACACGGCCTATCCTGATCATGCGCCGTCCTCGGCCGCATTTCACAAGATATCTTCATGGAAGACCTCAACAGGGTCAACCTGAGCAGACCAGGGCTCAGCACCGGTGTCATCATTGTCTTCAGCTTCGGAATCTGTCGATGAGAAACAACATGAACACAAAAACAAAACTTTTTTGTAAAGTTGCCTATTCTTTCATTCCTCACACAATCAAGGCCCTCTTTCAATGATACACACGATGCTATTTCTTAACTTCTTCTACTTCACTAACAATCATTTGTAATACGATGATTGATTGCTTCATCGACCACACACATCTCTTATTTTCACAATTCTACGTACAAAGCTAAGCCATACGAGATTGCAGGACCAAAGTCCAACACATATCAATGGATATGGATACAAATTCGAAACCCAACATATATCGAAAGATATGTCTGTAAGGTAGTGCGCGCAATCAGGGCACGCAGGTAGGGCGCGCAAGCAGGGCACGCAGGTAGGGCGCGCAAGCAGGGCGCGCATGCAGGGCGCGCAGGTAGGGCGCGCAAGCAGGGCGCGCAGGCAGGGCGCGCAGGCAGAGGCACGCACGTGGATGGTGCGCGACTGCCGGGTAGACAGCACGCAGACTGCGACGGACCCGGCCACGCAGCTCAGGAACTGGCGCAACCGCTCGGCGCCTCCATCTGTCAGACGCTCGGCCTGGCTCGGCCCTACATCGGTAATTAAGAAGGTACTGCAAGGCCGGAGCCCAACACACATCGAATGATATGTCTGCAAGGCCGAAGCCCAACACATATCGTAAGATATGTCTGCAAGGCCGAAGCCCAACACATATCGTAAGATATGTCTGCCGGTTCGAAGAAGCGAGACCACGCATCGAATGATACGTCTGCCGGTTCGCAAGAGCGAGACCACGCATCGAATGATACGTCTGCTGGTTCGCAAGAGCGAGATCACGCATCGAATGATACGTCTGCCGGTTCGCAAGAGCGAGACCACGCATCGAATGATACGTCTGCCGGTTCGCAAGAGCGAGACCACGCATCGAATGATACGTCTGCCGGTTCGCAAGAGCGAGACCACGCATCGAATGATACGTCTGCCGGTTCGCAAAGCGAGACCACGCATCGAATGATACGTCTGCCGGTTCGCAAAGCGAGACCACGCATCGAATGATACGTCTGCCGGTTCGCAAGAGCGAGACCACGCATGTCATAAGACGCGCAACCCAGTACCGCTCGTCCATCCCACTACATAGGTATGTCACCCACTAGTCCGCTGACGTGTCTGCACGGTACCTTTCGCTTGCGTCTTGGGTAACGCTCCTTAGATCCACGCCAGAGCGCCACGTGACTTGCATACGCACGCACGCACATACACACGCACACATAGACGTTCGCAAGTAAGAACTGTAACATAAGAGCGTTAGGTTCTCTCCCGGGACACCATTTCCCTTTCTATAATCGATATCAAAATTAAAATCCCGTAGACAAATCATCCACCGTGCAACCCTTGGCAAAAGATCTTTCTTGCACTCGGTGGCCTTCAGAGCTTTGCAATCGGTTACGATTTTGAAAGTTAACCCTGTCAAATAATGCCTAACATTTTGTAATGCTATGATGACTGCCAGCGTCTCCAACTCATATGAGTGGTATCGGCTCTCTACGCCTTGGGTGACCTTACTAAAATAAGCACCAACACGTTTGTTACCATCAGCGTGTTTCTGCATCAATACAGCACCGTAGCCTGCGCCACAGGCGTCCATGTGCAGTTCGGTTGGCCAGCGAAGATCGAAAATTGCAAGTATGGGGGCACTCAATTGTTGTCAATTGCTCGACAACGCACCAACGGTCCCCGTCCTGTCCAAGTCCCAACTCAAACCTCACGCCCCCCTTAACAAGCCCTGAGACACCCGCTCGGTGAGTCGTGCAGGTAGGGCGCGCAGTTAGGGCGCGCAACAGGGCGCGCAGGTAGGGCGCGCACGTCAAGGCACGCAAGTAAAGGCACGCACGTGGAGGGTGCGCGACTGCCGGGTAGGTCAGCACGCAGACTGCGAACGAACCCGGCCACGCAGCTCAGGAACTAGCGCACCCGCTCTGCGCGCCTCCATCTGTCAGACACTCGGCCTAACCTGACACTCTGCCTAACTCGGCCCAGGTACTCTACCTCGGTAGTTAGAAAGGTACACTTTCGAAGATTTATTGAGACTCCCGCATCAGATAATGTTTTCAATACATTGCATTACACCATTTCTATTGAGAACGTCAGTTATGATAATAATCGGGGTATGAATACCCTGATTGCGACAACTTGCGGGTACAACCATAAAATCAAAATCGAGAGCAATGTTACTGAACTCCACTGTAAGTTTGACATATTCAAACGCTAATGGTTTGTACTAATTCCTTTCAAAAAGCAATGAGTTTGACAAGAAAAGTGTTGGAGTTTCTCCAGAGTTCTCGCTGCAAAAACACGAGTTGAGAACCTCCATTTCCAACTCAAATCTACCGTATAATTTTTAGTCACTCAATCACTCCTTCACCCGATACTGGCAAAACGCGCAACGTAAATGCATCGGGACGCCATCAATCAAGAACAGAACAGAATAGAAGAAAAGTGAGAGCCGAATCGCATATCAGAGAAATTGTGCTCACCACTACTATCTATCAAAACGTGCACAGGTGTACCCTGAATCACTGCGGTGGTTGTGTCAATATTTTTGAAGAATTATTTAACTTATTACACAAACTAACTGTGCGTAGATTAGTATTACGCCCCTGTGAGCGAGCCTTGGCAACACAATCACTTTCCTTGTGACCTGTCTTTTTACACAAAAAACATGTACCCAACCTTTTGAGCTACCTATATCCTTAATTGTTTTTTGGTACACATTACACTTAAATGTCCAGTCTGACCGTAGTTACACTTCACATCTAGTGGAGTAGTGTAGCGTTTCTTAAAAGCATTAGCTGGTGTATGGCTGACTAATTTACTGCGGTTAGGCTTGACATAAATGGCCAGAAACGAACTACCTCCTCGCACCAAAATTATTGATAGACGATAGATCAAAGTTAGATACAAAGTTACTGTGGCCCCTTGCTTTATTTAATGATAGCGTCAGCAAGCACCTGCGCTGCGATTAGGTTGCTGTCCTCGCATCGGGAGTAGGACTAACACTAACATGATCAGACGAGTTTGGCGTTACATTCTTAGTATTTCTAACACGAACACGTGCAGACGTGTTTAGCGGTACACTCACAGTATTTCTAACCCGAACACGGTCAGACGGGTTTGGCGGTACACTCGCAATATTTCTAACACGAGCACGGTCAGCGGGTTTGGCGTTACATTCGGAGTATATCTAACACGAACACGGTCAGACGGGGTTGGCGTTACACTCGCCGTATTTACTTCGATGGCATTTAGTCTAGACACAATCGCGTTTAACGTCTCCGCCATCGAATAGTTGCACGTTTGAGACCCGCGACGGTCACTAGAATGAGGTTGTGAATCGGTTCGGTTGTGATAAGATCGTGAATGAGTACGGCATCTACTGTATCGAGACGCGCTATGTTGAGACCGCGAACTACATTCTACGTGCCGAGTAGACACACGAGTATCACTTCTACGGAACCGTGAAAGATTTTCACTCCTAGACAACCGTGAGCGCGACCCACGACTACAAGAACGAGATCTATGATGGTGTCGATGTGATTTGCTTGTACATACCACGCTTAATCTCATGGCGCGGTGGCGTATTTTCCGATTTTGTGACGGTAGCGGCATAACAAATCGAATCCCTGCAACCGCTTGTTATTTTCTCTTTTAAACTTAAAAACCCTCTAATGTAGGCGTAGGAAGTATTATCCCACTTCTGATTTTAGGAATCAGGAATGGAATAAAATAAAAATAAAGAATTATCATCGTAACTTAAAACAATTTTACTTTCAATTAGATTTTCACAACAAGTAACAAGCGATTGCACAGAAAACAACTTTTTACACAATAACCGAATAATAAGGATGAAACAAATGACTAACTGCAAATCACATCGATCACCACTGTGGTGTCCTCCGGAATATCGGGAGAGGGTTGTGCTATAACACTAAGTCACTCTATGATTCACTGTACACTGTGGTGGCAGACGTCCGCTCGGTCCGGCGGTCGGAACACGACTGACTCAACCGAGCCGTCACCGCCATTACGGCGTATACCTTTCCAACCGACCTCGCTCTTCAACGTCCGACAAGCAAATGGGCTGAGAGCGAACTAACGATTGCTTTTATGGCGGCGTTGTGGTGACGTCATGATTCGCAACGATTCATTCTTCATTTCTGCTAACAGTAGTTTATAAACAACTAGAATTAATTAGATCCTTATTTTTGGTATGTTTGTTTAAATAATCTCTTTTACTTGTAATTTACTAAATGTGTAATAATTTGTGCAATTAGATTAGAAAACGTGTAAGCACTTTCTTTCCTGAAACACAGGTTTAACCTAGCTCAGGTACACAATAATAACTATTACCTTATTTTACATTGTTCACTGTCGGCTACAACAAGTTTGACACCATTAATCAACCTCATTGAGTCTATTGCCACCCTAATAAGTAGATACTCAAATCTGAATCACACATTTTTTTTCTTTTTTTAATTAGGAACTTTTATCATGCAGATATGTATACATGATTGATAGACACACAGAGCGGCATTCATTGACGACCTAGTTTATTTACAATTTTACAGAGCATGAAAGCAGCTTTAGATGTTGGTTCTGTCAAGGAATCACACATTTTAAAGTGAACTTAGCAAACGTGACAAACCTCATACAAACATACACATAATGACGCTTATAATCCCAAAAGGAGTTGAGCAGAGTTTTGGGTAACATTTGGTTTCACATAAAGTCACATCTGGTAGTATGTTCTATACAGTACCCCAAAAGAGTGATAAGTTGTCAGCCTTTCGCCTTAGATCTAGAGTTCCATCGGGATTGCTGCATCTGGTTCATAACCAAGACATGACAATTATTTCAAGATGAAAAAGCTACTTCACGTAATTATCTAAAGAAATTATTAAAAAAATAAATCGGACTCTGTTGTAAATGCATGAAAAGTTAGTCCAGATTCACGACTTAATAAAGTCCGACATAAAACTCACATAAAAATATAGGAAATTTGACGATGCCTGTTAAAAGTTACACCACCTCTTACAGTTTCTAGAACTTTCCACTTGAAACAACGTTATCAATATTCATACTCGCGAGACGTATCAGAAGAGAAGCCAAGCAATAAACAATGCCTGCCTCAAGTGGAATAACCGATCCAAGTCCTCTCACTTAAAACTGAAAACACACGTAAGCCTATTTCTGCTTCGCCCGTAAACTAATGGTGTTCTACACAGCAGCAGCCACGTGCACCGTTGGCATCTTACAATGAAAGAAATGCAAAAATCTTTATATGTTTACAACACAACAATTTCATATTATGTAAACATCATCAGAACTAACAAGAAACAGATTTCAACTGTCCCCATTGGGTCTCACTACCTTCCCGCTGTCGCCTGCCAAGGCGCCTGCCATAACAATCATTGTTCTTTAGGTTTACACCCTTGTACAGCGTAGTACAGTACGCGAAGCAGCACCTTACAAACGCCGTGACCTGCTCGTACAATAAGTACATGATTAATGTGCCCTCTTTCATAATCTGTAATTGTATTTGAGTGAAGTAATATACAGGGCGTCCCACGGCCATGCCACACGGAGGGAAAGTATATTAAATATTGAACGTAGGATATTTTACTAAAAGAAGACATCGTTTTATTTTTAATAATAAGTAGAACTGCATTCACAATTTTTTTAAAAATCGCCTACCTCAACCGGGAATCGAATCCGCCAAATGTGATAGAAAAATTACATGTATTTTATAATAGCGTTTGAAAGGGCTACTCATAAGCATTATTTTTTCCTAAATAACCTAGCATATTAAATGAAACTAAGATCATAAAATTTTTATTTTATTTAAAAAAAAATTAATTTATCAAATGCTCAAAATGTGATCCGTTCTGTTGTATTATATACAAATTCTCACTCTTTTGATAATTTCTCTCCCTGTCGATTTACTTATTTTTGCATGTTGGATGTTTGAAATAATACGTCTAAGTTCATTTTGTAACTCCTGCACACTGTTGTACCGGTTCCTGTAAACTAAATATTTTACATAACCCCATAAAAAAAATCAAGTGGGGTTAGATCTGGGGATCTCGGTGGCCATCTAATTTGTCCAAAAGTGCCGATCCAGGAAGGAAAATATTCATTAAGAAACTCGGCTGTTCTCCTACTGTTATGAGCCGGAGCCCCATCTTGCTTGAATATGAGATTTCGTCGATCTGCATCAGGAAGATTATTAATCTCATTTCTTAAAATCTCAAGTATTTCTAGCAATCTTTCCGTGTTCAGAGTTCCTTCGTAAAAATGTATTATGAGAACCCGGTTACTTACAATCCCACACCAACAGTTGAAAGAAAAACGCATTAGTCTCGCGGATTCGTAAGGGATTCTGTCTGGACCAAATGCGATTATTACGCCGGTTGTACATACCGTTGTTACTAAAGTTTGACTCGTCTGACCAAATAATGGTGTTCAAAAAATTTTGATCCTCAAGGATGAGTCTCTCGATATGTTCGCAGAAATTAAATCGTCTTTCAGCATCTCCCGGCCGTAATTTTTGCACAAATCGCCCTTCAACATAACTTTTAAACTTGTATTTTTTCAGAACGCGATGTATTCTACTCTTTGAAAGTCCAATTTCTTCTTCACCTTCCCTCACTGAACTCTTCGGGTACGCTTCAAAGTAAATCAGAATGTTGAGTTCATCATCGCTGACGTTTATTATCTGCTGCTGTGGTTCCTGTAAGCGATGATCAAAACGTCCTAAATTTGTTAAATTATCCACCATTCTTTTCAACACATATCGAGATGGTGTGCGTCTATCGGGATATGTTTCGCGGTACCACCGCAAAGCTAATGAAATGTCTTTGTGATTTAAAAGGTATGCTTCTATTAAATCCAAATTATTTTGGTACGCCATGGTAAGTAAATTAACACAAAAATTGCTAATAAACGAAAATGAAACTCACAATAAACAAAAGAACAGACGCTTGAAAATTTACGTGTTCCATTTTACGTGTAATTTACGTGTTCAATTATTTATTTTTACTAATATCAGCCAGTTGCATGGTAATTGTGAGCTCATGAAGAAATGCATACAAGTACCTACTACACTTCATGTATCGCTTTATTATTATCATGTACTTACACCACGGAAATCTTGTATCTCAAGTGGGTAGGTCTTTGAAATGATAATGTTAATTGTTGGAAGCATGGCCAAGTCAGAGGAAATTTCCCTGAACAAAATTTTAAATAAAATGAAAAATTTTATGATCTTAGTTTCATTTAATATGCTAGGTTATTTAGGAAAAAATAATGCTTATGAGTAGCCCTTTCAAACGCTATTATAAAATACATGTAATTTTTCTATCACATTTGACGGGTTCGATTCCCGGTTGAGGTAGGCGATTTTTAAAAAATCTGTGAATGCAGTTCTACTTATTATTAAAAATAAAACGATGTCTTCTTTTAGTAAAATATCCTACGTTCAATATTTAATATACTTTCCCTCCGTGTGGCATGGCCGTGGGACGCCCTGTATACCGCATAAGATTATTTGAATTATTTTTTTGATAAAGAATATGGTTTTGGGCACAGACATGCCAATGGAGTAAATTTTTTTATACAACTGATGTAGTCATCAAATTGTATAAAAAAATTGACTGGCTCTTAAACTGTTCGATCTTTGTAATTCATAAAAAAATTCACTAGGTACCAATTTGCAATTAATAATATACTTTGCTTTGTTAGGAAATACAAAGCTACTATGATGTGAGAACCAGTCCAATATTCACTATTCTCCACTATTATTTTACAAATATTTTTTTTAAACTACGACATTTTCTAGAAAAAAAAGGTAAATTACATTCACGATGATTTGAGAACCAGTCCAATATTCACTATTCTCCACTATTATTTTACAAATATTAAAAAAACAAAATAAAGAAAATAAAAGGTAAATTACATTCACGAATTGATAAACGTCACGTTTAAATATCAAATAAGAAGCCGTATTCTCTCACTATAATATACGCCCATAAATTTCAGTTTGCAACTTGCAGCGCGCTACGTTCGATCAAGAAGTGTTTTGTATGGGTTCAATATTTGTAAACTAATACACCATATCGCGACTTTGATGCCCAGGAAACCAATATTACTAGCACGTGTTACCTTATAACAGGGCACGACCGCAGGAGTATATTACTTAGCAATTAATTAACTTCCTCCTTCATTTATTTCATGTTAGTAATTTTCTTCCAGATAACTTTATGTAATAGTTATTTCATCATCATTGTCGAGACTAGTTCTGTATTTTGAATTACTTTTCAGGTATTAACAGTTCGCCGATGTCTAGTTTAGTCAATTACGAAATTCGTAAAAAATCATCATCATAAACCCGTGTTCGTCCACTGCTGGACATAGGTCTCCCCTAATGCACGCCACTGCTCCCCATTTTCGGCCACTCTCATCCAGCTCACTCCAGCCAGCCTACGCATATCATCATCCCATCTTGTCGCAGGTCATCCTACACTACGTTTACCGAGTCGCGGTCTCCACTCAAGAACTTTACGGCTCCAACGGCCGTCAGTTCTGCGGCTAATGTGACCAGCCCACTGCCACTTCAGTTTGCTAATTCGGTGGGCTATGTCAGTGACTCTGGTTCGTAAAAAATAACTGGAACTAATATTGGTATAAAATACTAAAAACAGTGTCTGTAGCCAGTGGAGTTTGGGATTCAGTTTGCTTTGTTTGACCATCCTACGCACATGGAAATGTAACTGTAACTGTGTGGAATTGGAAGTTGAATCTGGGCCACGAGAATAAGGAGGAGTTACTCTATAACTTGAATCAACATTAAAATCAATCGCTGAAAAGCTTACAACAGTTGTTCTACAAACAGTAACTACGTCACTGCCTAAAATTTAATTAAGATTCAAGTGATGGAAAGTCTGGACTTGCTGAATATAGTGAGCAACAAAAACCTAGAAGACTCATAGTCTTCTAGTTTTTTAGTGTTGATATTTTAGAGATAAGATGAACTTGATCTTGTGTACTTACAAGCACTGTCCACGATATGAGAACCAGCATCAGACATAGACACTAATAATGGAACTGTGGAAGTTGCTGTAAAAGGCTAAAAAAATAAAATTAGTTAAAAAACCATTAAAATTGCATTTTTTTTTTCATTTATTTAAGATAATAAACAGTTACACATTACATGTTACTAATTACTGCTATCATGCAAAGAATATTGTAAATGTGTGACCAATACCATTATCCACAAATTACTTCACTTTATATTAGTACCTACCTGAATAGCAACAAAATTTATGAAAAATAATGGTTAAGTACACTTTATGTAATTCGAAATTGTGGTTCGAACTGTAACCTAGAAGGCTTGCGTTCGAACCACAGCCCCAAAGTTCCTGAGAGCGTATCTATTAAGTACATCGAAATTTTTTCACCACACCACTTTTTTAAAACAAATTGATATAACCTACCTGCATGTTACTACACAAACACTTCTATATTTTAACATAAGTTTCCTACACTACTGATACTTGTATATTATACCTTAATGTTACTAACCATATACTCGTATATAGGTATACACATATACATACACGCATACATACATATACACATATATAAACATATATACATACATATACATAGCATAACCCATAATAAAATACAATTTGATTATTTAACATTTCTGCTGTGCCAGTGAAAGCTCATGAAATACCTGCTTCTTAAATGAATGTAGTGACAGGGTGAATAAGTCGATATTGTAAAAGTTATCATTGTACCTGGCCATTATCCTATAGAGAGGCGCGCGTTGGCCAGCATTACTGTTGCTAATCATTTATTTTATTATAATAATTCATAAAAAATCATGATTTAAAAATTTTACTGAGAAAACCAATATGAACTAAGTGAATATAAAATTCATTCATTATTTAGAAACTGTTTATATCATAGTTTTTTTTTAATTTTTCATGAAAAACTTTAACATTTCAATCGATTTTTAGGTACCTTTTATGTCAAAAATATTTTTATAGTAAAATATGGATATAACATTACGCGAATAGATATAAAAAAAATCATAGGATTTTGTAAAAAAAAGGTGTGCATTTTAACGCACATCGTCAAGTATAGATTTAAGGTTATTTCAATACTTAAAACGTAACTAGTAATCTCTAGATAAATAATCAAAATAACTGCCCTCTCGATATAAAGCTGCGCCATTTATTTTGCTACAAACGAAATTACAATACGATCTGTCGCTAAACTTTCGAATATTTCTACGTAGTCATATATCTTTTAGCTTGATTGTACACAAATACTTTGCTTATAAAATACTCAAATTATTTTCATATCATTATTTGCTTTCGGAGTTATACAGCAAAAGGTTATCAGAGGTCACGTCGACGGAGCTTTTATGATTTAATAGCAGTCGGCACGATTGAGTACTCAGAGGAGTCTGATAATTAATAAGTCATTTCTTTATTCATTATCAAAAATGGTAATAAATAATTATTGCTTAAACATACTATTCTAGTATCATAAATTTCCTTTATTAATTCACTGAAAGTCTATAACAGAAGTAACAGCAGAATACATAAACTTATATATTTAAAATTACGCTTTTATTGTGTTAGTAATATTTTTTATATGATTTTGTGTAGTTCAGAATTATTGTGTTTTGATAGCCAGTGGTTAAGCAGCGTATCCATAGTTACCTTTTTCCGAAAAACCCGTAGTCGGTTCTATAAATATTAGTATTAATAAGCGAATGGTGATAAATAATTATTGGTAGATTAAGTTTATGTTTTCACGACCAAGCGGAACTCAATTTTTATAACAGGTATTTGTAAAAACGTCATAATTATGCCCTTCATCTCCCACTGTGCCCCAATATCATAACTTCAATTCCTTATCTTTAAACTATTTGAAGGCATAATTCTGTGTGGTCCTCAACAGCTCATATGTCCCCACCTAGGGGCGCGAGCCTAGTCCACCTGAGGGGCGATTAGGCCTTAGTCAACCACGCTGGCCAAGTGCGGGTTGGTCGACTTCACACACAACCTAAAAATTTCTTCATGAGTGTGTGTAGGTTTCCTCGCGATGTTTTCCTTCACCGTAAAAGCGTCGATTAAACGTAATTATGAATTCAAAATTTGAAAACACATTGGTACGTGGCGGGGTTCAAACCGGTGTCTCCGGGGTGCGAGACGACGCTCTTACGCACTACGCCACCGACGCTTCAAGGCATATCTGTATTGCACTACAGTTCGAAATAAAATATTACGGAGAATTATGAGACTAAAAAACAGACAAATTACGTGGAAGTATAAATGCATAAGCGTGACTTAATCCAATAAAGACATCGTATAAATCAAGGAGCCGTTCTCACAAAACATTAAATAACTTTGATACAATTAAAAGCCAATCAGTCAGCTTGACTATTT
This sequence comes from Elophila nymphaeata, assembly GCA_955850985.1. Taxonomy (NCBI): domain Eukaryota; kingdom Metazoa; phylum Arthropoda; class Insecta; order Lepidoptera; family Crambidae; genus Elophila; species Elophila nymphaeata. The sequence continues at coordinate 16,163,361 of OY039079.1, forward strand.
GTAAGCGCGGGTGGCCGACAATTTGATTCGTTCTTCCGTAGGTGGGCTATCTTGAACTTAGTACAAAATGACCCATAATTCCCTTGTTAAGGCTCGGGGGAGATAATACCTCTAACGTATTAATCTTGGGTCATAAATATTAGTAAAAAAGACCGATGTGGATGAAACTGGTTTCCAGGCGACTATAAATCTTTAATGGAGTCGGTTAATTGATAGTGTTGCGTTCAGAAACACTGTTTGTAGAGGATCTTGGCCGGGTGATTTGTGGGGAGCCTTATAAAATAACTATTATCAATATTGCTTGTTAGCTGATTCTAGGAACGACGTTTACGACTATATTTGCAACTTCAATTTTGTTTGTTTTATGTATTAGGCACTTTGACTTTTAAGGCGATATTGTTCTGCAGTCTTAATTTTATCTTCTCTTTATTATTGACACTATTTTCTTTTCACATTTTCTTTTGAGTGAGTCAAGCAAGTACGCTAAAATTACCACGAGTATTTTTAATTATTTACATCCAGATTAAAAAACGAATCGCAAACAATTAATAAACTCCAATTACAAAAGCAATTGTATGAATATTAAATAACGTTAAATACCTTGGTGAATCTCGAATGAAAAATGAATAATAAATGTTATTTTAAACATAATTCCTTTGACTTTGCTAAAGCAGGTTCATAAAGGAGACGTCAAAAAAGAGTTTTGAAATAATTGTATCATTTTTTAGTTATTCAATCAGGCTTATAATATAATCTTGTTTTAGTTTTATTTATGCACATTTTAAATAGCTCCATAAACTTACGCCTTAGTCGTATTTCCCAGCACACGCTGAGGAAATTATGGATAGCTATACTTAGTTCTTCTGAATATTTTCTTACAACCGGTCATGCTATTAAAATATCAAATCATAATTTGACCTACTAATAGCGTCCTCCCAAAATTGAGAAAATCATCCTTTCAAGTAAATAATAGACGTCATTAATCGAAAAGTGGATTACACCATCATCGGGCCAACGGTATCAAATGCTTAATTAAAATTTATGGAGGATAATTTGTTCGGTATTGAATAACAGTGTTACTGTTACGAGCAATATTAACCCCTAATAACTGTGGTGTATTAAATCCCTTTGTTCGTTGTACACTTAGAAGCAAAACAAGGTACATTTTCTGTAATTATGAAATGTTTCGGAATCAGCGAGGGTTTTTTGGATAAGTTATAAAATGAAGGAATTTCATTTTGGAATTATTTTGTGCGTTGGTTTTTATAAGGATAAAATAATTAATAAATTTTAGGTTGATTAATAGAGGAAAGCCGCTGTCCATTAAAATTGGAGCATCGGTCCACCGGCAATACTTCAAAAGATGAAACCTTAAGAGCAGGCGCGCACTGGTGACTTTTATCGCGGTGACTACACGGTCACTCCCGGGGAATGTATGGAGATGTGCCAAATGTCACCCATTTGTCACGTCGTAATGTGCGCGCACCTCAGTGCATATCCATGGACTTGATAAGAGAGGCTCTAAGGCCTTTCCTACCTTTTTTCGCTCGTTGTGTTTCAACTATTTAATTTCGTTAGTTTGTTGGCGTTCCCTTTCCGAACTGATTTCTCGAAGTGTGCTACGACCTTTACTTTGGAACATCGTCTTGGTTGTTGGATTTTGTTCGTTTAGGTTTAGGTTTGATGCCCTTGCCCTTTGATTCATCTTGCAGATAATTTCATTATTTAAATATTCATTATTATGTTCGTGACATGCAATTAAACACAGAACTAGGCGTGGTGGGAAAACAAAAACAAGTCGACGATGGCATTGACTTGGGTACACACTTGACATCAAAAGCCATACACCCACCGAGAAAGTTTCCCCACCACGTTACCAGGGTCCGCCACGAGGAGGCTTCCGGACGTAGACCCCATATGTATGTACTCCTTAAGCAATGAAGTTCATCATCATCACACAGCCTTTATAATTCGACCCACTGCTGGGACACAAGGCCTCTCCTTGTCATCGAAGGAGATTTTGGTGAACGGAGTATAAGGTGATCAATACCCCTTTGCTGACCCATTAGTCGCCTTCTACGTCACCCATTGGAGGATATGGGCTGACGATTCTACTCGGCCGCATCACATGGCCAATGTGTCTGAATTAAGCTAATCTTATTTAATAACTTTTTAGGAGTACATAGTCATCACATACCTGCCCGGTTCCGATGTTAAGCGTAATATTTTCTCTTCTTTAATCCTCCTCTTCTAAAACGTAATAATTATTATCAACCAAATATACTGGTAGCATCGTTGCTTTGTATTTGAGTGTATTATTATGAATCACGAAAATGTTTTCGTGTTCTGGCAGTCAGCTGTTTAAAATGCGAAACGGCGGTTGACATTTGCAGTGCGTCTGATCCCTTGTCTGTGGGATTTGCCATGATATTTCAAGCTTTGCCTTTTTATTTTCATTTGTTTATTGCCAAAAATGTTTTAGTTGGCAATAGTACACATTGACTGAAGTCTCTTTTTAGGTAAAGACTCTTCTAAAGCTAGATTAAGCTATTATTGTTTCATAGATTTAATGTCAGTGCTTGATCGGATCGTGCTTAGAGATTTTTTGGAAGTTTATCTTCTTCTTCGAGTGGTTAACCTGGTACAGCTTGGCCTAGTGTTACAGTTTTATAAATCGTCTTTTCAGGCCTCTGGCGCGATTAGTTTACAGCAGGCGGGCCTGCCAGCTGAACGTGCCTTCCGAAACACGGAGAAAAATCGAGGTGAAACAAATTTTGGTCACCCATCCGAATACCAACTTAGTAGCTTGACTTCTGCGGTCATTATGAAGAACGCACGACCTCAGCGCTATCATTTCATGTCACTTTTTACTTTCTCGTACGTAGTATAGAGGAAGTCTTGTAATCGTAAAAAAATTCGACCCCGAGATTTTGACGGATTTACACGTTTTGGACCTCCCTTAGTCCAAAAATATTTTTTTGAAATTATGTCTGTGTGTGTGTCTGTCTGTGCGTTAGCACGGTAACTCGAGCATGCTTTAACTTATTGCAACCAAATTTAACATACGTGTATAACATCAAAATAAAGTCAAGGGGAGTCCACTTCCGATTTTTTATTTTATGAAAAGTCGTTATTACTTATGCTTGATACCATCAGGTATAATTCGAGTCCTTAGAGCTGAAATTTATCCGGTGTGCTAACGTTAACAAACACAGAAGTCCAATTCTTTCAAAATTCATTATTCATCCCGAGGAGTTTTTTCAACGCGGGTTTTAATTCTTAAGTTATTTACCGGTTTCTTAAGTTATTTAATAGTTTCAGGTTCCTTACACCTCAATGTTTGTTCAGTCCCCTAGTCTCATCACAGTTTTGTGAATTGTATTTTTTCTGCAGCATTTATTGGAGCAAACCGTAGTTCGGTCACATATCGTTCGATTCACACGTAAGCTAAAATAAATATAGCTCTATTCACAGTGCAGTCGGTGAATGAGTAAGTTACTTTTTTTTTTTAAATATTTAGATACTTTTGTTAATAACAATTGAATCTTAAGAGTAAGGAGCTACGACCGATCGCACCTACCCTCAATGTTACTTCACAAATTTAAAGAGACACTTGGCAACATTATCCGTAGATTTTTATTTCAAAAAAATTAAATGCAAATTTTTTTACAACGTTATTATTCTTAGATAATATCTTGTAAGGTTTTATCTACCAAGAAGGTTAATAATGAAATGCATATACTCAGTTACTTTGTTTTAATCACAATCACAATTATAAGAAGCACTCCTAATAGTAGTCGGTAATAAAATATCACTTACACTAGAATGTCACTGCAGGACACGTCCGCTCTAGACGGTGGCTATGAACTGAATGCCCAGAGTAGAGTCACACCACGGTAGGTCGACCGTACACGAAGGCAGCCGGAGACAAAGTGACTCGATTTTTTTTTTTTTTTTTTGGAATGACTACTGCAGTTTGCCGCTGATGGCATTCACTGCTCCACCGGATTTTTTGAGAAGGCGAAAACCTTGGGGGGTCCTCAAGCCTGTAGGGCGGACGTTCCTAGGGGATTACTGGGCGACCGAGCATCTCCCCCATGGGGAGTCTCTCGACCGCCTAGCGTCCCTAGGTCGACCGGATCGGAAGGGAGCGACACGCCCGAGGGTGCCTCTAAAGGCTCGGACCTCGGCTCGGGCGCATCGGGTTGTGGGGGACACGGCGAGAAGCGCCCCGGCACATATCTGTACCGGGTATAGCGCGTCGTGTGTAGACCGGGTCGACGCACCCTTGTTCGACGAGTGCGGTGATTAAAAGGTGTGACACTAGTGCGTGAGTGTGAAGTGTTGTTGTGAGGCGGTAACGAGGCATTTGCGCTCGTGATTGAGTCGTCGGCGTCCAGTAGGACGTTTTTTGGACGGCGCGAGGCGCGCGCGGCATCTCTATTAGCACAGTAACTAGAGGATTTGACTACGAGTGGGTTTGGATGGTGTGGAGCTTTGTCGAAGTAGCGCCTAGACGCTTCCTTCATGAAAGAGGATATGGTTGGGAGATCGAAATCTCTATGGAGATCGACATTGCGTATGTACCAGGGGCAGCCTGATGCCATGCGCAGAAAACGGTTCTGAATGACCTGCAGTTTTTTGATATTTGTGGGAGCCGCGTGTGCAAAGACAACGCTAGCATATGTCATGATAGGTCGTACACAAGCTTTGTAAAGCGTCCTCTTATTTCTAAGAGACATTCTACTCCGCTTGCCTATAAGGTGGTATAGGCGACCTAGGACGAAGTAGGCCCTATCTCGGACTTCCTTGATGTGGGGTGCAAACGTTAGTTGTCGGTCAAGGGTGACCCCCAAGTATTTGGTCTTTTTGACTAGGGGTACCGGTCGGTCGAAGACGGATATGGTGGGCAGTGTGTGGCCTAGGAATGAACCCCTACTAAAGTACATGGCAGCACTTTTGTCCGGGTTCACTTCTATGCGCCACTTGCGAAACCACTCTGATAGGGAGTTAGCCGCGGCTTGCAGCATGCGTGCTACATGCGGGCGGTTCCTATGCGAGTAATAGATGGCCGTGTCGTCTGCGAAGAGCGCGAGCTCGGACCTTCGGTTTTTGGGATGTCGTTCACATAGAGTGAGAAAAGTAGCGGCGAGAGCACGGATCCCTGTGGAACTCCGGCTCGTATCGGTCGGGGAGTGGAGCGCGCTCCCTCGACGCGGTAACGGAAGGAACGGTTCGACAAGTAGTCTCGTAAGATGAGTACGAGTCTGTCCGGCACATTGGTGACTCGATTCCGCCAAGTTACGCTTATATATAGTCTGGTGTTGCCAGCAAGCATATTAAATTCGTTCGGAAACAGCAAATATTATTAAACCTTACACTCGTCCATCCTGACGAGGTGCATGTCCTCATGCACTTTTAACCTTACACTTGGCCAATCGAGTCACTTTACAATTTTACATTAACAATACTATTACAATAACTATTACTAGACTAATTAGTTACGAGCCCTCCTCATGCCATAACAATGACTTTCAAATCCTTCCTGCAAGTGACATTGGATAAAAACTAATCTATAACTAATCGGTCAGATTTAGCTAATAACAATTGATTTAGATATAGCCAGTCATGAACCCTCCCGCATGACAAAAACAATATCATAAGTTACATTGGATATAACCAAGACTGTCATGAACCCTCCCGCATGACAAAATCAATATCATCTTGTAAGCCCTCCTTGCAAGTTAAATTTATATAACCATTCCAATCAGTCATGAACCCTCCTATCATGACAAAATGTCAATGACTTGCAAACCCTCCTTCTCACAAGTCAGTCATGAAACCTCATTCTCATGACAAAATGGCAATATTCTGCAAACCCTCCTTCTTGCGAGTTAAAATGGATAAAACCAAACCAATCATTGAACCCTCCTTTTATGACAAAATGACATTGACTTGCAAACCCCTCCTTATTGTAAGTCCCAACCGATACACCCAAACTAGTCATGCGCAAGCACTCATGACGAAAATGGCAATATCTTGCAAACCCTCCTTGCGAGCTCAAATGTAGATAACTAAACTAATCGGTCATGAAACCTACTTCTCATGCCAATGACTTTCAAATCCTCCTCACAGGTAATCTTATTTATCTATGTGAACAAAGGTACATTTATTAGTAAACTTATAAACTTATAATTGATACATACAAGTACTTTCCTTTAATTTAAAATAATTATAACTACAACTCAAATCCTTCAATTATTTGCTGTTCACTAACACAACAACCATACAAGTATATATTTCCGACTAATAATATATTCCAGTTATTATACGTAATAAGTAGGAACACATTGATTCTTAAATAACGAAATACGTCGGCAGTCGATCTGCTAAATAAAGATGAAAAACACATTTAAAATAACATAGGTACCTTAGCTTTATATCTGCTAGATCAAAATAAAACCAACCATAATCTCATCAATGAAACACTCATTAGTCTAGACGCAGTCTGCACCACCATGTGAGAAGACTTAATTCCATGAATAGTAACGCCGCCTGCACGCCTGTGCTACGACTTAAAAACTATTTTACTGTCACTTTCAAAGCTAGTCCTTTTTATGAACCTCTTCGGGATTAGGATTATATTAGCACTTCTCAAACTCATATGGAATTATAATTTCACATAATCCATTGTAGGGCAACTACCTTTCCACAGCTGGTTTCATTTCTTAATCTCAAAGTTTATGGTAATTATTTTGCATTTGACAAAATTAATCATTATGTATGAACTCTTCATATCCATATATGATTATTAAGCGTCTTAAAATCGAAGCAACCATTGTGGTCACTATATTATGTAAGTTTATTTTAGATAAATGAATCATTATGGTCTGTTCATATCCATATCAGATTCAAATTCACTATAGTAAAATATAGGTCACTAGAGGATACCTCGCGAAACAAACTGACATTAGGACTTAACAGCCAGCCGATTTAGCTATAATAATAAATTACTCCTCAATTCAAATGATACGACTCCATTTACTGTAAGTAGCCACTAGTAACAATTTAGTTAACAGCAAGATTCATTACATGTCAATACAAGCGTACGCTTGTTGAAGAATGTGCTCTACGTATCCACATCATCCTTCATAATCTTAAAACCTCGTTCTCTAGTGCAACTGTAGTAATATTACTTGAATGTCAATATTGGTCAATATAATAAAGACAAATGACAGTAAAACAGAATTTCATTCACATAACTAATTTGCTACGAATCCATACTTTAGTGCAATAGAAGCGAATAACTACTTCTATTGATGGTGATTGTGTTAGCTATTACAAATATACTCTCCGAAGATAACTGTGAACTAAAATCTATTCTCCACCATATTGCATTTACATCAAATAATAGGTCTTGCGAAAATATTTCATGGATAAAATTATGAGCCATAATTAATATGTTTGTTGGCAGTGCCAAAATATAGACTTACAAATAATAGTTATCAAAAATAAACATGATAGCAAAATGGGGGAAATTGCCACATAATTATCAGGCTCATAATTCTAAAAGAGTTTCGGCTCTATACCCCCAGTCTTCAGGCAGTCTTATCGTCAGCTCCAGCGCTCCACCAAGATCCACAGCATCATCAAGGCCATTCGACAGCCCATACGTCCCCCACGGTCGTCATGGAGAATTCACTGCAAGGTAATTAGTGCAAATATAGCGAAACCATTTTAGAGAAACTATAGCAAAATGGTATGGTTACAAATACCTATTTAAAGAACAAAGTTAAAATGCTAGATGATTATCATTGGTGTCAATTCAAAATCAAGAAGCGCCTTGACGAGTAGACATTACTCCTTCCTCAGTATTCGGATCTCTAATAATGCTAACAGAAATTGCAAAATTTCCCTTCTGTGATACTTATATAGAAATAAGAGTTACAGAGTGGTTATTAACAAAACTACGATCAAACTGAAACTCTACTCAGGGGTATCCTTTGAAATGTGTGAAATTATTGGTATTTTGTGAAGTTTTTGTTTGCCTTGCTGTCTGTCTAACTACCTATCTATGATATAAATTCAATATGTATTGTCAATTTGTGAGAGCACTTACACCCACAAAACAAGTGAACTTTTTCGTGGAAAATGAAAATGCTATTTATTTAAATGGACTTTGCTAAGTACTTTTAAATCGTCAAAAGCCTACCACCATTTCGACGAAATAATTATTTTACTTAAATAATTATTATTATGCTGATATGGAGAAGAAATGGCGAAAGAAACTCCACAGCTTACAATTTCGTAATGAATTCAAAACATCATTACAGTCAATAAAACTGGTTATCAGAGTTCATTCATACCTAAAGCTGTCATTATGTTATAATGTTGGCGAGGTATGGTGTACTAGTAATTCATCAATCAATAAAGAATATTTATTTCATTTAAGATTCTCAAATTTATATTAATTCACATAAAATTATACCACAGAACCGATTTTGTATAACGGTAGCCAGTCAATATTGATAATTAGGGATATTTGGTTGAATTACCAATCTTAATGTTACAAAACTGGAACGACCATTTACAGTAGTTGCTGGAGGCCAACCAGAATCAAATTTATAAGTTCTGTAAAACATTCAAAAACCTAATATTTCATACTTCTTTTGTATTGAAGGCCGACAATACTTCTTAAATATACGAAGATAAATAATTAGTTGCAGAACATCCTAAATTAAATCCTTAAGTCGATAGATTAACCATTTGCAACAATGGCAAGTTAGACTATACAAAGACTACTATATATCCACGCTCACAATAATTACCTAGCTCAAATTAAGTACCATTAAGAACTTATGCCATGGATACCAGTTAACGGACAAATATACATAATCTAGATATTTCATAAATAGCTTTAATAAATAAATAAACAAACATGACTGAACAAATATTCGTGTTCATCACACTAACATTTGTCACTACCAGGACCGCCCTATGCATAGGCAGAGTTACTGACCACTCCACCACGACGGTGGACATGTCCGATTAGTTGCCGATTTATATAACTTAAGGTGTAGGCTTATCATGAATAGCATGTGAAAAATCGTATGAAATTATTTTATTTGTCAAACGTACTACTTTTCACTTCGACTGCTATATTTTTTTTTTTAAAGATAAACATCACATCTCAGATGTACGTAGATCGCAAATTAAACGACTAATAAGTTACATTTCATGTAAAATATAAACTCCTTGCATTTCATATCATACTATACTCGTACGTCACATTCATTACTAAAAGCAAACACTCGCAAATGTAACATTAAGCCGCTGCGAATTAAAATCATTGCCTGTGAAATTTCACATGTGAAATCATAAAAAATTAATATCATTAAATGAAAAGTAGCAACCATTTCCATGCCTAGTTAGGTCTATAGTTATAGTATGTTGTTAGTATGTTAACTACTTAATAACTAACACTACGACATACCTAGTCATACTAACCTAAACAAACATTTTCTGGACTGTAATCAAATGTTATAATCTGAATTAAATGAAATATTATTAGAGAGGAAAACAAAATTACAAACCATGATCTAAAAGGGGTTAAGCAGAGCTCAAGTAATATTTATTATACATAAAACCACATCCGGCAGCATGGGCCACACAGCACCCCCAAACAGTGCCAGGTTACCAGCCTGTTGCCAAAAGGCGACAGTAAACCAAGCTTCTTTTCCACATTATACATAGTCACTGCGTTTCAACATTTATTACTTTGTTCTGGAATCTAATCGCTTAGTAGAGTACGTTGCTAGTTGGGTTGATTTACCCCCTTATCCAAGCAAAGTAGTTTATGTATAGGAGATAAAAACAGCTACCTGTATCATTAATGTGACTGTCAAGATTTCTACGTGCTAGGGTAAAGTATTTTATAAAATAATGCAATAGTAGATGGGTATAATCTGTTACAGGTATAAGCTACATAATCATATAGGTACACTTTAATAAGTAATGATCATATAAACAATAAACGTAGTTTTACGTTTCTTCTATTATTTTATTAGAATCTTAAGAATATTTATTTAAACAGTGATTGTTATTTCAATGAATTTCGTAATCCTTTTATTAAGTAAGTAGTTATTAAGTTCATATTATTATGCCCTAATAAGGCTCATGTGTTTGTGCTAGATAAACAAAGACCTTAATGGTTACCACATGATATGCAATAAAATCCTCAGATTATATATCTATCTATATATATATTGGACATCTTGCGACCACTGGACATTTTGCTCGGAAACGTTTCGAACCACCTCTTGGGCAGACCATGTAACTTTTGCATAGCAAAATGGGTAGTGGCTTGATCATCCCATCCCTATATACTAAAGCGCACTTATTCACCTTTAAATATATACCCTCGGTAGTAATTATCTGCAATAGTACGTACGCGTTGTTTCACAGATGGTAATGCCAAGAAACAAATGGAAATAATTATAAAATATAACGATTTATGTAAATTAGTAAGGTAGTCATTTTTAATAGTAATATGATGCATGTGATTTGAATATTACATAAGGTATATAAATTTTTAGTTTGAATTTATAAGCAAGAGGCAAAAGGTGCTCATCATGTTTTAAATACCCTAGCAGGGAGTTGCCTTTACTGCCCATCATTTTTGTAATAACTTCTTAACTTGCAATAGTTGCATTTTGGCATGTGATGCCAGCAGAGAAAATAGCATCACTCCACATCCTCCAATGGGCCTTGCAGAAGGCGATCAATGGATCAGCAAAGGGGAATCGATCAGCCTACACTCCGTCCACCAATCCATATTGGGCTAGTGTGGCGGAACACCGCCCAAACCTCCTTCGATGACAAGGAGAAGCTGCTGCTTCCCAGCAGAGGGCTGAATCCAAAGGCTTATTGCAATTAATAAATAAATGAACAGAGAAGCTACGTGACCTTTCGTTCCTGATCGCAGCCGCGCTGGGATGGCGCGCGCTGCTCTTGGCTACGCGGCTCCTTGCTGCGATGAGGCACGTGCAGGTCTTCAGCGGCACGGACACTGGCCACTGCGCTCGCGGACCGCCGAGGTGGGGTAGATCAGTAGTCACCCTTTTGACGAAGCCTCATTTGCACGGGTCATTTTTCCTGGAACTCGACATAAAAGTTTGAATATCTCCAAAACGGTGCGTCGTAGCTCAAAAATAATGAAATTTTCTCCCCCGTAGACCCCAATCCGCCACGCGGTACGTCCAATGCAATAAAAATTTTTGCACTACCCTCATTAGGAAAAAAGTATAGATTGAGTAAAATAATTCAGCAACCCACACAAATGTTGCCCGCCATAGGCACCAATCGGGCACGTGGTTCACACAAAAAAAAACTGATTACCCTCGATATGAAATAAAAGTATAGACTCGGAAATTCATTTATGCTTATATTTAAATACTGCTGTTTTTGTCAAAATAAAACTAATTAAATTAAACGAAAAACACTATCTATCTTTAAAAACAGCTTTGTTGAATACTAAATGCAAAAAGGTTGAAAATTATTGTAGGTACTTGCCACTTCTGAATGTAAGGTTTTATCTACCAAGAAGGTTAATAATGAAATGCATATACTCAGTTACTTTGTTTTAATCACAATCACAATTATAAGAAGCACTCCTAATAGTAGTCGGTAATAAAATATCACTTACACTAGAATGTCACTGCAGGACACGTCCGCTCTAGACGGTGGCTATGAACTGAATGCCCAGAGTAGAGTCACACCACGGTAGGTCGACCGTACACGAAGGCAGCCGGAGACAAAGTGACTCGATTCCGCCAAGTTACGCTTATATATAGTCTGGTGTTGCCAGCAAGCATATTAAATTCGTTCGGAAACAGCAAATATTATTAAACCTTACAATCTAAGAATAATAACGTTGTAAAAAAATTTATGTAATATCGTATGTACAGACAACAGCACGTTGGGTTACCACAAACTGTCAAATTGTCCCAATCGAATATGCACTTTATATTGAAAAGCTTTAGGTTGAAAATCGTTTAGAGAAATTTGACAGTTTTGTATAGCCCGACGTGCTGTTGACTGTACATGTTGTTGTTATTGACAGTAAAACGATGTTGTTTCAAATTTTTTTTTTAATATTTTCTGAAGGTTATTTTCTTTCAGGATATTCTAAAGTAAGGAAATGATGTTGAACAGAATTTAATTATTACTAGAAAAGTAGAAATACGTATTTTATGTTCGAAGTCTAAAAACACTTTGTCTTTACATCCGTTTCAATTTAAGGAATGAAGTCTTTTAAAATTTCTCTGATGATACCTACTGTTTCTACACATACACTATTCTCATACTGAAATAACATACGTCCAGACCATTTATATCTGATTTCTTATTGTTCCTGATTTCATTCCATTAACGAACGTGTAAGGGACACTTTCCTTCGATGTTTTCTTTGCGGATAATAGTTCCGACGTACTGCGAAAGAACACAGTCCTCACTCTACTGTTCATTTGTTTTTGTTTTAATTGAACTCCGCAATTCAATTGTTTTAATGACTTGAGAATCTTACGCAATATTTTTAATGCAATTGACTCGTAGTAATCTTTTAAATAAGATTGTCAATTATGTATTGAAAAAAATATTTTGCAATATTTTTGATAGCATGTTGGTGAGTGCGCTCTGAGTACAGACTTTGAAAGTAAGTGACGCAGATTCTTATTCCTACACAAGATAAGAATTATTTTATTGTGCGTATGAACACATTTATTTGTCTTGATCTAGGTATTAAGTGTTTTTACATACATACAGTCCAGCTTGTAATCCCAAGAGGGGTTGAGCAGAGCCTTAGTTGTAATTTGCTCATAAAATCACATCTGGCAGCATGGGCCATGCGGTACCCCAAAATAGTGTCGGTCGCCAACAGAATACGATTGACAAACCCAAAAAGTAGCAAAATCTGTAAACTAACAAACATAAATTCAACAACGGATAGACACTTAATTATTATTGTCTCAGCAGTCTGTGCAACATACACAGACTGCTGATTTACAAATATACGTATGTATACTAGAGCCCATAAACCCATAATTCAAGTTATGACTAATTTGGGGATACGTAGGTACCTACCTAAGTCTGAATTTTTTGAATTACATATTTAAGTAATTTAAAATATTAATGTTCCATTATTATTATTTTTATTGGCTAAACTAAGTCGGCCATACAATAGATTACCATGATGATTATAAAAATTAAAGTTATTTACGATAATACATACCTATACATACAGTATACAGCAGTGTATACAGGAGTAGTAAAATAAATTTCAAATTCAATTTCCGAATTCTTTGTATGAGAATTCGGAATGGGAAATTTCGACATTAATTTTTCAATAACTCGGACTTTTGACTACACTCAACCATTATGGGAGAAAGGCGTGACTATCTACTCATGCCTTATGAGGTATTTTTTTATTATTTACGGTTGATACAGATACTGATCAAGTAAGCAATTATGGTAGACAATTACAACAAAATATTTTAATGCATTCATCCAACAAACATTATTTCGGCACCGCAGTTTGTTCGTTCTATTTATCCAGCTACTGATATCATTAATTTACCTACTTGCATTATGTGCCGATGTTCATTAACGAATGTTTATTATTCGAATTACAACATCGGGACAGTCCGATACGCACTGTGTAATACTCGAAATGTTTATTTGCAGAAGTTCGCTTACTTCGACGAGGGCTGGATTAAATGGGCACGTGGTTTAGGGGATAAGGTGGAGATGACTATGTTCTTGCTAGAATACTAAAACATTTAAACAAGCTTACTTTTAATGGTAAACGTAACCTCATACGCTGTTACCTACGCACTGACAATCTGGAGTGGTAAGTAATAAGAATAACAACAAAATAAGTTACTTTATTCGGGAGAAACTCGATGGCGCTGCGGTAACAATCATGTTACGAAGAACTCACTTATTTTAACTTACATTAAGATACCAAGTATTGGTGGCTCAAAATTTTTCAACTCGATTTTCCTTCGTGCCAGAAGGCATGTTAAGGTGTTGGTTCTGACTGTGGAAAGATAGCAGTCGTTCCCAAAGAGCTTTGGTGTCAGGCCGACGGCCGGCCGTAAAAATCTAATGCCATAAACTGTAGCAGTATTGCCGATATCATAGATAGACAAGAAGACAGGTAGGAGACAGAAGGAGAAGAAGAATAACCTAATCTGTTTTTACCGGTTCATATATATACACAGTATATATATCACCCACTACAGCATTTCCAAGAAGGGCTGGTGTCATTCCATTAAACTATAACAGTATGGTGACATATTGCACCATCATATCATCATAACAGCCTTTATAATTTGACCCACCGCTGGGACACAAGGCCTCTCCTTTTCATCGAAGGAGGCTTAAGCAGTAGTCCACGACGCTTGCACAATGCGGATTGGTAGATGGAGTATAAGGTGATCAGTACCCATTTGCTGATCCATTAGTCGCCTTCTACGACACCCATTGGATATGGGGTGATGCTATTCTACTCTGCTGACATCACATGGCACATATATACATATGTTGCACATATGTATTGCACCAATCTCAATTAAATTAGGAATAATAAGAAAAATAAGTAAATTAACTTCAAAAAACACTGAAAGTAAAAAATAGATATTGGTAACAAAGCTTGGTCGCCTAAGCTCTAGCTTATAGCCCTAACTCCTAAACGAGGACCAATGACGAAGTCCTAAGATACTTGGTAAGTATCTTAGGATTTAGTGATCCTCCAAAAAGTAAGTTTTTACAACATTAGAATCTACACGATTAATAAATTTAACTGAAAAGGTTAAGACTTAAGACAGTATTTATACTAGTTTTTACATACGGAACACTTGATAAGCATTGATTTGAACTTAAATTTGGCCATTATAATTACGACGCCTTTTGCAAATTTTATCTTAATAAAAAGCCTTTTTTTCTTTGTGGTTTCTGACCCAATCATTCATTGCAATCCATCTGTAATAATTATAAAAGTTTACATTGAAATAGGAACACGGAAATACATTGTAATATCATTGAATTTTCTCAGTGGGATTAACGTAGCGAATGCAACGCAGTCTCTTGAACTAACAGGATTGCAGTAGCTTTAAATATGCAACATTAAATTTCACATAAAAGTTCCTGCAGAGAGGTTTTGATGCTTTTGGGTACCTACACTTTTCAAACATTTTGACATGAATTTCGCCGGCCTTTGAAACAGTCTGTGCGTTGCGCAGTACATCAAAGTTGTTTATACGTGCGCCCAGACATAAAAACACAGCCACTTTTTAGTTACAAAAGCCCGTTCTATGATAGACTTTGAATAGATCGTGCAGTTTCATATATTTGTCAAACGTTTAACGTCGAGCCTCAATTACAAAGAGCCCAATAAATTCTTTGGTACTTTTATTGCTCGTTTTTGCATCGGAAATGAAATTTTGGGAGCGTTTACGGAAACTCGGTCGGTTTCGATTATTGGAAATCGGTAATCGATATTAATAAATGTTGTTTCGGACCGATGAATACAAAGTGTTGTTCCGCTGTAGTAGATCACTTGGTTATCTACGGGACGTATATTTTGAAACATTTCACAGTAGTTAGTTCAGTTTTGGATTATTCTATTGCCTGTTAGACAAATTTTACAATCGAATTGAGACCTTAAATTTTTCTTTTAGTCTGTCTTATCAGAAATACTTTATTGACATGTAAATTTAGGTTTACTTAGGGCCATCTAGTTTTTTTTAAATTGTAAATGTGTATCATACCCTCCTAAGACCCAGACTTTTGAGAGAAAGGTAGGAATATAAGCCCAACGTTAAATTTTTTGCACTAAATAAATATTTGCTCCCAGGCCCAAAGATGATTATCGATTTTGAAAGATATTTTTTTTACCATAATTATTGTCTAAGAGACCGTTTGGCCTTGGTTCAGTTGGACTTTATTTTGTTCAAAAATATACACGTCGGATCGATGTAGCTATTTGTAAAGTAATTATTTAGAATAAAAATAAGAAAATTCGAAATGAAATACTACCAATAAAAAATAAGTACAGTAAATTGTACAGTGGGAATACAGTGCTACGAAGTACACTACAAGCCTGGGCCTGACAAGCATTGTTCATTTTGTGCAAATTATTGTACGCGGGGTCTTAGGAGGTTAAGCTCTAGTTGCTTTTAAACTACATTCCGACTGTCAAATTGCAATTGATATGCAGTTGGTAG
Organism: Elophila nymphaeata; assembly: GCA_955850985.1. Lineage (NCBI taxonomy): Eukaryota > Metazoa > Arthropoda > Insecta > Lepidoptera > Crambidae > Elophila > Elophila nymphaeata. The sequence continues at coordinate 16,179,644 of OY039079.1, forward strand.
AACTGCATGCTGACTGCAAGCTAGCTTCACAGTCAACGTACAGTCCTAATGCATGTAATGTAATCATTTTTGCGTTTACAAACGCGTAAATATTTTTAATACTAGGAAAAATACTACTACTATTACTGACTATTACTGATTAGGTGGTAGACCTCTTATTTCTGCCGTGAAGCAGTTCGCTGTGTTTCGGATTGAAGGGAAAGGTAGCCAGTGTAATTCCTGGGCATGGAGGGCATATCATCTTAGTCCCCAGGATGGAAAACGCACATGCGGTGTTAAGTGATTTACACTTAATATTGCGTCTATAGGCGGCGGTGACCACTTAACATTAGGTGGGCCGCAAGCTTGTTTGCCATCTCGTAACATAAAAAAAAATACAAATCGACCTGCCTCAGGCGGGAATCGAACCTAGCATCTCCCGCAATCCGGGCGGGAATCGAACCCAGCATCTTCCACAAACGCAGCCGCCCGGATTGTGGATGATGCTGGGTTCGATTCCCGCCTGAGGTAGGTCAATATTTTTCGGTGTATTTTTTATAGTTCAAAGTACGTAGCAGACGAAGAACTTTCTGCATGTTTTTATGTTATTTGGTTGGCAGACAGGCATTCCCAAGTAACATTTTATTCGGGCCTAGGTTGTAAAAAATGCCTTTAGGTTTTACAAGCGTCGTAAAAAGGTTAACGCTTTGCTATATTGTCACATTGAGTACTTGAGAATGATTAATAAGTCCTAAAACTTATTGTTTATTATTACAACCTTGAAACCGCTGACAGGAGTTTAAATTAACGTTATTTTGACTTGTGCTTAAAGAGCATATAGTCCTATCTAATAGTTGTCGTAGACTCCTGATTTAGTTTTGGAAAGGCTAGCAATATGCTAAAGTGAGATCTAAAAGTTTAATTTTTAACTTTCGTAGAACCATAACGTTATAGAATATTGAAATGACTAATTAGTATTTTCTAAAACCTACGTAAAACCTTCATGCTATATTAGAGTCATCTTGGCAAACTAATTAGGACTGTGTGGTGAAAACCCAAACGAATAAGTTATATTTATGACCATATGGCAATATTAAAGTCCTACAAGAAAATTTTAAAGCTTTAGAGGCATCCTCAAGTGTCAGTTGTCTCCGCGACTTCATAGTATCACAACAGTCTTGCATGATGAACCGAAACAGGGTGTTAAAAAAACGGAGTGGAAATTTTAAACGTAAAGTTCGCAATTTTTTTTACGTATCTGTACTAATAATAAATCTGAAGAGTTTGTTTGTTTGGTTGATACCTAAGATCTCAGCAACTACTGACTCAAATCGAAAAATTATTTTTGCGTTGGATAGTCCATTTATCGAGGAATGCTAAAGGTTATATAACGTCACGGTACGGCCAATAGGAGCTGAGCATCAATGAAGAATGTTGCAAAAACGGGAGAAAAAGATTTCTTTTCAAAGCTTTCACTGCGTGCGCTGCGTAAACGGTTAAAGTTACGGAAAAGTCATGTATGACGGAATTGTTCTTCATTAAAATTTCTAAAGAAAAGACCGTGTATGAGCATATGTCTATCTTTTAAGGTTGGCTCACTATAACCTGACTTTTTGGTAATCAAATTTGTTTTAAAATAATGCATTATCTACGATGGTGTTTTTGTATGCATGATATTATTACGTATCAAAATAAATACATTATTTATCACAAGTATTTAATTTTGAACAAAATTGTTTATGACTTCATTTGATTTCAATGAATATCTTAAGAGATATCATAGTTTGAAATAAACGGAAAATAATAAATTTTGATTTGCAGAGCTTTCGTTACATGCGCTGCGTAAACGGTTAAAGTAACGCAAAAATCATGTATGACGGAATTATTCTCCTTTAAAAGTTCTAAAAACAAATTACAGACAGCATTTATCTATCTCTTAAGGTTGACTCGCTATAACCTATTTTTGGTAATAAAATTTGTTCTAAAATAATGCATTAGATGCGAAGGTATTTTTGTAAACATAATATTATTCCTTATCAAAATTAATAATTTATTCATCACAAGTATATAATTTAGTACAAAATTGTTCTTTAGATCATTCATCATCATCATCAGCCTATCGCAGTCCACTGCTGGACATAGGCCTCTCCAAATGTTCGCCACTTCGATCTATTTTCGGCTTCTCGCATCCAGCTCCTGCCAGCCACCCTGCGCAAATCGTCACTCCACCTGGCCTGAGGGCGTCCCACATTACGTTTGCCGAGACGCGGTCTCCACTCAAGAACTCGTTTACCCCAACGGTTGTCGGTTCTGCGGCTAATATGGCCGGCCCATTGCCACTTCAGCGTGCTAATTCGGTGGGCTATGTCGATAACTTTGGTTCTCTGCCGGATTACCTCATTTCTGATTTTATCCCTAAGAGAAACTCCGAGCATAGCCCTTTCCATAGCCCGCTGGGCGACTTTAAACTTGTGGACCAACCGTACCGTCAGTGTCCACGTTTCAGCTCCGTAAGTCATAACGGGTAGGACGCACTGATTGAAGACTTTTGTCTTTAGGCATTGTGGGATCGACGATGAGAAGACTCGACGTAGTTTTCCAAATGCTGCCCAACCCAACTGGATTCTTCTGTTCACCTCATCCTCGAAGTTGTTTTTACCTAACTGCAATGACTGCCCGAGGTATACATATTTTTGAACAACTTCGAGGGCGGCGCCGTGCACCACAATCGGTTCCGGTAGTACATGCTCGTTGAACATGACCTTGGTTTTATCCAAGTTCATCCGTAGGCCGATGTGTGCAGATGAACCAGCCAGGTCATTCAGCATTTGTTGTAGGTCCTGCAGCGTTTCTGCCATGATAACGATGTCGTCTGCAAATCGTAAGTGAGAGATATATGCGCCATTAATATTGATGCCCCGTCCTTTCCAGTGTAGCGTCTTGAACATATCCTCCATTGCATTTGTAAACAATTTCGGGGAAATTACGTCCCCTTGTCTTACTCCTCGATGCAATGGTATGGGTTTTGTTAGTTGATTCTGTACTTGGACGGACATGGTGGCGGCTTCGTAGAGACATCTCATCACTTGGACGTATCGCCAATCTACTTGGCATCGCTGCAGGGACGCCAGAACGGACCAGATTTCAATCGAATCAAAGGCTTTCTCATAGTCCACGAATGCAAGACACAGGGGCTGCTTATACTCCTCCGTCTTCTGTATTATCTGCCGCACTGTGTGGATGTGGTCTATGGTACCGTATCCGCTCCGAAATCCAGCCTGTTCCAGTGGTTGGAATTCGTCGAGTCTTCGCGCAAGACGGTTCGTGATGACTCTTGAAAACAGCTTATAGATGTGGCTTAGAAGGGAGATGGGTCGATAGTTCTTCAGCATGGTCTTATCTCCCTTTTTGAAGAACAGGATGACCACACTTCTGCTCCACGCCTCTGGAGTTCTCCCTTCAAATAGAACAGCATTAAAAAGCTTTTGGAGCTCCCTCAATACGGGTTTGCCACCAGCTTTGAGTAGCTCTGTTGTAATGCCATCCTCTCCAGGGGCTTTTCCATTTTTAAGCTGTCTAAGAGCCATCTCGATTTCGTCAGTGCTGACTCTTTAGATCATTAGATTTCAATGAATATCTTCAGAGATATCATAGTTTTAACATAACGCCGCAGCTACATAATGATCAAGTACTACGCACGCATCTATACTGAGTTGTTTTTTTGTTTGGTTGAACGCGCTTATCTATCTTAGGAACTACTGATCCCGTCAGATTCGGACGCCTTAGAGACTAATAGGTTCAGAGACTCCTCCGAGGGAGATGAGATGCTCGCTGGTCAGAAATCCTCTCTAGAGTGATTCGACCTTAAAGCTTGAGGACCCACCGAGGTCCTCTCCTTTACTAAAAGCCCTAGTGACTCAAAGAAGGTCATCAGAGACATACTACAAAAATAGTAAAAAAGTGCCATAGATTTTATCAAACCTGTCCGAAAATTATTTGAATTTTAAATTAAATATTTTGTTAATATTTCAAGTTTCTACCTGTTATCGTTATTAAGACCGAGAAATACGTTTGTTGTTGAGCCCCCTTAAATATAATTTAATTTTAATTTAATTATTTCTTTTTAAAGTGAATAATATAACTAAATATTCTGTGAATATTTCAAGCGTCTATCTATTGCCGTTATGAAAATCGACCAAAAAAGTCACGTTTATTTTATGGGAGCCCCTGCAATATTTTTTTATTCTATTTATTAGTATCTGTTGTTATAGCGGCACCAGAACTACATCATCTGAGAAAATTTCAACTGTCTAACTACCATGGTTCATGAGATACAGCCTGGTTACAGATGGACAGACGGAAGGACGGACAGCGGAGTCTTAGTAATAGGATCCCGTTTTACCCTTTGGGTACAGAATTCTAAAAAGGGGAACTACTGATTCAAATTGAAAAATTATTTGATTGTCTATTTATCGAGGAACACTATAGGCCAGGGCATTTATCGAGGAACACTATAGGCCAGGGCTTCCCAAAGTTATTTTCATAGTGTCGCCCTTAGGAATTCAAATTTTTACGAGTTCTCCCCCCCGTTATAGTAACAGTCAAGTTAAGTACCTACAAAAACAAAAACATAGCTTTTTGGAATAATGCGCAAATATTTTAAAATTAGAAAGTAGACTGAAAAAATGTTACCATAAAAAACAACTTTTAAAAAAAAAAGTCAAACCGACTTCAAAAAGTATAAAAATAATATATTAATAAAATGTGTGCTAGGTGGCTGCTGTACTGCTTGAAGTCGGTGCCAAGCCATGTCAATCGTTCAGCATACCGAGCCCCTCATCACCCAAGCTGGCGCGTTCAATCGCGGGATGGTGTGATCAATGAATGTGATGTGGCAAGTGGACATATGGAATACCCTAGTTGGCTTGGCACCGACTTCAAACAGTACAGCAGCCACCTAGCACACATTTTATTAATATATTATTTTTATACTTTTTGAAGTCGGTTTGACTTTTTTTTTAAAAGTTGTTTTTTTTTCTCTTTTTAGTGTAAATAATTGTTGTTTCTTTATACATATATTACGAGATGGAAGACAAACTTGCGGCTCAACCGGTGTTAAGTGGTTCCGTCGCCTATCGACACTTACAATATTATGGGTAAATCACTTAAGATTAGAAGGGCGTTGCCATTCTGGGGATTACTTTTTGGGTTTGGTGCCCCTTTTATGTAGGCAACAGGCTGGCGACTACATGGCCCATACTGCCAGAGGTGGTTATATGTGTGACAAAATGTTATATAAGGCTCTGCTCAACCCTTCATGGGATTACAAGCGTAATCGTATGTGTGTATGGGCCTATATTAGGAGTAAAATTTTAATTAATTATCATCCAAGTCCTAACTGTTACGGTGCTTTGCCTTTCATCATGAGCTCACCTAATAAGCTGAAGGAATACAACTAATGGACTTCAGGTACCTTTAATATTTAAAGAATTATCATCCAACTCCTAAACATTAAGGAGTTTTCCTTCCATCATCAGTTCACCTGAATAACCTGAAAGAATACAACTATCGCTCTTTAGGTACCTTTGATATTTAAAGAATTATCATCCAACTCCTAACCATTAAGGAGTTTTTCGTTTCATCATCAGCTCACCTGAATTATCTGAAAGAATACAACTATCGTTCTTTATGTACCTTTAATACTTATATAATCATCAACCAACTCCTAAAAGTTAAGGAGTAATTCCTTCCATCATCGGCTCACCTGATTAACTTGAAAAAATACAAGTACCAGTCTTTACGTGCCTATAATATTTAAAGAACTATCATCCAACTCCTAACCGTTCAGGAGTTTTGCCTTCCATCATCAGCTCACCTGAATAACCTGTAAGAATACAACTATCGCTCTTTTGGTACCTTTAATATTTAAAGAATTTTCATCCAACTCCTAACAATTAAGGAGATTCTGCTTATGGAAGCAGATGACATGATGATGGCATCAGCTCACTTGAATAACCTGAAAGAATACAACTATCGGTCTTTAGGTACTTTTAATATTTAAATAATCATCAACCGACTCCTAACAGTTAAGGAGTTTTACCATCCATCATCAGCTCATCAACATGAGATGACTACTAGGCGCAATTATACTAGAATAGCTTTACAAAAAACTTGAATAACTCTCCCTTTCCATTGTTTTCTGAGGATTCCCCTCGATTTCCCTAGCTTCCCATCATCAGATTCTGACTTGGTGACAATAGGACCACCTCAGGAGTATACACTATTGAATAAAAAAAGAATTTTGAATGTCGGTCCACCAATGACAGAGATATCGGTGAACATACATTTACCTTCCATCATCAGCTCATCGTCATGAGATGATGACTACCAGACGCAAATGCAAGTATAGCTTTAGAATAAATATGAAAAACGTTATACATGCCTATAAAATTTGAGGGTTGCCCTCGATTTCCCTGACTTCCCATCATCAGATCCTGACTTGGTGACAATGGAACCACCGCAGGAGTAAACACTATCGAATAAAAAAAGAATTTTAAAAATCGGTCCACAATTGACGGAGTAATCGGTGAACATACATAAAAAAAAAAAATACATACAGACGAATACAGAACCTCCTTCTTTTTGGAAGTCGGTTAAAAAGGAGATGAGCATCAATGAAAAATGATGCAAAAACGGGAAATATTTGTATACAAGGCGTCCCACGGCCATGCCACACGGAGGGAAAGTATATTAAATATTGATCGTAGGATATTTTACTAAAAGAAGACATCGTTTTATTTTTAATAATAAGTAGAACTGCATTCACAGATTTTTTAAAAATCGCCTACCTCAACCGGGAATTGAACCCGCCAAATGTGATAGAAAAATGACATGTATTACGTTCAATATTTAATATACTTTCCCTCCGTGTGGCATGGCCGTGGGACGCCCTTTATACCTACCCTTAAGTTTATAACTGCTGAAATTGCCCAGGAAAAACAGCTCATCTTGACATTGGGTTTTAATTTGACAACTAGCCTTAACTATTTTACAGATCACTGATACCGTTGAAGATTCACGACCTCCCAAAACCCCTTCTGTTTTAACCAAAGATGACACGACGTCATTAAAAACTTCTGAGGAATCACAGGTTGTCAAAATAATGCTCACATTTCCAAACATGTTTGAGAAAAAAAAATTAATGTTGTTCATAATTGGTTTGGCGGCGCATACTTCGCATACAGAGGAATGGCCACTGTCTTTTATACATGATAAAGAGCACAAGTCCGATGCTCTGCCATCACAGATTAGAGAGATTATGTGTTTGCTAAGGTTTGCTACCGTTAACAGCTCTGAGGCTTTAGACAACATGCATTTCGACAATCGCTCGAATTGTCGAAATGCATGTTGTCTAAAGCCTCTGACGTTTGATGGCGACGGAATTTTTTTTGGAGTTGTTGTGGCAACTCAGATGTTCAAGTGGCTCGGATGTTCAAATATAATAAGTAGATGAGTTAGTTAAAGATAAATTATGAAAGTCCTGGTAGCGGCAAATGTTTGTCTGAAGAACACGAACATTTCTTGACGAGTCAAGATTGTTTATATTTTTATTTAAGCTTATTTATAAAAGTATCTAAAAATGATTATGTATGTGTGAGGTAAGTATAATGTATATGACACTTTCTGGTCAGGTGTGTGTGGAATAAATATATTATTATTGTTTTAAACTTAATTAAAAAATAAGAAATAGGAACTAACTTGGACTAATAAGAGCCGCCTGTAGATATTAAGCACTCTGGTCGAACCATCGAGTTGTGTCGAACGCACGTTCAATCAAACAATTAAAACTTAGAAGTAACTATTTGTGCTAATAGGTTGTTTTCGCGACTGACAAGTCTTGAATTACTCCTGGCGATAACCTTTAAGTTGCGGAAACAACTTTTTGGTTTTGAATACCTCTGCGAGAAGACCTTTAGCTCTTATTTAGGTAAAAATTAGGAGCTTTTAGCTAAGACAGTCCTGAAAAGGTTAATTTTAATGTTTTCTGGTAAATTCCTAACTGCCGCCATATTTTTTAACAGAAATTAAAAAAAAAAGAAATAAAAAACAATATTTCAACTAAATGAAGCAAAATTAAATAACGTGTTCTATACGATTTAAAATAAATGATTTTTCTATGATTTATTTTTTTAATAATAATGCGATTTACCACCAACCCCCTAATATTATAATTTTCAATTTACTAAAATATCTTCTAAATTTTGAAGCTACGAAAGGCCCGTTTATTATATAGCAAAATTATCCTTAAGTTTCACGACAAAGTGCCAATCGCACTATTTTTTTCATTTCGTGAATTTAGCAACCTGCTTATATTTTTCATGAATACGGCACATAGTTATCCAGCCATTTTGAATCTTGGTATAGTGACAGGCAATGGCGCCATTATATTTTGGTAGTAAATAAAGTCCATGATTCTTATTTCTGTGTAAATAAATCTTACACAGAAACATTTTATAACCCAAGAGTCCTGGAAAAGCATTTAATCACGTCTATCAAAAAGGTTTTAAGTTGTCATAGAGTTACATCCAAGACTATTTTAGAACTTAGAAGCTGTCTTGCAGGGTTATATTAACGTTAATATAAAGTGGTGAAAGTTATATTTGGGTTCTATGTAAGTAGTTCGAAAGGTTCTGACTTTGAGCAATAGGTTTTTCTGTAGCTCTCAAAAAGGTTCTAAAACGTGGGCCCTTTTTGCACACAGGAGGTTATTATAAGGTTAACATAGCGCTTTTCGGCCTATTAAGACTTACCATCCGATTTCCATACAAAGGTTCTAGAACCTTTTCAAATCCTTTCTAAAACCTAAAATGTTACTTGGGTTCGGTCTTTGGTGGTAAGAAGTAGTAGCCTATAGACGCTTGCAACACTGAAGTAACACTCGAAGCTACCAGTCCTAGTGCCCTTCCCTACTTCGTGGAGCTCTGGCAACGTTACTCACCAACAGAAACACAACATCACAAAAATTTAGTGTTATTTGACTGTGGTCTCCTGTACAACCCCAGTTCGCGCTGCTCCAAATTCACACTACTAGTCCGCTGTGCCCAACCTCTCAAAAATATGAAATGGATTTTAGTAATGCTTTTTTCAAGTAAGTATGTATTACTAAATCATAATACAGGGTGTAAAAGACATGAACAGTCAAACGAGAACCATGTATTCTGCTCACCATCATTACATTTTTTTTCCTTTAAACTATACCTGGGAAATTGATAGTTACGATTTTATTGAAGGTCAAAGTCATAATTTTTTTTCATTCTTTTATGAAAACGTATTCTATACGTTATTTCTTAATTATTGTCCAAAGAAACATTATCATTTTTATTAGTATTTCATAACAAAAAATGCCTTCAAAACGTTAGCGTTCAATGTAGCTCACTCGATGCGCACGGACACTAACGAACGGGGCCACCGTCTGTCAAAATTATCGCGGTTTTGTGAGTTGCGTGCGAGTTGAGCCCTTTACATTGCGCGGTACAATTTGCAATTTTTTTTAACACCAAAAAATAAAAATCATTTCCCAGCAATATTTTTTTTGAAAAATGTCTTATTTTGATGTATAGAATACATGGTTCTCGTTTGACTGTTCATGTCTTTTACACCCAGTATGTATGTATGAATAATAATAATAATAAATACGCAGACTTAGCTGTTGCATAGAAATTCAATGGAACGTAGAAATTGTAAAAATCATACCGATCATATTATCTGCAACAGGGGTTATACCAAAAACTTCACACGAGCTTAAAAGACCTTAACCTACACCCACTCACCTACGTACAATTTCAGAAAGCAGTCATACTAAATACTTGCAGGTTAGTTCGAAAATGTTTTAGTTTACGAGAGTAAATAATCTTCTGACAACCTTTCATGTTTGGCTTCCAGCCCGCATGATACGGATCTTCCTCAAATTTGAGAGATTTATAAATCAAACAATAAAAATAATAATAATAAATAATATATTTCTACGCTCACACCAATTATCTAGCCCAAATCAAGTATCATTAAGAACTTCTGTTACGGATACCAGATAACGGATTTTTTTATATATAATACATAATAATATGTATTTAGATATTTTTATAAATAAATATCTAAACAACCATGACTCGTCAACAAAGATTCGTGTTCGTCGCACAAACATTTGCCACTATCAGGACTCAAACCCGGACCGATAATATACTGACCAATCCACCAAGACAGCGTCAAATACCTTTTAAAGAATATTATCATAATGATAGAATGAATTCATTGAAATTACAAACTTAGTCTTGATGGGGATTCAGACTCGGGATCGTCTGGTTACAGACCTGCCTGCAGTACGGCGTAGATGTATTGTAATCTAAAAGAATAATGTATTTCGAAACGATAGTCACAATACCATTGTTCACTAAAGCGATGTTTAATGAAAACGGCCATTACATGCGTTGTTTGTAAGCTAGTCAGACATAAAGATAAGCGAAGAATTTTTTGATAGAAACATCCCGTTTGTAGGGTTGTCAATTTGTATTTTAATTTAATTTCGTCGATGTAGAAGATGACATTTTACGTTTTACATACTATTAATACAACGTGTAATAAAAATACCGCACATCCTGAAAGTACTTGAAATCGGCTTCGGAATTGTTACAATGAAAAAATAGTCCTTTCATGTTGTGACACAATTCTTGAACCTAAACTTCCGCCATTGCCCTTTCGTACTGTTTCAGTTTGACGGCGTTAGCGCCTGTTTTGCTTATCCACTACTATCAGACTGTCTGTGCTCATCGCTCCAGGGTCGCTGGTTAACATCATACTTGTAAATAATCAAAAACGATAAGGAAATCGAGTTTTCAAATGTTTATTGTCAATAGTTTTACAAACTTTCAGAAAGGCGAATTGCTATTACCATACATTACAATCAGGCGTCTTTCTAATTGGGAACGATCGTATGAAAATATGTGTTTTCATTAATGTTTCTGTGCTCGCGCGAAATGTTTCTGTGCCGTTAATCAGGACACTCTTAAGAAATCTTTCATGTCGAGCTCATCGTGCGATGAGAAGGCATCATATCATCGTACGATCGTTTGCCAATTAGGACGATGCCTCATGCTCAAAATTCAAAAAGATTGAGCAGAAATGTAACATTTGGTAAGACATTACAACACATCCAACTATATAGTGACAGGTCTCCAGTGTAGGGACACACACACCATGCGAAAGTCACTGACACAACTAAATTCGCTCAAGAGCCGCAGTCACATGACTGACTCTCCAGTCGTCACTTAGGAGCCCGTAAGCTCACTAGCGCCGTGTTATCGCTCTGTTAGCTCTTAACATCTTTGTAATATAACGTGTAAATTTTTGTGTGACAATCACAATATACTCATGTTTGGTGACTATCTCTGACTTTCATTCAAAGCACCTTCTGGCGAGTCTGTTCAGGTTTTAGTATTCAAGCGAGGGACCAGAAACCTGACACCAGCATTTTGAAAACGTAAAAGTGACAGTGACCCCAAAATACGAGTAGCCATTCTTCAGTGAATCAAGAAATAGGGCCAACAACTTCATAAATATACAGACAACAGAAGCACGCTCACATTATTATTATGGCGACAAAGTTTCCTTTTTGATGTATAGTTATGATGCTACTTTTCAACCGACTTCAAAAAGGAGGAGGTTATCAGTTCAACTGTATGTTTTTATGTTTGTTACCTCAGAACTCTTTACTGGGTGTACCGAATTTAAAGATTCTTTTAACATTTGGAAGCTCATGCTTGTCATGGAATAATTTTATTTTTGCGTTTACAATCGCGTAAATATTAATACTAGAGAAATGCACTGAAAAAAAATGCACTGAAAAAAATCGACTTACCTCAGGCGAGACTCGAACCCGCATCTTCCACAATCGGGGCGGATTGTGGAAGATGCGGGTTCGAGTCCCGCATGTGGAAGCTCATGCTTGTCATTTGGTCCCATTAAAATTTTATCGACATCTGACGAGTAGTTTTTGAGTTATCCCTAATAATGCCTATTTAGTTGACATCGATGATATCGTAATCGTATCACTAGTATGTCTAAAAGATCTCGGGATAGTTTCCTGAAAGTTTTTACACTTAAAACACTGAAAAGTAGAAAATAAAATATTTTAAAGAAAAAAAAACCACCTTGAAAACTAAAAACGGGGAAATAAAAATCTTAATGTTTCTTTGAGGTAGATGCCAACCTCAATATTTGGAATAAACGTTATCACCTGTATTTGGCACCGACCTCAAAAAACATTTAGATTTTTTATTCCATTTAAAAATATTTTTTATGAAAAACATGTTAGTTTCAACCCTAACCAGTGAGACTGTACCGACTCAATTATTGTTAGTGACTCATTGTCACATTATCACAAAGTAGAGTACGTAGCGAGATTTAAGTTGTAATAAGTTGTTCTCGTATCACCAGTACGAGTGGCGCTAGTAATCTTATAGATTCTGAATTGCTTTACGATTGAATGGGCTCTTAAGTGTCCATCGTGTAATTTGGAGACGTAAGACAACATTATATTATCAGTGACAGTTAGTGTGTTTGCTACACTGATTCACAAGCTTGAGAAATTAAGGTAAACAAGACTCTATTTAACACTTTTGAACTTATGGTTGAAATATATCGTAATTTCTTTTTAATATTAGTCGGTTTTTGAACAATATTTTTTTTATACTACGAGATGGCAAACAAGCTGGCGGCCCACCTGGTGTTAAGTGGTTACCGTCGCCTATAGACACTTGCAATTCTATGGGTAAATCGCTTAACACTGCGAGTGCGTAGCCGTCCTGGGGACTAAGATGCCTTCTATGCCTAGTAATTTCACTGGCTACCTTTCTCTTCAATCCGAAACACAGCGAACTGCTTCACGGCAGAAATAAGAAAGGCAGTTGTACCTACCCAGACGGCCCTACATATGGGTCTACCACCTAGTAAAATAACTAGGATTAAAATATATGAAAACTAAATAATTTTAATAAATAATCAAAATTATTGAATTTAAATTTTCATAGAGTACTGCTAATCTTAGTTGACTTGTTTCGTGAGCGTCTTATTAACTTTAGGTATTTTATTTCATTTGATGAATTCAGTGGAAATTCCATTATGATTATTCATTTCCCGCTAGATGTTAATTTTCAGTCTCAACGGCTTTTGATATATCGATGAACCTGAAGGAAATATTAAGATTGTCTTCGCACTTACGATTTGGCAATATAATTTTTATCTTCAAGATGCAGAGTAATCTTCTTAAATTCCTGTTATCCCCCGCTGGGATGTAGGGCTCGAAGGACAGCTTTCCATGCTTTCCGATCCTGTGCAGCTGTACACACACACCTGTTGCCACGACATCCCCAGTGCTCGTAGCTCACAGTCAACTGAGCGTCGCCAGGTCTCCTTGAGACGTTCCCTCTTTTGTTTACCACTGATACACCAAGTGAGAGCTTGTCGTGAAGGATGATTTTCGGGTCTCCTCAGGACATGACCAATCCACCGCCATGCAGAGTAATCTTATAGATTTAATCACAGTAGACAATGATTGATGGTTGGAAATAAAAGTTGGCCGCTAACATAATTATTTGTACTTGCTAACTACAAAAATATACTATGTAGAAGCTATGTTCCTCCAAGGCACGTGTGATATCCCTGGTATTGCAGTTTTCTATAGGCTGCGGTGACCACTTACCAACAGGCAGGCCTTATTTTATTTTATAAAAAGAGTCAAGATAATCATGGATTCTGAAGATCCGAAAATCTTGGACCATCCCACCTGTTGTTTGGTAAGCAGAAATAAACCGCCGCGCTAGCCACTCTCGCCTTGCTGACCTGCAAGGTGCTTCTTCACGCCTCTTTTGAATGACCTAGGATCGTAGGAAGGAGGGAACACGTATGCTGGCAGTGAGTTTCATTTCTAGCTTGTGCGACAGAGAAACGAGTTGCCAAATTTCTTATTTTGCGTTGGAATAGTAGCCACAGTTTGTCGGCGACGCCGTAAACAAGCACGCGTAGTCCTTAAAAGGAAGGGAGATGGTGGGATTGGGTAAAAAAGATGCTGTAAAAAGGTATGCTTGCTAACCACCAATATTTATTTACTCCTCCCCTGCTCCCAATTTATGAGGAGTCTGTACAATACGTCTTGATATCGACAATACTGTTAAAGTTTTTGGGTTTTGGTATTAGATTTTCCGCTTGCCTGACACCAACCCTTGGGGACGACTGCTACCTTTCGACAGCAGACGGTACCACCAGTTTAACGTGCTTACCGAAGCATGGAGGAACATCGATCTTGTTGGCCATCAATGAATACATTGTTATATATCTCTCTGACGGATCGTATAACACGCCGTATTACAAAACGGCGCGGCGGATTGTAGTGTGTCATCATTAGTAACCAAATAAAACCGTTTGTTGATAAACCCGTAGTGGATTCTATCAATATTAGTCTGTATAATCGAATGGAGATCGCTTATTATTGGTAGGTTTAGGTTATTTTTTTTGTTATGACCAAGCGGAATGGAATTATTGTCACTCATCACTCTCACACACTACAATCCGCCGCGCCGTTTTGTAATACGGCGTTTTATACGATCCGCCTGTAACATATACACCAGTATGAAAAAAGCTCGGCAATATTGCCATTAAATTTCGACGCCCACTTGACGATCGGCAATTACATACAAAAACAAAAGACAATCGGTCGCTCATTTGTCACCGGCCTTAATCGCGGTCCGCACAAATGTTTATTCAGATGCGAGCCATCGGACGAGTGCCTCGATTTACTGGAAATTAAGAGGAGCCGTCATCCGGGGATGTTACAATAACATTGCCGCCGAAAATACTCGGTAAGTGACGCGAGTATAAATAGTCCAACTGCGACGGAGACAAACTCTGATGAGGATTAGTGTGGAGATGTTGTTTTAAATAATATCTCTTGTGGGAACAATAGCTTCATCAACTTTCTTAGAACGGGCATAATACATTATAGCGCTCTTTTGGCTGCAGTACATAAACTTTTAATTTTTATATTTTTCACATTTAAAAACTACAACGTCCTAGCGCCGGTTCCTACTGATTTTAGTTAGACCGTATTGTAGCCGAGATATACATACATTCATATAATCACGCTTGTAATCCAAATGGGGTTGAGCAGACCTTTAAGTAAAATTTAGTTACACATAAAACCACATTTGATTGGGACACCTAACTGAAAAAAGGAGCAATCCTTCAGTAATCCATCAAACAAATACCAAGATCCAGGACAAATATTCAACTCTAAGGCCCATATTACAGAATTAGACTCAGAAATCAATCATGTCTTGAGAATCGTTTGTTATTTTCTATCAAGCACAAGGTTCACTGATGCATTATAGCTTTTTGGGTATGATGTCTCTTTTATGTACGCGACAGAATGGCTTCTTGTCACTTATTTTTTGGCGACATGGCACGCTACGGCACGCTGCAGGATGCCGCGAACACCTCGACCTATTCGTGTTAAAGTGAATGAATTTCAGTGCTAAATTCACTTATAAGGTCCAAAAACATTATTCCACGGAAAAAAATCCCTTTTGTCACTGGTAGAATACAAGAACTATGTAGACTGTGAGGCTAGATTCAAACTTATTTTAATTACATAGCACTCACTCTCATTTAACAACACGAAGTAACGTCTCACGTACCGTAGGACGCCGCGGCATGACACAGGATATTTCGAAGAAAAAAAATGTCAGTGATAAATTCATTTAAACAAGGTCGAAAATCATTTGTCCACGAAAAAATACCTTGCCGTGCCGTGCCGCACCGTCTGTGGGCGTATGCCCTTAAGTGACATCCTAATGATTATTTTTATTTTTCAATTTTTTACTTTAGGCTATTGTCTTCTTTGGGGTGCGATTTAATTTATTTAAAGTGTCACTACCATGGGAAGAACGGAAATTTATATGTAAATAATTTGCTGACTACCGTAAAAGTTAAACTGCTCCGAAAATCGTACCATTTCAGGCCTTATGCCATCTTCATTAAAGAAAAAATGCTAATGACTTTATCTTCATATTTTAGCATAAAAACGTTAGCGTTTAATGCAACTCCGCCATGAGAAAAAAAAACCTTTAATTTACATTTTAGTTGCCAGTGTTCCGGTTACTTTATTTTTAGTGTTATTTATGCCACTCAGTTTAACTGACAAATTAAATTCTTAAAAGAAATTAAGAACTCGCTTAACACAATAGATTTTATGTAAGTCAAGATTTTATGAACGAAAATGATTGTTTACTGTTGTTTATTCACAAGTAAATATAAAATAATCACCAAAATTAAACCTGTCAGAGTTTGCTGCGCCATTTTTTCTCCATCAGCTTAATAATTATTATTTAGATTGAAATAATATTAGTTAACCTAAAGGTATTTGACAACTTAAAAGTATTTAGCAAAGTCCATTAAAGAACTTAATGATATAAGTAGGTATCTTTTATTATTTTGAAGCGGCAGAGAACCATTCACTCCATCTGTCAATACAATGATCCATCAAGAAAAATCTTTTTGAAAAAACTGTTCATCTACTATTCATTCCTGAAGGTCATGTCCGTCTTGAAATGCTTTGTCACGAACATGTCAGAAGTTCATAGAGTAGATTGCAACCAGCAATCTACTCCATGCACTTCTGTCTTTGGCCTGTCTGGGGACGGTTGTATAAAGAGATCCGTTAGGGATTTTACTTGGTCCAACCAGCGGATAGGTGATCGATCATCCGCATGGCCTTTTCCTTCTTCTTTGCCCACCAGTACCAGCTTTCTAGCTTTTCCAGGTTCTTAGCGCATCTGCGCGCTCTGTGGCCGCAATCAATGAAAATAAAGATAGTTTTATTTTTTTATTGTCTATAACACTATCAACGCGCATATAAATTAAGTAGAAAATAATAAAATATATTTTTTAACGCGTCAATTTACAACTGAACCCAAAAATTATGAAAACAAAATACATCTGCATGTCTTTTGACGCCCTCGAGCAATTAGGAGGCACATGGATGGAGATGTTAAATGTTATGTTTTAGTGTTTTTGTCTTCACGTACTCCCATTAGCTGTGCCCATCATTCAAATCTAACTACTAAACAATAAGTTTCATATTCGAATAGAAACTGGCATGTAGATTATGTTGCTGATAGTACGTGAAACGAGTTTTGTAGACGACTGGGAGGGGAAAATTAATATTTCAGTTTGAAATGCTCGTTGTTTTATTTAAGATGGAATAATAAAAAGTATTTTTAATTGCAAAGGATTTCGTTTGCTATTAAAATTTATTTAAAAATATTTGTGTAATTGTAATTAAATTATTTTGAGAATATTAATTATTTTTTCGTTACCTACATGCTGAAAATATGAAGATGAAACATTTTTTCATAATTAGGTATAGCAAACCTAGCTGTAGTCTACTGGTTACTGACTAGAATTGATATCATATATTTTATTAACTATCGACCCAAATAAGCTTACTTGGAAAGTACACGAAACTGGCTAGACAACCTAAGCTAAATTACCCTAGCTTTTCTGCTTTGGTTTAACGTATGCATTTATTAATAATTCAGGCACCTATTATCACAATCTGCGCCAACTTCTTAATGCATAGTTTCTTCTAAGCTCCCCAGGGATGGATAATCTGGCACAGCATCACCCCTGTAGATTGTCGCTGATCAATAAATAAAAAGTCAACAGGAAGTTTGCACGCGAAATCACGCGAGAAACGGTATCTTAGTTAATTTTGTTTACCCATGCTCCCCGTACCAATGTTTACTTTCAACATCTCCGTCGATCTATAATAAAGTTCGCCTCCCGATGATTATGGCTCTTCAAAATAACTTGCGAACATTGTCGGTTTTTTCCCTTTAGTTTCTTTGTAACGGCTGAGTTATAGCCGCTGTTCTTACTGGAACCATCGCTGCATCTTCCTCTTGTTGATATATTAGTCCCGTTCTTATTTTCGTATCAGTTTCTTTCATAAAAAGGACAAGAACGCTAAAATAATTATAGGTCTTAAAAACAAAACAAAAAATTCGATCTCAAATCAGTCAATAAAGGGTTATCTAGTCGCTTCAAGGAATTATTGTACTTTTGTTAATATAAATGGTGAAAATAAATGCAAAATGTGCACAAAATCTAAAAATATATTTAAAATGATTTAAAACCGTCTTGGAGAACTACTAAGCGGTACAGGTACGAATATTAGTTGTGACAAATTAATGTTTTGGGGCTGAAAACAAACAATTAGTTATTATGGAATTATTTTTGCGTTAAAAACGCTTAAATCTTTTTAAAATTAAAAAACAAACTGAAAATCGACTGTCCTAAGCGGTAATCGAACCCAGCATCTTCAGCAATCAGCTGCGTCAACCACTACGCTATCGGGACACTGCTTTCGCAGTCGAAATTTTCAGTGCTTGGTACTTATGATTTTATGATAAGCATGTTTTATAAAATCTATGGAATATGCACTTCTAATTAGATATTATTTTGATAAAAATATCCTTATCTATCTAAATGGAGTTAGATAGATCTTTACAAGACATACATATTCTTCTTTAAAAGTACGATTACTTGAGGAGTAGTACTCATTTTCTGCTAATGTTTTCCATAAAAGTTACAATTTGAGATTCTGCGAAGCTAAAAGCTATAGGATACTTCTAGGTTAGTAGGTATGTAACATTGTAGTGATATCTCAACTTACTATTAGGTGTGATTGCGGAGTAATGTTAGACTATTTAATAAAAAATAAGAAAAATAAAGCTATTAAAATTGTGTACTTTATGAAAGATACCAAGGCCATCCTTCAAATGCTTCACTCTTTGATGAAAAGCAAAAACAGATTGACCTGCTTAAAGTTGTAAGTCAAAGAATATCCAATTTTAATGTTCCTCAATTTCTTTCAATACTCTGCCTTTGATATTGTGAATATCCTAAATAAAGTTCATTTTTGTTTGCGTATCATTAAAGATTATTGATTAATAATTAATCGGTTCTTTGTATCTGTACTTTTGCTTGTATTTAGAAGTATTTTTTCTGGAATAGTAAGGCACTGGGAGCAGATACTTTCCTAGGAATTATATCGACAAATTTCTGGTTTTTCGTCGTTTGACACCATGAGCTGTTGACACCATGTGCAGTGTCATTTGCAGAAGGACTCATTTTGAATTGGCCAATAGGGACTAGTGTCAAGTAGCAAATAATTTTGGTAAAATTTTGGTCTTCGTCGATTGACACTGTGTTTCCAAACGGTATTTTTTTTTGCTCCAGGTACCAGGGTTGCATGAGGTACTGAGAAGTATGATCAGTTCAATTGAAGTCTTGCCGATTGACACCAATGAAGAATCAAGAAGTCAAAACGGGTGTGCAAGTGAAATATGTGCGATTGAACACCGCATACCCATTTCAGGCACCATCTCTCGCAAAGCTGTTTTCTGTTAAGCTAATTTAAACATTGAAATCTAATTACTTTGTGTTATACTAAAAAAAAGTTTGTCGTATTGTACGAAGTAACCGAAGTCAAGTAATAAAGGTTGTTCCACAAACATCGGAAGTACGTGCAGCAATAAATATTCACTTGCCTTCTGTTTGTTTCCACCTCTTAGGCTTCATAAAATTAATGCCGGCATATTAATATTTATTAATATACGAACGTCCAGACGAACATTGTATAAAGCCACGCATGATAAAATGGTAAGTAAAGTTTATGATGCAATAAACTGGTATTATGTCTCGGTTCGTATGAATTTCTATAGCTTGTAATAACGACCTCTCTTTTACACATTCACACGTGAATGAGACGGTGATAGATGTACATTTTACAGTCGATTATAGGAGCTAATGATATTATGAAGTTGATCAACGTGTCGATTAATTATTTACTGGAAGATTAATGGTGCAATTAATTTTACGTTTTATAAAGGAATTAATATGGGGTTCTCGACGGGAAAGAGTAATATAGTAAATTACTTTTTAAATGTAAGAAAAAGGAGGTGTTATCACATCTTTAGTGGTACAAGGGTTATTAATATTTAATGAGTGATAAATTTGCTTTATTAACACTTTTAAATTAGGATATGATGACGACGCAACGTGTCCATTAGTTAAGCTATTAATTATGAAAAGATCGTGGAAGCATACTGATAGTATATTGTACTTGTATTGTCCGTATTCTTCATTGCATTAACGTTAATGTTGTGCCAAAAGGTAAAATAAACAAAATTTATGTAATGTAAATGTAGGTATCTGAACTCTACGCTAAACAAATAAAAAGATCGTCTTACTAAGTTTCGTTTTTGATTACCCACTTCTACATTTTCTGTAAATTCTATATGCAGAAACAGCACACAGGTTTACTACAATTTGTCAAATTTTCCCAATCAATTCGTTCTTTATTTCAAATACAGATAGGTTGAAAATCGGTTGGAGAAATCTGACAGTTTTGCATCTTCTTCTTTCTACCCCCAATTTGGTTTCGATGCAATTTGTACACTGCTATAGGTTTTGGCATAGTTTTATCACAATTAAGAGAACGAAACAGTACTTTGACTTCATTTATAGTGACGAATCGGCGCGCACGCACACATACAATCGTCGTTTACACGGCCGTTTTTTCCGTTTTGCCGGCTTTGCCGTTCAGAGCATATGCTTAGTGCCGTGTAAACAATGTTTGTATGTGTGCGTACTGTATCGTTCTCTATATTGCGGTTTTATGCTGTTGTAGGTGGTTTACTGAAACTGCGCGAGAGACCTCTTAGTGCAATGGTCTGCTCGAGGTTCAGAAACTTTGCAGTCACCTTTACGACACCCACGGGATGAGAAGAGGTAGTGACAGAGAAGTACACCGATAGCTTATTCTTATTCTTATACGAGGGGCTGAGGCTGTGTCTCAGAGTACTTCGACCCTATGGGATCTTTTGTGCTTCCCCTTATCGCCCATCCCTTCCAACATCGAAAACATTTTTTATGAGTTTTACGATGATGGCGGGAATAAGGTCTATAAAGTCCTCTGGTTTAGGGTAACCGGACCTTTAGTATTGGCTAGTGCATCACAGTAACATAGTATGTGCTCCATGCTTTCTTCCTCCTCACCACACATTCTACAGATGGGGTCTTCAGCTTTTACTTCGCGGGTGGATATCGTATTACTATTAGCAACTAAAGTTGTATGACATTAAAATGTCATCATCATCATCCGAGCGTTAATCTCGGTTGCGTTTAGTGATGCCCGGAGTCAGCTTTCCTACATTTTCTCCTCCACTTCGCCACGATCTTCGGTGTCCTGCTTAGTGGGACCATTGGCACGCATGTCCTCCCCTATGACGTCAAGCCAGCAACTCTTGGGTTTTTCTGTACCGGGGTCCGGTAGAGCAGGAGGAAGGATCATCATCATCATCATAACAGCCTTTATCATTCGACCCACTGCTGAGACACAAGGCTTCTCCTTCTCATCGAAGGAGGTTTAGGAAGTAGTCCACCACGCTTGCCTAATGCGGATTGGTGGACAGAGTATAAGGTGATCAATACCCCTTTTCTGATCCATTAGTCGCCTTCTACGTCATCAATTGGAGGATATGATGGAGGAGGGGTGTTGCTATTCTACTCTGCCGGCATCACACGGAGGAAGGATATCAAAATGTAATTCACCGAATCCAATTTCCAATGAAACTGCTTAAGTTTTAACAAGTTGGAAACTTTTAGTCTAAATATAGGTAATCTGAAACGCACAAAGATTAAAGTCCCCAACATGAAAGACACGATACAAAATTAAATTTTCACAAATCAAAAACGGATTTGTAATATGATAGAGCGCTGTTATTTGTGGAAGTTTTGAGATTATCGTTTAAGGAACAGCTTTGATGGAAATGTCTGCTTAATGTACGAGCGATAGAGGTCATTTCCGCTTGAAATATATTTGAGACTCGATGCCGCGAGGATCCAACCGGAAGATAGCCCTTTTGATATGATTAAAAGGGCGAAGACTGTTTTATGTGGCAATTAAAGGGTTTGACGCCTTATAGCTCATATTACTAAGAGAATAAAGGTCACATTTAAAAATTAACTATTACAAATAATATAACGTTCATCGTCGTTGAACAGTTTCATTAGTGGTAGTAACTATTTTTAAGTACGTATGTTATTAAGAATTAATATGATTTTCTAAATTGTTACCCACGTAATTTTATTATTAAAGAAAAATTTATGAATATTTATCAAAGTTTTGAAGCTAACAAATGCCCATAGATGAACGAACTTCAATGTGTACGCATCGCTTCTGATGTATACGCATACGACTTCCGACATGTCGCGTTTCAATGCGGAGAACACGTTTTTTATACTATAAGGTTGACAAACAAAAATATCCTAAGAACTTTAGGAGACTTTTTTATTTTTATTTCATAGGATGACCAACGAGACAAAAGGTACACTTTATATAGATGTAGGAGTAAAAATGCAAGTATAAAATGTACAAATACTATTTTATTTGTAATTAATTAAAATATGTACAACATGTATGCAGCGAGGTAGAATTGAGAGAGAGAGTTGCCATATATAAAAAATATTACATAGTAATTTAGTGTGGCTGTCTAAAATATACAAATGTAAAAAGTTCTTATATGTAAATATAAATTAATGTTTAATATTAATTGAACATAGTTGGGCCGGGCCAAAAAGTAACATAAATATTAATTTTGTTATCATATTTCTTTAACAACAATTTTTAATATCAAATTCTAAAAACAAAGTTTTTAATAAATGGAATGTTTACTTAATCAAATAAAATCATAGTACTACTATTATATCAAGTAATTAACCATTAAATAGTATTATAAATACACAAAAAATATGAAATTCATGTGTAAGCATTAAAACAACCAAGAGAAGATTAATTATTCAAACTATTTAAAAAATTTCATTAAAACATAGCCGTTAAAATAGTTGTATAGACACAAAAATACTAAATTCATATGTAAGTATAAAAACAAACAAAACTTAATCACATTAAAACATAACAATTCAAATAATTTTATTTAGACATCAAAAATTCATTAAATATTAAATAATTATAGAAATTGACAAAAATTTATTAAATTAAAAATTAAATTAACAACATAATAATAAAATGGTAGAGTATACTTATAATGAACAACTTAATTACTAACAGGTAAAGGACACAATTTTCTATAGGACCTCACAAAAGTTTTATTACCTACCATATATTCAGCGACTCTTACCCTGCCACCCGGGCCAGGAAATGTTTTTGTAATACGAGCCATAGGCCATTTAAAAGGACTCGTATTATGAGTCTTGACTATAACAAGATCCCCCATATTTAAATTAGGTTGATCACCAAGCCACTTAGGTCTGCTCTGAAGTTGAGTGAGATAGTCATTTGACCAAGCCTTCCAGAAGTCTTGTTTTAATTTTGATATCAATGTCCAAAACTTAAAGCTATCAATCTTTTTATTTGACAAATCCTTTTTATCAATGACTGGACATGTAAATGTAAATTGATCAGATAGAATACTGTATTTTAATCCTAAGGTTTTTACAATATTATTTTTACTAATGTCTATCTCTTCAAAATATTGCTGTTCAGAGGGTATGTCACTTAATATTTTAGGTACATTAGAGCACCACTTATGAAGTGTAAAACTACCTTCTCCCAAGAGATGAATTAATTCCTGATTAAGTTGAAAAAGTACATTAACATCATCTGCTCCAGACAAAATACCGTCAACATAGGTATTACTATACATTGCCTGTGATGCAAGAGGATACTTATCCTTATAAGTATCTGCTAATTTTATCAAACATTGTGTGGCTAAATAGGATGATGACTTTAAACCATAGCTAACTGTTTGTAATTGTAAACAGAGAATGGGTTTCGAAGGATCGTCACGCCATAGTATATTTTGCAATGGCCGGTGATGATCATTAACATATATTGCTCTAAACATTTTAGTTATGTCACAAATTAAAGTGTAAATATAAGTTCTAAAAAGGACTAAGATATCAAAAAGCTCAGATTGAACTATAGGTCCATTTAACAAAACTTCATTAAGTGAAAATTTATTTTTAGACTTCATGCTGCCATTAAATATCACACGAATTTTAGTGGTTTTACTGTTCTCATTAAATACAGCATGATGTGCCAAAAAATATACAGGGCCATTGTAAATATCATAGACACCTATATCAACTACCTTGCCATAGCCTAAAGCGATATATTCATTAATGATTTTTTGATATAATTCCAAATATAGGGAATTGTTTTTAAATTTGTTCTCCAATGCAAGAAATCTTTGAAATGCAATAGAGAAGGAATCACCAAGATCCAATTGATCTAAATTTTTAGAAAGTGGCAAATCTACATAAAATCTGTTTTCAATAATATTTACAGAATTATTATAAATATCTTCGGCACTTTGCTGCTCAAAAGACGGTAACTTCGTATGGTTGTGAACCCCTTCAGACAGCCAAAATTGTTCCATCACATTTTCAAGCTTTTGTGAATCACAGATTGCCATATTTGATATGTATTTATATGTTTTACATAAAGTGCTAGTCGCACCCCCAACAACATATCCGAAAGCAGTGTTTTGTAACACTAAGCCATTGGGCAATTTAATGTATCCATCCAATAAAATATTAAAATAAATATCAGCTCCTAATAATACTGAAATTTCACCAGGTATGTTAAACTTTTCATCAGCTAACCTAATATGATCAGGAATTATATAGTTTGAGATATCAAAATATTGTTGTGGTATGTAAGACGTTATATTTTCTACAACATTGCACTTTACACTAAATTGCACATTTTGCACTGGAGAATAAATATTTAGATTGACATATTTGTCAATGGGGCAGGTATGGCTGCCTATTCCAATAATATTGGAATTTTGATAAATGGGCTTCAAAGATAATTTATTTACAAAGTTACTTGTAACGAAAGAGGCTTGGCTACCACTGTCTAGTAAAGCTCTTACAAATAGGTTATGTCCTCTTGAATCATGACACTTTACCATTATGGTAGGTAATAAAACTTGTGTAGAGGAACTATTTGTAAATAAAGATATAGCTTGATTAGAGCTTATATTACTGGTGCTACTATGCAGCAAGGTATTGTGCCCCTTCTTGCAGATTTTACATTTAAAGTAAAACCTACAACGCCCCTTGTGATCATTTAAACAGGTCGTGCAAAATTTACGATCCTCTATGAACTTAATGCGATCATCTTCTGGGGACAATTTAAATTTAGGGCAATTATACAATGCATGACCTGTGCCAGCACAATAAAAACAATCTTTTTGAGATTCCACCTTGGTAGCTATATTGATCACTTTAGAGAATTTTTTGAAACCAACCTCAAAGGTTGATTTTTCTCCACTTTCTTCTAGTGCTAAAGCACGCCTCTCGAGGAAACCAATAAATTCCACTATAGTTGGTAAAGTTTCCTTATTTCTTTCATATTGGAAAGCTCTATTGGTATATTGATCCAATTTGCGCATTAATATACAAATCAACAACATATCCCAGCTCTCAATGGGTTGTTGCAAGTTTTTCAATGCATATATTTGTTGCTGCACTTCAGATATAAATGACCTAATTGAGGCTGCAGTACCTCGCTGCATAGTAGGCAAATCTAATATAATATTAATATGGTTATTGATGAGGCGAGTCTTGTTGTCATATCTCCTTTTCAACAACTCAACCGCTTCACTGTAAGACTTGTTTACAAGTGGCAAGTTGATTATGACAGCAAGCGCCTCATCACTCAAATATTTTCTTAAGTAAAACAATTTTTGTACATCGGACAAAGTGCTATTGTTGTGTACTATGGCAGTAAAAAGATCCATGAATGGTACATATTTTGTGAAGTCTTTTCCTGAAAACACAGGAATTTCTATGTCCGGTAACTTAGAGGTAGATGCACTTGAACACTTTGGCTGTGATTCGGTTAAAGATTTTATAGTAGCGTCTAATTTCGGTAAAACAAAATAATATTTATCTTCAACAACCTCAACTTCTTCGCTATCTTCCGAATCTAAAGTCATAATGTCCAAGTGAACCTGCTCGTATTCTCGCATTGTTGCGACTAATTTATTTTTACGAGTTAATAAGACCTCTACCGAAGACGACGACAGATTACTCTCATCCGAAACAAAGTTAAACAGTCTGGTAATCGTACCTTTTAACAGTCCACGATGCACTTTCAACTTACGGAGCTCTTCGTGAGACATTGTTATTGTAATTGGTTAATCGGATAACGTTACACTATAGTAGAACACTGATTAAAATGGTAATTTGCAGCACAAATAAGAGAGAATGAAATATGTAGCACTTTTTTTTTCACTGTAGATTATAGTTATCGAATAACTTTCTTGTTTGTTAATGTAATATTACTTTTCTCTATGTTGTTAATATTCCGACCGTAGTTTCAGAGCAACTTGTTTGTTTGACAGCTTGACAGATTTGAGGTAGTGCCAACCTTGTACCTCAACCCGCGACAATGGCGCCACCGCTAGACCAATCGGATCCTATAGTAGCGTTCAGGAGTGCCAACCGTCATCCAAATCGACCAATGCCGATAGATGGCCGTATTGCGGTGAAAAAATTTGCCGCCAAAACTTGAAACTTCTTTGTATAGCAAATAAAATTTCTTAATGATGTTGCGATATTTCCGTCAATAAATAGGAAAATCAGTACCTTGTACTATAATGACTGGTTCTGGGTCTTATAGAGACCAATTCTCATGTCCTTTTCAAAATTTCTTCGAGCGAAAGTATATAGACTTCGCGCCCCGCGAAAATACAAATTGTAGTCGCCGAAATTGTCAGGAACACTGAATTTATGTTTAAAGCTGCGAAGGACCAAAAACTTGCATGTAGGAGTAAAAATGCAAGTATAAAATGTACAAATACTATTTTATTTGTAATTAATTAAAATATGTACAACATGTATGCAGCGAGGTAGAATTGAGAGAGAGAGTTGCCATATATAAAAAATATTACATAGTAATTTAGTGTGGCTGTCTAAAATATACAAATGTAAAAAGTTCTTATATGTAAATATAAATTAATGTTTAATATTAATTGAACAATAGATAAACAATTAACACCATAAGAGTCCGCCAGTTCTCGTAAAACGTTTGGCTCATAAGACGCTTTACCGATGTCAGGCTGATATTTAGTGTTAAATAAAATATCTAACTTCTTGGCTGCAGCATTGAAACTATAAACCGTACGGCAGATAAAATGTATTCTGACGGTGCTTTGAGGAGGCTAGCGGAATATAATGAAAATAAACTCAACACTAGTTAAGGCAGTGTTATTTGCCTTCGGGATTTCGTAAGATGCTTTCGTAGGGGTAAATCTAGGACAGGAACCTCTACTGCCATTACTTTATACACCTCTGTTGTCTAGTGGCTCACCTACTAGAATTAGAACGAGATGCCCAGGGTTTGATCCCCAGGATCCACGTCGATCATCTGGGTAGCTACGACCATCTTATCAAAGTCTTAATCCACTTAAGCCAGTCTACTTAAGCCAGTTGACTTAAGCCAGACGACTTAAGCCAGTCGTCTTAAGCTAGTCGAAATAAACCAGTCCCTCAATCGTGGAGGGTTTTGGGCGCTTCCACCTTATCAGGTATTATTATTATTTGTTGTTTCGGGGCTATTTGCGTCACTGCGACCAAACTTATAAACTTTCATTGTCACTAGCATCCAAGTGTGTCCTATTGAAACTTACATGTACTCCTATAGCTGGGCACTATCTAAACATTACAGATATTCTTAGCTAAGTCTGTTTAAGTTTTAAAGTTTTTTTTTCTCTTTTTAAAGATTTCCCGTCAATAATTAAAAAAGCTAGTCCAGGGCTTCCCAAACTGTGCGTCGCGATACCCTGGGGCATCACGGCATTATCCCAGGGGCATCGTGAGGCGATCCACATAGACTGGCTGTCTGCGTGATGAGAGCGAGTCGAGTGAAAATAAATGTAGAGAAATAGATGAGAGTTGCAATTTCCAAACTTGAGCCCCGTTTTGATAAGCAATGCTCAGAAAAGCAAGCACACATTTTCATAAATAGATACTTTTTTTTAATTTTTATTGTTTTGTTTTTTGTAGGCACTATTTAATATTATAAATGTTATATGGAGTTTTCCTAATAACTTGGTTACAACTATTCGCTATGCGCTAAGTCGCAAGAAATTGACAAATACCTAAGGGCGTCACAGTAAAAATAAGTTTGCGAACCTCTGAGCCTGACGTTAATTAAGTGAAAGCGATTCTAAGAAACTTATCTATCAATTTGAATATAATAATATATTTCGTTCCGTGACTATGAGCGTTTTCGTAACAAAATTAGCTTAATAAATAAGTTTGATGTTAGCCAAAACCAAAAGCGAAATTATTGTAACTTTATAATGACACGCGACTTAAATTTGTATTTCAGTTGGCATTGGCCGATACAAAAGTTCTATTTAAAAAGAAAGATTTGCTAACAAACTTATGGCTATGAAAATTTATTTCCTTATTTGAAATTGGTATTTTTAAATCCCTACTACCATTAAATATAAATAAAAAAGTAACTCAGTATATCTGTTACGCTTTCACGCTTAAACCATAAATAATTTCGATGAAATTTGGTGTAGAGATAGTTTGAGACACTAGAAATCACATAGGATACTTTCTGGTGCGGTAACCGATATTAAGAGCGAATTAAACCGCGGGCGACGTAAATTGTCCAATAAAATTTTAATTTCGACTTTGATTTTACTATCGGCGGCAAATAGCAATAAATAATTTTATGCACATAATTTATATTTTTCATGTATAAGATTTTTTCTTTTGTTCTCTTTTTATATTGTATAAGTAAACAAGCATACGGGTATTATGATAGAAGCATTTACCCCACATATAAACTATTACTTGAGCGCTCCGAACCTTATAAAACTTTATGCGTAAAGCATCGTAAAGCAAACTGCAATAAGGCTAGAGTTCCTTCCTACGCATAATAGTTAACTGCTGTTCGCTAGTCTACGGCTTGTTTGTAAATACATGATTACGTTGTTTTAAGACGTTTTGTGTTTCAACGCGTTATTAAACATTCTCAACGGTTAATCTATGTGGTCATATTTACAATAATTCCTTGGATATATGTATATTATAATGAGGCATACAAAAACGGAGAAATAAAATTTTTGTGTAAAAAATCTAATTTGTTCCTAGGTCGGTTCCAAATACAAGTGACAAAGTTTATTCCAAATATTGAGGTTGGCACCGACCAAAAAAAAAACATTTAGATTTTCTAAACAAATTTTTTAATTCTCCATTATTAGTTTAGAAGGCGTTTTTTTTCTTTATTTTTTTTCTATTTTTATTGTGTTAAGTATAAAAATTATCAGGAAACTTTCTCGAGATCTTTTAGACAAACAAGTAATAATATTACGATCATCTATGCCAATTAAATAGGCATTATTAAGGATAACTCAAAAAGTACTCGTCAGATGTCGATCAAATTTAAATGGGAGCACATGACGAGCACAAACTTCCAAACGTTAAAAGAATCTTAAAAATCGGCACACCCAGTAAAGAGTTATGAGGTAAAACACATAAAAATACAGTTGAATTAAGAACATCCTTCTGTTTTTTGAAGTGGATTAAAAACCAAGGACAGTTAGTACCCAAGGAAAACGAAGGCTAGAGGAAAAGGTGTCACCTAAGTGCAATTAAAGAATGGTAACGCTGACACATCCTACTGTTGGCTCGCGTACCGTGGAGTTAATCTGTCCGGTTTTGCAGCAGTGGTTATCAAATGGAACCATTTAAGGTACACATTTCCAAACGTACCTAACTAGATAGTTCATTGGGCGATGTTTCGGAACGTGCGCTTTCTGCCGACTCTCCACATCTGATGGCTCTCATTTTTTGTAGCTTGACGCTGTGTGTATTTGTGCAAATAAATATTAACTAACAGTGTTTCTCTGAGCATCCTTTCAGCAATTCTCAACATTCAGACGGTGCAATATTCTGCCGCCATTGATACAAAATTTGGGTACAGGCAACTCAAAGATTAATATGGCGTTCGACTACAGGTACTTTTGTTATTTTTTCCCGGCGTCTCGAAACACATTTAAGCGTTCCTGCAGGCTTACACAAAGTGACAAATTAAAAACGATACCTACTGAAGTGCGATATGAACAAAATGTTAAGCTGTCGTTATATCACGTGATTAATCGTCATCGCTAAGTAAGTTGGCGTAAGACGCAGTAGATAACAAAGCAATATGGCCGATGATGACGAATTTTGATATGTTATCGCTATAAAACGATTGTCACTTGTCTAAGCTCCCTGATCACTCATTCTTCACGAACTCTAAAAATAACAAAATGTGAAGGTGAGATAAATATTTGATAGTATGTATGAGTAGTGCTCGCGCATATAGGTAAATACAGGATGTCTCATACGACCCAACTAATTTAGTTAGAAAAAAATACATTAATTTTTATATGCATTTATTGGTATGAAACAAAATTTTACTTTTTAAACACAACGTTATTTTAATGACGGCCATCACGTTGACGGAATGGGGCCACATCGCACACCACTAACAACTTTTAAGCTGCATTGCACGAGTTGTTCCGAGAA
Source organism: Elophila nymphaeata (assembly GCA_955850985.1). Lineage (NCBI taxonomy): Eukaryota > Metazoa > Arthropoda > Insecta > Lepidoptera > Crambidae > Elophila > Elophila nymphaeata. The sequence continues at coordinate 16,210,355 of OY039079.1, forward strand.
AAGGTGATTTCACGAAGAGGTGATATTGAATGGCCATCTCGGAGCCCTGACTTGGCCCCACCTGATTTTATCTCAGGAGCGTGGTCTACGAGAATAATCCACGAATTTTGACATATTTAAGAAACAATATTGAAGAAAAGATTAGGAGTATTCCCCAACCGCTTCTTCAAAAAGTTATTGAAAGTGTACGCAAACGGTTTGAGGAATCCCGTTAACGTGATGGCCGTCATTTAAATAAAGTCGTGTTTAAAAAGTAAAATTTTGTTCCTTATCTCAGAATTCATACCAATAAATGCATATAAAAATAAGTTAAATGTATTTTTTTCCCACTCAATTAGTTGATTATGAGACATTATATGCTTCGCATAAAAAATGTAACCTACTCACGTACTTTGCAATTTAAAAGATATTAAATTACAATTTCGCACGTCGATATTGTGTTTTTTCCCCCACGGGATCGGTTAAAAGCACAAACAACCGAACTTTCCACTTACAGTCGCCTGTTTGTTGGTCCAACGTTACTTCAGCAGAGAAAAAAAATCCAAAATGTTTTTACGTACTTAAAGGTAGGTTTAAGAAGCTATTTTGTATTTTATTTTCATTATTATACCGCCAATTTACGTGGACTTAAAAAGTTTGACAGTAAAAGTGCATTACAGACTGTGGTGTTATTTACCTGATAGATGAAATGGTTTTAATTTTGAAGAATGTGACAGTTTTATAAAAAGCATAAATTTTCTGGCATGTCAGATATAAATAGTAAATAATTATAAAGAGTTTTTCGTGCATACATGGCATAATCAGTCAGATTTTTATATCAATAATTCTAAATTTGTTATCAAGCGGAAGTTGTCCAGAGTGGTATTATTATGATGCATGAGGATCTGTGTTGACTTAGTTATTATTGTATACATGACGTTGAGAATTTCATAGCGATATTCGCCACCTCGTCCAAAAGTCAGAATCATGAAGTCTATTGGAGAGTACATAATGAGATTTAATTTTATTACGTTTCTTTTAAAATTGTCATAGTGAAAGGTTGAATGCTTGAATGTTAGTTGTACATTCAAACATTCTACGTAAGTTGAAACTGGTTAACATCAAGTTGTTATTTTCGACCATAAACTTTGATTTTTGTTCTTCGGATTTTCAAATGTCTCTATTAGACTGTATTCAATGTTGGAATGATTATTAATCTTGCACGCGTGCTTTGCCTCTCAATTATAACATTTCGTAACAATTTTCTCAGAAGTTTTACGTAAGTAAAACGATCAAATAACAATTCAAACTGATTCAAGCTCACATCTAGGCACAGGTAATTGGTTCAGATTGGCCGTTGCTCAAGTAACGGCCAATCAGATTGCTGAACAATTAAACCCATCGGATCATTTGATCTTTACTCCAAACCACCCATCTGTCAATTACGCTTTTCTCCGACTAGATGCATTGTTAGTTGAGACATGACATATTTGGGGAGAGTGGCTGGAGACTTATTGTATATTTTTTTTTATCTAACTTCGTGTCCATGCATCCTCTGCATGAAACTAAAGAGGGTCCTTGTTTTATACGGGAAACGCTGCGGAAGACGCTTGCGGCAATTTTTCCGTCATTTCAGCCGACGGGGTCCATGTAATTATTGGCTCACATAATATTCTAAATCCTATTCTTTGTCTTATTACCGATCTGTGCTCATAATAATCAGTCTTCATAATTTTATTTTGCATACTTTTTTTATTCATATATTTTTATTACTACCAACGAAGTTCATAACAGTTAGTGATCATAATTTTTTTATTAATAGGTAATGTTACTACCTTGTTGCTTACAAAAACAGTGTACTCCGCCTGGTCATCAAAAAAATAACCCTAAACTACCCATCACCCAGCCATGTAGGTGCATAAAACACTAGACTGTCCCAAAAAGGTATGATTAATGATATCATGCATTTCAATGATTATGTTTTATGAAGAATGATCATTATGGTTTTAACTGGTATGAGAAATATTTTCGGACCTCCAATGATAGTAATTGAAAAGTTATGTAAGAAAATGCGCATCTCAGCCGACGATTGCTACTCCGTTAAAAGTAAAAAAACAATCAACGTTAATTGCTGTATATATTCTATTTATTCAATAATTTATTGTACACAGAAACAAAATTGGAGAACATTTAGTATACAAACTACAAAAGATAAAGTAATATACAAAAACAATACGCGTCAAATGCAAAGCGTTTTCCGCAACGTTAGCCACTTAAAACCATGGCGCGCTTTAAGGTTGTAGCGCACTTATCAGCTCGGAACCGTATCGTCTATTTTTACTATGAAAAGAAGTGTTAACGCCATCTACTGTAGAATAGGTGAACCAACGCCCCATACTTCGGTCGCGAGTAACCGACTCCCTTGAGAATTTTGGTGATTTCACCTGTCCATTGTGCCCGTGAATCGTCTCAAGGTATTCACCCCTATTTGAATTGCCACGTACGTGCTTCAAGTGACATTGTGTTCCGTGTAACTTATCCATAATCAGGAGACACTAGAAGACAAAGCCGGCCGGCGAAGAAAGAAGTTGAATCGCGTCACCTTGAGGGTTCCTAGGAAGCAAGGAGTTCCACAACAACGTGTTCAAGGTAGGTGCGCTCAATTTTCCCTCCCATAAACTGCCATTGAGGCATTGGGAAGCCTTAATCAAATTTTTCTACCTAGCGATTCGCCCGGACATATTCAATCTCTAGTGTCAGTGTTCAGGGCCGGTATCCTAGCCAGACCATTTCTGGTCCTTAGCCAGTCCAAGAGGCGATACGAGAAAATATTTATTTAATCCCTTTCTCGTTGCTTAGCAACCACAACAAGAATTTGTGCACAAACTTCAAAGAAATGAAATCGGTTAAAATAGGGGCTATAAGAAAAAACCGGCTTCTTATAGTGATAATGTCAGTTAAAATATAGCTTAAGTTGTGCAGATCATAATAACGAATCGATTGACACCTCATTCATCGAAAGTAGGTGGTAGACCCATATGTAGGTTCATCTGGGTAGGTACCACCGCCTTTCTTATTTCTGCCGTGAAGCAGTTCGCTGTGTTTCGGATTGAAGGGAAAGGTAGCCAGTGTAATTACTGGGCATGGAGGGCATATCATCTAAGTCCCCAGGATGGCAACGCACTTGCAGTAATAAGTGATATACCCTTAATATTCCAAGTGTATATAGGCGATGGTAATTTTAACACTTAACACCAGGTGGACCGCATGCTTGTTTGCCATCTTGTAGTATAAAAAAATATATTTGGATGAATAATTTAGGCGCTGCGGTGGAACATACGTAAATACATACATACATAGACTGCTAAAATCATAACCCTTTCTTTTGGCTTCGCCGTTGTCGGGTAAAAAAGATGTGGTTTATAAATTATCTAACCTTAGAATCTTTTTATTTTTAATTCTTAATATCAGTACTACGCAAGTCCACGGTATATCTTTTCTGTTTCGTACAAACCAGTATTTTGTTTTCGAGACAGCCGGAAACGGATATAGAGGGAGACAGAATAATAGCCGTCGGAAATGGTCAGACATGGCGGATTCTTACTTTTTTCTCGTGTACACTGGACATTGCTAACTTAATACCGTTTCTGTCAAAGAGTTTTGAGTTTTATCTGTGAACGTGTACGGCTTGTTTTCCTCAAGATGTTACGCTGTGAAAAGGTAGCCTTTGATCTTATGATTGTAAAGTCTATGTCTGGTTAGAAGAACGAGATAATATCTCAATTGTGGGGTTTCCTTCGGTTTTATTTATTTTAAAGATGTGATTAAAAGTACGATTTTATTGAATAATCAAAGGACGTATCGCTCTGCTGAGTAAATGCAGCAGGGATGGCGTGAGTGTGAAAAAGAAAATTATAGACAGTGCTTCTGAAGTGCCTTATTAGCTATTAAAGAAATATAAATTAAACATTATGTTTAATAAATATGTAGTAATGTCGTGTTGTTTCCCAACATTTTGGTACATTAATTTCAATAAAAAAGTAATAAACTTACATAAATATATTAAGCAGGTAGTTCTATAGAGCGTTTGTTTTTTTTTTCCGATGAGGTAATTCTTTGCACTACCTGGTATTAATTGATAATAAGCCCAACTGTCGAAGCGAGATTCACCCAGAACCTTCAACTGGATATCATAATCTGGATATTAATACTGATAAAACACAAGGCTGTTAACACTAAAGGGAATATGCATGTCATTCACATAAGGCTCAATTTCTTAAATATAAACTACTAGCGACCTGCCCCGGCTTCGCACGGGTGCAATGCTTATGTAAATATGCATGTATTATACATATCTTATCATACCTTCCTTAAAAATCACTCTATCTATTAAAAAAAAACCGTATCAAAATCCGTTGCGTAGTTTTAAAGATCTAAGCATACATAGGGACAGACAGACGGCGGATAGCGACTTTGCTTTATACTATGTTGTGATTACTTTAGGAATATATAGCCATGTGATATCGGCAGAGTAGAATAGCATCACCCCATATCATGCAATGGATGTCGTAGAAGGTGACTAATGGATCAGCAAAGGGGTATTGATCAACTTATACTCCGTCCACCAATCCGCATTGGTCAAGCGCCGTGGACTACTGCCTAAACCTCCTTCGATGACAAGGAGAGGCCTTTGTGTCCCAACAGTGGGTCGAATAATAAAGGCTGTAATGATGAATTATGATGACTTTAGAATTGTTCCTCCATCAATAATTTTAGATAAAATTTATTTTCGAGCAACAAAATAATTATCGAAAAGTGCGAAAAAACTGTGGGAAATTAAAATATTTGAAACGCTACAGTGCAGGGTCGGTGCTCGGATGGGTTATCGATAAATTTTCAACCCAAAATGCTCCTCTGTACTTCGGAAGGCACTTTATGCTGGTGGTCCCGGCTGCAGCTGTCGAAAGATAGCAATCGTTCCCAAGGAGGGTTGATGTCAGGCTAAGCCGGCCTTAAAAATCTAATACCAAAACCATTAGCAGCATTCTTTACATAAATACACATGAAACCGACCTAAATAAATGCGGAGCAGAGTAGGAGTGAACTGCTAATCCACGCGGTTCAAGTTACAGAAAAGTTAGCAATATAATATTTCTACATGAACACAAATTTCTATTGTTGATACAATTATTCGAAATTACTTAAGTATGGGAGGCGGAGGGAATCTCAAACAACATCTTAATAACGGCTCAACTCAAACAATTTACGAAGCAAATTCAAACAAACTTAATTGGTATATCTGTTTAAGGAGACTATTATAACGAGATATTTGTCGTAATACCTCACGTTATATTTACATACTATATTGGAGCGAGGAAGTAAATAAACCATTCTAGCATCAATTTATAATGGATTGCTACTTAACAATCTACGCTCTTGCTGTTGTGGACTTCCTTGCGACCATAGTTTAAAGTTCCTGACAGCTTTTATAGGGCAACGTGTGTATTATAATTATGAAAGATTTGAAGGGCATGTGCACTTACAAAGATTTTTATAATACGAATCTTACTCTACAAATAAAATTTCTTTTGCATTCTGTATATTAGGTCCTTACCTATGAAATTGGCGTTTATTATCTTGTACCTAAACTTGCAATTTCTTTAATTCAATTGTTGTTTTAGGTTCTTATTATTATTATTTTTTGAAACTACACTCTTTGCAAGATTTTTGTCTGTAATTAAATTATATTTCACTTGGTAAATTCTGAAAAAAATGTGTAAATGACTCTTTAATCTCTTCATCAGAATTGGCGTTTGATGCCTACTAACTCATGGACAGACTTGATTTTTGCATAATTTATTGATGCTAGACTTAGCCGAGAGTTGTTCGCTTATTTCCTCCAAATTTTGTAACATTAGGATTTATAGTTAAAAAAAAAATAGAGTTAGTATGGAACAACGCTAATTTTTATGAAGATTTTCAATTAAATGTGTATTTACCATACTAACGTTATTTAAAATTTCTTAACAACTCCGTTGCCAAATCTTTTGAAATTTGGAGTGTATAATTGAGCAAGACTTGGTTAAGTATTGCATCAATGATTTAGACAAAAGATGGGCCTGTCCATGAGTTAAAACGATTCCAAGAGTTGATTCTGCTGACAAAATAAAACAGTCACTTTTTTTTTTTTTAAATAAACATTTAAATAATTCTAAGTTTACTACATGCAAATCCGTTACAGTATAGTCCTTATTCATAATTAAAATATAAAACTGAAACAGCGACTAAATCAAAGAAGTTACACAGCTAATAGTGTTTAAGAAAAAAAAACGCCAATTACATAGGTAAGGACCTATTATAAGTATAAGTATTTTGAAGAGGACAAGGATTATTAGAACAATAAAGAGAAAGTAGCATTTGTAAGAGGATATTACACACCATAAAACTTTATTGCCCACCCAATGTTATATAATATTGATTGCCCATTAAAATAATCGGTGTAAGTTTGAGCGAAACGCTTCATCGACCCTCTGCGGGCATTCTTGAACAAACACCGAGTGACCACTGTTAAAAAGACCACTACGTCCCTGCCTTTGTTTAAGAAAACGGATCTCAAAGGGGTTACTATAATATCTTGAGATATCTCGTTACGTTGGTCGAGTTAGTGTGTGCTATTTGCTTAAGGGCTTCCGCAGGCTGATGCAATAATGATTTTTTGTTCAAAGCGGAATATTCTAGTATATAAGCTTTTCATACTTTGTTTGTAGACTTACATAATATTTACATAAATTATCAAGGGAATTAAATATGTTCATTCTTCTATTTCCTCCTTCCTTAACTGCTGTGGACCGACGATCTAGTAAAGGTCGCGGGAAGCCGCTGGATGCGGGCAGCGCAGGAATGTTCGTTCGGGTTGGAGATCCTTGGGGAGGCCTATGTCCAACAGAGGACGGCCCTCGGCTGATATGATGATGATGATTCGCCTATTTCATGCAGTGTTGCGTTTACATTAAAAGACTTTACTTTCTATATTTTTAAATATAGGCTATATTTATTTTTGTTTGCTATTAAGAAAATACATAAAGTTAAAACAAAACAATAAAGAAAATGCTTACACTTTATACAATTGGGCTTATCTAGTAAATTTATTAATACGAAATATATTTATAATACTTTAACATTTATATTTAAAACAAAAAGTTGAAAACGCATGGTTTACTTTTCATTGTGTGGTCATAATCATAATAAGCATCATAAGACAACCAAACGTTCTTCTTTTTTGTTTGAGCATAAAAAAAAATGTTTATCATGTCTTGCTCCCGTGCTTTGGAAGGTATCTTAAGCTGGAAGTTCTTAAACTAAGAGAAAGAAGTGCTGCCTAAAATAGCTTTAGGAAAATAATATCATATACAACATGTAAATAACCAACACCCTGAATACAGGTGGTTAGGGATCGGCTTCTGAGTTGAATTCAAATTTTTTTTTTATATAAAAATACGATATTTTTTTGAAAAAAATAAATAAAAAAAAAACAAAAGTACCCAGAAAATATTGTACAATACTTTCTTTTCTTTTGTTTTTTATTTTTTTTTGGAAAAAAAAAATAGTCTTTTTATAAAAAAAAAATTTTAAATCAACTCAGAAGCCGATCCCTAACCACCTGTATTCAGGGTGTTGGTTATTTAATTTACATGTTGTATAATTATCATCACACGACAAAAATAAGGATCATTTAAGTGAGACTTAGCTTCGTTTCCTTTGTAGAATTATCTTCGAATTCTAATTTTTCCATCCGTTCTAACATTTCATTTTTACCAATGTCTGCGAGAGGCTTTAACCAGGAACAGGCTCGAAGCGTCGAAAATAACTTCAAAAACGACAAAAAAGCCGAAAACGAGTAATATCCGGCGTATTGTTCGCTGCCGTCCGGCGGGCTAATCGAAATTAAGTGATCCATTACAAGACACCGGTTAAGTTTAACAAACGACAGTATTATTTATGGGAGCGATATTTTTACGCGTCGTTAAGCGTGCAGTTTTTATTTGTTTTTGTTATTGGCATAGAAATGCGACGGAAATTTTAATTTAACTTTCACACATTAAAGTTTGTTGCGTGGGAAGGACGTGAAAGTAACCTCTAAGTTCTTTAGTGCTATAAGGGTTGGATATAAGCTACTGCGATGGCCTTGAATAGTTTTCTTTGTCAGATAAAAAAAACAGACACACGTAATTCATACGCATATACTGTTCGAGCTACAAGCTGAAGATTGGACTCTGCGGCTCCGTGTTCAGTAGCAAGGCAACAACCTTTATTCCATGGCTCTACAGCTACGTGGACCGTCGGCATGTTACACCTATAAGAAACATGCACAAATCTTTCTAGGTGTACAATACATGACTTTGGTAATAACATTAAGCAAAATTATCAATAAACAGATTCCAACCATCGGTGTTGGGTCTCACTACCTCCCCGCCGCTACCTGCCAGGGCTACCCTCTGGGGCAGTTCCCTATCATCATCATACTGTCTGCCAGGGCTACTCCCTGGGGCGGCACCTTTCTTCAACATACCCTTGCTGGCCAGCCTTACAACCGCCGCGAACTGCTCGTACATCTACGATGGTATCGAAAAATCACCCGAGGGATGTGTCAAAGTATATTACACATTACGAATAGCGAATTTGCCTATTGTCTTTAAAAATTTTTAATAAAAATCTTTTATTGGTTTGTAGACAACAAGCTTTTGAATGTTATATGAATAGTAAGCTTATATATATGACGCGGAAAACCTAATGTTTTTCGATCAAATCGAAAACATCCTACAGAAAGAAATAGTAGTTTGAAAAAAAACAACTAAAAAACACCTTTTTATATTAAATTGGACTAAAAAGTGAAAAATACCTTTTACTTTTACCTTCCCGCTTAAGGCAAGTCGATTTTTTCAGTGCATTTTTATAGTATTAAAACTAACTTTTTAGTATAGAAACTAAATGATGTACGAAAAGTATAATTATTAGAAAAATGCCTCAGGCGGGACACGAACCCGCATCTTCCGCAATCTGGGCACTGCATCCGGCGGCTGCGTTGACCATTACACCACCGAGACACAGCTCTCGCTGTCAAAATTTGTCAGTGCTTGGTGCTTATGTTTTTATGGTAAACATTGTTTCATCAAATCTTTGAGATTTGCACTTCTAAGGTGCGGTTGCTCGTACATTACAGTAAAGTAAAAGTTAAACTTTATCTATTGTTAATTTTGACCTTGGTAAAAAAAGTTACGTCGGTTATCTTCGCATTCAGTTGCCCAAAGATAATTTTCGAGGTGGTTAAATTAGACGAAGGTTAAAAGGGTTGTCAGTGCAATTTCATTTCGTTTCCTTTAATTTTTGATGGGGAACTTTTTTTTCGGCTTTCAGCACTGTATTAACTGTCAATTTGGCATTGTTTGTTTGACATTGGTCAGAGGTTGTGTGTGACGTTTGGTGAATTGAAAATCGTTGTGATGATTTTGGTTTTTGATTTTGAAATGGATGTTATAGCAAAGTAAGTGAATGTTATAATAAGCGAGCTTCGATTAAAACTTACTTTAAGCCGCTAAAGAAGATTAACCAATTTCTACGACCCGTCAAGTGTAATATACCCTTTCAAGATGCAGGTATATACAAGTTGGACTGTGACTGCGGGCTCTCGTATATAGGACAAACAAAGAGAAGCATAGGCACCCGAGTGAAGGAGCATATAGCTGACATGAAACATAGGCGCGAAACGAAGTCTGCAGTGTTTGAACATACGCTAGAAGGGCCCAATCATTATATAAGGTTCGATAAACCACACATTCTCGCCAAGGAACGTCGATACATCCCAAGGATGTTGCGCGAGGCTATTGAAATAAAGAAACATCCAAATTTCAATAGAGAAGATGGTTGGGCCGTACCATCTGCTTGGGATCCAGTAATTAAGATTATTAAAACTCAAGCAAACCACCACACAGCAAGACCTAATGACACCATGAGCTCCGTTTCATGCCTTAAAATAAAAGAAATATTTATATGTTTTTACCTGTATAAAGATACACCTCTCAGCCTGCCTTCTATTTTTGTTTTATATTCTTCTGTCTGTTTCCAGCGTCATAAGTATTCTAATATCGATGTTAATGAGATATGTCTATGGAGCCAATACATGTATAATTTAAGTTCTTATTTTATGTTTCTTTTTTTATCACAGAACAAATTCTGTTATTTCCTCAAAATAAAATAAAATAACTAAATTGAAATTAAAGAGACTGATTGATTAAAATAAATCTGTTTTATTTAAACTTTTATTTCACACTTAAATCACTTTAGTCATATTTGAATATCAGCTAATCTATCAAAATATGATGATATTAATTCACCTCTTGTCATGTCTTGATTATTTGCATCTGTTTCATCAACAATATTTATCTCCTCGTAGACGCTTACTAAATCTGGAGGTTGTTCCTCATTCATGTTGCGACAAATGTTATGCAAAACAGCAGTTGCAATTATTATTGCTTGCATATATTTCAAATTTGTTCTCAATTTGCATTCAACTGCTGAAATCCATTTCCTCCCATAGAAAATAATCAGTACGTGGTCAAAAATTCCTCTGTTTTTGTGGGACTACTTGATCAAATATGAAATCATCATCGGAGGAACTATCTTCATTAATTAAATCCAAAACAAAACGCTCTGATCCCATTTTAATAACTGACTCACAACATTACAAATAACCTAAAAACGATAAACGATTACTATATTTCTACTAATGTCAAAATTTAAACGACCCCCACCCCATCGGTTATTTTGACCGCCGTCAAATCTGAGATTTAACCCCTCGTTAAAATAACCGTTGCTTCAACAACGCTTTTTAAGTTACCTAGCCGGTTATTTTTACTTTAACTATAACTTTACCCTTCAGATAACGTAACCGAGTTTCGAGCAACCGGACCTAAGACCCGAACGAAATATTTTTGCAAATATTTGACGCCCAGTTAAGATGAAACTACCTTACATTATGAAATAATTTTATTTTTGCGTTTACAAACGCGTAAATATTAATACTAGAAAAATGCAAAGAAAAAAAATCGACTTGCCTCAGGCGGGATTCAAGTCGATTTTTTTCAGTGCATTTTTCTAGTATTAATATTTACGCGTTTGTATACGCAAAAATAAAATTATTCCATAGTATAATTATTGTTTAGAGAGGAGCGAGGGGTGCTCAATAACATATAGTTCTTGAAAATATTCGATCGGTACAATTAAATTGAGCACCCCACGCTTTTCTCTAATTAATAATTATACTTTATATACTATTATTCTTATCAAATTATTGTAATGTCATCAGTCTTTGATAAGTCTATAAAGTTTAAATGAAATCTGACCGTTTAAAGTCAAAATCGAGCCCAAACGAGTCAGTTACATACAAACATACAAGTGAAACTAACATAAGCGTGTTAGAAAAGAACTCATAATCGCCAAACGTGTACTCGTAAGAGAACTGTGATAAGAGTTTATCATTTGCCTACCCTGTTCCCAATTTATTTGGGGTCGGTACAGTATGCCTTGATGTCGACAAGGCTGCTTTGGCATTAGATTTTTACGGCCGGACACCAAACCTCCTTGGACACGACTACTATCTTTCAACAGCACTCGGGACCACCAGCTTAACGTGCCTTCCGAAGCACGGAGGAAAATCGAATAGAAAAGTTTTCGGTCACCCATCCGAGTACCGACCCCGCACTTGGTTGCTTAACTTTCGTGATCGTTACTAAGAGCGCACAACCGCGGCTCCAATGCTCCATTGACGTCCTCCTGTGATACTGACCTGTGATAAGAGTAGATGGAGCGAAAGAAATATGTAAGGATAGGTAAGGATAGCAAGTGGAAATAAGTGATCTGCCTATCCCTACATGAGAAAGGCGTGACTTTATATACGTATGTAGTTTATTATAACCTCATTTATTTTAACCATTTTTTTATGTCAAGTGGTTGGCAGACAAGCATATGGCCTGCCTGGTGGTAATCAGCCACCGTAGCCTATAGACACTTGTACCAGTAACGTGACACTAGCGCACTGCCAACCCTGGTACCCTTCCCTACCTCGTGTGGCTCTGGCGACCAACACAACAGAATTCCCCATCCCCTTCCTAAATTCTAAAGTTTTACTTATACCAAATAACGCATCTATTACAACTTCAAACTATTGAAAACCGTTTATTTAAGACTATTTCAAAGGGCCGCTGTTCTAAAATTAAATACTTAATTAATTCACCAATCTAATATTGATGAATATTAATAAATTCTTAAACTTTCTCCGCGATTTACAGTATAAACTTCGTTCTCGGCTCACCATCTGTATAAACAATGTATTCAGAGTAAGAATCTCAACCCTAGTTTGTTTCACGAATACCACTATCTCCGCTGAGTTTAATTCCCACAAAGTTTCTATTCGATAAAGGAACTCTTAACTTTGTCGTTCTGGCACTATCAAGATAAGATTTGCTGTTTATGTTATTTTCTTCTCGTTTGTGCTTTTTCGATTCTGCTGTTGATTGTGTGATAAAATATAAAAGGGCAAAATGAATTTACATTATTTTAACGCAAACACAAAATATGTATTTAGTTGTACTCACTAATTAGAGCAATAAATTTATTTTACTTTTTTAATAATTTATTTATATTAACATTGTATTGCTACTAACATCTAGTTTTAAGTATATGAACTGGGTCCATATTGGCTCATATTATATTCTAAATCCTATTCTTTGTCTTACTACCGATTTGTGTTCATAATAATCACTCTTCATAATTTTCATACATTTTTATTACTACCAACGGAGCTCATAACAGTTAGTGATCATAATTCCGCCTCCCTCCGCCTGGTCATAAAAAAAAATAACCCTAACATACCTATCACCCAGCCATGTAGGTGCATAAAAGACTAGACTCACCCAAAAATGTATGATTAATGATATTATGAATTTCAATGACTATGTTTTATGAAGTTATATTATGGTTTTAAATGGTCTGAGAAATATTTTAGGGCCTCCAATGATAGGCATTGAAAAGTTATGTAAAAAAATGCGCACCCATATGAACTAACAATAATGAATCTCTGTTATATAGTAATAAAAATAACAATAACTAATTTAATAGTTTTTTTTTTAAATTAAGAACCTGTCTGTGGTGGAAGCATGAAGTTGTCAATGCACATTATATTGATTGACAAAAGCATTTGTCCTCTTCTTTTTTTACCAATATCGATCAAATTATCGATATTTGTCGATTATGTAGAATTTTACTTATCAAGATAACCGTAATTGAGGGTTGATATTATACTTCCAACTATTGTTGCAAAATAATGAAACAATAAAAATCGTTAGTTAAAAACCATAGAATACCCAATTGATACTGAAGCTTTTTTTAGCCTTTATTCTATCAAAACAGAACATCAAATGAAAATCACAGTTGCGTAAGCAATACGTAATGGATGTGCAATGCAATTTGCGTCGTTTATACCCAACACAACGTTCACGCGTGAAATAAATAACTAGCCCCATCCCTTCAGTCGTAAATCGTGCACAAAAATTTTGGGATCCCATTGGAGCAATTAAAATAAAGCACAACATTTTTTACCGTTCAATGGGCGTTAAAAACCACTAACGACTTAACCCTTACAGCGTCACGAACTCTTTGATGTCGAACGAAATGAGATTAGGCAAATTTCTTAGCTTGTTTTATTGAGAATATTTTTTTAGGTAAATAAAATTTTCGAACATTTACACCAGTTCTGTGAGGTGGACTACGAAGGGGACGAGGGTGAAGTTGTAAAGAAATATCTCATAAAAATTGACAAAAGAGGATCGAAAACATTTATTTTAAGTAGCAATGTGGGAGGAGAATTAAAATAATTAACGTATGTCAAATACCGAGCCATCTAAGGCTAATGACGTAATAGTGATGAATGAATATTTTATTTCTCCAGAAAGAATTTTATTATGTTTTCAGACCTAACACCACCAAAGCTGGTGGAATGGACAGCGTGAGCCTCAGCGCTGCCTGTTAAAGTTTGCGAATGTTAACATTATCGGTACCGTATTCTACCCCTTAATGGGAGCGATTCAAAATAGGCAATGTTGCTCTCCTAAAGGCAATTGCGCATATTGGCGACTACCCTAAAGTACTAGGGCAATCCTCTGACGTGGACCTGTGCAATGCCATGAGTCTACCCATATGCAGGTCTCTTCATAGGGCTGGGGTCTACGTCGGTTAGCCTCCTCGTGGCGGACCCTGGTAACGTGGTGAGGAAACTTTCTCAGCGTAAATGCATTTGACCTCCCCGTCAACAAAGAAAAGGTCTTTTTAGAGGGCTAGAGAAGACTGGAGATCAATGCCAATTGCATTCTTCTACCCCAACATCCCAGAACAGCTAGAACATCTTCCACCCACTCCCTATACTGCCTCTTTTTTGTGATATAGTAAGAAGATCTTGCAGAAGTCACAGCATAGACAGCATAGGCATATTGCTCTAAACATACTGGGCGCCCTACGCACACATACAACAGATAATGAATTGCCAAGATGATCGTCCACCGGAGGATGCAAGTACCAGTAGCTGGGTTGACGAGAGCTTTGCCCCACTGATGCAGAGCGTCCAAGATTGCATCTGGGTGCGGACCCTTACTTTCCTTATAGATCAGGTCACTTATTCCGCATAAGCGCTATCATGTTGTCATATACGACCCCATGTCATGGTTGGTGTTGCTCTAAATCTACATTGTAATTGGTTAGTGGGTTACTCGTTATTCGGGAAACTATGAGAAAATCCGATAGTATTACGTATAAATTGAATATTACATATTTTACGGCATTTCAAAGTGTTGATAATATTCATTACAGCCAGTCCGTATCATATGGTTAGAATCATAATATTATGTTCACTAGGAATGAAATGAAATCTTCGTATGGAGACCGATTCTATAGAATCTACTGAAATGAGGCTTTATCAAAAGTCGCACCTTATTATGATTCCGTGTGTTTAAGCCGATTGCTAAGGTCAAAGTATGCAGAATATTTCCTTGTAAAGAGATACCTTAGTTACGAGTTTTAAAAATATCGTCTCGAAATAAATATATTTGATACTTCTTTTGATTTTTACGGATCGCTAACCAAACATTTTTTGCAGAATTATTCGAAGAAGTTCTTTATAAGAAACCCTTTACTCATCGGCAAACTTTAATAGTCTAAGCATCGATCGAATAGTTAACAAGATTAATAACTTCCTTTAAGTATTCAACTCCAATAACCCTCGCTTCATAGGAGCCAACGTTGTAAAAATCGCCGAGATATTTTAATTAGTCCAAAAATACTTCAATAAAACCACGGACTAACGCAGCGAAGTTATAAATTAAGGGAAATGATGTGCTTCAAGATAATTATCAAGATTTTTTGGAGGTGAAATTTATAGTTGACGGAAAGTGGACCTACGGATTGGGTGCTACTGTTTTATTTATCCAATAAAAGTGATTGACGGTAAATCTTTGTTAACGATAGAAACGTCGAGTCTCATGGCAGTGTCGGTCATAAGCGGTAGCGATTTTGATACACTCTTATTTTATTGGCTGTCTTTCATTTTCAAAAGTAAAGACAGCCAATAAATAAAAATTAATAAAATAAATAAATAAAAATAAATAATACTATTAAGTACCTTCTAATGGGATCTGAATGTCTGCATGACTTCTGTATAGTCTAGAGTTACAAGAACCGGTATCAGATCAAGTAGTCTCGCATTCTGTCCCCGGAGTTATAACATTTGGTGCTTGATTCCGTTTGCTATTTAATATTAAAGGCTGTCGCCATCAAAATAGTAGGCACTTATAGCATTTGTAACAGTCCTCGTGGTGAGAAATCCTTGCTTCATCAAGCAATATCACACCAGTGTCCTGTCCTACATTATTTAATAAAAGTTTTCTAAAACTGTAATAGCCAGGTCGCAGCACAGTGGTGTGAGGTCGAGGTTTTATTTTAAGAGCATATTATAGCGAGCGCATCTCCATACAAACGGTGAAAATGTTTTACTACCCTTATTTCTTATCCCTAATTTTGACATCAAAACATCTTGATTATGTGGCTTTGTCTGGATCTCTCATTAGGATATTTCAAATATCCAAAGAATTGTTAACAAAAAATATATTTTTACAAATAAACTGAATTTTTAATAATGGGTATGAACAACAATAAGGTTGCCTGAAAAAGATCGCACTCAGTGATAAGTCCGCCTACTGTACCAAATTTAAGCTTTTGTTGCTGTAAATATAAATAAAATAAACAATACTTAGAAATCTCATAAATTGCACCAATCGTCAACACTACGTATGCAACCAATGTTGACACATTACAAAAACATTGTTGTGCGTGTCTGGCGCCTCTCTGATCATCTAAAACAACACCGACGGGAAACTTAGATCCTGACCATAAATTACAAGAGACGTATAATTCCTCATTTTATTATCTTTCTATAGAATGGACTCCATTTAACGCGCTAAGCGCATGCATGATTTACGTAGGCCGTAATATATCACTGAACGCATTGCATTTGAGAGCGCAGATTTGAATACACGGAGCTTTGTGAGTAAAAAGCAAATCGCAGAGGTGTAATCTACGGTTGAGCTAATAGAATTCTGATCCATGGATGGTAAAACCTAGTCAGAGCGATTTTTATTGATTTCACAAAGACACCAAGTATGTAATTTCTTGTATTAAGTTCTTCGTGATAAGGTTCTACCATGGGTCAAATTCTATTTCTTCAATATTACTTTTAAGTCGCGTAATATTTTTTCAATTAGTATTATTCAATGTGGTAAGATCCTTTCCAAAAACCCCTAAATTATAGGCAGATATTATCAAAACCGTATCATGCCGTAAATACTCTTGTGTAACTAGTAATAATGATAGTTCATCATAACACGGAATAGAATTTTCTGATGATTAGCAAGTACAATAGAATGTATTGTGTGACGAATCAGAAGATTCCAGGTTCGAATCCTGGCAGGGTCGCCATGAAGTGTGGGGACCGGGAGAACTCTGAAACAAATATGTGTTCATTCTAATGTCTAGTTTATTACTAATTTCTTTCTTTCTTAACTTAATGCTAAGTCAGGAGTGGCGCGTCACACACTACAAGAATAAGAAAACTTATTATAATGACTAATCTACAAATTAAATAGGTACATTTAAATTATAATTAAAGTTTCTTCGTATTTAAAATAAACCAATTTATCTTATATTGAATCGTTTATATGTTATTTGCCATTTAAATTACCATTGATACAACAGACAGTAGAAACAACGTTCGTGGTTCGAGGATTTATTCGGCGTAGCTCGTAGGGCTAAGGGTTACCATGGTAATCAACCGCTCGGACCTTTGAGGGAAATGTAATCTAAAAATCAATAAACTGCAACTTGAAGACGTCGAGCTGATTGAGGCTACATTGGTTACGTCGTATTATGAAAACTAATTTAACATGTTGTTATTTTATTCCAACGTATTCCGTGGCCACGAAGATTGCAAACTGTTAACTGTTAACTGTGTTTTATTATTGTGCCACTTGTATGAATATGTACGTTTAATCGACGCTTTTACGGTGAAGGACCATAGTGAGGTAACCTGCACGCACACACCTATGAAGAAATTCTTAGGTTGTGTGTGAAGTCGACCAACCCGTACTTGGCCTAATCGCCCTAATGTGGGGTAGCCCCAGACATTCTGTGAATTGGACATTCTGCGAACTGGTCATTTTGCGGCCGTTGGACATTTTGCGAATTGGACATTCTGCGCCTAAACGCCTCTGGATCTAAATCCGATGGGCAAACCACTAGAACGGATGCGGTTAAAATAAAGTTTATATAAAATATTAATTAAAAAAAAAACTCAAGAAAAAATAGCTAATGAAGTGCTCACTAGTAAACTGTTGTACAAAGTCTAATGACCAAAAGGATTTGAGTATAAAAACATGAATAATTAAGCCTCATTCGTTTTCACTTCACAAATAATAACACCTATGGCCGTTTTAATAAACGGAAGAAAATTTATAAATAGTTAATATGAACGCGACGGTTATATATCAAAGTTAATTGGCGTATGGACGACCGGTGGGCACCGCTTATAAGGTACCGAATTAAGGACAAGCACGCGAGTTTTACTGTACGGCTTTTTATTTTAGTAGAAATACGACTTAATTCTATGGTCATGTAGAAAAGATGAGTCAAAATTTATGAAAAGGAAACATGAATCAGAAGTGAAAGGAGATGCGAGAAAGGGATGACCTTGGCGAAATAATTTTTTAACGACTTTAAAATTATTCAAAAAGAGTTGGTTGTTAATTCTACATGTAGATACGGCCGAATGAAACAGTCTCAGAGTTGCACTGTTTTTGTATATGTTAGTCTATACCAGCTTCTAAACACGGGTACCAAATTTTATTATCAATAGCATATCTCAAAAACTATTTAGTTGGATTTCAAAAATAATTTCTTTGTTAGACTAAGTTTAGTCCAAATCAGTCAATCATCAAAAAGCTTATACTAATGAAAATCATAAGTATAAGATTTTTGTACATAGCAATCGAAATAGTGGAAAATTATGAGCATAAACTACATAACTCATTTGGCCATTTTGTCCCTTACAACAATATGATATCGGGATTGCTTTAGTTAAAAAAATAAAAAATAGTAAAAAAGTAAATTGTTGGCATATTGATTTTTAGTTCGTTTAAAACTTAAAACTTTTGTTTCTCTCTTTTCAGTTTTGAATTCGGTAAATTTCGGTCTTTTTTTAATTATTCTTAAAATTTTAATTACATACTTATTCATCCCCGCCACGTACCAATGTGTTTTCAAATTTTGAATTCATATGTACGTTTAATTGACGCTTTTACGGTGAAGGAAAACATCGTGAGGAAACCTGCACACACCTATGAAGAAATTCTTAGGTTGTGTGTGAAGTCGACCAACCCGCACTTGGCCAGCGTGGTTGACAAAGGCCTAATCGCTCCTAATGTGGGGCAGGCTCGGGCCCCTCGGTGGGGACATTATATGAGCTGTTGAAGATGATGACTCATTCATCGGTGTGCCCGAAGTCTCTAGGACTTCTAGGAGGAGCTGTTGGCACTGAATTCCAGTAAGTACCCGTATTTTTATTTGCATTAGATTTAAAATAAACTTTTCCAACTTATTGTTACATATGCCATACCCGGAACAAGGGCAATTTTGCGTTGTAATAGTTTCACTATATTACATCTTAATAGAAGGTTTATTTAATATTGTTTTAATTCCTGGCCCCACCATAAGTTTGAGTTCAAAGGGCATGGACATTGGATGAGGTGTGCCGTGTTGTGCATAAGGTGATAGACAGGTTTTGATAGTGTACGGTCAGTTGTGCTGCAGCATCAGAAGTATATAGTAGACTTTAGTACCATGTCATATCAACGATAGCGCGTAAGCAGTCATAGTTGCCAACATTATGTAAGATTAATTATTGTGAAAAGGATCTAAAGTATTAACCTACATCTTATGCTGACTGGTACCTCTCATTCCTTCTTCTAGTGAGTTCATCGGTAAAGTCGTAAAATTAATTTGCATTGTGTGGTCTTTACGAACAGCAAGATCTACTAAAATTATAGACAAAATTATATTTCGTGTAATTTTTGGAATATAGAATCTAACACAAGCACGTTCATGTTCTCTGTCTTGTTAAGTGTAACGATAATGATTTTTTTTTGTTCTACCTACATTAAATTCGGATACGTTTTTGGGTATGTAATAACCATTCCTGTAATGGGATCGGGTGATTTGGCGAGTTCGCTTTCACGCATTTTTACGGGGTTCTCGACGGTTATAATTTTCTATTTGAAATGTGGTACTGAAAAATGCTTTGTTATTTTATTATAGCATAGAATTTGGACGGTATTTTTGACATAATAAAACGATTTAAAATCTTATAAGGAGCTTCGTAGTCGTAACATCTGCTTAATTATACTCGTAGTTTATAATTATATAATAATAATTTTAAGCTGTTGTTTTAATATTTGCAGCATGTCCCCTAATCGTGTTTCTATGATTGTAAGATAACTTATTAGGCTTAAAATTGTAACTAGCTAACATTTAATTCAAATAATTTAAACAATAATCATAAATAAAAATGCTAGTGTATATTTAGAATCCTCAAAAATAGGAAGGCAAATTTTATTTTACTTAATTATAATATTGTGAAAATAAAACTCAAATATTAAGTAAGCTAATAAACGGCCGATGACATTTGACTGTCGACAGCCTATTAAGGGTTCTCACACAGTTTATAAATGGCCTCTAAGCATGCAACCTCACTTTACTGCTCATAAAAGTCTACCGCAGTTCGAATAACCTTGAATAAAGGTATTATAATTCTCTACTAAAATATTAGACAACGTCAATACAAGTAGGTATATTAATATTTGCATTTCGATGTTGTATGCAACAGAGTTTCAAGTAACGTATTTATAATAGTTGAGGCAAAATCACAGTTAATGACACAGAGCGAAAGAGAAACTATATTTAAGTAACGTCAGACAAACTTTCATATTATGACACTCAATTTTGCACTCTGTGACTCTACACTACAATGTTTTTAACCTAAGTAATCGTCTTCATTCGAAAAATAATTTGGTATAATATTAGTGGTTTAAAAACATCTCAATTAGTACCTACCTTCCAAGTTATGTTTCCGCAGACGTGACAAAATTAGTCTATTAAAACGCCCGTACTGTAAAATACTAGTACATATTTATTTAGGCGAGAGTTAAATAATGCTATTTATTTATCTACAGCAGTATTATTAATTAAGATATCTTCAGTTCGAATGGAGTTATTTACTTGACCTTTTTATAGAAACAAATACGTTTAAGGTTGAAAATCAATTAAGAAAATTTTTGATATTGTGGCAACCTGGCCTCTTGTTACCTATCTGTAATTTATTAAGCTATAAATCTGCAGATATATTTCTAAATGTGATTAGGTATTGATAGCAGTATATTAACATAAAAAAATACTTTTTTTACCAAACTAGGTTAGGATTAGAATAGTGGTTTATTTATACATCAATAATAATTTATTAGGGGATGCGTTAGTTCAACAGCGGGCGTCTCTCGTCTCAAATCATGTTGACGAATGATTTATTAATAACGAAACAAAATTATTAATTTAAGTAAATAAGAGAAAACTAAATAATGTCGACCAAGGACTATTTTGGGGCACTGCATCTTAGCACTGCATGGCTCATACTGCCGTATGTGGCTTTATGTGTAACCAAGTGTTAACTAAGGCTCTGCTTCACCCCTTTTAGGGTTATGAGCGTAATGTACGAATAAAAAAACGTAAAAAATAATATGTATATTATCCACGCCCTGTTTAGAATGTAACTTTCAGCATTACATTTAATAACCCAATCTCTGTTAATAATTAAGAAATTAATAAGAAAAGGTAAACCAAAATGGTTCCGAATTTTAATACGAAACAGAGTTGAAATTCTACCACGGCTCTACAATGGAAATACCAATTAATTGCTTCATTGTAAACAGATTGCTTAATTAAGGAAACGAACTGAATAAGAAACGTTTAGCGAACATGGAGTTAAATTAATTTTAATGATAAACGATTTGCGAACTGTACTGTGTACCGTCAGCAAATATTATTAAAGTAAATATTAATTTTGTACCCTATTATTCCTAAGACATTATAAATTGTAAACCTATGTCTTAGAGCGACTTTACAAAGTTAAAATTGCCTAATTTATGATTTATATTCATGAGTACCTATTAGTGTTAAGCTTACATTTATGATTTAAATATTTAGATTTGGAATTGAGATTGCTATTTTTAAAATAAATTTGTTCTTGAATATTTTACATATTAATTAACTTCAATTTAAAATTTTGATTAAAAAATAGGTACTAGTTCTAAATTTTATTAATAGATTCATAATTATTGACGCAACAAGTTCAGAAGCATACACACACACACACACACACACACACACACACACACACACACACACACACACACACACTCACACACACACACACACACACACACACACACACACACACACACACACACACGCATGCACGCACGCACGCACGTACGCACGAGTGAAGTGTTTCCACTGGTGATTAAGTTTGCTAGAGCTCCATCAGATAGGGTCAGAGTTGCCAGCGTGCGAGATACTCTTTTGAGTTGAAGTCATGTCTATACTACGGTCACCGCTTAACTTGCTCCAACACACCAGTTATATAACATTATAAAACACTATGTGGCACGATAACAATTTCTAACATTTAAGAAAGTTATAATATGTTATAAACGCTTTTATATCATCGTTCCCAGTTAACAAGCATACTCCCGACGCTCTTCCGCTGTGATGTTATACAACAAAAGTTATATCATGTTTTACCTAATTAGTTGTAAAACATTTTGTTACATGAAATTGTATAACATCACTAACAATTTATGTACATATTTTATAAACTAACTCTTTTTGTAAAAAATTAGACAATAAATGATATGCAACATTCTCCAACGTTAAATAACTGCTGTGTGGGAGCACCTTTACGATCATAGGATCGTTTCCTTGTTTGCCACGCATAGGTATAAAAAACATAGGCATTATTTTCCTTACGTTACTTATAAGCAAAAAGTGCAACATCCTTACAAAACAATAGATTTCAATATCACGATCCCTTGCGAGTTATTTTACCCCTACAACACAATTTTCTCGAAACTCTTAGCGAGATGGTTTATAAATCATGAATTAGGAAAGCAGGCACGTGTTCGTTTTGTGTTTAGAACAGAGAAATTTATAAATAAGTACCTGGGAACTTTTTTGGCATTCCGTCAGAAGAAATTTATTGCTGGGAATAGGCTTACTCAGAATTTTAAAAGTTATCAACACTTAGTAATATTGTAAAGAGAAAATATTAATGTACGAGTATGCTTATATAATGAATAGAATCAAAGATACATATACGTGACGCATAAAAATGTAGCAGATTGCGTCATTTTTATGCGTCACGTATATCTACTACTAATAATCGCTCGTGGCTTTGCTCGCGTTAATATCGTTTATTAGAATCCAACACAAAAATGTTTTTTTAATTTGAATCAGTAGTTCCTGAGATTAGTACTCATAGATATTTCATTTTCAAAAAAACATTGGTGGGAACGAAGTCGCGCGTGTAGTGCTAGTCTAAAATTGTGGTATACGTTAGACTACACCTCCCATAAGGCCGTGCGCTGCGTTATGCGGGTGCACGGCGCGGACACTCGCGCGGCGGGCTGTTTTATGCATCTCCATAGAGCAGCGCTGCGTCTCCCGTCGCACGCGACGCGGGCATCTCTATGGAGATGACATAAATCAGCCCGCCGCGTGGATGTCCGCGCCGTGAACCCGCAGCGCGCGGCCTAAGGGTAAAGATTATATCCTTCCACTTGAAACTATCCTTATATAACGTGTAACAGAAATAACGCAAACCCAGAAAGTGGTTAAACATTGTTTTTTTAAAATAGGTTGTGTCCGTGTAGATTTTTGTTTATATCGTACCGTTTTTGTAAATTAAACTTTATTATCATTACATAAAACTCAATTAATTAATACCCAGACTGGTCGTTGGCTTTAGTTGGTTTGTTTACTGAAGGATTGTAAATTTTTGGGTTTGGTGCCTCATTTGTGTAGGCGACAGGCTGGTAACCAGTCACTATTTTGATAAACTAAATGGCCCATACTGCCAGATGTGGATTTCCTCGGCTTTTCTCTGCTCCACGTCATTTGGGGTTGTGAGCGTGGTTATATGTATATATTTTTTTATTTATGGGTATTTTTTTTTCAAATTATTATTTTTTCATTGTAATAAAACATATATTATAACAGAAATATATACCGCTTACATGTTTAACTTTATCTACTCTATAATAAGGTGCACTATATAATCTACTTTATATTCAAGTGCGTTATTAATCGCGTTGTCATTAATAAATTTACATTTACCCTACTCTAAAAAGCAGATTCAGAGACCCTAGTACATAGATTACCTCCTATGCCCTAGTAGCACAACAATTTCATGCCTTCAATTGCTTTAACGAGAGCGTCAGTTCGATTAATGTCTGTGTTTAGCGATCTTGCGTTTACCTACATCATTTTAATTTATTTGATTAATTTATAAAATATCTTATATTAAATAAATTCATTTTCAAATTGGTAGATGACATTTTATATTATTAAGTATTCCAAATGAATAGTAGTTATGTTCAAAGAAAATGGCAAAATAAATATGTAATTCCCAAAACTTTTTTCATGCTAAAGAAGATTGAAAATGTTACGAGCAATTAAATCGTCATTGTACTTTTGAGTGGCCCTTAAATTCTTTGTCGTAATCAAATTGGGTACTTTAATTTCTCTTGGAGACCCCTAAAATAACCGGTGCTTTGATTCCCGCGTAAACCTCTATTTGTGGGGATATTACCTAACAAAATATAAAAGGGCAATGCCCGGGAGCAAACAGGTGTGGGGTAGCTAAGCACATAAAAGAAGGAAGCTTAAAAAAGGTTAAAATAAAGTCAGAGTTTTGGATTGCGAAATAACATAAAGTTGTGTTTTGATTCGGGAGGTACTGGGTTAAGACATAAGCGGTAGCAGGGTAAGATATTATTGAATAAATAATGAAATAGAATAGTTTGAAGTGAAAATTATTATTAATACATTAATTCTTCAATCAGTTGTCAGATAATGTGCGTATTAATTTAGTTTATAACTCAAACTTAGAATATTATTATTATGCTATTGAAACTTAAAATCTTTGGCAATGTTAAAATGGTGACGACCTATGATTAATTTGAAATAATAACATCTAAACTATCAAAAATTCAGTACCTCTCATTCATAACGGAGGTAATTGATACTAATAGATGAAAGAGGCATTTTAAAAATAAACTAAAATAAATAAATAATAGGTAGCCCCCCCAAAAGGTGAACTGATGATCCAGTAAAGGTCGCGGGAAGCCGATGGTTGCGGGCAGCGCAGGACCGACCGGTTTGGAGATCCTTGGGGGAGGCCTATATCCAACAGTGGGCGTCTCGGCTGAAATGATGATAATGAAGAAATAAATAATTAAACAAAAAAGGTAAACTTCTACCAGGTTCAAATCTGGACCGCCTGATGTGTAAGCAGCATTAAGGTAGTACACACATATCAGGGCGGAATGGGAACGCCTCTTTTTTACTATGAACGCTACGGAATGGTGGCAACGTAACAGCTACGGACCGTAGCGTATCGCCTCTTTTTCAAAGTAAAAAGAAGCGATAAGTGTGCTACAACCTTTATGTACCATTCCACCATTTCGATGATTGTTAAAAATAAATATGCTATTGGTGATTTTTTTGCTGTTTATGTGCACATTAGATCTCCAATATACGTATTAAAACATGTTCTGATTGTAATGAATGACTGATGATTCTGTAGTAATAAAAGCTGTAATATAATTTTATCTAAAAGAACAATGCCTATTATTATTAGTATAAGACCGATTTATAACTCCAATGGCATTTATAACTATAAGAAGCTTAAAATAAATGTAATACTTACATTTATTTTAAGTAATTTTTAATAATGGGGTAGGCTCGAGCCCCTCGGTAGGGACATTATATGAGCTGTTTTATTTATTTTTTATTTTTATTTTATTTTATTCAGAATAACTGTTGATGATGAAATGTAATACCTTGCTCATATACTAGTTAATTTGTATTGCGTTTATAATAATAAGTCTTTAATGTATGTTATTATGTTTATTATCAATAGCAAATCCACAATTTACGTCTGTAATTTTTTTTTATATAAAAAGGTTTATTAAATGACTCCATTCAACCTGACATCAGGCAGAAATGGAGATGAAATGCAAAGATAGTTAGTGCGATAGAATAACTTATTATGTAAATTCAAAAGCGTGTAAAATGTACCACACAAAAAATTTTAAAACATATAAAAACCCTGCACACCGCAACGATTGCTGTTTGCGACGCCTTCAGGCTATTGAAAATTAAAATTGTTGCTAGATTTTTTGCCCACCAATTTACGGTGGGCTTAACACTGCCTTTGTTGGTTGTACAGTAGCATTTCTTCCAAATAAAACATAAACACTTTTGGATCCTTTTCTGTGACAATGGGATCATGGTGTATTTAACAAAACGAGGGAGACTACCGTTATGCAACACAACATTAGAATTTAAAAAAACGTTAAGCTTATAATTATATGTCCATTTAATTTCTTTTTTCAATATATTAAACACACACACACACACATAATATCTTTTTCATTGAAGTAATTTAATTTTTGCTTGATCAAATTATTTATTTCCTCGTTGTTGTAAAGGTACTTTTCTACTTAACATTAGTATACATACTCAAAATCATACTAATAATCCCTGAAGGATTGAGCAGAGCCTTGGTTGCGCATAAAGCCACATCTGGCAGTATGGGCCATGCAGTACCTCCAAATAGTGACAGGTTGCCAGCCGTGGTAGCCAGTAGTAGTAGACATTAATGATGCCAAAACACAAAATCCAATCTATACCATTTGAAGACAAGGGTATTAACCTGTCAAGCACCTGAACATAATGCATCCCGCGTGGCAGCCGGCTGCCGATGTATTTTATCGCATTTTAATAACACATCTGATCAGATCAGCACAGGATCGGAACAAATGTCATGCACGAGGAGAAGCCTATGCTCAGGAGGCCTACTATAATTCTACGTAAACGAAACATCGGCAGCGAAAGAAAATAAAATGAAAATTCGCTAGTGACCCTACTCTAGTTCATTTCAAGAAATATCTGTCAAAATCAAATTTCCGTTTCTCAGTTTTTTGAAATAAAGGAGGCTTAGAAAGGCTTAGAAACTTTCAAATGTCGAACAATTTTCGGACTAACAAAGTTTCGTTTTTTTTTAAATTATAGTCGGCCCCCTGAAGTGGGCGATAACGGGCTGAGGATAATGATGATGATATTAAATAATAATGTTATTATAATCATCCTAAAATGTGTCAATAATTTAATAAGTATCTTATCACACAAAAGTAATCACAGAAATCATAATAACTACTGTCTGCTAAATACTCATGCACCACGTGGGGTTTAATAGACCCCAGTCACACAAAAATTCTCGTAACTCTATAAAACTCCCTCGGCGTTTTCGTCGCTTTAAGTAGCTGGAGTTGCAACGTTACCATATCACTTGGTGACAGTGGTTTAGTAATCGCATCGCCGACGGAGCAAACAGACATGCCCAAAGTGTGTTCGGGTCCCACAGACCCACGTCGTTCGGGACGTCGTCTAAATTACTCCATAGTTTAAGTAGTAATTTTATTATAAAGTAAAATATTTCTAGACAAAGATTTATGAGAGGTTTTTAATTACTTTTTTATTGTAGAAGTTAGGTCAAAGAGATGATAAGTTTAAGTTTTTAAATAAATACCTTGGTTTTATCTTTTGTGTTAAAAAATTAGAAAGGTTTATTACTTTACTTGGTTTTGGTATATTATTATTCCCAAATAGACAAAAAATAGCATTCTAATATCAAATAATCGCTAGTTATACTTTCCTTGGCATGATAATTCTTGAGGCCTGAGAAACCCCACATGGTTTGCGGTGTAATTTTTTTGCACGTGGTGCATGGGGGTTACTTAATGCAACTTCGTACAGTCTAAAAAGAGATAGGTCTAAAATACCCATAGCTTTTCGATTTTAAGTTTGAGAGGACTTATGGTGGTGATGAAAACGGTATACATATCTGGTGTAAAACTTTGTCTATGCTTAACTATACCTTGTACGATTACAATATAGATAACTAATACATTTTATTACTGCAGTTTTCTTAATTTTTCTGCAATGGTAATATGTATAGGGTCGCTTAGACAATAATTATAATTCCTGTACCAAAATAAGAGTTATTAAGATCAAAATGAAATAAAATATTTACGATTTCGATAAATTATTTTCAAAGGCTACACAGTCACGGTATGACTTTGTCATAAATTTTGTTATATATTTTTTTTTTAAATAAAGATGATTTCCAAGTCGATACAATTTCCATTAATAATGTATTCCTGTAATTGCACTAATTCTTCCCTTCTTATTAGAGGGCTAACTGCCGAAGCTGAGGGGCGCTTAACATATTAGACATGTTTAATTTATGGGTGTTGGAATGCAAATTCGTACGAACCTTTTCACCCTATTATTTTAAAGTTAGCGCTGGGGAATCATTACTTGAAGTGAATGAATTAGGCGTCTATTGTACGCCGATGAAAGTTTTTTTTATGTCAGTTGGTTGGCAAGAATACAGCCTGCCTGGTGGTAAGCAATCACCGTGGCCTATAGACTCTTGCAACACTGATGTGACTTACTCTCCAACAGAAATAGAAGATCAAAAAAATCCGGAGTGGTCTACCCTTGACTTTCTCGTATACAGGAAACGACCCAAAGTTGATAGAAACCTTATATTTTTATGCATGTTAAATTTTGGTCACCCATCCGAGTACTGTTACTACTATTCGCATGCTCGGCTCGAGCATTGTTTTGGTCGCAGTTCTAACTATTTGTTAACAGAGAGGTCAAAATCATCCCTTCAGTACGATGTAACTGCTCTCGGGGTACAGGCTTTTCCCCCTCTCCCTCTCACTAAATGTCCTCTCCGGCCATATTGCCAAGGCACACTACGAAAGCACCCCGGGATCGGGACAATTCGCTTTTCTCCAGGAAGCCATCTGTGCCCGCCCTTTCGGGCCCAACCGGCCACCACTGAACACAAGGCTCCACCGGCCCTGAAAAGGACCTTATCGACCTTATAGTGGTGTCAAGGGTGGCTTGGATGAAACTCAGCGTAGTGTTAGGGTTAAACTATTAAACGAAAAATTAATTGTTTGAATTGGCTGTACGGAGCTAGATTCCTTTGCGTGAATCGGCAGGGACAGAAAAAAGTGGATGGTTGCGTAATGGCCGCCGGGCAACGGCGCCGGCATTCTGGTTTCAACCGCCAACCCGACAAGACCTCTCGTTAGTGTAACGGGCATACGGAGCAGAAGTATCATTGTG
The DNA here is from genome assembly GCA_955850985.1 of Elophila nymphaeata. Lineage (NCBI taxonomy): Eukaryota > Metazoa > Arthropoda > Insecta > Lepidoptera > Crambidae > Elophila > Elophila nymphaeata. The sequence goes on from OY039079.1 coordinate 16,239,518, forward strand.
AATATTGTACTTATGGAATACATCAAATTAACAAGGTAATTGTGTGTTTTCATTATTATCTTCCCTGATTGTAGCAAGACTGCTACATATCAGAAGTGTAATGAATCCCCGCCCTACAATATACTATTTTTTCTTCTTTTTGTTTTTCTTTAAATTCAAAATGAATGTGAAAACAAGTAAAGGATAAAGCGATTTATGTACTTAAAACAATATTTAAACGAAAAGATACGCGATGGCGTTGATAAAATTGGATTATAATTATTTTATAGACTAGTGATAATTACTAATAATTTATTTATTTCATTATTTTGGGACTGAGGTATCTTTACCTCATTTTCCTCTTTTAAAACGAATGTTATAGCATTACAATAGATATTTTATTCTCAGTATCAACAATTTGTCATGTCTACCTGCAAATATTAAGAAATCTAGTTATACTTAGCATTAACATCAAATATCTCTATTCGAAATCAAGACTCCTAAATGACACACACGCACAGTGCATTCTATTTTTACATTTAAATGGATAATTTTGAAATACCTACATATCCAAATAAAATTTTATGCCATTGTATTCCTCGGGGATACTGTTGGGTCTACGGGGGAGTAAATTTTGTTATTTTTTAGCTACAAAGCACCGTTTCCATGATACAAGCAATTAACAGTGAAGATCATTCTAGAATATGATAACAACCGCTGTTTTGAGTTTCAGAAAATCCTACGTGGCAATGAAGTTACTTCTCGACGCCGTTTGACTACACCCGAACATGGTGATGTACAGCCGAGGGGAAATACGATTAGACCGAGTCGCAGCTATAGTAGAAGATCGACTTGTGGGCATCGTAGCCGCAGTCAAAGGTTACGTGTATATGAACTAGAAATTGATCGTCAGCGGGAATGACTCCGTTTGATACGTTCTGAGAACCTGAAACACCAGGCTAGCTAACCGTATACAATCTTTAAACTCACATCAGAATATTTAATAACTTGGTGAGTAGTTAAAATTTTATTTTGTGTAAAAGTGTTATGTGCAGTAAATGTCAGTAATCAGTTTAAAGTAATTCCAATTATCGTAAATTCTATTACAAAGTAATTCTTAATTTTGACCGCATTAGTATATCCTATAGGGCTTATTTATTACTCTGTGGCATTAGTACGCAACTTAAATTAGGTGCCTAGAAGCCAAGCCAAATACATTACAAAAAAAAAACTTAAATTAGGTACTCTATTGCTGTTAGTATTGTTCTTTTTGAATTCGTGGATTTTCTTATTTAAAATCCCCACAGCTTTAAAATAAGTTAAAAATGTATTTGGGTAGTTATAATGCAATTACATTTTGTAGTCGTAATAAAATTGTTAATCGTTAGTTAATTACATTGAGCCCAACACTGGTTGCGTGGAAATTTAGAAGTATAAGTGTTGAATTAATAATTTGATTCATTTAGTTACGGTATGGGTAATCAAAAGAAATAATGGATAGCGCTTTGCAAATTTTATGTGTACCCTACGTAAAGGAACTAATAATTAGACGACCGTTTTGTCTTAGTTCTAATTATATTGTTACTCCGTATCATTTTAAATAGGTAGCTGATTTTGTACTACTATAACTGCATCTTATTTTACCTTGGTTTTTATTTTTGTTTACCGTGGTTTGGAATAGGGTTGTTTTTAAATAAGTGTTGCGCAACTGAGGTCCGAGTCTTGAAACTTGGATTCTGTCTTCACCAAGCTGCCAACAGATTGTGAACTTGTGAATGACTTTACTATTATTTCTTATTATTTTATTAACGTTTTACCTTCAGCGCGTGTAAATACTAACGAGTTAGTGATAAGGTTGGTGGACCCCAACCGTCCTGTACTGTGGCGTCTCTATTTATAGATTATTCCTAGACGAACGTGATTAGATTAGACCTAGACTACCAACTTTTGCTAGTCCAATCCTATTGGAGAATAGACGTAGAATGTCCAATTCGTAAAATGTCCAGTTCGCAGAATGTCCGGTTCGCGGAGTACCTACCCAATTTTCGTCGTGGTGTGATCAATAACTAATGAAGTCAAAAGTTGGGTCTTATGATTAGACATGACGGATCAAACTGCATGTGTGCAATACTATAGTATTGACAAGTGACTTGTATATGACTGATATGGTGACTGATATTAGTCAAGTGAATAGAATAGTGAGCGGTAAAGTTGCTAATGTGATGGCAGGTCACAGTGTGACAGTATCACAGGTAGTCACGAGCGGCTGGAAGCATAGTGACTAATGCTACTGGGTGAGCGTGCCTAGTAACATTAGGATGCTGCTGGGTGAGCGTGCCTAGTAACATTAGGAGGCTACTGGGTGAGCGTGCCTAGTAACATTAGGATGCTACTTGGTGAGCGTGCCTAGTAACATTAGGATGCTGCTGGGTGAGCGTGCCTAGTAACATTAGGATGCTACTGGGTGAGCGTGCCTAGTAACATCCCGGAAAGGTTGATCTCACCACTGGTCCTGGCTGTGATTGATGTGGTATGATTTTATGTCACTATCCAGGAGATATAAGAGTTGCCACTGATCGAATGTCGCCTTGGGTTTACGTAGCTATATAATAAGTGAATAATGGTGATGTAGAATCTGATGAGAAATATACTGATGATGATTGTGTTGATTAAGTTAAGATCTGTTAAGATGAGTTGTTAAGTTGTGTTAAAATGTGTTAAGTTGTGTTAAGAAGATTGCATATAAATCATTGATTTTATAATTGAGTAATATTTGATAAAGGAAATACTTAAACTTGTAATAATTGTTCTTAATAATAATTTTATTTACGATATTTGAAAGACGTAGATTGTATAAACAGTATTTAATTAAGCTATAATAAGTATGAAACAAAGAAAAGAAGGGTAGAAATGAAATTCCTGATTATTCCACGAATGATATGGAAAGTTTATGATTATATTTATAAGTTTTGAATTTTGAAAGGAACGAAAATAATGATACTTATTCCTATCTAATTGGTTGTGAAAATGAGTTCAGGACCACAGGATGGCTTGGGAATATTGATGTACTCTTATGATAGAAGGTTCATAACAGTACATCAATAGGAGTGGTTGTATTGGAAATGGTTATGTTTTGTTTGGTTGGTGATGAGTAAAGATATTTATTGCAAATCAAATGAAATTTGTGTAATATACTCTTATAATTGAGATTTTATAACAGTATATTATTTGTCAGACTTGAGGAAACGAGAAATTTGAGTTTGTTTTGTTTGATTGGTGATGAGTTAAAATATTTATTGCAAATCAAATGAAATTTGTGTGATATACTCTTATAATTGAGATTTTATAACAGTATATTATTTGTCAGACTTGAGGAAACGAGAAATATGAGTTTGTTTTGTTTGATTGGTGATGAGTTAAGATATTTATTGCAAATCAAATGAAATTTGTGTGATATACTCTTATAATTGAGATTTTATAACAGTATATTATTTGTCAGACTTGAGGAAACGAGAAATATGAGTTTGTTTTGTTTGATTGGTGATGAGTTAAGATATTTATTGCAAATCAAATGAAATTTGTGTAATATACTCTTATAATTGAGATTTTATAACAGTATATTATTTGTCAGACTTGAGAAAACGAGTGATTGGAGTTTGTTTTGTTTGATTGATGATAAGTCAAGATATTTATTGCAATCAAATGAAATTAGTGTAATTTACTATTATAATGGAGAATTTATAACAGTATATTATTTATCAGACTTAAAAGCAAGCGATGAATTTTTATGTTTAATTTTCCTTGTTTTTTTTTTTATGAGATTAATGCAATACTTAATTGTTATTTTTGTTAATAAACTGAAAAGTATGATTTATGTTGGAAGTGAAACCAGAACGCCGAGTGTTAGGCTGATTAGCAACGGACTTTCCCGCGCGTGTGCATGAGGACATGCACCTGGTCAGGATGGTCGAGTGTTAGGGTTAAACTATTAAACGAAAAATTAATTGTTTGAATTGGCTGTACGGAGCTAGATTCCTTTGCGTGAATCGGCAGGGACAGAAAAAAGTGGATGGTTGCGTAATGGCCGCCGGGCAACGGCGCCGGCATTCTGGTTTCAACCGCCAACCCGACAAGACCTCTCGTTAGTGTAACGGGCATACGGAGCAGAAGTATCATTGTGAATATTGTACTTATGGAATACATCAAATTAACAAGGTAATTGTGTGTTTTCATTATTATCTTCCCTGATTGTAGCAAGACTGCTACAGTAGTAAGACTCAAATTGGTCTTTGAATACATTTTTTGTTGCACAGTATATTTTTTAGTAAGAGAGCTTAGGGTTTCAAAATATTTTTTGGTGGTCAAAATATTTGTTCCCGATATTTTGCCTAATACATTTTAACCCGGACTCCTGAGATGTCTAACGACCTGTTGCACCAAGTTATACTTTTACAATTTCGTAAAAAAGAGTACCGAGTGTCGCGATCAGCGGCCGTACTACATAACATGGTTCTAGTTGAGCATGCCGTAATATACACTATTCATTGCGCGCGTCTTAAGGACTGCGAAGCGATGAAAGTTAATCACAGCCGCAAAGGAGATCGATCAAATCGCTGAGTTACGTATTCACTTGACTTTATCGGAAGGCGAAGTGGCGGAAATGTATGCCCTCAGAGCATACACTTGTTACAAGTTAAACGTAAGCTTGGCCTATCTCCTTGTATTATTAAATCTGTGGGTACAACCCATACCTTTGAATTAAGTTGACATTTCGCTACTTTTTGCAACATTGTAAGACGTAAAATTTGTTGTAAGTGCTCGTTAGAGTGTAACTACTCTCTTGGATTTCGGCTTCTGTTTGTTGGTTTACTGAAGATTTAGTCACAATATGGGCTTTATGTACACGTACCTACTGTTGATTTTAGAAGAAATTTTCTTCCGCGTATGCTTCGGTTGTGGAATGAACTCCCTATAGAGGTTTTCCTTAAGGACTACAACATGGGTTTCTTCAAGAAAGACGTGAAAAAGTTTCTGTTAGGTTAGCAACTCACGTGTGGTACCCCATATAGTGTATGGACACTATATGGATATCACACCGCCACTTACCATCATTAGGTGTTAAGTGGAGACCGTCGCCTATATGCACGTGCAATATCAAGCAAAAAAACCACACGGTATTGCAAGTGCGTTGTCTTGTCATCCTGAGGCCAATGCCTTCCATGCCCGGTAATAACACTGGCTACCTTTTCCTTCAATCCGAAATACAGCAAACTGTTTCACGGCTAATATAGGGAAGTACCTTCATACAGGCCTACCACCTAGTAAACCGTATGCTTATTTGCTACCAATGTGAATTAAAAAATGTACAGGCTTGCAATCTGTCACTATTCTGAGACACTGCATGATCCAAACTACCACATACATACCTTATTTCCGTGACAAAAATCCGATTACGGAATTTTCGGCGAACAAACATTCGGCAACCTAATACGGCACTCCATTATATCGAATCTTTTGTGAATAAGATACGACGTTTGATCCCGTGACACAAAGAAATTTCCATAGCAATATGTAACAACAGGAAACTCTTGAGTGACTACCAAAAAGACCTTTGCTGAGACCGTTTTGAATACACGTAGACGATATTAAGTTGAAAAACTCGAGTTGTTATAGCGAAGCACCTTTGTCGTTTTCGTAAACGTTGATGATAATTTCTTTGTGATTTTTCTATAACGGATATTTTAATGGAGTATTTTAACCGACTACGGCTAAGCAATAAGGAAGGGTAGTGATTTTAGCAGTCTATGTAATGTATGTTTGTATTTGACGCCGTCGTGGTGGAGTGGTCAGTAACGCTGCGCACACATCAAGCGGTCCGGATTCGAGACCTGTTAGGAGCAAAATGTTTGTGTGATGAACATGAACATTTGTTCGCGAGTCATGGTTGTTTATGTATTTATTTAAGGTTATTTATAAAATATCTATATTATTATGTAGATTAAATTTGTGCTAAGACCTTAACACAACTAAAATGTTCACTATAAATTAGCGTAACTATGATGTAAACATCTGCAGATATCAGATATTTCATGCTATAAATGCCCAGAGGCCCTACTAAAACGTATTGTCTTATATTACATCTTCTGCTCAATAATATTCAATTCAACAGTTATATCCCACAGTACCTCAAGGAACATAACAAGATAAGACGTTAATCTAACATAGAGGAATTCCTGCTATTAATTTCAATGTGAATTTATGAAGATTACCTTCGTATACGTCATCAAACGATCACGTACTGTTTTGAGAATAATCTTGTTAACATTAATAATTAAGTACACGTATAACGTGGACGGTATTTCATGAATGTATTTAACATAAAATAATTTATAAGCTGTTACAGGAGGGTATAAGCACATATTGAGTCATGTATGGGATTCTAAAGTTCAAGTTGGTAAATTATTTTACTGTAAATAAAACAACTTTTACGGATTTAATTCGCGTGTAGTTGTGTAAATAACAAAATGTGAACACTAATTACACGCGAGTTAAATCCGCAAAAGTTCATCAAGTTTATTAAACAATGTGTGGTGTTCGTGCAAATCTAAGGCTGGTATTAGATTGAGTCTCAAGAATCAACGCCGTATTGAGCATCGTATGTCTTTATCACTTTGTTCTTGATAGAAAGTAACAAATGATTCTCAAGATATGATTGATTTCTGAGTGTGCTTCTGTAATACAGGACTGAGATAATATTTAATTATTTGATGGAAAATGATTTGACAAATTTTTAGTACTTATCTCTTGTAGCTGCCACTGATAAGGTCACCATCAGGAGTGGATTAACATAGTACCGTGTCATATTAACGCCAGCGCTTGTGCAGTAATACATGCCACCGTATGGTTAATTAATATGACAGAGTATGAGGCCAACCGTAAGTTGGTACCAATTTTGAAATTTTACCAAAAATGACAATGATATTGCAGATTTGCCGAAATGCTCTTTCAAATACAATGCTGCTAAAACTCATGCGCCACTTAGGTGAATGAATAGAATAAATACAAATCGAAATGTGGGCGAAATAAATATCTAGCCCAAATTATGTATCATCATCACAACAACCTTTATAATTCGACTCACTGCTGGGACACAAGGCCTCTCCTTGCTATCGAAGGAGGTTTAGGCAGTAGTCCACCACGCTTGCCCAATGCGGATTGGCGGACGGAGTATAGGGTAATAACACTGGCTACCTTTTCCTTCAATCCGAAATACAGCAAACTGTTTCACGGCTAATATAGGGAAGTACCTTCATACAGGCCTACCACCTAGTAAACCGTATGCTTATTTGCTACCAATGTGAATTAAAAAATGTACAGGCTTGCAATCTGTCACTATTCTGAGACACTGCATGATCCAAACTACCACATACATACCTTATTTCCGTGACAAAAATCCGATTACGGAATTTTCGGCGAACAAACATTCGGCAACCTAATACGGCACTCCATTATATCGAATCTTTTGTGAATAAGATACGACGTTTGATCCCGTGACACAAAGAAATTTCCATAGCAATATGTAACAACAGGAAACTCTTGAGTGACTACCAAAAAGACCTTTGCTGAGACCGTTTTGAATACACGTAGACGATATTAAGTTGAAAAACTCGAGTTGTTATAGCGAAGCACCTTTGTCGTTTTCGTAAACGTTGATGATAATTTCTTTGTGATTTTTCTATAACGGATATTTTAATGGAGTATTTTAACCGACTACGGCTAAGCAATAAGGAAGGGTAGTGATTTTAGCAGTCTATGTAATGTATGTTTGTATTTGACGCCGTCGTGGTGGAGTGGTCAGTAACGCTGCGCACACATCAAGCGGTCCGGATTCGAGACCTGTTAGGAGCAAAATGTTTGTGTGATGAACATGAACATTTGTTCGCGAGTCATGGTTGTTTATGTATTTATTTAAGGTTATTTATAAAATATCTATATTATTATGTAGATTAAATTTGTGCTAAGACCTTAACACAACTAAAATGTTCACTATAAATTAGCGTAACTATGATGTAAACATCTGCAGATATCAGATATTTCATGCTATAAATGCCCAGAGGCCCTACTAAAACGTATTGTCTTATATTACATCTTCTGCTCAATAATATTCAATTCAACAGTTATATCCCACAGTACCTCAAGGAACATAACAAGATAAGACGTTAATCTAACATAGAGGAATTCCTGCTATTAATTTCAATGTGAATTTATGAAGATTACCTTCGTATACGTCATCAAACGATCACGTACTGTTTTGAGAATAATCTTGTTAACATTAATAATTAAGTACACGTATAACGTGGACGGTATTTCATGAATGTATTTAACATAAAATAATTTATAAGCTGTTACAGGAGGGTATAAGCACATATTGAGTCATGTATGGGATTCTAAAGTTCAAGTTGGTAAATTATTTTACTGTAAATAAAACAACTTTTACGGATTTAATTCGCGTGTAGTTGTGTAAATAACAAAATGTGAACACTAATTACACGCGAGTTAAATCCGCAAAAGTTCATCAAGTTTATTAAACAATGTGTGGTGTTCGTGCAAATCTAAGGCTGGTATTAGATTGAGTCTCAAGAATCAACGCCGTATTGAGCATCGTATGTCTTTATCACTTTGTTCTTGATAGAAAGTAACAAATGATTCTCAAGATATGATTGATTTCTGAGTGTGCTTCTGTAATACAGGACTGAGATAATATTTAATTATTTGATGGAAAATGATTTGACAAATTTTTAGTACTTATCTCTTGTAGCTGCCACTGATAAGGTCACCATCAGGAGTGGATTAACATAGTACCGTGTCATATTAACGCCAGCGCTTGTGCAGTAATACATGCCACCGTATGGTTAATTAATATGACAGAGTATGAGGCCAACCGTAAGTTGGTACCAATTTTGAAATTTTACCAAAAATGACAATGATATTGCAGATTTGCCGAAATGCTCTTTCAAATACAATGCTGCTAAAACTCATGCGCCACTTAGGTGAATAAATAGAATAGATACAAATCGAAATGTGGGCGAAATAAATATCTAGCCCAAATTATGTATCATCATCACAACAACCTTTATAATTCGACTCACTGCTGGGACACAAGGCCTCTCCTTGCTATCGAAGGAGGTTTAGGCAGTAGTCCACCACGCTTGCCCAATGCGGATTGGCGGACGGAGTATAAGGTGATCAATACCCCTTTGCTGATCCATTAGTCGCCTTCTACGACACCCAATGGAGGATATGGGGTGATGCTATTCTACTTTGCCGGCATCACGCGGCCACTTATTTATTATGTATCATAATAAACTTGAATTTACGCGGACTGCTAGGATGATTTTGAACACTATGAAAATGTATAGTAATTTGACTTCAGTCTTCTGTAAGGTGGAGGTACTGCTCCAGTTTGGGTGCGTTGTGACCTTTTTTTTTGTTGTGGGGGAGGTCAAATGCATTTACGCAGTGTCCCTGCGGGGTGGTGCCAACCGCAGGGGATATGTGGGACTCGAGGTAAAGACGTTCCCTCCATACCCACTAAACATCCTCCCCGGCCTGACCTACAGTGCGCTATTACGGGACGGCTCGGGATCTGCGCACGTGAGCGCAACTACACCGAGACCGTCCCAACGCTGCCCATCTAGGCACTCCTTGTGCGCCAATTGGTGGCCAGCAGCCCACAGGGGCTACCGACTAACGCCAGCCCCTGTGGGCCGCTGGCCGACGCCGGCCTTATAGGCCGCCTCCTCACCGACGGCTGCTCGACCTGGCGCGTCCTCCTGACGAGGACACCGGGAGCAGCCTTCGAACCACACCCGGGGACTTGGGGCGCGGTCGTGGCCTTGAAAAAGGCCATCCAGAACTAGCCGGCAAACAAAAACAACTCTACGATGGCACGTGACTTCGAATGCTAAGCGAATACACTTGACATCAAAAGCCACACACCCGCCGAGAAAGTTTCCCCACCACGTTACCAGGGTCCGCCACGAGGAGGCTTCCGGATGTGGACCCCGGGTGCGTTGTGACCTACCCTCCATTAGGTCCATTATATTATAGACATTACATTATCCATCTAGGTCCATTTTTAAAAGAGGTAGGGTCTACATCTATTATAATAAACAAACATCACGGAGAACGCATATAGGACTATACATAAATAAAATATAGGACTATACATAAAGGACTATACATAAATAAAATATTTTTTTTAACCTACAGGTTTAATAAAATATTAAAAAATAACTATATGAAACTAATCAACCATTAGTTACTTGCAATGACTGTGTGATGCCGGCAGAGTAGGATAGTATAATAATAATAATAATATATTTCTACGCTCATTCCAATTATCTAGCCCAAATAAAGTACCATTAAGAACTTATTAACACATGGATTACGGACTAAATAACGGACTTTAATACACATAAAAGTGTACATATTTTCATAAATAAACTTAAATAAATACATAAACAACCATGACTCTGACATGAATTGTAAAGGCTGTTTTGATGAGGTACCTACTTGCAAAAACTATTTTTTTTCTGTTATGCACGTACCAGGAATCAACCTGAAGCTCTTGGTGTGTACGCAGCTTTACTCCATTACGATGATGTCGTATCATAAATACGAGACAAAATTATGATTTCATAATTTAAATCAAATTACTTAAAGATCACTAATTGCAAAGAAACTCTATAATTAAAATCCTCTTCCATTCATTAGAAACTCGTGACCTTCCTCCTAAATTTTCCATTTCATCCTACTTACGTAGTCTGGACTAAAACATAATTGGCAAAGAAACTATATTATTTTATTGCTTTTAAAAGCAAAATCTATTGACTTTGACTTACTAGTCACTTCAAATAACCTTTACGTGGTTTTAGAAAATATTCAAGGAACTCTACTCTGAAAATTCTTGGGTCGGCAGACTAATTCTTAGCTTTTGTACGTAGTTATGGGATTTTGATTTTCATTTATTGTACTAGAGTTGGTCGATGGCGCCGCATTCGTGCGTTCTTAGTAACGATCACGAAAGTTAAGCAACCAAGTCGGTACTCGGATGGGTGACTGTTTTTTTTTTCAAATCCATTTTGATCTGTGCACTTGAAAGATAACAGTCGTTCCCAAGGAGGAAGGATTGTAGTCAGGCAGGCGGCCAGCCGTAAAAATTTAATGCCAAATCCTTAAAGAGGTATTGTAGATACTCAGATTGTAGATCCATACTGCACCGACCCAAAATCTATTGGGATCAGGGTAGGAAAATGTATTAAGGGACATTAATTGTCTCTATGGCCATCAGTGCTTGCGCTGAGTGCTACTGCACTGGAACTCACAATTGTGCATTTGTGTGCTTCAATGTGGCACACTAGTAAGGTTTCTAGAGCTGACATTTTTAAATCGCTAACGTATAAAGTTAATGATGAATTGTGATAACGAAGTGAAATAGTGAATTTTGGAAATTAGTGGATGCCTACGTCATAATAACTATCGGCATGTCAAATTTCAGCGTAATCCGTTCAGTTGTATGAACTGTGTGTTGAATGATCACTTAGTAACAGCAACCTTTTTATATAAAGAGATATACCTAACATTACAATTATTATTTTACTACGCATAAAAAAATATCTACATTCTCTTGACGTAAATAGCTTCATGAATAAGTATTATTAGTTTACGCAGCCAAGCGTAGCCTTGTGATCCAAATAAGATTTCAATTTTAAGGGATAATCTGAACATCCAAAGACTAAATCCTCTTTTGAACCGTGAATCTATTATTGCATATATTTTTAACATTTCTGGTAATCTTATATTTTCTTTATTTGTGTAAGTCGTAATAAATTCTCAAGAGTTCAATGTTAATAACTTCTCTCTGACTAATATTTTGTTCCCAGCTAATTTTCTATACAGAATGTTTCAAAGAGTAAGGTCGATTTTTTTTAGATTAACCACACCTTGTCCATCTATATATACCCCATATATGGTCCGCGATTTTTTGTATAAATATAATGAAATAAGCTGACGTCATACTGCAACTTCCCGCTCGACGGCACGTCGCAGCAACGCTCAGCCCTCTTTTAAAGAAGCCGTGACCACCAGAAAAGTGCTTTTTACGCTTCCTTCACGAAGGACCCAGGTTTGTAAGAAGGAATTAATACTGCTAGCAGATAATTCATGTGGAACATAGAAATGAAAAAAATCATTGTTGTAAGCTATACAAAAAAATTAAGAGGTCGACTTGAAATTATACAACGACTTTTGCCTATAGAGTCCAGAAAAACGTCTGTTACAAATATGTCTGTGTTTCTGCCGTGATAAAATAACATAATATTCTAAGAACCGCGTGTGGCCTAATGTTTCATTTATGCAGAGGTGGTACAAATCGTCAGGTGGTGATGTCGCAGCCGCGAGTTTTCTGTCCAATTCAAAAAATCTAAGCTAATTGCTATGTATTTGAACTCCAAATATAATTCTTCAAAGTATGTAGATATTATGTTAGACTATTCATACTTTTTTTGTTTTTCTGGACTGTAGTTGATAATCAAAATTCGTTCTATAATTTCAAGTCAACCTCTTTATTTTTTGTTAAGCTTACAACAATGTTTTTTTTTTCATTTCTATGTTGCATAATCTAATATGGGAATTATCTGCTAGCAGTGTTCCTTCTTTCTTACAACCCTGGGTCCTTTGTAAAGGAGCGCAAAGAAGCACTTTGCTAGTGCTCTCTATTTAAAAGTGACAACTAATGTAATTATTATTTTAGCCGGATATTTCCAGCTAAAATAATAATTACGTCAGTTGTCACTTACCAATAGAGTTCTTTTTATGTCAAGTGGTTGGTAGACTAGCATACGGCCTACCTGTTGGTAAGCAGTCACCGCAGCCTATAGACACTTAAAACACTGACGTGGCCCTCGCGCGCTGTCAACCCTAGTCCCCTCCCTTCCCCTTGGAGCTCTAGCGACCTTACTCACCAACAGAAACACAATACCACAAAAATATAGTGTTATTTGACTATGGTCTTTTGTAAGGTCCGGAGGTGGCTCGGTGAAATGCTTCGGCAAACCCCGGGTCGTCTCCAGTAAGGGCATGAGGGAACCCGGAGTGGTTTAGCAGGAGTCCACCCAGTGCCGTGGTGATCAGGTACTGGGCGATCCCTGCACAGGCCCACGTCTAGCCGACGGTCCGCTGGTCCACTAAGCCAGCGGTTTAGGGTATCGTCCGTAAGCGGATTACACTCCGATGATAAAAAAGTGGTCTTTTGTAAGGTAGAGGTACTACTCCAGTTCGGGTGATTCTAGATTCAAGCGGTTAGTCCGCTGTGGCATATCTCGACTGGAGTCACAAAAATTTTATGACTTTTATGTTTATATCGATTATTTTTGTAAGCTATACATTTTTTTGCCGATCACGTTAATTAAACTTTAATACAAGATGATCGCACCGCGACTCACTTCATTTGTAATCTCTGACAAGTTAAGTCGTCTGGGGTGGCGATGTAGTCAGTATTCATAAGACACCTCACAGGCGTTCATTATAACCCCGCAGTGCGTAGAATTATAAACACCTAGAATTGTCACAAAAAATAGGACTTAATAAGTAGCACAAAAAGATATGATAACGCTATATTTTTTTGGAACCTGCAAAAAAGCCTGCAAAACACCGGAAAAAATTACAATATTCCAATTAATTTATTTTATGCTACCTGACCAAAAAGTTTATTTCTAGTCAGGTGTGGTTAATTCCACTTCCTGGTCAGGGATTGACGTAAAATTTTGTACTTATCTCTGGCGGTAAAAAACCAGACCACCCTATTATTAAATGTACTATTAACCACCCTATCGAATAAATGTACTATTAACTTTAACTTGTAAAGTTTATATTTATAATTTTTTATTATGGTAATCTTTTGCCTAATTTTTTTAAGAACAAGCTTTTTTAACTTCAAGAGTAAATGTCCTGACAGTGGACAGGTCGCTGTGACTGCAAATTTAAGAGAGGCAAATTATTTTTTTAAACGATATTCAGAAGACTTATGGGCAACACACATTTGCATGTTTTAGCTTCATCATCATCATTTCATCCACTTGATGTCAACAGGTCAACATATGCCTCCCCGAAAGAACGCTACAACGACCGGTCCTATACCTGCTCGCCGTCGCTGGTTACCCAGGCGAGGTCGTCATTTCACCTTGTAGGAGCCGACCTACACTGCGTCGTCCGGTGCGTGGTCACCACTCAATAACTCTTCAGCCCCATTGGCTATCCGTCCTTTAAAACAATTTGTATCTCCCATTGCCACTTAAGTATTGCAATTCTTTGGGCTATGTTGGTTTGATCTCGCAAAGAAAAATTTAACATAGCCCTTTCCATTGCTTTTCGCTATGGGTGACCTTTATCTTTCTCATGAGGTCAAGTGTGATTTTCTATATTTTCGCAATACTTCAATGTTTATGTACCTATAGGTTCTGTCACTTTGTCTTTATATGTAGTTTACATTTACAGTCAATGCATTTATTTTTTTAAGCGATCATAATTATTGCCATTTCAACATTACAGACACAATAACATCCATGATAGCAAAAGGGGTTGTGTAAAGCTTTATGGGCAGTATGAGATAAACAGTGCAGGGCTTAAAATAGTGAATCTGTCACTAGCCAGCCTGTCGCCTGCATAAAAGGGGTATGAAACCTATAAAGAAAAAAACTTTCAATGAAACAAGTCAATAAACAAATCCAACAATCGAGGCTATAAATCTACTATAAATCTTCTCAGGTGGAAATAATCACATATATTGCCATGTCTATACGTTCTTTAACCTATTTTAAGTTCCACTCGAGAAGGCGCGGGCCGCTCTCACCGCGGCGCGAGAACGTCGTCACATGCTGTTTTCGGTGGTAATGCAATTTTAATAACACCATCAACTCTGCACCTGACTAGCGACTTCAATTAATTTTATTATTTAGAAGTGTTGGCGCTTAATTTAAAGCTTACAGGTTCAAGGAATTATTATTCCTCTGAGGCCTATGATGACACCGCGAATGCATTTTGGTTCCAAAAATAACTTAGGAAGTTAAAGACTTCATGTAATTTTGAGGGATATTTAAAATAGTGAGTCTGTCTTAGTTAGTTTGGTGATATTTTTAGGATTCCGTACCCAAAGGGTAAAACGGGATCCTATTACTAAGACCCCGCTGTCCGTCTGTCACCAAGCAGTATCTCATGAACCGTGATAGTTAGACAGTTGAAATTTTCACAGATGATGTATTTCTGTTGCCGCTATAACACCAAATACTAATAAATAGAATAAAATATATATTTAAGGGGATTCCCATACAACAAACGTGATTTTTTTCTTGTTTTTGCTCGGTATTGATAACGGCAAACAGATAGACGCTTAAAATATTCACAGAAAATTTGGTTATATATTAACTTAATAAATAATTAAAATAAAACAAATATATAAGCAGGAGATTTATTTTTTGCTCGATATTGATAACGGCAACAGGTAGAAGCTTGAAATATTCACAGAATATTGAGTATTATTATTCACTTCAATAATAAATGATAAAATTAATTATTTAGCATATATTTTGTATATTATTATATAGTATCTACTCTTGAGAGTGCCTACCTACGTCGATTGTTTTTTTAACTTTCACTACTAAATGCAATGAAAATAACTTGAATTAAAAATTTAATTAAATTGAAGAATCCTGTTGAAGAAACCTAAAAAATATTTGGAAGTTGTTAAGATAAAAAAATGAAAATCAACATTTAAAAGGTTTATCACCTTGATCTACAAAAACACTTTTCATTCTATCTTCATTCACCTAACCGAGTGTTAATTGTTGTAAAGTATTAATTTAAATAAGCAATAACTTACCTTACTCGTTCTCAAACAATATTTTCGGTATATATAATAAGTAACTACAGAAGAAGCAGAATTCATAATTTTATTTTTCATATAAATCCTTATTTTTAATAATAAATCCTTATAATAATCAATTAACAGATAATGAAATTTATCGTTTTCTATGCATTCTCCTTAGTTTTATTGACTCGTAAATGCATTATTAAGTAACTTAAACTTTCAATGTCTGTACCTCACTTAAAGTTAAATTAATAGTGAACCTTTACAGCTTCAAAGTTTGACGCATACTCATAGTAACTTTTCTTAATGTACAATTAATAAGCTGTAGCCACGTTGGTAGGCCCCCACAAGGTGGACTGACGGTCTGGTAAAGGTCGCGGGAAGCCGCTGGATGCGGGCAGTGCAGGACCGACCGGTTTTGAGATCCTTGGGGGAGGCCTATGTCCAACAGTGGCCGTCTCTCGGCTGAAATGATGATATACAACACTGTTTGTATTTAATTTTGGGTACCATTCACACTAACCTAACTGACGCACGTCGGATCAGATTTTCTTTTGAGTAAGTAAAATTCAATTGTTTTACCAATAGATCTGTACAGTTTTGTAACTTTTATCTCCCATAATAATAATAATATAATATATTTGCTCACGCTCACGCCAATTATTTATCCCAAATTAAGTATCATTAAGAACTTTTGTTATGGATACTCGTTAACGAACAAATATACATCATAATCTAGATATTTCATAAATAAACTTAAATAAATATATAAACAACCATGACTCGTGAACAAATTTTCGTGTTTGCCACTACCAGGAATCGAACCCGGACCGCCCGATGTGTAGGCAGCGTTACTGACCACTCCATCACGACGGCATCAAAATTATCTCCCATAAAGTGCAAGGTTTTACAGTTTTCAAGTTGTATCAAATATGTACTTTAGTAGCTGCAAATAAATAAAGTTTTTTTATTTTTATTTATTTATTCCAGAAAAGAAAGACAGTACATAATAATTAAAGTCTGCCAAACGGCGCATGCAGTTTATCGGCAGTAGTTCTCGTTAAAAAATACAACAAAAAATATATATATACGTGCGCACGGTATCAGATCATCAGTTCACAACATCATCCAACGAGCGTATTTTGATAGGTTAGTAGTAATGAGACAGTGTACACTCGTGGCTTACATTTTACATTACATTGAAAGTGTGCTATGAAGGTAGGCGGCAACCCGATGCGCTGACGACCGCGCTTTCAACATAAACATTAGGCAAAAATGTGTCTTTTTTATTTACGATTCTATTGTGCAAAGTTACAGTATTTTAAACAATTCATTTATTCAACTTAACCCCATTATCAATCTGTAAGATCAACAATTAGGCCAAGCCAAAATGATATCTATTTATTATGTGGTAATACGTTCATACTTACAATGTTATAGTTATACAAATAGTAACAAGAGTTAAAGTTTGTGAGGCTGTAAGGGGTAACCCAAGGGTCTATTGCACTTGTCCTGAAAATTATTTTACCAATAGAAAGCTATGTTACTCTAAATGTAATAGGCTATAATAATATATTATAATATTAATATTATCCCGATCTGCGGGCGGAAAACTAGTTTTAGATATTTTCTCACTTATTAGATTTACATACTATAGCTATTATTATTTACTCAACTTAAATAACATTAAATTTTGTTCCTAATTTTTATTTGGCATGATTTTAAAATGTTTGAAATGTATGTTCGAAATATAAACCAAGCCAACCAAATAGAAAATGAAAGACAAGAAAAACAAGTCCCGCCATGATAACGCCTTGGACGGGAAACGAACCCGCGACCTTCCGCAAACCGGGCGGGTGCTCTTACCTCCGAGCTATCAAGGACATCATCATGACAGGACCCACCCCTCCCGCCCCCCATCCCCCACCCACCCAATCCGGTTCACATTTCAAACTTTTAACTTAAATAAATACAAATATACGTTGTCTAGGTGGGACCTAGTTTCCTCACAACATATCATGGACAAAGAGAGAGGTAATGTTTTTTAAGTCTGACTTTTAGACTATTTCTGGAGGCACAATCTTTATCTAAATTCTCTGGAAGTTCATTTATAAGTGTAGGTACTAACCATCTCCTCTCACGTTTCCCATAGTAATTTTTTATTTTAGGTATAACTAATTTTTTTTTTTTAGACAAGCGGGTTGGATACGTATAGACTCTCTTCTTTTTATAGTCGTCCTTAGCATATAGTTCAAGTAGAATTTTCACGTTAACCAAATGCTCTTCGTCGCACAACGTTCGGTTTAAATAGTAAATCACTATAGCTCTATTTGTTTATTACAAAATTATGAATATATTAAGATAATGTATCCCATCTAAGTAGTTATTAATAACGATGTTATGAATGCCTACAATTAATGTCTCGGCTGTCGCCTCTACATCCAGATAAATTAATCCGTGGTACCAGTGAAGTGAAGACAAATACACAGTAAAATTAGATTTTACTAAGAATTACACGATGTTGTTACACGGCTTAAGAGGTAAAGGCATATTAATAAGATGGTGATAATTGAAGAGTGTTGAAGTGAATACTAATTTGATACAGTAGTGCTTTAGAAAATACCTATTTGTTAAATCAAAGTCGTACTTGATTTATTTTAAAGCGTTCTTTTAGATTGGATTGTTCTGTACTCAGACCAATAAAAAAGTCTAGACGTAGCTAACCGCGCTCAAAAGTGAGGCAAGTAATATGATGACGAACCGGCAATATGAAGACGGCCGCTCGTCAGTCTGCCGCGACGCACGACATGAGTAAGACAATGTTGACAAATATTTTGAAATTAAAAAATGGCGTAATTATGCCTTCATGTATCTTATACTGCTGCAAAACAACTCATGTATTTAAAATAAGTCACCAGGGACTACTTTCCACAAGTAACTAACCAATTTTCGTATTATTTCACAAAAATATTTGTTACGTTATTTACGGAACGTATTTGGGGATTATCGGGCGCCATTGCATCAGTGTTGCCAATTAAGAAATTTATTTTTACCCAATAATTGGGTAGCTTCGATAGTGTTACAGATGTTGTATATATTTTAAAACAAATAAAGTGTAAGAGTTTTCCGTCACGACCTTTTTCACACTTTCTTTAGTGAAGATGGTTTTCAATATGGATATCATTTTCGTGGTTTTCTGGGGGCCCAATTACGAATAGAACATCTATTTCGAGACCAAAGATCGCGGATGCGACTTTTTAATAGAATATTAATATGGGTATAATTTTTGTGGTTTTGGGAGGATCCGATTTCAAATATAACGTCTGTTTTAAAATCCAAGATGGCGGACGCTACTTTTTAATAGAATATCAATAGAGGTATCGCTTTTTTGGTTTTTGGTGGTCCCGATCACGAATCCAACAACTATTACGAGATACAAAATGGCGGACATGACTTTTTAACTTAAAGTCAATATGGGTCTCGTTTTCAGGGTTTTCGGTGATCTCGATTACGAATACATCATCTATTTTGAGATCCAAGATCGCGGACGCAACTTTTGAACAAAATGTCAATAAGGGTATCGTTTTCGAGGTTTTCGGTGGTTCCCATTCCGAATACAACAACTATTTTGAGATCCAAGATGGCGGATGCGACTTTTTGACATAATATCAACATGGGTATAGTTATTGTGGTTTTCGGTGATCCTCATTACGAATACAATAACTATTGTGCGATCAAAGTTGGTGGACACGACTTTTTAACATAATGTCAACATGGTTATCGTTTTCGTGGTTTTCGGTGGTACCGATTACAATTACAACATCTACTTTGAGATCCAAGATGGCGGATGCGACATTACTAACATAATGTCAATATGGGTATCGTTTTTGTGGTTTTCGATTTTGCGCTAAATTGAAATGCTTCTTATGTTGACACATATTTTTTTAGATCAAACAGTAAAAGAAAAAGATCCTTAACCTATAGATTAACAATATTACAGATAAACTAAATTAAATAAGTATCTATCTATCTATAGTAATAATTTTAAGCGACATGGGAGTCGCAGGTAGAATCACTAAAGTGTTGCTTAACCACTTTTTTAAATATATTAGGCCTTGGGTTGAAAACATATATACGAGGGTTCATAAGAGATATCTCGTTGTAAGACCCACACATTCTCGTTAGAGGATTATAAAATGAGGTGTTATTTTTATAAGTTTGCAGATTAAAAGTCTTACTGGTTGTCCGTGGATTGCGCTCTGTGTTAATATCCAATTGACTTGGCAGGTAGGGAGAAACAATTTTACTATATAACACATTATGCAAATATAAAAGATCTTGTTCTTTACGGCGAGTAAGCAAAGAAGTCTAGCAAGTGAGAAGAAGAATACAACATATTTTGAGATCCAAGATACTGGACGCGAATTCCGGAACGAAGTTCCTTATTGCACAGTACGGACTTGGCGGATGTTGAGTTTGTAGATACCGCGTATGGTATTGTCTGTGCCCAGTCATAACTTTGTTCCGATCGAGTGTTCCACGACACTCACGCATTTTTTTGTATTATATTCTATTGAAGAATTATTATTTATAAAGCCATGTGATGCCGGCAGAGTAGAATAGCATCACCCTATTCCTCCAATAGGTGTAAGGCGACTAACGGATCAGCAAACGGGTATTGATCATCTTATACTCCGTCCACCAATCCGCATTGGGCAAGCGTGGTGGACTCCTGCCTAAACCTCCTTAGATGACAAGGCCTCTCCTTGTCATCGAAGAAGGCTTAGGCAGTAGCCTTGTGTCTCAGCAGTGGGTATAAAAGATAGAATTATTTTACTTTAGGTTCCCAAATGAAATAACGTGGAAAGAAAACTGAATTGACGCATTTCGTAATAATAGAAATGAGGGTAATTGATTCCCTTCAAAATTAAGTATTATTTACTCAGCAGACTTCGAAGAAAGCGTTGAATAAAAAAATTTATGTTCCAAAAAAAAGTATTTTTGATTGTTCTTACGTTATTAGTTTATACAGTTTTAAGTCCGACTTCTTCTTTTGACGTGAATTTAAGTTTAGATTTCAAATATCTAGTTTATGATGTTATTAGTCCTTTATTTAGTATCCAGAATACAAGATCGTAATGGTACAGACAACGGCAATTTGGGTTACCACAAACTGTCAAATTTTCCCAATCGATTATGCACTTTACATTGAAAAGTCTTAGGTTGAAAATCGTTTGGAGAAATTTGACAGTTTTGTATAGCCTGACGTGCTGTTGACTGTACTTAATTTGCACTCAAATGAAAAATCACTGAAACGTTTTGTTTGTCTTTTTCACTGTTTTGTTACATTGGGTGAATTAATATAATAATTGTCTTCGCAATATTTTTTTAGAGATTGTAGATGTAAAATAAATATTGTACTGTCAAACAATAACTTGTTGTTTAACTTAATTATATACCCTATTTAGTAAAGCAGGGTAGTTACCTTACTAATTTCGGATATAATGCCATCTTGGATCTCAAAATAGATGTTGTACTCGTAATTGGGAACACTAAAAACCACGAAAACGATATCCATAATAACATTATATTGAAAAATGGCCCCCGCCATCTTGGATCTCAAAACAGATGATGTATTCGTAATCGGTACCACCAAAAACCACGAGAACGAAACCCATATTGAAATTTTGTCATAAAGTCGTGTCCGCCATCTTGGATCAGAAAATGATATTGTATTTGTAGACGGGACAACCGAAAACCATGAAAACGATACCTATATTGACATTATGTTAAAAAGTCGCGTCCGTTATCTTGGATCTCGAAACAGATTCTCTATTCGGAATCGGGATACCCGAAAACCACGACACTGATAGCGATATTAATATTATAATAAAAAGTCGGGTCCTCCATCTTGGATCTCGAAAAAGATGTGCTACTCGAAATGGAGACCCCCGAAAACCACGAAAATGATACAAATATTCATATTCTATTAAAAAGTCGCGTCCGCCATCTTGGAACAAAAAATAGATGTTTGATCAGCACGATACCCATAGTGATATTTTTTTTAAAAGTTGCATCAGCCATCTTGAATCTCAAAATAGATGTTGTATTCGTAATCGGGACAACCGAAAACCACGAAAACGATAGCCATATTGACGTTATATTAAATTAAAAGTCGTGTCCGCCATCTTGGATCTCAAAACCAACCAAAACAGATGTTATATTTGTAATCGGGACCACCAAAAACTATGAAAACGATACCCATATCACAGATAATATAATACTATACCCCATATTAACATTATGTTAAAAAGTCGCGTCCGCCATCTTGGATCTTGAAATAGATTTTCTATTCAGAATCGGGACACCCGAAAACCACGAAAATGATAGCGATATTGATATTATATGAAAAAGTCGCGTCCTCCATCTGGGACACACGAAGACTTCAAAATTCAATCACATTCAAAAACAGGGTAATTTTATTTCAAAAAGTAATTTTTATGAGTTTTCATAAATAAAACTCCTCTCAGTTATATGCATAGTTATAGAATACTGTAGATCGGCAACATAGAAGAGCATACTAACACGTATATTAGAGCGAGATAGATAGACGCGACCAGTACAGTACAGTCAACAGCACGTCGGGCTATACAAATCTGTCAAATTTCTCCAAACGATTTTCAACCTAAGTCAATTCAATATAAAGTGTATAATCGATTGGGAAAATTTGACAGTTTGTGGTAACCCAACGTGCTGTTGTCTGTACAGTATTTACAGGCGGCCTAGGTCGGCCTGTCAGTCACGTAGAAATGACAGCAACTGTCAGACTGCAATACTATTTATTTCACGCACACGTATGCATTATTCACTCATTGGTGCATTTTTTGGTCTCGCCCTAGTCGATTCATTGCCAATCTATAAACGTCAGTAATTATTATAAATCTGTGGGTGTACGTTATATTATCAGCTACAATTGACATTTCGATTATTTTATAGCAGTCATTACCAATTAAAATATTGTACACTAGCTTGGTTTTATATTGAAATAACTTTTATATATTGGGTACTTGAGACATATGCTGGCAATATTATTCTCTAGCACGCTTATATTACGTCACACGTCTAGCACTCGATGTGTGTGTAAATCACGCACACATAGCCGATTCTTGGCTTCACTGTTTTCGTCGCGGTTGCTTACGAATGCTCCGTCTTGACTTTTTTATTGGTCTGAGGTTCTGTAATATAAATAACCTACGTTTTGCAAACTCATTTTTGTGCACATTTTCTTTTAATTCTTCAATAGAACGTATACACTCAAGCGAAAAGAGATCACTGAAGAGGCACATTCAGCATGTGTCGAGGTGTCAAAGGACGCCCCGACGCTGGTCTTCCGTAGGCGAAAGAGTAGCTACTTTTGCGCGCATCAATATAATATTAACAACACACATAGGCAATATTAACAACAACACAACAAATGGAAATAATCAGTACGTACCATGGGATTAAAAGTATGTACTTAAATGATATGCATAAATATATATGATATTGGAGGGAGGAAAATATGCTCTATAACTATTAAAATAATGCTCTATAACTATAATAATGCATGTATGTAATGCGACACATTCGCCAGAGATTTCAACGAATGCAGACGAAGTCGCAGCTATAGAAGTTGAAAGGAAAAAAAAGATGGCGTAAAGACCTGCACAATATCGAAATATCGCCAAGATCAAGCAAAAGATTGAGAAGAAATAGGATCAGTATTTCATTAGCAGTGGAGGACATTGGCTGTTGAAAACATCACAGACCTTTTTCAAGGAATGTCAATTAGTAGGCAACTTGTTTTAATATTATTCTAAGATACGAACTGAATAAATGTAATAAACTGTTCTAATATGATACAAACTATACAAATGTTTTGCAACTTCAAATTCCGGATTACAAATGTCTGAAATTAATTAGATAAGAATGTGTTCATCAAAATGCCTTAAGGCTTTATGGTTTTCCGCGTCGACGGCTCTCCTTACTCTCTTGTGCTCCCGTACACTCTCAGATTTTCGGATCCAAAATATCGTATACAAAATGAAAATAGGATCATAATTATTTTGATAAGGTGCAAAATCGTATCACAAACGTTTCACGTGTATTGTATGTAAACATCGGTATGATTATAGAATTTGTCATTGTTACAACCTATATAGGTAGGTACCTATGTAGACTTGGATATTGGGAATAGAGTTCCAGTGCAAAAATATCTAAATTAAAAACTGAACTAAATTTCAAAGTTTTTTCTGAGTCAGTCTGTTTTTATCGGTTTTATTGAAATATCTTGATGAGTCAGAGAGTCTAATTCTATGCTTGCATTAGCCCCCGTCTTTATAATGAAGTAATTACTTATTGCTAAGTAATTTCCAATAAAAAAATTCTTTGACTAATTATTTTTACTCATGTATAGTTTTAAATAGACAAAATCTGTTAATCGAGCTGTTGAAACCAACTTTCAATAAAGCTTGCACCAATGGACGTGCGATACTACACGATTTACGGCCACTATTTTACTGGTATCCAGTCGGATGGGTGTCGGAAGGTTTATAGAGTTCCAAAGCCAAGGCTTTATGTTATCTGCAGTTGTAGCACGGCCGTTGAAGACCGCAAGGAGTTGTACATGGATGTGCTAATAGTTATAGGAGTTAAAATTATTTGAGAAGGCAGAAATAAGGTAAGCAAGTCTACTAGGTGGTAGACTCATATATCCTCTGGGTGGGTACCACAGCTTTTCTTATTTCTGCCGTGAATCAGTTCGCTGTGTTTCGGATTGAAGGGAAAGGTAGCCAGTGGTTACTGGGCATGGAAGGCATATCATCTTAGTCCCCAAGGTGGTAACGCACTTGCTGTGTTAAGTTGATTAACCCTTAATATTGCAAGTGTCTATAGGCGACGGTAACCACTTAACACCGGGTGGGCCGCAAGCTTGTTTGATATCTCGTTATATAAAAAAAGTAAGTAAAATAACCAAGCTGTGATTTTGGTTTAGTACTCGTTGTCTTGTTAATAAGACTAGTGAGTAGGAAGTACTGGGTGTAAGTTGTAGTTCTTTTTCTACCCTGCTCCTAATTTATTTGGAGTCAGTGCAGTGTGTCTCAATATCAACAATAATGGTAATAGGATTTGGCATTTGATTTTTTCAGACCAGCCGCTTGCCTGACAACAACCTTCCCTGGGAACCACTGCTATCTTTCAACAGCAACCGGGACCACCAGATTAACGTGTCTTCCGAAGAACGGAGGAAAATTGAGTTGAAAATTTTCGGTCACCCATCCGTGTATCGACCGCGTACTTACGCGCTTAGGTTTCGTGATCGCTACGAAGAACGCTCAACCGCGGTGCCATCGAACTCCTCCCCTCCACTTTTTTCCCTTTATATAGCCACTTTAATTATTAAATTTGTAATTATTTTTGAGGGATTGATTGCGGCATTAACAAAAACTCAACTCTCAAAACAACATCTCTATAGGAAGCTTCAATCATTAATTAATTATAATTACTACAGTTTTTGTTAAGTTTACTGACGCTTGTAATTGTTCAAGTGCAATGAACCGAACATATGCCCGTTTAAAATAATGACTTAACCAGCATTCCGTCTTAACAACTGCTTACGTTCTCCTATGATGGATTTCTTTCGTCACGGATGACCTATAGTCAAAGTTGTAATTAAATATTCTAGCCTGTATTTTAATCACGTAGATAATGTAAAGATTTAAAAATACATAATTCTATTGTATACTTAATTATAACTTTAAGTGATTGGTTATTCAGTATACCGTGTCGAGATATAAGGCATTGACGTGAGTGCTGACGGTGATCATAAATCTTTCGATAAGTATAATTTGACAATTCGATAAAACGGATATTTATCGATATCGAGGCTAGAGAAGCAAGTTTATTTGATACCTCGAATGAATGCTAAATTTACCGAATTTCTCGTTAAACCTCAAAGTTTCTATGTTTGTCAAATGTTTTTAAAACATTAGCATTATAATAGGAGGATTCGCTGCCGACTAAGATACAGGACTAGTCCTAGTTTATAAGGTAGAAGTTCTATATATTGTTTACGGCATTCAATTATTATTACTAAAACTATCATACTGTAACAAGTAAACTGTACCTTAATTTCAAAATTCAATAAATTTAATAAACTTCGATGAATTCCAAAAATTTCAGTTAAACAACTAACTATAGCTTAACAAAGCAAGACCTGGGAAGTTTACCATTGCATGGATTCACAGTGCACATCATGCCATTTCTATCGTATTGCAGAGAGACGAGTCAGGAGGAGTGCTTCTGACCTGAGTGTAGTTATAGCAGCGTACTCACTTAGAGGTGTAACACTTTAACATATCTGATACTGTATCAAGTACTTACATTGCTGTGAGCACGCTGCGAGGCGCACGCGAGAGGCGCGCAGTGAGCTGAGCTCTCAGTCGCCAGACGGATGGCGGTTTCTGCGCAAGCACAATGGCGCTCGTAGCAAGCTCGTGGACGGCAACGTGTAGTCAATATGTCGGCGCGAGCGTCGAACAAACATTATCATGGGGTGGAAGGAATAAAAAGTTCTCAGTTATATCTGGCGGCTCTGAACTCGATACTCAGTGACTATGGATGAGACGTGCACACTTGTAGATTGATACAGTATCAGATACATTCTAAATGAGTACCCGACTTATGACGCAACGTATTACTTACCTGATCTACCCCGACTTCTCTCTCTTGTCAAGCATATTTGGTAAGAATCCGCGAGAGTCGCTTTCTTTAGATGCGCGTTCCAGTACAGAACTTACAGAAGTTCTAGTAATGTTTAGAGGGATTTAGCTGATCGGTAAACCCTTTGCGCCTACTGTTCAAGCTCATGGGAGCTTGAAGATGAAAAAATGGTTTTTCATTGTTTAAATTAATTCGATCTTATCAAATGAGGCCTGCACAAAACTGATCGAGTTGGAGATTATTAGGGGAGGCCTACGTCCAACTGTGGGATTCTCTCGGTTGATGATTATTTTGAATCTTATTTAAAGTCGTTTAAAGTATGTGATGTAAAATAAGTACGTTTAGTTCTTTGAAAATATTTCAAATATGGAAACAAGAACACACAAAGATAAAAATCTTTGTCTTCATTTGTGTATTCTATTTTGGCAAAATAAACATTACCAAAAACGTATTTCTGCTAATATTTACTTTTGAGCGTTTAGTCGGAAAAATATGTTTTTAAAGCCTTAAAATTTATTTAAATATGTGATATATGTATTCGATATTGCTGTAAATGTATAATTTATCGATTATATGTAAATTTTATATATTGTACGACCACACTAGATATTAAATTTTGCTGACATTGCTTCCCCATGAATCTATGCATTTTATAAACCTACCTAAATTATTTGTAGCCATTTTTTGTATTAGTGTAAATACCATAACTCTTTCATTTAACATTCCGCGCCCGTATAACTTAGGTATATTGCATTCAACTAAACTTAATACTTTAACTTATAACTAGTGATCGGAATTCGGTGAGTATATTTACGTATAGTTTTTTTTTACCTTACTGGAATTTTAACTACGTAAATTCAAACACTAAATTAATTTAATAGAAAGTTTAATATTCTTCCTTAGCTATATTAAGTTATAGTAGATAAAAGAATTAAACATAGTCTGAACCAATGAAAACATTGCACTCCTTTTTGAAGCAGTCATTTTAAAAGCTTTTATAGTGTAAATATTAATAATTAGATGTTTAAATTCACGTAATTAAATATGCAGTAAATTTAACATTAAAAAATATATATAGGGAAGTCTCCAATTTTTATCTCTGTTCTACAAACAGTATTTATACTCACTCAATTCCGATCACGGCTTATAACTAACATCTACCTACATACATTCTTATCAACATCCATCTGTAAAGCGCTTAAGCTTAAAAATATACAATAAAACGCAACGTTCAATCTGACGTCTCGAGCAGACTGATTTCTTGTTCCATGTTACTCACCGCTGAAGAATGTCAGCATTCAAGCAGTGTGAAGGCGAGTAATTAGCACTGGAGCTCTTATTAGTACTGCGCAGGTAATGGATGCCGCACGGCGAACTCGCAGTAGGCCCTGAAGGGAATTAGAGGCTTTGGGTGTGAGGCAATATATTGTGTTGTTGCGTCTACTCCGGAACTAAATATTTCTATTAGGGTGCTTAAATGAAATAAAGTATAAGTTTTTCATTATACAATGAGTGGTGTGGTTTGAAAGATGTCATGACAAGAATTGAAGCGTCGGTGGCGTAGTGCGTAAGAACGTCGTCTCCCACTCGGGAGACACTGGTTCGATCCCCGAAACATACCAATGCGTTTTCAAAATTTGAATTCATATGTGCGTTTAATCGACGCTTTTACGGTGAAGGAAAACATCGTGAGGAAACCTGCACACACCTATGAATAAATTCTTAGGTTGTGTGTGAAGTCGACCAACCGGCACTTGGCCAGCGTGGTTGACTAAGGCCTAATCGCCCCTAATGTGGGGTAGGCTCGAGCCCCTCGGTGGGGACATTATAGGAGCTGATGATGATGATGATGACAAGAATTGAGAAAGGGACACTCTAATGGTTCTTTCACACAGAAAGGATCTGTGTAAGTAGATTGACGAAAGTTAAACGCCGGCTTGGCCTATCTCCTTGTATTATTATATCTGTGGATAAACGCCAAGAGTTCCTCACTAAACATAAAAAAAACTACAATCTTATCTCTAGCTAGTAAAATCAATTATCCTCCGAGATTTAATTTCTCAATTGGCTTGCTAAACACTTAACACTAACATAATAACAACACAAACTAGAACGTTTACTGCGAGCAAAATAAATTACACCCAGAACTTTACATAAAAACTCGCAGCACTATAAACTTGCTAACTCTATTTTAAATCAACGTTTAAACTCGCAATAACAGTTGTTACTAACAAAAGTGCAGGAAGCGCCGTAGTTAACGCGAACTACGTAACTAGGACCGGTCGTGTTACCGCTCCGTATTATGAGCTTAATTAATTAATATTGTATTAACAAGCTGTGCCGCTAGCTGAACTTCTTGATGTTATAATTTCATTGCACGTAATGCTGTACGCGTGATTACATGTGTATTTTACATGAATTACAATGGGCCTCGTAAGAAGGCTCATTGTCACTTAAAGGGCTATACAGAGGGCTATTTTCGGAGTTTCTCTGCGTGATTACATCAGAAATGATGAGGTCCAGGAGCTAAGGTCGATATATAGCCAAAAGAATTGTGAATATTAAGTATCAATGTAATTCCGGCAGAGTAGAATAGCATCACTCCATATCCTCCAGTGGGTGTCGTAGAAGGCGAGTAAAGGATCAGCGAAGGGGTTTTGATCATCTTATACTCCCTCCACCAATCCACATTGGGCAAGCGTGGTGGACTACTGCCTAAACCTCCTTCGATAACAAGGAGAGGCCTTGTGTCCTAGCAGTTGGTCGTATTAAAAAGGCTGTTGTGATGATGATGATTTTATTTCTTTCTTCTGACTGACGAACCTAGGGGCGGAAAGGTCCTCAAGTGGCAGCCGTGTATCAGGAAATGTAGTGTTGGTAGGCTGAGTCACGGAAAGCTGTTGGATGCAGGCAACGCAAGACCAACCGGATTGGATCCTTGGGGAAGGTCTATCTGTAACAGTGGACTTATCGGGGATGATAATAAGATGACGGTGCTACAAATCTTTGAGAATAGGTACGAAAATTTAAGGATTTATCAATGAGTTAAAACACATTCATTGCCCTTTTTCTAATAACAAAATGATGAGAAATAAATACGTCGGCCAGTGGTCGTCGTAACCTTTCCCAGAAGCACATAGTGCATATTTAAAAAGGCAATGCTTTTTGCGATTTTCAAATAACGTAAGGTACTAGAAATTCAACGCACCAGACCAATGCCGCTAATTGTGTCCGAACTTCACCGACGCGGGACGAGGGATTTTTAATTAAAACTTATTCAATATTAAATAGTCAGTGTGCTGATAACTTTGCAGTTTTTTACTCAACTGTCATAAGGATACTGTAATCACCTTGTATGCTTCTAACGTTACTTTAGTAACAGAAATACGATTATCAGCTTTAATCACTGGTAATAAAGTCATTACTTATGTTGTTCTCAAAAAAGTTTGACCAATCTTCCATAAAGAGCTCTACTAAGTGTATTTCAAATTCTGCAACCAACTACGTTCCCATGAACATCGTCAAAAAATTCGATGACATCTCTTTTAGAGACTTGCTGCTAGTATCTATAAAGCAACAATTTAAACAAACGAGATTATTGCTGAACCCAAACTGCTGAGATGATTTTGAGTGTTACCTACCTATTCTAGTAATCGGCTATTGTTTGTTTGTTTACTGAAAGATTGTTTTTTTTTTTTGGGTTTGGTACTTTTAAATAGGCTACAGGCTACCTACCTGGTCTAAACTGCCGAATGTGACTTTACGTGTAACAAAATGTTACCTAAGACTGAGATCGTATGTAACACACACGTGTATACAGGATGAATTTTTCAAGTGGGCCTTCAGAGCCAAATCTTAAACTATAAGGAATATCGAAAAATGCTCAAAGCGAATCCTTTCAGCATTTTTCGATATTCCTTATAGTTTAGGATTTGGCCCTGAAGACGCACATGAAAAATTCACCTGTATAGTTATGTAAACGCGAGCTTGTGCGGTGAGGTGATATCACTGTACAAATCCTGACCAATGCCTTTTATTTTAATAATATCCAAGAAAAACTAAAAATTCTGTTCAATAAAATTCACACATCAAAAATCATTTCATTATTCAAACTTACTTCCTCAAAGAAAATAATCAGTGTTATAAATTATTTTTGCCGTGTGATTGCGGCAGAGTAGAATAGCATCACCCCTTATCCTCCAATGGGTGTCGTAGAAGGCGACTAATGGACCAGCAAAGGGGTATGGATCACCTTATACTCCGTCCACTTATCCGCAAGCGTGGTGGACTACTGCCTAAACCGCCTTCGATGACAAGGAGACGCCTTGTGTCCCAGCAATGGGTCGAATTATAAAGGCTGTAATGAAGATGATGATGATAATAAATTATTTAAAAAAATTGTACAATATTTAGAAATCATATTTAAAATTTTTCAAATTTCTCTTAGTACGTAAAATATTATTTTAAATTGTAGTACAGAGTTAAACCATAACAATGTTATTTCACGATATGAGGGTAGCGCGAACCTCGGTGTCGGCTATCCCATATATTTTCTGGAAACGGCAAACGACCTATAAGTCTTGCTTCCCGGGATATTAACACTATCATAGGTTACTCTCCAGTTTTATGAAGACACATTAGGCTTTGTGACACTACCATGGTAATGCGCAATATTAATTAAAAAAGTCATTTAAAATTTCTTTAAAATTGTTCATACAAATATTTTTCATCATTATGTTGGACGTACAATAATAGTGTGTACGTACCTACATGCACTAAAGGTTGGCAGGAAGAATAAATATTAGTTCTGCAACTATATAAGTAATGTAACTGGCTAATAATAATAAGAACTTTTTGGAACAAAAAAGTAACTTAATATCATAAATACCTACATTATAAAATTGCTGATTTTTTACTCATAGGATATTTTGTAAATGACTAATATCATAATTTGTAATAGGTGTGCTTTTAGATTCCATCTAAATATATTTTCGGCAGCATTTCAATTAATAAAATTTGTTTAAGACTATTATATATTCTTTAATATTTAGTGAGAATGACTATCTTTATCATTTCTAACCTTAAAGAAATATGTTTACCTCTTTTTGTGCTAAATTCATTGTTCCCTTTCATCATAAGTGATAATGTGTATATAGACCGATTTTTTGAGTTGCCTGTTTTTTATATATATTATTATTAATTTACAAAGAAATTCCTTTACATTAGCAAGTAAGTTAAAGTAATTTTACATTCCTAATTTATTGACTATTTCATTAATCGATTACTACATAGATCAACCATGTATATTACTACGAAACATTTATATCTATTGACAGCTTAGACAAAAAATAACAAGCAAATACGAGTGTATTACTTACTGACACCCATTTGCATAATAGATGAAACGTAACATATTTTAGAGATGTGAATAATAACCAAATCATCACTCGCGCATGATTGTCCTTCTAGGTCAACAATTCAACACAAACGGTCATAACTTTGAAAATTATTCCATCGGAATGTTTGTGAATAGGCTCCAAAATCAAGCGAACATTGAACCCGGATTGCGGCTGTAAATTAAATTTGCATGGAGACCGATGAAACGGGTAGCCTTTATTTATTAGAAGCAGCCGGCCAAATAGCCGAATGTCCAATAACTCGTGCACTCAATATTAACAGCGACATAGTATCGCGCCGCGTGCTCATTACGGCTGGGCTCAGTTTTATGACGCTCCAAACTCGCTATATAATTGACCGGTTTAAATAGAATCCGTTTAATTGTAAACTGGGGGCGTAGGAACTCTATGATGTCGCCCCAATTTATTTCGCATATTAATCTCAAATTTTAACACCTATTGAATGGGGATTTTGTTTTATTTACGACAACGATTACTTTGTATTACACTTTATCCAACAAATTTGCGGGTCGTATTATACATATCGTAAAAATATTGATCAGAGAATAATTTTTGTGTTTTCAAACGCGTAAATATTTATCAAACTAAAAAAAATACATTGAAAAAATCGACCTGCCCCAGGCGGGAATCGAACCCACCATTCTCTGCAATCCGGGCTGTTGCGTTAACCGCTACGCTACCGGGGCATTGCTTTCGCTGTCGAAATTTGTCAGTGCTTGTTTCTTATGTTTTTATGGTAAACATTGTTTTATCAAATCTTTGAAATTTACACTTCTTTGAGATTTGCGCATTTTTATATTAAAGATAAGATAAGGCCTAGCAAAAGACTCCATTCTGGTGGTAAGTAGAAATGAAGTCCAAATGCGAAGATAGCTACCGCGATAGATAAACCGTCGCGCTAGCTACCCTCGCCTTGCCGAACTGCAAGGTGCTTCTTCGCGCCTCTTTTGATTGACCCAGGATTGTAGGAAGGAGGGAACACGTGTGCTGGCAGACCCTGAGAAGGACACACAGGCCGCTAGCAGAATGGTAAACTTTTCAATTTATTTTGTTTCAAAATTATTCGGTTCGTAGATATCAAAATTGTGGGCATCGTTTTTATCGTCCCAAATTTATATTAGGAAATGTTGAAGGATTTACACCATCATAAAATTAAGCTGCAAGCTTTTGTTTTATGCTAA
This sequence comes from Elophila nymphaeata, assembly GCA_955850985.1. Taxonomy (NCBI): domain Eukaryota; kingdom Metazoa; phylum Arthropoda; class Insecta; order Lepidoptera; family Crambidae; genus Elophila; species Elophila nymphaeata. The sequence continues at coordinate 16,272,781 of OY039079.1, forward strand.
CGCATGTCTTATTCAATCTCACAAAATTGACGCGCGAAAGTTTAACGGGCAAATCAAACAAAACAAAAGTATTCCTTTTATAGAAACATCATGTCAGTACAAATCTGGGGATAAAAGAGGATAGGTCGGTGCGAGCTCCCAAGGCTTAGTCCTTTGATATGTTATTTAGTTCAATTTGCGTTTTCGCACCCAAAGCTCACTTGCAACGTTTTTGTTGGAGATTTCGGGAATCCCTTGTGGTGGATATTCTGTATATTGTAGATTCACGAATCGTAGTCATGGAAAACATTCACTGGTTTCTATACAAATTCAACTGAAAAAAAATGTTATTGTATTTTTATGACAGGAATGCGGGTAAGCCATATTTTTTATGTTACTTGGTTGGTAGACAAGCATACGACCCGCTTGGTGGTAAGAAGTCGCTGACGCTAAAATATTGCAACAATGAAGTGACCCTGGACTGCCGAGATGATTTGAGTTTAACATATGTATTGGTCCCTTTCTATATTATACTTTTTATTGCACTTGAAAACAATATAGATCTCTTCCAGTCAATCCATGGATGTTAGAGAATAAATCGTATGCAAGCCATACTAAATGCAAGAGTTAAGAAAAAAACATACATTACTTAAAATAACAATTTACAAACTTATAAATAAAATTAATAAATACATATCATTAATGCGTACATCCATATTTTAGATATTATAAAATCGTAAAATATACATAAATCTTAATATTACGTATTATGACAAACTGATAGACTACTAGTGATAATGATGACTATCAGATTTGTGCCAAAAAATGCTTCTTTAGTCTATTTTTGAAAGAAGTTATGGAAGGACTTTCTTGGATAATATTTGGAAGGCTGTTCCAAAGTTGCGCGGTGCGATAAGAAAACGAGTGGAGGAGAAAGTTTTTGTTGCCATTAGGCAACTCAAGCATTCTCAACACCATGGAACACTTTCAACACTAAACAAAACAAAATACTTTTAGCTGCAAGAACACTGACTAAACTGCGATATGAAAATGCATGCAATTTTGATAATTTTAGCTCTATTTTAGAGCTGAAATAATTAAAATTACTTTATATTAGTTAAGCTATTACATTTACAATAGTTATGATATTACAAGTTACATACCAAATTATATGGGAGGTACTCCATCTAGACAGAAGTTACGAAGCTATTTCATTAAGCCCGACAAATTCAGCTTTGAGTAATTGCCTGGTGGAAATTAATGATCATCGTGTTACCGATCCTGAGCTCATATGAGCTACATCAAACCTGAATAACGAAAAAGTCCGGATCACGTCGTAGTAGAATGGTCAGTCAACGCTGGCTACACAGTCCACGAATGAATCCTGGTTGGGTAAGATATTGCTTTGATGAACATGAACATTTGTTCACGAGTTATATTTGTTTATACATATATATTTATTTCAGATTGTTTTTAAAAATATCCTAAGTTTTATGTATATTTGTTCGCTATCCAGCAGCCATAACACAATTTATTACTAATACTAAATTTGGATTAGGTAGTTGAGCGTGGAAATCACTACCGCCTAAAGTCGCTATTCGCCGTCTGTCTGTCCTTATGTATGCTTAGATCTTTAAAACTAAGCAACGGATTTTGATGCGTTTTTTTTAATAGATAGACTGATTCTTAAGGAAGGTTTATATGTATAATACATGCATATTTACATAAGCATTGCACCCGTGCGAAGCCGGGGCGGGTCGCTAGTATATTATATAATGGGCATGTTTTTCTTCAATCTTTATTAAATGCTGTAATGAGAGACTCTAATTTATATTCCTACTGCGCGGCACATAATTATTACTTGTGTTCTGTAATTATTATAAAAGGAACTTCGTCAAACGACTTGGTTTTTTTTGATAAAGATGTCTACACGGGTCTACACACATTTTTCTCAAGAAAAAAGTGCTGTCTAAACAGAAGCATGTCAAAACATCGTAGAGTCTTCGAAAACCCAACGAATCCCATATTTCTTAGAACAAAACAACATCGGCCAAAGGCTCCTTTGTGCACAAATAAGGTTATCCGACGGCTTTGCGTGGAAACTTTTCAATAATCAAATACAAAATCCTTCAGCGGACCTGCTCACCAATATTTCCGACCTGAAATAGGGAACGCGTTTTCTGCATTAGCGCTGATGGGGAAAACGAGACGAAACAAATAGTTTCGTCTTAGTCCAATAGCTCCTTTGGCTAAATAAATTACTCCATAATATTGCAGATGATAATAGATGCTGGCATTAGATGATAATAGATAATTGTGAGTAGTACTTAAACTATGCTCTCAGTAGTAGACTTAGCTCGGCGGCTTATGCCATCAGGAAAATAAGGCAGTACACCAATATTGAAACTGCTCGAACAGTATATTTTAGTTATTTTCACAGTATAATGGCATACGGTATACTTCTTTGGGGAAAAGCGGCTGATATAGAGACTGTATTTATTTTACAAAAACGTGCAATTAGGGCCATTTATTGTCTAAGTTCTAGAACATCACTAAGAGAATTATTTAAAGAAATTAATATCCTTACTGTAGCCTCTCAATATATATATAGCTGTATACTTTTTGTGCGTAAAAACTTATATTTATATACGAAATACAGCGATGTTCATACTTTTAACACGAGAAATAAGAATAAGTTAATATTACCAAATTTCAGATTGCATAAGGTTATGAACTCGTTCATGGGTCAAAGCATAATATATTTTAACAAAATTCCTAATAATATTATAGAACTGCCTTTTAATAAATTTAAAATTTATATAAAAAATGTTCTAATGTCTAAAGGTTACTATACAATCAAAGATTATTTGGATGACAAAAACGCTTGGCTTTAAGATTTTAACCTAGAATATTGTTATTTATTTTAGTGTCTGTTTCATTATGTAATGTTGTGATGCACTTAGTGTTTTTTTTATTATATTAGAGTCTGTTTTTATTCAAAAATTTACAGTATATTGTAGTAATATGTTAAAAGACTTACTTTAACATTTTTAAGTGAGTATAAATTGTACTTTCATTATTTATTTATTCTTACTATTTTGTTAGTTTAAGTTAGTATTATTGATATTTGTTTCTTTATATAAATTGACGTTCATAAGTGTACACATTGTACCAAATCTGAATAAACGTATTTGATTTGATTATGCAGTGCGTTTTAATTTTTTAACGCTGAATATAGAGCTTATTACATTGTTCATAAATTCCAAATTTGAAAGATGACGCAATAAACCAGATAACGCTCTAATAAAACAAAATTAAGTGTGTGTCATCGAATATGTGTATCATAACGATAAAGGATTTCTCCCGAGTTCTCGTTGTAAAAACACGTGTTGAGAGACTCCATTTTTAACTCTTATTGTTACAATTTTTGTTACTTTAGTTACATTTTCACTTGACATTGGCACAATGCGTACGTTACTATAAGTATCGCGACCACATTAATTAAGAATATAATAGAATAGACAAAATGTGTAGATCAGGTCAAAAAATCAAAAAAATAAGACAAAATTAAACACATTTGTTGAAATGTAATAATTAAAAAGGTCTTATGGTCATTCCCATATTAATAGTGTAAGAAAAATTTGTTCTTTTCAAAAATGTTGCAAAGATTACGTTGTGTTTTAAATTTCAGTACTTATTTTTGTAAATATACTTTTACACAATAGCATACATCTTAGGATTATGGCGTCATTGTACTAAATAAAGTATATTAAAATTCCATTTATAAATAAACAAATAAATGGAAAGTACAAACCATTACCAGACATTATAAACGATACAATAAAACAAGTTCGTAATGTAAGAAAAACAACACAAATCTTTTGATTAAACCTTCAAAGACAAATGTAATGATTCGTTTCTATTGTTTTACCTTAAAGATAACGCCATGTTTTATCATTTCTCAAAACACACTAACAACATTACCGTTGTCCGAGTAAAATTTGGGAAAACGATTATTTGATAAAAGATTTCCTTGTGAAATTAGATAAAAGAGATCATCCACTTGTTTCTGTAAAAACCACGTTTATTTATATAGCCGACTTTGCCTCAGGAGAATAAGTTAAGGTACATAAATCTAAGAAACTCATTATTTTACTCTAAATAAGTTAGGCCTATTTTCCTTGGGTCATCTTATAACGGACGTACAAGGAAAACACGTGAGTCACGTGTTTCGGTTCACTAGGATGAAAGATGCAGTCGACACTACATCCAAGATTGCTATTATACGCAAATCTCGCCCCTATTATTTGACGTTTTCAAATAATAGAGGCGAGATTTGCGTGTTTGAAATGTATTTATTGTATTTATCTTTAGCATCTGAATTCTTGAGAAATTAAATAAAATTTACTAATTTTTGCTTATAGTCGATTGATATGAATAAGCGGAAGCTATATTAGCGTAAGTAATATTATACAAAAACCATAATTTTATCATCTCGCGTAATTCTAAGCTGGCGATAGTAATATGTAAACAAATAAGTCTGCGAGTAGTATCAATAACTGTTCATTTCTGCTATTTCTTACATAAATTGCGAACTTATCACAGATTGGTTTGTGTTATAAAATGGATAGGTAATGTTATACAAAATCCTTCAGCGGACCTGCTCACCAATATTTCCGACTGCTCACCAATATTCTGAAATAGGGAACGCGTTTTCTGCATTAGCGCTGATGGGGAAAAAATGGTGGAAGTTTAAAATAGTAAGTTTATGGCTACATATAATGACAACATAATTACTGGGTATGGAAGGTATATCATCTTATATAGTCACCAGGATAGCAACGCACTTACAGTGTTAAGTGATTTATCCTTACATTTACTTATTGCAAGTGTCTGTCAAGCTTGTTTGCCATCTCGTAATATAAAAAATAAACATAAATGGATCGTCAGAAAACTAATCTGCATGCGACATAACTTGATGTTTCGTGCTATTTATTAGAATTTTAACATTCTACTGTCATTGAACTATTATCACTGTACTTGTACTTATAAGTCAATGTCTATGGTACTTTAAAGATTCCCACACACGCACATAACGTTTGGGTCAAATACGAGTATTTTTATGTATTTCAGTAATTCTCTTGCTTATGAAGTTAACATTATTTGTCGCATACCCTTAAGAGTTTCTTCCTTTCCAAATATTTTATAAATAGTCTGTTTATTTAAATGTGTTAAATATCACAATCATGGAAGTATATTTTGTCTTATACATATACAACCAGTCGGGAAACGTGATTAAAAAAATCTCTGCTAGTAATTTTTGTTAATTAAATAAATTGAAGCTTCATAAACTTACAGATACGAGAATAACGAGTGAGAAAATTGGCATTCACAATGCTTATGCAGATATCTTAGAGCGGAAACTAGATCATTTACTAGTCCATAATACATGAGAGACACATACACAGCTCCAGAGATAGTTTGCGGATGACTAGTGTAAACAAATTGCTTCTCCCGTGAATAATTCATCAAAGAAACTGGAGGCTGACAAATGAAATCTAATGAATACGATATGAGACGGTAGGTACGCCGAGATTCACAACCGTATTTGCTTGGATAGGAAAGAATAGTTTGTGTTTATAGTAACATTAGAAATTTTTGCGGTGATAATTTCATTGTTTCTGGTCCTTATCGATTTGAGTAATGCCTGCTTTGTGTATCTATTTATAAGATGTTAACAGCTTTACATCAGAATAAAATCACAATAAAGAACTCTTGACTGCTTAGAACCTGTCACAAAATTTGTAAAACTCTGTATGTTTTTGAAACCCGGCATTAAGCATTACAAATTGGTCATGGTAATATTGCAGTATGTATTTATTAAACCGTTTAAAAATACGACGGCGTGAATATCAAAAGCAGATTAGTACCTTGTCAAAACAACGCTTACGCAGTTATAGTCACCACCATTTTATATCTGATGCTGACCGTACTAAATTTTATAATGCTTGATTACGGAAGTCTCTAGAAGTCTTCACTTCAGGATCGACGTTCCGATTTTCAGCGGAGAAAATGTTGTCTTGAACTTTTAGGTACCGAAAAATTAAAAGAAAAAGCAAACCTATTTTTTTTCTTTATTGACAGGGCTTTCACTTCATCTCACTTGATGGTAAGGCTGATCAGGCGAAAGGTCAAAGCTAGCCATCTCGGAATCCTCAATTATTAAATATTGGCAAGCATTTTCCTTTAGAATCAGTGAAGGAATTGCACATGATAGATAATCAATAACTCTTACAAAACAGGTTAAAATTAGAACTCAATTATTGGAGAGAAATTAATGCAACTATAAATATTAACTTAATTAAGCCGCGTGCTAAATCTTTTACTTTATGCTCATTGCTACTGGAAATAAATAGTTAATAAATTCATTTAAACCACGCTTAGAAATAACCGCTAATTATAACTTGCTGATTATAAATTCAACAACTTCTTAAGATGGAATTTCAGTGTTGTATTTGTTAGTGGAGTAAAATCAACTCCCAGTGTTTTTAACCGACTTCAAACAAAAAAAGGAGGAGGTTCTCTATTCGACTGTATGTTTTTTTTTTTTTTTTGTATGTTTGTTCCGCGATTACTCCGCCAATAATGAATCGATTTTGATGATTCTTTTTTCGTTAAGAAGGTCATACTTCAAAGGTGGTCCCGTATAAATTATACCGAAATTGGTTCAGTACTTTTTTGTTGAAATGATAATTTCATTGGGGATGAAACAATGATATCGTCCACGAACACAAAAATAATGACAATTTTTTTTTTGAACTTGCTAGTACTTAATATGCAATATTGAAATTTTGGTTAGTAGGTCCAATAGTCAACACATAAACTATGACAAATTAATTTATGAACTTAAGTTAATTATCTAGTTTCTCTTCAAGTTTCATAGTTCATTAACTTACCATTAAAACTATACCATTCATTCTGAATGAATGGTAGGCATTTGTAATGAGCTATAGGTCTGAGACGTGATATAATTTGTTAACCGACTTAAAAAAAAGAGGAAGTTCTCTATCCGACTGTTTTTTTGTGTTTGTTACCTGATACTCCGTCAATTATGAGTATTACGACTCGATTTTAGTGATTCTTTATTTAGCTACGTCAAAATCAGAGATGACCCGTATAAATTGTATCGATATAAATTCGACCCTTTATGAACAGAACATTAATAACAAAAAAAAAATTGTTTACGTTTCCGTTAAGTTTTAATGAGCACCTATCCATTTATCCAGTAGGCCTATCCATTTTCAATAAAATATACTTAACTAGCGACCCGCCCCGGCTTCGCACGGGTGCAATGCTTATGTGTAGTTTTAAAGATCTAAGCATACATAGGGACAGACAGACGGCGGATAGCGACTTTGTTTTATACTATGTAGTGATTTCCACTAAAAATAATAAAATAAAATATTTTTGGCAAAAAAATAGGAAAACCGACTTCAATGCGTACAAATTTAAACTAAAAAGTAAGAAATAAATAATATTTTTATGAAGTAGTTGAAAAGAGCGTCATAGAAAACCAAGGAAAGTATTGATACACATTTATAATTCTTTATTTATAATTCATACTCCGATATATTTGGAGTCGGTGCCAGCCTAAGCAAAATAAACTTACCTAATAGATACGAACTTGATTAATCCATTAACTATACATAATAATGAATGCATAATAAAGATGAGAAATAATCCGCCGCTCCGTGAAGTTCGAAAATTGCAAACACTATCCTCCTTGGCTAGCTGGCACCGGCTCCAAATATATCGGAGTATGAATTATAAATAAAGAATTATAAATGTGTATCAATACTTTCCTTGGTTTTCTATGACGCTCTTTTCAACTACTTCATAAAAATATTATTTATTTCTTACTTTTTAGTTTAAATTTGTACGCATTGAAGTCGGTTTTCCTATTTTTTTGCCAAAAATATTTTTCCAAATTACTTCTCACCTTCTTGTTGAAGAGAGATAAACAAATGAAAGAAATCATATAGAAATTCTTTTTCTGATTTGACTTTCTTATACGGTTGTCTTATTGCATATTCATTAGATACTATTTATATGATTGTTAAACTATAATATAAACACTTTGTTTCTATAGTGTAACTTAAAAACGTTTCTAGTAAAATTTAATTTATTTCTTAAATTGTCTTCTATATTTCGAGATAGTATTAATATTCAATTTAATTTTTATTATGTGTTCGAAAGTTATTAGAACTTACAATTATTTTATATCAATCAAGATAAAGTCCGACGCTTATTCTTTTCTTTAACAACCACTTTATTTTTCTTTGAAATCGAATCCAAATTACTTCATCACAGCCGGAGATGAAATAATATAAGTGATTTTATTAAGATCCACAAAGGCAATATCATTGTCTGCTAACGAAGTTTTGTTAAGTCTATCGAGAGGAACCATTTTATTATAAATTGGATGTTTAATTCGGAGAACTTTCTCCATTTCACGATAAATATATAGAAAATTTCTAGAATCATTGATAATTTCGTTCTCAGATAAAAAAGCGCCATGACTTTGGTTAAAATAACTAGGTTTAACTAATGATGCTTTAGAGATTCTTTTTAATCGCAGGTTAAAATGTAACTAAATATTAATTGATTAATATTACGTGGTTTCCCTTTTCAGTATTAACAGCTCACTTCATATATTTTTTTTCAATAACTTCAACTACAGTTACCATTATTGATTATTATAGATATCAATGATTATTATAGTTATCGGTCGAAGTCGAAAGCGTCGGTGACGTAGTGCGTACGAGCGTCGTCTCCTACTCGGGAGGCACTGGTTCGATCTCGGCCACGTACCAATGTGTTTTCAAATTTTGAATTCATATGTACGTTTAATCGACGCTTTTACGGTGAAGAAAAACATCGTGAGGAAACCTGCACACATCCATGAAGCAGTTCTTAGGTTGTGTGTGAAGTCGACCAACCCGCACTTGGCCAGCGTGGTTGACTAAGGCCCAATCGCCCCTAATGTGGGGTAGGCTCGAGCCCCTCGGTGGGGACATTATATGAGCTGTTTATGATTTTAGTTTATACAGAATCTTTTGAATGGATAAAGGACTTTCAAGTCATCCAGTTCCACTCAAAAATTTAGAAGGACAGCTTTGAAATCTGCAGTTTTCAAATGTTAAGCAACTAAATGTGAAATCGATGTAATATTTTATTGGTATTGTTTCTTAAAAATATCGTTTCAGATGCGAATGTTTCGGCGATGTGTAGAAACATTTTTTTAAGAATTGTGAGTGTTTAATAATGGATATCAGTTTCAATTTTACTGTACGTATTTTTTGTATGTTTGTCAATTATCTAGAATACATAGCAAAAGTTCTCAATAATTGAATTTTGTTTTGATAATCGGGATGTCGTTGAATTATATTGTTTCTTGTCTATATAAGTACTTGCCACCTTATTATGTATTTTACTACATTGAGATTAGGTTGAAATACAATGCCAAAAAAAGTGTTTTACATCTTATAAAAGATTAAGGTCTCTAACTGGTGTAACTCGAAACTTAGAAGATTCATTGTACCTATAGTTATGTGAAAATAAAGAATAATAGTAATGCTATTGTGTGAGAAGCAACAACGAAGCAACACCTATAAATAAGCAATGCACACAGGCCGTCTGAACAAACAGCATCTACAACATAATATATATCGACTAGAACATTGTCTTGTTTATTAGAACCGGACGCGCCCCAGCCCCAGGCAAGGATCCAATATAATGGAATACTTCAATGTTATTTGCAGACACGGGTAAGTACCAGATATGCCTCGGGCATGTATTAACGTGAGTTATGCGTTTAAATCGCGTCGACACGAATAAAAGGGCGGATTAACGAAACGCAATTTTGTATCTCTCCTGATACCTCCAATCCTTCTCCTGTGCATTGTTAACGCTGGAGGCAAGCGTGTCTTTTCTAACTTTCGCGAACAAAGCCGTGTCGTAAAAAGGTTCTCAGCTTTTGTTTTCTTGTGAGTAATGACAGCTGTTTTAACAGTGTTCTCTTTACGAAAATGCGCAATTCGATTTTTACGGAAAATGTTTATACACCTTTTTGTATGAAATGTATTTATACAAACCATAAAAACATAAGCACCAAGCACTGACAAATTTCGACAGCGAAAAGCAGTGCCTCGGTGGCGAAATTGGTCAACGCGTCCACCCGGATTGTGGAAGGTGCGGGTTCGAGTCCCGCCTGAGGCAAGTCGATTTTTTTCAGTGCATTTTTCTATGTATTTATATTTTGGACCTACTCCTATTATTGTATCAGTTTGAATTTCATACCAATTTACAGGCTAAGTATAATAATAATAATATAAAAGTCAGACTACACCACTGAGGCTCCATCATCATGTGCACCCCAGTACCAACTTCTTCCCTTAGACCGCATACAAAGGAGAGCAGCTCGAATTGTTGACGAACCAGACCTTCCTGATCGGCTTGACACTTTGGCATTGCGTAGAGATGTGGGCATCACTGCATTTTTTAATCGCCTGTATCACGGGGAGTATTCTGAGGAATTGTTCGGACTTATACCAGATGCTGCATCCCGCCATCTGTTCATCATGCTGTTCCTCGCGACGACGAATCCATCCCCACAGTCTTGATGCTTGGCTATCCCGTTCTTTTTTCCCGTTCGTTTTTCAACCGTGCGTTTAACTACCTACAAAGTCAATTCAAAACTGGTTTTGAATGCGATACACACACTAAACAATCTAGGCAAACACAACCTAGTCAGACTAGTGTGGGTACCGGGACATGTAGGGATTGAAGGTAATGAAAATGATGACAAACTAGCAAGGAAAGGATCCGGTCAAGACCTCAATGGGCCCGAGCCTTTTGTAGGATTATCTAGAAGTAGGTACCATAAAAATACCACTAAAGAAGTATTGTCAATAGAGGCACCTCATGGAATGGTTGTCCACTCCCCGTCTGACACACTCATAGAATTTTTTAGGATCCTCACACATAGGCTACCTTAAAATAATACGAAGACTCAGCAGGACCCAATCCGCTGCCTCACAGGTGCTCTCACTGGCCACTTTGCCACTAAAAGACACCTGTGTACAATAGGCAAAGCTGAAGACCCTATCTGTAGAATGTGTGGTGAGGAGGAAGAAAGCATGGAGCACATACTATGTGACTGCGATGCACTAGCCAATAGGCGACCTAAGGTCCTGGGTCTAGGTTACCCTAAACCAGAGGACTTTATAGACCTTATTCCCGCCAACATCGTAAAACTTGTACAAAATGTTTTCGATGTTGGCGGGAATGGGTGATAAGGAAAGGGGAAGCACAAAGGACGGAGCACTAAACCACTTAGTGCCTGAGCTCTTTGCATAAGAATAACCGTGCGTTTTTCGCGCAATTTTCTACCGCGGACCTCAAGACTGTGGAACCAACTTTCGCCAGCGGTGTTCCCGAACCGATACGACCTGGACAGTGGACATCTTCAAGAAAAGAGCGTATTATTTCCTTAAAGGCCGGCAACGAATTTGCGATTCCTCTGGTGTTGCAAATGTCCATGGGCGGCGTTGATCACTTACCATCAGGTGAGCCTTCTGCTCGTTTGTCTCCTTTTCTATTAAAAAAAAACTTATTTCAAAAATTATATTTCCAGAGTATTCTTAGGTATCATGAAATCAAATAAAATACCATTTAGGCCCGTATTACTGAATGATACTCAGAAATCAATCATGTCTTGAGAATCGTTTGTCACTTTCTATCAAGCACAAATAGATAGAGACGTGCGACCATATAGCTTAATACGTACGACGCTCAGTACAGTGTTGATTTTTGAGACTCATTCTATAATACGAACAAACATAGATGCCAGTCCAATATTGGCTGCTCACCCCTGCTAATAGAGTTTTCATTCAATTACAGTGTGAAGTACTAGTAATTATTATATATTTTTGGGTTACTCGAAAGCTTCGCAGTATAACTAAATTAAGAGTATGTAGAATTTTATTTTATTTATCCTTTTTATTTTAAGCTACATGACTCATTACAATCATTATGTTACTAACATGCATATTAATATTTAAATAATTAAACAATGCCTAAGGACTTGAGTAAAGTAACAAATTAATAACGGAGTGGACGGAGGGCGGCGTGTGACACAAGGTGGTGTCAGGTAGACAAATGGTTGTACACTGGTTGTACATCGCTTTTTCACAAAGAGAACTGTACTAAAATATCAAATTGTAATTTTTATTTTTTCACCGCTAGGTATATAAGTCATGAGAGTATATAAGCTACTTTATCATCATCATCATCAACAACAACAGCTCATATAATGTCCCCACCGAGGGGCTCGAGCCTACCCCACAATAGGGGCGATTAGGCCTTAGTCAACCACGCTGGCCAAGTGCGGGTTGGTCGACTTCACACACAACCTAAGAATTTCTTCATAGGTGTGCGCAGGTTTCCTCACGATGTTTTCCTTCACCGTAAAAGCGACGATTAAATTGATACTTTTGATAGACGACACATTGGTACGTGGCGGGGATCGAACCAGTGCCTCCCGGACGCTTTTAATATAAGCTACTTACAACAAATAAAAGCCTCGTATATTATACGAAATAAAGAATACTGAACATAGAACACACAACAGAACCTTTTTATGTAGTAGCAGGTACTACCCCTCTGGCTGCGTAGAGAGATGTTGACACATCTTAGGGTCCCTTCAACCTACATCTAGGTGCTATATCCCAGGCACTGCTTCTGGCTCCCCTCTCTGCAACACAATGAACCCGGCACCCGCACTGTGAATTCTTGCAATGGGAAAAACTTTCGTCTTATTCATACCTTTTTTATGTTGACGGGGAGTTCAAATGCATTAACGCATCGTCTCGGATATGTGGGACTCGAGGTAAAGGCGTTCCCTCCATACCCACTAAACATCCTCCCGGCCTGACCTTCAGTGCGCTATTACGGGACGGCTCGGTACCTGCGCACGTGAGCGCAACTGCACCGATACCATCCCAACGCTGCCCGTCTAGGCACTCCTTGCACCAATTGGTGCCAGTGGCCAGCAGCCACTCCTCCACCAACGGCTGCTGGACCTGGCTCGCCCTCCTGACGAGGACACCGGGAGCAGCCATCGGACCGCAAGAAAAGGGTCGTCCGAAACAAGCCGTGGTGGGATAACAAAAACTCGACGATAGCATGTGACTTCAAATGCCAAGGGGACACACTTGACAAAAGCCACACACTCGCCGAGAAAGTTTCCCCTCCGCGTTACCAGGGTCCGCCACGAGGAGGCTTCTGGACCTCCTAACCTAGTCTTATTCATACCTACTAAGTTCTTCTCAAATGGTTAAGTAACTATGGAACAAAAAAGTTATATTTTTTCTTGTCAGGGAAGTTCTTTCTCAGCTGATGGTATGTGACGATAAGGTTGAAGATGGAATTAAGCTTCACATTTAATCCTCAACCACAGAGGAACTGGCTATCTTATTATTAATTGTCGGAACATAATATGCCGTTATAACATTATTATTATGGCGACAGACTTTGATAAGATGGTTGTAGCCAACCAGGCGGACTTGAAAAAAGTCCTTCCACCAACCAAATAGAGTACAAATTTGTACTTCCCTCGTGATCTAACACTGGAGCTCTGAATTACGGTGGGTGAACCACTAAACAAAAAGTATATGTTATTATAAACTCCTAAAAGAAAGTTCTTTATGAAACGGTACACGCCGATACTCATTGTATTGCTTTATATCGTCATTTGTTGAATAGAATACACCATGGGCTATAACCATTAAGTCATGCGAGTATTTGATAATTTATACAAACACCTATTTTCATCTAATATAATGTTCTGATAGCGTCTCAAAGTTTTCAATAATATTTTTGTTGTATGTTATTATTTTTTGAATCGAACTATTCTCAGCATAATATAAAAAATAATATAAGCTCACTCACGCTAAAATAATGTGTAGCCCAAAGTAATTGTGTCATGGATACTAGATAACGGACAATTTCAATAAACATATACATAACATAACAACAATAGTTTTATATATTTTTATAGTTAACTTAAATAAATATTTATAAGCAACCACGATTCGTCACCAAATATTCGTGTTGGTCACACAAATATTTGCCGCAACAGAATTCGAACCCGGACTGTGCAGCTCTACTGACCACTATACCACGACGGCGGCGTCATAATATTACAGTTATGGATCAATTTTGTTTGTACACCCTTTTATATTATAGTCTTTTATTATGGTTTTTTTTTTGTGTTTTGCTGTTATTACGGAAATGATGCTTAAATTGTTTCATAGGCATTCAAAACCTATATATCAAGAGTTATGTCTTCACTGTATTAGAATATACATTTTATTAATAAAAAGCTACATAAAAATCGCGTCTCAATCGATAAAAGTGCGTCGTATATCGGGATGCAGTTTTTCAGTTACTGGTCACCATTACAACATAAACAAATAATGTAAAGTTGTTTGTTTGGAATCGGCTTCTAAATCATTACAATGAAAACAGAATAATTTGAACTAAAAATCGACCCAAAAAAAATTAAAATATCACTACCTTCATAAAATTTACAACTAAAATTGAGTTTTATGTAGTGGTAATAAATGGTAAAAAACGGTGATAAATTATATCGTAATAAATATAACTACACGGACATCAAACAACGACTTATTTAATAATAAAAATGACTAAATTAATAAATTTATAAATAACCTATTTGGCCTAAAAACTTTTCGTGTATTTTTTTGTTACTTTTATAATTGAATTTTTTGTGCCAAATAAACGTTAAGTCATTCATTCATTCTTCAATTGCATATTAGTTACAAACTACTTTTAGGTTTGCCGATATTTCGTTTATACATACGTTATATATGAAAGTACTTACTTTGAAACTTTATCCGCCAATTCTTTGAAGCGTGCTTGCAAAAAAATCTCGAATAATTTGTTTGGTAAAAGTTTAAGAAATATTATAACTAGGTAGTAAGAAATATACAGATTTTTCTTTGTGACACAAGTTTTATAAATCAAGTTTTCACAAAGCCATTACGATACAGACAATTCTTTGTATCTGTTCTAACTTTGTAACGAAATGAACCATTAGTAACATTTGAATAAAGTTCGCATCATTTTAGTATTTTCATGGAAATGTTTTGGCTCATTATCCGAACTTCGGAGTTAGAGGACATAAAGCCTATAAAGTTTTACTAATAAGCATGTGTATTGGAACAAGCCCGGGGCGGAATAATAGACAACTTCAGCTGCGGATATACCGACAGTTGTATAACTACTGAGCCGCTGACGAAATCGCCATACGGTTACGACTGTTTGGAAAATTACATAAAGGCGTTGCGTGGTTTTTATTAGTCATATTTAACTGTTTATAGCTGTTATGAAAATACCATTTCGTTCGAATTTGTATAATTTACTAAATTCAATGGGAATTGAGTCGCATGATAACGCCAAATCATGACAAATCAAATCAAGCAGTGGTAGGTTTCTGACGGTTAAAAGTACATTCATTCAAAGTCCATTTAAATAAAGAACTTTTTGATTTTGGCATAAAATTCATCATTTAAATATGTCAGAGATTTTTAAGTTATTATAAGAGTAATACCCTAAAATATTATTTTTTATACATTAAAATGACACTTTTTTTGTGAGTAACATAATATGGGTACATATTCTCTCGAGTTCTTGTTGCAAACACACGTGTTAAGAGACTCCATTTAAAACTCAATCTACCGTACAGCTATCAGTTACTTTAAGTAAGTATGATTATGCATTGCGCCAATATCAAGTGAAGTCACTTGATATTGGCGCAATGCATAATCTTTGTGTGCCGCGATCACCATTTGTTTAAAAGAAGTTTAAAAGAAGAAGTCATACATAGCACAGATGGCAATTTAATGCACACGTTTTGGAATAAATTAGCTAAATCCAAATATTATAAGAAAAATAGGTAGGTATTACATTAAAAAATAAATTAGGTTATATCATATTTACTAATTTTAAGTAACTGTAATTTATGGAATAATTTTATTTTTGCGTTTACAAACGCGTAAATATTAATACTAGAAAAATGCACTGAAAAGAATCGACTTGCCTCAGGCGGGACTCGAACCCGCATCTTCCACAATTCCGCCCGGATTGTGGAAGATGCGGGTTCGAGTCCCGCCTGAGGCAAGTCGATTTTTTTCAGTGCATTTTTCGAGTATTAATAACCGTAATTTGAAAAAAAAACTGGTAGAATTAAATATTTTTTCATAGTGGGTGGGAGATGAGTGATTGCATTAATAATGCTCAGGCACAGCTTCTATGACATCCAAAAGTATTTTCATCTTATATGTCACGAGCAATATTATGTATCCACTGTTGGTAGTTCAGCACCTAACTTACGCAATAAGAGATACGAGCTGTCATAATGAGGATACATGCTATTGGCCGCATCAAGTCACGTACAAGTCGGTCCGTGTTAATTTTTGGCGCGAGATGTCAGAAGTTGCAAGTCGCAACCGCATCGCTGTGGCGTCATCACCCGTGACCCAATGGTAACAGACATTGTAGCTGCACAGAGCCAGTTAATGTAACTTTGTAATAAGGGTTACTGTGGAGGGCCCATGCGGTTCGGCCGGCTTTGTTGTGCCGCAGACGTTGCATAATTTCGTTATGCCTTCTCTACTGAGAAATCTCGTTCAGGGTTTTAGATGTTCAGTAGGAGTAATTATCTCTAATAATCGCTTTAGATTACGTATTCACAGGCACACGGTGTGTTCAGTCTGCGTGAGATTCGTATGAGCGGTGGTATCTTTGAGATATTATAATATAATCTTACGGGAATGAGCTTGAAGTGTTTCAAACGCAATACTCCATGCGAAGCTTGGAGTACAGCCCTATTGGAAATATTATGTATAAAAAATACATTTATAATTTTTCAGGAGATGTATTTTGCGAGCTTATGATGAAGGTATAATTATGCTGTCTAAAAGAAAGATCAAGCCAATTCTCGACCAAATGAAAGCCAAAACCAGATTATCGATCATTTGTTAGCAAAGAATACTAAGCCACTGGTGCAGAGGTCCCGATAACTATGAACAGCTGGTGCTGGTCAGCGATATAGAGAGGAAGCGGCCTCATGGATGATCATCTATCCAAGAAAAATCCTACACATGCCTCCTTATTATCCTTCAACGAAGACAGAAAACCATGGTCTGGTACTAGCGTGACGAAGGCATTTCAATACGGGCACGACCTTTACAAATGAAGCTAAGAAGTAGATTTTTCCAGGACTATTAAAAAGGTTTCAGTTAGTTTCCAATAAACGATTAAATGAATTTTGTAACTCATACTACCGAATAGCCAAGTTTGATACGTAATATAGGTTTGCATATTATTTATATCAACGAAAAACTAAAAATTTCGAAATATTTTTTTTATATATTATAGGAAAATCTAAATCTGACAATGGTTTTTTTTTAAGTCGATGCCAAAGACAAGTGACAACTTTTATTCCAAATATTGAGGTTGGCACCAACCTCAAAAATTTAAATTTCCTTAAATATATTTTTTTTATTTCGACAATACATGTTTAGTTTTGAAGGCGGTTTTTTTAGTGATTTACTTTTATCTTTTTAGTGGTGTAAGTACACTTTTGCAGTTTTTAAGACTGTAACATTTTCAGAAAACTATCTCAAGATTTGGATCGTTAAGACAAAAAAAGTTTCATCAAAATTGGCTAACAACTTTCGCAGATATCAGCGTATAAAATTTGAAAAGTTGTAAAGATTATAATTGCTACTGGGTATTTAGACGATTTAAAAAAAAAGTAAAATTTTCATGGGACTATTTGAAGTATGTTATTTCGAACAAAAAAAGAATTTTCCAAATCTGTTCATGCGTCTGCGAGTAATCGGGGAACATACCTAAAAAACCAAAGATGAATACGAGTTGAGAACCGCCTCCTTCTATGCAGTCGTGACATGAAGTCGCGACGGGACACAATATATTCCTGTTCTTTAACTAAATGAAACTCCTTATAGTATAAACGAAGCTGGATGAAAAAATAAAAACAGTGTTAGCGAACTTAACGACTTTTACAAGTTATCAGCCACTTCACAACACATGGTACTGAAGCACGTGTACATATTCTCGCCATGTGTTGCAAACGAAAAAATCTTAAGGCCAGTCTTATCTTTGCCGTTTTGTTTTTCAACTTGATCACTTAAGATTTCCGAGAGGGATTTATGACTTCACACTCTTGACCAGACTTTGGCACGTTTCAATTGGTAGTTCCTAATGCATATGCGCTACAAATTAATTCCGTTTCCTATGCGATTCGTGGAAATAGGAAGATACGAGGACGTGCTAAAGTTTTTTATGAACTTGGATATGGCAAAATTATAAAATACATACTAATGAATTTGAAGTTGCACTAAAATATTTTGTCAAGAACATTTAAAGCTCTAATGATGCATTCACGCCGCACTTTATTTTTGTGAAACAACATTAAGCAATACAAAGTAACTTTCTATATAAGTACTTATTATTAATAAAAATGGATTGTATTTAAATGAACACCATACTAACCTAACCTACCACAGATATATCAAAATAATGTATTATTAATCTGTGTAGCCTACAAAAAAGGATAAATGATCACCGAAAGAGTGTAAAGTCTCACCAAAAGTTTGGTGAGCAATGTAGTATTTTTTTCGGTGGGCACTAAATTTGTTCCCATAAAAAAGCCACTCCACGAGATCACAGCAAATAAGAAATAAATAGCAAAGAGTAACTTTCAGTACACGTCAGATACAATGAACAATAGAAAATTGAATTTCTTTGACTTTTTCTAGAATATAATATAATAATAATAATAATTGTTGACATGTGGGACATCGATTCAGCAATCATTGTTCCGATAGTCATATCTACACATGGACTGATAGCCAAGAGCCTCGATAAACAACTTAAGAGGCTCACGTTAGGTGGTTGGATCAAGAGTCAGATGCAGATGGCAGTACTTCTGGACACGGCCCGTATAGTGAAGAGATTCCTGTCTCTGGATCCTTAACCAACGGTAGCCAGGACCCTGATCTTGCTACCGATGGGGAACTGCATTTTTGTATTTTTAAATGTTATATTTTTTGGTGTTTATACATTGTAAAAATTTAATATTTAGAAATATAATTTTGTATGTATTTTAAATGAAATAAAGGAAATAATAACATATAACATATTTCTACGGTCACACTAATTATCTAGCCCAAATTAAGTATCTTTAAGAACTTGTGTTATGAATACTAGATAACGGACAAATATATTTAGTAATCTAGATATTTTTATAAATAAACTTAAATAAATATATAAACAACCATGACTCATGAACAAATGATCGTGTTTATCACACTAACATTTGCCACTACCAGGACTCGAACCCGGACCGCCGGATGTGCAGGTAGCGTTACTGACCACTCCACCACGACGGCGTCAATGTAAGAGAGAATGTAAATATCAGGCTGTGACAGATGTTCAGTTCCTAATAATTAATATCAGAGTAAAATTGTTTAAGTCCCAGATGCAAATAATGTTCTCCGGCAACGGTAATACAAGGCAAAATATCCTGTCTACATGCTCCTTGGCATTTAGCTGGTAATAGAAATATAACGCCCAAATGTCTACAATCACCGGTCCCAAGGCGAGGCCACTTGTAGGAACACATTGGGTAAAGTAGCACTCCCGCAGGAGCCGAGGAAGCGCTCGGAACAACGATTCCGGGAACGTTATTGTGTAATAATTACTTATACCGCACTCCACTGTTCCGTTTTAGGCGGAGTTAGGTGTGGAAGAGGCTTTCTTTTAAAAATTGAAATTGCTGTGCGCTTATTTAGGTACTTTGTAGCACCCACTGGAGATTTATCGCAGAAGTCTAAGGCCCGTAATACAGAATGAGACTCAAAAATCAATCATGTCTTGAGAATAGTTTGTCACGTTCTATTAAGCACAAATAGATAGAGACGTACGATGCTCAATACGGTGTTGAATCTTGAGACTCATTCTATAATCATCAATAGCTCATATAATCTCCTCACCGAGGGACTCGAGCCTTCCCCACATTAGGGGCGATTAGGCCTTAGTAAACCACGCTGGCCAAGTGACCCGCACTCTGGTCTGGTCGACTTCACACACAACCTAAGAATTTCTTCATAGGTGTGTGCAGGTTTCCTCACGATGTTTTCCTTCAACGTAAAAGCGTCGATTAAACGTACATTATGAATTCAAAATTTGAAAACACATTGGTACGTGGCGGCGATCGAACCAGTGCCTCCTGGGTGGGAGTTTTTCTTTTATTCTATAATACGAACATTAAAATTTTAGAAGATTGCAGTCAGATAAATTTAGCATTTAGTAGCGCTTTTGTTGATGAGTAACGTTTCTTACGTTAGGTAAGTAAGTCTTTATTATTACTCCAAAATATATTATATAAAACAGAAATTATATAAAAGAGTTTTTTACTATTATCTGCAATTACTAGAAGCAATATACAAAATATATTGCTACTGTGCTGTCTAGCAGTAGTATATTTTGTACTGTCCCCTGTCCGTATCCATTACGTAACAGTGACACGTAACAGACTGCATAAAAAAACTGAGATGATATGTTAATGAAATTATATATTTCAAAAACCTTTAAATACTTTTTTAGATTTTTTACAAATAAATACATTTATATAAACGAGTAACAAATGACTGCATAGAACCGATTTAAAACAAAGTAAATTCAAAAAGCGTGTTCCACACTATTGAAGCTTAAGCCGAGTGTCGATAGACAGACGATGAGCATTTCTCGAGCGGCTTTAAGACGCCCATAATTCCGAGAGAACGTTTCGCACGCAATAATCTGCTAACACATACCTACTAGATGCTATTGTAATGCAAGTACTATTGCATTCCGTCTGTTATAATAAATTAGGTGAACGTTTGGTCTAGGTATTTCGTCCGTAAGTAATGGGGCTAAGAAATTAAATGCTTGAAAATAATAATTAAAATTTTTAATTACCAACTTTAAGGGCGGGAAAACGAAGAATCCTTGATCTTAATTGTTAAGAATAGTGTGTTTGTATTGTTTGTATTGGCGCCTGTGTAATCTAGTGGTTCGTCTACTAGTCTCAGAGGTCTCGGTCTTGAGATTCGATCCTCATGGACGTACTCAAAGAACAAAGGCCAAATTATTGTTCAAATAATCTTTTAGCGTCTCGAATCTCATTGTTACTGATTTTAAATAAATTACGTTGTGAAATCTGAAAAAAAAAATTATGATTAAAATTGATACCAAATTAAATAGAAAACGAAAAACATGGGAAAAAATACTTTAAAAATATATATTATAAGCTACACAGGACTACAGGAGTCCTGTTTAGCTCTGTTGGAAGAGCAGTCGCCAAGATAGCGAAAGGTCGGGTTCAAGTCCCGTCTCAGCACTTATCCATGACAGCACTTTTTCCAAGTTTTTTCGTTTTCTATTTAATTTTTATCAATTTCAATCATAACTAAACATGCCAAATAAAAGTTAGAAGCAAAATAAATGTTTTAAAAAAGTAATATTTTAAAACAAACAAAATACTTTCGAGTTATCGACACGATTGTATATTTTTCCAATTTAATGTTTAGGTTTTTATTTACGAGATGGCAAACAAGCTTGCGGACCGTGTTAAGTAGTTACCGTCGCATATACGCACTGGCAATATTAAGGGTAAATCACTTAACACTGCAAGTGCGTTGCCATCCTGGGGACTAAGATGATATGCCTTCCATGTCCAGTAATTACACTGGCTACCTTTCCCTTCAATCCGAAACACAGCGAACTGCTTCACGGCAGAAATAAGAAAGGCGGTGGTACCTACCCAGACGACCCTACCTATGGGTCTACCACTAGAAAATTTTAAACTACAAATAACGTACAAGCAACGTATTATAAAATAAGTTTTAAGAATGAACGCCGACTTGAGCGTCCTGCCTCTCTATCACTTTGTGCGCGATAGAAAGTGACAAACGATTCTCAAGACATGTTTGACTTCTGAGTGTCATTCTGTAATACACGTAATACAGGCCTTAGTTTTGTTTCTGATGGTTCAAAAATACTTCAATTACAAATAAAAACTAAGCTAAACAAGGAACTTTTATCAATAATAATATCACATTACAACTACACAATTTGGAGCAGTAACCGCACACTAAAATTACTAAAACCGAAGAGTGTTACAATGAGCTCCTGCGGTGCGGAAGGGTAAGTTCCGAATCATAACACAAAGAAAAACTACGTTCATTTTACACTATGCGGTAGATTATATCTTCTATGTTCAAAATCAACAGGAAACTTCCAAATGGGGCATGTAACCTACACTTATTATGGATGCTGCGCAATTCAATCGAAGAGGGGTGCATAAATTTTGAAAAGCAAACTTTGGAAGGGGTTTGCTCAAATAAAAGCAGTGTAAGAGTAATTTGCCGCCATTTTTAATATTTCATAGACAAAATGTTATGACTGAGCTTCAATAGGAGTTATTCGTTTTTGGAATAATTATTCTTTTGACCACCGTTGAGTACTGTCTGCATCATAGATTTATAATTACTGAAGTTTGTAGATTGGCAATGAATCGACTAAGGCGAGACCAAAAATATGAACGAGTTTCTCCTTGGTTCTTGTTGTAAAAACACGTGTTGAGAGTCCTGTTAACTAATGTGTTTTTTCTATAAACACCATTATAATAAAGCGGAAATAAAATAACAAAAGTTCGCTACGTTATCAAAAGTTTTTCAAAATGAATTCCATTTACCATTTATCTTTTTCTATAAAATTTAACAAAACTATAGCTCATTTCAAAACTCACTTCATATCTGTCAAGTTTTATGGAAAATCACTAGTTTTAGTAATATACTTGTTGTTCACTACCAGACAAAGGCTAAAAGTTATAATGATTTAGAAAGACACGTATGTATAAAGGTGAGCTCCACTAAAGCTCTTCCAGTCATCCCTTGCTTAAGTAAAAATATTTAAAAGCGGAAATCATAAGTACGTGGAAGGTAAGAAAACGATAGCGTAGATAAGCAGACAGACTTTGATACTAGGCATAAGCTCAAGACAAAGAAGTAGACTTGCCACTTATTTTTGCGACTTATGAATGCAATGCGTAGATGACGTCACCAAAATAATAGACCAATACATTATTAAAATTACACGTCAACATAAGAACCAAATGAAATAGATTTGAGAATCGAAAGCAGAAAGAAAATATTCAAATTCCTCTCGCATTTGTCGTAGTCCCGAATGCAACTGGCTTATAAATTTATGTAGGGATTGCTTCGAAGCTTCGAAAAGTTTAATTTAATTTCGCAGCTGAAACAAAGTAAACAGCAGAGGAGCATTCGGTTTGCACGAAGTTTAAAAGTGGATTAGTCACGCCGTATTCAACTAAAACGTCTGTGAAAAATTGTTTGCTATTTTTAAGGGATGACCTACTCGCCTTGTTACTTTAATTAACGGGAAACCAAACATAATTGTAAGTATGCTTTCTGAGAATGCACGTGAAATTATATAGACGTGTGCAAGTTGTATGTTTGATCAAATATAAGCGTCGTAATTTATTAAATTATAAATCATAAGATTGAGTGTCCTCTTAATATTAAACAGACGTGTGCGTCTCTATTAAAGGACACAAACAGCTTTATTATTTTACGAAGTAAAGCCATCTGTGTGATTTTATGTTGGGTGATGTTTTTTATTATCTACGCTTACAAAAATGTATTTTAAATGTTTCTCTTTCATCTCATAAAGCATATACATATCCGAGAATAGTTAATTGTATCTAATATTTAGTGTCGATTTGAAAACATTACTAGTTTTATAATCAATGTCACTTTAAGGAAATTCAAATAAATAAATCGGGAGTGGTCTCCCCTTGACTTTCTCGTATACCGGAAACGACTAAAAAGTTGATAGAAACCTTACATTTTATTGTCATACATGCATGTTAAATTTTGGTCACCCATCCATGGTTGCTTAACTTTCGTGATCGACGTCTCAAAAGTTGATAGAAACTTTATATTTTGATGTCATACATGCATGTTGAATTTGGTTGCAATAAGTTAAAGCATACTCGAGTTATCGTGCTAACGCACAGACACACAGACATAATTCCAAAAAAAAAATTTGGACTCAGTGAGGTCCAAAACGTGTAAATCCGTCAAAATCTCGGGGTCAAATTTTTTGACGATTACAAGACTTCCTCTATACTACGTACTTATACGAGAAAGTAAAAATATCTTTCAATAAATTCTAACCTGTCTAAATGTGTACATAATTCTATGGTTGATTTTGCACGGTCCCATTGCTTGGATGTTGTTGTTTGAGCAAGCCCGCACTGTGTTTACTTTGTTATTAACTTGGGAATTGTTATTAAAAATTTTGAAAGCTGGCGGATAAATTTAACCCTAATGAAGCAAAATACTGCTTTATTGCTACATACTGTTATATTTGTGATCTAATAGCTTTTGATTTTAACATACTCGTATAGCTATACGACTATGATACTGGGAGTAAGTAAGTCCAATAAGGGCGCTATTTTAGTAATTAGTGAATTATTGTAACATAATAACAAGTTAAAATCTTATGATTGAAATTGATACCAAAATTAAAAAGAAAACGAAGATCATGAAACCCATATTGTCTAAGTTAACTGATCGACGGTATTTGTAAAATTACCTCATCGGCTGTATGGAAATCTGCAACAATGCTAGCCATACAATTCGTCGTAAGCAGTCCTATGTAGCTCACTTGTAAGAGAAGCGAAAGGTCGTGGGTTTAAGTTCCGTATCAGCACTTATCCATGACAGGTTTTTGAACCATGTTCATTTTTATTTAATTTGATATCAATTTCAATCAAACTAAACATGCCAAATACAAATTTAAAAAATCTTGTTATAATTGATATCATATATTACTTAATCCAAATAATAATAATTTGTCAGAACTATTTCAAAAAGTGCACACGAGCTATTCAAGTAGTGCGGTATCGTATTCCATCAATACACTTGTAAGCAAGGCTACAGCTGCTCTTTGTTACGCCTAAAAAATATTCTTTTAATACTTCTTTCTCCAGGTTAGTAGTTGAGTAAACTGTATATACATAATACTATGTAAGACAATGTCATTTACATTACAGCATAACAAAATCAGGAGTGGTCTCCCATTGACTTTCTCGTATACCGGAAACGATTCAAAAGTTGATAGAAGCCTTATATTTTGAGGTCATACATGCATGTTAAATTTTGGTCACCCATCCGAGTACTGACCGCGCACTTGGTTGCTTAACTTTCGTGATCGACGAGTCAAGACGCGTTGGTCTTCCAACGCATCTTGGAAGAAGTTGAGCGGAAATGTCAATTTGTTACTTTTTGTTCACGTGCTCTAAGCCCGGTCTTGACTTTTGAACAAAAAATATGACACATCGTCTTCCTTTATGACTTTTTCTTAATAATCACTAATATTTAAGCATTCTCGAGCTTTTAATAACTTGGGGGTACTTACACATAAGTTAATCAAAAAGTTTTGACTAATAAAGATACCTACCTTAATACCCATCAACAGACCTGTATTTATAACTTTTTGTTTCTTTAACCTCATTCGCGGGAGATACGTGACTATTAAAATGACTCTATGACAATAATTCATCCTATAGGCTAGAAGACCAACTAAGGTTTTATTAAAAATCGTCGGCGACGCTATAAAGGCTAATTGTGGTCAAAAGTGGGCATGTGAACTAGTGTCCGATAAAGCTTATTTTTACTATCGATTGTACTCGTATTAAAATTTTTACTTATTACTACTTAATCAATAAACATCAATAGTTATTGAAATAAAATATGTTTCTTCAAAGTCATCACAAACTGACTCCCCTTAACTTCTATTTATATTTGAATCGATAAATCTCTTACATTACCATAGCAGTAAGTAGTCAGAGATAGCACAAAAACGCCCAACTGCAAATCTCAAATCACATTACAGACTGGGTTGTCTCTGCCACATGTTCAGTATTAGTGCTCCGAAGAACTTAAGTCCAACGATCATAATACACAATGTTGGGGATTATACAGGGATCGCGCTGAATTAGGACTACGCTTGGTGGTCCCTTATGTTTTTTGTGATTGTGACATGCTGTAGAGTGTTTCGAGAGGTCATAACGCATCTGCCACTTTTTGATGCGCTGTTATGACGTGGGAAGTCATTAAATCTGCATTTTAATGATGGCTGGCGTCTATTTGTAATTTTGTTTTGTGATTGTATACGTAGCTTAATTTAACTTTGCATGTATTGAAATAATCTTGGAATGGGCGCATCCTTTAAAAATTATACCTACGTAGGTATATTATAAATATTGTTTTTCGTCAGTTCAATCATGTTCTACATATATTTTTAGATACCTAAACTAATATTATATAGATACAATATTTGTATGTTTGTAATTTATAGGCATGAAAACCACTGGATGACTTTTAAAAATTATTTCGCCATTGGACCCCAATATTTTCCTTCAGTAACATGGGTGATTTTTTTTTCAATGTTTTTGTTGGTAGTGCTTGATTATTGTGATTACATTGTATATAATAACTAGCTTATGCCCGCGACTTCGTCCGCGTAGAATAATTACTTCGGGCAGCATTTAAATTTATATTATAACTTACAAATTTTCATGGATTTTTCTTAAAAAATGACGGATTTCCATACAAAATTTTATCCCTCATTTTACCCCCTTAGGGATTGAATTTCCAAAAATCTTAAAATACTTCTTTCTTAATGTCTAACTGAAAGGCCATTTACCAATTTTTATGCATTTTACTTTAAAAATGACGGATTTCCATACCAAATTTTCACCCGGTTTTCACCCCCTTAGAGGGTGAATTTCCAAAAATCCTTTCTTAGTGCATCCCTGGACCACACAAGGAACCTACGTACCAAATTTGGAATCTCTAGACTCATCAGTTTGGGCTGTGCGTTGATATGTCAGTCAGTCAGTCAGTATTCATTTTTATATAAATAGATTGAATGGGAGTTATTGTGATTACATTGTAAATAATAATTCAAAGCCATAAATATTCAATGTGTACCAAAATATCTATAACTTTATTTATACCGAATTTTTGAATATATTTATCTTTTCTTGCTGGCTACGTTAGATTTGTATGGAGCTAATTTAAATACAGGCCGTTTCAATTTATTATAAGTAGCTACTTTATTCTTAGCATGTTAAAACATTTCTTAATCCTTTATCAGCGACTAAATAACTCTAGAGTTTATCTCCATGCATAAATGTGTTGTAACTAAGCCAATTTAATTCCGTGCGTCCGTATTAGCTGGTAGGGGACTTTTAACAACATTTGCCGGGTCATTCTATCACCCCTTCCGCTAATGCTCATGTTCATTCATGATTTGGGGTCCGGTATGGTTGTGTTAACACTGAAATTAGTATCGAAAGGTGTGACATAAGCTCTCGAACTGTATTCGTGCGCACGGAATAAACCAGTGCATGTTATGATTTTGTGGGGTCCATGATCCTTTATGAGTACCAGCTATTATCTTTAAACGCTTGGCACGGGTGCTACCGAGGACAATACGGCTTTTTATACCTTTATTATTTTTTATTTCTATTGTTTAATTTTGTGCAACCATGAGTAAGCGAAGGGTTGGGTCGTATTGAAACGCATAATTTTGTAAAAGGATTCCTAATAATTACGACGCATAATTTCAACTGTTTTTAAACACGAAGCAATTGCTAATTAATGCAGTTATTTTAGATGCAGACGTTCATTGCTACAGATATAGAAACCAATATACGTAATATCCGTGTACGAGACACTCTTATAACGAAATTAATATGTAACTGCACTGCAATACATACGAATTGCTTACTTAGACATCGGTTTTACTATCACTTTACACATTAAAGCGCTGGGTGCTGGGAATTTTGCATGGATAATTTGCTTAAACGCAGTTTACAAGTTTAACCGACGGTCAAGTAGTTTCAGACGGCCATCCAAGGCGCGTCTTAATTAAAGCCTTAATGTCTCTGAAGCAACAGGAGCCGTCTACCTAAACATGTCTATTATGGGCCTGATGAAATCAATTAACACTATGAAGTTTGACGTCTTAGCTGCTTAAAAAGGAGTTTTATGCAAGCTGCTGCAAATTATTAAAGAATCTTTCCATATCTTTTTCAAATTAAGGTAACGAATACTACTATAAGAGCGACCAATCAACATTGAGCTATACTATGCTAAGCTAGATAAATATTGGGCCATATTCGAAATCAAACCACTCGGCTTCTCCTCAAGAAATCGATTTAACTGATATTAGTTTAATTAAATATTCGTATCATTAGAAACTTTATTGTTATTTGAATTAATTAATGTGCGTTATTTATAAGAGACCTAAACGTGTAAGTATCTCTTAAAAATTAATAAATAAAAGAAAACCTAAGTATTAGGAAATAATTTTTGCGTTTACAAACGCGTAAATATTTTTAATACTAGAAAAAATACAATGAAAAAATCGTCTTGACTACTAAATCTAACTACTAAGGCCTCGGTGGCGTAGTGGTTAACGCAGCCGCCCGGATTGCGGAAGATGCGGGGTTCGACTCCCGCCTGAGGTAGGTAGATTTTTTTTTCAGTGTATTTTTTCTAGTATTAGAAACTAAGTAATCGAATATGTAGGTAATAAGTTTTGGAATGGGCTAATTATTCAGATCAGATCAGAGTTGTGATGATTGTTTCCGCAATGCTGATTTGTTTCCCGCGTGCCGAAAAGTGACAAGCAGTATTGGAACAAACAATCGGCTTTGTTAGACTGACTCTATCCGGTTAATGAAAATCGGCTAGGCGCTTTCTGCATATAGAGAGGCAATTTACTGAAACGGTCGCTTGGCTTCGGACTAATGCGAAATATCACCACAGGCGGCCCTTTATGATAGAATTCCAACTCTATATCCATAAACATAAGGACGTCGTTAGGGCGAAGATCGCCGGCGCCGTGAACGATGCGTCTAATACTTAATGATTATGCAAATACGGAAACTACGAGTATTTACGAACGATATCTGGATGATAAATTGATAAAACGAATGCTTTCGACTATGTGAGACATGGGTTATTACAATAAAGATGAATCGTTCGATAATTTGTTTGACTTCATCTTCGTAGCGAGCGATTTATTGTTTGACCGTATGAGGGACATATTGCCTTGACAGTAAGTGACGTGCAACATTCATTACCATGTTTATTATTTGCTTTTATTCTAGTCAATGTTTATAAAGTTAGTTTTTAAATGTGTTATTTGCAATTCGTGTTTTGCTAATGTTACGTAAAATATTTAACTATGCTAGTTTCATACTATCATCAGAGCGACCCATTTTGACGCCTAGTTTATATCAATTAAGTTAAAAAAAGAATTATCCTTGTGAGATTCAGTGACTGTAAACAGCATTCTGCTGAATAAAAATACATACGAAAATTTTCCACGTTTTTCTTAGCACGTGCAGACGCGAAATGATAACGAAAAATATTATTTTTAAAGTGTGCGAGTTCACGTAACAGCTACACAAGTTTAAAGTACGCTTGGTTTAACATGACGTGGATGTCCTGAACAATTTTGGTACAGCGGCGGGGCTTCCATTTTCCATCTAAAAATTTCTATAAAACTCCGCACTGGACAGGAGGCTTATAGGCCACGGAATGATGAAGTTATACCGAAACTGATGGATGGAGTTTGAAACAATTTACGAAATTCCCAATATGATTATCTTCCATTTTGAATTAAGCCGAGAAAGCTGGTGTTGAAAGTTAATTTGAGGAATTTGAGTTCATTACTGTGATCAGAGAAATAAGATACCTTTGGATGTTCTAAGCATAGTTCGAGCAGATGCTTCTTAAAGTGCATGATTAAAATAACTTTGTCTAAAAGTCATGGCCCAAATCTGACCCGTTTGATAGAAGATAGCGTACAAAAACCGAATCATTTTAAAATGATGGCTTTATATCCCTCTTTTTATTATAAGTAAACACATGGTCAATAGGGTATCGGGATTTGGGGGGTACTACGTACTGCTCGTGCATTCGCAGCTGCTGGACTATTGGGAGCTGCGCGCACATAACTATCTTGTGCTAAACATCAAGACAGCATAGATGCACCTGCGGCCACTTATGGCAATGTGACCACATCCTTAGTTTTAGATCATGTCGAATGAAAATAAATAATTATGTATTTATAATATTTTTTAATTCCCTATAGTTTCAAAAGCCATTTTGTAAAACACATAAATGTAAGAGCAAAAATTTCAGCTCAACCGGTTGAAGATATCTGCTTCAAAATCGAGTAGCAAGATTCCACCCGAACAAACATACATACATTGCAAGTTAAATAAAAGCTTTTAAAAAAACATTCTTTAGGTAAACTTAAAACTCTGTGAATAGACCCATACCTTTGTAATTTCTGTACACCGTAGATATGGTTATTTCTTATTGAATCTTCTTATTTCTTATTGAATAGGCTAAGAGGTGGATATGGTTTAATACTTTATTTTCTAGCTAATTTAATTACCCATAAAATATAATAAATACAACACAATATTATGCACTCATTTAAAATTTTATTTGTTATTTTTAGTGCAGTGTACAATTCCCACAGTAATGCGACTACATACCAATAGGAACTACAAACATTTCTCTATGCATCCAGCACATTTTGTTTTCTGTACGCCGCCGTGGGTATGGTTTTCATGCTTTGATAGGCCATTTATGGACCTTGATAAATGTAATTTTTTTTTTTGGAGAAATGTAGTAGGTAATATACAATGTGTAACTGAAATAGCGCAAACACTGGAAGTAGTTTGTTACAAATATGCATATTGATCAATTTCATTTTTTATTCTAAAATAGGTCGTTGTGTGGTGTCAATGTAATTTTTTGTTTATATCGTACAATTTTCATAAAATAAACTTTATTATCAGCACATAAAAGTAAATTTTACTTGTGCAATTATTTAGGCTTAATTTTTTGTCCAAATGATTATTTTTTTCATTCAAACAATCTCCTCTTAGGATTTGCGGTATTTCTGTTAGATTGTTGTATAATACATTTTGCCTTGAGCTTTATCTACGTGGCTGTTGTTTTTCCATAGTACCATCCCATTTTAGCATATTACCGGAATATAAAGTTTTCTATAACTATTTTAATGGCTGTACCAATTTTCAACCAAATCCGTTGTGTACCATTGTCGTTTAATTGACGAACAAACTTCCAAAGATATACCCGCATTTTATGAATTACCCATTAGAAGGAATAACAAAAACGTACCTCTTACAGGTTAGTCAGCGCATTCATTTGTGTCAAACATTTTTTCTCGTAGGTTCGTAACTACTCTACTCTGGTTGAGCTTTCTTTAATTGAATATTCATAGTTCTAAAACATATTTATGAAAACCATATTTATTTTTAAAAATAGAAAAAATACACAAAAATCGAACCCAGCATCTTCCGCAATTCGTGTTCGATTCCCGCCTGGGGCAGGTCGATTTTTTTTTCAGTGTATTTTTTCTAATATTGGAAATATTTACGCGTTTGTAAACGCAAAAATTATTCAACATCATATTTATATCTGACGATTATTCTACACAAATAAAATTACACTGTTTATTTTTGTTATAAAGGGATATTCTAGTACGGTATTTTAAGAACATTATATCACCTACTTATTTTATTCAAATTGATGATTTATTCATAAAAAAGTACCTTCTTTGATCGCAAAATGTAGGCGGTGTTTACAAACTAAATTTTTATCAAAATTTATACCTTTTACGACAAATAAATGTCGTTTCAATTCCATTCGGTAGCGAGACTACATGCTGAGACACTGTAATAAAGTACAGGAATAATTTTTAAACCACAATAAACAGTCTTTCAAGATATATTTTCACTTACTTTATTGCAGATGACGTTGTAAATAAGACAGATATACCAGCTATGAGCTACATATCCTTTCTAAAATATAAATTGATTGAATAGGAAATCTGGACCGTGGTTTGGCACCACCTAACTTTTTCTTACAAAAATTGAGGCCATTACAAACTAGGTGAGGATTATTATTTTACAATTTTAAAATTAATGTAACTACAAATATAATAACGAATACCTTTCAGAATTGAATGCTCATCCTACGCAGAATTCGGGAGAGCGCAATTTTGTTCTATAGTTTCCTCCTATGCACTGATGTATGCCTAAATAAATTTCTATAGCTAAATATTAGTACCGAAATATTTTGGTCGTTATGCAATATTTTGGCTGTGCTAGTTTTTACCTAACTATTTATAGTACACGATGTTGCAAAAGACAAAAAAATATTTAGTTGAATGTAAGAGGATCTTATCAAAATCTCACTATATCGTAGTGGTAACAATAATTTTGACAGAACTCTTTGAGGACACGTGGTGTACGAATTAAAAGAAGCCGCTATAAATACTAGTTAACAGGCAGGCCGTAATATTAATACTGGTCTGCATGTTAACCAGACTAAATAGATTATTTGCGAATAAAGGAGAATTCACTAAAATTTTATGGAATCAAGAATGAAAAGGAACTAAAACCAAAAGTTTAGATGCGGCTCGGTAATACTATAAACCAATAAAACAAAATTGTTGACTTAATCTAAAAATACTTGACGATAGATAGAATTGGATATGTCACATAAACACAGTTGAACATGTTTTAAACAACACAAATAAACTGTCTTAGTGCATTAAGGAATTCTTGATAAAGCGAGTTCGATTTCGAACAAGTTTAATCAGAGTCGATGCACACACGAGCTGAAAGTAACCCGACACGTATCCAACAAATCGTGCGACAAGTCGTGGGATGTCAGAAACATGCTGCGTATTCTGGGTACAAATTGTAGAAGGAACTTTGAGATTGTTTTATTACTTTCAGATTTAATCGTTATTTCGCTCTTAGTTTACAATCCATATATTTTATTATATGCATTTAGTTCATACTATTGTGAGAATTCTTATTAGAACTTAAAAAAATACACGGGAAGTTTCTAAATAATAAGCAACAGATTGAATTTGAAAAAGTTATGTTTATTTTGCTTCATTAATATATTTTATAATTTGCACTAATTTTTAGTCCCTTCAAATAGATTCGGATCGCATTTTTGTTGTCATACGCTTACCTCATTAATTGATCATGTTGCCACTTTAGCTCGACGTCAACTGAATATCTGTTAACAGGTAGAAAGTCGCTAGAAAAGCAAACGGCTGTGAATAGCAAACAAAATGCTGATCAAATAAATTAAGTACATACCAAGTGAAGTAAAAACGATATAGAAATGTATTTAGAAGTCAAACAGGCACGGTAGCTGAGTAACCCGAGACGAGCGCACGTCTACTCGTGTCTTCTAAATAAACATTCCTACAAATGTATCCAAAATAACACTATAAATCATTTTAGATTCTAACGGGGACTTTTTTTTACTGAAATTTGTTAGTTTCGTGACAATCTGTTCCGCTATTTGCTTAGCGTCACTAAACAGATGGCTTTTGGAGCATTCATCATATTCGGGAACGCTCATTTTTGAACGCATGACGGCTTTCACTGCAATTTCGCTTTGAAGAATTTCATTTGCTTTGCAAACAAGACTGGATTTTTCTGTAAAATTAATCAAAGAAACATTTTTTGAATACTTTTGAAATTCATTAAGTACTGCTAATTAAACTGCATGATGGGTTTTTGGAATTTAAATATTTTCTATTTCACAATTGGTTTTAAAATCAAGAAGTTCGTTGAAAGGAACAAAATGAGAGTTTACTTGCCTCTTTATTACAATGAAACTAATTCGATTACACCGAGGACTCCGTATCACGCGCGCAATGCTATTAGATGCTGACATTTGCTCTTTTGCAGTGTGAGCATTCGGAGAATCTCAAAATTACTCATTTGGCATTTCAGTCACGAGCCCGCAATACCCGACGCTGATTTTTACTTCTTTCAATTCCGATTGCACTATTTCACCTGGTAATTTGTCTTCATATTCCATTCGGTACAAGGCGTCTCGGCGATCTATATCAAAATTAAGATAATGAAATATTTATTTACTTATTAAACCTAACAGTAGAGTACCTTCCTAATGTTTATATAAGTATTGTATTGTATGTTTGTAAAATTAATGCTCTGTTGATCACGAGTCATAGTTGGCAATTTTATTATCGTCATAGTTAGCAATTATATTAATAGAAATAATATACACATGTCTACGAATGGTCAAGTGTCTGTTATTCTATTAATTATAAAAATATTCTTTAGTATAATTTATTTTAGGGGAGGTTATTGCTACGGATATGATAGCTATGAATAAGTACCTACTCTTCTTCTTCTCATAAATGGGGTTCGTGAAAATAAGAGATCGTCAATCGTGACATATATTATTATAAACTTCTCGGTTATCAATTTCTCGAAGTTACTGATTCAAGATATCTCACCACATTTACTTATAAACGTTAACTTCGTCTGTGTTCTAATTCAGAGCGAATTAAATTATTTTAAATATATTTTTAAGTTTATAAATGAATCCAGGATTTATTTTATTTCATTCTTATCTCAAGCAATCTCTTGACAAGTAAGTGCTATACTTAAGCCAAATTCGATAGAAAATCGTCGTAACAGCTTTTATAATTCGCCCCCTGTTAGGACCCAAGTCTTCTGCTTTTCATCGAAGTAGGTAAGTCTGTATGTATGGTCATCTAGGTAAGTGCCACCGCCTTTCCTATTTCAGCCTTGAAACAGTTTGCTGTGTTTCGGATTGAAGGGAAAGGTAGCCAGTGTAATTAACGGGCACGGAGGGCATTTCATCTTAGCCCTCAGGATGACAAAGCGCCTGCAATAATAAATATTTTTTACTTGTTATTGCAGGTATAGGCGACGGTATCCACTTACTACCAGGAGGGACGTGGAGCCGACAGTAGTATAAAAAAAGTATAAGGTGAGTAGGTATAAGGTGATCAATACCCCTTTGCTGATCCATTAATAGCGTTCTACGTTGCCATTGAAGGATATGGGTGGAGGCTATTCTACTCTGCCGGCATCACATGGCTAGAGCGATAGAGAATTGTAAGTAAACCACTGTGATATTTGCATGAGCGATGAGCAAGAAAGGTAGCGAGTGTAGCTGGTGTCATATACAAATTTACATTTGTTTTGTTTACATTAATTCTTTATCAAATTTGACTGAAGTTAGGCAACCTTCCTACGTCATAAGCAACTAGGTCGACTAAACCGGATTGGTGGATGAAACTCTTAGAAGAATGATACTTGTACCAGACTGATATCAAATCTTCAGACGAAACTTAAAATTTTTGATGCACAAGTGTTGCTTACAACAAACTTTACTTCTCAAGAACTCCTCGAGTCATTCTTGGGGTAGGTAGGTTAGTCTATTTACTAACTTTCCCAATGATCGGACTGGATTTTCTCCTGACAACACAAACAGCTTCACGGCCGATATAGGAAAGGCAGCGTAATATTTCTTAACCGTCACAGAGATTATTACCGAAACTAATTTTACTATGACACAATTTTGCTTGCATTTTAATAAATGTTACCTTCACGCTTATTAGCGATCTTAAGCACGTGACGAAAACACATGAAGCATTAGAGTTAAGGTGGAAAATAAGCGTGGCATTACTTGACGTGACCTAAATCACTTTTTGTGTATTAAGAATTTCGTGGAGAAAACAAGAACGATAGTGTTTCTTTTTCGACTTTTTCATACATCTTTTTCTTCAAATTGCAATAAATATTTCACAAACATTGATATTTTTGTATATTAAATTCCAACTCAGATTATTTTTATTATATTCATAATGCAGACAAGCTATTGGAAGTTGTAAAGAAGTCGGAAACAGTTCGTCTCCAGTTACCCATTTCGACATAAGATTGTACACATTGGGTTATAAATAAAACATCATGTGTCGTAATGTATTATGTATATCAAATTATGTGTCATTTATAACATCATGTGTTAGTTACGTACGTGTGCTAATTTTTTATACATTGAGCTATTTTAAGACAATTTCAGATGGACGCAATGACGCGAGGAAAGAAATTAGACATAATCACAAATATAGATTACATTATTGTCGCGTACAGACTATGTTAACAGTATAATTGTTAGTTGTTAGTTGTGGTACCCACCACATGGCGATTAAAATATTTAATAGACTGACTAAGGATATCAGAGACCTACATACGGATGGACTGTTCATGACTAATTTAAAAAAGTACTTAATATCAAAATCTTTTTATAGTCTTCAAGAGTATTTTAATTCAAGAGTATTTTAATTTAAAAGATGTAATGCAAAGACGGTATAAATGTAAATGACAATTGAATTTTGAATATAATCCAGATAATGTATTCGTAAAAATTGTATGTTTGACTTGTTTTATTGTATCTTTGACTTATTTTATTGAATCTTTGACTTATTTTATTGTATCATTGACTTATTTTATTATCTTTGACTTGTGCTATTGTAATTAATTATTTCGATTTTATGTAATTTAATTTAATTTAATAAACTAAACTAAATGTTGTAGCGCCCTGACAGGGCTCATGTCGAGACCTACCCTGTGTTATATCTTTAAGGACAATTTGTTATGTGACATGAAACAATGAATAAATGATTAAATGATTAACAGTATAATGGTAATATAATGGTAATTATGGTAACCTCTTGCTAACCAGAGACCGCAATCAAATACTATATCTACATTTTCATATTAATCATATCAGAACAGCAGAAGGAACGGTTAACGAAAAGTATAATATCTCAGACCAATGATTATAATCATTGGTCTGAGGAAAATATCCTTTTCGTTAAGCGTTCAATGCAATTGATTGGCTACTTGTCTAGACCTTCTGTCAGTATTTTGTTAGTGTCATACATAATATTGTATGACACTGACTACTGAGAAAAAACCATGTCGACCATCATAGAGTTGACGTTGTTACTAGTAGTAACTATTTGTATCGTTTCCACTTTAAGCCCTCAGATTCACATTTTTTTTGTTTTAAACTATCGTGGTTACTATCGTTTAAATGAAAGAAAACGGGATTTAAGCCTGTTAATCTGATTTTTCGTTAATCCGATATTTGGGTGCAGTTACATGCGCCGTGATCACGGATGAACTGACCCGTGAATCCGTGATCATGGCGCATGTAACTGCCTGTAACTTTCATTTCAAAGATTTACATTTATTTATTGTACATGTTTTTTTGGGAGAGGAGGGCGAAAGCGTCGCGGTAATGCGTTCTTCTTCTGATCACAAAAACTAAGCTAAGCTAATGTTTCAACTCGATTTCCTTTTGTGCTCGTTATGCTGTTGGTCCCTGGTGCTGTCAAACGTTAGCAGTTCCCAAGGAGCGCTGGTGTCAGGCAGCAAGCCGTAAATATCTAATGCCAAAACATAGAGCAAGAGTTTTTAAGAGTAAATAAATTTTTAAAAGTCAATAATAAAATATTCCGTCTAGACCAGGATCGATATAAAGCAGAAACTTTTTAGCGCACCCTCGGGATCAAATTTGTTAAACCCGTCGCAAGTTAGTACAAGAAAAAAGTACCGAAACAAATCGTTGGCAAACGGGAGAAGTGTCCAAGAGCGAAAATATGTTGATTGAATAAAGAAAAACTATTAAAAGTCGCGCTTGATATTGGTTGCTTTAACGATCGCTGGCAGTACGTGGTAAAAGATTAGCTCAGCGTTCTACTGATCTCTGTATAAGCTTATGAAACTTTATTTTTCTGTCAGAATTGGAGACCGGGGTCTTTAAACGGTGGTATGGTTTTCGACGATTTAAAAGTATTTCGCAAAGCCCGTGTTTAATTGAACAATTTCTTAATTTTGATCTTGTAACCACAATTAGTCTAAGATCCGAACCTAGATCGACCTTCACCGAGCTGATAATAGAATGAAACATATTTTATTATTAATTTAGTATATTAGAAAATATATTAAAAATGGGTTGTCTAAAAAAATCCTGGACAGACTATTTTTAATTATTTTTTGAAAAATTATTTTTAATAAAATATTGCAACATCAAGATAATAAGAAAATTTTGTCGCGCGCTTATGATGATATAAAATTTTTTCTATTATCCAATCGAGTGAAAGTAACTGATATCGACATACCTGTTCATACCTGACAACCCAGTAGTTCGCGCAGGTAAATAATAGACAACCCAATGCCTGCACATTCTATACGGTTTCTACTATCAGTCAGGACAAAATTTTCTTATTATCTTGATGTTGCAATATTTTATTCATTTTTTTTTAAAAATCATTTTTCAAAAAATAAAAAAAAATAGTCTGTCCAGGATTTTTTTAGACAACCCATTTTTAATATATTTTCTAATATACTAAATTAATAATAAAATATGTTTCATTCTATTATCAGCTCGGTGAAGGTCGATCTAGGTTCGGATCTTCTACTAAATATAGGTCCTTCATGATTATCTTAAGAGAAATAAATATTATTACTAGCCAAATGTTCGTATGTATTCTATTATTTGTTTAGTCAATTTAAAACTATAAAAATCCACAAATTTACTTTTTTTTATTAATGACGAGAACACTTTAATTTGTTCGCTAATCATTTATTAGATAGATAGATATAATACCTACTCTTTATTATGTACATCAGCCATAGATTTAGAACTATCATAAAAACACAATACAAAAAAAATACAATAGGTGGTCTTATCGCTATATAAGCGATCTCTCCCGTACAACCTTTGACAGGACAGAAAATATGTTCTTCACATAAACATTTGCCGCTACTAGGACTCGAATCCGGACCGCTTGATGTATAGGCAGCTATACTGACCACTCCACCAAGACGGCGTCAATTAACTTGCACAATAATTGTGTTAGATTCGAATAAAAACTTACATAGCTAGATAGTGTTCTATAACTCTATTTGTAAATATTGTCCGTGACTGTGCTAGTCACAGATTTAATAATTATATCTGTGGTGCTAGTCTTATAGATGTGAGTAACGCATTCCATGACAGTATAGTCTGAACTGTAAACGATTTTTTTTCCTTGATTGCTGTGATTGGTTTGAGCTCCCAAATATTACTAAATGTCTATAACAATAATGAGCCGGTATATTTACAGATTATAATTATGTAACACAATAACAAAAGAGGTTAGATTATTATAATTACCATTTAAGTTTTTCAAATAATATAAGTGCTCCCTCTATGATGTTATATTGACTAGTAGTGGAATTATTACTTTGTGTTGAAATTAGCATATTTGTAATTATTACAGTCCATAATACACAATTATGACGTATCGAAGCAAGCAACCTGCCTAGACAGGACCAGTTTCTTAATATCTTTAAATGGACGCTGCAAAAATGGGGTCGGGGAATATTTCAAATATAAGTCGCTCAATGTATCATAGACTCAGAAAGACAAGTAGATATCATAGCAAAAGTTTTTGCTGTCGTAATATTAGGGTACACTTTCTTTGTTCTTTTCTTAAGATTCGTATAACTTTCTTAATACCCCCGCAGAATTATATGCCCTCTCGTCCGTACTCTGCCCTATAGGATACATACGAATAATAATAAAAATGTCGATTTGCTTTTATTTGTTGCAATATAACTTCTTACGGCTAAACTCTAATATGTTTAGTTATTAATTCTGCTCAATAAACTCGACTTAGATCAGAGTAATACGCTTTCGTATAAAGTTTGGGTAAACCTTTAACTTTATCCCGTTATTATGAACGGTATCTGATGTTTAAGTAGGTAGGTATTACTGATATATCTCTGTTCCGTTTCATGCCGTCATTATTGACGTAGAAGAATTCGTTATCGATAAATTTACAAGTGGCATTCAAGTTTTTAATACCGTCCGAGATATCTTTAACAACTCCTCAAGTATTTTGATTGTCAACAGGCCCGTATAGGGTCAACCGAAGCTTGAGAACTGTCAAGTTGAATTATTTGCATACCACCACCGTCCAAATGTTTCCAATTCCAGTAGCCGGCCTTCGAATAATTCACACAGGGAAGGCCCTTTTTTAATGGGTGCCGACGTCAATTAAAATAACGTTGCCGGCGTTTTTTTCTGTTTCCCTAAAAAGTGTCGGTTGGCGCGCTTTTGAATCTTTCGATGCGATAGGCACATTCTACAGGTGCAAAGTCCTGGTGGTCAGATGTGTCAAACGATCTTTTTGACAAAAAATGTGTCCCTGCATCGGTATTTAAATTTGAGTTCTAAACCATTACTATAAAGGCCACAGTGTTGCTTTTAGGACTCTTATCATTGGCAACGTCAAAAAAGTGGGAATAAGAGTGATAGCTGAGAATGATAGAGTATTTTCAACCTTGCTTTTTCTGTTTCTGTCACTTATAATCTTATCAGAATTCACAAAGGTGTTTAATGCAGTACTTTGAGATAACATATGTGAAAGCTAATCCGACATAATAAAAAGCGGTTCGTCCTCTTCAAACGGTGCCTAAGTGGCCATAGTTTTAAAAGAAAAATTAAAAAGAGGGCTCCCGTTGAAAAGTGTTTGATAAAAAATATTAATTTCCCTCGAGAGTTATATGCGGTTCAT
Organism: Elophila nymphaeata; assembly: GCA_955850985.1. Taxonomy (NCBI): domain Eukaryota; kingdom Metazoa; phylum Arthropoda; class Insecta; order Lepidoptera; family Crambidae; genus Elophila; species Elophila nymphaeata. The sequence goes on from OY039079.1 coordinate 16,313,557, forward strand.
TATTTTGCAACAGTATTCTGCTTTGTGTTTCCAGGCGTTTAAAACTGAGCTTTGTCTGTGTTAAACTGAAATATAACAAAATAAATATTATACCGTCTCATAGTTTTGTGCAACGTAAGAGTGTATTTATAAAAGTTGTTCTTACATACATTAGTACAATACCATCTATTTACTGATACCGAAATATTTACATTGTACATTGTAAAGAGATTGATAAACCTACTTTAATATCATTTACAAAGATCATTGAATCAGTCGTAGAAGCATTATCTTATTTCAAATTGCATATTGTCCAGCTTGAAATAAAGATTTCTATGAAAATTGACAATGACCCTTACGAAGACGAAATAAGAGCTAAAATTCATATCACATCTAATGTCACATCAAATTCATAATTCAATATTACCAGTATCGAATTCCACGGGGGTCCAACCAAATTTGCATACGTGTATCCCTAAAAACCAATATTAAGACAATATATTATTAATCTTTAATTTACTTTATTAGCCCTCGCTCCCTCGCTCGAGCACCCCTCCCTAGGGATTCGTAGGAGAGTGAAAATTTAAATTTGAATGACCTCTACTGTGTTAGGTAGCTATTGCATTCGTTTAGGATAAAATTACACACGAGTATTCTTAATTTAAAGTCTAGGTATTTTAAACTTTTCTCTTATTCTGCCCTTTAAACAACGAAAAGTGCCGATAATAATATGATGCGACGAAAACTTGTATTTTTGAGTGCATTGTAGTTTTGAGAGACATTAGATACCCGTAACTTGATATTATTAGGTTATATTGCCTTATTTTTTGAATTTTAACGCCATATCTCGCTATAATGTGTGATTTTGCTACAAAAATCCATTAATTTTAGAACGATCATCAAAGATCAATGAGTTTCGGATTTACAAAATCTATCGCTAGGTACCTATTTTATATCGCTTTGCTATCGCCATTAGAAAGATTGGATGCTATTTACATTTTAAGTCTTAGTTAAAAGAATAGTGTTAGTTGTGTTTTATTCGGCTTTTGTCATTTGTTCTCAAAGTGTGTGTAAGCAAGTGAGTCATCGCCAAATCTCCGTGAGAATATTTTATTATACATTATGTGCAATGTTGGGATACTGAGTCATTATAGAATTGGTATAACTTGTTACACTGGAATTCTTCAGCTACTCAACATCAACAAACAACAGTTTGAAATCTATTGCAATACTAAAATTTTTTCTAATGTTAATGATTAAACATTTACCCCTAGTGTCAAATGTTGTCAGTCCCTAATGTTAAATTAAAAAATGAATCCAAAATCCACTATAACAACTCAACAAGGATATATCTAAAACAAAACACAACCACGCCGTTGTTTCCAAATGCAAATATCCCGAGAGTAATGAGAAGCTAACCGTGTATAATTTGAAAGAGGCGAGTTACATTCAGCATGTTTGCCAGTGAGATGTTAAGCTATGGGAATGGGATGTGTTTGTTTGACGACTGTAAATGTAGACGATATTTTTATGTAATCTAATCTATGTAATCCATTTCTTTTTAAGTAGGTACATAAAATTCTAAACCTATGCCATCATAGATATAGGAAACTGTAGATCGACAATGTAAAAGAGAAAGAGCATACTAACGCGTATATTAAAGCGAGATAGATAGACGAGACCATTTCACGTACACGCAGGGGGCCTAAGGAGGCCTGTCAGTCACGTAGAAAAGACAGCTACTGTCAGACTGCAGTACTATTTTTCATGCACACATGCGCATTACGCACACATCGGTGTATTTTTTTGGTCTCACCCGAGTCGATTCATTGCCAATATAAACGTCAGTAGTAATAAATCTATGTAAGAATAATCATAATATATTTGGTCGTGAAGTCGCGGCAAATGCTTTATTTGGTTGGTGGTATAGCTGACATGGCTATCTACCGCATCTTATCAAAGTTTAACGTCATAATAATAGTGTTAACAGCATTAATTGTGCTCCGACAGGTAATTATAAGATAACCAGTCCCTCTATGGTTGTCAGATAAAGACTAAGAGCTTCCCCGTTAAGCATAATAATTCCAAAAACAGTTCAAAATTTGAACAAGAATCGACGCACATCAAGGACGTCGATAGAGCCAGTGGTCGTCGTAACTAACTAACGTGGTCATTGCTCAGATGGGTGACCGAATTTTTTTTCATCTCGATTATCCTTCGCTCGGAAAAGCTCGTTAATGGTTCCGGGTGCTGTTGAAAGATACCAGTCGTTCCCAAGGAGGGTTGTATCTAATGCCCAAGACACGGCCTGTGCTGGAGAAGAGATTGCGCTGAGTAGTGTGTGGCCGGCGATGTCGCCCGGGCGCCCGCATCCTCCAACGAAGATCGCCGAGCGCCGCTGATGAATCCCGAAGGCTTTACGCGCTAACAACTTTAGCAGTTTTATCAATATAAAGATATACTGAACCGACCCCAGATAAATTTGTAGCAGGGTAGAAGAAAGAAAGAAGAATCGACTCAGACCGTAAATCACATTAAGTAAGGAAATTTAGATTTTTCTCTCAGGCAGTATTTTAAAAATATCTTATATATGTAGTTCATGATGAATTTATGTGCTATTGGTGTAAAAAATATGTAAGGACTATTAATCAAATTATGTACTGTAACAACTAACCTTGTATATACGAGTAAATTATGTTTTTACAAATAAAGAAATATTGTTTTGTGTTTTTAAAACCATCACAAAAGGCACTATAAGGTTTGATAATACACGTTCATCGTAAATTATTATACGAACTATTTCATGTTGAGAACATAGTGAAATACATGACATTACTTGCCAATATTTTACTTGAGAAAATAGCTAAATGAAACCTACAAGCTAAAAGGGAATATAAACATCGCTACCAAAGGAAAACCAACTTGAAATTCACTCACAGAGTAGATTAGACAGGCAACCCAAAAAGATAGCACAGCCCATGCGCACGGATTAAGGATGAATAGTCAAACATGCACTTAGCAGTTCCCACTGCATGTAGATTTGTTTTGGATATTTTAAGCGTGTTGGAACACAGTGTCGGAATACGGAACTTGGGGAGTTTCTGACACAGTTTCGACAACCTTTAATACTGTATAAACAAGTAATGTTTTTTAATGCTTATGATTTTGCCAAATCGCCGCAACGACATTAATTTCAAATTTACAAAAATAAGCCTGCGCTGTGTGCTTATAGAATACTAGCGACCCGCCCCGGCTTCGCACGGAATTTCTCGGATTTTCTTATAATATGCACGTCGAAAAGCCGAGAAAGTTAATATTATACTTATATTAGTCTTTCTCTTCAAGTACTCAATCTATTGCTGAAAACTGCATTGAAATCCGTTGCGTAGTTTAAAGTTCTTCATTTCATACTAAAAAGAGATTTTACTTGAGAAAATAATATAAGGTAGTTTCATCTTATCTGGACGTCAAATATTTGCAATAATATTTCGTTCGGTTCTTAGAAATGCAAAACGTTCTCTTAGATTTGCGCGAACTCTACACATTACCAATAAAACAACTTTTACGGATTTCACACGTGAGTTAAATCCGTAAAAGATGTTTTATTTAGAAATGCAAATTTCAAAGATTTGATGAAATAATGTTTACTATAAAAATATAAGCACCAAGCACTGACAAATTTCGATGGCGAAAGCAGTGTTTCGGTAACGTAGTGGTTAACGCAGCCCGTATTGCGGAAAATGCTGGGTTCGCTTCTCGCCTAGGGCAGGTCGATTATTTTTCAGTGTATTATCTAACTATGTATAGATTTCATTTCTGTTTATCTTATGCAAATAAGTGAACAAAATGTATCAGTATCATGACTAAAGTAAGTATAAATGAAGTTGGTCGAAATATTCAACCACCTCCATGTTCCAGAGGTTGGCCCATTGGAATTAGACCCAGAGGTCCTGGGTTTGAACCCCAGGGCAGTTCAAATCTCAGTTTGGTTGATGGAAGGACTTTTTTCATTTTTATTAGTGTTAGGAGTGAAAGAAAGACAGAGGAAAACCTAGTGTAGACACACAACTTCGTTTTTCAGGTCAACGTAGAAGCTTTGTTATAAATTCATTGCTTTCAAATATAAAACCGGTATAATTTGAAAAATCTTTTACTAAAATTCCATTAACAATAGTTTTAATTTTGATATAACAAACGAAGCAAATTTCTTAGAAATAATTTGATGCGCCTACACGCAATGACTTGAAATTTCTAACATCAGTAGAATTTGTGATTAAACCTTAAAGTTTTGGAGCTCGTTGTTTGAGCCTAGCTTATTAAGTTTGCAAACAAAAGATGATAAAAATATAAGCCTTTGAGAGAGTAGAAAGTTATTCAAATAAAAAATAAGCTCAAAAGGTAACTCATTAGGTGACGGCTGAAGAAATGTTGTACTGTAATCAGCTGGCGGCGATTAAGACGTAAAAACTTGAGCCTGGCCTTGGAAGACAACAGGGCCCTGGGAACTATGTCAAAATTTGGACAAGCCAAAGAATATTTGCGCTTCTATTAAAATTATTACTACAAATAAATACTTAATATTTATGCGAGATTGAATTTGAAAATTTGAAAAAAAAATTAAAAGAGGTGACAAACCATCTTGAGCCTCTCCCATTGCGTCGCTATTTATTTATTTATAAGATACAATTACAGACAACAGACAGAAAAATTTTATCATTTACAAAATACTGAATTAACACCGCATGTCTGTGTCCAATTAAAATTGTACACAACACTTATATTATACATGTATATAACTCTAAAATATAAAATATAAAACAAAATAGATACAGTATACTTATAACAGTCATATTCACGCATTGTATAACAACATGAGTGCGTTTTTGTAACCACGAATGCTACAATTAAACATATCTATGTCTGAGCAAAGTTCATTGTAACATAAACACATTCGGTTCAAGGGGCTATTTTTTGCAACATTGTTTCTAGATAAGGTAACACTTAACAACTGCTGGTTACGCACAGATCGAGTAGGCACCCTAAATTTCAATGACCCCTGCAAGTTGCTGTCAGAGAAACTGTTGGCAATCGAATATAGAGCGGTCTATGTTGCGTCATTCTACCGTCTGTGTTACAAACTAAATAACTACAACATCCTTCTTACAATCCTGGGTCGTTCAATAGAGGCGTGAAGAAGCACCTTGCAGGTCGGCAAGGCGAGGGTGTCTAGCGCGGCAGTTTATCTCTCGCGTTATCTTCGACTGAGTGATTTTTTTGCAAATCAAATATAGCCTATATTACTTAAAAAATAATTTAGCATTATAATGGTGATTTTTTTTTAAATCGGTTAAGTAATTTTTGAGTTTATTCGTTACAAACATACATACAAATATAGTCATGTACTGCCGGCTGCGTAGAATAGTATCACCCCATATCCTCCAATGGGGTGTAAGGGGTTCCAAACAACAGCTGACGGAACCCAAGTCAACCTCACCTGCACGCGGTACACCCTGCCGAACAACAGACGAGGCTCTGGCGCTCCCCACCAACCCGCACTGGGCCAGCGTGGTGGGAAAAGGCCCAAACCCCCCCAAAATGGTATACAAACCCAACACAAGGCCCCAAGTGCCCGGCGGTACCGGAGGCCGTGCCAGCGGTGACGGACGTTGGCGAGGCGCCGGGACCAGGGGTGCCAAGAATCCCCGGGCGGCGGTGATCTCCCGTCATACGACTTTGGCCCTGGCAACATATAACACACGCACACTGCGGACCGAGGAGAAGCTGCTGGAACTAGAGGAAGAATTGAGTAGGATTCGCTGGAGTATAGTGGGATTATCCGAAGTCCGAAGACAGGGCGAGGACACGGTGATTCTTAAATCCGGCAACCTACTCTATTTCCGGGAGGGCGAAGATCTGTCCCAAGGTGGTGTCGGGTTTATTGTCCACAAGTCTCTCGTGAACAACATTGTACAGATCGAAAGTGTGTCGAATAGGGTGGCGTACCTTATACTCAGAATCACCAAACGGTATTCGTTGAAGGTCATACAGGTATACGCCCCGACCTCGACACACCCCGACGAGGAAGTGGAAGTAATGTATGAGGACATTTCTCGGGCAATACATGCTTCCAGGACCCACTACACTGTTGTAATGGGAGACTTCAACGCAAGGCTAGGCAAACGTGGCGATGATGAGTTGAAAGTGGGGCAATTTGGAACTGGAATCCGGAACTACCGTGGACAAATGCTAGCCGAATATATGGAGAGAGAGGGACTCTATATGATGAACTCTTTCTTCAAGAAACGGCTGCATCGGAAATGGACCTGGGAAAGTCCGGATGGTACAACAAAAAATGAGATTGACTTCATCATGTCGACTAAGACTCGGATATTCAATGATGTCTCTGTGATCAATTCGTTTAACACGGGAAGCGATCACCGAATGGTAAGAGGCACATTGAATCTCAACGTCAAATCCGAACGGTATCGACTGATGAAGTCTACGCTCCGCCCTGAAGCCATCCAGATCCAAAACCCCGAGCGCTTTCAACTCGAACTGCAAAATCGCTTCGAATGCCTGGAGGACTGCATAGATGTGGACACTTACAATGACAGGTTCGTGGAAGCTGTTCTTACGGTGGGTTCAAAACTTTTCAAACCCAGCCGTACAAAAAAAGCGAAGAAAATCTCAGAGCCCACATTAAAGCTGATGGAGGAAAGACGAGGGATGGTTCTGCAGTCTTCTGAAGATGCTCGTAGGCGTCGACAGCTCAACAAACATATCTCCAAGTGCTTAACTCGCGACATACGCCAATTTAATACAGAACGTATTAAAGAGGCCATCGAGCGGAACAAAGGCTCCAAAGTGTTCGCTAGAGATTTGTCGCTTGGAGAGAGCTTGCTGACGAAGCTGAAGACAGAGGACGGCAGAACCATCACATCACGACCTGAGCTTTTGGCCGAGATCGAAAACTTTTATGGACAGCTTTACGCGACATCACACCCACCTGTCATTCAGGCCACCGATCCAAGAGCCAAATTAACCCGACACTATACCGAAGATATCCCGGACGTCAGCCTGTACGAGATTAGTGTAGCTCTTAAACAGCTTAAGAACAACAAGGCGCCGGGTGATGACGGAGTGACAGCGGAGCTTCTGAAAGCAGGTGGACGACCGGTCCTGAAAGCTCTTCAGAGGCTATTTAACTCCGTTATACTCGAGGGCAAAACGCCAGAGGCATGGCATGGCGGCGTGGTGAGACTCTTCTTCAAAAAGGGCGACAGGGCCCAATTGAAGAACTATAGACCCATCACGCTGCTGAGTCATGTTTACAAGCTGTTTTCAAGAGTTATAACGAATCGTCTCGCGCGCAGGTTTGACGACTTCCAGCCTCCCGAACAAGCCGGATTCCGAAAAGGCTTCAGTACCATAGATCACATACATACGCTGCGGCAGGTTATACAGAAGACCGAAGAGTATAACCTGCCATTATGCTTAGCGTTCGTAGACTATGAGAAAGCCTTCGATTCTGTCGAGACCTGGGCAGTGCTCCAGTCACTCCAGAGGTGCCACATAGACTACCGATACATCCAAGTGTTGCGGTCACTGTACGAAAACGCCACTATGTCAGTTCGCCTTCAGGACCAGAATTCAAAACCCATACAGCTCCAGCGAGGCGTGAGACAGGGTGATGTTATATCGCCGAAACTGTTCACAGCTGCGTTGGAGGACGCGTTTAAGCTTCTGGACTGGAGAGGGCTTGGCATCAACATAAATGGCGAGTACATGACTCACCTTCGCTTTGCAGATGATATCGTGGTTATGGCTGAGACCTTGGAAGACCTGGGCGCAATGCTCGACGATCTCTGTAGAGTCTCCCAACAAGTGGGTTTTAAAATGAACATGGATAAGACGAAAATCATGTCTAATATCCATGTTGCACCCACTCCTGTAAAGGTTGGAAGCTCTACACTGGAAGTTGTCGACGATTATGTTTACCTGGGACAAACAGTCCAACTGGGCAAGTCCAACTTCCAGAAAGAGGTCAATCGACGAATCCAACTCGGCTGGGCAGCGTTCGGGAAGCTACGCGGCATATTCTCGGCCCATCTACCGCAGTGTCTCAAGACGAAAGTCTTTAATTCGTGTGTGTTGCCAGTGATGACTTACGGAACCGAAACGTGGCCGCTTACAATGGGCCTCATAAGAAGGCTCAAGGTCACCCAAAGGGCAATGGAGAGGGCTATGCTCGGAGTTTCTCTGCGTGATCATATCAGAAATGATGAGATCCGCAGGAGAACCAAGGTCACCGACATAGGCCAAAGAATTGCGAACCTCAAGTGGCAGTGGGCAGGGCACATTGCGAGAAGGACTGACGGCCGTTGGGGCGGAAAGGTCCTCGAGTGGCGACCACGTACCGGGAAACGCAGCGTTGGTAGGCCCCCCACAAGGTGGACTGACGATCTAGTTAAGGTCGCGGGAAGCCGCTGGATGCGGGCAGCGCAGGACCGACCGGTTTGGAGATCCTTGGGGGAGGCCTATGTCCAACAGTGGGCGTCTCTCGGCTGAAATGATGATGATGATATCCTCCAATGGGTGTCGTAGAAGGCGACTAGTGGATTAGCAAACGGGTATTGATCACCTTAACCTCCGTCGACCAATTCGCATTGGGCAAGCGTGGTGGACTACTGCCTAAACCTCCTTCGATGAGAAGGAGAGGCCTTGTGTTCCAGCAGTGAGTCGAATTATAAAAGCTGATGATTATGATGAAACATACAGATCTTTCCTCCCGCCTAAGATAGGTCGGGCTTGTTGTCTACTTAGGAATATGAGTTTATGACAAATCCGAAGTATTGTAAATATATAATTGTATCTGTGATTGTATCGTGATAAGTCCCGGTTACTAATATTTTTATTTTCATTACAAATTTTGTACTGTCCAACTATTTACTGGAGTAAATTTCTCGTTCCGCGTACGCCCCATTCCTATTTGCAGAGAACTTTTCCGTCGTAGTTAATTTATTTTCCGACTAAATCTTATAAATTCAGGCTCGCGAGCCGTCCGCACGCAATCTCAGTCAAACGTCGACTTTTTGATAACACCATTATGTATCGTGGATTTTTACCAACTCCGCCTAAAGTTGGACTTTGTTTATCGGAAGACGGATTGGTTGTGTGCGCTTAATGCTGCTATTTGGATTACGTTTATTATTTTATTACCTTATTACAGACGATTAGTCATTATTTTTAGGACTCGTTAATATTTTTAATACTTATAAACAATGAGAATTCTTGAAATTAATCACGTTACTTTTGTTTTAAGTTTACGTTGTTTTGATGATGCGATTATTCTTTTCACAATCCAACTTGAATTGTGTTTGTGTAGTATTCTATGGACTGCCCACAAATTTTTCACGTCAAAGATGAAAGTGACTTAGAAAACTCTCATTAAGCTAACCTCTTCTCCTTCATCATACCCTGCTCCCCTTCTCTACTATGTATTTTTTGGAGTCGGTGCGGTGTCTTGCTATCGACTATACTACTATATCCTTTAAAAAAAGAACAAGTACAATCGCGCGCGTAAGAACGAATGGTTAAACAGACTGGTAAAAAATAACCACGTGTGTTGAGCCTACGTATAGGTTTGCGCAGGTGCAATCACGCCCCTGAGAACGCGCGATAAAGACTAGACCGCACTATAGATAAATTATCGTGGCACTACGCGGCAACTAGCGGAACTGCCGCGTAGTGCGATCTATCTCATACATAGAAAAAATATTTAGCCGCGCCGTGTCACGCAGTTCCGCCTAGTGCGGTCTCAGCTTTAAGGTTACTTGTAAAGACAGCTATTGGTTTCCTCTTTCTCATCTCGTATACGCTCACTGTACTCCTTTTCTCACCCACCTGTATCATATCAACCATTTACGAGGAAGATTATTTCTATTACTAGATATCCACATGTTTACAAAGTCCAGTCGTCTGTAACAGTTTTAAGCATCAATAAACTTACAAGCGCTCTCGGGCAAAACCAGCCATCCGTTTTCCGGATCCAAAACATAATTTTCATATTGCTTTCACTAACAAAACTTCTCCATAAAACTGGCATACTGAAGTAAAAGAGTGAAGGGCTGATTACTTATTGGCATAAAAACTGCTAACAAATACAGCAAAATTCACCAACGAACCAGACCATTTAAATTAGGCCCGATAACTCGAAAACCGAATGAAAAGGGTTTAACCAGGAGTACTCCAATTAGTACGCTGTTATTTTTCCATTCCGACCAACGATTGGAACTGGGTCGTTTTAAAATCAATCCTATTACTTATTTCAGAAGTAATAATTTCTAGTGAAAGTGTTTTTGATGAATTTTAAATGGTAGTCGTTTACACAAAGACAATGGTCAAAGGTAGCGTCAAAGAGCTTGTTTTGTGAATCTGAGTCTCCGCGGCTGTTTTCTTTGAATAAGGGAAATTGATATCGACATTTTGAAGCTTTGAACTCAAAGCGGTCATTTCATAAAATTAATAAATATACAGATGTTTGGTACATGGTTACTATAACAAGCCCATGCTAACTCTTCTTTGTCCTATATCTTGCTGTTTATGTTGCTATTGTTGGTAACACCAAGCATCAGCTATAAAATATTTAAAACTATTGTTTGTTGTCTATGGGTCACTCTGACCGCGGCCATATTCTTTCCTTTACAAGCAACGATTGTACGTGTCGTGATATAAATTTATATATTTTTACCATCGAACCAATCTTTGATTCCAACATACTACCAGCGGCTACAACATCTACAGCCCACATTGTTGGTCCTTCGAGCCGGATATGAACCAGCGACCCATGGATCTACAGTCCACAGCTATCGAAGAAAGTGCTATAGGATTTGGAATTGAATTTTTACGACCGACGATAGTGCTTTTATGTATTTATATGACATGTGTGCTTAGTCATATAATTGCATATTTGTTAGGGTACTAGCTTGTTATTGTTTTTAGTTTGTTGAGGTCACGTAACATAAAGATTAAAAACCGGGTTTTAATTCATCAAAAATATATTTTTTGGTCCTTTTCAATAATAAAAAAAACATTCATTTTGTGAATGTTTTACGTATATTTTATTTCAATAATTGAACAATACCCAGTGAGTGATGGATGGTGACTTATCTATACCTACTTTATTACTCAATGTGCACAAATGACAGACCAAACTCATTACACAAACTCTATCCATCTCTCATAACGTTTACACTCTCGAAACTTCCACACAAATTTCCACTCAGTTCCAATTAATAACTTCGAGTGTTTTCCTTTAATTAGTTATAAGCGTTAGCCCGTTACGTTTGACGTAGTTAATACTTTTTATCGCTTAATGAATATTTGATATAAAAGGGGAATAAAAACCCCATGGTTTTTTAAACGAGCTGGAAGTGTTTATCGGGAATCAGTGTGACACTAATACGCCATGCGATGATAAAAACTCGACAGTTTTGAGTAATTAAGGAGGCCCATTAAAAAAGTTTTCGAACCTTTTTAGGGTTTCGTGAGCGTTTTTTCCAAAGATAAATTTTAGTCACGAATTTTACCTAGAGCCATAAAAGAGGTAGAAGAGATTTTTTTAAATTCGGTTCTTATTCTTAGCTCGCTAGTCATAATAAGGTTTGTGTGATAGACACGATAAGGATAACAGCACTACCTTTTGACAATACCTACCCGAAACAGTCATCATTATTAGTAGGAATAATTGAATGGAGATAACTTATAATTGGTAGGCTCACGGCTGCGGGAGCAGTCCTATTACGCATATTTGTAAAATTGAATATGGTTTTTCAGCGAACAGAAATTCTATAAACCATCGAAGCTTGAAGAAAGTACTGTCCTGTTTACCCAGAGTGCTGAGTAATTTTGAGTGTAACATCTGTTCTGGTTGTTGGCTTTTGTTTCTTAGTTGACTGAAGGTGTAGTTGCTTGTGGATTTGATGCCCCTTTGTCATAGAGAAGTGTGGTTTGAAAGAATATATAGATAGAAAAATCGAGAAAGGGATGTTCAAATGGTTCGGTCATATAGAAAGGATGTGTAAAAGTAGATTGACGAAAAGGATATATTATTAAAGGATCGTATTTAACTGGTCAGCAGATTAACCTTACCTAAACCTATGTAAATCCAGAATGAGTGACTAAAAATATTTAATGAGTGACTGACAAAAGATAAGTCGCCCATTTAGTATTTCAGTCGCTCATTGTGAAATTTTTTGCTTTTACGACTAGTTGCCGATTAGTCGGCAAATATTTGGTTGAAAATAGCTAAACTAAATGTAAAGATTAGCAATGACAAGCTAAACTCTTAGTAAAAAGTTTACGGTCTAGCGGTTTAGCTTAATATTTATGTACGGGTTGCTAAATAAAATTTGCTAAATTTGCTTTGTGTCCACAGCTAAACCTATTTAGCTGATGTTGTTAAACTTTGGATATGAATTACTAAAGTTTAGCCACAGAAGTATTAGCTAAAGAATTTAGTTAACGATTTTTTTGTTGGTAAAATGGCGTACTGCATGGCCGATACCGCCAGATTTGACTTTGTTTACCCACCAAATGTTACCAAAAGATCATTTTAAGGCAGATATTTCAGAGATAATTTTATAAGATTTTGAGTATGTTTGTATGTATGAAAGGCCTGTCCACTTTATCAGCATGCAGGTGTGACATTAAAACTAAACTAGTCTCCACGGAACCATGTTTAGGTCACGGTTAATATTTTCGAATTTCGGAAAGGAAAGTGTTAAGAAACGTCCCTTAAAACTTTTTTATGGTCGACTGGCATGGCTCGCTTAACAATAAAGTAATGAGACAGTTGACAGGGTGGCGACGTCTAGTCGCTGCCGGCCGTTCTTATGACAGCCCCTATCTGGGGGCGCACGCGATATGTGTTAATACTAACTGAGTTATAAACTGCTCAGTAAATATCTATGTGTATAGTCAATTTATTACTACACTTTGTAATACGACAACACGTTACAGAAGTTTCGTTTGGAATCGTGTCACAAGTATTTTTGGATATTCTAGTCAATATTTTTTATTTTATTTTATTTGGAAAATAAACAGCTTTTGCATATAATATAAAACAGAAGTCAATAATTACTTAGCCTAATTAGTTTTCACTGATAAAAACACAGATAACAAATATGACGTAAAGTTAATATAACAAATATGACGTAATATAGGCACATAAGTACCCTTCTCTAATGACAGTAGCATTTACATTTTTAAGAATTATAACAGTAGATAGTAAAAAAGATAAACAATATTTGAGATGAATCATGGACTAGGTACTTGGTATTGGTGCTTTGTACTTAGTAAGTGTTTCGTCTAATAAATTCTAAATCCCCAGAGGGCCTAGACAAGTAGCAAACGATACGTTTCTATCGAAGGAAATGACAATTTTTGACTACTACTATATTTGACACGACGGTCGCCATAGAGCTTTCTCACTATTACGTCAGTTTCAATATTCTTTTCGTTAAACGTTTGCCGCAATCGATTAGCCACTTGGCTAGGCTCTCTGGGCCTGTAGACGTAGTAACAATTAGAAACGATAACGAAGTTCGATAAGAACAAAATGTATGAGAGTCTTTAAATCACGTGGCCAATCGTAGCTCTAAGTTGGTAGCGAAATCTAAGACACTGCTACAAGCAATATGGCCGATGGTGAAGAATTTCTTATTGTTATGAAAAGATTACCACTTTCCTAAGCCCCCAGGTCACTTTTCGATACTGTTCATAGCCCAAATGACTGCATAAACGCTGATTACCTTAAATGGGTTTACGAACGACTGGTGATGGATGCCATAAGTTGATATAAGTCCGCACATTTTCCACCTATCAAACAACCTCCATAGTCTATTGGTTTGCCCAACTGAATAAGATCCAGGGGTACCGAACTCAAAGGGTATCCTTTAATTATAAGATAGCCAGGCCCTCGGTGGTTGAGGTTTCAACTTCAATCTTATCACAAATTAACAACATTACATTTTGTTAATAGTATTTTTTTTATTATATGAATGGACTCAACGTATTTTTTAATTTTGATTTAAGTATTTTAATTTAAGATTTCAAAACTTACTCATTCTAAATCGACGTAAATGCAACTGTAGGATTTTTGTGGGTTCATGTCTAGGGCTCTACAAAATTAAAAAAGAAAGATGACACAATTACTGTCAAATCTTAGAGGTTTGGTTTGGTTGAGTTACCATAAATAAAAAAAAAGATGGATCGCACAGACATTTTCTGATAATAATCATACGCTGTCCATTTTTGGTACATTTAGTTTTTTTATATCTCTTAATTAACAAGTAATAAATTCTAAAAAAAAAATATATAGCGTTCTAAATGACCAAAGCTCCAAATAGTTTGGTAATTATCATTGCTTGTTTTTTTTTAAAATGTTGTCAATCGAACATAAGGTGACATATAGGCTAAGGACTTACAACGTTCCTAAGATGGCCGTTAGCCAGACAGCTTTAAATAAGCGCAACTGTAAACCAAACAGTGCATTTTGTACCACCTTGGGGCCCGAACTTGAGACTTCTAAATTTAATTCAAGTAGGTGAACCATCACACCACTATAAAACTTTAAAAAATTACCACGAATAATGAATTAAAGTAGATCCTATTATTCCTATTTCAAGCAAACGTAGTCTATTAGCAAAAGTTTACAAAGAAGTGAGCTACTGTTTTTCTCTAAAAATACATTTAATCCCCTTATTAGCTCATTGAAATAACTTTAATTCCTTCTAAAAATAATCCTTAAAAAATCAAAACAACATGGTCGTGAGTCGCGCGTCGCGTTACAATAAATAACAATTTAAATCCCTGGATACACTTTCAAAATATTATCGCGACCATTAAGAACTACTGGAAAGAAAAAACTAATAAAATAACTAAGTTTAGTTAGCGATAGCAGCCAAAAATCAACGGAAACTCGCATAAATCAGTGTTTATTGCCCATTTAAATATCTACAACATTAAAAAGCATCACGTAATTCTGTTTATTACTTAAAAGTGACGTTAGTTAAAAAGTTAGTATGGTTAGTACAAACATATTTTATAACCTATTATGAAATTTCACGATCATAGAGTTCAAAGTCTATTAAAGAAATTTGTCAGTTTCTGGTAGTCTGTACTAAACATTGCGAGAATGGATGCACTTAAACAATTGATATGAAATAAACTTACATCAGATATACATACATTTAATCACGCGCATACTCCCTAAAGTAGTAGAGTAGTGCTTAAGGTAGAATTTGGTTACATAACTGGCAGTACGGGTCATTCAGTACATCAAAGTAGTGAAAGGTAGCAAGCCTATCGCCTACACAAAAAACGGCATTAACTCCAAAAGCTACTAAACATTTTGTGATCCAACAAACAAAAGCCAATCACAAGAGAGCGACCCCCTTGCGACCTCAAACCGCTGGAAGCGTACGGGAAGGCGGAGAAGGCTGTTCACGACGCTCCAGCTACCGGTCGGGGTGGCGGGCGATGGGATAGGGCCCCAATGCTTGCCAATATGCCCTCGTGAGTAAGAGGGCATTCAAGAGCCCTAGAATCCCCTCTTTACCCCAAGAGTTGGAGGATAGGCCTGTGAGGATTAATAAACGCTCCCGCGCAACTGACGATATGCGGAGAGAAGGGATCCGACAGTTTTAATGGGTATGTCAACTTTTAGGGTTGGTGACTCCCATATAACCCTGGTGGGGCCCTATACCCACTGCGGGTACGTGTAAAACGTATCCTGTCAAAAAAATTAACAAAAAGGCCCTCAGGACAGGTGTTACATTCTAAATTACTCAGCATAGAGTGTATTTTTTATGCACCCCCTTTGCAACACCCGGAGTTGCCTGTAAGACACCGACGGGATGAAAAGAGTTCCTATTAAAGACCAGGAACTCGACGGTTAAATACATCGAATTCTATGCCACGTGTCCCTTCCTCCAAAACCATGAGCTTATAAAGAGAGAGAGGTGAATGGGTGAGGTGAGGTGGGTGAGGGCGAGGCTGGCTAGTGCAGTGCTTTTACTTTCTCTTACATTTGTTTTCTTCGCATTTGAGCTGCACTTCCACTCACTAGTAATTGCTCGACCTTTTCAAAAAAGCCAACGGGGCTGAACTTGTCTACTGAAGCACGAAGCTCGAGATTTTGAAGACATTTGAAGCGACACTTGCAAATCACCCTCTTGTCCCTTTGATCTTTAAATGGTTTCTTCCAGCGAATCGTAATAATCAAATTTTTAAATAAATAGCGCTGTATTGTCACCCTAAAATTAGGTTGGCACGTTACTCGTGGTGTCAACTTATCAGGCTACGTAGTTGTCGTGCCCCAAGCAAATAATAATAAAGTCCTTCGAGGCTGTTAAATGGACAATGTGTCTGCTTTCCGCGTTCTATATAAAATTTTCGTAGCGGTAAATTTATTTTTTGTGACCTACTCGCCGACTGATAAAACTTGCTGTTTATTTTACGAGCGCGCTACCCTTGATGAATTTCTTTTAACGAACGTTAAGAACTCTTTTTAAATTTGCACAATTTATTTTCTTGGACGCTCGTGACTGTCGTCTGTGCTTTATTATTTGATCTTTTGCATTTCTCTAAGCAATATGGAATTAAAGCGTCATGGCCAAAGAGAAATGTAGAAAAAATCGTGGCGGCATACTTACAAAAGCGTTACTTAGAGGGGTGAATGGAATAAAAAATACGTATTTTCTAGCATTGCTAATGCTTTCTGTAAATTTTTACGAACACCCTTGTAATTCAAATTTGGTGCGTCCATCCCAGGGGAAATTGCAATCAAAAGAATTTTGTCTTTTACGCAGTGTCGTGGTTCTCTCAGTACGGGATAGGGCCATGACTAATCGGGGACAGCAACGCTTATGACATCACGGGGTATTACAATAAGTACAACGCCAGCCGCACTTTTGGTGCGTTTCGTACGAATTTGAACACGCACGAACGAGCCCGTCTCTCCGAATATGTACAATTAGTTCACAAGGCACCGTAGTACTCGGAGAGTCGGGATATTTCGTGCGTGTACGTACTAGTTAAATTCGCACGAGAACACATCTAATGGCCTAAGGCAGGTAATAAGTTGCTTAAAACCTCTGTTGTGTGAAACAATAAAGTTGAATAATTTGATTGCAATCGCTACCGGTTTGTTTGGAGCCAGTGTTAATTCTAATCTAAGCTGTCTGGCTAGGTAGGTACCAACGTGTGTAAGTCTGTCGTTATAACTATGGCGTTAATGGTACTGTTATGCTTCACGGCTAGTTCCTCAGTGGTTGCGAGTCTAGATGATGCTTGCTTTCACCCTTAGTCTTATCATCAGATTATGTGACTCTTACGCATTTGATGTAGAAGCACGTCACTGAATTTCTCTCAACAAGAGTAACCAGAAATATATTTTTAAATATCTGAAAAAAAAAACTTGCCAGTCTGTAGCTATAAAACGTTTAAACAAACAGATACATATTCCCAACTATTTGGGACACGGAACTTTTATAAAATGTTTTTATTTAAAACCAGAAAAAACACATCGAATACAGAACGAATCTCGCTGAACATTCATCCAATTGGCGTTAAACTTTTTAAAAATGGAACAGGGAACTGTTGATTTCATTTTGGCTTTAAGTTTGCAATCGGGATTGCAGCGTAAAATGTTATTAAAAGGCGTAAACACAATAAATAAATGAGTGCCAGTATCGCGGGAAAAGCCTTAAAATGACGGACTCTTAATTAAATGTAATGTAAACGAACACGAAGGCTTCCACGTAAATTATGGCCAGTAGATAGAGGATAGGACACGTTGACACGTCAGATTGGTAGTGAAAAATTTCGACCTCCTTTTTGTTAAGGCTTTTGGGAATTCGTTATTCACAAATGCTTTTTGTAACGAGTTTTTATTGTATTAACGAAAGCAAGCCCAACAATGTATGAAATGTGCCGATTACGTATTTAGTCTTTATAAATTACAGATTTAACTTTTTGCATACTATTTTTTTTAATTTTAGCCCAACGCAGGTTGTACGGTCCAACATTTACTGCATTGAAATTTGGATGTATTTTTATTTCAATTGCCTCACGTAGGGCTGTATAGAATATTGTTTGGCATGAATGTGTGGTTTGTCAAATGTTATGTAAAGGTGAAAAATCTAGTGTGTGTTATATATAGGTACTTCGCTTCTCATTATTTGTTTCATAGTTGCGCAGATCTAAAACAGCATCACATGACAAATTTGTACTGTATTTCATTGACATACCTTTTTACATCAGTCTGGCTAATGTACTTAATTCTATGCACTCTAACAATTTATTTTCAGTTCGTTAGGTTAGTTACATCTCTTTAGAATTCTTCCTCACGTACACAATTATTATATTGATGACACCGCGAAACTAAGTAATAAAGCACCTTGTATGAATAAGTCATAAAAATATAGTTAGAAAATGAAAATAACTACCTAATATTTTCTCACGGAATCCTTAATTCTTTAATTACCATTTCTTGGTACGTGTCGCACGTCACAATTAAAGTCAAAGTATTAACGGCCCAAATAAAGATATTCAAATAAAGACTCTCATTACTTCATAATTCACGCTTGTGAATAGTTCGAACATTTTTATGAAACATTTTAATGTATTTTAATTATTCGAGTGTGGTTCTTTGTACATTTTTAGTCCGACTAGATGTTCTTACAAAATTTATTTGGTTTAACATTTTACACACATACGATTATGCTCATAGTCCCAAGAGGGGCTAAGAAGTGTCTTTAGATAACATTTCGTTACACATAAAGCCACATCTGACAGTATAGGCCAAGCAGTGCATTTTGAATATATTACCTATCTACGTTGTTTAAGACCTCATAAAATTCCTAAGTGTATTAACATACTTATTTTGTATTCATAGTTTTATTAAGAGTCTTGATGTAAGGTTGATAATTTATTAAAATAATTTTGCTTTGACAGACTACTCAGACTACTTATTTGAGCCGTTTGGGGTAGAGACTCTGGGACCATGGGGTCCAGGAGCTCACCGACTTTTTCGGGATATGCAGAGTGGCTGTGACAGTAAGTGAGAATAAGGCTGGTTTGTATTTCGCACAAAAAATAAGTCTCGCGATTCAGCGCGAGGTAATGCGGCCAGTGTTATTGGTACACTTCCTATTTCAGAGGACTTAGGCGAAGTATTTTATCTTTAATTTAATAGTTTTTAAGTATTTTGTAGGTATCTAGTTTTAGTATCCCTTTTATAAAGTAGGTTTGATTAGTTTTTATTAAGTAGTTTTTGATATAGTCTCAATGTTTCATTAAGTGTTTATATTTTGCTTTTAGGTATTTTAACCTGCAGCTGAATCTTTACTTGTGAGTCATCGCGCTGACTTAGAAAAATTGGCCGGTTGTTAAAAAAGAAACATCAAAAATGTTTCCTGGCTTTTGTACCAAAATATTGGCCTAAAATTCCACGTACTTACTTAAACATTTTTCCGCCTATTCTGTCGTGTTTTCTTTGTATCTGTAATAGCTTTGACATAAAATCGGCACATTGCATTGCAGGCATGCGAGTGGCCGGCGACGTGACTGTTATCAGTGGCGGTCGCTTAGCATATCACTAGGCGCAGTCGCTTTTTGTAGCCTAGGCAACGGATTGTATGCCTGCAAGAAATAAGGCGAGCCACTGATGAACCGACATGCAATGCGAGAGACAAGAAAACTATTTATTATTAAATTTATTTTCAAAAAGAGATTACAATAATCCTAAAACAAGATGACATTGTATAGAACTTCATCTAGGTAGCCGTCACCGTATATAATATTATAATACTTACATAATAGAGTATCTTAATTTGCTAGTAGAACCTACTTGTAGATAGAGAGATGTCAAGTTAGGGATATCCCCTTCTTGATACCTTCTCTGGGAAAATCGGTGATTCTCCAATACGTAGGTGTGTAGCAACGACTTAAAACTGTCGAACGAGTTCGCATCTTTAACGTAAGATGGTAGTTTAGTATAAAATTGTATCAAAGAAAAGTAATTTTTCTTCCTAAATTACTACACGAGCGGGCTTGGTCAGCAATACAACTATTATAGATTCTTTTACGTCATTGACGGTCAGTGACGCCTCTCATCAAGGGGCCCGGGTTCAAATACTGGTAGGGACAAATGTTTGTATGATGAACAACATCATCATCATATTACTATCCACGAGCCATATTTGTTTTTATAAAAATACTAGTCACGTCAGCAAGAAGTGACAACTCTTTTGTTCAATCATATGTATTGTAACACATAAGGAGTAAAACAATAAAATTTATGTGTAACATACACATACATTTTTATGTTCGGCACTTCTTCTCTTTGATTATGATCTTTAAATAATAGTCTAGTCAACAAATTGAAATTGGTCTAAAACTCATTTTTGACGCCGCGCGCAAACCCTAAAAATTTAGCATGGAGACCCATTTTCAGCATAAAATTAAAATTTTAAATAATGGAGATAGAGTTCAGGCAGTCGGCAGTTTTTAATTGAAAATTTCCTCTTCATTACGAATCTTTTTTTAAAAAAAATCTTAATTATAATATTTTATGATATATTTTCGAAAATCGAAATGCATTTTTATCTTTAATTGTTTGTAACTTTTGTAATTGTTTTAAGTTGTAATCCTTCAGCACATTTTTCTAGACGTCATTCCAAATCCAATGAGCTATTACACATTATTTTAAGAGCAGTAGTCTCTATTTTAGACCATTTACTATAATCGAAATCTCACACTCCTCCGTGCACGCAATACGCTTAAAAAGTCTACAAAGTATTTTCTTTACGTGTATATTAGATATTTTATTTAAGTTAGTTTATAAAAATGACACATGAGTTCTTGATGATAATGTGCGCTAGATATGTGAGCATTGAAATATATTATCATGTGTACACGATTTGCGTATCCCTAGTATTTTTTTTCAACTATGCTGCGAAACGTTGTTTTAGTAATTTTCAAACTTTTGATGAATGAAGTCCGGATTTTATTTAGTTTAGTAATTTAGTTCCTTAGTCAAGTACCTTGATTAAAGTTCATTTTCAATGTTCATAAATGTTTTCCAATGATGCAATCAAAGGGTCAAAAATTATAACCATCCAAATTATTGAATGATGGCACTGTTTGTTTAATTTGAGGCGTGGAGGGACACGAAGTTTGGCAGGAATTTATGTCTTATGAAGTACTTAAACGAACAAACTTTAACAAACAAACAAATCCTTTTACTCAAAATTCTTTTTTCAAAAGTCGTCTCATTACTGTTGGGCATTATTTTTCGTTTCGTGACTTCTAGCTTTGTTACGTCGGAATGTCGTTTGAAGTATTACCTGTCGGTATTCCCGCAAAAATATTTAATGGTACTGCCAACAGTCCTATGAAGTAATTTTATTCAATTCTACATTAATTATTTCCAAGTTTCGCAACACGCGAGTAAGAGAATCTTTGTGTATTGAAACAATACTGTAATTGCCAACGTTTTCCACGTCTATTTCTCGTAATAGAAATTGCGATGCAGCACCGTTTTTACAAAGGAGAAATTTTAGTTTTTAAAATGTGAATATATATTTTTGTAATTGTAAGTTTTTGCTCGTTCGGCCGAACATGAGGTTATTTTGGACTCCTAACACTAAACAGCACTTATGTCCAGTACCAGAGTGATCATAGTGCTATCAGTCTCAAGATAGTGGGGGGGGGGGGGGGGGGGGGAGGTTTCATGCACTGCCTGCTCTGAACAATTATACTCGTAGACTCTGGACGGGGGGACCTTTGCTGAGAGTCACACTTGCTGGTCAAGACTGGTGGTTAGTGCAGCTGCCACTTATGCCCTCAAGTGATTTTCTAGTGTTGTAGGGTTCTAAGCGTCCCTGGCTTCGGTGACCTCTTATCATTACGCGCCTCATCTGATTGTCGGTTACCATCTTTGTAAAAAAAAAAAATGTGTCACGAGGTGTAACCACGCTAATCTCCAAAATCATGTATTTTTCAATAATGTATTTTTCAAAATTTGTTTAGCTGGGTCCAAATTAAACTGTAGGATAGATTTTATCTTGATGAGTAGTTTTTTATTGCAATTAAATGTTTATTAAAGACATTAGTATTGAATTAACGTTACCACAGCAATGCGTGGCCGGGTCAGCTAGATATTTATAAAAAAAAACGTAAACATACTAGCGTATTAGTATTAATAAAACATGCCCATTTAAACGAACTAAAATCAAGTGAGTACCTAAAGTAACCAAATTACGCAGCCACTAAGTTGACCAAATGAGGTGTTGACATACGTAAATAAAATAATATTCCCCTTTATCGTGACTCGAGGTCGGGGGCATAAATCAACCCAAAACACACGACGTACTAACCCGTGGCATACTCACTTAATACTCCTTACGAGTGATTAGTTTGGGCAATTAAAACGAATTAGGTTAATGTGTGACTTTCGACCGCAAAACTGGTTTTTAGTGATCCGCGATGAATGAATAGATTTTGTGGGAATAATTTTGGCTGAATATGTTTTTATGTATGACAAAATGTAAATCATTATTGCAGTAATTAAAAATGTCTAAAATTATATTACTGTTCGCGATCATCTTTCTGGGCTTCTACTAGTCTACTTTTCAATGGGAATTAAACTGTCAATTTCAATTTGGGTACCTTTCAGCACAAGACGCTCCCGAAATTCCGATATTGATCTATTAGCTATTTTTACATTTTTACATTATAATTGTCGTGATTCTGTCAATCTTACTTGTTATCTTTGCAATTTTTAAATTGTTTATCTTTGAATTGTTTATGGCCTACAAGGGTATATAATAGTGGAAAGAAGTACAAGAATTGCTCGTAGCTAAAATAAATGAAATAAAATATGAAAATAATTTAAAAATTCTATTTACCGGCTTTAGAAAGCACTTAAAACTGATCTGATGTTGAATTATACAATCGTAAGAAGTATGCCACTTTGGAAGCCAGAAATGTCAACCTATATAATAACCAAGGCTATTCCTGTATCACGTTGATCAGACGGTAAGAAATACAGCACAGAAGAGATCTAAATTATACCGCCATTAGCCAATTACGCTCAATTTCACAAGTCTTAAGCTTTTTATATACTGAAAATTTTAAAATATGTTACTTAAATGTCAAAAAGTGACAAACGATTGTCAAGACAGAATTGATTTTGGAGTGTCATTCTGTAATGCGGGCCTAAATTTTAAGTAATTGTATGTTTTAAAAAATGTTAATTTTTTTTCTAGTCTTTCTTTCTGGTCACAAATAAGTAAATGTTTAATACCATTTTTAATCGATCACGTTTAAATTAAATTTTATTTACAACTAAAGTAGACCGTGCGACAGACCACGCCACTAATACTAAAACTAAATAACATTGAACCTTATATCTACGGAACCCCAACGTACTTATGTGAGCCAATTCACTTTATTTATTTTTCTTGCCTCCGCCTTTATTTATCAGATGGCATTTATCACAATTTCCACCCCAATTAAAAATGTTGACTGCCTTTATGCGGCAAGAAACAGTTTTCGTTTAGAGTTTATTTCCTACTGTATACGTTTTGTTGGTTCGCTTGTTTTACAATTGTTTTTATTGCAGATCTAAAGTTTGAGACTTTAGTACCTGTGAGAGCTGTTAAATATTTTATGACACAATTGAAATAAAAATGCGTGTTAACAGAAAATCGCTTAAACGACTGATAGAAAACGACGGTGTTATTAAAAGTACAAAGGTTTTAATTTAAGATAGGTACTCAGAAGTACAGATTACTTAGATTTATTGGAATTCCTTGGACACAGGCAGTAAACAGCGTAATTAGGATTTGACGGAGTCGAAGACCGTAAAGTTAAAAACCGCGAAGTTCCTAGATTAAATATAGCTTAAGTGATATAAAAAGGTGTTCTATAGTAACCTAATCCTAACTTTTTTTTTGTTCACTTTAAATTTACATAAAAATTTAACCCCTAAAATAATTTGGCATATGGTACTTTATACAAAAGTTTTTTTTAGCCTTATCAGATTTTAGCCTAATTTTTTTAATAACAAATACAATCCGTATAATCATGTTTAAGCATAAAATTCACAAACATAATTTTAAAATGGCTGAATGGTATTAAGCAATAAGTTATATAAGCGTAATCATCTTAACCTACCCATCACTCAGACATGTAGGTCCAAAAAACACTAGACTCTCGACAAAATACGCCTAAAAACATTATGCAAATAAATATTATAGATAATTATATTAGTCTTTAATATAATTATGCCAAAATACATTATACTGCCGAAAATCAATCATGTCTAAGTATTATTATGCAAACAAAATATGCTATTGTGCCAAAGTATTTTAGGAATAAATAATATAATAATATATTTCCACGCTTACACCAATTATCTAGCCCAAAGTAAGTATCATTAAGAACTTGTGTTATGGATACTAGATAACGGACTTTTTTTAATATACATAATAATTTTAGATATTTTTATAAATAAACTTAAATAAATATATAAACAACCATGACTCGCAAACAAATATTCGTGTTCGTCACACAAACATTTGCCGCTACCAGGATTCGAACCCGGACCGCTTGATGTGTAGGCAGCTATACTGACCACTCCACCACGACGGTGACCGAATGGTGAATATATTATGTCAACGAAAGGGATCGCCGTTTTTAAGTGGTGGTTAGTATTATTTGTATGAAACTTCATACTTTAACGCACACTAATCAGCAGTGTAACGACACTGACTCGCCTCGGGAAAAGAAGCGATACGGCTAAGATCCCTTTCCTTAAATAGACGTGTGTTCTTAAATAGATAAATATAATATTCGAATAAGCATTAAAAATCTTTCGAAGAGTCCCGTAACATGACGAGGTCATAAAGTCACCATTTACAGATTTTAATATTATTCTTGTTTAGTTCCTTAGTTCAAGAAAATATTATTTTGTTTGCTTTTACATACCACATAGATGCATTTGCATAAAAATATACCATTATATTGTGTTTATGTTACACCTGACCAGAAATCGTTAATTAGCTGCGATCTGAGACATTCCATGTATTACCGCCCTAGTTAATAAATGTATTATTACAACATTGAATAATACCCTTCTATTCTGAAATGTCTAATTTTCAGCGGTAATATTAATTTCAAAACTTTTTATAACACTGTCGTTCTCATTTTATTATTAAAATTCTTTCTAAGTTTAAGTTTACCAGCCCTGCAGGACTCAATAGAAAATATTTCACGGAAACCCCGCCACTATAACTTTTGTCTGCGTTTGACAACCATCAACTCCCGGTCAGGGGTAACAAATCATTCTAACACCTGACCACGTTATCGCGGCACAACGTGAAAAATTACCGTCTCTCAAACGTTCGTCGACGCAGTTTTCCGCGCCGCCCAGTAGGGGGCGCTGTTGGTCATTAAAATAAATGGTTGGCGACAACTGGCGTTTAGCGGTTTTACACAATTAGGTAGTTGTGTTAGATTTTCTGTAGTAAATTAGTTTTCATTTTGTTAACAGCATTGTATTCTTTTAAAATTAAATATTATTCACATGTGTATTTAATTCGCAGTCTTAGAAATAGGGCAACTCTAATTTGTAGCATGGAAATAAAAGGATTAATAAGCATATAACGTATTTATGTACAAATCCCATAACTCAGGTGCTACATTCTATAGCTAAAAAGAATATACCTGGACTGCAGAGATAAATTTGACTGGGTTGTTGGCTTTTGCGTTTGATTGTTTACTGAAGGACTGTTACTTTTTTAGTTTGGTGCCCGTTTTGTGTAGATGACAGGCTATCAAACTAACACTATTTAGAGGTACTACATGGCCCAAAGTGCGAGATATGGCTTTGTGTTGCAAAATGTTACCTAAGGCTGTGCTCATTGGATTGCGAGCGTGATCATAATGTGTGTAAAAAGAATAAAGAAAGTTTAAGAAAAATATGTGTTATATAAATATTTTCGGAGCAAATAATATTTTTTATGTAGATTGATCTTAAATTCTCCGCATAACGCGTCCTAATTATTGCAACATTTTCAAAGTTACTTATTGTAAAAGCGTCAGTATGAATGAGGATGTAAATGTATTATTATTTAAATGAGTTGTTCATTTACCCGGTCTTGTAAATGCGTACTTCTCATGAGAGCATAATTTTCAAAGATCAAATTTGCCAACTATTCTACCTTATTGCACGTCTCTTTCGCCGTACTTTGTTCGAAATTCATATTCAATATTTAACTTGAAAACAGTTTAGAAATTGGGTAAAAGTTCAACTAGACGGCTACCAGTACGCTTCGGTAGATATCAAAGCTAATGTCCAGCAGAAAGGTTGTCGGAGAATTGTGAATTTTGAATAATCTTTTGAAATAAAAATAAAGCAAAATCGAACATTTGAAACGCTTTGAAGTTTCTTAAAGCTCTAGCTGTAAGCGTTATGAACATCATTCCTTTATGGAAATTTTAAAAGAAAACGAGATATATTTAAAACTAAGAAAAAGCATTTAAAATATTTATCTTCAAATGTAATATGTCTTCTTTTTCCTTTAGGTATATGTTTTTTATAAGTATAGGAATTGAAAGTAGTTAGAAACGAAATTAAGTCTGTGCGCCATTTCGATAAGAGTTACCTACATTTCTCATAGACCAATATAAATTGAGAGATATATAAATAAACATTTTAGTTTTGCACTCACATCTGTACAAAACAATCAAAAAACAACCACCAAATATAAATCAATAATTTTTATTTTGAGAGTAGGAAAACTCTTGTCAACTTGAAGCAATAATAACACTTTAAGATTAATGTATATTATAAGTTCCATACACGCTAACTTGTAAATGTTTTTGGGTTCTATAAATACTTAGGTGTATCAAAAAGTGGACTTACAGCAAATTTCTGCACCCAATATAGGTAGAATGCCTGTCTAATTGTTTCATCAATTGTTATGTGCTATTTGGTTTTTGCAATACTGAGTCGCGATTCTATGCTCTATAGCTATTTGTTATAAAGTCTTACAAATCGAAAGAAGTAAATGACAAAACGAAATTAAATTAAAACCTAATGAAAATTGCAGCATTACGACACGCTGTTAGATATTAAATTTAATCATACTGAACAAAAAGTATACGTCAGTAAAGACAGAAACTACTAGTACATTTTACGACAATACCTATAATAAAATGTCTGCAATATGTCTTTAAACACAAAATCCTATAAATACTTGCCCACCCAAACGTCGTTTACTGAAATCATAAAACAAAATAGAAACGACTGTCGTCTAATATTGCAAATGAATTTTTCTTGGGGAACGACCTCTCTGATATTAATCCTTAGTAAATTAAGATTAAGATAGAAAGTCGTATAAGCGGGTGTCGTCAGAAGTTTTTCATATCGTTCAAGCAGAAAACATTGGCACAGAGTTTCATCT
Organism: Elophila nymphaeata; assembly: GCA_955850985.1. Classification (NCBI taxonomy): domain Eukaryota; kingdom Metazoa; phylum Arthropoda; class Insecta; order Lepidoptera; family Crambidae; genus Elophila; species Elophila nymphaeata. The sequence goes on from OY039079.1 coordinate 16,341,072, forward strand.
GTCATAAAAGGGGGAAAACTTTACAAATCTTCGGATTTCTTACGCTTTTAGGGACACGTAATATATTTATCTACCCCTCGACACATTCACAATGGCAGGAGTTCGTCACTTTAGGGATTACTTAAACGTCTCAGTTGACACTGATTGCTGAAATTTTAACTCATAATGTAAGGCCGTTTACATACGCACTTGTACGTATTCAGTTTTAAGTAACATTCTGTTTAATGTTGATAATGGTAAAATTTGTGCGACGATATATTAATTTCTTTAGCTTATTTCCCCTATTAAGCTACTCGGCTAATACTTCTCTTACTTTTACAGCTCTGATTGATTTGACTGGATTAGTTGACTATAAGCCATCATCATTAGATTCATTAGAATAATCTCACTGTTCATATTCAACGTTACTTATATTCACTAAAATTTAAATATTTTGATGACAATGTCGTCGCCATGAATATACTTATTTAAAATTTACGTATCAGCGAATTTCTTGATTTCTTTGTTCTGTTAAATCTATCAAGACAGTAATGTTGGCATTTATATTTTTATAGACAAGCCACAAATTTTGCTATAAATCTTAAAAGTGGTAAACTGCCACTAATACTGAAACGTTTTTAAAGAAAAAACTAAGCAGACACAGTATACATGAAAGCATTCTGCATCGTGTAGAATGAACTCATAACACTTTTATGACTGCTAGCAAGTTAACACAGCACCTCTTCGGAGATATGATGTCGTTAAAAACGCCCGCCAACCGCGCAATCGGGCGGTTTATGTCGGGACTGTCATCTTAATTAAACAGTTGTGTTTTTGCCTTTTTTAAGAATGAAACAACGAATAATATTGTAGTAATTTTGCACTGGATTCCTGCTGGCATTTTTGCGGTAATTCATCTTATTTTAAGCCTGCTTTCCACCTAAGCGGAGACGAGAGTACAGACATGTGCTTTTAGCAACCAATAGAATTTCGTTGCTTACACATCTCATCTTCAGTCATTTTTAGTGGAAACGGCTAAGCAATAAAGAGAAGATGTTTTTTTATGTTAAGTTGTTTGATTGAAAGGCTCGGTGACGCCGGGCTGACGGCTGCCCGTAATATTAACCTTATCATTCCGGATAAACAAATTACTTCTATACGCAACGTCATCGATTGCTGCCGTCTTGGACTTAAAGGAGTGTCACCTCGCGTTGATAAATAAAATTTGACTTCCATAAGCGTACAAATTTTACATAAATGAGCAAAGAAATTTTGACTTTAACTTTGTACTGTGGCTATGAAAATTGTGTAGGGTAGAACTTAATCCTTGCTGGTGTATGCATTTTTCTCACGGCTCTAGTTCCCGCCTATATTATGCAATAAATCGATATACCGCTGCGTTAACACACCAATAACAGTTTGTTCTCGTTTGACGCTCATTTAGAAAGGTAAACAGCCGACGAAACGACCAATATGAGCGTCTAAACAGCACACATTAGCTGTTTATACCTGCTTTTATGAATTTCCAACTGTATTTAAATTTGTAGGCGTATTAGGCCAGAATCTATGGTCTGATAATGCGCTGATTACGTTACGGAGTTACTTTGTGAAGGGCTGTTAAAATGTAGTGGGATTTCACATGGAAAAATGGCTGTGATAGTCGTAATACACACACCAAAAAATATTGAGTTCACTAAGAAAAATAGAGGAACCTATATTTTTATAATGATTTTTGAAAATCTGTGTAAAAATAATAATTAAATCTATACAAAGTATAAAATGAAGTCGCTATTTTGTATGCGCTTTGAACTTTTAAACAACGCAATGGATTTCAATGCGGTTATCAACAATAGATAGTAATTCAAGAGGAAGGCTAATATGTATAATTTGTAAAGGTCTCTAGTATAAAATAAATCGGGTCGTTACGTTCCCTAAAATATGGTTGAGCGAAGCGATGGCTGATTCTTGCGTCATGCCTGTGAACAGGTGCCGCCAGCGGGGCCTGGTCATCTCATGTTTTCTTGATTGATGTAAACGTAGGTCAATTAGTTGTTATCTTTAGATGGACAATTGTATGACACATGCAATAATAATATGTAATAATTGTTTTTTTTTTGTATACCACACATTGTATTCTTTTATCATTGTTAACCGGAGGATCTTAAATGTATGCTTACCACTTATATTGAGAGGAATATCTGTAAGTACCTATCTAACAATAACATAAAATGGTGGTGGGTATCAAAATTTAAATTGCATAGTTCAATAATAAGATTAATTAAATTATATTGAAAAGCTTTTCACAAGATAAATAATCCAAATGCGTGGGAGTAATAACTACCCAAACTTTACGCATGTTAAAATGTAACTTAAATTATATTGATAATTATTTATTGACTTGCATTGATGTTTTGAAATCATTACGAAATTGTAAGCTGTGGAGTTTCTTTCGCCATTTCTTCTCCATCTCAGCATAATAATAATTATTCGTCCCGAAGTGGTGGTAGGGTTTTGACGATTTAAAAGTACTTAGCAAAGTCCATTTAAATAAAGAGCTTTTTCATCTTCATTTTCATTTTTCATTTTCAAAGTAATAGCTTTTTTATGTTATTTTTGTTTTTGTATGTATTGTTAGGTACCATTTAACACCAGGCCGCAAGCTTTTTTGCCGTTTCGTAATATATAAAAAAATATTAGTTGGTCAGCTCTACATGCTTTCCGTAGCCTAACAGACGCTTGTACACAGACGTGACACTCGCGTGCTGCCAAGAAATTCATCCGTACTCTAGAGGTTAGAAAGGGCCAAATAGGAAGTAAGCGGATTCAAGGTACCTATAGTTCTGTAGCTGACTGTACGTTAACGTTAGATTTTCACGATCGAGCGAGTTGACGACAAATTAAAATAGGTAAAATCGAAAGTTGCCAATTCGCGCGCGCTCCTGAGTTTCACAGTCGCCAGTTGACGAACAAGCCCGAGCGCGTGACGACTGGTTTATTTAGGTACATGTCTGTGTGCATCAGTGCTGCTACTGAACGGTCCTGTATTGACGCACACATAATGAGATAAAAATTCTCTATAGAAAAAGAACAAATTTACTTTCTATCATACTATACATATTTATATACTTTATTAATATTATAAAGATCTAGCTGACCCGGCAAACTGTATTTTGCCTTACAAAAATGATTAAATTACTAAAATGGCTATAAAAAAATAGGGGTTGGTGATAACAAAGTAAAAATTTAGAGTTGTATGTATTTTTAATGCCACATAATTAAAAGATAAAAACAAAAAATTTCGTCCAAAAATTGAAAAAAAAATTAGGGGTGGATTACCCTTAACATTTAGGGGGATAAAAAATAAATGTTGTACGATTCTCAGACCTACCCAATATGCACACAAAATTTCATGAGAATCGGGAAAGCCGTTTCGGAGGAGTTTAACCACAAACACCGCGACACGAAAATTTTATATATTAGATGTTTGTAATCAATAATCTCTAAAACTACTGGGACCATATTAAAAATCCTTTCACCCTTAGATTGCCACTTATTCACTGATTAGTCTACGCAATATTAAATTTGTAAAAAATATACGTGGATAAAGTCGCAGGCGAAGCGCTAGTCTTTAATAAAGCCATAAGCACTATGTAAACTGCATGTTGTTGTATACTCGAACTGAAATACAATTGCTATAAAGGAACATTTAAAGTAAATACCTACGCAACAACCCGTTAACTTTATGAACTGCCAAGAATAACAGCGAAACATCCAGACGGTATTAAAAAAAATGTCCCCAATTCTGCCGTCCGGGTAGTTCGATGCAAACGACGCGTAAACAGCGTAGATTAAACGCAGTCGGCTATGTAACTGCTATGACAATTTTTGCAGTGAACAATGAGATAGTAGGATGCCTTTCCCAATTATATTTCTTCTGTAAAAAGATACACATGCAAAGACCAGTGTAGTCCCTCAACATTTCAGTCGAGAGACGCCCAATGTTAGACATAGGCCTCCCCCAAGGATCTCCTATCAGTCCTGCGCTGCCCGCATCCAGCGGCTTCCCGTGACCGTGTAAAAATAATTGAAGACATGAGTGGATGAAGGGTGCATGATACAAATTCCACATTTTGGGATAATGGGCTTCAAAGTTGTGACACTTTATTTGAAGATATTATGGGTTTTGATGCTGAGACTATGAATATTATGTGTCCAAATAATGTTAATTATATGTTTTTCCTTTTATATAGAGGGAGAAATAAAAAACTAATAAGAATATTTATTTATTTAAAAAAATGTGTACATAACTTCTTCATTCATAACTTTATGACACGAATTTGCAGATCTAATTAAGGAATGAATGGGAGAAGATTACATAATCTCTTTCATTTACTCTTGTGTAACAAGTTACAAATAAAATAGCTACAAAATCGAAATTACAAATTGAAAAGTTAAAACAAAATTAATAACGTAAGTACTTAGATTAAGTTTGGTTGATAATATTTTGGTAATAGTATCGATATTCTGGTTTTATAATTTTTATCTGTTCATTAATATTATCGTTCTTTTCTTCAGAAATTGTACCGTATTTTCTGCCAATGCCTTTTTTTAAATTTATTTGTTTATAGATACACAGTTACAGTTTTAAATATTTATATCTGCATAGCGTTCAACTTCGATGTCTCCTCTTTGACCTCTCTTTTTTAATATATTAACCTTTCTAAATGTTCTCATATCATCGTAACATTCTTTATATAAGTAGTAACCATATTATTCCACTCTTATCCATTTGATTCCATCTCTGAAGGATCATCATCATCATTTAAGCCGAGAGACGCCCACTGTTGGACATAGGCCTCCCCCAAGGATCTCCAAACCTGCGCTGCCCGCATCCAGCGGCTTCCCGCGACCTTTACTAGATCGTCAGTCCACCTTTTGGGAGGCCTACCAACGCTGCGTTTCCCGGTACGTGGTCGCCACTTGAGGACCTTTCCGCCTAAATGGCCGTCAGTCCTCCTAGCAATGTTCTTTGGCCTATGTCGGTGACCTTGGTTCTCCTGCGGATCTCATCATTTCTGATCACGCAGAGAAACTCCAAGCATAGCCCTCTCCATTGCCCTTTGGGTGACCTTGAGCCTCCTTATGAGGCCCATTGTAAGCGGCCATGTTTCGATTCCATAAGTCATCCTGGCAACACACACGAATTAAAGACTTTCGTCTTGAGACACTGCGGTAGATGGGCCGAGAATTTGCCGCGTAGCTTCCTGAACGCTGCCCAGCCGAGTTGGATTCGCCGATTGACCTCTTTCTGGAACTTGGACTTACCCAGTTGGACTGTTTGTCCCAGGTAAACATAATCGTCAACAACTTCAAGAGCTTCCAACCTTTACAGGAGTTTGTGCGACATGGAAATTCGGCATGATTTTCGTCTTATCCATGTTCATTTTAAGACCCACTTATTGAGAGACTCTACAGAGATCGTCGACCATTGTGCCCAGGGTCTTCCAAGGTCTCAGCCATAACCACGACATCATCTGCAAAGCGAAGGTGAGTCATGTACTCGCCATTTATGTTGATGCCAAGCCCTCTCCAGTCCAGAAGCTTAAAACGCGTCCTCCAACGCAGCTGTGAACAGTTTCGGCGATATAACAGCGAGGCGATATAAAATGATCTGTCATATCAATAACGACATTATTTCGAGATGCTTTGCATAAAATCTCTCGGTATTGTTCAGGTGCATATATATTGCTTCATGCTTGCGCAGTACTTTTTCAATTCGGCCAAAGTCTCTGTCAGAGTCAAGATAGGAATTACCAACTTCTGAAAATTTGTGATCAATTACCTTAAAGTAGCCCTTTTTTATCATAATATATTGATACATTAATACCTATTGAAATTTTTATTTTGTCCCGCGCATGAGTCTGACCATATGAGTAGATGTTGTTTATTACGACATGAAAGATCCACTTCGACAAACCTAAGTAGAGTGCTTGCTACTTCAATACTACCTCGGTCGGCTACGTCTACGCCTTGGTCAATAACGTGGATACCTAAATTATAAAACCAAATCTGGCGTAAATAGAATGCCTTGGATGTTGGTATTTTTGGCAGAGTCATGGTCTGCTGTAGGTCTATGGATATGTACAATAAACTGGGGTAGGCTCGAGCTCCTTGGTGGGGACATTATATGAGCTGTTGATGATGATGATGAAGAAACATACGTAAACACTAACTGTTTAAATTAAAATAAGATAAAAAGGATTTACTACATGCGCGTTAAACACTTGTCGCTGTGCAAATGAATGCAATGTCTATGAACGAATGAGACAAGTATGCGACATAACCCCTTCTTTCATTATCACAGAGCTCGGAGACGCGTTCGTGTACACTTATCTCCTTCTTCTGCTTTAAGAAACATATTAATTGGAATTATTTTAGATAAAAGAAAAAGCTAAGTCTCCATAACACTTTCATTCAAGATGCTAATAGTTTAATCTTAGCACATATCACCTTCATCTTATCGTATTTTTTAAAGTAAACCCAAACTTAGTTGTTTTAAGATCTAATATCATTTGTAAGTACATAACACCTTCATTTATGGCAAAAAATCAAAATTCTTAAAAATGTAACATAGCTCCTTCATCCACTCATGTCTTCAATTATAATGTTATATTTAAGAGATTACAAAATTAAACTACTTAATAAAAACTAATCAAATCTACTATAAAAGAAATACTAAAACTAGATACCTGCAAAATACTTAAAAACTACTAAATTAAAGATAAAATAATTCACCTAAGTCCTCTGAAACAAGAAGTGTACCAATAACACTGGCTGCATTACCTCGCGCTGAATCGCGAGGCTTATTTTTTGTGCGAAATACAAACCAGCCTTATTGTCACTTACTGTGTCACGTAGCCGCTCTGCAATATCCCGAAAAAGAAAGTCGGTGAGCTCCTGGACCCCATGGTCCCAGAGTCTCTAGGCCAAACGGCTCAAATAAGTAGTCTCCTGAGATAGCGGCGTATTTGCGCCGTTTGAGAGATTCAGCGGAAGCTGCAGCCATATTTTTTTTTTGTATTCTACAAAGCAATAAACAGCATTGCTTTTTAAAAACTCTGCTGCTCATCCTTTACTATGTAAATATTCTAGCATAATAAAAAGAAACACAGTTTTCTCCATTCCCCCTGGTTACACACTAAATACGTGCCCGAACAATGCATAATTAAAACGGAAGAGGAGTGCGTTACTATCTCAAGGGGGTTCATTAGGTTTTGGATGTCCTGGCTAACAAGATGAAGCAGGCAATTACTATGGATAAATTAGTTTATTACGAAAATAGTCCTTGTTAGCTGACACTTGTATTCATTTACAGCTTTGATAATACTTCGACGGACAAAGCAGCTTTTTTCTGTAGTCGGTCCAAGACGTTGTAGTGTGTTACGCGAATCTTCTTATCTCATTTATAATTAGATGTGTTTGTAATAATATAGACTTCATAAGAGCAACTCAATGGTTTTTATCTTATCCTATTTGAAATTTAGCGATTTAGTCTATACTAATATTATAATGTTAAAGAGTTTGTTTGTTTGAACGCGCTAATCTCAGGAACTACTGATTCAAATTGAAAAAATATTTTTGTGTTGGATACTCCATTTATCGAGGAAGGCTATATATTATAAAACATTATAACACGCGAACAAAGTCACGGGCACAGCTAGTTTTAGATAAAACATTGTAAACACTAATTTAGTTAAAGCAGCTCTTGTTTGCTCTTGCAAGTAAGTACCTACTAAGCTATTACTAAGTGATTACCAAACTAAGTCATTGTTAAAGTCATAAAAATTGTTGTTTGAGTAATTACTATTACGTTATGGAAAATTTTTCTCTAAAACAGACAACGTGTTTTAACGTCAACTCATATTTATGTTCAATAAAAGACAATCGCCGACAAGTATCTCGTGAAGAACTCTGTTGATCCACCCCTCAATAGCATAAGGTGAATTTTCGTCAATCAAAGGATTTACATTACACTCGAAGCTGACAACGTTCTTAGGTTACAATCCGGGACTTAGCAATATGACACGTTGACTGTACTGAAGCCAGTTAAAAATCAGTTTTGAAGGGTGATGGGAGAGTTTAATCGGTGACATAACGTTCTTAGGAATTTAAAGAATTCAAATATTTTTATGCTAAAAGAGCGTAATTTTGTGTACCCTCCAACGTATAAAGTGGTTATCGACATTATAATGTTTTTAATGCTTTTCAATTTATATTAAATGCTAGTTTTAAAACCGCTTTATGTATATTTTTTGGAATTTTGTTATTGAAATATCTATTTCATCATTTTGCTTTATCAATTTGAAAGTATACTCTTACGATCGTAACCGTGGGTTTCTTTCCCAACACCATCGTCGTATTAATTTATTAAGAAAGGTATGTAAAAAGGTTAGCTTATCCATAAGCGATATCTCTTCTAGCCAATCTTGGCTTTAGTTTAATAAAAAATAAATAAATATAAATTTAAGTTTATAAAAATACAAATAAAGAAATAAAAAGTGCAGGAGCGCTTAACATAATATTGTTAAGAAATGAATGCTTTGACTTTGATAGTAGAGATGACAGCGCTTTGTTCCAGCAGATCCACTCAAAGTAAATACATATTTTTCTAGTAGCAAAATTTTAGTCGTCTTAAGGCTGACACTATGGCTATGAACAAGTGGATCGCCCGCCGGAATTAGCTAGGGGTTACGACTTAGATCCTCGGTGGAGTACGTGGCTTTGTTTGGTTCATGGTAGGATCTGTTAAAGGTTCGCCTACGACCATCTTATCAAAGTCTGTAACCATAATTTGTTATGTATGTTTCTTCATTATCTAGTATAACCGAAGTTTATACATAGTTACATTATTATCAAGGTCATATTTCCAAAAGGCCAGAAGTTTACAATAATAATTGATTTCAAATCATGTCCCTATTATGTTAGTAACAATGTTCTTATATGCTAAGGTTAGTAACAAAGAAATTATATTAAATTACGACATATAAAATTAAAATTTATACATTTTATCATTTATGTGAATATTTATCCATCTACTAAGTAATAGTGGTACTTAATTTGGGCTAGATAATTGGTGAGCGTGGAAAAATAATTAAAATCAATAAAAAGAGTTTAATTAGTTCCAAATGAAGCTCAAATCCATCGTCTACCTTACCATTACTTTACTATCAGGTGAAACAAAACGCAATAGGGCAGCTGCCAGAGATAATTACACACTATATCAAAATCGGATGAATAGTTTAGGCGCTACCTAGGCGCTACGGAGTGACATACGTAAATACATACATACATAGACTGCTAAAATCATAACCTTTTCCGGTAAAAAGATGGCAAACTAGCATACGAATCGGTCATCGTAGCATATAGACGCTTAAAACATTAAGGTGTCACTCACATGCTGCCAACGCTATGGTGTTACTCTACTTAAATTAAACTTACTACAATACTTACTAAAATAAAATTCGGCTATTTAAAAATTGGATTATTGAGAACCTACTAAACGCCTTTAGCTGCCGATTTTACTCAGTGCGCGCTATCGTCAGTTCTAATCAAAATTTACATACCAAATCCTGGTCAGAAAAAAAACGAGAGCTCCAAATTAATCGTGTTTCATAATCCTGCTTGCCCTTTATCGGATTGGGCCCAATCCTGGCCGAATATTCACGACATCGATCGCGGACGATAGCCAGTATTTTGTGCAGTTAATTATCCGGAGCACTGCTGGCTTAATCCGAGCAGTCACGTGACACGCACGTGCCGTTCTCGAGTGGTACATCTTCGAGTGGTCGATAGTTCGGTCGAGTTGTCTGAAGTCGAGTGCGGTAGAACTAAGTCAGACATTCGATATACAATCGAGTAGTGAAAATCTTAAATAGTAAAATGATTGAAAATAGTACAAAATTAAATAAAAGACGAATAACAAAAAGTACTAACCACGATGAAATGCTGACAATAAAAAAAAAACTATTTTATTGTTCTCGTTTTTCATTTTCTATTTAATTTGGTACTTTATAGTCATGCCACATAAAATTTAACCTCCTCAATGTTAACTTAATAATATTTTGCTTCTACTCCTGACGATTTCCAGTTATTTTAAGATTTTGCGGTAAAACAAAAAACGTATTTATTGTTAAAAAAAATAATGCGATGGAAATTTTATTCAAAATGTTAGACGTTTTTATGTATATACATAGCCTATAATAAGTTCGATCGTTTTTAAGATAAGTTCTATGAACTTTTGATAAAAGAATATTCTTAAAAACGTATCTTAAAAACGATTGAACTTATTATAGGCTGCACAAATAAAGACCACTGAACTAAAATGAACAATCAGCTACATAATCAAAATTAAACAACGAGTAATTCGTAGGTATCAAATATCGAACGATACAAAATAGACCCACCAGAATCGCCTGACGTAGTAGGATTAAATTTTATATCAAATATTTATACAAGGCCGACGTAATGAGTATCGGTATTTAATAAAACTTAACATTTTGATTTGAAGCAATATTTTATTTACTTTACTTTTAAATTGTCAACTTAGATTCCTTTGTAAATTACTTTTTCTTCAATTTATTCGATAATCATTCGTAAGATTAATAGAGTTACCCCATGAGGCTGATAGTAACCTACAGTGTACTAAAGCTTCGTTAAAATAAAAGATTAAAAATAAAAAAAAGAATAGATATACATATAAGTAAATCGGAAGATAATTCAGAGAATATGGTAAAGGTTATATAATGAAATGTATGTACTTTTAAGTGAGTAATTTTTTACGTTCTATGATTGGTGGACAAACCCACCACCTTCCCATGGCCTGACGCAACCTTACGGTTATACAGGCCGAATCACGGGAGAGTGCGCTGCTAGTTGCCGGAGGCTCTGGTTTCACAGCGCACCTTAATCTCTCCTACAAGTTATTGTTTGTCTGTCTTCCTTGTCCCTATGGTCCTTCTCCCCTTTCTGGGGCGGACACCACTCGTACGCCTTCGGTGCCTTCCAGGTCGTCCGAGCCCACCCGAAGTGGTACCGCTAGCTCCCACTGCCCAGTCTTCTGCCTCTTCTGCGGCGTCTTCTCTCTTCACCTCTCTCTCTCTAGCCCACTCCTAATCTCTAGCCCACTCCTAATGATTGGTGGACAGTCATATGGCCTGCCTAATGGTAAGCAGTCACCTCAGCCTATAGACGCTTGTAACACTGACGTAATAATCGCGCCAACCTGGTCCCCCTCCCTACCCCGCGGAGCTCAGGCAACCTTACACACCACCAGAAACACAACACCACAAAAATGTAGTGTTATTTGACTGTGGTCTTCTGTAAGGTGAAGGTACTACCCCATTTCCGGTCGAACCCCAGTACCCGTTATGAGGAAAGTATAAAAAGTGACTATGAATTACTCTACCGAGTTTTCTAGTTCTTTTATTAACTAAAAGTATATATTGAAATATATTATAATAATAAAGCATTTATTTGCCAGAATACAGTTATAACAAGATCTTGCACAGTATTATACGATTTCAGTCAGTGAATGCGTTCACTGGTCAGTGAGCTACAGCGTACAAATTTTTTCAAAAGTTATTAAACGAGTTTTGTCATATTTACGAATTATTTGAATTACTACATTATTACTCATTTATTCTCAGTCAATTATACAAATTTACAAATTAAGCATTACAAAACAAAAGATTATATTAAATTTAAATTACATTGTTTGCTTATAGTCTAGGTATAGAGTAAAAACAATGTTTGAGAAACCGTATACGTATTTAAATATAGATTAGAGTTTTCATCTCATCAGAGTTTTGCCTTAACTTAACAAAAAGAAAATTGACAGCTTTTTAAAATGTCAAATACAGTGATAATTTTTATTGTTTGTTATTTTTTAGTCAAGATGTTCGAACTGAAAAATTCCCATTGAAAATGCTTCAGTGATCTAACAGAACAAATTGGGTAACAATTTCAATATATTTAACACGACATTTGCAAGAAAGAAATGAAACAATCTTCATCACATATAAAGAGCAAATGAAAAGTCCAAACATTCTGTAACAAAATTCGAATGCAATATAAAATAAAAGGGAGCTCATTCTCGTATGTAGGTGAAAGGTTTCAAACAAATCTTTTATGATTCAACGAATGTGCAAATAATGGCAATATGAAAAACTTTTCCTACTTTTCATAGAGTGGGCTTTCAATATTTTGTATACGATGTACTTGAAAAGCTACAGTGGCGAATGGGAAAACAAACAAAAAAATAGGTGTTGGTTCTTTTATACCTTGAAATAAAAATAAAAAAATTAAGAATGTAAGAATATGAAATAAATTTAAGAATAATAATTTGTTCTATAAATATTTGTATCGATTTTTTAAATATTTCTAATGTGTACCAAATACCATGAGAAGAAAAATGTAGAAAAGCAATTTTAGAAAATCTTCATTCTTGTACTGACTTCGGATTTTAGTACACGATGTTCTGCGACCCGCTTTCAACTAGCAGGACCTCAGCAATGAAACTTTTAAATAAAAAAAGGAATCTAAAATAAACTCCGAATGGCACTTTTCGTAAATTATTTATCAAATTTGAGATTATATTTGAACTTGAAATATGTCATAAAATTATAAAACAACATTATTTTTTATTTCATCATGTTTAACCTTTTAAACGCAATCACAACCAATTTCACGAACATAGTTTTAAGTATAGATAATAACCATACCTTTGATGATCACTATTAATCACGAATTAGGCTCACTAACTCATATAGAAACGTTCGTTATCTCCAAACCCGCCGAGACGAAATCATATGTTGCCCAAATTAAAACAGGACCGCATATAAACTTTTACAGCCTCTGGGAATCAGACTCGTACCCTTTGGTCGAGCGATGTGGAAATATTAACGTAAATACACATTTATAACTCAAATATAGATGAAGCCTCATGATAGTTCAATCCGAATGTTATATAGATGTAATTCATTTGTTGCCAATTAAACTTCTTGATCAGGATCGAAGGATCATAAGTGCATTTAAGTAGTAATTCTCTAAAGAAATGCAATGGTAAAGTTTAAGACAGCGTAGTGAGATATTACCGATTTATTAAAGATAACGTAAAAATATAAATTTGCTAGCGCTAAATACTTTTTTTTAATATTTATAAATTGCGGTACAATATTAGCAATAAAATAATATATAATTACTATCTGCCCCGGCAAACGTTGTTTTGCCATATATAAGTACATTATTTATAGAAAATATTTTTTTAGTTCAGTAAAAATATTGAAAGAAGAATGAAGCGCTGTAGACAATTAAAGTATTTTTTTATTTAAGTTAATTAATTACTCTTTATTAAAGTAACAAATATATATTGAATTACAATTGACAAGATTTATTTAAAAAAAATATTAAATGGATGGAAAATAGACATGAAAAGATTCAACACGTATTTTTTAATTTTCTTTAATTTTTGGGTATAATAGATTATACTTTATAAATGAAACAGAAATTTCGGTTCAAATGAGAGTTATGATGTTTCCGAACACGCCAACTATTTTCAGCCTTGCTATTAAGCTGACCGTAGTCTAAAAGTACTGCCTATTATGAGTAAGTATGTTTCTGTCCGTGCGTGCCCCTAACTGCAGTCGTATAGCATTATGAAACTCAAACTTATGCCTTTTCCGTAGCGTATATACTTAAGTTAAGAATTAATTTAACCAGATAAAAGTCAGCCCTATTACAAACAAAGTTCGAATTGAATAACTTTATAGAAAACTAGAATTGGAATCATAACTGTCTCCAACCTTTATGGCATTATTTCAACTTTCCCAGGCAGCGCCATCTCACGGTCAATTGTGTTATTTCATTACCATTAAATTTACTCCGCCCTTACTCCGTTGCAATAAAGGTTATATGGCAGCAGACGGGTAAAGTACGTATTATTTTAATGCGTTACTTGGAAGGAAATTTCTTCGAAACGGTTATCGCGTCAGTTAAAGAAGTTGCGGTTAAAGAATTACTTGAACGGCTAGTTGCGAAGTTCCATTTGTTTTCTTCAGAGCTAACTGTTGGCTTCAGCGTCGTTTATGGTAACGTCGAGGTTCCTCATTATTTCTTCGTAAGAATATTTCTGTAACATTATTGAAAAAGGAAGGCTATATTAAAACATATTTTACGGTGAAAGTTGCTCGTATATTTTTGTTAGAATATTAAATTAAGAAATTAGGAAATAGACCTGATCTGGGCTGCAGGGCATGAGGGAATTTTAGGCAATGAGAAAGCTGACGAACTGGTAAGGAAAGGATCAGACAGCCCATTTATAAATTCTGAATCTTTTATCCCAATTTCCAAAAGCTAGAGCAGAGCCATCAAATAATATATCCATAACAGACATCGTATGGAATGGAAACTGTCGTCTGGTATAAAACACTCCACATCCTTCATAGGAGGAATTTCTCCCGAGTTCTTGTTGTAAACCACGTGTTGAGAGACTCAATTTTTAACTCAATCTACCATACAATTGTCTGCTACTTTAAGTACATTTTCATTTGACATTGGCGAAATGCGTAATCTTTAATGTGTCGCGATCGCCATTAAATTAAAAGAAGAAGACCCTTCTAGGAGATTCTCCTAGAGGATGGAGTAAATTCATTTATCGGGGCAGCAGACAACAGGCCCGCTTAATCTTAGGTGGGTTTACAGGGGACTATGCCACAAATATTGATTTGCAGAGTATGAAAATCCATGGAACACCTGGTCTGCGTCTGCGATTCCATCGCCAGGATTAGAATGAATATCCTCAGAATGGCCTATCAAAGACCAGAACACTACAGGCTCTCTTAAAACACTACTAAATTAAATTAGATCTCTTAAAACACTAGTTAATTAAGTGTCAGCTAACATAAACGTCTTGTTGCATTTCAAAACCAATATCCAATGAAGAAAGCTATTCAATAATTTAAAATTCCCAATACACCCCAAGTGTAGCTATTCTCACGTATTTACTTACAAGAACAACAAGTGTCTTCGAGTACTGATCGGGTTTCCATTTCCAACATTAGACGCATTCAGAGACGCTATTTCGAAAGCTCATCTAGTAAATGCAATGCTCAGCGCAAGAGGGCCGCACGTACGCTTAAGTATTGTTGATATTCTAAACCACCCCTGTAGAACGGGGCTGCCCTGTGTCGCAACCGCACACCGTTCGCGTGGGCTCGCCTGATTGCAAGCGTGGGTAGAATGCGGCCTTGCAACGTCGAATTTATTTACAGATCACTTTAACATTTTTCTTTTATGAATATTTTATTTTGTCTTTTGAAAGTCACAACTTTTGATTTTATACTTATCTCTGTTATAATAATTTTGTGATTTATACAGTGCTATTTTCATAGAAAACAAAGTATGTTGTTGTCTCGACTTTGAAGAAACTTTACCAACATAATTTGAACTGAGTAAAAATATTAGGCTGTATGGGATGCATTTGCCTGCGAGAAAAATGTAAAGTAATTAGACCAGGCTCAATTATTAACGAAAAGCACGTCCTGGACGAACTCAACGATACAATGAAGTGCAGCGACTTGCTACTCCGTTTCGTCCAGTACTGGTGCAGCTGCCATCTTCTGTCCAAGGTATAGATCGTACACAGACTACATCTTTGCGAAGTATGTCTAAAGGATTAGTATTTGTTTCAGGACAGCATAGCAGCCCCTTCACTTTGGTCACTTGTCTCATCTCTGTCATCGTAGACCGCATTCTCTATTTGTATCCTGTATATTAACGAAGTGGGGGGAACTGTTTTATTGAGTATCTATCACATCATAGGAGCTGTCACTATTTCCGCTGTTCCATGTAACTTATTTCTAGAGCCTTTTTTAATAGAAGTTGCAGCTTTGCTCTATATTTTTTAATGCAACATTAAAGCGACAATCAAGTACCTATAAAGTATGTTTCATGGCCATTACTCAAACGCATATTATAGCGGGCTTAGACATTGGCAACACCAAAGTTTCATTTATGCACAGCACTTATCTCGTATCCTAGGTAGTTCTAGAAATCTATGTGAGATCTTCTAAAGGCTCTTCTAGCTCGTCTGCTCCTAATCCGAGCGTCTTGTCTGGCATGCGCTACCTAATCTTAAACTAAACAACTAGGTCTACTATTGTTGCCCAATTTTGAAAATAAAATTAAAAATATGTTCTTAATTTAACGTTGCTTACGTCAAATCTCAGAAAAAAGATGTCCATAGAGTATAAAGAAAATATATGTTCTTACTTTACGAAAGCAATAACCCTCAAATTCGGCTTAGCAAGCCAGTGACATCATGAATGTCGTCCGCAGTTGGCGAAGCGTTAAATGCTACATTTTCCGTGGCCATTTGCAATTCGATATCCAGCTAAGCTTCACAGGATTGAACTCTGCGGATTGCGTGTCTACTCTTATTTGATATTGTAATAATATTCATCCCTTTTAAATAAGGACTGGATTATACCGGTGGCGGTTAGTTGCAAGGTTTGCGGTAAAGGAAAATTAAAGAACACGTAGGATAATAGTCGTAAACAACAAGTAATAGAGCCGAAGAGAGGGCGGTGTGTGTTTTGAAGCTGAATCGTTTTATTGTTGCAGTAATAGTAATTTTATAGCTTTGCGATTGTAGTAACAACATTGCAGACAAGTTTGGATTTGACATAATTGTGCTTTTTTAAGTGCAGTCTTTTGTTTTATGACGCAACAATTTTTTATGCTTTTTGGGAATTTTTTTGGTATTCTTTCATTTCTCACTTGATGAAAAGTCGTGATAATGCCGAAGGAAAGCAAGTTTCACCCTCAACAACTGAGGGTCTGCTTTTACGCGCTTTTCTAAAGTCGTTATGTTTTGGCTTCAAGTGAACGGTTACATTCACTTATTTTGATACTGGCACTATGCTTGACTAAGGCCTAATCGCCCCTAATGTGGGGTAGGTTCGAGCCCCTCGGTGGGGACATAATATGAGCTGTTGATGATGATGATGTCGACTATGCTCCACACGACCTCCTTGGTAGCAGCGTGCATGTAGCTTGTAACGCGGTTGAACTTCTTTCATCTCCCGCACATGCGCGAACTCAGTCGTCCTCTGGTCGCATCAGAAGTCGAGTCTCATGGTTCTTCTACAATTTTTTCGCCATCCGCCGCGCCTCATCTTTTTAAGTGAATTCGCATCGCATAGCACCATTATACATACATATACGCGCTACATCACGACGTTTAACCACGTAGTCACCTGAATATCTGCTGTGCGTGGAGTGGAGACCTAGCCTCAGGTAAGTGCGTGTTACTTGTTTGTTTGTTGCCGAAATTTATTAACAGTATAGATAAGTGTAACGCATCCGCATCAACAAGCTGGCTACCTTATCCCAATTGCCAGATCCGACCACAGACACTGGTAGCTGTCGCGTGCTCCATCATTTGGTACCGCGCAAACGAAGGTGGTCGGCTGTACTCCATTGAACACACAGCCACATCTGACACTAAGGGCCTTACATTGCCTCCAAATAGTGTCAGGTTGCCAGTCTGTCGCCCACACGAAAGGGGCTACTAACCCGAAAAGTAACAATCCTTCAGAAATATACCATCAAAAGTCATCGAACAGGACACTCCTAATTATCTCAGCAGTTTTGGTAAAGGTACGGGATAAAACATAGGAATGTTTTCTACGTTTGGGTGCAGACGTCGCTCGTCGTATTATTCTCCTAAGCTGACTAATAACTATAATTATAAGTTCATTCAATGAAATCATATTTATTTTCATTATGTTTTATTTTTATACACAATAGCATACAATAAGACATAGATCAAAGTCTCTCCCACAAACAACAAATCTATGTCAAAGTTACGCAGCAAAAATACATATACCTACGAAGTTGCATTCAAAGCTTATTCATAAATGAAACACTCTGGACATATCCATAAATCCTTAAAAACTTGCACTGAGATGCTGCGACAACTTATGCGTGGGCGCTTGGACACATTGTCCTAAGGAATTATGACTACTACCTCATACACCTACCCGCGTATTAATAAAATCTCCTTACAATAAAATCTTAATCATTCTGTGAGCATGTCCTTTGGACAAATTTGTTGTACTTCACTGTGAATCGCCCACCGTGCTACGGATAGTGATGTGCCTAGTTAATGCTAATGTTCATCAAAATAAAATTACTATTAAATAAGTAAAAAATAAAAAAAAATAAAGAGCTGTAAAAAATTTAGAAAAGTAATCGTTCAAATTTTCTCTCGTATTAAGTAAAAAAAAAAACGATTTTTTTTAAAAAAAAAAAACAAAAGTACCCATAAAATTTTGTACAATATTTTCTGGGTACTTCCTGTTTTTTTTTTGTTTCTTTTTTTTTCAAAAAAAAAACGTTTTTTTTTTAAAT
Source organism: Elophila nymphaeata (assembly GCA_955850985.1). Taxonomy (NCBI): domain Eukaryota; kingdom Metazoa; phylum Arthropoda; class Insecta; order Lepidoptera; family Crambidae; genus Elophila; species Elophila nymphaeata. Next base: position 16,359,519 of record OY039079.1, read on the forward strand.
ATTGAAATCAACTCAGAAGCCGATCCCAAACCACTTGTATTCCGGGTGTTGGTTATTTAATTGACATGTTGTATATATGGATGTTATCAAGTTTAGAACCAACCAGCACAGAATTTGATTTGCAACAGAGATTCCGATGCTTGCGTGTGAGCGAAGCAACGTGAAATTGGGAGATGTTCATTTCATGTAAAATATCCTTCCTGCACATTGGTACTAATTAAATATAGTTTGGCATACAAACCCACATTCGAACGGCACTGTATGCAAAGGATTATGGTTGGAAGCAGCCAGACATTTCTAGGCAAGATAAACAGTGGAGGCGTTTAGTAAGATTAGTGCTAAGAGAGGCTGTGCATCTTGAATAGTTGAGATTTCCGTTTGTGAATGGCCCAAATATTTATGTAAGGCACCTACACTTTAGCAACAAGAGCTTAGTTTGCTCCGTTGAATTATGCCAGGAAGCAAAACTAGTGGCATGTTTCTAGTTTTACCCTTTGATGTTTATTTTGATGACTAAACAGGAGTATCGGCTTCCGATATCGACATTGTTATTGCAAAGTTTACGAAACTATTATTGAGTGTGATTTTTGGAACGAGTTCTGTTGGTTAGCTGAAAGAGGATTCAAGTAATGGCGTAGTCTGATTTTACTTTATACAGAAACAAAAGTTTGGTAGCAAAGCAAAGGTAAATATTGTAAGGTTACTGTTAGTGTTTTTATACACACACACATCAAAATAAATTGCGATCACTTGCGAAATAAGAGAAAATTTATATATTTTTTTTATATTTTTTTAAGTTACAGAAAACTATGAACTTTAAAATAAGTGATAATCACAGCACTATTTTGAGCTTTTTCTGAGCTTTTACCTTTGAAACTTGACAAATAAAATTTTACTGTATAATGTTAGAATTTACCAGACTCAGCCTTCCACAGTAACACAAACATTAAAATAATATATTATAATACAATAAAAAAACAAATTCTTTACACTACTGAGCAAATAATATAGTGTTTGATGTTTCAATAACATACTTCGTAGACTTCATAATGAGTTTTTCATAGAGAAACACTATTCAATTACATACCTATTTTGCAAATCTTTATGAGGCTTCTTTTGACCTTGAATAGCGAACTCGTGAGACATTGGAGGTTAATCTGAAAGTCATAATTCTATTATTAGACAGAAGGAGTACCTGAGTTAAAAGTTTCGAATTGGCTGCTAACTAACCGACCAATATAAAGATGATATTTTATGTTATTTTGGTAAATGATCGGCCAAAAGTTCGTTGAAGGGGGACAAATTAGGGCTTGGTTTGGTTGGAAGTAGGGTTTGTTGTAAGCCTGCTTGAGTAGCTATAACCGGCTGCACGCGAAACACCACCACAAAGGGCTTGGGAAGATACCAGTGGTTTTTAGTAGGTAGGACTGGCGACAATCTTAAGGCGTCAGTGAGTCCCTTATAGGTATGTATCGTCTAGCCAACGTTGCGGTATTGTGATTAAATGGATTTTATATACTCATAAAACAAGGAGCAGTACAACCCAGGGAGGGTTGATTTCAGACAGCCAGCAGTAAAAATCTAATGTCAAAACATGTTGCTTAGGCGCGAAGCTCACCGATCAGGCGTCGGGCGCGGACATCATTCTGTTTCATTCAAATACCGTATCAAACACACTGCAATAAGGTCGCTAATTGAACAAATTCAACGCCGAAACGGCGTGCTATAGCGCGTCCGATGAGGTCCGTTGAATTTGTCCAAATAATGTCCTTATTACCGTGTGTTTAGTACGGTAATTGAATGATGTCCGTCCGCCCCGCCTCCTTGCCCAACGCCAGATTGGTGTGCTTCGCGTCTTAAACAGAAAGACATACTACACTACTACACCGGCCCCAAAAAATCTGTTCTTGATAAATGGTGGTAGGACTTGTTTTAGGTCTGCTTATCAAAATCTGTGGCCAATTTTCTTGTTATTACTTTCTAGGATATGTAGTATATAGGAAGTCGTAATCGTAAAAAAATTCGACCTCGAGATTTTGACGGATTTACACGTTTTGGACCTCGCGGAGTCCAAGATTTTTTTCTGGAATTATTTCTGTGTGTGAGTCTGTGTGTCTGTGCGTTAGTACAAAATATAGGTTTCTATCAACTTTTGAGTCGTCGATCACGAAAGTTGCGTGGATCACGAAAGCAACCAAGTGCGTGGTCGGTACTCGGATGGGTGACCAAAATTTAATATGCATCTATGACATCAAAATATAAGGTTTCTATCAACTTTTTAGTCGTTTCCGGTATACCAGAAAGTCAAAGGGAGACCATTCCCGATTATTTTTTTTATAAAAAGGTCTAACAAATGGATTCTAGGAAATTCTTTGTGTGGCGAGTTACAAACAACGAGCCTGTTGACTTAAAAGATAAACGGAGAAAAAAATGATGATAAGAAAATGATGAATAAATAAATAACAAAATTATAAATGATTCAATCCTTATTTGATTAAAGTCATAAAGACTTAGCTATCAGATACCGCTGCTGGAAAAATGATTATAATTTTACACTTTTAAAAACATCAAAAAACATGATCACCATTATCTGATTTTTTAGGTATTCTCCCTGGAATCCGCAAGATCTCTCTACAAACCCATTTTGATAGTACAATTAATTCCTTGGAAACCAAATGTTATCTACAGCTATCTTAATTCCGCGAAACAGCTGCAATGATCGTAGTTTCTTTTACTCGACTCCATTATGCAAAAGTTAATTATCCTAACCCAGTAGTGCAATTTCACGAATCCAAAATTCAGCTACATTTTAATTTTCCGAGCAAGCAACAAAGGGGGTCACATTGTCGTGGTTGAGCGGAGCGCAGTCTTAATCTTGCCCGAGAGCTCTGCAACTGGCCTAATGATATCTCGAGATGCTCTTAAGAGCCCATACATAACACTCTATGAGACGTTTTTAAAATTTAAGCCAACGTTAATGCATTCTACGCTGTTTACTGTAAATGCTTATTCAAATTTGTAGGAGAGTCCACAATGCCGTCTCTTGCCTTTGTGATGCGAGAATTAGCATAACACGAGGTGTATTCAATGGACAAAGTAACCGGTATAAAATAAAATTTTACGGTTTACCCTTATATTGAAAAAGGTCGTGTTAGGGCATAATAAAACGTCTACGTGTTCTGCGGCCGGCGTTATGGGAACTGAATATTTTAAATTGCATTGACGAGATTGTGAATACATGTTGTTGGTATGTTTTAATGGCATATAATGGAATTTTAAGTACATATTTGTTGTATATATAGAATTCCTCAAAACTGTTATACAAATAGACAGTAAGTTTTTAATTATTTTTTTAAATATTCTTATGTAAAAATAAAAACACATCCTACCTGATGGTCAGTGCCTTAATAGACAAAAGATGCTTGATGGATCAAGCGTCGTACGATGACAGGTAATGAATTTAAATTTTTTGATTAAAAAGGAAAATATTGCAATATTTGCAGCCTATCTAACTGTGTAGTACCTATATAAGATATTATCCAGTGACTTTATAAAGGTCCGTATTTGGAAACGTCACTCAGATCAGTTTATTACAGTACCAAGTGGGAGTGGAACAGACATTATTAATTTGTGTACCAACTGAAATAGAATCTTGTACTTTCCACTCTCTCAGGATGTTATGCTTTGTTAATATTAACCTAAATATGGAAATTTATTTGCGATGTAGAGTTAATAACTTGGTAATGGTGGATCATTTTCATAATTATTTCAGTCGAGAGACTGTGGCATACTCATAGGCCTCTCCCAAGGATTCTCCTCTCCTACCCGATAGGTCCTGCGCTCCCTGCATCCAGCGGTTTCCCACGGCCTTTACCAGATCGTCGGTCCACCTTATGAAGGGGGCCACCAACGGTGCGACTCCCGGTAAGCGGCCACTACTCAAGGGCTAAACGTCCTCCTGGCAATGTGGACTACCTTCCGCCATTTAAGGTTCACATTGATTGATACTTATATCTTTTTTTGTATGGATTAGCACTAAATGGTTGATACTGATGACTAAATCACTGATCGATGATGAATGAATGAAACAAGCATTTGAAGTTTAGGAAAATGCCGCTTTTGTTTAGAGAGCGTGCAGTAGACATGCACTGGACCGGAGCGGGTACCGAACGAGTGTATGGTAGTTCGGTGGCACTACTGCACCCCTTTCGTCCCCCTCACGATAGCTTTGTCTAGACGTGCCTGTTTGCTGACTGTAAGAGCAAATAGACGGTGGTATCACTTTGAATGAAGATAACACAAAACAATATAAAAATCTTTAATAATCACGTTTCATTGGAATGCATTTTTTTACTTTGACAATTTATTCTTAATTTTAACCTTGACATAAAATTTGTATACTTGATATTTAGACATCCTTTGTTTTAATGTTCTCTTAGATTTGCGCTAGCGAGATTGTTTTATTAACCTATCCTATGTTTTTCCATGAAAATGTTATTTTTAAAGTCAGTTAACGTATTACCGAAAGTTCCGGATCATTGAATAGGCAAAGCGTAACGAATTTTAATTTATGCTAATCTTAAGTATAGCAAAAATTAATAATCGATTCCGAAAGTTTGAGTTACGATAAATTTCATAATAAACTGTGCTTCACTGGACTCTAAATACTTTATTTTGTTGAACACCGCCCGCGGGCGTTCTCCATTATTGAAACGAATTGTTTTCTGAACTTTTAATATTAAAAAGCTCTGCTACGGACTTCGCTTAGCTTATTTTTATAGGTCGTAAAATAAAGATTAATTTAAGCTTATTAAAACCATTGACTTCAGATTCGGTCTCCTTTGTAAGGAAATATAATTAACTTTTGTTTTCTTAGCTTTTATTACATATAATTTCAGTAATCAAAATTAATTACGAAAGCAATTCTTGAAATTTAATATAAACTGCAATAAATTGTTAAGATTAAAATATTGTTTAATTAATTAATAACTACTTGAGAGTACGAAATTATGACTATAGAATTACCCACTCATCAATCGTGAAAGAAAAAAAAAAACACAACAAGGGACACAAAATAAAATTCTTAACATCTGTGTTGTTTCATTATGTATAACGTAGTATCATTTTGTACGGACGCTGAACTGACGTAATCGTTACAGGAATTAGTACTGATCAACTGTCACCTTTATTCTAGAAACATAGTGAGATAATGTTTTTTTTTGTTTGGCAAGTTATAATTATGATTGAAATTGATACCAAATTAAATAGAAAACGAAAAACATGGAAAAAAATGTGTCATAGATAAGTGCTGAGACGAGACAGTACATCCATGACAGGTTTTTTTTATATAGTGAGGTAATTTTGTGTTCAAATTAAATGGTAAAGAAGAATAGGTACTTTATTTAGATATTATTTAAAAGAGAGACTTTATTACGAGTAAGACATTAACAAAAGTTCATTTATGAGATCAAAGTAGCAAATTACACGTCGTTTCATGCACCAAAGTATATATTATTCTCATCGTTTGGATAGCCATCCTAATATCCGATGAGTGAACTATGTTCTTAAAGTTATTTGAACTGACGGAAGACCTGTAAATGTACCAGATTTGATCCTTAAATGGAGTACAAATATATGCTCTGTTATGCAGGTTGGGATTGCTTTAAGTCCGCCTGACTAGCAACCTTGTAATAAGAGTTTATCGCCATAATAATAATGTTAAGAGATTCAATTATTACTAATAAGACTACCATCAGTTACCACCAGGCCAAGAAACTCTTGGCCTGGTCTTATCAAAAAAAAAGGTTCTCAAGCTTTCGTTTCCGCTAAGCAAAATTCTATATTTACGCCCTTATTTGTAGCAAAGAGAAATTCGCACCGACTCTCTTGAACACGAATAATGTATTCAGTGTTCCCGGATTCAAAGAAAAACGTGATACACGTCATTTGAAAAGTGCTTCATTTCAGATTTTTAACATAATTACGACGGAATTTGTATTCAACTCATTCATCGTTAGCATTCAAAGCAGCATTGAAAGGGCCCGTCGAGAAACTTCGATCGGAAAAACATTATCCTTCTATAGAAACTTTTCGAATACTTTCCGTGTTGTTTTAATTGAGGAAAATTGACTACTTGGCTTAATTTTCGTTGCAGTATTACGCAAGGACTTTCAAAACATTAAAGGAATGGATTTAAAGATTGCTATTTCCTTATTTTTACAAAACTAAAATATTAGTTCCAAAGAGGTATCGTACCGCGGAAAAATCGAACAAGGAGAAATGAATGAATCTCATGTTTACAGAATTGTATCTCAAGATTGAGACAGATCTCGACCTTATGTTACCCCAAAGGCAAATGGTAATAAAACAAAGAAGGAAAACTTAGTTGATAATATTCTAGTACCAACTAAAGTTTTAAGTCATCACCTATGACTAAAGTCAATTAGTTAAATAAAAACTGAAAATTATTTTAACTGCATAAAACATCTCTTGACAAATTCATTCATCAATCGGCCACACCACATATAAGAAATTTAGGTACCTAAGAATAAAGTCTATACGCTTAAATATTTGTATAGGGGAATATAACCGAGCAGAGAGGTCGTACGAAAGAAGCACCTATTTGCCAATAGCATAAGACACGTGTTTAGATATTAATCAATAAAAAACTGCTCAACAGTTGCAGTCCAAAAAGGTACCTATTGTTCTGGTTCGCACTAAAATTAAACGTCAATCGTTGTGTCAGAAGCAGCGCACCGTAGTTTGTTATTTCAATTACCAACAAGTCCTTAGTTGCTTGAAATTTTCTAAAGCATACGTATTTATTGCTTTTTTATAATTTACCCGCGCGGGAAGCCTGCTCTCATAACGTTGATGCACGTGAAAATTGTTTTTAATTAAGGTAAAATCTTTATCATGTTAACATAGTTCATGACTATGGCAGGGTTGAATAGATTGGTCTGGAGTGGACCTTTTCATTTAAAAATAAATTAATTTAAAAAGCAATTTGGTTGTATGAAATATTCAAATTCACCTAGATATTTTTTCAAAATCTAGATGAGAATAAAAATAACTTTATTGAAATACATACTATATCGAACTTACGTATATTAAAATAAAATACGTATTTTTAAAGTTTTTTTCGAAGAATCCTTCTTTTAGAAAGACGGAAAATATCGTTTAGACATAAATAGATAATTAATATACATATATTTATGCTATTAATTTTGATGTTAAATTAATTCTACAGTGAGATAGCCAGTCAGTGAGTAGAAGAGTTCAGTGGCGTCACGGTCGTGCATTTTTCGTAGTGATCACCAAAATTAAGCTACCAAGTGTGCGATTGGTATTGGAATGAGTGACTCAAAAATAATTTCGTACTGCATTTTCCTCTTAAAATGGCAATAAGTTAATTTTCAAAATATACTTACCTAATTAAAACTAAATAAAAAGGATTTTTGAAATATCAGGCATATGCATATATTTACCAATAACATAATATAAAAAACACAGTCTGACCGTTACTTGGTCTCAGTGCTTCATCATTATTATACTTTTATACAAAATACGTCCATTGGCCAGCATAGATTTTCTTTAGTATAACTAGTTCAGAACTCACAAATCGTCCAACCGCTATCTTAAATTACTTACACATAATGAAAATTAAAATCAAAGAAAGGTGTTGAGAGAACGTTCCCCACAGTATGAGTCATGCTGGCATCAATTCTGAATCATCTTTATGTAAATTTCAAAAAACGAAAACAATATTCCAACTCAGAAAGTGTTCAACACATTTCAGCAGTTATGAACTGTTAAATATGCGAAATCCGCAGAAACCTAGAAAAGTTTGCAATTTCCGATCGCTTACTTTATGTTAAGATTATATGCAATTGAACGAATTTATTTGTAATAGCTGTTTTGAGGGCGTATTTAGCAATCGTTCGAAATTCGGATTTGAGTAATATATATAGGAAATAAAAATTGAAAACAACAACTAATTTATTTAATGTATACTAATCTACACTTCTATACTAATGCTACGATTCTCAAAAACTACTAGATTGATTTTGATGAAAGGTATGCAAATAAAGATTAGTAGTTCAGTAATTCAGTCCGAAAGATTGGCCGTAGACAAATTTTGACCGGTAAAAATTTTTGTTCTTTCCACGATTGATTGGAATTTTTGTCTGTAGCAAGTTTCATATTTATTTTTTAGGTTGGAGTTCACAAACATAAACAGGCGATTATTATTTAATCGACTGTTTATGAAATTTTATAGTATAGAAGAATAGTTAAAGGATGACGGTTACTTTTTAATCGCTTGTTTTACGTATTGGTGAACTCAAGCCTTACACGGTTAAACATCAATTAGGGTATTTTGAATTTAACAAGTACTATTTTAATTACAATTAATAACAATAACTACAAATATTCCAACATATAAAATATTCCAATAGCACATTTCAACTATATCAACAAAAATCACTTACGAGCGACTATAAGCAGCAACATTCTACCGATTCAAGTATAACACGTTCCGTTCGCTTCAAATGCAGTTCGAGTGAACTACAATCTCACTTTTTCAGAATTCAAAGCGGGTATGCAAAATAGTGGAATGAGTAAAGTTTGTGTCGCACTCAGCTAACCAGGGGCCGGCTCATTCTGAACTCCCGATACGGTTTGACAATGCACATGCAAATTTATCCGACTGCAAAGAGCATTCTGTACGTAAAGTTTAATGGCGGCGGACTAAGTTCCGCGATCCTTGCAACAATTATTTCGGAGCTACGCTTATTTGACGTTGCCTTTTTCGTGTCTTTACTATTTTAATGGCAATAGTTTGAATGGAAATAGCAAAACGCTGGTATTATATTGAAATAAGAATACCCGGTGCTGCATAGTTATTAGCTTTTAGGAACCGTGTGTGTGCAATGCTTTTAATTTTAGCTCTACTGTATTCTTTCTCGTTTAACGCTTCTGCGACCAGGCAATGATTTTTATTCTATGATTGTACCGTAAAAGAAGAACGGCGAATGTAGGCCCAAATGTTTTAGAAGCCGTTCAATGATAGAAACATTAAAATTTTAACTATGAGGACATACAGTATTTTTTAAAATATAAACTAGATTTTTAAAAGCTTGCATTCAGAAATCAAATATTTAGGTTTCTTTGTCGAAACATCACATTAGCCATAGCAATAATAAAACGCGAAAATAGTGTCATGGCTCAGTTCCGGCTTATGCAGTAGGCTTTACTTTAGAATAACATTAAAAGCAGCTATTGCTCACTATTTGTAACGAAATTATGTTAGTTATTTGATAAATTAAACAAAAGAAGTTAACGTTATCAAAATAAAGAAGAAAATATTTTATTTTCAAACATTTTTCTATTATATAAACCGATATTGATTTTTATTTCTGTGAAACGGAAAAATATTATCAAATCTAATGTCAATGTCTATCAGTTTTTTGTTGTTTCGGTGTTTTCGGTGTTTATTGTGCGTAGAATATTTTATTGTGATTTTTCTGACGATTTGGCGTGCCCCCAGACTATTGATATCTCACTACAACACAGACCTCAGCATTTCTTTTTGATTTAACGATTTATTGCAAGCGTTTGGTAAAACACACATTAGTAAAACATAACCTCGCTTTTAATATTAATCCTACTATATCTTTTTTGTGCTAGCTTTAATTGATTATGTCTAATTAACTTTTTTGTTAGTCTTATTTAGCAGTACGAAAATCTATAAGTTTCATTCGTGAACGGAGCCTTAAAGTCTGGGTCTGAAACTATATGGAAGTTCGCCATTCTTCTTTTCATACCTATTACAGTCAAATAGCCTTTTCACAGCAGATAGTAAAATTAATAATATTGTTAAACTTTTTTATACTATGTTGCTAGCAGTCAAGCTTAGACAAAGCTATCAAGTAACCATGTGATACCAATTTTGTATCACACGCACGTTGTAAACACACAGAAACATTTCATCCCTTTCTTATGAAACCAATACTGCAGTTTTTTGATATAACATTAACATACCTATTATTTTACATTTTATACTTAAATAAACTGAAATAAATTTAAATAACTATCCCTCGAAATAATTTATGACATTGGCCCATACAAGGTTTCGTTTGACCCTGAGAGACTGTCTCTATTTTTTATAAACAATAGAATAAGAACTTGTTTACTAACAATTTGTATGGATTCATGTGATATGAAATAAAAATTATTATTATTATAAATCCTTTGAAAAGTTTCTGTGAAAATCAAGTGGCATACTATGTAATTATTAAATACTGAACATACAGTGCAAAGATTCAGATATTGTGAAGCGAATACCCAAATTGAAGTGGAAATGGGCAGATCATTTACTCGTAAAATGTGGTACAAGGCTCTAAGGAATGGAATCAGTGGGAGTTTAAAAGACCAGTTGACAGTCTGCAAATGAGATGTAAAGATGACATCAGAAAAGTAGCGCGTCATAATAGGATACTGTCAGTATCCAATTTTTGGCCCGACAGGCTAAATCAGAAGAAAGTTAAGGGGTTGAAGGAGTCCTACACCAAATTGGTTGAGGAAGACTTAAGGAAATGATGATAATGATGAAAATAGACATGAATAACCTAGTTCTTTAATATATACCATTATAAACTAAAAATATGAGTTATTCAAGCAACTCAAATTAATAAAATGTTCCAATTCTATAATAAATAGTGGTCTAATTATTTTTACTGTGAAGTTTCTGAAGCTACAGGCTATAAGTTGTTTTCTTACTGCTCTACTAACAAGTTTTCCTTTATTTCAACTTTCGTAACTGATTTGTATCCACGACTAACAAAGCAAATTAATTCCATGAAACTAGTTCTAATTATAACGAAAACAGATGAAGAAGCATTTTTTATACCGATATCACAAAATTAACTTTTTAATTAATTTTCTTTCAACATCAGCTTAGCTCTCGGAGCTACACAGTATCGAGTTCTTGAATATCTTCATAAGTCGAATATTGATTCGACATTGACCAAACAAAAGACGCTCGCGGGACGTGTTATTGCTTTTGTTGAAGAAAATTGTTTCTCGCTTTCGAGATATGGGAGACATTTTAATGACAAATTTTATTACACATTCTGTGCAAGTAAAATAAAATATACATATTACTGTTATTGTTAAAGTTAAAACTAATTTACTGTGTTTCTTTTGTCACGGTCAAGAAATGTTTTAAACAATGCAAAATGCTAAGAAGTGGAGCTCGTTGCATGATGATGTGTTCCCGTAACGTTATTACATGGGTGCCTTCAAGGCGACAGTCAAAAGATCATCAAAAGATGATCATCGTTGTCTATATCTTAAGATTAAGTGAGTCAGTGGACAAATGAGTGCTTTTATTATTGTTAACTTATAGTGCCTATTATTATTTGAAAAGAAACATTTTTATTTATTTACGTGTTGCGAAGAAACACTAGAAAGTTTAATATGTTTTTTTTTTTAAATTCTAAGCGAATGGACAATGTTTCAAGAAATAAAAAATACAATTTTAAATAAATATTTTAGTACCTACAAGTTCTCCTGAGTCCAGTGCATGGTCGTTTTTACGATTCAATGCGTTGTATATTTGTTTCATAATAAACCTCAATTTATTTATAACAATGGTTATTGTCAAACGTGTTTGTTGTGACCACTTGGCAGCTTATACCTGTCCCTACCTCTATTCGAAACGCACGGGAAGTGTGCTAAATTACATATTGTTCTGTAATATATTGTAATGAAATGCGTCGCTTGTCTGCCAGTGTTTATTGAAGCGAGAAATTGCTTAATCAGTCAGCTGTGTAATATCGATGATTAGCCAGATACGATATGAAATCGACGGGGAAAAATTTGCGGTATATGCACAATTGTTGGGGTGACAGAGGATTGTGGCCTATCGAACCACCGTTTAAAGTTTTCTTTCATTTGCATTAGAATTATTTTTGTGATAATAGCGCTGTGTATAATTCGGTGGTGGAATAGGACTCCTTTAATCCTGTGAGTGTTAGAACGTTTACACACCACGCCGCAGCGGCAGCGGCATCAACGCCGCCGCGGCGCCATTGTGTTAAGATCGTAATACATATAACAGCTCAGAAACAGATAAGCATTGTCTCAACTCGAGTCTTTTGGCTTTCTCTGTATGAAACTATATACTGTAACACACACCAATCAGCAACGGAACGACACCGCCTCGCCTTGGGACAAGCTCACGAACGAAATTTTCCCATATCCAACTTTACTGACAATATTTAAAAGAAAAATATTACAATCAAAGTCAAAATTATCCTTGGCGTTTGGTTCGGTTTCCCGTTATTGATTCATTCTGTTGCTGACCGTGTGACTCTATATTACTGTCAAATTACTGAGGTCTCGCTCTGAACACCCGCCCATAGCTTGGGCAATAAATAACCTCATAAAATACCTAAAATGTATTACTATCTTTATGATTAGCTTCTTTATCAAACCTTTATCAATAATTAAAAAAAAATATTGTGACGTAATCGTAAATGCCTCATTTTTTGGACCCATACTTATGGTGTTTGGACCTGATGTGATGTGTTTGGACCTATGGTGAATGAGGACCTAACGTTACAAATAATCCCAAAAGCGGTAGAACAGTGCTTTGGTGACATTTGGTTCCATATGAAGCCACATCTGGCAGTATGGACTATGCATTGTCTCAGAATAGTGACAGGTTACCAGTCTGTCGCCAATATAAAAGGGGCATTAATCTCAAAAAGTACCTAACTAAAAAGTAAAAAAAGCCAATAAATAGGACAGTTTTATGTTACACTCTAAAACAAAGTATGTATGTATATACGAATTTTAACGATATTACAACTAAATCGTTAATTTTCATTCATTACTTTTACAACTTACTTAAATAATCCTAAATAAGGGATTATATCCACCTCGAATATAAAAAGAAACGGCCAATAGTCACAACTCTCGGAAAATTGACACCAAGCCTCGGTCTAAGCAATAAAGACCCAAGCAGCGCCGTGTTAAATATTCCACACAGTCAACCCTTCACGCGTGCCACATGAGCCGTAAATTTGCTACCAAATGACCCCTAACGGTCCACACTGAGTCAGTGAAATGAAGGAAAACAGTCCTCGTGTGTACCACCCTTACGCCATGAAAGATATATTGTCCAGCACGTAGCGCCGCGTCATGGTGATAACAAATACCCTTGTTACAGTTTCAACCCTTTTATGCGAGATGTCAAATAGAGATATCCGAGTATCGATGATTTGTCCGTTTGATAAATGATTCGAATGTTTTATATCAATTATTCGATGTTGTGCTCGATAATTTTCCGGTCGAGTGAATACTATGTAAAATTGAGTTAAATTTCTATCAAAATGACATTATAATCGTACGAACGCAATTGTGATCGTAATAATGTTCACATTGTGGTTTGACAGAGGAAAGTTCGAATTTCCGGGTATACCCTATAATATGCAATTATAATATTTACAGATTTAGTACCTTCATACTACTTAGTATTTATTAAACAACAAATGTGCAAAAGGCATTATATAACGCTTGCTGGACATATTTTATTATGTTGCAACCAGGATCTCACTATAATGGTTTCCAAAAACAAAGAAAGTTGTACAGTCAACAGCACATCAGGTTAACACAAACTGAAGAAAAATATCCCAAGCGGTTTTGCGCTTTATAATGCATACGTTTTACGTTTTTTATGGCATGTAGGTGGTAGACAAGCATACGTCCGGCCTGGTGGTAAGAAACCACCGTAGCCTGGACCTTTTTCAGTTATCACTAACTGTTAGAACATAGCAATGTCAACCCTATAGTTATTGAGAAGAGAGTGGTAGCTAGTCAGCAAACTCTACCGCTAATCAAACAAAACACTTGTCTTCTCTGGATTGACCCCTAGATAATAAAAGCAATCAAAATTAAAGTCTTACCTGGCTAGCGACTACCCAATGACTAATATCATTAATTATGTACAGTTTACTAGACCAAGTAAATATCGTTCTAAATTTAGTATTATACTAAAATATGTTGACATTTAATCATAGATTCGTGTTATAAACTTTGTTAAGAAGCTAAAATCAACATCTCATTGCATTTCATATTCCGGGATGCGACTGCGTGTGATTATTTGCTTCCAAAGTTAAATAGCTTTTGCGGGGTTTCATCGCATAAACGACAAGGATTTAATCCTTTGAAAAGAGTTAGTACCTACCTTATATTGAACTGTGTTATAGTGATATTGATTATAATTATAGAAATAATTATCGTTAGAATATCATAATTGGTAAAAGTTTAGAGTAGGGTACAGGTAGGGTACAGCGGACCCACAAACTGGATTAGTACTCCAGAGTGTTTGGACTTTTCATTGACTCGTGAAATGTGGAGAAGATTGTTTCATTTCTTTCTTGCAAATAGCGTGTTATTAACAAAAAATCTATTGAAATTGTTATCTTATGAATTCTGATAGATCACTGAAGCATTTTTCAATGGGAATTTTCAGTTCGAAAAACATCTTGGCTAAAAAATATCAAACTGTAAATTTCTCACTGTTTGATATTTTGAAAAGTTGTCCATTTGCGTTTTGTTAAGTTATGCCAAAACTCTGATGACAAGAAACCTCTAATCTGTATTTAAATAAGTATAATGTATTTCAATTGCATTTTAATATGCTTTTAGTTAATTAAAGAAGTAGAAAACTTGGAAGAGGAATTCATATTTACTTTTTATACTTCACTCATAACTGGTACTGGAGTGTCACCGAAAATGGGGTAATACCTCCACCGTCCAGAAGACCACAGTCAAATAACACTACATTTGTGCGGTGTTGTGTTTCTGTTGGTGGGTAAGGTTGCCAGAGCGCCGTCAGTATTGTAAGCGTCTATAGGCTATGGTGACCGCTTATCAACGGGCTGGCTGTATGCTTTTCTGCCATCCACACAGCTTAAAAAGAGACCGAACATTTTTAATTAGTTATAGTCATCCAACTAAATTTGCCGCGTGATGCCGGCGGAGTAGAATAGCATCACCCCATATCCTCTAATAGGTGTCGTAGAAGGCGACTAATGGATCAGCAAAGGGGTATTGATCGCCTCATACTCCGTCCACCAATCCGCATTGGACTGGTGGACTACTCCGTGGTGGACTACTGTCTATAACTCCTTCGTTGAAAGGGAGAGGCTTTGTGTCCCAGAAGTGGGTCGAATTATAAAGTCTGCGATGATGATGATGATGACCCAACTACAGACATCGGAAAAATTAGGGGAACATAAGATTAATTACTAGGGAACATAAGAAAGGTTGATTTTTGTAATACATGTACATATTTTATTGGTTTTTTTTTTGAGTCCACCATTTGTTGTGCTAAAAAGATCTAAAATAAATATTGAAAATGAAAATGCTCTTTATTTAATTGGATTTTGCTAAGTACTTTTAAATCGTCAAAAGCCCTACCACCATTTCGGGACGAATAATTATTATTATGCTGAGATGGAGAAGAAATAGCGAAAGAAACTCCACAGCTTACAATTTGGTAATGATTTCAAAACATCAATACAAGTCAATAATTAATTTTCAATATAATTTAAGTTACATTTTAACATGCATAAATTTTGGGTAGTTTTGGTAAGTTATTACTCCCACGCATTTGGATTATCAAAGTAG
The DNA here is from genome assembly GCA_955850985.1 of Elophila nymphaeata. Taxonomy (NCBI): domain Eukaryota; kingdom Metazoa; phylum Arthropoda; class Insecta; order Lepidoptera; family Crambidae; genus Elophila; species Elophila nymphaeata. Next base: position 16,375,218 of record OY039079.1, read on the forward strand.
CATAACAGATAATTGAGTAACAAAAAGGTCATCATAATTATCATCATAACAGTCTTTATAATTCGACCCTAAGCTGGGACACAAGGCCTCTCCTTGTCATCAAAGGAGGTTTAGTCCACCACGCTTGCCTAATGCGGATTGGTGAACGGTGTATAAGGTGATCAATACCCGTTTGCTGACCCATTAGTCGCATTCTACGACACCCATTGGAGGATATGGGGTGATGCTATTCTACTCTGCCAGCATCACACCGCTGCTAGCATCACATGGATGAACAAAATGGTAATAAGATATAAATTTATAACAAAAATCCACCTTTTTTTAATGTTCCCTTATTTTGCCAGTGTGTTCAGTTGAGAATAACTAATTAAAAACATATCTTTTTAAGTAGTAAGCAATGTAAATCTCGATTCGGCACTTCAAATTCACCTGTAAGGGTGTTATGTTTTCTTTACAAAGTAATAATATTTGCACCAAAGATGTGGTTCTAATTTATATCTTCCAACTTACCATAACGTGTACAAGTTTTAAGCATATAACTTATAACATATTTGTACATTATATACTGGGTGTAAAAGACATGAACAGTCAAACGAGAACCATGTATTCTATACATCAAAATAAGACATATATAAAAAAAAAATTGCTGGGAAATGATTTTTATTTTTTGGTGTTAAAAAAAAATTGCAAATTGTACTGCGCAATGTAAAGGGCTCAACTCGCAAAACCGCGATAATTTTGCCAGACGGCGGCCCCGTTCGTTAGTGTCCGTGCGCATCGAGTGAGCTACATTGAACGCTAACGTTTTGAAGCCATTTTTTGTTATGAAATACTAAAAAAAATGATAATGTTTTTCTGGACAATAATTAATAAATAATGTATAGAATACGTTTTCATAAATAAATGAAAAAAAAAATTATGACTTTGACCTTCAATAAAATCGTAACTATCAATTTCCCAGGTATAGTTTAAAGGAAAAAAAATGTTATGATGGTGAGCAGAACACATGGTTCTCGATTGACTGTTCATGTCATTTACACTCTGTATGTAGTATTCACAGCGCAGGTTTTAAATAATTCAAAATATACAACTTTGTACCATGATAAAATAAACGAAACTAGTTTACAATAAAACTTTAAGCAAACTGAAATAACCACCGCCTTATTAAGTATGTACCTTTCTCTTGCTAAGAAAAGTTATTACCAACAAAACAATTTGGTAGCAATATTTGTTTTGTTTCATAATTGTTAGAAATTTTAAGCTAACAATGAAAAATCACAACTAGGCTTTGGAAACAATTTTTCTTATTGTTTATACTTGTTAAGATTGTAGCACACTTATCGCTCCGAAACGTATCGCCTCTTTTGAAAAGAGAGTGCGATAGAAATAAGTAGCTCATAGAAAAAGAGACCTATAGAGTCTGTCGTTGGTTCACGGAAGGTTAAGATACTCTTTGGGTGTGATGCCTCTTTTATACAATCGACAGGCTGTCACTGCTTAGGAGCACTACATGGTCCATATAGGCCCAGGTGACTTTATGTGCAACCAAATATTACCGATCTCTTACTCGATTACAGTGATGGCACTAGATGGCCCATACAGCTACACCATTAAAGCAATTAAGCTCTGGAACTCAAAATAATATTCTTAATTCTACCTCTTTATATTTATAATATTTCTTAATTAATAACTTTGAATTTTGTCCTTAATTTTCTTTCATATGATTTAAAACGTTTGAAAATTATATCTGATGACAATGAAAATAGTGACAAGATTTTACTTGTCTCTCGTTTTCTATTTAATTCGGTATAAATTTCAAACATTTTACATTGAATATTATTATATTTCTGTTAAAAACATTCAAGTAGAATGAATGCTGTTTGCATAACTACGTCCAATCTAAAAGCGATTTTTTCCAAACAGAGATTTGAGAACATTGAGACACAAAAAGGAAGATTATATTGCATGGTAGAAATAATTAATTAACAAAACATAACTATTCATTAATGATTAATATACTAGTAAAAGTATATATTAAGGTAATGAGTATAGGTACAGATAGTGAAAGATAGTGTTCCTTTATCAGTTGTCCAAAAAAATCTATAAGAGACAGATAGAAAATATTCTATTCAATTACTTATACCAACAGAATTTGCTGAGATAGTCAATTTATTCCAGGAACCGATAATTTATTATCGAAACAACCGCACTGCCGCATCAAAACATCTAAGGGTTCCGTGTCGAAACAATAATTATATTTAATAATTATCCTATCAAAGACGACTCGATAATTTGTGTTGCTTGATTCAATATCACGATAATTGGGTTAGTCGTCAGCTGTCTGATTGATCAAAGTCCGTCGAAATAATAATATTCACGGCAATTTAAGAATTTTAATAGGTTTTTGGCGGCGTCTATGTTTGGAGATAGTTGAATGCATTCTCACGAAAATTACGTAAAATTTAATTTACTGTTTCAAAATATTGAATAACAAACTTCTATGCATTAACAATTTTTGGTGTCCTTTTCCGATACTGGAATTTTCATCAACACTTCAAAAAAAAAACATAGTACATAATGTTTCCCTTAACTTAATTGTTCTTATATGTTGACATAACAACATAGTTTCCTTATCACGTCAGCAACCAATGAATTAAGAATATTATGTCATGACATCATACCTCCTTTGACGAGAGTGACCCGGTTCACTGGTGCACTTTCTTAATGAATGTTTGAAAAGCTACTTAAAAATGCGAAGAGTTTATAAATTATGTAATCGTTTCGCTTATAATAGATTAGCTAGAAAAACGAGATAAAAAGCGGAAATAATAAATATTATAACCTTTTTTGGATTACAAAACAGTTTTAATTATCATAAAAGAAATGTAATCTTGTCACGCTATTTCACTGGGCTCTTTTCCAAGACGCCTTCGGTTTATAAGTTATGGATTTTTATATATTTATTTCAGTTTTTCCGTTACCTTTTTTTTGTTAATGGGGAGGTCAAATGCATTTACGCAGTGTCCCTGCGGGGTGGTGCCAACCGCAGGGGATATGTGGGACTCGAGGTAAAGGCGTTCCCTCATACCCACTAAACATCCTCCCCGGCCTGACTTCCAGTGCGCTATTGCGGGACGGCTCGGGATCTGCGCATGTGAGTGCAACTACACCGAGACCGTCCCAACGCTGCCCGTCTAGGCACTCTTTGTGCACCAATTAGTGGCCAGCAGCCCACAGGGGCTACCGACTAACGCCAGCCCCTGTGGGCTGCTGGCCGACGCCGGCCTTATAGGCGGCCTCCACACCGACGGCTGCTCGACCTGGCGCGTCCTCCTGATGAGGACACCGGGAGCAGCCATCGGTCCGCACCTGGGCGCGGGAGCGTGAAAGTACATCAATTATTAAATTTTCTGGCAAACGTGAAATAATATTATTTTCATAAACATTATTCTTCTCTGTTGCTTTGATCTTTTTCAATTGTCTGCCCGTTTCCGTCAAAACGCATTACCAGACGAACGTATAATTGGCAAGGAAGCCTGCGCGAAATTAAACATGACAAAACTGTTAGGACAGCAAAGAAATTCCCGTCGCAGACACTTTCACGTAATTATATCGAATGACGATGTACAGACAGATACATCTACGGAGGAGAGGAAAGTCGCCAAATTTTATATCGAGTTAAAGGAATTTATTACGTGTTCTTGTTTCACTGTAAGAATTCGTTTGTGTTTCATAATTGGAAATGAATTTTACTGAGATAATTAGACGTCGCGCGTTGCTACGTCATAATTGTGTTATCTTACGAACGTGGAATATTATTTTCTTTCATTATAATTAATTGTTTTCTCGAAGGCTCTAAGATAATGAGTATTCAAATTAGATGTCTGAGAAGTAAAATTAGGTAATAATGAAACTAGACATATATAAAAAGATTCCAACACTTCTAGTCTTACACTATTCGTGTCGGGAATGGGGTTAGGGTGTTTCAAGTGTCTATACGCTACAATATCTTCAATATACTACGTTTTCTTAATTATTTTCTGTTGGTAATGGCATTTGCCCTTCATATTTTTCTTTTATATTGAAGGGAAAACTCTTAGCTTTCATTTCACCAGGTGGTAAGTTGATAAGGCCGGAGGTGAAAGCTGTCTTCATCAGAACCGTTAAACACTGAGGGACTGGCAATTTTGCCAATGAACTGTCAAAACTAATTAAATTTATTAAATTATTATGGTGATAGACTTCAATAATATGGTGGTCGTTATAAAGTCGGACTTAATACGAGTAGGTACTCCACCAAACCAAGCAAAAATATTTTCATCCGTGAAGATCAAACCTGGGACTCCTCGATCTAATTCCAGTGGGCGAACACAAATCGGTTCACCTGACGGTAATCGATCACCGCCCATGGAAATTTGCAACACCAGAGGAATCGCAAATGCTTTGGCAGCTTTTAAGTAAGGAGTACACTCTGTTTTTAAAGATTTCAATGGCGTAGTGGTTCGGGAATGCTGCCGGCAATGTTGGTTCCAATCATATTCCTTTGTAAGAACCGCTTGTGGAACCGCTGTATTGTATACATATTAAAATGTTAAGAGCGGTTCCAAATTATCCGGTCCGATATCGATATTGGCAGCCGATAAATAGGGAGCAATTAAAATGTATGAAATATGTACCCGCCTTTCACATTATATATCGGATATCGATATCGGATAACGGACTGACAAATTTAATAGATTTGTCTTAACATTAGCTTCCGATACCGATATCGGATCGAATAATGTGGAGTGTGGAACTGTTTTAAGTGTCAAAGCAAAGTGATCTCTATAATAACCTAAATTGCCTAGCAAATAACAAACTGGCAGCCAACGTCAAAATCAATAAATACAGTCTATTTTAGTCCCTAATAAGATATTTTTCTTTTAGTGAAAGAATTTTTAAAATCAGTTTGGTGGTTAAAACCTTGTTCAGCGAATCTCTACGCGCGAACATACAAGGCGCGTTGGCAAACTGGGGCTCAATACATTGCGTCCACAAGCTTCTCGCTAGTTTCTATGAGTTCGCGCATAAAAATTTGCGGCGAATTCGCTCTTCCTGGACAAGGTCTAAGGCGTGAAGGCGTAACAATCAAACAAATTCACTTTCGCATTATAATATTATCGAGGATAATACCTACGTACATATAAAATAACGTCTGCACTACCGTTCTGTATTTACATATTAATTTCTTATTGTACCTGCGCTATTTACTAAATGAGCTGGCCTAATTTGGTTAATTTGGTTTGCTTAGTCCAAATGTTGTAACTGCATTCCGTAAACTCAAATGCCTCGGGTCATTAGATGTATCGTCGACATGACAGTATGACAACTTCAGATCAGCAGCCGGATAAAACGTCATCGTGGATATCATTATAATTTTTATCAATCTTATTGACTATAATTAAAATAAAACAACTCTTATGATGGTCTTAATACTGCTTCTTTTGTAGATTTTGAAAGAATATTGCTAAAATCACGCCTTTAATTTAAGTTTCTTATGTTCGTATTCTAGAATAAGTGTCAAGAATCAACGCCGTACTGAGCGTCGTACGTCTCTATCTATTTGTGCTTGATAGAAAGTGACAAAAGATTCTCAAGACATGATTGACTTTTTGAGTGGAATTCTGTAATACGGGCCTTAGATTAGCACTGCTCATATCAAATAGAAATAATTTTATGGATCCTACTACTGTTGCGTTTTTTTTTACGAAATATAATCTACAAACAATCACGTGGATAAATAAAATATTAAATTATAGTAAAATTCTATAAGACAGCTTTAGTGAAGGCACAGGTGACTAGCCGCTCGACTTCAGCGTCCGAATTGGGGGTAGTACCTCCACCTTTTTTTTAATATATTTCCACGCTCACACCAATTATCTAGCCCAAAGTAAGTATCATTAAGAACTTGTAAGGGATACTAGATAACGGAAATTTCTAATATACATAATCATTTTAAGATATTTTATAAATAAAATTAAATAAATATATATAAGCAACCATGACTCGCAAACAAATATTCCTGTGCATCACGCAAATATTTGCCGCAACCAGGATTCGCTAGATGCATAGACCTATCCACCACGACGGCGTCGATGGAAGGCCTTATAGAAGATCAAAGTCAAATAAATAAATAAAAACGTTTATTTCCTTTATTTCCAAAAATGTACAACAGTAACAGATTATCAATAGCGCCCAAACTAGGTAACCCTGTGTTGTGGGAGCTATAAAGAGTTTAACAATTACTTTTCACATGTTTGTGGTGCTGTGTTTATTTTGGTGAGCAAGGTTCAGAGCTCCACGGAGAAGGGAAAGACACTAAATTTGGTAGCGTGCGAGTGTTGTAAGCGTCTATAGACGTCTATAAACGTCCATAGTCACCATATCCTATAGATAGGATATGGTAACTGCTTATCACCAGGCAGGCCATATGCTAGTCTGCCAAACAAATAATATAAAAAATCAGGAGTGGTCTCCCCTTGACTTTCTCGTATACCCGACTCAAAAGTTGATAGAAACCTTATATTTTGATGTCATACATTTATGTTAAACTTTGGTCACCCATCCGAGTACCGACCTCGTACTTAGTTGCTCATACTTCCTAAAAGAAAAAAAAATTTTGGTCTCCGGGAGGTCCATAACGTGTAAATCCGTCAAAATCTCGAGGTCAATTTTTTGACGATTACAAGACTTCCTCTATACTACGTATACGAGAAAGTAAAAAGCTTATTAAGTCAAAATATCACGAAGTTAACATACCGAGCAACAGTTTAATTTGCCAGAGGTGTCAACCAAATTCACGGAATTACTGCCTTAATGGTACTACTGTCTATGAATACTTCACCCAATGTTATGTAAACAACTGTTTTATTATAATATTAGCGTGAGAACGTACGTGTAGCAAGAGAATCACTTGGCACAGATTTCTTGGTTTTGAACTAGATGTATGATGAAAGTGAAGTATAGTTTCTAAGTATTGTTACAGGTGCAAAGCTGCGCAATAGGTGTAAAATATAAGTCGCAAGCAGAATTTACTTGGACTAATTAGAAGATTTATATTCGTATTATTGAATGAGTCTCAAGAATCAACGCCGTACTGAGCTTTGTAAGTCTGCTGTTTCCGAGTTCTGCACCATCCTTAGAGAGTAACAACTGTCCTGGTTATCGGTTTTGTTTTTTCTTTCTCTAAATACATACATTCATGACCTCCTTCTTTCTTTCTCCTACTCTGCTTGCAATTTATTTGTGGTCAGTACAATATGCCTTTCTATCGACATAATATAGGTTTTGTCGTTAAATACGGTCAGCCTGACAAATTTATTCCTTGGATGACTTGTTCACGACTAGCTGTCTTTCAACAATAGTAGAGACCACTAGCTTAACACGCCTTCTGAAGCACGGAGGAAACGGCGTTGAAAATTCTCGGTCACCCATCCGAATACGGAGTGCACACTTGGTAGGATATCATTCAGGTTCTGCCCCATATGGGATTTATTGGGTGCGACCAGTTCCTTTTGATGCACGACAACTGGTCCACACGTAACACGATGCGTATAATACCTTCATGACATCGACCACCGCTGAGACTTACAAAAGACATCTTTCAGTCCGCCGCTAAGACTCAACAAGCTCCGAAGTGCAGCATTGGATGCTTGGAACATCCTTTCGCAACTGAATGTAGGTAAATGTTACGTATCAATCATCCAAAGCATTCCCGAACGCATCCAGGCTATTATTAGGGCATGAGGAGGAAACACCCGATATCAAAATGCATAAAGGACAATAATGAAATTGGAAAGAAATGCATTGGAAAGACATTTTTATTATGCTGTTTAATAACAATCGGTACGATAAACGCATGACCACGGCGTCATCGAACTCCTACAAGAATAATAGTTATCTATTACTTATATGTAAACACTATAAATGTTCTGTCTCAGCATTTATTCATGACAGGACTTTTTCCGTGTTTTTCGTTTCCTATTTACTTTGGTATACATTTTTAATCGTATCTAAACTAATAGAAATTAGAAACTATAAATAGTTATGTTTATTTATTGATTGAATTAATTTTAATTTGAAATTATGCTTCGGAAAAATAAAATTATCTTTAACTTTAAAAAAACTCAAGAACCCAGGCTTCTTCTATAAACCGAACCGTTGACAACCCAACATCCTAATTAAGACAATCTCCAAATATATATCAGAGCAAGCTAATTTTACAAAAGTAACAGATTATTATTGCTTCCCGGAATCGTCTTGTTAGTGATCAAAATGGTCGCTTACGTCGTACGGAATGTTAACGTTGCTTTTCTCTTAAAATACTTCTCTTTTTATTATAACAAAGTTAAGGAACTTCGTCGTTGTTCTGTTCATAATGAGATTCACTTTCCGATTCTTTTTCATTAAAGAGAAACAAAATCTTTGTACGCCAAACTAAAAATAATAATATTTTACAAGGACATTGGTTATTATTGCAAACTGAGACTGTTCGTATGTCAGTTGTCTGTCAAAATTTGCAATCCATTTTTCGACCGTTTATCGGTATTCATCATAACAGCCTTTATAATTCGATCCACTGCTGAGACACAATTTCTCTCCTTATCATCGAAGGAGGTTTAGGCAGTAGTCCACCATGCTTGCCCAATGCGGATTGACGGACGGAGTATAAGGTGATCAACACCCCTTTGCCGATCCATCATTCGCCTTCTACGACACCCATTGGAGGATACAGAGTGATGCTATTCTACTCTGCCGGCATCACATGGCCTAGGTATTTGAGTACGAATAAACTGACATAAAATAAATAAATAAAATAACACTTTTAAATGAAGATAACAGCGATAGAAAAGACAAAGGTATAGATATTAAGCAATCGAAGATCAAAGTGAATCTCGCGACAAGCTTTTTTAACATTTATATTGTCTTATTTTGTTTTGTTCTATTTAAAGCATTCAAATAAGAGCTTGTTTTTAAAAACATTTTCTTAAAGTTTTATAAATTATTTCTGGTTTTATAAAATTTATTCGACATTATCAAATTTGATGACTGCGAGCAAATGTGTTCAAAATAGTTATTTACAATTATACATTAAAAATTACAAATGCGTATTTCGAATTGGCGCGTATTTTAAATACATATTTTGATCTCAATTTAAGCTATATAAGAGTTTGGTCTTACGTGGGTTTCCTGAGAAGAATACGAATAAACTGACTATAATACAACACAAATATTAATGAAAGAATAACTCAGTAGTTAATAATCACCATCAATTAATATTCAAAGCTTAATGATTTTCTTTTGTTCACGACCAAAAAGGAGCTTCTACCATATCCACTATGACAACTTCAATAATTTCGTTTTGTTATAAATACAATTTTTTTGCAAATTAATACTTATAGTAAGTAGGAAAATTAGATGCGTAATTATTATTATGCTAAAGTGTAAAAATTAATTATTCCAAGTGATTTTATATCAATCAAATACATGCGTTACTACGCAAGTATGCATATATGTAGAGAACATTGTTGGACCTTCTAAAAATATGAAGATAAGAAACAATCTTTCACCGGAAAAATGAATTGTTAATGTAACGAAAAACCCGTAAGTAACTAAGTAAACTAGGTAGGATAAGTTGTAACAACATATCTAAATATAAGCACAGAATAAAACGAGATATCAATTTTCGCATTTTCTTATTCATTACGTGTTTTTTGGCAGTCTTCTTTGAATAAACAATGTGAATATGTTACTTCACTTTAGTATTCCGTGTAGTTTGGGATAGAAATAAAATATTTCATCGCTACCTTTTTTACGTGATGCTTGCAGAATGTGATATTTCTATCTAAATAACATACAATATGCCCTTTGATTTTATTTTCGTATTATGCTAAATATACGTTCGTTTGCGATTTTCAGTTTACTGTAAATAATTGAAGAGGTCTGATGTTTCTGCGATATTTTTACATCAGGTGAGAAGTTCATTGCAATCAATGGTGCTTATTGTAAGGGGAATCCACCGAACATAGATATATCTATGTTCTGTGGGGGAATCCATTGTACTGAGAATATTTTGAATTTAAACTCAAGAAAAATTTTTAACGATATTTATTTATTACTTTTTAATTAAAGACACACAGAGACACACATGGTATGCCGGACTGCTAAGATGATTTTGACTGTAACATCTGTCAAGTCGTTGGATTTTGTTTGTATGTTGGCTTTTGGCTTACTAAAGGATTGTTACTTTTTGGGATTGGTGTCCCTTTTGTGTAGGTGACAGCAGGCTGGTAACCTGTCACTATTTATGTATGCCATACTGTCAGATGTGGCTTTATGTATTACCAAAATGTTATCTAAAGCCCGCTCAAACCCTTTTGTCATTATGAGCGTGAATATATGTATGTGTGTCAAATTTAATGCAATATACAAAAATTGGACAGCCTGATCGCAATCGCGTTTCTTATAAAATATTATTTGTGAATATACTTACAAGTATTCTTAGACTATTTTTTTATTTTGATGTCTATCTCGCTATAAACTTCTGTAAGGTAAATAGTCCGAGACGGCTTTGATCCGACTGGGAGATTCCGATTTTTCTCTGAGCAGTTCAAAGGAGTCCGCCTTAATAAAACCTTGGTAGTTTTTACTTAAGCTCAACACAAGAACAATGCTAATAAATCTGTGATTCCCCTCGTAAACGCCCACCACATCTATCTAACCCTACCCTCACCCTTGTATGCATTTGTTATAAAACAAACAAAATGACCTCAGCCTAAACAAATAACAAAGAGGAAGTTGAACTAATTCATTAAAGTACGCGAGCAACAATAAAAGCAAAGACAAACAAGATTACTTATAAATCCGAAAAGAAATATTTCTAGAGGCTTATCTTTTTCACGTATTTTGGAAATAAATACGGGGTATTATTACCGAAATGACTACCGTGCCGAACTAAGCCTGCTATTGTTTGTTAGGATAAAAAAGGTATATGCGAGCAAGTATTCTGTGGAGGTTCGTAATCTCTCTATTTACTACCGAATCTCTTTCCAGTCTAATCATTATTTCGGCCTTATTGGTATTGCTAGTTGAAAGACGATATACTGCTAACAAACTAAATAAAACTTAGCCTATTATAGTTAACGAACCAATCAAATATTTTCGGGGATAAACTTGCTGTCACTCTGATAAAAATGTTTTTTTTTTTCAAGATACATAGTTCATAGTTAATAAGTCGCCCAAAGTAGCACTCGTGCTGGGGAAATACCTCCCAGAAGACCAAAGTCAATTAATCTGCCTCTTTAAATTGTTGCAATTCTATTGGTGAATAAGATTTCCATAGGTCTATAGGGTAAGGGAGATGAAGAAAACTTATCACCTACGCGCTATCTTGAACGTTCTTATGAACCATTTTTCTTATCCTCTAAAGGTTCCAGCATAAACACAACTGGCGCAATCGAAAGAGTAAAGTTATTTGAGCTGCGTTTTGCAAAGTATTGAAGATGTAGATGATCCACACCCTGGGAAGGACTTTCCCATACTCCATTATCAAATGGTTAATCTACTGTGCCCTAACTTTCTACCTATCTAAACACTATCTTCACAGCTAAAGTCATCAGGCACAAGTTGCTTAAAGAGACAAAAGGTGTTAATCTTATATTATGTTATTTGACTTCAGATAATTCTATCGAAAAACAGGCTAGTTAATAGGCCGAAATAGAAGAGGCTGTAATACTTAGACAAGCTTAGCCTGAAACAAAAGGTGATCGGTAAGGTATATCAAAAAAATAGTAATAAATTATAGGGCTCTCAAACGGTAGGTTTTTTATTCCATACAACATTTACTCAAGGTGTATTAAATCTACAAGAGCAAGATTTACGCATGCCTTTTATAAGTTTTTTAATGACAATTTGTGTCTCATGTTAAAATATCAAGTTAAAATTTATCTTGTCTAAAAATGTCATCGATTTTGTCAGAACAAGACTTCAGGGACCAACTAAAAAAGGCAAGTGACATTAAAGTAATTATAATTGACATGCAAAACCAAGTTCAATCGTGTTCCATTAATAGCCGTTATTTAAAGAAATCATTAAAGTCACCGCGAACGGTTTGTAAGACAAGGCTCCCTCACTTAAACTCTGACGTAAAATATGATCCAAAGGCAAATAAAGATGCGGAGGTTTGTAAACAGTTTGTCATAATGACAGGCGGTTGTCTGATATCTACAAAAGAAGTGCCTGGCGCCAAAGTATTAAGTTACAGCCCTGTAAAAGGTACAAATCGTGGTAAGCAACAGTGTACATAATGGTAGTAAAGAATTTTTCTTAAGGATTATTTTAGTATTTTCACGTTGTTGTTTAAGCACAAAAAAAATTGGGATCAATTATTATTGAAAATTTAACCAGCTACTCTTCTACGGAACTCTTAGGGTACTGTTTTTCTAATAGGCTTATGGCTCAACTTCACTTTAAAGTTTTATTATACCTTACAAACTGTTTTCGAATTTAGCTTGATAATTGGGACAGGTATTTTCTACATTATAAAGCCCAATCATATTTTTATTCTTCAACTAAAGCAGTTAAACCGTTTTTCAGCAAAATCGAACGTGTGTCGAACTATTGGTATCGCTTCTTCTATACAATAGATGTGCATGTGTGTCTGGTTAATTAAAACAAAATTTAAATACAATCAAACTAGAACGATCGTTTATGGGTGACAGATAATAATTGTTAATCGATCTGAGCTCTCTCAGCTCTCTCAATTCAATAAAACAAAATATGATTAATCATATTTCGTTTGATTGAATTGAGAGAATAATAAGAATATGCTTGGGAGTCAATGGTTAGATTGAGGGTAAAGTTCAATTCTTCCATATGTTTGGTACAAACTTTATGGTGTAATTTATCCTCTAGGTGAGGAGACCTTATTACATTATGAATGTCAATGAATAACGAAGAAAAATACAACAACATTCGTAAGCTAAATTTATTCTGGCAGCTTATATAGCGGCAAAGGTAATAAGAGGATCTTACTCAAAATGCCTAAAATCTCTAAAACAGCGTATGTAGATTAGTTTCAAAATGAGTCATGACAATAGAATAACGGCATAATAACCTTAATGAGATAATATTGTAATTAAATAGTAGTTATGGTACTACCTATCATTTTACTATGCCACGTCTGAATAATCTGGTCCGGGCTCGACAGATTATTTTATTCACTGTGTTATCACAAATGACAAATTGCTTTATTTGAGTATAATTAAGACCATTTGAATTTTGAAACTGATACCTTTTAATCACTTCTGTTAATCTTTCTATGGGTAATTTATTGTGTTCTCCGGTTTCAGTTTGTATATTTAAGGCAAATAGTTTCTCAGCCCTAGAGATAGAGTAACAATTGCAACACACATCATAACGTGTGATAAGTGATAACTTGACAATAATACTTCTAACAGGAATTCTGAGATTTTAGTAACTTTTGAAAAGTCACAAAATAATATAAATATCACTGATATCATTTCGGGAGTTGGCTCCGAATTAATTTCGACTATTAATAATTTAATACTTGATAGATGTAACAAAGAATATAGAAATAAATATTAAATTCTTTAAGGCTTTGTCTTTGTTGGTGGTTGAATATTAAAATGCGAAAATAGAACAATAATAATAATATAACAGTGTTACAATCTTTATTTATTGTCACACACAGTAATCACTCAAGTAAAACAATCTTGGATGTAAACTATGTGAGAAAACAATAGCGTTTATGCCACACCTGACCAGAAAGTGGCATTTTCCGCATGCTAGGAGTACGGAAAATCTCACACCATACTTCTTGGGCATAGCCTTCAGCTCGGTCGTCGCTCGCTCGGTCGGCTCATCAAAGATCATTTTTGTTTTACCACTCTAGTTAATTAATGTACCATTTCATGACTTAGGAGTGATGTTATTTACGTACTGCCAGTTCTGACTCTTTCCATTACCTTCCGCTCTAACAGGAGTACAACAGGTAAGCTTTGTAAATTAAATTAAAACTGCAAATATATCCCAAATTTTACATTACGCCAATCGTGAATTCCAATTGCACAGATATTGTCTGTCTAATTTACACGTGCGCGATTTAATCGTCCGAAGCGTGAAGCGGACATAGCCACACACAAATTTTCCGTTCAGTCGAACATTTTCCTCTGAGTGCGCGTATACAATGCACGCTATTGCCGGCAAAATTGTGCGCTATTAAGTGACATTCTAAATATAGGGATGCGCTCGATGACGTGGAGATAGCCGGGCGAGCCAACCCTTTGCGTGTTCCATCCGGCAGAACAAATTGAAGCAACGAAATTGGAAGCTATCCTCTTGTAGTTACAGTCGTTTCTCGCACACGGCTTGCAAACCAGAAATAATCTTTCAACTTTAAGGTCTGAAGACAACTGATGAAGTGTAACTGTTACACATCTGCTGCTCAACGATTGATTCGTAATGATGATTGCTACGTGCGGTCTGAGACATGCTGCGGAAAGCGGCGTCGTGTTATATCAATGTTTTGACGTTAATAATACAGCAACCATATCGAGGTAAAGATAACTTATTACGGACAATCATGGAGTCAGTACACAAATTAACAAAGTGAGGGCAAAAATTTTGACAATACTTGACATTTCTTGACATTTCAAATTTCACATTTCTCTTTCTAGAAATTGTCGTCATCTCTTTCTAAACACGACTACATAGAAACAAGATTTCCCCAGTATTTCGCCATCTTTCTAAAACAAAAGTAGAAAAGTAGCTAAAAACTTAACATATTGTATTCAATTATCAGTATTTATTATCAATGAAAGAAATAAATATAATATATTTACTTTTAATGTTTAGGTTTGTATTTTATTTTGAAAATCATCATTGTGATTCTTTCTATAACTTATGGGAAATGAAAGGATTTATGTAATGGCAGCACTCTCTTCATGTGTCAATGTCCCGAAATCTCAACATGACATAAATTGTCGTAATTGACGTATTCATAAATATCGACTCGCGATTTTGGTACGGCTTTTTACATTTTAATAACTATAAATAGTGCAAAATGGTGCATCGCTGTATAGTTCGTGGTTGCAGAAGTGAGTGGTATCCAGGATGCAGTGTGAAATTCACTTGTAAGTGTCATAATTGCATATAATATTGTTCAATCTATAAATTTCATTTTTCACCCGTAATTCCAGATTATTAGCGTTATTTTGCAAAACTCCTTAAGAGGGAAAAATTTCTGATACTCGCATTTAATCCTATCTTAGAATTTAATGAATTTTTGTACATCATTTACTTATTCAAATATTTGTAAACAAATGACTAGGGTGACTAGGATTTCCGGAATTATAAGGAAATAATATCCCTTTCTATCCATTCCTTTTATAAATGGCAATCAAAATTGATAGATTATTCTATTTAATTCTTTGAAATAACTGTTACAAAGATAAAATACATAAATAGTTTTACCCATTTTTAGTTCGAAATGTTTGTTTACAAATAAAATATGTAATTTGTGTAATGTAAATTATTTTATTTGAGAAAAAGATAATGAGAGTATTGATTGGATTGTACTAGTGTAATAATGTTTATCATTCACATTTGCATGTACTAACATGCAACGCAGATTCATTGCACACAGACAGACAGTATTAATAAAATTGTGGCTGCGCTCTTCTGCACTTGTAATCAAATAGCATATTAAAATCTATCAAATGATAGTTTTTAATATGCTATTTGATTACAAGTTAAAAGTGTGCATAAATATTTATATACACTTTTAACTTGTATACATAAAATTTTCTTTTCTTTTTAGATTTCCGAATCGACGGACCACTATGTAGCTTCCACTTTCAAGACACCGACACTTTCAAGGCAACTGCTTATGTCAAACTTCAAGCCCTTTTTTCAATAAAACCACTACTCAATCACTTTTCAAAGGCAACCCTTGAATTGGTTAGTAAAATTTTTCTTGATAATATACAGTTAATACAGAGAGCTAAACTGTTTGGAGAAATAATTTTAAGGGCATCAGGCATCATCAATTATTGAATATACAATGACTCAATTGAATTTTAACATTCTGCATAGTCACAAAAATGGCGTATGACGCAAAAATGAGAAACCAGGATTTCCGAAGTAATTAGTCTATTGTCACCAACACTTCATTTATCGATGTTTAGAGTAGGTTAAATAAAGCGTAAGAAATATACATTCGAATTAAGTTAATACAGTATGAATAATTTCTAATCTAGTCCGTTACACTTTTATCTTGATTATGCTATGCCCAAATGGGCAACATGATGTGCTGGTGTTGTTTGTGAACATCTGTTATTTACATTCATGAATGCAATAAATTATTTGATTTGATTTGAATTATATTTACAAGTTTTGTTTGCCTAATCTTCTTTTTATATACCGATAAATGTCGAATCGAAACCGACGAGTTAGGTCGATTTTATTGCACGTAAGTGTAGATAACGGTCATTTTTGTCAATATAAATTAATAGCTTTAGATATTTTTATAAATAAACTTAAATAAATATGTAATAACCGTGACTCGCAAACAAATATTCGTGTTCGTCGCACAAATATTTGCCGGAACCAGGATTCAAACCCGAACGGCTTCATGTGTAGGTAGCTATACTGACCACTCCACCATGACGGCGTCAAAAAGTTATTCATATTGATGGCCTAAAACACCCCAAATATTACATATAATGTAGGCTGAAACATGTAGGGTACCATGTTTAAGTACCCTTCATGTTACAGCCTGTATTATACTAAAAATCTAAACTCAAATTATTTTCAACTTGTGGTTTTTTTAACGTAACGAAGTTCTAGTGTAATGTTACACATACATATTTTACCGACCTACATACATAATTTTTTTTTAATTAAATCAGATTACACTATTTATAAATATTACATAAATTAAGATATAAAGGAAGCTCATCTAATTGAAATATTTCTTTAGAGTTCGCCTCCTAAATTTATCAAGAGGTTTTAGCGCTCCATATCAACGTTAATAAGCTACATTTTAGTGACCGTACGACTGTTGCGGGCAATCTCCGATAGATTGCACCTGCGTCGCCGGGCAGTCTCGATCTTGTCAGAAATCGCATACAAAGGCTTGACAAGACCTACCTAATACTAATTAACTAATTTTATGATCGTGTGCAATAATAGTTATTTATTTAATGTGTTTTACCCCTAATTGGGGTCCAAGATTAGGCTAATCTGGCTGTCGCCTCCGCTACTTCACTTCCGCCCAGGGTTGGGCTTACAGTGAGCAGCAGTACAAGCCGCCCTAACTCGTCCCACCGAGCGACCCTCACCGAGACCATCTCC
Source organism: Elophila nymphaeata (assembly GCA_955850985.1). NCBI lineage: Eukaryota > Metazoa > Arthropoda > Insecta > Lepidoptera > Crambidae > Elophila > Elophila nymphaeata. Next base: position 16,392,630 of record OY039079.1, read on the forward strand.
GGCTACCACCAGGGGAGTACACGCTATTGGGCATTATACCATCATTTAATAAATTGTTCTGCACGGATCTCTCGTGTCTCATTTAACTCCCTATATCTTAGGACCGTGGGAGCACGTGAGACCTTACCCGTGGCACAAGACTGTCCGTGATTAATTTGTGCTACAGGCACCCTACTAGAAAGAGACAGAGCCTCTCTAGAAATGTCAAGAAATGTCAAGTGTTGTCAAAACTTTTGCCCTCACTTTGTTCATTTGTCTAATGACTCCATTCTATAGGTAAAATATAAGCTCCTTGCGGACAATATAATTCAGGTGGTTGCCAATTGAAGAACCTGTTTCGACCCGACCAGAAAATTGTTGCCAAAATTGTTTCATAATCATCCTTTACAAGGATTGACTGGTTTGTATGTTAGCTGTAGGCGCCTTTGAGATTATATTTTTTTATAACGAAAATAACAATTTTCTGGAATTTCGTGCTTAAAGTAATTGCATAGTTGATTTGTCCTGTGGCATAATTACTTATCGAATGTTATCGACCTATCGTGCTGGTGGACGTCCGACGCTGCAAATTATATAATATATAAAGATTTATGTTACTTTTCGTCCAATACTGATATAAGTCATTCTAAAGTCGAGTTAAAATGACAGATGAAAAAATGTCCCATCTACTTCTTTTTGCAAATAAATAAAATAAACGGCACATAGGTACAGGCATTCATAACAAATCTAGTTTTAATGAAATAATTTTAAAAATACGGTATTATAAATTTAATAGACTATGAAATATTTTGAAATATCAAACTCCATACATACTTGGAATCGACAAAACTGAACCGCCTTAACATAAATAAAATATAGTCTTAGTGACCCGCTAATAAAAAACCGCTTTAACAAATTCAATGTCGCCATAGCCGTAACGTCACTTCCTTTCCTACCGAATTAAATTTCCTCTAATTAAAAGCAACCGCTGAATGCTCGGATGATTACCAAAACGTGGTTTCAATAAACTCTCACCAGTTACGACCGTCTGTCTGTGGGACTCATAAAGCATAGCATTCAAAAGGACCGACCGTATATGCTGATTGATAACAGATGTGAGTTTTATTCGTGGTGATTGTATAGAGATGGCTAGGCGCTATGTTGTGATTAATAATGTCGTAAAAGTTTTATTTTAAACCAAATATATTTTTGTGACTTCATTTTAATATTTAGTTCTCATGCTGAATGCAATGGTTCAGTTGGTATTTGGCTTGGTCAGTCTTGGATGCCTCGCCAATCATCTCGTGATTTCCCGTATTTCAGAAGATACGTATCGTTTGGTAGCTCTCTGCAAATGAGTAGGTCAGGTCCATACTGGATGTCAATAAAAATTTATAACAGTATTCCAAATAATATAAAATACCTACAGAGTTATAATACATTTTCAAATAAACTCAAACAACATTTATTAGAAAAAGCTTATTATACTATTCAGGAGTTTTTCTATGATAGTGGAACTTTATTATTTTAAGCATAAAGATTGTAAACTCTTTGTATCTCTGTACCTAGTTTTTAGTAGTAATACGTTTATTATTATTATATAACTCTTATCAATTTATAATTTGTATGGCAAGTGTCGCCCTCTTTGTCGGTTTTGCGGTGCCCCCACAGGGGGCAACAACTATATTAACCATGTGACAAGCAAATAAATAAATAAATAAATACGTTAAGTCGTTAGTCACTGTTATTATTGGAACTGTGGTCTATATTAAAAAGGTTTAAAAAGGCAATAAAGTATATTTATTTTGGAGTTTAATCACCTCTATAGCACAATTAACCTATCATGAATGAAGCCTTAAAGATGTATTACTACAGTAACATGGATTTTATACTAAATGCATAGATTCATAAATCCAAAGATTCCTGCTTTAATCACGGAATGACTTGTTGCAAGTCTGAATCTAATAATAGCAGCAGCAGCGACTTTTCAGTCGTCCAGCTTATTAGTCAGTAAATCAGTTACTCAGTGCGTGAAGGTTCTTAGTGTTTTTTTTATATATATTTGATAGGCTGAGCGTTTGGCCACAATCTCACCTGATGTAAAGCGAAGATGTGGCCTAAGATGGTACACGCTCGCCTAGAAGATGCTTGTTCACTCTGGGCTTAAAGATATCCAGATTATATTGATCCGGGAAAACAGACCTTGGCAACGAGTTCCATTCCTTAGCTGTGCGCATAATGAAAGAGGTAGCAAAGCGCTTCGTGCGGATGGGAGGTATAACTACAACGTAAAACTTTACCTTATTGTCACTTACCAGATCCGAGACGAAGACCACTTGCTTTAGTAGAGTTAAAAAAATGTTTCCATCTTATCATAAATGCCTTATATAATTTTGAAGATTTGGGTGACCTTGGGATCGTCTGAAATTAACCTGGTTACTAACGGGAAGATATCTGCTTCTTTACTGAATATCGACGTCGTCATCTTACTTAACAGATGACCAAGTAAGTATATCCACTAACACAGTAAATAACGTTTTTTGAAGTTACACTTCTGAAGGCGCGTTATGATCAATGATGAGAGTGAAGAGATTTTAAGAAGAGAAGGGCGCATCACTGTAACACGAGAGTAACAGGTTGAAACTGCCCGCTAAACCGCTCATTAAGACATCATCATCACAGCCTTTATGATTCGACCCACAGCTGGGACACAAGGCCTCTCCTTTTCAACGAAGGAGGTATAGGCAGTAGTCCATCACGCTTGCCCAATGCGCATAATGTGAGCAATACCCCTTTGCTGAAGTCGCCTTCTGCGACACCCATTGGAGGATGATGATATTCTCCAGATGATAGACCCAGTGATGCTATTCTACTCTGCCAGCATTACGCGGCCATTAAGACATAATTTGTACTAAATACTATAAGATTCTTAATTTTAAATATTTGTTATTGGTTGCTTAATATTTAAAAAAAAAAAATATTGATTTCTCGTATACGTAGTATAGAGGAATTCTTGTAATGGTCAAAAAATTTAAACCTCGAGATTTTGACAGATTTACACTTTTTGGACCACTCTGAGTTCAAAAATACCCTTTTTTGGAATTATGTCTCTGTGTGTATCTGTGCACGATAACTCGAGAATGCTGTAACTCATTGCAACCAAATTTAAAATGCATGTATGACATCAAAATATAAGGTTTCATTCAACTTTATTTTTATAAAGAAGTATAACTTCTCATTTGCGTACATAAGTACACGCACCCATTTTTTGTTGTTAGAAACACTAATGGATATTTTATTCATAAGTACTCACGTTATAATAATATATTCGACAAAATTTTTATTCCCTAAACCCGTGATACATAAGTGGAAGTTATTCTTTGTTTGCACGCTGTGTCGCCTACACTTCTATGCCATTAGTGAAAGTAAATTCAGTTTCCTCTAGATTTCTTTCGGGAACGAGTAGGGTTTATTTTCATAAGCTTTTACGCATATGTGATGGCATATTATTCGTGTTATTGTAGCTATTCTTCGCGTATTTGCTTGAATAAATTTTATCCCTATATCTCTTGTGTTTTTATTAGGATAGACGTATATAATATGTAACATAGGTACGCTTTGGGAATAGGTATTACAATTTTAAGTAACGCTCAATGTGTGTTTAGGTTCAGATATTGAATTTATGTTAAATGAGTTTGTATAATCATGTTTCTTAATAAAGAGCTTTCTGGAGGTGACAGTAACATGATTTTTTACTTTATTGTAACTAATTTTACAACACTGCTTTCATTAAATATTGATATAAAAATACTTAAAACTGTAGTAAATTCGTCATATTTCAAAAATATAATCAAGTGAAATATAAACCAAAACCTACCATGACAAGTATAAGAAAATAAAGCCAATAAATTTAGGTACTTACCTCTAAGCATAAATATCTACATGAGGACAATTTACACTGTTGACATGTAAAACAAAATGGTACAAATCAAATAAAAGAGGCTGCAACTGCGCAGTCAACGTTAACACCAGGCAGGTGAACAGTACGTTAGAAAAGCTTACCAAATATTTACAACTGCCTCGAGTGGCTTAAAACAAATTCTCCAATAATCTTGGAGCGAGCGACTTTGTGCCAATGTTTGTACGAATTTACCCTCCCTTCTGTATTTTTGTGGAACGCCACTCAATTCGTGTTTGATTTCGCTAAACATAAAGCGTTTGCAAACATCGAGTAAAACGGTATCGGGTTACGCGAATCTTGTTACTGGAATCTTTTGTGGAAGTTTCATAATGGCTGATAACATTATTTCGGACGTTATTGTTCCAATTCCTTAGTTAGCTTTTGTTTTTAGACTATATAATAATTTAAGATCTTTAAGCTATGATAATGGAAATATGAGGTTTGAAATATTAAACCGACTATTTAAGTAAAAGTGGATTTGATGTGTTCTTACTTACAAGAAGGTCAAAAATATTTATAAGAAGAGAGTTATGATACATCTTATAGATCACAGAAAGGTACATCTAATACAAGCATTCCACATGCGCGCAGTTACACTCAAATATTAAATAAATATTTTCAAACAAGCGATAAAATATCTAACACTTCATCCTTCCGGAATGTATTACCCACACGCCTTGTATTTTTAGTGTGTTCTAAAGCAACTCATTTTTCAAATAGTTTTTCTTTAGGAAAGCCCCTTGATGATTTTGACAAGCTATAGCGATGAATGTTTACATCGTCGCAGCACTATCATTAGTCGTCGTTGTGCTCCCGCGCATCTGGCAAACGAATACAAACATATCCACAATATAAAATTGAGCGCTCCAAACAAAATATAAAAATTTATTCCATTGACATAAGGTTCATTTCAGTAAAAATTATAAAATCTTGATGAAAGTTAAAACAGTTTTTTCGGTATTGGAAATGATTCAATTTAAATTCAAAACAAACAGTAATATAGTCAGCCCTTTCAAGTAACGAACGATGTAATTTTAATAAGCAATCAAAAATATTACTGTAACAATGATATAACACGAACATAAAGTAAAAATAAATGCATAGATTTAATAAATTCCTCTGTTTGGAAAAACGCTTACACTGATTGTTTCATTGTTGTTGGAGCAATAAATCCTCTTTAGGGAAGACAATATTAAAATCACAACAGTACAGAGACAAAGAGCGGGCGACGCGAGAAGTATCAAACGTAATAAATAATTCTTTCGCCTCGACAAATGAGGTCGTATGTTTCTCTTTTACGTTTTTTTCTCGGCTTCCCGCGGGATCATGTGTCTTCTATTTCCGTTTCAAAGTATCGGCCGAACGATTTGCTCTCTCAAATTTGGAACATGTTCGCTGTTTAGAATATTGCGCCTCTGGGATCATTAAATTCGTGAGACGAATGCAGATGTTGGTCCCCACATCTGGATACTTTTAGTTGCTGTTTTCGGTGTAATTATTAATAAATTACTAATATTGTTGCACTTACTGTTGACAAAAACCTAATTGGGTTGGGAAACACACTGTCTAAACTTTTGTCAGGTGTGAGTTTTAAGAAAGACTTTTGTGATTTATCCTACAATAATTGCAATATACATATTTGTGAGTCAAGTAAATTTCTGTATTAATGATGATAGTAATAATAATAACTAACGCAGTTGTGTCGATATTATGGCACTAAGCTCGGATGAAACCTTGATTAGGTTCGGAATTGATGTTGCCAATAATATTTGAGAATTATTTATGACTTAAGTGAAAAAGTATTTTGTATGGCCACTTGTCATTTCATTTTTTTTAAAGCTAGATGAAAAGTACGAGGATCTGATTGAAACGAGGACTCTGGTAAGAGGATAAAAACAAAAGACGTAAGTAGCGCACGAATTGCAAAGAAGGTGATTTTAGCTTGCGCCTACTGGAAAAAAGCGTACGAGGCATTTGTCTCAAAAGTAAGCATTAGCAATATCAGATAACACGTAAGCATTAACTAGCACCGTGTTACTTACTTGGAACTTAGAGTTAACTGGGTTATGAAACCATTTTGTCTAAAGTGATTCTCGTTTCACTATCCGCATGTGTGATTTCTTCTTCAATATTTGCGAGGTGTTTATGACTCAAACCAAAAAGTGTTCTATGTTATTAGTCACTTGTCTCAATAGTGCTAACAACGTCTAACACTGTTATGATTTAACGTGCGATGTATAAAAGTGTGACCTCAAAACCGCATTTAGAGCGTCGAGGAACAATCAAAGCTAACCTTGGGAACTTTACAACCGCAGTCGCTTTCAGTGCAATAAACACTTCAGCAACAAGTGCTGCGTTTGAAGGATTGTGGCTAGCGCACGTGCTTTATTTAAATAGTCTATGGTGCTAAAGCGGCTATTGTGGAATATTATGGTAACAGTTTGCACTTTGTTCCTCAGTGTTTATGTTTTGCATTCAGAGTAACGTGCACTGGTTGAGATCATAGTTGTTATAAACGCTTAAAAGCGTCTTTGCAGAAATTATAGTTGCCTCTATAACATTGGTAATGGAAAGAAGGTTGATAATTATCATACAAAGAAGAATCATAGATACTTAGTGTAATTCGCACTTAAGAATGAGAATAATTTCCTTTTATTTTTAATATTGATTCTTCTTTATCTAGTTTAAAACAGAGTCGCTCTTTCTATCTGTAGGCGTAGAATTTTTAAACTACACAACAGATTCCAATGCGAGTTTTCATCATTTAAATAGAACGATTCAAGAGAAAGCTTGGGCAATATTATTCGTTAAGGTTAAATTGTACTTTGTGTACTAACCGTGCGAAGTCGTGGCGGGTTGCTAGTATTTTAAGTATGTATAATAAAGATGTTCAATTTAAAAACACTGAATTTTGTTTCTAAATGTATTAGGAAATAATTGAAATTTGTGATACTTATACGAAATTAAATAGAAAACGAGGGAGTTATCATAACACGCTTTTTTCTTGTGTTTCGTTTCATCTTTCATTTTAATTTGGTGTTTTCAAACATTAAAAGTTAAATTTAAATTTAGTACTACAGATTTATATTTAGGTTCCAACAAAGCAGCCATTACACTTCGTTATGCAAAAACCGTACTCCCGTTTCGAACACGCATGGAAATCGGTATTCGCGATGTAATTTATTGGAAGTTACATCAACTGTCAGTCGAATGGTTCGTCATAAAATGTACCAACTCGACACAAAGAAACATAAATCTGTTTACGCACAAATAAAGTCAATGGACCGTCAATGGCACGTGAGTCATAACCTAATATATTGTTGTAGAGCATAGCGCCAAACAAATTCCTGGCTATTTTAGATAATAATTTTGTTGCTACAAAGCTTACCGATTTACTATTTCAAACCCCTTTACATTACATGTTACAGTTACTGGTCCTACTGTTTAATACTCTTATTATACTATAAAAAATATTTAATTTATTTTCATCTTTTTTGCTATGACGGAGAAATTCCTGATGTTCATCTCCAGTTGGCAAGTGATGGTAACAACACACTGCTGGGACACAAAAATCTTGGGCAACAACTTCGTTAAGAACATTTTACTAATTTCGTTTAATATTTAAAGGTTATTCACATTACAATTTCAAATTCCCAAATTAAGTAGATATTGTAGGTATACATCGGAGACACGCATAACTACATCTCGTGGTTTTCAGAGAAGATAAAAGCGTTCTTCGCTCGGAATCTCTGGCAGTGTGTGTATGTGCATTTATATTAAAGCGACAGACGTAAAACAGCTGTAACTAGCTAGATGTCAAACCCTACTAATAAAAAAGAAAGCTCTGTCTCGGTAATTGATATTGAATTACTAATAATCAAGTACGGTATTAGAGGTGTATGATATTAATCAATCATGCAACTTTTATGAATTTATGAGATCTGTTTTGTTGTTTTTTTTTTTTTATTAATAGCACATGGCTTCGATTGCGTCAATCTCAGTTATCGCGCCAAAAAGAATTCTTTGTTATTCTGAACTATCTTCGTACCAAATTTAATCAAAATCGCTACATTGACTTAGGCGTGAATGCTAAATTGAGTTTGTTTGTCTCTTACACAAACAAACTCAATTTAGCATTTATAGTATTAAAACCACGGAGTACTAAAACTGATGCTGACACTTTCATTTGCTAAATGAAAGACAGAGTTAGCATTATTTTCAACTCACGACTAACTTTAGTCAATGTAAGTGTTTTCAGTCAATGGAAAAAAGTACATATTGCCTTGTTGGTGGTGTTTAGAACTAATTTATTTGGGGTTGGTGCCAATAGGTGCGTAGATATATATTGCTATAGGATTTGGCATAGATTGGTCAGCCGCTTGCCAGACACCAACCATTCTTGGGAATACTGTTGTGAGTGGTTCATTCGAAATACACAATTGTAATATGCAAGGGCTATCAAATAAATAAAATATAAATTTATTTCAATTCAATTCAGTTCAATTCAATTTCATTTCATTTCATTCGCCAACGCACGACTGACGACTTGGTGCGTTGGTCCGCGTGGAATTCTGAATCCTCTCCAGTCGGTTTTTACTAAGCCCGCGCTAGTCTTATGCGTGACCGGAAACTACAGCTGCTCATTGAATAGTATAATCATGTTAAAATAATAAGTTCCCATTAGCGCTATCTGACAAATAGTTCATACAAAACTGTGTACCAGATTCATAGATACCTAATCAGAACCATTGAAGCCGATCCTTAAATAAACATCATCATCATCATCAACAGCTCATATAATGTCCCCACCGAGGGGCTCGAGCCTACCCCACATTAGGGGCGATTAGGCCTTAGTCAACCACGCTGGCCAAGTGCGGGTTGGTCGACTTCCCACACAACCTAAGAATTTCTTCATATAGGTGTGTGCAGGTTTCCTCACGATGTTTTCCTTCACCGTAAAAGCGTCGATTAAACATACATATGAATTCAAAATTTGAAAACACATTGGTACGTGGCGGGGATCGAACCAGTGCCTCCCGAGTAGGAGACGACGCTCTTACGCACTACGCCACCGACGCTTTTCTTAAATAAACATTTGATGACAATTTGATGGCCTCGCCATACCAAGACTTCTAAATTCTAATCTTAAATATGGCTTCGTATAAGCATTTAGTTAATCTCGAGTGGAAATAGTTATTCTACAGTATATTGTACGGTAGATTAAATTAACAATATGTCTCTCAACACGTGTTTTTACAACAAGAACTCTCAACAACTAAGAAGAAACTCCATGCCAATTGCTTTGAACATCGTCAGATGTGAGTTGTGGTACAAAATTTTAGAGCCCTCACCTCAAACCAAAATAAATCGATATCAAAATAGGATGATACAATTAGATTTCCTTGTAACATTTTGTTCTAAGAATTCAAAGTCACGATGGTTTTCAAGTATCAATAATCATTTCGTTAACATTACGACGCCACTGAAATGCTTCGTTTCATAACAAGCAATAACATGAAGTGGTGTGTTTGACAGAATTACGATCCCTGCTGAGATATTATTTTGTTACGACCGACCACGCCTATGAATAGGCGTATTGGCTTCCATCAATTTAGCTGAAAATAATTGAATAGCAATATTACTCCATTAACGGATAAATAAAAGATAAATTGTTGCGTATCTGCGACAGCTAAATGTTCTATTTTTGCGACTCACTAATTGATTTGTGATGGGGACAAAAATGACATTCCTACAGACTACAGCAAGCTTGCTTAAACACTTAAACAGTATCATTCAACAAGCAATATTAAGCAAGTATTTGAAAGGATGTGAATTTCTTTTCCAAATTAGATCTTTACATTCGATCAGTAGATTCTGAGATGTTGTATGGCCGGTTTTAATATTCAATTCACAGTTACAGATCACCATCAGAGTTTGGTTGTTATGTGACCGCTGTTATTTTTAGTAACGTTACAATAATTACTAAGGAACCAAACTTCAGTAAGTTTACTTTTACTAACTTTTAGAACTATTGAAACCGGCTGTAAGAGTGTTATATTATATATCCTGTGGTTATGTCTGTCGGGGCTTAAACAAATGGCAATCGTTTCATAACCATAAGCTATCGAAATTCATCATCATAGGCCATCTTGCTTGGTTATTTAGCGTCTAAGCTTCCGCTACCCACTTACTTAGAGCTACGGCTGGCCACGTGATTTTACTACGACCTAAGTCAATCCCATACATTCTGTTCTTATCAAACTTTGTTATCGTTTCTATTTGTTACTTTGTCTACGGGCCCTCGTTCTCGTCTTTTGGTTGTTGGTTCCATGAGGACTTGGTTCATCGTAATCAGTTTTGGTGAGATGGCGCACACTAGGTGCGCCGATCCTCGGCGTCCTCGTCAGGAGGACGCGCCAGGTCGAACAGCCGTCGGTGAGAAGGCGGCCTATAAGGCCGGCGTCGGCCAGCGGCCCACAGGGGCTGGCGTTAGTCGGTAGCCCCTGTAGGCTGCTGGCTACCAATTGGTACACAAGGAGTGCCTAGACGGGCAGCGCTGGGACAGTCTTGGTGTAGTTGCGCTCAGGTGCGCAGATCCCGAGCCGAGGGAACGCCTTTACCTCTAGTCCCACATAGCCACGTAAATGCATTTGACCTCCACGTCAACAAAAAAAAAGGTGCGCCGATCCGAAAACGCACCCATAAGGGCTTAGAAGGGTACCGGTAGGTTTTAGCGGAGTAGAAGTGAGTCCCGCACATGCCTTATGCCCAGCCAGCGTGCGGTATGGTCCGTAAATGGATTTTCCATCATCTGAAAAAAAAATGGTTCATCATCATCAACAGCTTATATAATGTCCCCACTAAAAGACTCGAGCCTACCCCACATTAAGGGCGATTAGGCCTTGGTCAACCACGCTGGCCAAGTGCGGGTTGGTCGACTTCACACACAACCTAAGAATGCCTTCATAGGTGTGTGCAGGTTTCCTCACGATGTTTTCCTTCATCGTAAAAACGTCGAATACAGTGCGTGGCGGAGTTTGAACCGGTGCCTCCCGGGTGGTAGACAACGCCCTTACGCACTACGCCACTGACGCCACCGACGCGAGGACTTGGTTGATACCCCTTTTGTGTACGCGACAAGTTGGGAACTTGTCACTATTGAACTTTTAGGCACTTGGTGATTACTGACAATGTGATTTTATGCGTTACCAAATGTTACCTAAAACTCTGTTCAACCCTCTTAGGACTATGAGCGTGATTGTGTGTAAAAACGTTCCTAGTCGTAGGCAGCCAGGACTGGTTTTACCCATTTATGAGTTCCAAAGGTTTAAGGTAACCAAATTCATGATACGGTACACCATTTACTTTGTATATATTATTTACAACTCCACAAACTTACCAAGGAAACTGAAACAGAATTCAGAGTCTCCGAAACTACGGAATTCTCTTTTGTGCTGTGGGCGGTCGTTCGCATTCTTGATTTGAGCTGAGTTTCAACTTTATATCTTTTTTATAGTTTTCAATGCTTGAAGCATCTTACATAAACAAGTCCACGTAAGAATACGAGCATCACGGAAGTTTGAAATGCAAAACAAATATATTGACCCCCTTATAATAAAGAAAGTAAAATTATAAAGCTCCTATGAAATCCTGTCATTGATGAAAAATGGAGTCGAGTCCCTTTGGTTATTTAAATTAGAAGCAGATAAACGGCAACAGTTTTACATTTTGACAATCAAAGTTTAGCTTTAATTAAAGGGCATTGAGTTCAAATTCTACACGATGGTCAGGACTATGACTTGTAAGTCCATCTAGTTATATAGTTACCGCCGTTACAAAGCCTGTCACCATTACAGTAATGTTAACAGCACTATTAAGTTCCGACAGTAAGTAGTTAGTAATTTTGCGTGAAGCTCACTTCCGTCTTCAGCGTTGTCATCATTTACTATTAAGTTAGACGAAGGCCAAGATCTTCTGTTTTTAGGACCTATACAAAAATTATCTGTGTTCATTTCTTTACCTCAAGCTACAGTTTAGATGTACTCACATTGTTCCTCCTTTCCTATTCAAAACCACAAGATGTTACGATCGAGGACACTGCATGCCTTAAACACTATTACGCCCGTAGTTTTCCCTCGAGTATCTTAAAACATAAAAGAGTGTAAAACAAGGAACTACATAGTTTTATGAACACTGCCAACAATCGGGGGTAGAATAAAAAATAAAAACGGGGATACGCGCCGTTTAATGCAACCGAACCTAGAGATGATGAATATTGCACTAGCTTGTTCTTAGCCAAGTGAGGTTTGTTTTACAGAAAATAAAACAATAGTAAAAAGGAATTTGGCTTGGGAATACCACCGGATGTTTCTTGTTATATTAAGTAGCCAGCTACGAGTAGCTACTTCATTTTTGGAATCAGCATGTCAGAAAAGCGTATTTTCACAACCCATGGATGATAGTATATAACAATATTTTAAAACCTTGAGATATCTACAATAAAACATATTTAGATTAAAAACAATTATCAGTATATAAACTGAATTAAAAAGGAACTCTTTAATTCATGTTTATATACTGACTATCCTTTGCTCGAGACCTCCTCCCCGTGGAATAGTTTCTTTGGGCAGCATTTTAATTTTTGGGGTTGTAAGAACCCCTTTTTTAGTACTCATACAATTTTTTCCAATAAATAGGTACGCATTAACATTGATAAGGAGTTTCTACCGAGTTCTTGTTGCAAAAACACGTGATGAGAGACTCCATTTTTAACCCAAATCAACCGTACAATTTTTGTTACCTAAGTTGCGTAAAATGCGTTAAAATGCGTACGTTTAATGCGACGCGACGCCATTAATTAAGAATAGAATAGAACATTGACAGATTTGTTTGGACTTCCTTATGTACTTTCATTTAAAAGACTATTTCATCCCTATGTGGGTGGAAATTATAACAACGCTGCAATTAAAACTTTTTAGTTTTTATCAAGTGCCTAAATTCAATAATGACGAAAAGTCATCCATGTTGATTTTCAGACTTTTTCACCCCATTTCCCTTAATTCTGAAAATCGGCTACGAGCTGGGCGTTGATCAGTCAGTCAATGAGTCAGGACTTATTTTTTTAGTAATTATTTTTAATCTCATTATGTCTTTTGTATCTATTCGTTCTCATCGTGTCACATCTGTCCGGTTGTTGGTTTTGCATTTTTGTTTACTGAGGGAATGTGACTTTATACAGGCGTGAGGCTGGTAACCTGTGACTATTTGGAGGCACAGCTTGACCCATACTGCCAGAAGTGTCTTTATGTGTAACAAAATGTTAGAAAAAGTTGTTGTTTTATCTAGTATTAAAAATATTTACGCGTTTGTAAACGCAAAAATAAAATTATTCCATTACAAAATGTTAACTAAGGATGGAATTACGAGCGTGATCGTATGTAGAGACAATCTCACTGGAACAGGAGAATGGTTTGCGCCAAACTTTAGTTCGCTCTGAAGTTGTTTCCGCTTAGTTTGCACAGCCGTACCACCTACCAACAAGGTACAATTTCACACTACAGAGTGACCTAGAAGTTTGCCGTGAACCGAACTTTTTCACCTCGATTTTCCTCCGTGCGTCAACGACAAACTGTGGCTACCAATTCAACGCGAAATAAGAAATTAGTTTCTTTGTCGCACAATTAAGAAATGAAATTCACTGTCTGCACACCTGTTTCTTCCTTCCTACAATCCTGGGTCATTCAAAAGAGGCAGGAAGAAGCACCTTGCAGGTCGGCAAGGCGAGGGTGACTAGCGCGGCGGTTTAACTCTCGCATCAGCCATCTTCGCATTCGGACTCTACTTCTGCTTACCATTAGGTGGAATGGAGTCATTCTCTTGAGCTTTTTATAATAAAAAATGGCGCATTAAAAAACTATGACACCAGGCCTAACCTGTACCAAGCCAACCACACGATAAGAAGAAGTAGCAGACTTTTAAAAGTATTCAGCGAATTACCTAGTAAGCAGAACATAGCTTCATTGAATCGCTTAAATTTCTTAATGAATAAATGCTTACTACATTTAATTTCCATGAAACCCACTTTGAAACTCTCACTGTATGGAAATGACGTTTGAAGAATAATATACATTTAAATTGAAATCATAACAAGTTTTTCTCGTAAACTAGGTGGCTGACAGACAAGTATGTTTACAAAACGTTTCGTGAAATCTAATTGTCAAATATTCAAGTTGGCTGACATCATAATAAACTTGGAGCATAGTATACAAATGGACTGAGCAGTAGGCTATCTCAAAATTCTTGTATAAAGTTCCAATTTTTAAAAAAATCGTGTTTAAATTAATAGTATAATATGTAGTAAAATAAAATATGTAGTGTAAGGAACACCCCCTCCAATACCCTACGCTACCCTCTGAAAACTATAATTGTTAATTAATTTTATTAATAAATTTCCACCTCTGATGCTAAAAATTTCCATCTTTGTTGTGAGTGAATCTGTAAATCTTACTTTCTAATAAGGACGCAATCCAAATTCTACCGCCTTTAAAACAAACACGAGGGTTATAAAAATTAAAATTAAACACAAAAACGATAATAAATAATTAAGTTGCTAGTTGGAATTAAAACTAAAAAAACCGCCTTCAAAACTATAAACGAAGAAATATCTGTTTATAAAAATCTAAATGTTTTTTTGAGGTCGGTCCCAAATACAAGTAACAACGTTTAATCCAAATATTGAGGTTGGCACCGACCTCAAAAAAACATTTAGATTTTTATAAACAGAATTTTTATTTCTTCGTTTTTAGTTTTGAAGGCGGTTTTTTTTTATTTAAAAATAATTTTATTTTTTGCTTTTTAGTGTTTTATGTATGTAAATTTTCAGAAAACGATCCCGAGATCTTTTAGAAACACGAGTGATAAGATTACGATATCATCGATGTCAATTAAATAAGCATTATTAGGGATAATTTTAAAACTACTCGTCAGATGTCGATGAAATTTCAATGGGACCAAATGATAAGCACCTGCTTCCAAAGGTCGAAAGAATCTTCAAAATCGGTACACCCAGTAAAGAGTTATGAGGTAAAAAACATAAAAAAAAAACATACAGTCGAATTGATAACCTCCTCCTTTTTGAAGTTCGTTGAAAATAAATTAGGCTCGTTAAAGAGACCAAAACAGAATAAATTTTGGGAAGAAAACGAAATAATTCGTTCTTTGTCGTATTTCCATGAATGATTATTATTGCTTCAGTCTCAGAAGTAGACCAACACTTAGTACCTTGACACAAAAACTAATAATAGCATTACATGGCATAGTTCTAAAGTGACATTAAAGAGACTTACTATCATTACGTGATAAATTTATGTATGTAATATTTTATATCTATGCCTAGTTTACTGGGCTATTTATTCAGTGCACTATGCAAAAAGTTTAGGATGAATCACTTCAATGAATCAACCTATCCGAGATTACGTGATAAATCGGTTCACAGCTCATATGAACGGTTTACTTTCGCGGATTAGCCGTGGGACATGAATAAGTAGCCGTGTCGCTTTATTTAAGCCGATGATGTCGTTAAAATGTGTGTCGTCAAATGATTAAACATCCGAACCTGTTTCTGGTGAAATTGATGGTCCTGCTAAGTTATTTAATAAGTAAATTTAGTGCGTCATGATAGCAATCAATGTGGTTTTCAGTCACGAAGAGATCCACTCCTTCTCTTCCCATGAGTTTTTTTTTTATAACATCTATTCGAAAAGAGCTAGTTTGTTCTACGTTAACAGGGATAAAAACAGCATGTTAATCCTTAGGGAATAAAAGTGATTTGAATTAAGAATATCTATGAACTTTTCCTAACAATGTCCATAGATATTCTATCTATGGACATTGTTAGGAAAAGTTCCAAACACTAAACAGATAAATCACGAAAATTTTATGAACAAGTCACAGTCAAAAGTTGCAGCTGTAGTAAGGTTATAATCGCGCGCTTGCCAAATAAAAAAAAAGTTTGTTAAAAAAACAAAAAACGAGCGAAATACATTCCGCTTTCGTTCAAAACGCTTCGTCAAATTCGGATTTTATCTAGTTTTATAAAAAATGCATATGTCTTTCTCAGGTAGTGAGAAAGAAACGTATTTTCTTACACATTCATAGGTAAGTAATTACATTTACTTATTTTCTCATAGAGGGTAATTACAAGTAGAGTGTCCACCTTGGGAGCAACACTATTTTGAACTCAAGCGACGTACGTTGAATTCTTCGCTCCGCTCTGGAGTCGAAAAATCCTCTCACCTTTAAAATAATTCTATGCTCTCTTAGCTAACAATCACTGTCAGTACCTACACTAGAACACTGTTTATTATTAAGGAAACAAATATTTTGACCACTAAAAATATTTTGAAATCATAAGCTTTTATATCACTAAAATAATATACTAAACACTTAAAAATGTGTTCAAAGACGATCAATATTAGTAAAAGATCACCAATTCATGTTCGGTCAGGTTAGAACTGACGCCAAATCAAAGCGCGAGGGAGTTAGCGATGCGAACGTGTTGCGGTAGCAACCGGCGAAGCGTTAGGAAACCAAAAAGTCTGCACATAATAACCAACAGTATCTTATAAATACCATTAATATAAAAATATGGTGACATTTTTGGTGATCAATTAGGTACTGTTTTTGGGTTAACAGTCAAGTGGCTCTTTTATTTTACTATAGATGGAGTAAGTTAAACATCAGCCTTTTATTATTATTATGGCAGCAGACGGATAAGACGGTGATAGATAAAACCAGGCAGATTTAAAACAAGTTTCGCTATCTACCAAACGGAGCACACAGTTTTACTCCCCCGTGGATTGAACCCGGGATCCATGAGACGGGGACAGGAGGTCCAGGGGACCTGATTGGCGATTAATATATTTTATTATTTAAGCTAAAACTTCAAATGGCACTAGACCAATATTGAGTACACCTCCAACCTCCATGGATCAATCACTACTCTAGCATCGGTTTACTGTTAGGTAGGTTGGTAGGTACATAGAGGTGTTTAAAAGCTACACCAGTAATACCTAGTTGAAAAAATGTATTGATTCAGTTTGTTAACAGTACGTCGATAAGGGTGACGCATTTTAAATTTGTTGATTTAACCTAAACTCCGACGTAATGTAAAAGGAGACCATTTAGCACCCATACCTTATATTTTCGACAAAATAAAAGTTATGGTATCATGAATAGTGCTATTGTTTTCTTAATCTAACCACTATTAGGATCCAAAAAAAATCTATGAGACGTCATGGTGTTTTTTTTTATATGAACTAAAAATGAAAATTTAGGAACTGAAAGACGAATAAATAAGGAATGGACTATAACCGCGTGCTATAACAACTGTTTAAAAATATATAAATTTATGAGAAAAATTACAAGAGACACAAGCTTCTTTGATATTAAAATTCTAAGCTGCCGTAAAGAAACCGTTAAGAACACTGATAATTTTAATGTTTAATTTAAGCCGACAGGGGTCCGCAAGAATTACTTTATGCCTGTATTTCCTCAAAAGAAGCAATTCTGTAACCAAGAACGATTTAACAAACGCTAAAACTACACGTACATGGTACAAATATAACTTCAGATTCTTCGAAGTAAAGAATGAATGGCCGTTGTAAAGTCCGATTTAATTACGCACAGGATTATATAAACCAAAACATGGATGCTGAAATCTCCTGATACCTCACATGCCTCAACTACCGAAACCCATAAAAGCGACAAATTTGTGTGCGGCACTCAATGAATTAAATTCATTAAAACTTAGTCAGCGATACAAACGGGATTGTCAAGCGAAAACGAACTTTAAATCGAAGTGCGACGAAACGATTTTTTCAATCTTGCCGCGACTTCTTTTACTTCGGTTATTTTCGACTTTAAGAGACGTATTAATAAAAGTAAACTTTAGTCCCGGGAGTGGCGCTTCATGTTTTATTTTCTTTTCGCGTTTCGCCTTCACGGAGACTCGCTCGATTTATTGCAATACGCCGACACTTGTCGATGTCGGTGAAAAGCTTAATTTGCGTCATTAACTTGTCACTTCTGTAAGTGCTCTTCGAGTTAGTCACTTTAAGTATTAGTGCGCTATAAACTTGAATTATTAATTGCGACGGCATTTTTATTTAATAACAGAGAATTTTAATTATTAACATACTAAAAAGACAGTTATTTTCCATATAAAAAGAGTTGATTTCCGATTCTTTAATGTTTGTCATTGTTGGTGTTGTTTTATGACCCAGGTTTCGTTATGTTTACACGACTGGGCAACTGGTGACTTTTCGTCGGCTGTTAATGAAGATTTGTAACTGTCCGCTCCTTTGGAGTGGTCTACGACAAATCACAAAAGAGATCCCTCCTTCACAAACCTAAAACGAGAATACAACCCATATAATTTATATCTCGCTTTGAACCGAAGTTCGAACTATTACCAGTCATAAACACGTGTTGGCAACGATGTTTAAGTCTTTATAAAGAGATTTAATTTTATAAAGACGTACGCACCTTAAACATTCATCAACTTGAGACAGCCGAGAGTCAAGGCGAACGAATTAATACAAGTTTCGCCCCTTAGCAGTAAAGTTTAATGGGAAACTAACAAGCGTAAACAAAAACACACAAAACGATATAAAAGCTCCGGGCTAGCGAACTCAGCTCGATAGTGCACCTGCGATAACAGATATCCGCTTAATTTAATATTAAAAGCGAAAAACTTTTCAATTTCGCCCCTTATTACCTTCCGCTTGCTAAACTTTGTTGAACTTCCATTTTGTTCTCCCAACTTAGACTTGTATGCTCGTGACACGGTCTGTATCGCGGTTTTTTGGGAAAAAATTAGAGGAGGCCATCAGTACGTAATTGAAGTGTCAAAAGTTGTCTGATTTTACTTGCAAAACGCGTGGCGATATGAAATTTTTCGCGTACCGAGATCGTTGGTGGAAAAAAGAGAATTCAATATGAGGAGAGTGTGCAATCAACATTCGACCTACATTCCTACCGGCGTTATTCCGCATGTGAATTTACCTCACCGCGGTTTCAGAGGTATTTTGATTCTGTGTCGTTGATTGGAGGAGTAATTAAGGCTTCCGATTGCTATAAGATTTGCACATAGAAATAAAGTACAGGGGCTAGTAATTGTCCAAACTAGGTCAACGTACACTTGTTAATAAAACAGTAAAAATTAGGAATTTAAAGATTAGGGCAATTCTTTCAAGGATGATTTTGTAAAATAAATCTGGGGAAGGCATTTGACATTGTTTAACTGTGTAGCAATCATAACTCTATCAGGTCTGGAGCCCAAGTAAAAAAAAAATCTGAAATCTATTGCAATAGTTAAACAGATCCACAATTTTAAATTAGATACTGTCTCACTTTTTAGATACTGTGATTTGAAATTAGATACTGTGAGTCAAGAAACAAGAAATGGATTATTTCTTTATCTTCAACACGAAGTAACGGATAAGGCAAAATGAATAGTAAAATCAGTCCAAACTATATCGTTTTAACTAGAAGAAAAAGGAAGCACATCTTTAAAAGTTCTACAATTATTTAATCTAGAAAAAAAAAAACAAAATACGAACAGATAATACGACTAATGATATAACGAATGAATACGTTGTAGCAGTTAAATAAGGTCATTATTAAAAAGTAGCTAAGTATCAAATAATAAAAGTCAAAACGATTGGGGAAATTACTCGTGCAAGTGGTCAAAGTTTAGGTAATTAAAGTTAGTTCACACTTTGCTGAACGTGCCCAATTATAGCAAAAACGGAACAAGTGCTAACTAAATAGACATACATCGGGGACAAACAAAGTAATGTTAGACAAACTTATGTACTATGAGCAAAGAATCGATAGTCTCTAAGGAAGTCCGTAGGAGTAAAGCAGTTAGTTTTATTTATCGTGAGACCGCGTAATTCGTTTTGCTGTAAAGTGTATTCTAATATGATTCCAGCAAATAGAGTTACTTACGAACTCTTAACGACTTCTATTTTGAGACTATCGAAATAGAAACGTCGAATAAACTTATAGAAGATGATAAACGGAAAGTTAAATTGTACGTTTTTATTTTGAAAGAAACAGTAGGTATTATTGTTCGATTTTTGACAAGTTAGCATCATGCAATTATTGCAACGCATATGATAGGCGTATAATTTATCTCTAATTCCGTGTATAGGTAATGGAACTGTAATTTGATAAATAGACTAATAACAAGTGAATCTTATTCCATATTTTTTATTCACATCTTTCTCTTACCCTGCTCCATAATTATTTCGGGTCAGTGCAGAATATATTGCTATCGACAATACTGCTATTAGATGGGTATAGGATTTAGTAGTACAGAACATTAGACTCAGTTATCTGAACCAGCTTTAGCATTAGTTTGGTATAAATGTTATTTAATTTAATTACATTACGTATGACGTCAATAAATACTTGTAAAAGTGTACGTTGAATCTGCCTGACACCAACCCTCCTTGGAACGACTGGTACTTTTCGACAGCACCTGGGACCACCAGCTTAACGTGGCTTCCGAAACACGAAGGAAATCAAGGTGAAAAATTTTCGGACACCCATCCAAGTGCCGACCGCGTATTTGGTAGCTTAGCTTTCGTTACTGTTAAGAATAAATTACGCACACCATCGACTTCTTTATAATTTTATTCATACACCAAAAGAATTTAACTCATTATTTTAATCTTCTAGTGTTTCCTGTTGATTGTCTGGAAGAGACTAGACGGGGATAGGATTGCCCTTTGCAAATTTAATTAGTACGTTTCTACAACTCTTACTGTTCTTACTGTATTTAAGTAATACTTTTCGCTTTATTATTAACTAGCACTTCACCTGCGACTACGTCAGTGTGGAGTTTTATTTAAACAAGTATAGCTTATAGCCTTCCTCAACAAATGGACTATCCAACACGAAAATATTTTTTTTTAATTTGAATCATTCTAAGTAGTTCTTGAGATTGGCGCGTTCAATCAATCAAACAAACAAACTCTTCAGTTTTTTTATTAGTATAGATTATTATCATTATTTTTCTTCTTCACTGCAGTTGTGCTTACTTTTTCATTTTGCATTTTCTTATTTACTAATGATCTGGCATTCCTTAATTAATCCCAATGTGCAACGAAAATTGTGCTATTTGATTTCATTGTTTTCCATTAATTTGTATACTGATCTATTCTACGACAGGGTATTGCGTACATACCAAAGCATGCGTCCCGCTAATTCAAAATCCGACTACACGTTAAATTTTTACCAAGCACGCTGATTCAGCATGAAAAACATGCTAACTGAGCCTCGTGCCAGCCCAAGGGCCGGATAAACAGTAGGCGTAGAAAAAAGCGGCTCATCAAGAATGCATGCGGCTCGACATCCAGTTATGAGATGGCTGTTGACTTAGCTTGCTTACCAGATGGAACGAGCCGGTAAGTATGAATATGCCCGTCAATTCTTAGGTTTCATTCACGAAAATCTTACGTGAAAATGTTGCTCGAATTTCTTTTCACATCCACGTGGGTGAGTGAAATTTCGTTCAAAAATCTGATATTTCTTTCATGACTTGGCCAGTTTTGATATCTACGGCGTAAACATGTTTTAAAATTTCCTACGTCTAATTATTAAATTTAGAAATACAGAAATTAACTAGAAAAGTAATCAAAAAGTTCTTTAATACAATAAAGCTGACGACACACCGCGGACGGGATGGGCCGTCGACATTTACTTGTGCGTGACGCTGAGCGTTGTAATATAGGAAACGCCGAAGATGTCAAACCGCAAAATCCCGCTTGACGGGACGTCGCGGTACATTCGCCACGCACACGTTAACGTCGACGGCCCGGTGTGATGTAAGCTTAAGTTTTTTTAAAACGTTATGTCCTATGATAACTTATCTGACCACTCTAAGGGGCACTTCGATCCATTTCAATGTTTTGCTCCTCCTCTTCTTATATTGCTCTTTTTGTTCCTTGAGTATAAACAATCAGTTTAACTTTATCGAGGGGCTTGAAGTGCCGGTTGTTTTTTGGCCTTGCGTAAGCCATTCCCAGGACATTAATTACAACCACAGTCACACAGCAAAATGTTCCATTAATTTTCGCTCATATACACATAGCTTTGTCATTCGATGGTATTGACAGTGGCATTTTGTTATGCATCTGCTTCTTGGTATATGGTCCTGTAAGATCGTCTAAGATGAGGTAGGTGTGTTGTCGACTATGAATTTACTCGAGCATTTTAAATCATCATCGATCATTCAACTATTGTCATCGAAGGATGGATCCTTCAAACCATTTATAATTCGCAATTATCAGCCGTGTGATGCCGGCAGAGTAGAATAGCATCACCGCATATCCTCCAGTGGGTGTCGTAGAAGGCGACTAATGGATCAGCAACGACGTATTGGTCACCTTTATACTCCGTCCATCAATCCGCATTTGGCAAGCGTGGTGGACTACTGCATAAACCTCCTTCGGTGACAAGGAGAGGCCTTGTATCCCAGCAGTGGATCGAATTACAAAGGCTGTTATGATAATGATGATGATTTATAAGGAATTATCGTAATTAGAAAATCGTAATAGATTTTTTTTAATTCATTTAATTTGTAATCTTATCATGAAATTCGGATGATGTCATCATTATTTTATCAAAGTTAATCTGATTTCAATAAAATGAAAATAACAATGCTCGAAGTCGTTGATAACATTATATTCAAATCAAATACTACTTGCATAATCACTGGACCGGAATCAAGCCTAAACACGGCACCAAAGGTAATTCTCGCTCCATTGTGCAAAGGACGCACAGTAATAATGCGCGGTGGCAAATATTAGCACAAACCCAGACAGGACCGTAATAGCAGGAACGAAAAAAAATCGTAGACACGGCTCGCGCTTTACTTTTTGATTGTTGGTTCAGTCTGGAAAGGTTTAATTTCCGACTGATGGATGAAACTGGGGTAGTAAAATTTTAAGAAAGGGGAATCTTAGTGCAAATATTAGCAATGAGTTTTGTGTCTCGCTTGTTGAGAATATAACAATTAAATTAATTAACAGGAATTGAGATACGAAAGCAAACAGACGGTGTCTTTGGATTTAGTACAAGAACATTATAGGGTGGAAAAATATATACTTCATCAAAGCTGAATTCTACTGTTATTGTATTATCATTAACAGTTCATATTTTTACGCAATTTTTGAAGTTGACAATTCTAAATTTTCTTTTCTTTTCTTCGTTATTGTTATTTTTACTTTTTTATTATTACTACAGAATTATGTATGTGTGTATGTTGGTGCTTTATCCTTGACATTGACTGATGCCAAGAGAACTGTCCTTGATGTAGAATACTAGTGATTTATTCATATAAAGAACAGAACATTAATTTGTCCATTTTCTAAACAGCTTTCATTTAAAACGCTTCATGCTAAGCAAAGTGCTGTTAATAGAAGGAATCAATAAATTTCGCCGCATTACCAAAAGTGGACGTGCCGATGCTTTCTACGTGTTAATTACTAGTATTACGACGAAACTTACTAAAACTGTTTACTTTATAACTTATGAAATACGTATTGGTATATCTCCACTGTTTAT
Organism: Elophila nymphaeata; assembly: GCA_955850985.1. Classification (NCBI taxonomy): domain Eukaryota; kingdom Metazoa; phylum Arthropoda; class Insecta; order Lepidoptera; family Crambidae; genus Elophila; species Elophila nymphaeata. The sequence continues at coordinate 16,416,205 of OY039079.1, forward strand.
GGTGTTAACTCTGTACTATGTAAATTGATAAAAAAAATCATCAAACAATTTTAAATATTTTAAAAGTATTATTTGAAAACACAAGAAAAACACATTGTAATCTAGAATATGTTTTTTATTGCGATAGCTACGTTTTCATTTTGGAATTCTGCGTAAATTAGAATTTTAAATTACATTAGATACATCTATTTTCATTTCAGTAATTGTTATTTACATGACTTAGAGTACGCAGTCTTTTATTATCAACATAAATAGAGATGTTTCTGAAAAAGTACAAGCAACTAATTACATACAACAATAATTAAATTATTACGTTGTAACCCAATTTTTAAAAGGAGAACACAAAAAAGAAAATATTGAAAAAGCCCAAAAAAGATAGCGTGGGAGCTGTAATTCGCCAAATATACACCAGCTTTTTTTTTTTTTTTTTTTTTTATAAAAAGGTCAAGCAAATGACTCTATTCCACCTGATGGTAAGCAGAAGTAGAGTCCAAATGCGAAGATAGCTGGCGCGAGAGATAAACTGCCGCGCTAGCCACCCACGCCTTGCTGACCTGCAAGGTGCTTCTTCACGCCTCTTTTGAATGACCCAGGATTATAGGAAGGAGGGAACACGTGTGCTGGCAGTGAATTCCATTTTTTGATTGTGCGACAAAGAAACGAGTTGCCAAATTTCTTAGTTCGCGTTGGAATGGTAGCCACAGTTTGTCGGTGACAACGTAGACCAGCACGCGTAGTCCTTAAAAGGAAGGGAGATGGTGGGATCAGGGAAAAAAGTTCCTCAGAGCACTCGCCGTGGTACAGACGGTAGAAAGAGCTTATTATAACATGAAGACATATAGAAAAAAACACAAGAAAATTCCAAGACGCATTATCAGAACACATTTTTCCCATCTAAGGAAGCGAGATAACATGAACAGAAGATTTTATGTTCAAACTTCTTCGGAGTCTGGCAACATACTTACTTTTATTAGAGCGCACCCTAATTAGATAGTAACTTTATTAGAGCCTGTTTACATGAGAGGTTTGAATATTTGATGCGGTGTTTAACTATGTACGAGAACGTTTCATTATAAATTGACGTAAACGATGGAATCAACTTGAAATAAATCGTCGGTAAGTCATTTATTTATTTTATCGCAAGTAATTTTGCAACTTTGATTTAGTTATTTTTTTATTTTAAGTATGTAATATTTTTTAATGATGTTGTCAGCTTTGGAGCGAGACACACGTGTTTTTTAGATTTCTGAAATCAAGTGTTGTTACCATTTTGAACACTGGTGTTAATACCAAATTTATTACAATGCTAATACCTAATAGTAAATTGTTATATTTAACATGCAGTTTAATAAATTACATATAACTCTTCGTCCTGTACTTGTCCCAAATTATTTTTGGATTGTTACAATTATAATAATAAAATTATCACAAATGCTACAGGTTTAAGCATAGTTTTCCGGCCGGTTGCCTGCCTGCCTCCAACCCACAGAAATAATAATAATTTATTTATGTACTCCAACCAAAAGCGAATAAATTTTACACGTATTTTACATGTAATTTAATTTTACAACAAAACTATAAACTTTCCTGATTTTCCTTGACCACGCATAATCGAACATGATTGGATTAGATTAAATCTAATTTTAAAATTCTACTCAAGATGAAAGTTCTCATTTAAGCGCAGTATTTACTACCACGAAACCACTTAATAGCCCGTCCCATCAGATATTTAACGAGACCATCTTTATTACAATTTTGGCTTGAATCCAGAGACGTATAACGAAGTACGTCCTCATTCGTTTAGATGATTGATAGTGCTAGCTTAACACCTCGTTGCTCTCCTCTTGATTGAGTGTAGGCTTTTTGTTATATTTGATCAGCTAACCGATGTATGCTTGATTGGATGGCTTCAAAGTTAATTCTTAAACAAGACCCCATTGTGATGGACGGTATGGCGGCCTTACATACATGACGGATGACGAATAGGAATTGTTCGGTTCCGTTCGAATCAGGTGTTGATGTTGGTAATCGACTAGAGTATTTAGGTCATTGACTTTTGAATAAAATTTTTACAATTTCAATTCTTTCTTTCTATAACTTTTTAATAATACTTAACTTAAACATATCGAATCATTTTGTCTCGTTCTCAAAACTATTACTTTGTGAGTATTGTGGCTATTAAACTCCTCAAAGGTATCTAATTCTATACTTAGCAAAATTTATTTTAATAAGAAGGTATAGAGAAGGTTTGTACTTTACATAATTCTTGAAACACCATTAAAATTTAAAATTACATTACATTCTTTTTTTCTCTCCTTTTGCATTTTTGTTCCATATAGGTATTTTCGAGACAAAAACTCTCATTTTAAACTGATTTCACTAACACAATGTTACCTTTACTGTGTTTAGTCATCAGTTTGTAATGAGATAATACATAATCAATCTATACCTAAAGTTTCTAAGTACACAAATAATTTTGAGACTTAACTACTGTTAAATCTTTTTATAAAATGCAAGAATGCTCTTTTGACTCTTGTCTTTTTGAAGGTATATGACTAGCTTAAAGGCTCTAATTATATTTCTGTAAGAGTTTTTTGTCTAGCCCGTGTAACAAATCGATTGTAAATGATTTCTGATGTAATGACAGATACCTTTCCAACACTGTGGAGCTCTGGCCACCTTACCCATCAACAGAAACACAACACTACAAAATTGTAGTGTTATTTGACTGTGGTCTAACTTACGGTGGAGGGACTTATCACACAAGTTCAGGCACTCCAAAAACGAGGGGCTACTCCACGTGTCCTGCCTCCTACCTCCTACAATGTATTTTAAACCACCTTCTGGTGGCGTTCCTAGCTCTAGAGGTCCTGATTTCGAACTCCAGGAAGTGTAAATTTGAGTTTGGTACGGTTTCTTTGAAGTCCACCTACCAACTAACACCTGACCTAAGTCTGACACAGTGTAAACAATTTCCATTATTGTGTTCTGATATTAATATACTTGATATCAGGTGATATGAAGATCGGGTTCAAATCCCGTCGAAAATAGTTTAAAAGCAATGTTGAAATAAGTTGTGTACCTCATTGCTCTGTGTCGGTAATTTGAAAGATATATGTAGAATTGTTTTTCCCAGCTGCTTTCGGCAGATGGCAGTCGAAAATATTACTCGAATAATGAAGTATTAAGTTATTTTCTGATTTAAAGAAATATTTGAGACCAATTTTATTAATTGGCACTTGAACGCCATCGTGTGGAGTGGTCAGTATAGCTGCCTACGCGGTCCGGGTTCGAATCCTGGTAGCGGCAAAGATTTGTGAGACGAACAAGAATAATAGTTTACGAGTCATGGTTGTTAATATATTTAAGTGTTTTTATAAAAATATCTGTAATTATTATACTAACATATATATACACAGAAATAATAATATTATTATTTGTATGCATATATATTAAAAATGGCGGTTATCTAGTACGTATAACACAAGTTCTTAATGATACTACTTTGTGCTAGATAATAGGTATGAGCGTGGAAATATATTATTATTATTGTTATTTGATACTCCACAAACTCAGTTCTGAGTTTAGAACACGGCGCAAAATTGAAAAAAAACCGCATAATATTTTAGAAACAAACATTTCAATTGGAAACAGTTACATTCAACGCACACGACGCCCCATATTTCGAACAAAGTAAAAAGTTTAAAAAAAACAACTTTTATTTGAAATGAAAATCCGACCGGACGAAATCATACCTTTACTGTCGCAAATCTCTATAAACATTGGACGGTTTGGAATACCAATAAAAATAGAAGTCGAAAATCAATACTAAATAATAGCGAGCCGATTCCAAAAGTTAGCATTGGGAACTGGAATCTGGAGCGGGCTTTGTTTGATTGATTGCAACACAAACACGAGGCGAATTTTTTTCATTGACGGCTGTTTGCTATCCATCGGAGCTCCTCTTTTGCTACATAACTTCCTGGAGTTGGATACTTACCTATAATATAATAGGGTTGTTAATTGAATGTCAGTTCTTGAGGATATTTTCGTTTCAATAATTGTTGCAATTAAAGATAAAACTTCGAGGAAACTAAATTTATTGATGGGAAATATACACATACTAGCTTTTGCCCGCGACTTCGTACGCGTGGAATAGTTACTTTAGGCAGCATTATTTTTGTGTAGGTACTTATTATGCAAAAAACACACATACAAACTGCCGTGCACTACAGTAAATGGCATTTTTACAATCTACCATTTTATGTTTTTCCATCCTTTGCTACTTACACGCAACCTTTCATCCCCACATGGGTCAATATTTCAAAAACGCTAGAATAAATATTTGCGTTTCATGGTTTTATCTTCGGGAATGAGAAATCGCATAAAAATTTTCATCTCATATTTCAACCCCTTCATTCCCTTTTTCACAAAAAAGGTAGCTTTTATTCCATTTCAAGGTTTAGTCTATATTTGTACCAAATTTCAGGTGTTAGGCGTGAAAGCGATTAAGCTAAAAAGTCGCGTCCACCATCTTGGATATCAAAATGGATGCTGTATTCTGAATCCTGACTCCGAATACAGCATCCATTTTGAGACCTACAAAACTGATACCCATATCAAGTTTAAAATTCGCGTCCGCCATCTTGGATCTCAAAATAGAACCCTGTAAACCACGAAAATGATATCCATATTAATAATAAGTTAAGTAGCGTCCGCCATCTTGGATCTAGATATTGATGACGTATTTGGAATCGCGACCCCCGAAAACTACGAAATTGAAACCCAAATCGCTTTTATGTTAAAAAGTCCCATCTGCCATCTTGGATCTCGACGTAGATGATGTATTTGGAACCAGGACCCCCGAAAACCTCGAAAATGATACCCATATTCCTATTAAGTTAAAAAGTCACGTCCGCCATCTTGGATCTCAAAATCGATGTTTTATTCGGAGTCAGAATACCCAAAAATCTCGAAAATGATACCCGTATCGATTTTACATCAAAAAGTCGCAACCGCCATCTTGGATCTCGAAATAGATGTCGTATTCAGAATTGGGACCCCCTAAAACCACGAAAATGACGCCCATATTGACATTTTGTCAAAAAGTCGCGTCCGCCATCTTGGATCTCGAAATAGATGTTTTATTCGTAATCCGGACCCCCAAAAACCACGAAAACGATACCCATATTGACATTATGTTAAAAATTCGCGTCCGCCATCTTGGATCTGAAAATGAATGGTGTATTAGGAATCGGGACCTCAAAAAACCACAAAAATGACATCCATATCGATTTTATATTAAAAAGTCGCGACCGCCATCTTGGATCTCGAAATAGATGTCGTATTCGAAATAGGGACCCTCAAAAACCACGAAAATGATACCCATATTGACATTTTGTCAAAAAGTCGCGTCCGCCATCTTGGATCTCGAAATAGATGTTTTATTCCTAATCCGGACCCCTAAAAACCACGAAAACGATACTCATATTGACATTATGTTAAAAAGTCGCGTCCGCCATCTTGGATCTCAAAATGGATGGTGTTTTAGTAATCGAGACCTCCGAAAACCACGATAATGATACCCGTATCGATATTATATTAAAAAGTCACAAACGCCATCTTGGATCTCGAAATAGATGTCGTATTCGGAATCGGGACCCTCAAAAACCACGAAAATGATACCCATATTGACATTTTGTCAAAAAGTCGCGTCCGCCATCTTGGATCTCAAAATAGACGTTTTATTTCTATCCGGACCCCTAAAAACCACGAAAACGATACTCATATTGATATTATATTAAAAAGTCACAACCGCCATCTTGGATAGGAACTTTATTTCTTATCAAGTGTCTAAATTCAAAGTTTCATGGTTTTATCTTTAATAATGACGAACTTCCATACAAATTTTCATCCCCAATTTCATCCCCACACGGGGCTAAATTTCAAAAATCCTAGAACTAATATTTCTTTCTTTCTTCTTATTAAGTCCCTAATTTCAAAGTATCGTGGTTTTATCTTTAACAATGACGAACTCCCATACAAACTTTCATCCACTATTTCACCCCCATACAGGTGAAAATTAAAAAAAATCTTAGAACAAATATTTCTTTCCGTCTTATTAAGTGCCTAAATTCAAAGTTTCATGGTTCTATCTTCAAAAGTGACGAACTTCCATACAAACTTTCATCCCCTATTTCAACCCATTCAACCTTTTTTTTCGCGGTAAAAAGTAGCCTATGTCCTTCCCAGAGATCTAATCTATATTTGTACAAATTTTCATCAAAATCGGTTCAGTGGTTTAGACGTGAAAGCTTAACAGACAGACAGAGTTACTTTCGCATTTATAATATTAGTAAGGAGTAAGGATAAGGATTAGTAAGGATAAGGAAGGATAAGGATTTGTGTAAAAACAAAGTACTAATTGACAAGAGAAATATAAAAGAACATATAAACAAGTATAAAACCTCTTTTAACAGTAATTAACAAATGCACATAAAAAAATAGGATGGAGTCATTTATTAAAGTTATTTAGATACCCTACTCAAAATAAATAAAAATATCTCATTAGATTGGCTAATTAAAATTCGTATGTCCACTGTATTGGAAGTATCCACTGTCTATGAATAAATAACTAGAAAACATATAGCCCATCTTTGACAGGCGAGGTCTTTGCCTTCATCTCACCTAATTGTCAAAGATGAGGCGAGCTTCATCCAGGTTCCTGGCAGTTCCTTAGTGATAAGGGTAACTACTAAGGAACTGTCTGTCTTATCAATAAGTCTAAATTTATAATTTAAAGTTTTTTAATAAAACCATTTAATATAATTTAGTTATTCAATTTGACTGTTGTTCATCCTCTGTTATCGGTATTGGTGTGCGCTCGCACCAATGAGCGCTAAGCAGCAATCGATACGTAACTCATGAGGTACGTATATTTATCTCTTTCTAATAACATTTGCCTGATTTTTAGTCACTTTCTTTTCGCGAAGTATCTATAAATAACAGTACGTAGATAAAGGACTACTTTTGCGCCACTTTAAACTACAATTTTCCTTGTGTGTATAGCCTGTCTTTATTTTTTTAAGTCATTGGTCTGAGCCACAGATATATCAACTAATTATTAAATTTGTTAGGTCTGGACGCTCTAAATTCTAGCGGATGGTTCGCAGTGCCTTACCACGACAAACTAAAAAAAAGTTAGTTAAAAGTCTAAGTAATACTAATAATAATTGTAATAGTACTAAGAAATCGGAAACTGAACTAACATTCGTCAGATGTGAGATCACTTGCATCACCGACTAAGAATCTCTGTTATCAAACAGAGTGGGCAATTAAGAAATTTATTGTAATAGCTCAATCTAGGGCGACTATTACGGTAACGACTGCTAATTTGGTACTCAGCGGCGGAAAGGTTAGAAAATATCTAATGACTTGTGTTTCTTACATTGTTAGAAGTTCCGTGTGTTTAACACTTTTACTAACGGACTTTCTAACTTTCTCACAAAAATTGCGACGCACATACAAATAATAGGTTTATTCTTTTATGACATTATATGAATTTAGTTTTTTATAGTCCATTTGTGGAAGTTACACATTTTATAAATCAGGTATAGCCATGTCTAGTTTATTGGATAACATTATTCGTAGTAGTTGCACGAGACACATTGTTTTAGGTTGTGAACCTCTAAAACTTAGGATCCAATAATCCAAACAAATATAAAAAAAAAGTTCTGTATATATATTGATTGCTTTTTAAAAATACAGAAATAATAATTACGTAGGTGCTTAGCAAAGTATCTACTAAGTTTCTTAGTATATTATTTTTTCAATAAATAGATTTACTGACAGTACATTACTTGTATAAAATCTTGCATTATTCCTCAAGTCTTTATATGACTACAATCTTTTTACACGAGAAGCTTATAACCCATTTACCTAATTATGCAAATAATTTACGTGAAGTATTTTAATATCCAGTTTTTCATAAATATTTCAGTAGAAACTTTAAAAGATATGAGAAAGGAATATCAAGAGCTCATAGCGCATATAAAAATGTAAAACAAATAAGTCAGTCGCATTATTAAAATTGATTCTGCGAGCCCCGCTGTGGGCAATAGTGATGGTGTATACTCGATATCCACAGTCGATAAAAAAGAAACCAATAAATCATTCTTACTAAAAGAGTAGTACTTATGTAGTATATAAATAACTTAGAGTTACTAACACAATACAACATTTAAAAGTGAAGAATATACTCTAGAAAATTCACAATAGGTACCTTAGATTTTTTCGGTGGCATTAATAGATAGTACTGTAAGCAGAAATCAGTGTAAGTCTTAGCCCATCACTAAAGATGATGCACGCGTATAAGTTTCTTACTTGCATTTACGTTTAAAGATGATTTGTTTAAAAATACTGCAAGTACGGCCTTCGTGATGAATATCGCAGTCGTATATTGGAATAATGATCCTGCCTTGCACTGCATTCAATGGCATTTTGCATACAATATGGTAGATGGATTTATATTAAAATATGGCCAACGTCAGTGCCGGTTGCTCACAATAAATTATTCATCGCACACAGTCAATTTTCGTTCAAGATAAACAGTCGTATATGTATATCAAATTCACAGATGCTGTTTACCCTCATAAATATTCAGATTACTTATTATTGTTCTGGCTTGTCGGTAATTAGATCGCCCACGAATAGAGATGGGTTTATGCCTTGGCATAATGGGCGCATTGAATAAACGCCGGATAAATGCCTGTAAATGCCCAATAAATGCCTTTTGTCTGGGCAAAAACTTTAACAGAACATTAATTTTTTTTTATTCAAATAGCTATATTTGAGTGTGCTGAATAGGTTATTTCTTAAAAAAATATTGGACTACAGGGTTTAAACCCGATGCTTTGGTAAAAACGCAATAAACAGCCGTAAACACCTATAATAAATTTACCTAATTTGTGAAAATTCTCAAAATTATTATAAGAAATGCTTAGAGATGACGGTGACGAAAGACGAAAATGTTCATAATGTGTGAAATCCTATCGTTTCACCACGCGAACTTTCTTTAGAAGAGACTAGCGCCATCTAGTATCGAGTGGTGTTATTATATATAGTTTTGTTTTTGGATTTGAAGTGAGAACGCCATGCATGCAATACATTATGATGGGGGATTCCCCTATTCTTTGACGCGGATGATGAGGCAAAAGTAAGTGCTATAAACTGTCAGACGAGTTCATTCAATGAAAATTATAGACGTGTGTACTTTGATTCCTGCATTAGTAGTGTACGACTAATTAATTGCAATAAACCTTAAAGAATTGATATAATACCCACGACGATCCAGTAATTTGTCTGTTGAATATTTGATGAAAGTTGGTAAGTACCTAATCATTACTAATATTGTGTTGTTTAGTTATTGTGATTGCACACTTAAATTTTGTTTAATGTTGATGTCAATAAATAATAATTATTAATATAACAATAATAGAAATTCTCAAAGTTAAAAAGCAAATCATTTTCTCTACAATGTGTATGTAAATAAGTGTGTGTATATTAATTACATTTTGATGTACTTACGTACATTTATAGTAGTAGCACTAGGCTTTCGGTTGTAGGTACACGTATAAATAATTTAATTAGTAATGTAAGCATGTAGTCAAAATTTTTTAACTGAATTAAGAGTTGCATCAAGTTTCTGAAATCTGTGTATTAAAAATAAGCTGTTAAGTTTCTTGATAAATAAATAATATTTAGGGGTGCTACATTCTTGGGGAAACGAAAATAACGTCCATTTTGTATGTATGTATTTAAAAAGTACTTGAAAAAAATGTAAATATGCCTATTAATTTAATATTGAGCCAACAAATTACTCTACAGAATTGGAATTAAATGTATTCATTTTTATTTTAGATTTACAATGGGAAGACCGAAGAAAGAAGAAATTTGGAAATATTATCAAGAAATCGGAGATAAATCGATTAAATGTAGTTTTTGTGAAAAGATATACAAACAGAAACATGTAGTAAAAATGGCCCACCATTTGTTGGTATGTTTTAAAACTCCGATTAGTGTTAAAAACCAAATAAATGATATTAATAAAGAAAGAAACTCGACATCCGAGTCCAATGAAAGCACAATTCTTAAGTCTGAGGTATCAGTTGCAGAAAAAAAGGAACATTTAAAAGAACATTTCGCTAAGGCCTTACTTATCTCTGGAGTTCCAATGTGTATGGTGGACCATCCGCTGTGGAAAAGTTTTTTCGAAAAACTAAATTTTGAGCTACCAACTCGGAAGAGTCTTGCAACAAAGTATTTGGAAAAACTTTACAATGAAATGCATAAAGAGTTATCTCACGAAATAGAAAAATCACCATTTTTTCATGTCCAGTGTGACGGATGGAGTAATGTTAGAAATGAGGGAATTATAAATTTTTTAATATGTAAACCAGAAACCATATTCATTAAGAGCTTATACACGGAAGATAATCGGCACACCGGTGAATATTTGGCTACAGAAATAGAACAAGTTATTAAAACTTATGACGAGAAAAAAACTTTCGTTGTAATTGGAGACAATGCTAGGAATTTACAAAAGGCTTTCGAAATTTTGACAAGAAAATATCCATGGATAGTGGCTTTAAATTGCGCAGCACATAGCCTAAATTTATTATGTGCAGATGCCATAAAAGTGACTGTCATTAAAGTTTGTATTGATCTTGCTACAGAAGTTATAAAGTGCATTAAAAAAAGTCAGGTTTTGAGCGCACTTTTGAGCAAAATTCGGAAAGAAAAAGAAATTCATGGTGAAACCTTGAAATTACCATGTAAAACTAGATGGGGGAGTCATGTGGCGGCTTTAAAAAGTCTGAAAGTCAACAAAGCTGCACTTCAAAATCTCGCTGTCCATGAACATAGCCAACCTACACCAGACGTTAAAAGCACGATCCTCGACGATCGTTTTTGGATTATGGTTGAACAATGTGTTAGTTTAATGGAACCAATCACACAAGCTATCTTTGAACTCGAGGGTGATGATTATAACATCAGTAAAGTTTATATGACCTTCAAAAATGTCTTATCTAAATTGCTATTTGTTTTCACTTCGACAACTATTTTGGAAACTTCTGATTTAGAATATTTGAAAACTGCAGTAGAACATAGAACTACACAAGTTCTTAAACCAATACATTACGCTGCACATATGCTAAACCCTAAAGCCGAAGGACATGAACTCAATCAGGATCAAGAGATGGAAGCGATGGAGTTTATTCAAAACCTGGCGATTTTTTTGAATTTAGATTGTATGGTTGATCTTGCTCAATATAGGGCGAGAGATGGTATATGGGGAAAAGAATTTACATGGAAAGCTGCAGAGAAGGTAGATGCTGTATTGTGGTGGAAAGGAATATGTGGTTCCTCGCCGCTAAGTAAAGTAGCACTTCGTATCCTGACTGCACCTTGCACATCTGCAGCTACTGAACGGTCGTTTAGCATACATGGTTTCATACACAGTGCAAAACGAAATCGCCTTACTACAGAAAGAGCAGCTCAAATCACATCTTTGGCGTACAATTGGAATTTAAAGGAAAATAATGATCCATCTAAAGATATCCAAATGTCGAATGTTAACGATAATAAAATCGACTATTTTTTAAGCGATTTTTATGATAGTGAAGATGAATCTAGCCCAATTCAAGTTAATACGCCTGATGATTTTGAATCCCACCCATCAACATCCACTTTAACACACCGAGAACTTGAATTTGTTGATGTTGTTTCTAATGTCTGTTGCCTTAGTGATGATGATGATGATGTAAAGATGTGAAGTAAAACCTAATGTTTGCGTAATAGAAATAAAAATGAAACAAAAATAATTATGAAACCAAAATAATAATGAAGACCCCGATGATTGAAAAAACTGATAGGTAGTTATTTACGAGAGTTAAAATTATATTTTCTACCATTACCTATTGAAATAATTCGATTTTAACTGTGATTTTTTAATAAGACTGTGATTATTATGACTGATTATTTGATTAAAAATTTAAGTTACAAAATACTGGCATTAAGATTCATTTTAAGTTAATATTAGTTTTTCCGCCCAGTGATCGGGCATTTATTTGGGCGTAAACTCATTTATGCCCAATATGCCAAGTTTATGCCCATTTTGTCCATATTTGTTTTTGCCCTCGACCCATCTCTACCCACGAAAGGAAGCTGCCTTAATAAGTAGTAGCGACAAAGTTCTTAATAAATTACCAATGCGATGCACGGCTACATTCTCGTTTTAACGTGTGTAGCGATGTCATTAGAGCCGCATGGGATTATGTTAATATAAACAAAGTGTGTCGATTCCGCCATTCGTTTATCTGTCTTGCTATTTATAAAGATAAGTAATCCATTATCTGCAATATTTAGGTAGTGTTTTGTAGTTCTAATTTTTACATCACCAAGCGTACTGGGAAATTTAATTTAGTATAAAAATATTGTGCTCGTTCAATCTAGATAGTGTGATTTTCATTTATAATTTAATTTATAATTAAAATTCTGGTCCCCATTACGCGTGCATGCCAAGTTTATTCAAGTATTGGGCTATTAATAGTCTAATGCAAGACAAATAGCAATTTTTACAAGCTGTCTATAAGACGAATATCGAGCATGACCTCACAATTTATATCTTCTGCCCATAAATCAAGACGATCAAAACTGACACGGATCTCATACTGTAACCTCCCGAGACGTAACGAACGCAACTTTTTTTTCGTAAGTGTTTGCTGGATGAATAGCAATAAAAACTTTATGATTATAGCCTTCATGGAAACAAAATTGTGATCGAGAGTCGGTAGGCTCGAACGAAATGCCGTATTATGAGATGTGATCGTGAGAAACTAGAAATGTTTTGTTTTGAGTCAAAACAATGAGTACATATAAAATTTTATTTGCTCGTAAACCTTCCAGTGACTGACTCAGTAGGTTACTTAGAATAAGGACTAACTAGAGGTTTCTCAAGCTCATGCTTTAGTATATGTATTACAAATAAGCAGTCCACTTGACTAAAATGTCTCATAAAAACTTCGAAGTACATAGTTAATTACAGTCCTACAAAGTGAAACAATAATAAAGTGTAATTAAAGAAGAAGTAATAAAATATAACATGGTAAAGTAAGCACCAGGTAGTCATAGACAATTATTATACTACTGCATACGGCAAATGCATTTCACAAAGCAATAAAATGTAAAAAGATTGCTTAACATTTTCATCGTTTAGTTAATGTTTCTTGTGTATTTAAGCATAAAGTCGAGAATCATAAAACCGACGTAGATAATGCAAATAAAAAAGCAAGCTCTAGTAATGACTGGCAACTATTTGCAGCACCAGAAATACAATATAATGTGAACAAACAAATTGGCAAGCAGCGCTGAGCAGTGATAGATGAGTACGGTACGTGCGTTCGAAACAAAGGCCAAAGTGTTGGTTGCAATCACACAGCCTATTCAACATTACACAGAGCTACTAAGTTTGGAGCGTTATGTTAAATTTATATTCGTCTATAAGCCTAAAAACATTTCAAAAGAAAAGAAAAGTTTAGGATAGATGGAATGGGCTTTAAAACCAAAAATAGCCAATCATTACGTCCCATTGTACCAATTTTTGTAATTTATGTATTTTATTTTGTAATTTCATTTGTGTTGGTGTACAATAAAGTATAAATAAATAATAAAAATAATTACGTCCTTGTTAGGTATCCTACAGCTAGCCCTTAACTGTTGCCTTTATTTGAATATATTTTTCAGGTCTATATAAATGTGCTGAGTTATTATTAAATGTTTACAAAGAAAACACTACCACAACCACATAAAAAATAACATCCCCTTTTAGCTATATGACTGTGATTCTATAGTTAAAAAGTTCCCTATACACATCCATTTACGATATAATTATCGTAATTTCTCGTAAACCGCACTGGCACGCGAGCAAAACTCATTCAGCCAATTAGGCGTAGGCACTGTTGCAACCAATCATCGTTTGACACAAGTCAAATTGGAGTTTGAGCGATTCGGTTCGATTGATACAAATCGAGGTCATCGACTGATTTATCAGCGCTCTATTCGACGAGGGTAATTATCTCAATTATGCAACTATCCAACGTGAACTCTCAGTTTAAGAGCTGAGATTCCTTGTTTGGAGATTAGAAGGACCATGCTTTCTTATTAGCAAGCAGGTGCTATTGTTGCAACATTATCTGAAGGAAATCAACATAGCATTTGAATATAAATGTTGTTGTTTAAGATTATATTATGAATTGAGGTATACGTGTAAGTTAATACTTCAGTCTGTTTTTTTATAATTATACCCAATTTTTACCATCATCAATCTTAATCGCTTTTAATGCTTCAAACTTAGTCAAAAAGTCAAAAAGGAAGTTTTTGGTAAATCTATCATCATTAAAATATCACGCGGAAATTTTATTATCTTACCTTATGTGTGTAAATAAAGTACTTAAGCAAATGGTAAGTTATTAAATAAACATAGTTGCTAGCATTTTGAGCCAATTCTGGGACCATCTACTTTCTGATCAGAGGGTCTAGCCAAGTGGCTTTTCAATTGCGCCGAACGTTTAAACGTTAGTTAACTAAAATAATATAACGTATGAAACTGACGTACCTAATACTGAGAAATCTCAATGTCTATGGTGCCGGTCGCGTCAAATGTATGAGTAGTGGTCTAAAATTGACATTTTGTTCGATAGAAACGTTATATATCGTTTGCCACTTGTTTAAGCCCTCAAATAACAAAATTGTCATATTTCTATAACAATCGTTTCGGTTTTGGTCATATAGAAATGAGACTATACTAAACACAAGCAAAAACACCACATTATAAGCTTTTATCAAATTATGCATTCCTTAATGGAATCAGAAAGTCAGAAGTTACCTAACATGCCGCAACTAAACCACTAGCCAAACTACCGTCCCAAACAAATAGTTTCCCATTTCTTCCTGAACTTCGTACTATGCGTCTAAAGTTCAAACCGCTGATCATAGTTCAATACGTTAATATTCATAGATATCTTACAAGAACCACAAAGCCTTTAGCAATTGAAGGAAAAATAGCTGTGGAAATATAACAATCCATCAAGATGCCAGGTTTCATTGTGCTCAGTGGATGCCTGGAGATTATTTACATGAAATTGATGGCTGTACCATAGGCTAACATCTCCTGACCTCGCCCCCGACGGCTCGAGAAAGTAATTCCGCCTGTGTAGCTAATAAGCGAAAAATTTCTTATCGTCAATCGTGAATGGATATCTGTCTGGATGTACGGTCATTAGAGTAAGTCAAATAAATCAAGACACTTGTAGTAATTTGCTTACAGCATTCTTCCGATTCAAATAGGCGGCCCGTTTGAATGTAATGAATGTATCGTCTGTTTATATAGACGTATTTGTTTCACTTTCAAATAATTCATTTTCCAAATTCAAGATTCTGTCTTGGTTGCATTCCATCATTTGGTCTATTTTTGTTCTGTTGTAGGAATTTGTCGGATATAATTTGATCATTATCATCATCATTATAGCCTTTATAATTCGAACTTCGAACCACTGCTGGGACACGGCCTCACTTTGTCATCGAACCACGCTTGCCCAATGTGGATTGGTGAACGGAATATGGTGGTTGTTGACGCCACTGATTAAGAATATTCAAGTTTTAATTGTTTTAGCATCACACGCCCACACCCTATTTAATTTCGAGCTTTGAATCGCATGCCTAAATACAGTCCACTCTAACTTTCCTGCGGAAACATTGTTCTGGTCCTTATCAGGGCAGAATTCGCAACAGTGGTCAATACCCCTTTGCCGATTCAATAGTCGCTTTCTACGGCATCCATTGGAGGATATGGAGTGATGTTATTCTACTCTGCTGGCATCACACGGAATTCTGCAGGCATCACACGGCATTTTGTTTATGTAGATACCTACTAGTCGCTGAAATATCGAGCAGCTCGGACTGGGGTAGTACCTCCACCTTACAGAAGAGCATAGTCAAATAACACCGACTTTTTGTAGTGTTGTGTTTCTGTTAGTGATTAAGGTTGCCAGCACTCCACTGGGTAGGAAAGGGGATTAAGGTTGGCAACGTGCAAGTATGACGTCAGTTTTGCAGTGGTTGCAAGCGTCTATAGGCTACGGTGGCTGCTTACCACCAGGCAGACCGATTATTTGTCTGCCAACCATCTGACATATAAAAAAAATAATTATTATTCAAAAATCTTTTGCATTGAAATTGTGATTAATTTTAGGAATAAGAATTGGCGAAATTATCGTATCTATGTATGTATATTTATGTTTTTTCGATAATTTTGACGACGTCGTGGTGGAGTGCACAGTAACGCTGCCTACACATCAAGCGGTCCCGGTTCGAGTCCAGGTGGGAGCAAATATCTGTATGACGAATACGAACAATTGTTCACGAGTCATGGATGTTTAGGTATTTATTTAAGTTTCTTTATAAAAATATATATACTATTATTATTAAATTTGTCCGTTATCTAGTATTGATGACACTTACCTAGTTTTTTCATGATACTTAATTTGGGCTAGATAATTGGTGCGAGCGTGGAAAATATTTTATATTATTATTATTTTTATCAAAAAGATATTTAGATTTATAAGGTACTGTTATTTGCAATATTGCAAAGTAAATATCGCTTCCTGACATTTATATACAAAACTCGAATGAACAGAGTCTTGTTGTCTACGAGTCGTAAATCAAAGAAGAACAGCATTTACGATTAAAACTCTTGGTCAATATCATTACTGGTAATGAACACTAGATAAGGTATTTGCGTCCTGACCATATTAATGAATGTCGCGACAAGTCGTAATCAATTTATATCAATATCGCCAATGTTCTCTCTGTAGTTGTTAGCAAGCATTAATATGAATTTTACCGATAGGGTTGTCACAAACGAGCTTATGACATAAAAAGAGGCGTTCTTAAAGATGTCGCGGTTTTTCAACACGTATGTAAGTAGGTAGGTAATACTACATTTCTTCAGACTACTTCTAAATTGTAACTTTCTTGCAACGGCATAAGGTTAAAATTGATTTGATCCTATTAGATTGGATCGTTCGTAATTAAATTTGTACTTCCGCTTATACAATACCTGCCAATGATTCCAAATATGTAACTTAAAATGCCAAGCAATGACCTTCACCTTATCGATATTAAAATTAACTATCACTCTGTTTTATTTTGTTCGCATTTAGTCAAGTCACTTTAGATCATCATTGAAATCTTGTGATGATGAGCTAAAGGTGGAAACCACAGATAAATATATCAATCCAAGAAGATCGGTCGAATCGCCGAGTTCATAGGAAGACCGAGTGTCGCGATCAGCGGCCGTACTACATAACATGGTTCTAGTTGAGCATGCCGTATTAAACACTTTTTATTGCGCGCATCTTAAGGACTGCGAAGCGATGAAAATTAAGCACAGCCGCAAAGGAGATCGGTCGAATCGCTGAGTTACATAAAATTCTAATTCTATGCCCACAGGGCATACACTTGTCTCAAGTTGACCTATCTCCTTGTATTATTAAATCTGTGGTGGAAACTTATCTCTTACGATTTCAATATGACGTTTTTTTCTTTAACAACACTTAAACCCTCAACCTCCTACCTCCCGTCTTATAGATACCGGCGTAATTACCGCTCTTGAAAAGAAAGAAAACCGAAAAACATTGAAAAAAATCCTGCCATGGATAAGTGCTGAGACGGGACTTGCACCCGCGACCTTTCGCTATCCGGGCGACTGCTCTACTAACTGAGCTACACAGGATTTTATTTATCTAATTTGTTATCAATTTCAATTATAACTAAACTTACCAAAGAAAAAATAAAACAACATTACCTAATTGTTAAAAAGAACAGGTTTCAAAAGTATAACACTATGAATGTAATCGATTAATTATGTCAAGAATATTTTTACTATAATAATTTCAAAGTAAGTAGTGGGCCGGGCTCATTGTCAACTGCTATTATTGTTTTATTTCTTTATGTATATCTATTCATCTAAAAGCAATAACAATCGAAAGTCAATGCCGAATTGCCGCAAGGTTATGATTATCTCGCACTATGATTTGATAATATTCGTTACGAACGACCTCAAATTTTTCGTCATTAGGAATTGTCGAATATGTTTCTTCAAATCTAACCTTTCAAATCATGGGAATTGATTTAATCATAAAAGCAGTATTCGCAGTAGCAGCGCAAGAGCATAATGAATTGGAAGTAATGTATTGATAATGGAGATGACACCATCTTTATTGCCACTGGAGTGAAGACCAGTTTCTACATATAAGTCTTTCCACTTTTATCTATTTACATAGCGGCGCCAAAATAATAATTATCTCATACTCATAAGTCAAAATCATGTGACTTACAATGAGACCAGCAAAAAGACTTACAAGCCATCTAAAGCTATCTAGAAATACCTTTAACACCTTCTTGACCCATACTCTCAGGAAACTTTAGTCTCCCACAGGAACATGAGTTTACACAAGGTTAATTGACTGCAGTCAGGTGGACTAAAAGTAAGTCCTGTCACCAACCAAACGAACCGCAAATCTGTACCCCCATGCGATTTAGAACTGAGACCTCTGGATCTATTTTCTGCAGGCAAACAACCAACCGAGGGTAAATTTTTTTGGACTTCATACCTTTTTTTATTTGCAAATCTACTGACTTGCAAATAAAAAAAGTTTACTTAAAAAAAACGTTTAATAAAAAAAACTTACTAAAATTTGGATGCTAAGTTAATGTTTCTAAATCTCTATCTTTTCCTTCTTCGCTCTGTTACCCAGTACGACTATATTTTACTTTATCTATTCTGAAAAGCAATACTAACATAAATCAATTAAAAGTGCCAACCCTAAGCGTCATCTATTCGAATTAAGGGAGAACATGTGTGGCATCTGCCTATATGCAACGGGTAGGATCGTAAATACTCGTATCTGCTTTAACAGGGCATGTGACTATATGTTCGACCGTAACAGGAAATGTAGCTTTGTCGTGTAATTTGAGAAGTATTTTAAACTATTATATAACATCAATTATCAGGACAATATCGACACTCTCACACTATTAGTGAATAAATTCACTGGGATCTCAATAGTGAATGACCATTTAATAAATGAAATTGAAACTTAAAGAGGAAATATAATTGAAAAATGTGTTTTATCTTAGTAACTCTTAAATGTCAACCACTCTGGAATTCAAAATAGACACAAAAGGAACACGTATACTAATTGTTGATAATTGTTATGAATTTGATATAAAGTGCTTCCTACACACATACACAAGTATGCATAATCACGCTTGTAATCCCAAAAGGGGTTAATCAGCGTTTTAGATAATATTTAGTTACAAATATAGCCATATAAGGCACTGTGGGCCATGCAGTGCCTCAAATAGTGACAGATTACTAGCCTGTAGCTTACACAAATGGGAGACCGAACTGGAAAAGTAGCAATCCTTCAGTAATCCAACAAACAAATACTAACCACCAAGACAGATATTCCACTCTAAAGCATCTCTGTAGTTCGGGTAACTTAGTGTATCCTAAAAGCAATCCTATTCTTGCTTTAAATGAAGTTCATCATCATCATTTCAGCCACATGACGTCCACTGTTGAACATAGGCCTCCCCCAAAGAACGCAACAACGACCGATCCTGTGCTCCTCGCACCCAGGCGTGACCAGCAGCCTTAACCAGGTCGTCAGTCCACCTTGTGGGGGGCCTACCCACACCGCGTCGTCAGGTGCGCGGTCGCCAGTCGAGAACTGTTCGGCCCCATCGGCCATCCGCTCTCCGAGCAATGTGCCCCGCCCACTGCCACTTAAGTTTGGCAATTCTTTGGGCTATGTCGTAAACTTTAGTTCTTCTACGGATCTCCTCATTCCTGATTCGATCTCGTAAAGAAACACCGAGCATAGCCCTCTCCATTGCCCTTTGGGTGACCTTGAGCTTTCTTATCAGGCCCATTGTAAGGAGTACTTACTTTTACTGCAAATGTAGTTATTTGCAGTAAATGTAAGTACTCCTGGACTACCAACAGAAAATAAGCATAATTGTCTTCCACGCTAACATCAGAACTCAGGATCTCAGAACATCTCAAAACAATGTCGCTGATCCACCGTGTAGGGTGCAGATCTAACTTGTGCAAAGCATTGAGGAGATGCTAGACGGTGACAGTGCTATTGTGCGGCACTGGACTGGCATCGACCTGCGCAAAGTCACTGCTATAAGCTATTTTTGATTTATATAGATATAATAACTTTTGATGAGATGATGTAGGACACATATGAGGAGGACTGACGGCGATTGGGACGGAAAGGTCCTCGAGTGGAGCCCGCTTACTGGAACACGCAGCGTTGATAGGTGAACTGATGACCTACCGATCATAAAAGGTCGCGAGAAGCTGCTAGATACGGGTAGCTCTGAACCGATCGGGACCTTAGGAGGTCAATGTCCAACAGTAGACGTTTTTTGGCTGAAATGATTATAATGATAGGTAGCACTTTTTATACCTCCAAGTGTTGGTTGTTTGTACTCCCTTTGTTTTTTATTTATGACCATACAACAAAATTCTTACTCTTCCATCAATTTAAATAGATTTATTGAAGAGTGCGCAAAAATCAGTGTTAAACAGAAGAGCACATTATTCATTTGACATTAATTAACTCCAATACTTGATGTATGTCGCTCGCTAATTGCTATTTGTTGCCGTGCATGCATGTCAGTTTTAATAGAAGACAACTTTTCATCACGGTCACTTGGTCTGATTTTAGACTTCAACGAGTTACATAAATTGTCTGTTAGTTCTACAAAGTTAATGGTGTTGTTATTTTCGAAACATTCGATGTAACATTTCACAATATCTTATTCAGTATATTCCACATTGAATTTCAAATTTTAATTCATTTTTAAACAATTTTCCTCCGTTCCTCGGATACATGTTAACCTAGTGGTCCCTGCTGCTGTCAGAAAATGACCGTCTAGAAAAATAAATCGTCATTTCAGGCAGCTGACATATCTTCCTCTACTTCATGTGTGCCTCTTATAGCGAAAGTTAGCAGACATTTTACGCCTCGGTCTAAGTCTACTATATTTCGACAACTTATAATATATTGTTGGCAGCTTCGCCATCACGTCTGATCTGACCTGTGAGCTTATGGGTGCGTTTTCCTTATATCTGCAAATGCTACCTATATTCTCATTTAACTGCAAAAAACCGTCACTGGAATTGCAAGAAATATATAAATATAATATAATATAAGAATATTTGTACATATTAAATTAAAGCACATTTTATTTATTATTTACAAAATATATTTCTTTGTAAGCAAACTCACAAGGTCTTGTATAATCTATTACTTTCTGTATAAAGCGTGTGATCAAGTTAAGTAACCACATTGGATTGATAGCCTAGTGACCAGATACATTCTGTAGAGTTTCGACCTAGCTATCGACTGTCATTAATCTATTGATGCCTACGTTTAAGTTGCGGGGGCTTCCATCAATTACAATGGGTCAATGAACATTAATTTGTTACGGCGAGGACAGTGGCAAAATTCACGAGGGAGAGGTTGTAAATAGAAGGATTCATTAACTAATCCCGCCTTGGTAATGTAGAACGCAATAGTTGCCATAAAGACAGCATTCATAATTTGATTTAATGATAACGCAATTTCACACTAATCCGCTACCTATTTTGTTTAAAATTTAATAAAATTCCAAAAATATGTTTCATGTTCCTATAATATAATGTTGGGGCTGGTCAGATAGGAAAAATGACAGATGGACACAATTAGTTACAGATTGGCCAGCCCAAGTAAAAAGAGAGCGATAAGACGTCCTAAAGAACACAACGTCAATGAATTTAAGAAAATCCGAAGATAACTAGACAGAAATAGCAAAGAAAGGACAACCTGGAAACTGTTAATGACAACCCTAAAACAACTAAGAAAAGAAAAATATGTAATTCAACTTTTAATTGTGTTATCTTAAGGAAATAACATAATGATTTGTTGCCGTCCTCTTGATATGATCTTTTTATGCGAAATATGGAACAGTGAAACAGACAGCACTAATCTATTGAGCCAAATTTGATAAAGAATTTAATGTAAGCAAACCAAAAATGTCATTTTGTATAGGCTGAATTGTCTCTTTTATACGCTACCTTTCTCATGCTGCTCATCACTGATACAAAAAATGACAAAGAGTTGTTTACATTTTATTCTTTATACAAATCGACAGAAGTATAGTAACTGAACCATAGCGTTTGAGTGCTCATTCGGTCGCAATAGACACGTGGAACTTTTTAGAAACTTAAACTAACTCCATCTGCTGCTCACTGGAGCCCAGAAAACTTCGCCACTCACAGGAACACACTACTTGTGATACTAAGTGGTTGTAGAGGGCCTCAGGATTTTGAGCGCCACAATCCACTACTACTTCTCATTGGGAGTATTAGTAGTTACCACAAAATACAACATGTGGGTAAGAGTTATACTAGTAATTAATTCTCACGAACCATATTTAGCTATCAAACGCTACCGTATGGTACCGACCACATCACAACGACGCAACCACTAGCGACGACGCGCGCAGTAGCTAGCCACCTCGCAAAAACAAACAACAACGGAACTGGAAATTGCTGCAGCTACGCCATTCATACTGCACAACTACTTGACTACTTTTTATCGGTGACATGTGGTGTGGAGGTGGTAGTCAGCATCAGAAACAAATTAACACTTTAGTACCATGTCATATCAACGCCAACGCCTGTGCAGTAATAGTTGCTTAAATTATGTATGAATGATATTTATGGCAAAGTACTAAATCTACTTCTGATATTGACCGCGTACTTGTGAATAATCCTTTTATTTAAAATTAAATTTTAGTCAACAGAAAAACGAATCAACAAGCACAATAATATAATGTTGTTGTGCAACAATATTTAGTGAAATAATATTAAAAGAGTAAAAGAAACAATCTATTTAAACTAAAATAGAAAGCTCTTAATCAATTCGCTATGCACGTAAGATTCATGAGTGAAAGAATATTGTAATCATCGCTCTCTTTATGGCTCTTGCAATTCAAGAAGACAAATAAAAATAAAAACAAACTTAGTTTTTTTTATTGGCTGGAAATTCATTTCACTTTTATCGACAATGTAAAAATGTTGTGTGTTATTCAATTAATGACCACTACTGTCATAAATATAATGGTTTATTTGTACTTACGTAATATCAATACACGTAGTTGAAAGACAGATAGAACAACGTTGTGCTATTCCAAAAGTTATTAGTTTTTGAATAATAACTTTTGGAATAGCACAATATTTAATGAGACTCAGATAAAACCTGATTATCTGGTACCATTTTGGAACGTAACCTTGAACAAATGATATTACCAAATTTACGTGACTGTTAAAATTAATTAACTCCTCTAGTTGGATTTAATTGATAGTCCCTGACATTGTTCTAAAATCTAATATTATTTTCAAGTGCAACACTATAGATGTTTTGTTTATAAATAAATTAAAATTTCCTTTCATCACCTTCACAAGGCTATTATGATTGATCGAGATTTTTATTACTTCAACATTTTGTAATATCTTCTTCCTCAGCCATAACAAAATAATAAACAAAACCCTTCCTAAAACAAAATTACGTCTTACATCATCACAGCACTTACCTGAAAAATTACGACAAATACAACATAAAAGTGTTTTTGAAAATAAGCTTTATTATAATCGCAGCATGATCTAGTTTACAATTTACATAGAAAGTATATACATCGTTTATATCAGAGGCCGTGCTCATCTAAATTTGTATTTCAACTTGAACTTGATATTCGAATGCCTTTCTTATCCGCAAGGCCATAAGGAACAAAACCGGTATTAGCACCGATGCTCCTGTTAAAAGTTCAGTAACATACTTTGATTGATCGTAGAAGATATCTGCTTAAACTATGTTGGATCTTAAACAATGATGACTTAACATAAATAAATGAGGTACGGCTTAAAAAAATAGTCTTCGTAAGCTTCTATATTAGCATAATGCCCGTTGGACCTCAGTGATTTGTCTGCTATTAATTCTTGGCTTGTCAACATTTGATAGGTTGATGTTAGTGTAATTTTGGTAACGCCCATTCCTAGTTCGATAACTTGTTTTGACTTCGATTTTTTATTGACCATCATCAATTAGGTTTTAGCTTGTGCCTTATATGTATACATATACCTATCAAAATAATTTGTTACTGCATATTTGGAATGTGAATATATGTGGTAGATATTAGTTTTGGAAGAAGCGGTGTTTATGGCTCGAAGTTTATCTTACTTTAAACAGTTCTCCTAATTATTCCAGTTCGATATTAATGTTATTAGTTTCGCGGAATATTGTTTGTTTTACAATAAACATGTCTTTGATTGAGCATTTATCATTTAAGATATGTTTCTCTAGCTAGAAAACTCATAAGGAGGTATAAAGATTAAGCTCTTATTCGATCGAAAGCTTCATTGAGTTCACTCATCAACCTAAGATTCAATCTATAGACGATAGTAAAATATACTCTAATAGCAAACATTTGATTCTCGTTGTAAAATCTGAAATATACTTCATCATCATCATCATCATTTTGGTTGAGAGACACACACTGTGGGGCATAGTTCTCCCTCAAGATATTCCAATTTTCTACATGACTTAGGTATAGGGAACTAGTTTGCTCTTCGTTTGTATAAAGGTGTAAAGCTATGAAAGTTTCATCTTTATAAAAACGAAGATTAAACTAGTTTCCTATATGTAGAAAATAAAACGAACACCATAACTAAGTACGAAGTCTTCGAGCCCTTTCTGATTCTTTCATTATCTGTAACAATTTGAGTAAAGCTTCAAACTCCATTTACTCAGTTCAACACCAAGTTTAACATTATCCAAAGTGGTAAAGGAACTTAGTCTAACTTTACTAATATTATTACAAAGACCCACCCAGTAAAAGCAATGTAATGAGATCATCCTTTCCCAAAAACATTCGATACCTTCTCAACATAATTTGTTGTCTTGTTTAGACGGATACGGAAAATCCTCTTCCCCTTTCCTTTGTTTACAATAAAGGTGATTTTGTTTAAAAGCTGGCAGTGAATAAATACGCCTATTGTTTCCTGTTTTCAAGGCATTTGATATAACTGAATTTTACGTCTTGCGGAACTAATAATTTTGCTTTTGTAAATTTTACTCTTAAAATTTATAATAAAGTAGGTAAACTTAGTTGTCCTTGAATTAATGTAGATACAAATTGTAAAGACAAACACATGCAGTAATAATTTATCATACTCACTATTTAGTCGGTCTCTCATGTCTTGTGGTCAGCATCAGGGTTGTATCAGGAGCAAATAATTTGCTCCCAGCGATTTCTGTCCAGCGTGACTTCTACGAACAAATACAATTTGGAGGACAAGTATTTCCCTTGAACATACTACAAAAGTAAAATTCCCGGATTGTGGAAAATGCGGGTTCGAGTCCCGCCTGAGGCAAGTCGATTTTTTTCAGTGCATTTTTCTAGTATTAATATTTACGCGTTTGTAAACGCAAAAGTAAAATTATTCCATAAAGTAAAAATTATTAAAAAAAGTCATTAAATGTAGAAAGTATTCTCCATTTATTGACTTTTTTTTTTTAAATTGAAGCACCAGTGAATCCTATTTTGGCTTTACGTTTCTTAGTAGAAATAAACTATTAACTGTACTTAGTTAATCTTAATTATCATTCTGCGCTGATTAATCTCTGCTTAAGCAATTTCAAATGTTTTGCGCCAACTATTCTGTTGCTGTACATTTAAAAAGTATTCCGTTGGCGCAAAATGAAAGAAACATTTATAATTTTATCCAATGTTTTCCCTGCTTAGTGAAGTAGAACACGGTAGCATCAACAAAGGAACAGCGACAAACAAAGCAATATCTTGATAAAGTGTATGAGTTTTGCTCTTATTCGAAAATAACGTTCCAATTTGATAGTCATTCAAACTTGCGGATATTCGACCGCTAACTATTGACCCAGAAACAGAATCCCACGCGCAAAACTCAAACTTCTTAAAAAGCCTACTATCCCACAATCTCTCCTAAGCCCGGGGAACTTTCGTGTCCTTATTTTTAAAGCGCCCCGGCTCACCCACGGTTGCATTGTTCTCCAGTATCAGACTAAATCTCGTGTTTGTCTAACAAGCGACGTGTATGATTATTATTACTGTTTTATCTCTATACGGCTTTTCTGCGAAAGAATCGTGTGGATCTTCCTTTCCATTTCTTGCTTCAATTAAGGAAATTTTATTTTAATTGGACAAAAGATACGTATCTACCTAATATCCTTTATTTGGTTGACAAAGGATTATTACGTGTTTCGACAAGATTCAAAATATTGTTATCTTGTTTGAACACGTAACATCATACAATCTGAAAAATATCAATGTGGTGTTCTTTATCAATGAAATCATTAATCACAATAACAGCTTTGATCAGTACATCAATACAATCGTCATCGCAATGATTATTCAGAATTGAATGTATTTTGAAATAATGCAATTTGTTTCCCGGAACTACTAATCGCGATTTCGATATCTGCTAATCATGTGCGAAGCAAAATGATATAAATTTATCAACATTAATAAGTGTGTTGTATTGTGACAACGGCAGACATATTGTCATTTCATAATAGAGGACCATTTATTTTAATTATATCTACATAATTCTTGCGATTGTTTTGACAATTATAATATTTTTATTTTAGGATCCTTGATATTCGACTACAAGTCCTTAATAAAAAACAAAAAGACCTTACTGTCACCAGCTACAGCTACGAAGAAGTTTCAACGACGGTCACTGTTGTAAAAAAGTTGATTGGAAGATGTTCAGTAAAACTTCAAAAAATAATTACACAAAATGAAACTACATTTTTTTTTTATATTACTATCTGTCACAGTATTTATTTGCAATGGGAAGTAGCATTTTGCTTTTATGAGAACCACATTATAGAGAAAAACTTTTAGGTATTAGTGTTAATAAAAATGTAAAAAAAAATATACGAGTCTGTAGGATTTCTTACTCTAACTAAATGATAAGCATGGTTGAAGTAAAGATTATAAGAATTAATAGTATCTTTTGGAATATCCACACTATGACCGTGGCCAGTAAAACATGATTTTAATAAGATTAGAATAATTGTATGCGTCCTGTAAGATTGACTAGACACGGTCAGGTGTAGGTAAAAAGACCCACGTATATTTTTGATACCGCTTTTATCTGGACGTGAGCGATATGCCTGTGATACCGCAGTTTAAAAAGTTTTTGTAGTTCATAAAATATGTGTAATAATAGAAGTACTATTTTCTCCTTTACTCCATATTTTACTCTTTTAGGATTATGTCTATCAGAGATATTTGTAGGTTTTTAAACTACTAAAATGTAGCAAAGTAATTAATACTCTAAATTTAAAAGCCTCTCTGTTAAAATGAATTCAATGACAACGCATAATTAGTGATGCTTACCAATTTATAACTTAGTTACATTAGTTTCACAAACATCTTTTACCATCCAGTACTTACCTACAACAATCTTCTGTCTTAGGCATTATGTACTTAGCTGTAATCATGGATAGCCTACTGACAATAATTAATTTATTGCCTTTCATATCAGATTCATTTTCATACTAAAATCATCTTTCTAATCGAAATACGTAGGTACCTAATTGTCTTAGCGGGCGTTGAATCTTTGCAGATCGTTATATATCTGTCCTAACGTTTTCTTTATTATAACTAAAAATAACATAAAGTATAAAGGTAATGTTATTGTGTATATGCGATTTCAGCGCGGTGTCATTGCATAAGAGATGAGTACGCCAAATGTTTATGTCTCGTGGTAGAACTGAAACACGGCACGTGTGTAGGTGGGCTTGGGTCGCTCTACTTATGCTTGTGATTAGTTTAATGTCTTTTAGGGGTTTCCTAAAAAGGGCGTATTGTGTCTATGCGTTTTAGGTAAGCATAGTTACATAGACACAACGGAGCTGTCTGTTAATCGTTTTTTACTGATGTCATGTACCTTTTTATATCCATATTAAATTCGTATATATTTTATCACACACTAACCCTCACAGATGTATCTCACACGAAAATAATTGCTAAATTTTTAAAGAAAAAACGTTAGTCATCATTGAAGTGTTTGTCATGCTTCATGTAACAGTAACTTTACCTATTACAACCACAAAAAAAAAACTAACAATAATCATCGTGTACGCGTCAATCACATTGTAATTGAAGATATAAATCAAATACTTTGTTCTTATGTGTGATTGAACACTTTCATAAATCATCGTAAGAAATATATTGGCATTAATATTAACACTGACATATTGGGTGTATTTCAATATTGCAGTTAGTGTAGATATTAATTGAAGATAGTATCCGGAAAAAAACAGAATTAAAATTACTAACCATAAATTTAAATTAAATTATATGTAAAGTTTGTAACTATAATATTACATTGTATTTTACCATGCTTTTAATTATTATGTTAAACTATGGGCGAGTCTAACAAAATTAAGAAAGTAGACAGGTATGTGTGTCTATTTATTTTAAATCTGATTATTACCT
Organism: Elophila nymphaeata; assembly: GCA_955850985.1. Lineage (NCBI taxonomy): Eukaryota > Metazoa > Arthropoda > Insecta > Lepidoptera > Crambidae > Elophila > Elophila nymphaeata. Next base: position 16,444,924 of record OY039079.1, read on the forward strand.
ACAAAGGCGCTAATTTTCAAGTATGTACTCAAGTACTCTTATAAGCAGACTAAGTCACACTAGAACCTTCTATCTTAACAAATTATTATATACCCAATTACCCACCTACGTAATCTACCTACCTACCCATCACATAATTTAGTACGCTTAGCCTGTTCATATTAATTAATTAGCAGTTGACATAACCAAATTGGGTCATTACAAATTTAAGTCGCCTAATCGTGTGTGATTATGTAAATATTTGCAGTAGGGTCACAATAGATAACAGGGCGTGGAATCAGTGTCATGCATAATGCAAACGTTAATGTCGCTGTTAATTATCGGGCCTTAGAGCCATTATTGATTGTTTAAGGCCAATTGCTTATTAGACTTTAATTAGTCACATCAAATTACACAGTTGCATAATTTTCCAAAGACCCTTTGGTATAGGTAAATTAATCGTTTAGAATTTGATTCATTTAATTAAAGCAAATGACCCAGTCATAACTAAGCTAATCATATTTTTTCCTTGAATGACAAAAAAGTTAAAAGTTTTGAAATCGTTAAATGGAATACTGTTATATTGTAATTAATCAATGACTGTTGAAGGTAATATTCTAATTAAGAAACCCAATTTTGCATATATTAGGCAAATATCTAGTAAATATCAGTGTTACCAGTAATGAGAGCGCAATTAACTGAATCTATTCAATAAAAATTTACCATTCCAACAGTAAGTGACGACAGATTGAGTCCGTGCATTCTAAATATAAACGCGAACACTGAGAATGTAAAACAACTAAAACATTCGGTGCTGGACATTTTCCTGAGATACATTTTGTGTAAGCGCCGGATAACGTTTTTATTGTTAACAAGGCGGAGCTTGGCCACGACGAGCGACGATGATATCTCCTCGTATGAATGATGACTTCGTGCTGAGCCTCTGGAAGCAGCCCGAGATAGACATGAAGCTGCGAGACATGGCACGAATATGGAAATGCTCACAAACTATGAACACGAAGCACTTAGTAAAATAACTTGCTTCCTCTAAACATTTTGCATAACTACTAGGAATTTAAAAATGTGAATGTTCGTAACAATTTTATTTTATGCTTTGTTTTACCTAAATAATATGGGTTTATTCTTACTTTTGTTAGATTTATAATACTAACAACGAAAGAGGAACATGACTGATGTAAATAGCTTTGACCAATCATGCAATATAAAGCTATACACAAATGCTTTTAATGGCAAATAATTAAAATGATGCAGGAGCCTTCGTGGAAAAAGTTTTAATGTTGCAATTATAACGCTTAATGATGCATTTGTAAAATATAATGTAATACCACCTCATTTATTTTTATTGACGATAATGATATCTTCTTGTGTCTATGGCACCAACCCATCTAAGGAAGATAAGGGGTCGACGTTTTTAGCACAAAGCGCTTTCTGTTTCGGGCCCTTTCTCGCAGGTTATTTGACTCGAAACGTGCCTTGGGTGTACCTGTTTGCTAAGGCCACCTTTATCGAGGCAAAGGCAATATTTTGTCCAGATTATCTCTCAAAAAAGCCTTTATTGGTTCAACATTTACCTCACTAACAGATGCAATGTCTCACTTAACAAATCACAATCACGCTTTTAAGACATTATGGATAAACATGGGTTTTAGAGATAAGACCCCAGAACAATCATTATAAATCAAATCGCTTCGCGTACTGCAATGGGCTAAAAGATATATTGTATTTATATATTTATATATTGTATTATTAGTTGAGCATTTCTCTTTAAATTTAGGTTAAACATTTCTGAATGAAACGACACCTATTTATGAAAACATTACTTATGCGTGTTTCTAATTTTAGCCAAAGGAAAGTAAACATTACAAAAAAGGCATCACCATTAAGATTTACTACACACAATATTTCAAGGAATATCCTACTTAATTGCGGTGCTGACAACCTTGAAGAAACCAACATGTTTTTAGTAAAACTATTGTTTTCGGTCGATATTTATTGAGGCTATAAAGTAATTGCGGTAAAATTCCTTTGTCTAAAGCGATGGACCCGAATACTGGTTTTATTGTGCTCCATAACTTTGAAAAGCTTTTTTTCGGCGGGTACGGGATCCTGGCCGTACATTGTTAATTTCTCTCTACGGAGCAGTCTTTTGTTTTTCTCTAGTCCTTTTTTTTCAAATATGAGAATCTGCACTAAGGCTTAGAATTGGATGTAAAAGGTTTCTGGTCAAAGCTGACAAAATCTTTTACAATAATACCGCGCAGGAGTCAACTTGGTTGCTATTTGGTTGCAACATCCTTTTGTTGCTGCTGCTAGTTTCACGCTGTGCTGTCTCAATTATTTTAGTGCTTCCGTTTACTGGATTGTGTCTATTAAGTAACTTTGAATTGTTCTTCATGTTGCATTCATACCGTGTTGGTAAAAGCAATTTTTGCTGCAGTAGATACCTTATAATTTTATTCCTCAATAATGGGAGGTCAACGTCTCTTCGTCCAATCGATTTTATAACGACTTGACTCCGAGCAAATTTTCTCGTACTTTAGTTCAAGTACTTCTTAATATTCAAAACCTGACTTATCTCTATCTTCTCATTAAGTGGCAATAAATTTATTACTCGAACAACTGTTAAAAAAAACTGTTCGGTTTGAAGTGCCCATTTGAAGGCGCACTGTGATAGATTGAAAATCCCATAAATATTAAGAGATAAAAGGAGCCATTCTTTCACATAAAAGTTATATTAAACATAGTTCACCGATATCGAGCAATGTCAACACACTAGTTATGTAACGTTCCTGAGGGAAAAATCGCTAAGATGTTTTCGGAGTCAGTTGTTACGAGATAAGTGGTAATATTGTGTTTGATGTTGTCTAGCAAATATTGGACCGTGACATAGGCACGTGAGATATTGACTCTCAATATTGACTCGGAATATCAATAGTTTGGACCCAGATAACTTTGCAATGACCTTGGTTTCATAAACCTTTTTTCTATGAATGAACCAATTCATCTGCCTGGTAATTTTCAGACGTGATTATTATGGACACAAAAAGTTATTTACCAGGACATTAGCCGTTACTTTAATCAAATTATTGAAATAGTTGACGTGTAGCAATATTTATTTATCATAACAATATAAATTAGGTAAGTATACATATTGTTTGTTTTTGCTTATTTGTTTGATGTCAGTTTTCAATTCTATTTAATTTGATTCACAATTTGTGCGATCACTGATCATGGTTAAAAGGAATGACCAGCTTTAGTAACTTGTCTGCAGTTCAATGTGGTGACAAGTTTAATCCGGTGGTTGTCTTATTATTAGGGTTTTATTTAAGGCTCGAGAGGTATTTCACAGCCTTTCACTCTTTTACTTAAGGTTTTTTAAGATGCATACTAGGGTGTCCCAAAAAAATCAAAGTAGTTATTTTTTAACGCATACCCTCTAATTTTGTTTCAATGATGACAAAACACTTATAAATAAAATTTCATTGACATAGGACCACGGGAACCCGTGCCGACTTGCATCGAAACATGTTAGTACTTATCTATAAAGACGTCAGTGAGCTAACGTGTTGAGACGCATATAATAACGTGCAAATGCAATTATTTCTCATTCAATCAAGAGGTCGTTAGTATCACGCAGTTATCGAAAGAGTATACTTGTAATAGGAATCGTATAACACAAAAATATCGGGTTCTAAACAGTCCTTTAATGGAAGTTCTGGAAGTTATGTTCTACAATATCCTCGGTAAGTGAATTCAACAGTCAATTAAAGTGTAAATCTTACAATTTTGCGAATATATTATTCCAATGGTATAAAGCGCATAAAAATACTAAATCTTGGCGTAATTCTGTGAAGAAACATGTAAATTTATGACAAGTTTGGAGGGACTAGCAAAAAAATGCTCGTAAAACACAAGATTTTAGAACGTCATCAAAAGTTTGTCAAAAACTAAGATAATTAATTTTATATTGCATTATGCCAATGCCCTTGAATTAATAAATGAAGACCTAATCTTCTTTCAGAAGCAAAGAGAGCCAGGTCGTCGTGGCCTCTTAGCTGGGGTGGGAAAAAAACCTATTACTTCTCAAAAACGTATTTCTGTGTGCCACCTTCTTTGAGATTATCTTATAAACCATTACAAAACGACTGATTACAAATTTAGAAGATTTGCCAGAACCACTACGGAGTAGGTACTCAACCTGAAACCAGTCACCAGAAAACGTCGATGCGAAAAGACTTTAATACTCTTAAGTTAGTCGCTACGACTACTAAAAGACAGGTGCCAGTTAAGTATGAGACGACTCAGTATTCATTCTTGAAGCTACTTTTGAGGCGCTGGGATGAAATATTGTTAAGTTTCCAATAAGTAAGGCTACGATTCCAAGAATTTGAAAGGAGAAACGGAAGAATCCCGTGAAAGTCATAAAAGTTTATTTTCAAAACGAGGTACCCGATGTTGTGAGTCTTCACTGGAACGGCAAACTGTTGCCTGCTTCAGATCCTCGGAAATCAAAAGAAGAATATCTTCCAATTTTCAATAGTTATATTTTATGGGAATAAAGAACAAATTATTGGGGGGCTATGAATGGAAAGCTCTTCAGGAAGACAATAAGTGGCTGCTTTATGAATATGATTGTAGACTAAAATCTAGAAGATAAATTATAAATTCTGTGTTGTGACAACCAACAGGTTCAAATATGGATTGTTTATTGTTTCAATGATAATTGAGTCATAATTTAGTGTTTTTTTTTTCAGAGGGAAAAAATTACGACTTCTGTTGCTGTCAACAGCAAGTCTCTGTTTGATCGTCTAAAAACATGCCACTTTTCTTAACGAATGTCCTCTGAGTGGCCAAATAATGCCTATTTTCAAAAAACTAGAAAGAAGACGTCGTCTCTGAGGGTAGTGAACGATACAACTGAAAGAGTAGTTAAGATAATGCATGATTGCCATCACAGTCGAGAAGGAACAATATACAAGTTTTGTCACAATGTGTTTACGAATACCGGAAGATTTTTCTGACTGTAAAAAATAAACTTTAAAGGGAAAATTTAATAAATGAACCGTTTTAAATATAAATAAGTGCATAATAGATTTTTTGGGTAGTTTTAATTTTATTTATCCAACAAATATCAAGGTCTTAAATATTTTCCTATTAAACTCCATACAAAAAATTTTTCGTATGTTTGACGTCAAGTCGGCACGGGTTGCCGGTGTCCAATCACAATAATATTTATTATATGATCTATTGGGATCAAATGGAAAAAAATAAGAGGGTATGCGTATTTAAATTCACGAAAAAAAAATTTCCCCTTATGTCTTGGGACACCCTAATGCATACCTACGCCATCCAAACTAAAAAAATATGCTATGTAGATATATTAAAAGCAGGGTAGTCACGAACTACACATAAAATATACCTACGCAACCGAATCAAGAACCTTCTTTTTTGAAGACGTTGTATCCATCTTGCCTTTTGCTGATTCTTTTAAAGGATGCCTATCTGATGAGAAATTCTTAAACCTACTCCCCAGACTATGAAACTCCCAAATGTCTCCCACAGTAGACACGATTTGTCACGCACGTGTTTAAGCATCGAATGCTCCACGATTACAGTTCGCGGTGACGCACGAAGGCACTGGTATTCAATGGACGTGTTTTTGTGACTAACTAGTTGGTTCACAACTTGGGAGAAACCAGGGACGTGTCGGAGTTGGTGACTTTTTGCTGGATAACTTGATATGGTGCCGCAATGTTGCTTTGTAACACGACAGGCAACAGTGAAATATCGTTAGCAAAAATAGAAAGCCATTTTATTTCAAAGAAGAGAAATTATCTCTGAATGTAATGTACATAAATGTTTTTAAAAACCCAAATAATAACCAGAACATAAGCTCTTATGAGACTGGAATTTTAATAGTTCATTAAAATTATTATATGTTAGGTAGGTAGGTACTCCGATAAGTTAATTAACTCTTAACCGTTTTTGGTTCTTCCTGTTTAAATATTGTTGAACTTAACTGGCGTCTAATTATAAGTAAGTATATATCTATTTAATGGTTTTAGGTACTAACAATTTTGCTGCTACTAACAATTTATCAGGTAATCAATATGTAATCCCATTTTATACCTACATCCATACGTTGCATTAGTTGTTTCTTCAAAATACGAAACAGTACCTAGGTATTGATTAGTCATGGGCTCAATAGATACCTACCTATTAAGCGAGCTATTATTTCGAAATGATTTCATCAGCATCTGAATGTCTACTGTCACTGTAGGTAGGCACACTAAAAACTGGCATTGCAATGAAAACAAAAGAAATGTCTCTATTTCAGTGCATTAATATTTTGAACTGATATGATAATGAATTTAAATGTAATCTTATCGTACTATCTGAGTACGATATGATATTGTATAATTTTATTAAAATTCACTTTACATTCTAGCTCTATATGACTCTAACAAAGATATCAATGCATTTCATAAAACTGATGAAATATTTCGTAGGAGATTCCATTGTTTCGCCAATTTTTTTATTTTCTATTGCTGTAATATGGCATTATGAGCTCGGTGTACCTATCTACCTATATTGTTTCATAATAATACCCCTTTAAAATTCAGTCAATTAGTACTTCCTATGTTTCATTATGACTTTACCTATAGAGGCTATTTGTATTTGTATTGTTCATTCGTCTAATAGTTATTAAGCATATTAGAAACTATTTTTTTTTTATTATGAATTGATTTTGTATCATCATTTCTTTTACTCATAATAATTTTGATGCTTTAAAAATTTTTGTTTTACAATAGTGGGTATAATTTGACAATTATTACCCTTAATAGTTAAGTCTGATTAAAATTTATCCCTGAACATCGAAATATCACTATCCTTACTTAACCTAAGTAAAAGTAGGTAGGTATGCTAAGATAAGTTAATGACGTACCAACAATTTTATTTGAATAGAGAGCTATCTAATTTTAAGATGAAGTAGTAGAGTACATAGGTTCACGTTTTTGTAAACAGTTTTCCCATTTGAAAACTTGTAAAAAAATTAAGTAGACACCTAATTTAACGTCAATAACAGTTTAAAATCAAGAATTTGTGGTTTGGCTCTCTTACAAAGGCATTGGCATCTGTTCTTAATTTACTTAATATTACAAAAGTACGCATTTTAAGTAGATCCATATTATGAGTATTGTCAGCAAAGCTACATTTACCATTCTTTTTATACCTGTCAATCATAAATCTGTTCTTTCATAACGTCCGCCCCTTTCGTCATGCAGGCAGGCACAATACGCACTTCATTTCTGTAGGTAGGTACTTTACCACAAGTTCCTTGCGAATATAAGATGAAATTCAACCTATTTTATCGTAATTTTAAGTTGCTACCGATCCAAATACGACCTCCTTTGAGATGAAACTTGAGGAGGTGCAACTAAATTATCACGAAGGACTTCTACGCGCCATAACCAATATTTTTGAATATTCAAAAAACACGCGTGCCATCTGTTGTGTGTGAGCGATGCAGCGCCGAGGACCCACCCGTCAATGTAGCCCGCCGCGTCCCGCGACGTCGGCCCCCTCCCTACACCCATGCGGCTTTCGTTCGTTCAAACTTACGTAGGTCAGTTACCGCCCGACCGCAGGGGAGCATGGCTGCGTCAAAAGTTTTGCCGCGATCGCGCACTTCATGTTTACATTCGTCATAGAACGGAGTGTACACAACAACATTGACTTTGTTTTGTAGACTGTGCAGTGAATTAAAACTTTCTTCACGAACATAAAGTGATACATAAGTGACAAATGAACTATATTAGTGGAACAAAATGATTATAAACTTTTACGGAATGGTTTCGTTAAAAGTTTGGATGTGCTTACTCGTGGTGGCCGGTGCGCGCGCACGTTCCGCGCCGCCCGCCCCCGCCGGCTGTCAGTGGGACTATTCGGACGCAAAGTTGAGTGAATCTAACTTTCTCACGTGTAACATCAAAACCATCGGCTCTGCGGACTTCTTGTTTAAAAACATAACCACCGCGCAGGCGTACAACATCAACAAGTTAAAGCTGACATGCACCGATTTGTTATTCTTTGAGAGTTCGCTTCATATGAATACCGGTAGTTTCTTAGGACAGCTGCGGAAACTTGAGGACTTGAGCATTGAATATTGCAAAATACGTTACGTACCGGCAACAGTTCTGTCTCCGCTACGTGACTTAACGAGCTTGACACTACGCTCGTACAATACGGATTGGCCTGCAATGACAATGGAATTTCACGCAGAAAGTTTTCGTGGATTGATGGAACTTCGGTCGTTAGATTTAGGTGATAACAATATTTACATGCTTCCATCGGAAGTGTTTTGTCCCCTCTTCAGCTTGGAATCTTTAAATCTTACAAACAACAAAATTCAGGACATATCTGAGATCGGGTTTTCAGATTGGGGTAAAGGCCCTATTGCTCCAGGTAAATCCTGCAACACTGGACTTAAAATGCTGGACTTATCTCACAATAATATTTTACGCTTACCGGATAACGGTCTCTCTAGCCTCAGATCTTTAGAGGTTTTGAATATTCAGAACAACTTAATTAATGAAATAGGCGACAGAGCCTTTGTCGGCTTGAATTCATTAAAAATCTTGAACTTGTCGGGAAATAAGTTAGTCGCTGTCCCTCCGGAACTATTTCAATCGTCGAGAGTTATAAAGGAAATCTCATTAGCGAACAATTCGTTGTCTGTGTTGGCACCGGGATTATTAGAAGGACTTGATCAACTTGAGAAATTAGATTTATCAAGAAACAGTCTTACAAACGATTGGGTTAACAGGGATACTTTTACTGGGCTTATCAGATTAGTTATTCTCAATCTGTCTTACAATGCTTTGGCCCGTCTTGATCCAAAATCATTTCAAGATTTGAATGCATTGCAAGTTTTGAATTTAGATAATAATGCAATTGAAATTATAAGCAATGGGGCATTTGCAGAGTTAAAGAATCTTCATCAACTATCTATATCAGATAACAAAATAAAGATACTAAATGACCACATTTTTTCAAACTTATTTGTATTGAGTCAACTTTATTTGGATAACAATCAGATTACTACGATACATGAAAGATGTTTTGAGAATATTACTTATTTACAAGATTTGGGTTTGAATGGAAATAAATTGAATGTCGTCCCAGAGAGTATAAAGAAGCTAAGATTTTTAAAGTCACTTGACATTGGTAAAAATAACATTGACAAAGTTAGTAATACCTCATTTGAGGGTCTCGAAGAACTTTATGGATTGCGCCTAGTTGACAATCATATCACAAGTGTGCCCAAGGATACCTTTAGTACGTTGCCCTCATTACAAGTTTTGAATTTAGCTTCTAACAAGATAGAGACAATAGAACAAGATGCATTTTTGTCGAACCCGACCTTAAAAGCTATTCGTCTAGATGGTAATAAGTTGACCGATATTCGAGGTGTTTTTAATAGATTGAATACCCTCGGTTGGCTCAACATATCAGATAATAAACTTATTTACTTTGACTATAGCTATATGCCCGAAAGTCTTGAATGGCTCGATATACATAATAATAACATTACTAAGTTAGAAAACGAACACAACACGCAACAAAATATTCGAATGCTTGACGTTAGCTACAATGCTTTAGAAAACGTCGATGAACGGTCGATACCCGATTCAATAGAGATCCTTTTCTTAAATAACAACAAAATTCACACGATTCATCCAGGTACATTTATACAAAAAAGAAACTTAGAAAAGGTTGTCATGTCTGACAATAAATTGAGAACCATCGAACTTTCAGCATTTACTTTGCCCCACATTCCGAAACATCGAACGTTGCCTAAGTTCTTTATTGGAAATAATCCATTTATTTGCAACTGTCACATGATTTGGTTGCAAAAAATTAATCTCTGGAATCATATGAGACAGTATCCACGCTTTATGGATTTAGAGTCTGTTACTTGTGAAGTTGTAAGTAACAAATATGGAGGGAAAGCTAACCTAATGGATGTACCTGAGACCCAATTCTTGTGCTCATATGAAACTCATTGCTCATCGAGTTGCTTTTGTTGTGATTTCGAAGCATGTGACTGCAAGATGACATGCCCCGAAGGTTGTTCATGTTTTCACGATAGTAACTGGAATTCAAATGTTATTGATTGCTCAAGAGTTGGCTATACTGAAATACCTGAGAAAATCCCAATGGATGCGACTGAACTATATCTTGATGGAAATGATTTTGGGACACTTAGCAGTCATTTATTTATTGGAAAGAAGAAATTACACAAACTTTACTTAAACAACAGTAATATAGCTACCATTGATAACGACACTCTAAACGGGCTTCACTCTTTGAACGTCCTTCACCTTGAAAACAATCACTTGACAGAGCTTTCTGGTGGCGAATTCTCGCAGTTGAAACACTTGAGGGAGTTATACATAAATGATAACCTCTTAACAAGTGTCGCAAACAAGACTTTTGAGAACTTGTCATCCTTAAGAGTTGCACACTTACAAGGCAACAAAATACTTGACGTCGACAAGAAGTTAACACACATGATCCACTTAGAAAATATAAACGTGCGAGGCAACATATTTACCTGCGCTTGCGATAATGTACTGCTTTTACAAAACTGGTTCAAGAAACATTATGAAGATCCCGCTGAAATGTTGTGTGCCGATGAAAATGGACTTTTATCTAATATGACTGTTTTTGATGTGATAGATAAGTGCAGTGATTCGAATGTTATGGACAATACAATTCCTACTGAAAACCAACCCTATCAGTTTGATGAAGTGAGCACGATAAAATTGAACTTTGTACCTTTGTTGGCTGTAGTGTTGATAAGTGTAATTTTGATACTATTATTTGGTGCCTTAGCATTTTCATTCCGACAAAATGTTCGTCTTTGGGCTCATTCTAAATATGGAGTTAGACTGTTTAAGAGTGCATCAATTCAGGAAAGTGAACTTGACAGGGATAGATTGTACGACGGATATGCTGTATATAGTTTATTAGATGATGACTTTGTTACTAAAGTTGTTGCCCCTGAAATGGAAAAATCTGGCTATACAATGTGTTTCCATTACAGGGACATGCAACATGTTCCTGATAATTATCTAGCAGAACAGATAACAAATGCTTCTGAATCTTCAAAGAGAATATTAATGTTTGTGTCCTTTAACTTTTTACAAAACGAATGGTCAAAAATTGCATTTAAAACTGCTATAAAACACGTTATCACTTCGATTCATCCATCTATAAGGCGACATAGAGTAGTGTTTATTTTAACTACTGATGTTAGTGCTCTGAATTTAGATGTTGATTTTCAAAATTATTTAAAAACTTGTAATGTATTAATATGGAATGAGAAAAAGTTTTGGGAGAAAATTAGATTCGTAATGCCTGATATTTCTAATTTGCAGTGGAATAAAGATACAATGAATTACAATCATGGGGTATGTCCTAATGCTAGACGCCACCCTTCTCGATACACAGCATCGCCCACTGCGCCTGAGCACTGGTATAAGTACGATGCCATTCCTCCCCAAACTCCAACCGCAAATACTGTAATAAACGTTGAAGATGACTCTTCAATGTTAACAAATACAACATTAACAAGTCAGATTCAAGACGGTGAACATTTACACCATAGTTACATATCAATAGACACTCAAAATTACGAACAACCCTATGGAGGCAGGCCTAGACCTCCTAATACATTAAGAAAACATTCAGGACATGCCCCTTCTATGTTAGATGAGCAGGGTTACTTACAGCCCCGTTCCTCCGTACATGAGTGCTTGCCACAAACTCACTCAAGCGCACACAGATGATAAGACGGTTCGAGTCTATTTTTATCTCAAAAACTATTTTTTAATGGAACTTCACATTCCAAACACATGTGTAGACTGCTTTTTATGTTGCCATGCCTTATTAAAAAGTGATAATTTACAAGAATATTGGTTTAGATAATTTTGGCCAAATCTACTAAGTGTAACGTCTTGTTCCTTCTAGTTAACACAAAATGTCGTTGTAAAGAGACTGTATCTATTGTTAAAATTATTGTAAATGTATCGACGTAGGACGAAGCCTTATAAATCATATGTAAAGCGTGTAGAGCATAATTTATTATGGAAACAACCAAGAATTACGATTTATTGCTGTCCATTAAGACTGACATACTATGTACTAAAATTATTGAGAGTTATTGCCAGTATCATTAATGAATATTTAAACTTACATAAGTATTTTCGTATAGTATATTATCTCATTGTTACCAAATATTTTGTAGATAGATATTTAATTGTGACTAATCAGTGTTAATAAATATGTCTGTATAGTTTACTAGTCATTAGTTAGGGATTGAATAGTTTTCCAATTTGTAGATATGTAGATACTTGGTTACATAGTTTGTGATGTTATAATTGTATTTAAGAAACACTATCATTAACTATGTAATTGACTGTATGTAAATGTACTATTGTATAAATTGCCGACTGTTAAAGATAAATAAAACAATTATAAAATATTTTGTTGTTTAAATTTCTGAACTTCCAACCTCAGATTCATTATTAGGTACACTGAATTCCAAAGTACACACAAAGTCATTGTTTTTAAAGGTCGTAACCATAATAATTTATCTTGCTTGAAGAGTGAATCCTTCACTTTAGCTTTTAGTTTACCGCCAATGATAACAAAAACTATAGGATTTTTTGCTGACGCCAAAATGTCGGCTGCTAACTGTTACTCGTTGTTTCAACATCACCGTTTATTGAGAAATGAGAAACGTTGTATCCTCAACAAAAAAGTCCAGAAATAATTTCGGCTTGCCGACAATCATCGTGGCCATAATGATGGTCCTTTCTCAGGTAGAAAACGCTCCCAAGTCATATTTCAACCGTCAGGATACGCTATAGTAGCTATAAAAGAGATTTATAATACATTTTGTATTTGGGGCTAGTTAGATATGTATTTATGTGACCTTCTGTTGGACACGGTCCGAATGGTATTCATTGATTTTTTCTAAAGTGCGAGCTTCGACACCAGCGACATATGGTGTGACATACTCTAAAGGACCGCTGACCGACTGGTTTAATTTTTTCTTGATGAAGTCCAGTCGACTGTTGCAATCTCGCAACTGCCAGTATTTGTTTTACCAACCTCTATTTTTTATGGTTTAAATTTAATTATAAATTTAAACCATTTATTGTCAGCTATCTCATCACAGTCATAATTAAGTATACCTAAGTAGTTAATAAATAGATAGGTACAGACAACGTCGCATTACCATAAATTGTCAAATTTTTCCAATCGATTATATTCAATAGTCTTAGGTTGAAAATCATTTGACAGTTTTGTATAGCCCGCCGTTTTGTTGACTATACTTATATGAAAATATTACCAAACACACACCAATAACATTTGAATACCTACTTATTTATCAAATTATATCTACTTATTAAATACTTAATACTTTTATATTTCTCTTCAATTGGTTATTGATAAAACTTACCTACGTTGTGTTTCAATAATTTATATACAATTAGAATAATTTATATTAATCTTTCAGTATCTTACGCCTAGTAACATAAATAATATCTAAAGGAATATCTAATGAAACACGGCATTCTTTTAAAAATATTTATTCATAAAAATAAAAAATATATAATTAAGTGTTTGAAACCTCCATTTGAACAGTTTATTACCGCATGCAAGTAGGGCACTATTCTCAAATTATATATCGAACAAAAGTAATAATTAAGAAAACAATTGAATAACGCTATGCTAAATGCTATCTTACAACTGTGCCCCAAGCACGAATATTTGCATCATCCGTAACGTGATCGTATTGAGAACTTTCTAAAACCACTAAAAATAAATTAAAACCTAAATAAGGATTTTATAAACATTTATTAAATTAATAACAACATTGTAAAAACTTTTAAATGTTACCACGTTAATTTAAAACAATTTTAAATACCATGCTTAATGTGTATTAATTTTTTTTTAAATAAAAAAACGATGTTAATAGAAAATAAATAAATATTTTGGTTGTTGGTCTTGCATACACCCATATATAAATCTATTTACCATTGATTTTATATTCACATGAATGTAGCATATTGAAGAGCGGAATTCTCAGTACAGGTTTATAAAAAATTAAATAGAGAATTCCCCAACAAATTATGTAAAACATTTTAGATACGAATAAATATTTTCAATTTCAATTTTTTTAATTTTTGTGTGTGTCCCTCTTTATTTTAGCAATTACAGTCTCAAGAACTTTTTTTGACGCAAGCTTTGTCCACAATAAATATCAGAAACGTGAAAACCTTCCGTATTCCTCGATAGTCAGCTTTCGTAAGTTTTAATACCATACGTCAAAAATCAATAGAGTCACGGAAACCGTTCATAAACGCAAGAGTATTTCATTTATAATTCATAATTCTATAATTCATAAACGCAAGAGTATTTCATTTATTTTCATCAGCTATTAAAGTTGACTTATTTATTTCAAAGAATTTAACACATATTATGTACGTATATAGTAAATAATGTTAATCTCAATATAGATTTTGTTTTTTAGTTTTAGTAGGTTTCTCTAAATTATTATGTACGGATCCTTCAAATATTCGTGCTTGGGGCGCTGGTCAAAATAAGATTATACTCACAAAATAAAACTAAAACCATTCATATTGTAATGTATAGAACCTAACCAACTTTAATTCTTCCAATCAATTTCTCGCTGGACGTTCTTCCTTTACGCGTACCGTAGCCCTGTAAAAGGATTAGAGAGGAGTTTGTGGCAAAATAACGAAGTTTAGGAATTAACTGAGAATTAAAGACAAATAATTATTAAAATACACTTGTTTACAATTAATGGTCGTAGCACACTTATCAGCTCGGAAAGGGAATGTGGCCGTATCACCTCTTTCTACTATAAACTCTACGGAACGCGACGGAACGTAGCGCATTGCCGCTTTTCCAAAGTAAAAAGATTCGATGCGCTACGTTCCGCACTTATAGTGAAAAGAGGCAATACGATTTCGTTCCCTTTCCTAGATGATAAGTGTACTACGAGCTTTAGTTTGTCAATTTACTAGAGCTTATTTTCTATGTAGGTACAGTCAGCAACAGATATAGATTATCACTTTAGTACCTTGTCATTTAAATCATTATTAATACATAATACTTAAAATCAGTTTGAGCAGAGCTTTAGGTAACATTAAATCCAAAAGCAACTAACCATCAATTATCCAACGAAGAAATGCCAACAATCAAGACATATTATGTTATCTCAGCTAAGCTACACCGCGGACGTTGGTGGACGGTGGATGTTTGGCGTGACGTCATAGAGTATGAAAATACTCTGTGGTGACGCCGAGCGTTGTAATCAAGAAGCTTATGTTGTAATCACTCCGACGTCCCGTCACGGTAATATTATTACCGTGGTCCCGTCTTAGTCGTTTTTCATAAAGTTTCATGTATAACAACGCTCAGCGTCACGCAGACGTTGACGTCTCGTCCACTCCGCGGTGTGACGTCAGCTAGTCAGCAGCCCGGGTTTTTTTTATAGTTATGATTGCAACTATTACTGCACAATCGTTGGCTTTGGTATGATAGTGATAAAAGTTCAAGAAGATAAATATTCTGTGTCATCACAATATATACTGGAAAACTTATTGTATGTAAAGAAAATATTATTATGCATTTTTCTGAGAAATATGCACAATGTCAATACTAGGAAGAAACACAATCTGGTTGTACATAAGACTTGTCTCCCCATTCAACAATTCCTTTGCCTATATGGCGTAGGAAACCCTATTTTGAGCAGATTTTACTCCAATCGATTTCGATCATTTAAATAATTATTTATCTTGTAATAAGCTTTTTTTTATATAATTTAGTTTTTACAGATTTTTTATTTATTTATTTATAGGCAAATCACTAATCGTTTTGGGAAGCTTATTGTAAAAACGTATATATTGGCCCTGAAAGGAAGGGTTGTAATTTATTTATATTGATATTCTATTGAAATGTAGTTAATAATGGTTTTAAAATCATTATAAAATTGTAATCTCGGGAGGTTTTTCTTCTTCTTGTTTAATTCTTCATCTCAGCATAATAATAATAATTTAAGTATAATTATGATTTCGTCCTGAAATTATTTTGGCGATTCGAAGGTACTTAGCAAAGTCCATTACAATAAATAGCTTTTTCATTTCATTTAATTTTCTTTTCGTTTTAGTGTCAACCTGCTTCAGATGCTGACCTTCTGAATCCATGGAGGTTTCTAACATTTCACCGAAGGTTTAGGTATTTGAACCGAAGCTTTTTAATAGGCAGGTCAACACAAACAACTCTTCCTTTGGGACCATCATCGAAATTGGGAAAAAATTCACCTATTCCATGCAAAGTCTGACTGATTTTTTTCAGCAAAAGTTGTTTTTATTAACCTACCTATTATAATAGCTTCGGCTCGAATACCACTAAAAATTCAAAGTATATAAAACAGACAATATTTTACGTAGTATGATTAAGAACAACAAAGGAACCTAGACCTTACTATTTGAAGACGCCGTCGTGGTGGAGTGGTCAGTATAGCTGCCTACACATCAAGCGGTCCGGGTTCGAATCCTGGTAGCGGCAAATATTTGTGTGACGAACACGAATATTTGTTTGCGAGTCATGGTTGTTTATATATTTATTTAAGTTTATTTATAAAAATATCTAAAATTATTATGTATATTAAAAAAAATGTCCGTTATCTAGTATCCGTAACACAAGTTCTTAATGATACTTACTTCGGGCTAGATAATTGGTGTGAGCGTGAAAGTATATTATTATTATATATTATTATTATATTTGAATGATGATAAAGAACCCTTGGGTAAAGAGGTGTCAGCATTATTATCCCTTACCTATAATATTTAAGAATAGCTTGCAGAAGACACGGCTTTTGTGCGACTAGTTGTAGGCACTGTTTATGCAGATCTTTTGTGATGCAAATGTAACACGGATAATGTCGCTGGGGAATCTAGAACAAGTTTATGCACTAAAAAATGTACAATACTCCATGATTGTTTAGCATTAAACAGTTGGTACTGGCTAATGGATAGCAGGTTGTCGTTCTTCTTATTAACATATCTACTCGTAATTCACGAGGAACTAAGACCAGATAAAAAACTGAGGCCGGTAAAGTAAAATCACGATTCGCCCGTAGCTCGTGTACGTACACAGTTATGCACACACATATAATGAAACTACGCCTAAAAAAACAGACTCACGCACTGAATAGATGAAAAACCGGCTTCAGTATATTCACCGCAGTGCTCAGTCGTCACTTTTTCTTCTTCTTCTGAGCATCATCTATACTGGAACGTGTTGCTAAAGCGGCTTAAGCGGATTATCTTACGAAATATGATTGGACAGTAAGAGATGCCAGGGTAGTGAAGGTGGTCTTGGTGTGGTTGCGCTCACGTGCGCAGATCCCGAGCCGTCCCGTAATAGCGCACTGAAAGTCAGGCCGGGGAGTATGTTTAGTGGGTATGGAGGGAACGCCTTTACCTCGAGTCCCACATATCTCCTGCGGTTGGCACTACCCCGCAGCGATGATGCGTAAATGTATTTGACCTCCCCGTCAACAAAAAAGGGTAGTGAAGGTGAGTGTTGATAATTACTCTTTATCCTTTAACCTGTGTGTGACGTAGTAATAGTATCTAACTATAACAGTATATTGTACGGTACCTATGAATAACAAATAACAACAAATAACAAATTTATTGTGCATTAATTATCACAACAGTATCCACATAAATTACAAAAGTATAACTTTAAGTTTTAACTGCATCTTATAATGTAGGTACAAAAACAATATTCCTTTACCCTCCGTACTAGTTATTAACTGTGTTACGGTAAGGTAATGATTCTTGTCCTGTCAATAAAGTACATTTTTTACACAGTTTATACTAAGTTGACTTCTACTAATAAGAAACAAATGAAACTGGTTTCAAGTGGTAAGCAGCTTTGCACAGCTATATTCAGATGAAAACGGAGTTATTACAACAAGAAGTCGGGTGAAACTGTTGATACATCACCATAAGAGAACCTCTTATACTTACACTTAGGTCACAAGTCCGAGGCACTATTATTCGCTCCACTCTCTGCATCCCGATGGACCCGGCACCCGCTCGTCGTATCCATGTATAAGAATCTTCGTCTTTTAGGGCTCGGTGTCCATGAAGCGGAGACGAGAGGAGAGGATTTGAGAAGTGTTTAAATATATAAATAAATGTTTAAATGTCTGGCTACCACTGTCAACTTACGTAATTTCAATCATAAAAATCGATGTCTCGTAATGAGTTTGGAAGTAGTCTGAAAATGTATGGTAGGTATTACAAAAATTACAGTTTTGGATAGTCTTAACGGCAGCTATATATGCAGAGGACACAGACAGGTATTCAATAATTGCAGATACCTTTCAAATAAGTATTACTTATTGCTTCTTCCATACATACTCTGCTCATTTTTGCTAGGGTGCGGAAAATTGATTTAAAACTGATATATTTAAATACTACAATAAACTTGATTTTCTCTTCTTGAAGCCGGGTTGGAACCGTTTCGCTCCCGTCTATCGCTTTTTTCTTCAATAGTTATTATTTCAGGTAGGTACCTATCTACATTTATTCCTAGTTCTTCTTGTTTCACATTCTTGTTTAGATTTCTGGATTTTTACAAGAGCGCCTGTGCTTCCACGGCCTATCGAAGGATTGTTTTGAGTTTTATACACAAATAGCAATACGGGGCAAGCACCACCACTTTCATCACGTGATAAAAACGCATACTGCCTTCGAACTATCGTTGCCACTTAAGACGATGCCTAAGAATTCACTCTCATTTCAAAGCTATTTCTGATGGTTACTAGTAAGCTAATATTCCAATCGAAAGACCACAATACAGCCGTTTTGAAATAAGTACGTATGTAATAAACTCCAAATGAAACCCGGTACATAAACAAATGGATTTAGATTCCAGTGTGGTGAGATTAATAGAGTGAAAGTAACTATTATTAGCCAGTCGATATTGAACGTGAAATTCGACTTCGGCGAAGAAACGTTCAATAGAATTTTATTAGTAACCTTAATGTGATGTAATTTGTCAATTAATAGTTTTGTAATATTATATCGATAAAAATTTACATAAACAATAATATGAGTTGAAATTTCTACCAATTATGTAGGTAGGTACCTACATCGATTAAGTTGAAATTAAAATTTAGTTTTATCATTTTTATAATTTATAATGTACTAGCTGTCTCGGCCACGCGTTGCTGTGGTAATTTCATACTACTGTCCTATAACATTGAATTTGCAATAGAAAAGGGACTACTTATCAACATAAAAACTATCCTATATGTCAAGTAGGAACAAAACACACACATAAAAAATATGTTAAAATCGGATTGTTACTTTCAAAGTTTATCGTTTATCGCGGACATATATATACCTAGAATAGACTAGTTTTTCCGGCCACTCGTTGCAGTGGTAATTTCATACTATTTTTGTAACATTGAATTTGCAGGAAAAAAAAAAAGGTTTAAAAAAAAACAAAAAACACGCTTTTTTATCTCATTTTTATCAATTTAATTGTACCGATCGAATATTTTCAAGAACTAATGTTATTGAGCTTTTCTCTAAATAATAATTATACTTTTGTTCATCATTTAGTTTCTCTACTACTACTTTCTCTACTACTGATTTAATATAAAAAAGTGATTTTTTTTTTTTAGTTTTTTTTACCTATTATTTTTTATCCACTTTTTAGTGCGAATTATAACCGCCGATTAAGTACAAAAAAATTCTTAACACCGCCAACTTAACCATTACAACGCAATATAGTGACATATAACTGAACTAACATTCCAAAATCTTTCCTCCTTATAATATAAGTAAAGATAAGCAAGGATTTGTCCACTCCATCACCGGATCTTAAATGAATATCCGGACTACGGTCACATGATACCTATCTAGATGTAGATTAAGCAACCAAATTTTTCAGTGGACACATCAGCCGGCAATGAGTTCCGTTCTTTAGCTGTTAGCACTATGAAAGAGTTAGTTCATCGGTTTTTGTTTCGACAACGGTGATAATTTGATCTCCCAATTGTGTTCTTCCTCTCCCGTCCCAATTTATTAGAATGTTGGCTGTTTCTTCCATTCCTCTTTCAGATCTCATTATAGCATTTAACTCTTTTACATGAATACCGCTTCTCGAATTATCTATTTAAACTGCCTATCCCTGAGCATTCGTATTCATCATTCTTATACAGATGTATCAGATACATAATGGAATATAACAGTTGAAGAAAATTGTGTTTCTGTCGGCGAGGAATGGCTTCCTGAGCCCCATCCATATTATTATTACAAGCAAATCCAACAGTAACAACGTTTGCTAGATACTCTTTATAAAAACGAAGAAATACTAAAACGACGGATTGATTCGACAAATGATTGATACGAATATGAAGACCGAGAATATGTATTTATTCTAATTTTATATTATTATAGCACTCTCAGCGAGGTGTGCAGCGAGCGAGAGAATCCCATGTCATTGCAAGCATATAGGCTACATACAATGTTTGCTACCGCCTTTATTGCATATAAATATTATAACGTCGGAGATATTATAAATATGATTATACAATGGGTTTCCTTAATGCTAAATTGAGAAAAGGTTATGTCAAATCCATTTGATAATCCTACCTATCGGTCTTTTGATAGTTTAAGCAACATCTTGATATTGGTAAGTAAAACACAAAATCGGAGCAAAAATTCAATCCATAAAAACTTTATCAAACTTTTATCCTGATACGAAAAATCCCAATGTCATATTCAGGTAAGTTATCCACCCCAATTTTTATCTCGAAATGATTCGAAACATTTCTGGTCGGAGATACCTGCTATCAATATCAGAGGATATCGAAATTCGGTGGATATCGCTGGATTTCACGGTTAGATGCACCATTGGCTCCCCGGTCATACCCGCCGTGTCTCTGGCTAAGATAACAAATTGACCGTATTGAAACTCGTGAGTCCTTTACGTAATTCATACTGGGTCTATTTCATTTTGTCGTGCTTGACAAAAATGTTAAATATAACTAAACTACGAGTATATTAGATATATTTTGAAATGAATACAGGCGATATCGCAGTATTGTTTGCATCGGCGAGAAGATCGACAATATCATCTATGACTCATTTCTTTGTAATACAATAAGGATATTTGATTCTCTAACTGCACACCTGTAATGGTCTCTCCTTGCAATCCTCGTTCAAAAGATGCGTGAAATAGCACCTTGTAGATCGACGAGGAGCTTAAACCATGAGCTCGCTGTGCAATATCAGATAATATATTTCAACTATTATATTTTAACCGACTTCAAAAAAGGAGGAGGTTCTCTATTCTACTGTTTGTTTACCATCAGGCACGCATACGACCTGTCTGCGAACCACTTAACAAAAAAAACATGAAAGTAATTTATTAAATAAAGTAGGTTATAATTTAAACATTTTCATTTGTTCCTATTCAATTAAGTAAATAATGCTCTTCTTATATTGACCTTTGAGTAACAATGGACCGTGTGAATAAGTATTAAATGCTAATAGATTCATCAATGCTCCGCCCAGTTCTCAATTTTATTCCGGCTGGCACAATACGTTTTCTCTTTTCCATTGTCCTGTTGTAAAATGAGAGAAGACTGAAGTACTAAAGGTAGGGGTATTCAGTTAACTATAATAATATTAATTATTATACTCCATCAAAATGCTGGAGTATAATTATGTATTGGGTCTAAGATCTATTTTGCATCAAAAACAAGCCACCAGGTATTATCAGTGACCGTTTATATTACATAAATGTAAAGAGACGAAAGGCCGATTCACCGTGCAGGTGCCGGGTCCATTATGCATGCATGCTGTTTAACGTTGAAGATTTGAGGAATAATTGTTGAATTGAATGTGCCACTATCAAAAAATTTTCTTCATTTCGTCTAGGGTAGGTTGTTGGAGAACCGTAATTTAATTTTGTAATAGACATTTCTCGGGTTTATAAAGTAGTTATAAAACTATTTTACCCACTACATAGCATTATGACCAGCATTTGAAGATAAATTTAACTATTTGGAAGTTACTAGTTTACAAACTGTTATTTTGTTCTTTCTATAATCTCAAAACACTTATGTTTCTACTAAATGTTAATATAGACAAGGGAATGCGATTGAAAACAAAGGCTTTTATTTCCGCGATCAATCAATTTAGACACATACCACAATCCAAAAGCACAAAGGTACAATAATCGGCACCGAATTTTTTGGTGCTCACTAAACATCACATAACAAAGGCAATGACTAATCCGAAATCTCAGGGTCAAATCAAATCAGATAGATTTGTATGTCCACTATGGCGTTTGATCGACGTCTGATATCCAAAGAGTTTTCTGTTTTGAACATTAACTAAATTTGTTCGACGCGCCTCCCGCTGACCAGACATGACGTTTCACACTCAGAAGGTACACTCGGTGCGGAGGTCACGTCCTCTCACTCAATGTTACCAGGAGCGCTTCGTTCGGAATTGGATCGTGACAGAGAGATACTTATCGTGATTTTCTGGCCAATTCACTGTTGTTAGGATGGGTAATGGGAGCATGGGAACACAGAAATCGGAACTAACCAAATTATTGTAAGTCAAATAAGGTGATGTTCGAAGCGACGATTGAGGTTACGCCTAAGCGGGTTGTTTGCACGTGTTGTCTGAATTAATGTTTGATTTCGCCGTAATTCATAGTACAACTGGTGGCGAATACGCTTTTGCTTTACGATTACAGCTCTTATTATAAAGGAATACGAGCTATCGTATCAGAAATGCGTATGACAAATATGCTTTTAATTGCCATTCATGTTTAAATAGAACAAGTTTAACAGATTATTTGGATGTGTTTGCTTTATCCAAAGTCAAAATTAGGTTTGATAACGTCATCCTATTCATGTCACTAAACCGTAAAACTTTATAACTTTTTGTAGATTTTAACAGTACTTTTATTCAATACTTTATAAAGAACAGTGAACAAAGGAAATGACGGAATAAAAGTAAAAATACAACGATATCTTTGTTTTTTATTTTGTCATGATCATATAATGTAAATTACTTAGAATTGATAAAATAATGGCTCTTGATAGTATGGTGCGATGATACGAGATACCTACTTACTGTTTTTTATACCGATGAATCACTGGAATCAAGGATGTGCCGAATACCTATGTAATCTATGACGAATACCTACCAATATCAAACGCATTTTGGTGATAAACTGTAAATTCATAAAGTCAACAATTGAATGACTTGACATAAGTTCTACGCTTGCAGTCTAGATAAAATTATTCCTACAATAAATATTAATATTTTTCACTACTGTGGAGCTCGAAATTTTATTTGTCGATTGGAATCAAAGGTTACCTTCTTTATGATGGTATGCTGGTAGGTGAGTTATGACTAAATAATCTGCTGTGCACTTTTCCTCATTCGTCTTTTTTTAATTTTAGCTACTTCTTTCTATAACTCAGACTGATATACTTGTAGAATTGTTGTAGGGCAATCGATGAGTTTGGAGATCCTTGGGGGAGACCTATGTCTTACAGTAGGCGCATCTCGGCTGAAATGATGATGAATTGGGTCGATATAGGTCTGCCTGAAATTATCTATCACACAATTATGACGCAGCTAAGATATTAAACTCTCCCACAAACAGTCTCCACCCGCTTGGTCATAAACAAACATAACCCTGAACCTACTGATAACTCGACCAACCAACGGTTTAGATTTTTATGGTACAGTTGCGGCATTTCATGATATGCCGAGGCATTTAGTAATTGAATGTCACATATACACAATGTAGTTCCAGTATTTAATTGAAGTAATTAGTTATAAACAACAGTTCTGAATGTGGCATAATTAAGCCAACAGTGAATTAAATCCAACCTAACTATGAAAGCGGCAAAATTTTCATTCTAAATGCAAATTTTATCGGATGGTCAACCAAAACACATTCGTACAATCCCATTTTTCTTGGCATTATTCCCGTGAAACAACTCAATAGAGGAAAATAAATTCGGTTATGGGAATCTGAACCCGGATAAATCAAATCGACAATACTGTCACGAACCAACAAAAAATGAGTGGGAAAGTATTTCTTTCGTAATGTCATAGTAGAGATTTAGACAGAATAGAAAGAAATGCATCCAACTCAATCTCAAGCATAGAGTCTTAATTTCTAATAGCGTGGGAGGATAATGACTCTCACATTTTAAAGATAGAATCGCAAATTAGTGAAAGCAAAATTTGTAATGACGATTTAAGTTCAGAATTTACATTTATTTGTATGTCGGGCCCAGATGTTGGCTTGTTAAAACTGACCATACCGCAGACTGCAAAGTTAGATGAACTTCAAAATAATAATAGTACCATTATTTTGAAGTTCATCCAACTTGGATATTTATCCATGTTTGCCCATAGGCATCATTAATGTGGGGTTTTCACTTGCAAAAAATGGATAAGGTTTAGATTGGATTGGAACTATGATCCAACAAACGCACGAACCGAGCGAGCGTGTCTCGGCTGCGGATGATGTATTCCAAATGCTACTATGTACTCTAATTTATTATGTCTCTTCATTAATAATTCTCCCTACCTGAAATTCCATTAAGAAGGTTTGTCATACTGCCCAGAGAACCCACAAAATCGGGTGGGAGATGAAAGAAATGAACTGTAGGTAGGTACTAAAAAGACAACTCAAATTAGTTACGTTTGATATGAGACAGCAAGCACTCCTTCTCATAGAAAACCAAGGCAATCAATTCTATAACATCACCATGTTATTGCTGCAATAGTTTATAAGCTACCTTCCTTATTAGTATCAGAGAAAAATGTGTGAAATGTCACAAATACAAAGCTAAACGTGCTTCATTAATTTCACCAGACATGTATATCGATTGAACAGAAATTTCCCAAAATAGAAACTATGCAAAACGGTTGCATTGAGAACTTTGAATCGACTGAACATCGTCCATCCTTAGTCCATTATTAACAGAATAATGAGCATGACGTACTTTAAAATTTCTTGTTAGTTAAAAATAGAAATAAATGTGTTTATGATTTCCAATATGGAGATTGAAATTGTTTGTACAACGGCACTCAAATCCTTCCTTATTAAAGTAGGGCGCGTAAATACATTGATTCGTTTGATCCAGCTTTGTGTGAGTTTATCGATTTATCTTGAAGTGTAATTTTCGTAAGCACAAAAATCATTTTGTAGACATAACTGCTACAAGAAAAGAATCTATAACTGAACTGAATGCTAAATACATATACCTCATCATATACTTCACTTCATAATATCTTAGGTATTATGAAGTGAAGTAGGTAATTAGTCATTAATTTTCTAATCTTTTTTATATTATGTACACAAGCCTTAGATTTACTAAGAGGCGTAGGTACCTACTAACATTTAGTTGGTACAGTATACTCAAGTAATTATACAATTTAATTATGCTGGCGTGTCGCCTATACGAAACATTATAATCGTATATTATCGAAAATGATTACATACAGCAGAAGAATTTTCACATACGAATTAATGTATTTACATTACTATATCAATCACGAAGCAAATTTTGGTATTTCGAAATCAATTACCGTTTTAATCAATTATGAATAAGCTGACAATATTTGAATTTCTATTTTAATTATTTTATAACGGTGAGGGAGGGGAGTGAGACAAATAAGTTAACACAAACATTAACAATTAAATTGAATGAATTACGTTGTAACAATTATAGTCCAGAAATGTCGGTGGAGTATGCGAAAGGGCGTTGTTTCCCACTCGGGAGTCCCGGTTCGAACACCGCCATGTACCAGTGTGTTTTCAAATTTTAAATTCATACGTACGTTCAATCGATGTTTTTACGGTGAGGAAACCTGAACACACCTATGAAGAAATTCTTAGTTTGTGTGTGAAGTCGACCAACCCGCACTTGGCCAGCGTGGTTGACTAATGCCTAATCGCCCCTAATGTTGGGTAGGCTCGAGCCCCTCAGTGGGGACATTAAATAAGCTGATAAGCTAATATGATGATGAATTCTTATATTTTTTGAAGTATGAAGAAAGACTAGATACAAATTTATATTATAGATAGACATGGTTGTTTGGGATAGATCTCTTTGTATGGGGTTCAGAGTAAAAATCAATGAAAATTTTAACTTTATTTATATCTCTATGTCGTCTTATTTTACGTGAAAATTGTATTATGAAAAATTACAGTTCGGTGATCTTGGGGCAATCATATACCAAATATTTGTTTAAAGATTTCGCTCGCACAGGCATCATTATCCAAACCAAAGTTTCCCGACCACCAAGTGGAACTCTATAAAAACATAATGAACCAACTCAATACTTTGGTAACCGGTTCTATCTGGAACATACCTTAGACAGTTAAGTTCTTTACACACGTGCCGCGCTAACAGTTTGACTATTGTAAGACGATTGACGTAACCTTAGATGCAATGGACTGTGCATTAACCGTTAAGCAGCGCCTTTTACTCTTATGCCTTTGAAATTAAAGTTGAAATTCGATACAGCGTGACAGCTGATGTGCCGCAAACTGTACTCAGTTTTATGGTCTTAAGTGTAAGTAAATACGTCCAGAACAAATTTAAACTAAAGCTCATTGTCCAAAGAAAATGGAATAGTTTAGCAGTGCTGTAGGAATGTCTTCAGACAATAATGCTTTCATTATTGCCTTAGGATTTGTTTAAAAATCTTTGTTATAATTATGTTCAAAGGTATCTATCGTCCATACTGTCAACTTTAAACAATTAATCTAAGGAGAATATGGCTCTTGCCATTTTACTCGACACTTAACTGCTTTTACTGCGGTATTCTATTTCTTAAAATACATTAAAACATGTGTTATGACCAATTAAATATGAGCTTGTGATTATGTACCAAAGGATCAAAGTGTATCATAGAGAGAAGACACTTGTCTTACGTTACGGGAGCGGCTTCAGATAATTGTTTACTAGTATTCCTGGAATTAGCAAATCAATACCAGTGCTTTTGGTGTTCAAATGACATTAAAATAATATAGTAAGTGGGAATTAAAATATCACTTTTAGAAAACAGTATTGCATAAGTTTTTTTTTCATATTTTTGATAGCCTGACCTCCAGTGCGCTATTACGGGACGGCTCGGGATCTGCGCACGTGGGCGCAACTACACCGATACCGTCCCAAAGCTGCCCGTCTAGGCACTCCTTGTGCACCAATTGGTGGCCAGCAGCCCACAGGGGCTACCGACTAACGCCAGCCCCTGTGGGCCGCTGGCCGACGCCGGCCTTATAGGCCGCCTCCTCACCGACGGCTGCTCCACCTGGCGCGTCCTCCTGACGAGTACACCGGGAGCAGCCATCGGACCGCACCCGGGGGACTTCGGGCGCGGTTGTGGCCCTGAAAAGGGCTCTCCGGAACTAGCCGTGGTGGAAAACAAAAACAACTCGACGATGGCATGTGACTTCCAATGCCAAGAGGACTCACTTGACATCAAAAGCAGCACACCCACCGAGAAAGTTTCCCCACCACATTACCAGGGTCCGCCACAAGGAGGTTTCCGGACGTGGACCCCAATCTGTAACGGTAACTTAGACAATGCCTTCAACACATAGGGTTATTTGACGGATTATGAACGGATGGAGGCAGGGAGCTCTAGATGCTTTACTCACCAATAGAAACACAAAATGCGTTTTTCTGTAAGGTCTTTCCCCTTAAAGAAGACCACCAATTATTTGGCCAGAACGGGTGCTACAATTTCAAATCACTGCTAGTCCAATTCGCCCTTGCCCGCTCGAAGTATTAATATAACGATGAGTTCTTCTTATTACTATTGTTACGCTGTAACATTGTATCGTTATAGTAGGTATAGGTATAGTACATACCTAATATACAAAATAGTCTTACATCAGTAACAGCATGACAGATCGTATTTTTATAATAGCAACACTATTTGAAAATCAATCACATAGATGACAAAAAAAAAAAATACAACAATCGGTTAAATGTTACTTTCCTCGAAATTTCAGTGGTCGTCATCATTCCAAACAAAACGAGGTGCCATTAGCAAGTTGCTTTGAATTAATGGTACTTAAAAAAACAGCGTAATTTTGCTGAGTCACACCTACCCTTGGATTGTTCTCATTGGCGATGGGTGCTCTATCCTTGACGTTCCTTCTGTGTACACGTCGATTAAAAGGGCTTGATATTTGAAATGTTATAGCCATAAACGCTATAGCCAAGATATTTGTCTGGTTTAATCATATCTGCTGGAGAAGTTTTAAAAGTTTAACACCTCTAAATTGTCTAGCCCAGATAAAGTATCAATAAGAACTTGAAAAACGTGAAGTGTATTATAATGAAATAATGCACACACAACGTGATTCGTACTTATAAATACCAATGTATAAGTAGATTTTGTAGAAAATAATGTAGTTGATAACACTGAAATATCCAAATTTAATGCGTATTTAATAAGCAATATCAAAAGCAAACAAAGCCTTAATAAAGTGTTTTATAAATCATGGTACTTATAGTAGATACTTATATGTAAATGGTCTGTACTTATATTTTTGGTACCTATAGATCTGTCAAAAATCATAACTTTCCGAGTAATGGTAAATAAGAAAATAACAGGTTGAAAACAAAGATTTATGTTTTCAACTAAAAATAGGTCAACACTAATGAGAAATCAGAATTAATTCTTAGCAACAAGTATCAAATTTGTTTTTCCTCTACGGCTTATGAAGACTGACTGAGATGAATGACGGAGATAATTGAAGAATAAGTTTGAAAATTAAAAAAGGAATATTCAAAACTTGTAAATATTTTACATCATTTAAAAAAAATTCATATTAGCACCGAATAATTTTCGAAAAACAAAATTCTGTATTGGAAATTATATTGAAACTTATCTTATTTTATTGTTTTATAATTAAATCATTATATGGTAATGTATTTAACTTCCGTTTTAAAAAAAATATGTTTTCTTGCAACGCCATCTCTCGCAAAGCCTCGGAACTTATACATTTTGTATTGCCCGTCTTCAAAGCACGTTATGAATGCTTATGTGAAACTTTAAGTTTAGTTTTCCAAGAAAATGTTTGCGTATATCACGCTGCGTTCTAATATTTTCATGCTTTAGCCTATGATAGGTACTCAAGCTCGGCACGTCTTAAGATTTTCCTTTTATCGAGTTCCTTATCCAACCGGCCACAAAAACCAAGATAACATCCAGTGTATTTGAAATAGCTTTCAACAACAATTAGTACACTGATCTGACGACTAACCTGAAATATTACTAGGTATTGACTATTATTGGCCGGAGTTATCCATTGCAGCTTCGCCAGAGATTTTTAAGAAGTCCGTCCGTGGTGGGTTTTCTAGCCTGTCGAGTAAATTTTCTATGTATCGGAGTTTCACTGTCATCTTGAGTCTCTGCAAGGTCGAAAGAGAGTGGCCACAGATATCGGAATACTGTACCTCTGTGGAAGTGGCAAACCTGAGAGTTCCTCCAAAGTCTCAGACCTCGGCTCGTGTGTGTCGTGACGTGGAAGAATTAGGGGACAGTGTAGTTACACTTAACACATTACCATGGCTGGCAGACGTCGACGGAACGTCGTCGGCGTGACGCTGAGCGTATGTAGGTACCGCGACGTCCCGGTGTGTAATTAGGTTTCACCACAGAGAACAAAATACTATCTGTGGATTTCACATTTTGTTGTTATTGACCGACGACGTTTCGTGCGGAAACGGAGATGAAGGTTGTCGTATTTAAAACGTAGAGGAATAATAACTAAATGTAAAACCTAATTACACGCAAGTTAAATCCGTACAAGTTATTTTGTTTAGAATGTGTAGTGCTCGCGAAAATCTAAGTGAATAATATGCCGTTAACTAGTTAGGAGACAAACTTGGTGGTAGTGGTGGTAAAAAAAATGGTGGCTACCACTACGCCACTGGTCACCTTACTTGACACATTTGTTAACAAACTAAATACACACCCTTGCACAGTTTTTTCTCTATCCCGCGACTTAAAATGCGAATGAAAAATATTATTATGTCCTCTTTTGAATAAACTAATTATTATTTTTCCATGAACATTTATAACTCAAACGAGTCCTTGCCCGGGGTAAATTATTTTAAAAGGGACGTTCTACCCTAACAAATTCATCCAACGAGCTCATTACATTTAAAATCGGCTTAAACGACTGCTACAAAACCTACATCATAAAATATGCTTTTAATGGACATCGGACGATAAATTGTCCTTAATAACAGAAATATTTTATTGCCCTCTTTAACAAAAACTGTTCGCTTTTCAATTTTACGCCGTAAAAATTCTTTGTAAAAAAACCACTTCACCTACAAACGATCCGATCTAACGTTTGTGTCAGAAAAGGGATAAACTTTGTATCATTCCAACAGCGTATGAGTTTTTTAAAGTTTTTTTTCATCAAAGGAGCGGCCATCCCTTTTATTTTTTAATAATTCTCATATGACAGATGAAGATGACCGCTCTAGAGATGCGTCATACTAACATGCACTATGGGACGGAGATTTGATCTACAAAAAGTTTACGAAGAATTGGGTGCTTGGCTTATAGGGATGTTTGTCAAAATCAAAAATGTTTGAATTGACAAATTACTCGGGTCCTGTCCTGTGTCCTTATTATGGAGTAGTAGACCACTTAGTTATACAAAATTAAAGAGATAGACGCGTATATTTTAAATTCATGACCGTTCTTTATTAGGACAATTTGTTACGTTTATCTGAGACCTTTTGGCAGTAATAATATATCCCAATTTATAGAGTCCATTTGAATGTAGGCACTTAATAAGCGTAGGTACTATCAACGTACCAATTACGAATGGAACAGTAATTATACACATTATTAAATAAACTGGAAATGTGTCGCATAATATAAACTCGACGTTTGGCGATTTACCTTCACCGCTGCTACATCAAAATCATTTTATATTAGGGCCTGTTCTTAATAATTTTCAAAAAATTCGTACCGAACCGTAATGAACAAAAAAAAAATTTTTCTTGGAGTTTTGTGTCCGTGGTTACGTTATTAGTACTACCATCGCTACTTATGTCCATTATCCCAAAAGAAGTTGAGCAGATCTTCATTTTACAAATATTGATATTATACAGGGACAGTATAATATCAATATTTGTAAAATTATTGTTTTATTTATCAATAATCAACTTTAAGCAATTAAAATTTTCTCTACTAATGTATCAAGTAACAATGGAAAGTCAATTTGGCCGGGGTAAAATCATATTCGAATCGTCAATAGACACGACCGATCTTTATAAGCAAGCGCCGACCTCGCCGCACTAAACAAAGGTCAGATAAAGTCACGGAACAAGAATCAAGAGAATTTGAAACAAAACGTATCTATTGTGATGGAGATTTTATGCAACTGTAACATAAAAAATAGGCATTTTAGTAATAAAAATTAGCGGTTCATTTACAGTTAGGACCATATATGCTACAATTTCTAATAAAAATAATGTATCAAGTATCTTTTAATGATAGACATCTTTTGAATATCATGATTAAAGTAAAAGTTTAATTATTTAATTGCTAAAAATATGCAAAAGACGTGGTCATCATTATAATCCAATGTTGGGAATAGACCTCCTCCGAGAATTTTCAATACGATCGGATCTGCACTGTCTGCATCCAGGGGCTTACCACAATCTTCTCGCGATCGTCAGTCCAACACAGAAGAACAATAATTAAAATATCGGGAGTGGTCTCCCCTTGACACACACACACACACACATACAAACATAATTCCAAAAAAAAATTAGTTTTGGACTCAGGGAGGATCAGAACGTGTAAATCCGTCAAAATCTCGAGGTCGAATTTTTTGACGATTACAAGACTTCCTCTATACTACGTATACGAGAAAGTAATAACAAAGACGGCAAGTTGTGTTACATACGAGTATTTTTAAACTGGAGCTATATTATAAATATACTTGTAACCACAAGAATATGAGTTTGGTAAGACGTAAGTAAGTAGGAAAAAGCAACGCACACACCAATGGTATGTACTGACATAATATAGTAAAGATTCTTGAAATACCGTGGTCCATGCAACTGTTTTTATCATACCTCGAAGAAGCTTTACAATATTAACTCATTACAACTTGTTCTACCAGAACGCAGTGGTATTTAAACGACTTTTGTATGTGAGATTCTTGCACAGAACTAACCTGGACTAACACTCAAAATTTTTAAGTATCTATCGGATAAGCTGTGCCCTTCCCTAAATATATTAACTTGCACTAGACTGTTAGCTTAGAACCTACATATTTAGGCCCATAGCAGACGACGGACTTTTTGTCCGTTTCAGTTCGTGAAGTGATCTTTATTACTAAGAGAATAAGGTTGTGTATTTTTTTAAAAGAGGACAAGTTCAACATTATGCGGTTTGTAATAGAGATCATGTCGCCGACTGGAACAGAAGAAAAGTCAGTGGTCTGCTATGGGCCTTATAGGCACATTAGAGAGTCGTTATATTATTAATTTAAAATAATATTAAATTATAAATTATCTCTGTGTTCTGCTACTAAAAAGAAATTCATCGAACAATAGCGACGCATAACATCTTACTTACAAGAATATTATTAATGAAATTCCATTTGATTTACAGTTCAAAATAAACCGAAATATAATACACAGCTGAGGAGCTGTCGATCAATAATTAATGTTGATCTTATTGTGAACTGTTCCAACCGAATGTTCCCGAAACTATCATTAATAATTTTCATAAACCATTAATCATTATCTCGACGTATCCACATCCGAGCAGATGCAGAGTGTATCAAAAAGATTTTAATCGATAAAAAATCTCGAGTTATTCTGTAAACAAACAAGGTGTTAATGCAACCGATAAGAATCGAATATCACTCGCTCCCCATCTTATAAAATATTGATATTTAATAGTCACATCGCTGAGTGTAACGAAGGCAGCCCCAGTATACCGTTGGCATACCAGATTACCACATCAAGTATTCTCTTTGACACCTCATTTTAAGCTAAACTCGTCTCTACATCACGTGGAATACGTCCTATATCAGCGTAATTTGACTCTTCAGCTGAATGAGTGCAGGTGCCATAGGATGGCATTGGCTTTATCTTAAGTATCACATCTCCAAATATTATAAACTTTTACTTTTATAGCATTTTAAAATGCAAGCCGTGTTAGATAACGGGCCACTAATAAATGTCAAGTTTAGTGTTATTGTTGTAACACACATACAAGTTTTTGTTTCAGATTGTCAACAAACAAGTCCCTATAGTCAAAAAGTGTCAAGGGACAAGTAGAAAAGACATAAAGTGGTAAATGCGTTGCTGAATCTACGCAGGCTACAAGCTTATTTTGCTGAACTTTGAAATGTTTATTTTGAAGGTACTTTTACGATATTTTTAATAAAAACTAAGTATATGTAAATATATCAATTCTACCCCAGGCTAAATGTTTTCATGTTCTCTTTTTTGTAGATAATTGAAAAAGAGCACACTAAACTTGATGTGAATGATGAGAATTACATACTGTCTCCTTACTCTATTAATTTTATTTCATAACACTTCTTAGTTATTTATTTCATTGGAAGCTTATGTTCGTATTATAGAATAACTTTCAAGAATGAACGCCGACTTGAGGATCCTACGTCTCTATAACATTGTGCGTGATAGAAAGTGACAGACGATTCTCAAGACTTGTTTGACTTCTGAGTGTCATTCTGTAATACGGGCCTTAGATTTATTTTTAATTATTTTTTTTCCTTTGCATTACATACATACACGCTCATATGCTTAGTCCCTAGATAGGTTAAGCAGAGCTTTAGGTAACATTTGGTTACACATACTGCCACATCTGGCAGTATGGGCCATGGAATGCCCCAAAATAGTGACAGGTTGCCAACCTGTCGCCTACATGAAAAGGGAACACAGAAAGCAGCTACAACCAGGACAGATATTACACTCAAAATCATCTCAACATTCCGGGTTTTTAGAATTAAGATAGCTTATTATGTAATTGCTTTTGAAAATATAATTTTTTTAGGTACATTTTTGAATTATCAAAGTCAAAAATGAAGTACTAATTTAGGTACATATCTTAAAGATTCAAATGCAGGTTTTTTAAATCTAGAATTGAGTCATCATAGCAGCCTTTATAATTCAACCCACTGCTGGCACTCAAGGCCTCTCCTTTTCATCGAAGGAGGTTTAGGCAGTAGTCCACCACGCTTGCCCAATGCAGATTGGTGGACGGAGTGTAAGGAGATCAATACCCCTTTGCTCATCCGTTATTTGCCTTCTACGAGACCCAATGGAGGATATGGGGTGATGCTATCTGTCGGCATCACACGGCTGAACTGAGTGAGTTTAGTATAATCGTATGTTTTAAACAATATTTATGATTATCAATTTCACGACATGCGACAATATCGTAAATTGCTTTGTGTTGGCATAGATGTTAGTAAAATATATGTGCTAATATTTTTTTATCTGATATTACCTTGGATTGCCGAAAGTTATTTGTACTGGCTTATTCAAAATAGGTATATTTCGTTCGTGATTGGGATTATGATTAATAAACCTATAGACTGTGGTGATTTCTAATATAGATAACCTAAAAATGACGAGGGTACGACGTCCAACCTTTGTAGATAACAAATGAATGTAATCACTAAGTATATCATTTGTTCTTTAATAAAGTGAAGCCTACGACATATTTGTGGAAATAATGTCTTTTTAATATTTCACAGGTATCTTATTATTATTGCAAGAAAATTTACTCCTAAAGCTTCAGTCACTTTTTAAAATATAATAGAAAAATATGTAACACTACTTTTCGCTACTGTTCATAGTGCTGTCCATCACAGGGTCAATTTATATAAATTACATAAATATAATGTAATAAAAGTGATACTAGTATTTGAAGATACACCAACAGCGCTTCCTTCATTAATTTTAATCTTTCCTGTCCATCCTAAGTTTGTCTGGAAGAGATCGCTCATATAGCGATAAGACCGCCCTTTGTAAACTATTATTATTGTTTTACTGTTATTTCTTTATTAAGTTGTACAATAAAGATTATTCTATTATAAAAGCTTTACAAACATGATTTGGCTTCACATTTAACCCAATTGTTACACTGAAAGCCAAATCTAGCAGTATAAGCCATGCAGTACCTCACAGTAGTGATAGGTAGCCCAATCTTTATTACAGAGATTTTATAATGAACATTGATCTTATCGATTAGTCGAATAAAATAGATAGTGAATTTTTTTTGAATTTTTAGCTGCTTCAATTTCCGGGTGCGGCAATTAAATTTTTGAATGCAGTTTTATTTCAGTTTAAAATAAAGGAATGTTTCCTATAAGTAAAGTAATCTGTCATAAGAATGTAAAGTGGTCCATTCACCAATTGATTTTTTCCATCTTGTATAAAAGAGGAATCATAAAGTAACTAAACCTTCATTGAACTAACAAATAAAAACCGGATACTCGAAAATATCCCAGCAGTACGAGAAAAGTAACTTACCAGTAGGGTAGCTAACTCATCATCTCATCATTTCAGCTGAGAGACGCCCACTGTTGGACGTAGGGCTCCCCCAAGGATCTCCAAGCCCGATCCTGCGCTGACCGCATCCAGCGACTTCCCGTGACATTCACCAGATAGTCGGTCCACCTTGTGGGGGGCCTACCAATGCTGAGTCTCCCACTACGACGCTCTAGGACCTTTTCGCCCTAGCGGCCGTCGTTAACTTCTCATCGGATAATAATATCATCGAAGAAGCTTGGTCCGCATCTCAGAGTATCCTAAGTTGTAACTATTTTTAGTCAGTGGAATAATTGACTAACGCATTTGTTATGTACCTTATTGTCAATTTTTTTACTTACTATAAGGATAGGTTGATTAGAACAAATCGCTTTGTAATACGACTACCCGTAAGTTATCTCTCTATTCTAAAAATAAAACGACTGGTTTGGTCTAAATATAGCACATTTATTATTTTTAAATCAGCAAGTTTTAAATGAAAACGCAATCAATAATTAGATCCGATTATAACAAGTGATGAGTTTGCAAATATTACCATAATTCCCATGAAATTGTATCGAGGTCGAAATTAGTGACATTGTCGCAAATGGATTCGTAAATTATATCGCATCCAAAATCAACGTCGACAATCAAATTGGGTTTGTAATAAACATTGGCGAATGCTTTTAAAATGACCAGTTCATCAGTTAACATGCAACGAAGGCCGGCGGCAAAACACGTCCGCCTGTAATGAACTTATTGCATGGTCCGCTTGAAGCATTAAACAACGCTATGAGGCCTACATTGTTTAACAAAGTCGTGAATTTGTATTCAAATGGAACCAAATGAAGTTAGGTTTGATATGTGTATTGCGCTGTTCTCAAGTTTAACATTCGTGGGGGGTTGCTCATATTTGCCGGTGTGGCTAAATCAGTGATCTTACCGGCAGAACGTACTCATTGATGCTTATTTTATTTTACGACGATGGTAATTACGTATAAGTACAAGAATCGTCTTAGTTAAAGTAGAAGGGGTCATTTAGACGAAATGTGTTAATATAACATTACCAGATGCCATTTCTTCCTGCTTTATCTATAGCCCCAGAGGTCTTTAGTCGCCGATGGAAAAACAGTACCAGGACAAGTTAACGAACTTACTCCTCCAAAGGTGGTTCCAGATCCTTCCAGATCCTTGAAAGTAATTCCATGTTCCTATTTAGGTAGCTCAAAAGAGTGAAACAGTAAACATTACCGAATCAAATTAATCGTTTTTATCTGTATTACGATAGATTGCACAAACTCCAATTATTTTCCTCTAAAAGCATTGGCAACAATCAGTAGTCATTATAGATAAATTAGTTAAGAAACTCGTTGTTTTGCCTTCAAGTTCGCTTTAAATTAGCTGCGTGCAACTATTTTGTTTAAAACACACTATAATTGCTCATGCGTGGTTGGTATTTAAAAAAATATTAACTCATGAGAATAAAGTAATTAGTGAAGTTTTTACCCGTCTCGCAAATGAAGGGTTGTGGAGGTGGAATGGAGGTTTTAAGCAAAAAGGTAAAAATCACGTTTCAAGCGAACGGCCACCGGCACGATGGGAGGGCCACCGCTTGTCAATCATTGTAGCGGTTAGCCCGCACGTTGCAATTTTCATAATAGACTTTGTAGGTGTATGTTTTTCTGTCTAGGCAAACAGAAATTTTGAGTTTTTTGCTGG
Organism: Elophila nymphaeata; assembly: GCA_955850985.1. NCBI lineage: Eukaryota > Metazoa > Arthropoda > Insecta > Lepidoptera > Crambidae > Elophila > Elophila nymphaeata. Next base: position 16,482,386 of record OY039079.1, read on the forward strand.
AAATTGATTACGGGACAAAGAGCGAGTTGTTGTTACCGATAAAGGTCTTGTGTAATCATTAAATACGGAGTTACTCTGCATTATTTAATGTTAATTGTTTACCAGACGAGTTGCGGTAATCATCTCGATTCACCGTCATCACAAAGGCTTAAATGTACTTTGTTGTCAATAAATTGAGAAAGTTCTTTTTTTTGATCATTCATATTACGAGATGGCAAACAAGTTTGCGGCCCACCTAGTGTTAAGTGGTTACCGTCGCCTATAGACACTTGCAATTATAAGGATAAATCACTTAACACTGCAAGTGCATTGCCATCCTGGGGACTAAGATGATATGCCTTCCATGCCATTGGCTAACATCCCCTTCAATCCGAAAACAGCGAACTGCTTCATGGCAGAAATAAGAAATTTTATTCCTTGGAATGAACATACCATGGAAATAAAGAACTCGCCATTCTTTTTTTAGTTTTATTCGTTTTGAGATTTCAGTAGCTTTATAGAGGTGTGTCTAAGCTTTACTCGAAACCATTATTCTGATCTGTTTATTTACTCCCAATGCTGGGCATATGCTTACATGTCCATACCATGTCAATCTGTTACCAACCAATCTTTCTGGACAGCTCCAGAAAGATTCAGTTGATGAAGAAGTTTGAAAGTAGCACCAGGATGCTTCTTTCACTTCATCTAATGTACTCATTCCTCACGTTGTAAATTCTTATAATTCCCACACAACGTAGCAAGTTCATCCAAGTCACGTGTAGTCGAACACAGATAAACATAATATGGTAGGTACTCAAGAATATAAGCATTTCGACATCAATTAAATTAAAATAAATATTAGTTCTAATAAAAATAGAAACCTCTCTTTCTCTATGCTTACAACATAATGGTGAACAAAATAATTAGCGCTGCACGAAGGCACCCACGTAAACAAATTATGTAGTTAAGTTTTGGGAGACAGTAGGCGGTGATGCTCGTTGCTTTCGGTCAATAATCCCAAAATCAGGTTCAAGTTGTTGTCTGTGTCTCTTGAACGAGAAGATAACCCCATAGAAAAGTTTTTTTACGATATAAAGAAGGGTCGTGGCCCGATAGCCCGATAGTTAAGGTTGTAGAACAATCGAGTGGTTCGTGAGAATACCGTCCACTTCAGACTAATGCAGGGACGAACTCTATTGAACTGGTACATAATATTTCTAAAAATAAACGATTATATTTTTACTCCATAAAGGAAAATAAAAAAGTGCTCTTGTTCTGAAGTTGGATTTAGGTCTGCCCACAACTATTATTTACTATGGCATAAGGGAACCGAAGTAAAAATTAAGAACAGGCAAAATTCTTCAAATTCCCCTCATAATTATTATTAAACGTAAACTAAAATGAAACTGTAAAAGTGGTTGTGAATTTTGAAATTTTTTATATGAAGCTTCAATGAATAGATACTATTTATTGAAGTATGCATTTCCAACATTATTACATTGTTTGAAATGAAAATGTAATTAACCGTTTATACTTATATGCAACTCTCATCAAAGATCCCGATAGCATATGTGTGTATCTATTGGTTTTGATTTGGTCGACACAACAATAGAATCAAATATATACTGAAATGTTGGAGTGTTAGATTTAAAACAATATATTTTATTGGTCACCAATTCATCATTAGTTATAAAAGCATAATTAAACTAGCAGTATTAAAGTTATACTTGTACTATAACGATAGCATAATAAACAGCTAGGTAAAACTTAAATTATAAATAATGTCTTAATTAGGAAGAACACATTCCATTAAAATCAGCCAGTCTAATTTTTTCGGAAGATTAATTTCCAATCGCCAACCGCTAGAAAATGATTTTGTGCAGCTACATTTTAGTAATAATTACAGCTGTTGGTTGTTAACGACTTCAACTATGGGCGAGCAGGTCACGTTCGCTAATGTTAGTTGCACTCGTTAAACTTGCATACGTCGAAATCATAACTGCGATCTGAGTTGGAAACAATATATCATACATAGGCCAGAAACATTCCAAAATTAAATGCAAATGATAGCTACACACGTCTTATTCAAATAAGCTCTGTTGATATTGTAAAAACGACAATAGTTTCTTGGTATGAGAATATTGTCGTCGTTGTCAAAGTTGATTTAGTTATTTGGGAATGATAAACTATAGAATGTGACTCCAAGTGAAGCAAAAACTTCTTTAGGCAGTGGAGATAAAATTTACAAGAATAAATTAAATATGTGCTTATTTAAAGTTTAATTACTAACAAGAAGTGAAATTTAAAATTTGCACGTAACAGATTGGAGTTTGATAATGACGATTTGAAATTTTGAAAAGGCTGTTTTGTCCAGTATTTTCACTGAATATAGCACTGCAAATGGGAAATACTATCATTTGATAAGGGGTGTTAATGGTTCAGTCTAGGAATTTACCATATCTCGTTAACTTCCTCCTATTCAAATGATGTCATTCTGTTTTAATTGACTAACCTAACCTAACCTAACCTAACCATCCCGCTTTTTTAAGTTTCCTTTATTTTTAACTGAATGATGCTTAAAATAAAAATGGGAATGGAATTCAAATGTCGATATTGAGTAAAAAAAGTGTATGTTATTTAGGTATCTCATCTCCTAAGTTCAACGCTGTTCTAATACAACTAAGTTAGGGATGCTTTCAACAAATAGTAACATGGCCTGGAGATGTCCCGTCACGAATTGTCCGGATAACGTATGTACGGGTAATTTCTAATCTACTGTAATGCATCTCTGCACACGCAGCTGGCTCATATCGCTCCTGCATCAAGGCGCATTCACATGGACACAGATCGCTTGTTATGATTTAAATGGCATTCTATTGTAGAACAATACTGTAGAGGTTAGTATCTATCAACCTTTTGGTTTTATAGCTCTTTCATGCATTAAGAAGTACAAATCTTAATTCTCTTGACTCTTCGGTCCATTTAGTTATAATTCTACCTTCTGTAGACATGGTAGGTAGGTACATTTTCGTTGTTACTTATTTCAAATGATTTTATATTTATTATATACTTTTCGATACTTTCATACAATGTAATTTAATTTCTTTGATTTTAGTAACCATGTAAAGATCATTATACGCATTTGAAGAAACTTGATGTAAAGAAACATTGTTCAGGTCAAAACTTAGATCATGATATGAAATGAAAAGATTTTCTGTTTGAAAATGAGAATCTTTGTTTCGAAATATGAGCGAGTAGGTAACCCTCAAAGAAAGGGTCAGATACGTAGTAGATAATAGCACAGCGGAAATTCACCGCTAACTCTATACAGCTAAGATTGAAAATGGAATGACGTGGAATTCAGTCTGCGACTGAGACCCACGATATCACTTGAACTTGAACGTCAGCGCGATTTGATACAACACGTCACATTATGACATGCCGCTTCCTTTGTATTAACTGTTATTAGACATAATAATACGTTTTGTAATCCTAAAGCAGCCAGAATGTATTGAAAACAGCTGTCGACCTTACATTGACCTTGCTCGCTTTAGGTTGAAACCTTCTCAGAAAAGTATTCTACTTCACCTTTTGGATCAGAACCTTTGATATACGTAAATGAAATATTTATAAATCTTAAAAGGATTATTTATACGCAAGATATTATGAATGATGATCAAAATTTTTCTTGTTTCAATCTAGGATTTCAAGAGACGTGTCCGATTGTCGGTACAGTAACATAACGGCTCGGAATTGTGTCACGTTTTCAAATAAACATAAACAACATCGACATTCAGCGTCCATTAATATAAAGAATGAACGGCTTAATTAGACATTCATAAAAGTTTAATGCGTCGATCTGATTAAAGATACTGACCAACACAGCTGTTAAAAGTACACATTCAACTGTCCGAATATTATTGATGGATGTCGCAAAAAAATCTCTAAAGGAATTCATCTGTAAAGCACAATGCAATGAACCTGCAATAAAAATTATTAATACCCATTCAAACGAAATATCCAGCGCCGCTGGCTGCGAAAGCAATGATCGGAGCTAAACTGCGCCCAGATCTCTTGAAAATACAAGCTAAAATTGTTGGTTCCGTTTTAAATAAAGACTTCGGACCGGTGGAATTTAATATTCGTATTGGAGCTTGGTTCTCGGCCGAGTGGGAGTGGTTTAGTTGTTCGTACCTCACCGGAAAGATTTATATTACATGCATTTTCGTATGCAAGTGATCTGAAATTGTCGAGCGACCGACGACCGTGGCTCGAGCATCGGCGACGGCATTGTGCCCACGCCCAGTATCCTCGTAACGACTATTCAATACACTCTTGAATGAACGATTGCTCTTTGATAAATAATTCGGGCGGCCAACGATAGCGGACGTTTTGCTTGCGAAAGATAAAAGGCTGTAAAGTGATATGTGGTCTCGTGTTCTAAAGAAAGATTTGCATAATGTGAAACCTCGCGGCTATGGGAATTATCATTGTCTGCATTGTATTTAAAATGATTAATTAAGTTTATTAATCAATATCTAATTAAGTAATCTAATTTGAACTTTATTCATAAGCACCCAGTGACCCATTTTATTTTTTACGTGACTTAAACACGACTATAGTGTATTCAATACTGTCACAGTCTATATGAATGTAACTGAGTATTTTCTCGTATTGTTTTTAATCTGGATATACTCGTAGGTCCATATATAAATAGATGATATTAATCTCATCCGAATTCATTACTAAGTTCTTTCAAACACTTCATTGATAAGTTTATGATATGAAAAATGATTATTTCTTAATAAGATAGTTCCGTTTCAGATGTCCGGACTTCGTTTTTGGCAATATGGGATATGCAGTGCCTCAAGAGTCACTCTATCAACTACATCAAATCGATACAAGCCAAGAGTTACACTCTCTATATCATCTTTATTAGCAGTCCCGGTAAAGCTTAAGACATTTTCGGAACGTTTAATCTTCTCAGCATCTAAAACTAATTGTTCAACGAAAAACGTGTTCGAAATGTGACACGAAAATTTAAATATCAAAGAGATGATGTGATAGTTTTCATGCGGACCTTCCCAAAAAACTAAACCAACCCTTTCCTTGTCGGACAGTTGGATCTTATGGGGACAAAAAAGCCGATGTCTCGGACCTATTGTATAATTCGGAGTAAAATGAGATCTAGCGAGTTTCCGCTTGAACAATAACGCATTTTAATAAATTTCATTAAGATTGACATGTCTGATTAGGACTTAACCCTTCCTCTGCTTTAGTAGATTACGAACAAAAATGGAGTGAGTTTGTTGAGTACGGAATAGGTGTAAGGTAAGATAATGTCACAAAGAAGAAAGGATGATTGTATTGCGTCTTTTAATCTTAGATAAAGATTTCTTGTATTTATTAAAGAGTAATTAAATCCAGACTGTATACAAAAAAAAAACAACACATTCCATTTCTATGATTAAAATTTCATTAATAGATTTTTAGGTAATTAAAATGTCATATTTATCACTTTCTAAAACATACAAACATAGTTTTTGGCTATTTAAATCGAAACTTTTTCAAGATAATAATAATTCATATTTTGACATACATAAAGTATAGAATACCACGTACAGTCAACAACAGAAGCAGATGAACAACAGCACTCCTAAATTCAGTATTATAATCAACGATACTGATCTTATACGGGTGCGTGAACAACTATGCATGGCGATTTTAAAGCCATGACGTAGAATCATAATTTTCTATATCATATTGGTAGCTATAGTTAATCCTTTATTAGTAGGAGATCGTCTACTTTTGTTGTTGACTGTATAAATTTATTTTGGTATAGATCTAAATGAAAACTTCATCCATTAAGAGATTGGTATCAAAAAACATTATCACCAATTCGGTTTAAATAAATCGTAGCTCTACATTCATGAAACACATGCTATGAAATCGCAATGCACAATAATTGTTATCATATTTATATACATACTGATTTAAAGTACGGAAAGAGAGAAGAAAATAACAAAATACTTAGCACGATTTACAAATAAACAAAAAATTAAACGATTTCGCTCTTTTGTGTCTATTCATAAGTTATCGTACTGCACAATGGTACCCACCGTCTTATTTACACTAATATCCTCGAGATTAAAAAAAACCCTTTCCACTAATTGAACGACAACCAAAAGAGGATTCAAATTACGAACAGAAGCTTTATTATTTCCAGCAAATTATCTGTTTAGCAGACGTACGTTGCGGCAATTGTCTAAAAAGACCAAGGGGATAGCCGCGGATCGGTGAATAACAAAAGAGTGCCGCGGTGCCTCAAAAGCGGATTAAGGAAGGAGGTAGCCGTATCATCTCGGCTAAGAGCTTACTCGAGTTTATGGAAAGTGTGTCTTAAGACGTTTAAACCATGACTTCCCTTTAAAAGGGTTGCGCTTTTTGTTAAATCACGCTTAAGCCGATCGCGGCCAATGTGGTACTAGACTAACATTTTTTACGCGCCTTTTATAGGAGCGAAGCGACGTGGGGGTCCTTGAGTGCTTTATGGCGGTCGGAATCTTTTGTTCTAAAGTTTAATTAGTATCTTTCTGCTACATTTAAGATGTGCTTTTCTCAGTTTTAGAAAGGGATAATTAAAAACAATTTAATGTTTTACCAGCAAGTAACAAATGGATTGCCAATGCACTCACGTAAGTTTCAAGAGCTTGGAAAAAATAACCTTTAAGAAAACAAATTCGATATTCACTTTATAGAAAATTATTTCCACCTTAACAAACATTACATTTGTGTTGTGCTACGAGAAATCCACATTGTAAAAGCTTCCGCCTTAATTATGGGACAGTTTTGTTAGCTGAGCTGAGACATTGTAGTGTAGCAAGCGTCTATAGGTTATGCTGACTGATTACCAATGGGTGGAAGGTATAAAAATAATGAGTGTCCAAAAGTGTTTAGTACATCAATTAAAAAATTGCAAACTATTGAGTTAGCACAGGGGTATTGTTTTGTTTAATTGATACTGATATATGTTTCTGACACTTCCATAGAGGAAAATTTGTACCAACTTACTTCTATAACTAAGTTAGAATGAAGGAGTTTCTCCCGAGTTCTTGTCGCAAAAACACGTGTTGAGAGACTCCATTTTTAATAACCTCAATCAACCGTACAATTTTTCTTACTTTAGTTATATTTTCACTTGACATTGGCAATGCGTACGCTTAATAATGCGACGCGATGCCATTAATTAAGAATAGTATAGTAGTAGTAGTAAGTTAGAATGAATCTCCAAAAGTGTTTAATAGTACGTCAATTTAAAAACTAAATACTATCAATAGTGTCATAGAAGGAAGCTTAAAACCCTATGAATACAGTTCGAGATCGTCCCTGTAGAGGCATTTATCATTTTTGCTATTAAGCAGAACAACAATACGGTGATCCCCGAAGGAGCCGATAGGCCTATCACAATAGCAAATGATACCTCGGGGCCGAACTCCTGAATGTCCTTTAATTAACTCACAGATACTTTATATTAGGAATAATGATCTGCGGAAATATTTACGAAGTTTTGAACACTGCTATAACTCGTATTGCAATAGAAGTGCAAAAGATTAAGTTAGTAAATATTGTATATTTTAATACATAATATATTATGCAGCGACTTATGCTTGCCACCACTACACAATATCAAAGTAACAATGTTGACAAACGCCTAAATATAATGACCATTGTTTGTAACTATTACACACTTTGCGTGCTCTTTGGTGTCTTGATGTGAAGGGCAGTGGTGTACATTTACGAAATGATAGGCGTTAAATATGAAATCAAAATGGGTATTATAAAATATATGCATAAACAAAATTCGTAAAAGCAACTAAATATAAATGACAGTTTATAAAAGACAATATGTATTTTCTAAGGGTCTGTTTCACATTGATTAGGAGGCAAATATTGATATTATTATATTGACAGTCTGTCAAGTAAAAGCTAATGGGAACTTAAATTGTGAAAGAGGTCAAATGTGTCAAAAGATATCAATAATCAAAAATTGCACAGCAAACAGTCCGCACGACATTTTGTTTTAATACACAGAACAGTTTTTCCCCTTTCCTCCTCGCGTTGTGTTCCTCAGTGATGAGGGTCGTGACTTATCCCTTTCGTGCCATCCTTTCTGTGATGATTCTGCGCCATCTCGACCTATCCCCAGCAGTGTGTAGAGCATCGTGCAGATTGGTTTCCATAGTGAAGCGAACATGGTCTGTCCAACGTATCGGGTTCCGACCTCTCGTTTTTCTTTCAACCATCGAAGAATCTGATCTAAAGAGAAATCGTAGTATTAATAGAAGCTTCAGCAGTTGCAGGCTGACCGAAACGTACAAAAATATTGTATAAAAGTAGCAAATTATTCAAGAGTCTATTGAATTAAGTTTCTTGTACTGCAAACGGAGAATCGAGTTGATTCCTATTTATCATAAAGCGTTTAAGGGCAAAAGGGGTTATTAACTCGGCAATCTCCCTGTTACGGTGAACGTTTAACAAACAAGGCCCTTTACATATTTATGACGCAAAAAACCGATCTCATTGTTAACATTGGTAGGACTCGAAATATATGTTAAAGCTTTTTTACTTTTTAATAGTCGGTCAACGAGGCAGGTGTCTATAACAGGTGAGGAGGGTATTTTTTGATGTTTCAAAAAATAGTGAGCTCTATCATTAACTTTGAAGTTTGTTTTAAGTTGGTCACGGTGTTCTCCCACAAACAACATTCGCTCGCAGACTATTTCGCTGACGTCATTTTGTTTTTCAAATAATTTATTTTTTTCTAAAAAGGGATCAGAAGTGGCCCGTTCTCGTGAAATGCCTTTTTTATTGCGATGCTCAACTTTCGGCGGAGATAAAAGCGATAATTATTTTATCGTGGGTTGTTCCCTGTTTGTTTCTCTAATAACTACTTTAATGGAAGCGAGCGAGATCTCTGAATAACAATAAGCCGGGTGAACCGAATAAATTAAGTTCCGCCTATCTTTTTGAGCATCGCGAACAATTAAATCATAAAAACAATAAAACTTAGATTATGTTAGATTGAAAATCAATTATGCGTGTTTGGTTTTAATTAACTTTTCAGAGATTTCTTGTGTAAGGTTAATAGATTATTTAATTTCAATTAAATCTGATATGTTTTCTTGCTTTTTCTTTACGTGTAATCATTCCTTATTTATTTTGAAACAGCTCATGCAAATTAGCTTTCTGTAAAAACTGTCTATTTCTTATCAGCCCTTGTCTTAGGTATACGGTGAGTTCAAAGGAGCAAAGTCTTTATCTACTATTATAACTTTTATATTTTTATACTGATAATATGAGTCGAAATTCTTTGCTGTATATTTTATGCAAAACGGAAAATATTAAGACCGCAATAGTTCTTCAACTGCATTCACTTTGCATATTTATATAAAGTTGTTAATGACTCACGTAATCTACACCACTGGCATCGCAAGAATCCCTCTGAATGAAGTCAGCAAGAGATAGAATAAACCATTTGCATACGGCACTTCCTATAAAGTTAAAATAGCATGACATGCGAACTGTTTTGCATTCAAGTACATGTCAGTGTTATTGTCCAGTACTGCACAGTACCACAAAAGTATTGCGCATCACTTTTTAGATTTCAGGTTACGATTTCCTAATCTTGATAGAGATTAGGTCGGTTTTCGGTTGTGTTATGCAGTTGGCTAACGCAGTTTTTAAGTTTGTCACCGGCCAGTATTCGTATTGTGTTGCATCGATATTTTGTATGCACATTTAAATGCGGTCATCTGCGTCGGTGCCGTGTGCGTCCAACACGATAATACAGGGTAATACTCTGTGATCCGCAAAATCGGGAAAATTAATGGTCATTCGATACTAGAAGCTCATTTAAAAGTAATTTAATGATTACGATTAAGGTTCTCGAGTAGGTGCCGCGTACCGAGAGACTCGGCAGTAGGTAGGTATTGGTAGACCTCCCACAAGGTGGACCGATGATCTGGTAAAGGCCACAAGAGACACAGGATGTCTTCAGCGCAGGACTGACCGGGTTAGATATCCTCTGGGGAGACCAATATCCAAAAGTGGGTCCCTTTTTTTCATAGCTTTTCAAAATCAATTAAACTTGAATCAATGCAACGCACAACAAATAGTTGTATCCACGCGGAGCATTGCGTGCATCCTTTATTAGCTTAGTCGCATGTGGTTATTGCGATCGATAGATGAAGCGAAGGTAATTTGTTTTTATGGTCGGTGCAAAAACAAAGTGGATTGACCTGATGCCGTCGCTTCTGGATCGCGTGTGAAGTCAAAGCCTGCATCTTAGTGATGAGAGAGGCGGGCAATGACCCTTTGCAATATCAAATCTCTCCTTGGGCATCTAGCTGCGGCATTTTCTAAGGTATTAACGCTTAATTTTGAAGTTGAATTGCCTTTAGCCTAAGTAGGAAATTTATTTAAATAATTGATAAAATGTTTTCATGTTCACATCAGATAGCAATCAAACATACATAACAATTAAGAGGCATATTTTTCATAAGATTGATTTCTATGTGGTTTCGAACTGGACCACTTGATATGTACCTAAGCAGTATTACTGACGAATCCAGCTAGACGGTGTTTATCAAAACATAACAATATGTTATGTTTTGATAAACACCGTCTAGCTGGATTACGTTAACGCAAAAATAAAATTATTCCATAATGTAAGGTAGTTTCATCTTAGCTGGGCGTCAAATATTTGCAAAAATATTTCGTTCGGGTCTTGGAAGTGCAAATTTCAAAGATTTGATGAAACGATGTTTACCATAAAAACATAAGCACCAAGCACTGACAAATTTCGACAGCGAAAAGCAGTGCCTCGGTGGCGAAATTGGTCAACGCGTCCACCCGGATTGTGGAAGGTGCGGGTTCGAGTCCCGCCTGAGGCAAGTCGATTTTTTTCAGTGCATTTTTCTAGTATTATATTTACGCGTTTGTAAACGCAAAAATAAAATTATTCCATAACAATATGTTATTGGTATCATAGACCAAAAACGCTTACAGGTCTCAATGGCGGTCGCAGAAGAAAAAAGACTTTGCATGACCAAGTCGACATTACGGAGAGCTTTGATCTTTAAAAACCATTTGTTTTTAACCCCCGACGCAAAAGAAGGGTGTTATAAGTTTTACCTGTCTGTGTATCTGTCTGTCTATCTGTGGCATCGTAGCTCCTTAACGTATGAACCAATTTCGATGCGGTTTTTTTGTTTGAAAGCTAACGTGATCGAAATGGTTCTTAGTTATAAATTTATGTCGGGGGTTACATAAAATTTTCAATTTTGTAGTTTTTAGTTATTTTATTATTGTCAACCGGCAATACCTTTCTTTTTCTTAAAATGGTACTCTGGCTGTAATTATTAGGTAATGGTGTTAAAATCCCCATGTAAGTCTAATAAAATCCACGCTTCACTCTTTAACGTGTCATCGCCCTAAGTCATACAGTGATGTGAACTGATGCACGCAGTCAGACGGACAAGTGAAGATTTACCCACCTACATGGTGACCGGTCCTACCAGGGCCATATAACGTGTTAATTATAATTTCAAATCTCGTTGAAGGAAATAAGTGAGTGCATAATATATCAAACTGTACTGTCAGCACGTGTACGACATTCAGCCTATAATTATATTCCTCTATTCAGTTAGAGAACCTTACGGGAATAACACTTTTAAGTTTGCATCTGTTTAATATGAATTTCTTATTATAGATAGGTAAACCTAAAATTGGTAAGTCTGCCAAGTACCTAGCCCTCTTCTCCAGTGCAAAAACCCCAAAAAAAGTTGTCTCTAATCGTACTTTTTTGATTTACATTATTGGGAGACATACATACGGTCCACGGTGGCTAGCATTTACCGTAACCTATAGACGTTGGCAAAACTTACGTAGCACTCTTCAACAAGTAGATGAACTGGCGATCTTACTCACTGACAGAAGCACTACACTAACAAATGTAGTGTTGATACCAAATTAAATAGAAAACGAAAAACATGAAAAAAAAATCCTGTCATGGAAAGTGCGGAGACGGGACTTATACATGACAGGATTTTTTTCCATGTTATCAAATTCAATCATAATTAAACTTGCCAAACTCAAAAAAAAAAACACAATATTTTAAAAGTAGTGTTATTTGACAGCGATCTTCTATTAGTTGAAGGTTCTGCTCTAATTTCAAGTGGCAAGTTCGCTGAAGCCCTGCCTCTCGTATTAATATTATAATAGCGAGAAATTCGTATCAAAGCTCAATTTTAAAATGTCACTTAAGTAAATCTTGACTAATAAGTTTTTAAAAATGGTAACTTGTTCTCTTCTTCTTTCTTTTTCTCTGCTCACAACTATATTTGGAGTATGTCTAAAATCTAAGGCCTAAACCTAAAGCTATACTTTTTGCTTCATGAGTCAACCGAAGGCGTCAAACTTAACCAACATAAGTCTAGTAAATGAATAAAGAAGTTTGAGTTTGTTATCGACTTATTGCTAATAGGTTTCAGCATTAAAGTTAACATTTTATTTACTATTGTAGACGTCAATATTTTCATCTTTTGCATACCTTATCAGCTAAATACTTTTTTTGATCGTGAATAGTTAGCTATGTATACACATCAATTTAAATCAAAGAGCAGGCAATATGCATTCCAATATACGTCCTTTTAAAAATGTAAGTAAACATGTTAACTGTTAATTTGTAAAACTCTCATAAAACAATTCAGGTTCCTCCAGCTCGTACGTGACGACACATTTTAAAGCGAAATTACTCGTGTGAGCATAAAACACGTTCAGTATTTATACTGAGTGTAAACATCAACTTAAGGGCCATATTTAGATTCTATGTTTTGCTTTTATAAGTAAACCAATTAGTTGTCACCGGGATTCAGTCTAGATGAAACGTCTTTGATCGTCCAGAAATCAAAGCGCCTCGCTAACAAGGAGTATGACATATTTATTGCTTCTCGTAAAGAATTTCTTGGCGCTAGAATAATTTTTCGGAATTTGATTATAAATAATTTGCTCTGAAGATGCTGGATCGGATATTTTTCATAGCACTCCTAGCTGTGTGTGTTATTTATGTCTTCATTTATTTAAACTTGTCAATAGCTTTTTAATTTCCTATGATTACAAACTTTAATAGTTCTAATAAATTTGGTCAATAGATTCCTTATCACAGGATTTCTTAGATTTACTTGTAATTACACCTATTAATTAAATTATCATCTCTCGGAACCGAGACAGCAGTCATTAAGAATTCCCAAAGTTCCATTTACATTAAGCTTGTCTCAAATTAAACAAATTCACACGACAGATTGTAAAGTATGTGTAGCATCATCACACTTGTTAATGTACGGTAATTTATTCTAAGATCGTAGATGGTAATCTACTACGCATACGAATAACTATCACTGAAGTACCCCGTCATTTAGCAACCGCGGTCGGTCATCGTACTCAAGCTCATTGCCGTTCGATTGAGACAATGCTGTTTAGACACGGTATCCAAACCATGATTCCATTTCTCCAGCCTATTGACCATAACAAGAATGGCTGCACAAATTTCAACCATGAAAAAGCACCAGGCAATGATCATCAGTTCGTTAACAAACTAGCAATTGTTTTTACGCTTCTTAATCGTGACCAATGCACGGACCTGTTCTCCGATTTCTCGTTTTGTACACAACGGTATTTTAGGAAGGTTGAATGCATTGCGATTAATTGTTAAGCTAATTGACTCGGAACTTTGAAATAGAAAATAATATCGTCTTCAATCCCGTGCAAAAAATAGAATCGATAATAAATGGCGACCGTTCTGATTTTGTTATAACTAAAAACCGAAACGAACCTATAATGAAACCAAAAATCACGGTCGATTTAAGGGATGAATGCAAGAAAGATGACAAAATATCGGAGTGTCAAGATCCTTGCTATTCGCAACAAAAACATGGACATGACAAAGATACCGCATGAATACTTTTTAATGTGCCAACGATACGACCAACGCTTTATTGTGTAGAATATTAACAATGGTCGAGTATTTTTTTTGTGAGATTTAATTCTTGAGAGCTTTTGAGGAATTCACATAAACTGCATTTATATGAAGTCGTATCTGTGCGAGGACAAAAGGTTGCTGTCGTGGTCTTAGATACAGTTGACAGCTGCAGTTGTCGAGCGAACGGCCCAACCTACCGTGAAACTCACTCATTCCAACAAAGAGTCCGTTATAGATCGTAACAATTTGATTTTCATTATACCGTATGTAGCCACACCTACCGTTGAAATAGGCGCCATTCAATACGTTTGTCGTACGTCAATCGATTACTGTGTTCATGTCGAATCGATTACTATACAATGCCAATGTTTCTGCGGTCTCAAGAGGTTTCCAAGTTTCCTTCGATTTATGTGGATACGCTTCATTGATCGCGCCCTCTGCCCTATAATTTTTGCAAACCCAGAGTTTCTTTAAAAAGAACTATGTTTATTATTTACGAGGTAGTGGCCGATGTTATCGACCTTACTTAATTGTGAAGCTTTCAACTTGCGCGATTATCTATGCTTCTTCCTTTTAGAAATATTACTAGGAGCTTCTGCTAATAAATGCTATTTGTTTTTTGGAGTGCGTTTTGGCAAACTTACATAATATATTAGATTTATTTATTTTGATAATATATTAGGCGAAAAAATATTGCTTATATCTTTGATATACTTTTGTAATTAAATATGATTTTAATTAGACAGAGCAGACAGTCAGATTCTTTTAGCGTCGTTTTGTTGATTATGGACGGTCCTAGTTATTTTGGAACATTCCAATTTGGACCGGAGAACCTATCGATTAGGATTTTAATAATTTAGTGGCAGTATAATGTTTTATAAATAAACTGTGATGGATCAAAATAGAATTAGCTTCTATTCTAAAAGACAGTGACCTATCAAAAAATACCAGCCATGTGCTACTAAATAATTTTCGTTACAACAGGATACCAGACATTTTTCCTTACTGTCATTGAGGTATTTTCTTAGGACGAGAGGCATTTTATAATCACGTCACTATTGTGCAACTCGCCGTGCTCTATCAATCACTGTCAAAGTTTGGGCATTTTTGATATGATGTATTATAAAACTTTATTTTCTTTCAATTTGAAAAATGTTGCTTACTTTTGCTCAGTAAGAAAAAAGACTACTCTGGTTGCAAGTATGCGGTCTGTCATGTATGTGGTCACACACAGAAATCTATGAACTGAAACGTACAGGTACTTACCTACCACTTGCATTAATCACAGTGCTGATATAGACATGTAATACGCTTTTAAATTAAATTACTGTCATAAAAACAAAGAAAAATAAAGCCCGAAGATACTTGATTATATTATTTTTACGAGTTTATGAAGGTACTCTAATAATTTGGAATTCACAATTCACTCAAAATAATTAGTGAGTTATGTTTTTTTTTATATAAGCAACGTAAGCAAGTTATATCGACTGACAATCTAATGATTTCTTCGTACCTATAATCAATAAGACATGATTTTGCAAGAGCCGCAAATGAACATGAACAATGTTGCACATATTGTGTGTATTAGAATGTAAGGACAATTAGGCAAAACGATATTATCAGTTCGCATACTAATCGAGAGGAAAATTATTATGCAGCTGTACAAAACAGCCGTATTAGTGACCGATCGGTTCGTTTGGTGGAAGATAAGCTTACTCAAATCCCAGATAATGATCAGTATTCAAGTTACAGGGGCAATTGTCCGGAATTTTTTGCCAAACTTTCATTGTGTTTAGAAAAATATTCGATTGCGTTTTAGACGCAATATTATTGTAGTTTTGCTTTGACAGTAACGGATACAGTCGCGTTTTCGGTCTCACAAAAGATAAATTGCGCATTGACACACGATATACCTGATGTTTTTCTTGCATTGTTGCATATTGTGTTGTGGGAACACAAAAGACTTATATTGCTTATTTGCCTTATTAACAACGATTTTACTTTCTGTCGTAAAGATACAACCATAAAGGTTATTTTCTATTATTTTAGAGTTAAAACAAAGATATCAAGCTGATTTCACTTCTTTCTTAGCGGGAGTTTATTTCACTCGGAACATCAAAAACTTTTAATATTATTCACACTTACCAATCCTACTTGCTTTTCATTAAAAAGGATGTAATACAACAATGCCTTCACTAGCAATTTTTCAACACAAATCGCGACAAGTAAATTGAAGCGAACTTTTTTGTAGTAAGTAGACAGCCCAATAGTGAATTCCAATTCTCGGAACATCGCGTCTCAGTGGGCAATCGATAGGAGTAAAGAGCCCATGGGGCTTAGAGCGAATAACAAAACATTGCCAGTAGTCTTGTCATTATATCATTCTACGGAAGCCGGACAACAGCACCCGAAATTTATTGTTCAGCTCATGTTTTTACTATGCCATTTGTTTTCTCCAACGAAAACATAATAGGGTTACAAAACCTACCGTCTTTGTTAACATCTGTCTCTTTACCTTTAAATTACGGTGGACAGTAGCAAAATATTGTTTGTTTTACACTTGAAAGAGCTTTTAACAAGTGACATATGGACTGTTTTCTTTCGAATGCACTCTAATTTATGGTAGCGTGACCACCGAAGGAATTGGGTTATTGTCTAAATTTAGAAAGCCGCTTCTTGACAATGGTAATTTTAGTTTTGCGTATTCATGACCACACACCGTTTCAAATTCCTCCAATTTGTTTTAGCTTCTTACGAAACTGTTTATAGTAGAAGATCCGAACCTAGATCGACCTTCACCGAGCTGATAATAGAATGAAACATATTTTATTATTAATTTAGTATATTAGAAAATATATTAAAAATGGGTTGTCTAAAAAAATCCTGGACAGACTATTTTTTTTTATTTTTTAAAAAATGATTTTAAAAAAAAAATGAATAAAATATTGCAACATCAAGATAATAAGAAAATTTTGTCCTGACTGATAGTAGAAACCGTATAGAATGTGCAGGCATTGGGTTGTCTATTATTTACCTGCGCGAACTACTGGGTTGTCAGGTATGAACAGGTATGTCGATATCAGTTACTTTCACTCGATTGGATAATAGAAAAAATTTTATATCATCATAAGCGCGCGACAAAATTTTCTTATTATCTTGATGTTGCAATATTTTATTAAAAATAATTTTTCAAAAAATAATTAAAAATAGTCTGTCCAGGATTTTTTTAGACAACCCATTTTTAATATATTTTCTAATATACTAAATTAATAATAAAATATGTTTCATTCTATTATCAGCTCGGTGAAGGTCGATCTAGGTTCGGATCTTAGACTATTATTGTTGTTGAAAATTAAAATGCGCTGGTACATTGACCGTAAGACATGTGTTAATTTATTTCTATAAATCTATATAACACTGCTTTAAATACATTTGTTTTTTTAAGCAAGCTTTGCAATGAAATTAGATTTTAATGCTATAACGAGAAGCAACGTTTAAATTAGTCTACTTCTACGACTTTCTAGCTCTTTGTGGTATATAAGTGAATGAACGCAACTTCTTTTTAGTTATTTTGTGTAGTTCATATCTTCAATTTATCAGTTTCTAATACTGGTATTGTGCTAAAAGAAATTGTGGCATACGACTAACAGACACTATCGAGACATGACAACCACAAAACACACACAACAATAACACGCGGGTGGGAGTTAATTTGTATGGAAATCAATAAATTAAATTTAAAAGGAGTATATTTTGCAGTGAAACGCAACTGTATGGTCTGTACCGGCCAATATGCAACCACGACGCAGCAGCACTTTACAGTTGCATTTGTAGTAACACAACACGGCTTCGCTGTTTGACTACTTTTGTCGTTGCCATGTAGTGTCGTTGTAATATGTCTAAATACTTTTAAAGTATTGATATATTTGTTACAAATATGTAGTTCAATTCACACTAATAATATAATAAGCAATACCTTTTATAGATATCTACAAGATAAAAGATAAATAGATGGAACAAATTGCAATGACTGTTGTAAAACAAACAAAAATAAAACACTGGCATTCGTGAACAATTATTCGTGTTCATCATTCCATTCCAATCCTGAGGCGTCGTAGTGTTCCCAATAACAGAACGAGTTATTAATCAACAGAATCCTTTTAGAAATCCGTGTTAATTGGGTTTCTCGAAACAGGATTGACAGGCACACGTGCATCCTAAAATGATTCTAATTTATTATGCTTAAAAAGACGAACCTAATAAAAAATCCGATCGTCTCGTTAAACAATTGTTGAGTTAAATTAGAAAGGTAAGATACAACATATTATCTTTATTGAACACATTAGAATCGACAGTCTTTCGACGGGAAAGTAGCTTCGGATGAAGCAATTATATAAATGATCACAATTAAAATCAATGGAGTACCGCATGAAATGTAACCGAGCAACCAATGGATTTTATTGCTGTGAGAAACAATAAATGCTGTAATTATGAGCTGGCAATTAATGAGAGGTATGATAATATTATAAAGTAATTGACAAACGAGTTTTTAAGTAACCCGTCACATTTAATTATGAAACCTATTTTCACTGTCACTGTTTTTTTCTTAGTAAGCTTGTATTTTTTAGTTTTATTCTTGCGTTATTTTAACCTAGTGTTTTTTAATTGTTTTTCATCATCCTACCCTGGTTCTCATTTATTTGGGTTCCGTGCAAGAAATTTATATGTAAGACTGGAAGTCACACTACCAATAAAAAAGTAAAGACAAAACAATTGTCCTTGAAACTTCTTATTTCCTATTTGTCTCTTTCTAACCACTAGAGCACACGTATTAGACGGTCACGTGACCGTCTCATACGTACGTACGCCATCATATTACTTGTGCGGAAAGTTAGAAAGAGACAGGTAGGAAACATCGTTACTTGTGGTCAAAAAAGATGTCTTCACTTTTTTATTAGTAGTGTGGCGTCTAGTTTTACTTATAATTTTTTTGTTTCCGTACAATATGTCGTTACACTACTAATGGGTTTTAGCAAAGTTTTGTGGCTGGCCGCCTATCTGACACTAACCCTCTTTGGGAAGGCTTTTGTTAGTGATTTACTCGCCACCGCGCTGGTCTATACATGGTTCAGATAATAATGACCTTCAGTTGGCTTTTACCATATACACAGAATGAGAAGAGGTACATAGTTCTATTAGTGACCGGGATCTACACGAGTTACACCAGTGCCAGTTACGACGTGTGTTTTAATTAAAACTGATAAATAAATATCGGAATTGCCATTTAACCTGCAAGTGTTTTGTAGTGGTAGGTAGCATTTTCTAATTATAATATAATAATAATAAATTTTCCATCATCAACAGCTCATATAATGTCCCCACCGAGGGGCTCGAGCCTACCCCACATTAGGGGCGATTAGGCCTTAGTCAACCACGCTGGCCAAGTGCGGGTTGGTCGACTTGACACACAACCTAAGAATGTATTCACAGGTGTGTGCAGGTTTCCTCACGATGTTTTCCTTCACCGTAAAAGCGTCGGTTAAACGTACATATGAATTCAAAATTTGAAAACACATTGGTACGTGGTGGGGATCGAACCAGTGCCTCCCGGGTGGGAGACGACGCTCTTCCGCACTACGCCACCGACGTTTTCCATGCTCACATTAATTATCTAGCCCAAATCAAGTTTCATTACGATTATACTATGCTACCCAAAAAATACTAGATTCTTCCAGGAAATTGTATGCTTAGATAATAAAAATATTACACTAGCGTGCAGATACACACACACAGATACACAGTACACAGCCATACACATTGTTACTAAACAGTTTTTTTTATGTATTGTAAAGTTAAGTTTATACTTATTAAGTTTTATCATTAATTGATGGATTGGCATAGGTATAGTCATTATAGAACCTACAAAGGGTGGATGGTTGATGGACCGAGACACAGGTTATACCTAGTTTGGACACCAACCTACCATAAGCATTATATATTTATTAATTCTAATATTGCATCCTTTCCGGTATGGTGAGAAATAAATTCCTACAACTGTCCTTTGAAATTAGATTCTTATTGGTTTTGATTATTTTTTGTAATAAATTAATTTATGGAAGAGCGGGAACTCCTAACACATGTGCTTATGCACTTAAAAGGAATTCCCAATCATAATTCAGTCTTTGTAAACTCACAAGATACCGAATAAAGATTATTATTATTATGAATAATAATAATAATTATTATTATGAACTTCTTATTCAGAACATTTCAAATGAACTTTAATTAGGCTAAAAAGTTAATACATTCAACTTAGGTAGCGTACAAAGGATTCTCTTTCTCCCTATTTATCTGGGGTCGGTGCAGTTTGTATTGATATCGACAATACTACTACAGGTTCAAGCATTAGATTTTTACGGTCGTCCGCCTGCCACACTCCATCACTCTTCCTCTTCTTCTAAATAAGGCCTCTGCCTCGAATGCGCGGCGCGGGAGCGTCACCGCTTGTATCGAGTGCACCGCACGTCGCCCGCTCCCGCGCCGCTGTTTTCGAGAGTAGATCCATTTGATTTTACGCATGAGATCCTGCCGCTCCCGCGCCGCCACCGCGAGGCCTAAACGTTCGCGACACATAAAGATTACGCATTTCGCCAATTTCAACTGAAAATGTACTTAAAGTAACATACAATTGTACGGTAGATGGAGTTAAAAATGGACTCTCAACACGTGTTTTTACAGCACGAACTCGGAAGAAACTCACTCCAACTTAATGAAGTTGGAGTGAGTTTCTTCCGAGTTCGTGCTGTAAAAACACGTGTTGAGAGTCCATTTTTAACTCCGAGAACGACTGCTATCTTTTGACAGCACCCAGGACCACCAGCTTAACGTGTCTTCCGAAGTACTTAGGAAAATCAAGTTCAAAAATTTTCGGTCACCCATCCGAGTACCACGCACTTGTAGCTTAGCTTTTTAGGGTACAATGGATTATTCTCTCTGTTTAGGAGTACTCCTGATAAAGTAAGTGACTATTTACCTGTTGGCCGTATATGGAAGAGGTTTCTAGACGAAGCGATATCTCTTAGGAGATCCGATGCATTCCTGGTCACGACTAAGTATTCATGGCTACCACTTTTTATTCCATATTGTTAAAACTGACCGAGGGAGTTGCTGGATCCTATGATCCTAAATCCATAGCACCAGTTTAGGAAGAAGCAGAGGTATCTCCCGAGAATCTCACTGCCATCTAAAGCCTCTGCAGGTTATGATTCCTATTGATTTTGTCAGCGCCTTAACGACAAACGTCCCAGTGTTTCATGGTGTCTCTAACTTACCTTATTCATACTATAAAAGAAATAATCATGCTTTACACCCTTGAATAATAAACCTGTTGTAAAAATTGGTCATTCAAAACCTGGTCAATTGTTAGACGTCAACATTTGATATTTTCAGATAACGTCTCAAAGCAATTTATGTATGTATCAACAAATATTATAATCACCTCTATTAATATTGCAAACTTTTTGCTATTAATACACGTC
Organism: Elophila nymphaeata; assembly: GCA_955850985.1. NCBI lineage: Eukaryota > Metazoa > Arthropoda > Insecta > Lepidoptera > Crambidae > Elophila > Elophila nymphaeata. The sequence continues at coordinate 16,503,941 of OY039079.1, forward strand.
GTTTTACTATCAATTTCACTTCCTTTAAGAAAACCGCAAAAGTCACATTTAATTGGCTACGATTTCCTTATAAAAAACTATTCCGTAGACACGCCTTATCACTATGAACTAACATAAAACAACACTCAAAATATTTTCCTAATTAACTAACCACTCGACTTTGACTTTTTTATAGCCGCTAATAGGTTTCCAATCTGACATCACACTGGGTAATTGCAATGCAAAGCAGGTAATTAAGTGTACGGACCGGGCTTTGATCGCAAATCTCTTCACCTTGACATATTGTACGTGAATGGGCGGTGTAACATGTCAATGTGTTTCATGTGTTGAGAAGGTAGTATATTATGAGTAACTGCACGCCGATAAAATTATACAACATAATAACTGCTATTAATATTGATGTGTGTTTTTGCTGTTCTCTAGAATGCTTTTCGATAGCGCTACAAAACAGCAGTTTACGCGCAAACATTGTATTTGTATGTCACATCTGATTTATTTCATTGTAATTATGCGCGTCTATAAAACATTTACGAGTTGTAAAAATGTACGCAAAAATTATCAGACTGTTATTTTGACCGTCTCCGTTGCTCGATGCGGTTTTCAATATGTGTTTGGGCTGCGACGTAATGAAAAACTACCTAACGGTGATAGTTTGAACTGTTGAACTATTTACTTATTGAAAATACCACATTATGCTGTTATCTACTATATTTCTTGTATTTTGAACTTATAAAATAATATACAATATTGAATCAAAAGAAATATGCACTGCTGAAATCCTGAATTGAAAATGAAGTGACATAAATTGACAACCTTTTTATTTCCTTCGTATAAGCTGCCAGTACTTGAACTAAAGAGTTCTATAATGCCACAAAAGCTTGAACAATATGGTAGGTAGCTACTTTATTTCCTGGAGACATTGAAAAGGTGAAATTAATATAACAATTTTCACTAACTTATGTAACTACTTTACTTAATAAGTAAATAATTAAGTAAGCAAGTGCGACAAGCTGGCAACCGTTGATCTAATTTTTACAAGTTTGAAATATATATATATCTACTTTTAAAAGCTTTATTTATATTTTAGTATGTCCTTTTTGCCTTTTGGAGTCTGTTTAATAAAAGCTGTTATTCATTCTGTGTATGCTCTTTTGCTTGATTTATTTCACATTTTCATAACTTTCTTTTCTATTCGCTGTCTCCTTAACTGGTCTAAAGTCCTCAGATCATCTTTTTTATATAATATATTAAGAGATGGCAAACATGCTTGAGGTTCATCTGGTGCTAAGTCGTTACCGTCGCTTATAGACACTTGCAATATTAAGGGCAAATCACTTAGTAGCAAGTGCGTTGTAATCCTGGGGACTAAGATGATATGCCTTCCATGCCCAGCAATTACACTGGTTACCTTACCCTTACATCTGCTCAATCTCTCTGCATTCGAAAAGTAAAAGAAAATAATGAAGTCTTTATGTTTATTGAAATTGTAACTACTTTGTTTGTTTTATATCAACAAATTATATGTTTGGACAACGTTTAGCCGATGACTGCGCAGTTCAAAGAAATTATATTTATGATTCGTAATGACGTACATTCCACCCAATAAACATACAAATTACATACCATTAAAGCCTACATCCACCGTTATTAGTAGTAGATTTTACGAAGTTCTTCATTGAGATGTAATGTTTGCGCAATCGGGATATAGTCAGTTTGTTTTGTTTATGATCATTATAAGTGATTATGAGATAAGAGCTATGGGATAAAGGTAATTTGAATAATCATTGTGAATGTCGTTAATTGAATATGTTCAAAATATGAATGCGCATTAATATGTATTTGTTTTCAAACAAATATATTTACTACTAGCTGTACCCGTGACTTCACCCGCGTAGAATTTACCAAAAAAAAAAGTAACCTAACTTACTCCTTATTACACCAGCTACCTGCCAAAAAAAGTCCCGTCAAAATAGGTCCAGCCGTTTCAGAGATTAGCCGGGACAAATAGACAGACAGAACGACAAAAATTATAAAAAAAAATATTTTGGTGTATACATATACCTTATATACATATATTTATATATATTCATAATTATGCATGTAGTAAAAAACGGTTATTTCAATATTACAAACAGACACTCCAATTTTATTTATATGTATGTATAGATAAATGAGCTATTAATTTTGGGGCTTTAAATCAAAACTTGAAATCAGAAAGACTATAAATTAAATAAAAAAAAATGGTATTTATCTAAACATCTAAAAATAGTTTTTCCTCAAGCACGCTCCGATCAATATAGAAAATAACATTTATACTTATAAATAAAGCTATAATCTAGAGTTTCATGTTGAACCATTGCGTGGGTTCCAATTGTATCAGGACAAAAAGGTGGTATGGTGATACAGATTCAAATCTTTTTAGGTATTTTTACAAAGATTGTGTCAGTGATAATGTAGTCGATCTTGAAGATTTTGACGTTGGTTTATGAATCAATCGACAAAACATAAATGTCTGTAGCACTATACCTACCTAAGATCTTAATACCTAGTAAGTAATCTGAGATACATATATTACAGAATAAAGCATAAATATGTATTACACTATATTTACTTGTGTAATGAAGCTCTCGTAAATGAAGATCTAAGATTTTTATATAATTGTTGTTATACTTTCAGGACTTGTATTTAAATAATTTCAAAAATATTTAATTAATTTCATTTCACAAAAATACTGAAAAATAAGTAATTTTAATAATGTAGTTAGTGATTGAATTAAAGGTTAATTTCAAAATCTATTGAATTTATATTTGTCAATTGTCATTTCATATCAACAACATTCGAATTAATACGTCAATGAGTTACAAGACAATGCCACTATTATACGCGAGTTATGGAAAGCGGTGCCTTTCCATCACGATAATACCAGGCTTTCTTTGAAGAAAATTACTTCCTCAACTCATACCTACCAGGAATTTAATTTTGTTACTAAATAGTAATTGTATCGTAATTCAACAAAGAGCATTGATTAAAATTTCCACACTATTGATTTGGGGAAGAAGGGACGGCGCCCATTGATTTCTCAAGCCTCACATAACTGAAGGGGAAGGAAATCCTATAATGGACACCGCTTCCCTTAAATTTCGACAAATCGAATTGCAATTAACGTGATTTGTCTGCTACGGAGAAAAATAAAGGGTGGTATGTGACTTTGCAGAATTCATAACATTATATCATAAAGAAAGAGATTATTATCAACAGTCGCGATGTTTGCTTGCGAAGTCAACAACTATAAAGGACTTTACGCAGTAGGAAAAATAGATTTTTTGCCTTGTAGCTGTACTTTGAGTATTTAATTTATTAATAGCAAAAAGTTTCGGTGCTTCGTCTTAATCAAAAATGTATTTTAAGAGGATTTCATGAGTTGCTCTTGTTAAGACTGAGCCCCGTGCTTTACAAAGCTCTAGAAATACTTTATAATTTCTATACTATAAGTAGTTATGTGTGTATATTTTTTGTAAAATAGTTTTCATATATATACTTAGACTTTGCATGGCAAATTTGTGTTATTACATATAAATATTATTTGAAAAATATATAATAACCATTACGAATATGTACCCTAATTTTTTTGATATGGTTTAACATTCTCCACTAAGTTTAACTTTATAACAAAATCAAATTTAGTTACATTTTACAAATGATTTCTTGTTTTAATATTTCAATAGCTCAAAAGTAGGATTTCTAGGGTCACTGACATCCATTATTCGTATGTCATAATTAATGTACTTCTCAAGATAACGAACGATGTAATTATAAATTAATAATATCGTGAACTATGTTATTATTAGCCTCATCATCGTATAGACCAACAAGAAATTCGGAACAAGCGATAAAAAATCTGTTTAAATAAATATTTGCTTAACGACCTCAACCATGTAATTATCAACTCGGGTGGTTTGACTATAAGCAATAATTAAAGATTCAAACATGAAACTAACGGAAGTATTCGAATCGAACAAGACGAAGTGGACAGGTGATTTCAACGTAGTAATTAAACCTTTTGGCAATCAGTCGAAGGAACAAAACAATTATATAACGGGTCTCATTTCGTCGGATTTAGTATTTCATTATGATCTATTATTACTATTACTATTACATCGAATACTTAAGCTAGATTAGATGGATTGAAATCAAGAATCTCACTTACGACATAATTATTATGTTATACAAATAGAATTAGAACATTATATCTTTAGCACATGGTTGAGATTGGATTGAATATATTGAACAATTATTTTGTTGAGCTGATTACTATAAGTACTTACACCGTGTTTATTATTAACTTCGCGAAATACTTCTATAGCTTTTACCAAACATATTATGCACATTGAAATTCCTAGTTTATAAGTAATTTTTAATTTTATTTAATTCAATTTCATTTGGTTGTACAGTATAAAAGTGTCTTTATCGGGACTTCATCCGCGTGGACATTTTACCCCCTTAGGGGTGGAATTTCCAAAAATCCTTTCTTAGCGGATGCCTACGTCATAACATCTACCTGCATGCCAAATTTCAGCCCGATCCGTCCAGTGGTTTGGGCTGTGCGTTGATAGATCACTATGTCATCAGTCAGTCACCTTTGAGTTATATATATTTAGACAAGCTGCAGTTGAGTGCAATCGAACGATTCAAACTATCAATAGTATTATTTTGTGTAAGGTGTAGTTAGGTAATTATTTACAGTCAAGCATTTAGTTTCTATGAAAATGAAAAATACAATTTTCGTTCAGTGATTTTTTGTACAAATCGTTTAAGAAATGAGTTAATAGGTTGGGATATTGTCCGACAATAGTGTCTTTGTATTTTAAATATAATTTTGAAAATATATTCTCAAAGTAGAAGCAGTAAATTCGTAAACAAGTCTCGCCTACTTACAGCTTGTTTTCACATTTCATGTAGTATTTGAGTTATAACCTTAGGTACCTTTCATGTTACGGTTATGGCACATGCGTAGTGTTTATCGTCTATAGGTCCATTTAAATAATTTCCAGTATTTACTGTTCTGGTGGCGCCATCAACTTGTAACACCCAATGAACCAAGAGCTCTCCATCTAATAGCCGTAGTTGCAAAAGGAGCACATTAGTCGTACTCACGCAATAATCAATATTGAAAGATTACTAATTTAAATAATAAAAACTACTAATTTAATAAAATTACTAATTTATTTATCTTTGGTCTAAATAACATACCAAAGTTAAAACATATCCTCAGGATCACGGTGTTTAAGCGGTGTGATAACAGAAAATGTTTTCTAATATAAGTTAAATGAATACTTCTATTGATAGCATTGATAAATAAATAGGTTTTTAGTTTCAATAACACTAACTAATAACTACCGACAGTTTCCATGGCAACGGTAGAATTTTGACATATTTTGCTTAGGATATCTGTGAAAATCTTATCCCTAGTAAGCAAAAGTGTAGATAGATAGGTTATTGAAACCGGCCATTAGCCTAAGATTGTCAGTACAAGTCCTATCTATTAAAATATGTCGTCATCGGCAGTTGAATAATCAAAATCCCCCCTATTGTGACAGAATGGAGCCCTTGCAGCATCGTTTTGTATCAAAAGAAGCAGCTGTTATAACTTGAATACTAGTTTATAATATTCAGTACATGCTTAAAACGAGAATTTATTGACAGCCAGTACAAAGAGCGTCTCAGTAAAAATGCTGTAAGGAGCTCATAGGATATCTGGGCACGAATGCTGTTGACTTCGAATGAGATTCCATTGTTCCCGTCACCGTATATGGTTTGAACCATGGGTGCATTGTTTTTGCTTCATTTCAATCCTCATATAAATTTCACAGTGTTGCTTATCGCAAATTTGTTGTACTACGATACAAAATAGCTATCTTATAAAACGCGCTTTTTCAGAATAGATGTTACATTTTATAGTAGGTACTTATCTACTTTTATCTCTATGCATTTACCACTTTGATTGAATCAGATTTGATATTTCTGCCAAATTAAATAAAAGACGATACACAAGAAAAAACAATATTGTCGGAATAAAACCTGCGACGGTACTACTAATTTTGTATGAATTTTAAACATTGTAAATCTTCATAAATAAAATTAGAACCAAAATTACATGATTATGTTTCTTGTACAGTATTTTTATCTCACGAACACGGATGAATATTGACTATACATATACGAGTATATACAGATTGTCTCTGTGTGCACCAGTGAGGGAGCGCTTAGGCTAAGGTCACACTATACGTGCCTAGCTGAGAGCAAAGCTACGAACAACGCTTGTGTGCAAGATACAATAATGGTCACATTGATGACACATAATTCACTTTCGCTCCGTTCTTGATGGGAACAGAACAAATAATATTTTTCCCTACACTAAATAAATTAATGTTGATTAAAAGCTTTGTGGAATAATTTTATTTTTGCGTTTACAAACGCGTAAATATAATACTAGAAAAATGCACTGAAAAAAATCGACCTGCCTCAGGCGGGACTCGAACCCGCACCTTCCACAATCCGGGTGGACGCGTTGACCAATTTCGCCACCGAGGCACTGCTTTTCGCTGTCGAAATTTGTCAGTGCTTGGTGCTTATGTTTTTATGGTAAACATCGTTTCATCAAATCTTTGAAATTTGCACTTCCAAGACCCGAACGAAATATACCCGGATTGTGGAAGGTGCGGGTTCGAGTCCCGCCTGAGGCAGGTCGATTTTTTTCAGTGCATTTTTCTAGTAAAAGCTTTGTGCTTAAATTCAATATATATTTCATAATCAAAGTTGTTGGATACATAAAATTTAACTTTCAAGACTTTTCTGTATTTCAGAATAGATAATTCTAAAGGTTGTACAAAGAATTGAAGTGTTTTTTAGTTTAAACACGTTCTTGTAGTATTTATTTAATGGGTTCCATAGTGGTTCCCTTTTGAAAATCGTGGCAATTGAAACTTCTTCCATTGTCAAATTACAAAGTCACTAGGCGATTAACAAAATTAACGAACACGTTCGTTCGATGATTATCGTGACCCAAGGTCACTATGTCATATTGATTTAGTAATAAACTACAAATAAACTTGTCACGACATTTTGGCGACCTAAGGGTTTTCATTCTGTCGTTTATTCTCCATAGGAACATCATGACAAACATCTTAGAACTTAACCCTCAATCCTCCAGGCAAGGTAAGTATTAGTCACATAGATAACGAATTTATCACGGTAACTAACCAGAACAACATATTTAGACAAGATTAATAAAGTAGGTTAAGTAATTTAAGATGTCTTTCACAATGATTACTTTATGAATAATTTTCTAGGAAAACATTATTCCGCTCTTAAAGGCTTGTGGAATTTGCCACGATAATGGGCTAAGTGTTCTTCGTCATTTTATCATAAGGCATTCACAATTATAAAATTGCGTTGAACCCAAAAAGTAATTTATTCATGATTTTTCTGCGCCAAATTAGCAATTACTTCGAAAAAGAAACACTTGTAATTGTTGTTTAAGTGATTACTTTCACTCGAATAGGTATTTAATTGTAGTTGTCAAGGTAAGACTTAAGAATTCTTTAATTTTTTTAAATTCTCTCAGTCAATGCTTAGTAAAGTTTGCTATCAGCTAAGCTGAGGGCCGTACTTGGGAATGGCACCCTTCAATTTAGGAGAACATCAAGCCACACAGTTTTAAACAGCTTAATGTCTTAATAACAACGCAGTTTATCTCATGTGGCATACGCTTCAACATTGTGGGAGTTTTAATTAAGTAAATTGCTTTATCTATCCCAGAAACAATGGCAACAATCATAGGGGAGAATTTTATTAACACGATCTATGGTCCTATCTGTTTCAACTCATACGGGTGGGCTCTCGTTTATTAAACAAATAGAATTGATTTGTTTGATTTTAATCTTACCATCGCTCCATTTAGTACGTGAGTTGAGTTAGATTAATTTTCTGCTTCGAAGTTAATGCGCACTAATTCGAAGATTGAATTACCGACTAAATATTGAGCTGAAATTGTAATTGTCTATTTTATTTACGTTGTAATTTAAGATTTTGTTGTAAGGTATCTTATAAGAGAATTAAGATACATTTAAGGATAAAAACCTTATATGAGACCGTTGTCATACAACCCAAATTTTTCGGAGTTTTGTATTAGATACTTCCGAAAAAAATATATAAGAAGATTATCCAAAAAAATTAAGGCAAATGAGGAAAAGCTCGTTTGAAAATCTTAATTTATGTATACGTATATCTACCGCTATAGACTAATATAAAATAATTTGATACATTATGGGTCTAGACAACAGTCCTATTAGTTTCTTTGAAGAATTAGGCATAACTCTATATTATAAGCATCTAGACTAGACGATTCACAGTGAATTGCCAGCATGCCAACCTTAAATATGCCTTGTGCAATGGCATTAACTGCGATCATTGAACGTACACATTTGATTGGCTGTCATCGATACTTTAATAGGAACGTCGAACTGCATCGTGCTCTTAATTGTATCCAGCTCGTTCTTCGTAATCAAGGAGATAAGACAATTTGCAGTAAGCCACGTGCCTATGCTCGAAGTCAGCATATTTATTGGCTTCTGGAAATTTGAATAAGTAAACAGTGATATGGCCGGACCTCTGCGATGTAAAAATGTAACATCTGTCATGGTTGTTGGTTTTTGTTTGTTATTTCTTTTGTATGTATAAAGTATTTTTAACAATGCTTATTTTCGTGTATTATTTACTAATTGTACATACCTTTTTTTGTCGAGGAGGTCAAATGCCTTTACGCATCGTCCCTGCGGGATGGTGCCAACCGCAGGGGAAATGTGGGACTCGAGGTAAAGGCGTTCCCTCCATACCCACTAAACACCCTCCCCGGCCTGATTTCCAGTGCGCTTTTATGGGACGGCTCGGGATCTGCGCACGTGAGCGCAACTACACTGAGACCGTCCCAACGCTGCCCGTCTAGACACGCCTTGCACTAATTGGTGGCCAGCAGCCCACAGGGGCTACCGACTAACGCCAGGCCCTGTTTGCCACTGGTCGACGCTGGCCTTATAGGCCGCCTCCTCACCGACGGCTGCTCGACCTGACGCGTCCTCCGGACACCGGGAGCAGCCATCGGACCGCACCCGGGGGACTTCGGGTGCGGTCGTGGCTCTGAAAAGGGCCGTCCGGAACTAGCCATGGTGGGAGAACAAAAACAACTCAACGATGGCATGTGACTTCGAATGCCACTTGACATCAAAAGCCACACACCCACCGAGAAAGTTTTCCCACCACGTTACCAGGGTCCGCCACGAGGAGGCTTCCGAACGTGGATCCCACTAATTGTACATACCTAGGCATCAAAATAAAATTCTTCATCATCATCATGTCAGCCGAAAGGCACTAACAGTTGCACATAAGCTTCCCCCAAGGATCTCCAGATTTGGATTTGTCATACGCTGCTCGCACTCAGCGGCTTCCCGTGACCTTTATACCAGATCTTCGGCCCATCTTGTGTGGACCAACACTGCATCTCCCGATACGCGGCCTCCATTCTGGGACTTTCCGTTCAAACGGCCATCAGTCCACCTCACATTCGCCCTGATCCTAAAACTGTCTAATTTCTTACTAAAGCTTCAATCTTATTAGATTTTTGAATTTGACAGTCTGTGGTAGATTAATCTTCTGTTGTCTGTACCTACCTGTATATTGCATATTATTGTATATTAAGAACATATTTGTACTCAAAATAATGTAAATAATTGAATTAAGAACATAATTTTGGTCACATTAGTCAGAACAATATTATGTTGTTATGATACAAATTTCCTAGAATTAATCAAAAACAAATATGACTTTGATGCACTTGTATACGTCCATTAGTCTATCACTGATTAATTAGTCTGTGCTAATGAGATCTAAACAATTTTATCATAATCAACGGTGAAAAGTAAATTTGACACCTATTTCTATAAACATACAATAGATTAACTTTACACGTACTTAGTGTAAATAACAACTTCAAAACTTAAATATGTAATATGTTCTTTTACTTTTCCAATGTGATTAACTTGGTTTCAGAGTTTTTTAAAGTCGCTTTTGTTGGTTTTTGACTTGACTAGTTTTTTACCAATGTCCAAATTTGACAGCAACCGAAATCACCTTCCGAAGCACGGAGTAGAGTCGAATTGAAAAATTGTTGGTACCAACCATAGATTTATAATTACTGACGTTTATAGATTGGCAAAATTGAAACCACCCAAAGAGCGATGGAAAGGAGCATGCTCAGTATAAAATAGGCATAGCATAAGAAACACAAGTTTAAGAAAAAAGACCAAGGTTATTGACGCTCTCCATCACTGCAAAAAATTGAAATGGAGGTGAGCTGGGCATGTAGCAAGAGCTAAAAGTATGAAATAGACAAGAGGTGTCACAGGGTGAGAAGGACCACCAAGAAAAAGGCGCAGAGGTAGACCAATAGAGCGACGGGACGACGATATAAAAAGAATTGCAGGGGAAAACTGGATAAGTGTAGCTACAGACAGACAGAAATGGAATGCTATGGAGGAGGCCTTCACTCAGAAAGAGATCCGGGAATAATTTCAACATTATAGGAAATAAAATGGTTTTTTTTAGAGTATTATGCATGTTAGTTTTTAAGATATACAATTATACATATTTTTTAAGCAACTTATATTCAGTGGATAAATAAAGGCTATAATAATAAGAGATTGGCAATGAATCGACTAGGGCAAGATCAATAACATGCACGTATGTGTGAGTGATTCGCATGTGTGCGTAAAAAACAGTACTGCGGTCTGACAGTTACTGTCTTTTCTACGTGCCTGAAAGGCGACTTAGGCCGCCTGCGTGTACGTGAAATGGTCTCGTCTATTTATCTCGCTCCAATATACGCGTTAGTATGGTCTTTCTCTTTCACATTGCCGATCTACAGTTTCCTATATCTATGGTGCCAACCGTACACTCAGTGGCTTCTGCAATCGTTACAAAGAACGGCCGCACCATCGATTTCCTCTTGAGCAATATAAAATAAATATACTGGCGTCAATAACGCAAGTAACCAAAACACAAAAAAGGTATGTATTCAATCTTGTAAAATTCAATACCTTCCATGCTGCGCTCATATTTATGAAGCACCGAAACGCTATCACTCGTAATGTAATAAAGTTAATTTACATAAATTTTCTATTACATTTACATTAGGAATAAATGAATTGAGTCTCAATGGGGCTCTGTACAAATGCCCTTAAGACTAGTACGAGCTCGGGTTGAATTAAAAATCCCGCCCACATTCCTTGGCTTATAAACTTAAAATCTTTCACGTATTTGAATATTATAACTGCCAACAGACGGTCACGACTCACGACTACACAATTGTTGAATTTTCTGATTTGCATCAAATCTTAAGTCCGCATACAAATAGACATTTAAGTGTCATTATTTCTGTATTTAATATCTTATTATTTCCCTAATGTTTACGTGACGTCGTTATTCAAACACGTATAAAATATTGGTATCATAAAATTACTTTCTTTAAACACGGTATGAATGTATTGTTATGTATATTAGTGAAAGATTTTTGGTAGAATCGAACGTTGATCAAAATAAGTTAAAATAAATTTTTACATAACATCAGACAAACAATCTGTTGGTTCATATTCTACAATAAGAAATCGCTTGACTGTCATCTCAAGTCAGAGTTAAGATAGGAAGGAAGCTCACTTTACCTGGAGCCTTCAACAGATTGAAAAACGGTTTATAAAATAAATAAATCCGACCATAACAATTAACTTTGATGTAACTGAGTGCAAGACTAAAGTAAAATGGAAATTACAATGCGAAATTTCAAATTAAAGCACAATTAATCATCTACTAGCATTACCCAAGCCGAAGCCGAATATCTTCTAATCTGGGGGCACGGCAGTGCCCTCGCCAAGTCGAGCGCGAAGCAAACACTGCCGTACCATCCTTTACTGGAACCATTTCGCCAAATTTAAGGCCCCTATTTGAGAAACGCCGGATTATACCAGAACGTAGTAATTTTCTAAAGCTATAATCACATACTTAAAATTCAAAATTTCAAGTCTGTAGGTCATTTAGTTCCGAAGTTAAGCGAAAGCAAAGTTTCGCATTTATGACACTCACTCACTCATGATCATCAAAATAGAACTTGTACTTCCCATAAACTCAGAGAGCTGAAATTTGGTACAGAGTTAGGGTTTAATGGCCACATAAAGGTAAAACTATAAAAACTAGGATAATCGAAGATCTGGTGATCCTGATTAGAAAACACAAGAACCCTACTACTACTAGAAATCGACATACCGCTTTTACAAAAAATATTCAACTTGGTGGGCCGCTTCATTTGATGTCAAAAATCGAAGGTCTGAAGTATCTGATGAAGAACCCTCAGCTGGTCTCAGCTGTATTAGAGATATGGTAATGGCCCCTTCTATATTGGTACATAAAAAAAAACGACTGTCATTGCACAAAAATCCAGCGTAGTGGGACACATCTTCTAATTAAAAAAAAACTGTGTCAAATAAGAAAATCTAATAAAATAAATCAATACGTTTCTACAAAAAGAAGTGAAATCCCACCAAAAACATTCTAGCAAAAAAAAACTAGCTAGTAAAAAACTAGCCAAGTCTCGATGGAGCTGCTTGTTTATCTCTAAAAAGTAATGAAATCTAGACAAAGTTGTGCCAAGTCTAAGGTTCCTTACTGCGATTTATTTATTATTATAGTTAATGTTGTGTGACTTGGCTGTTGGACATTCTTTATACGTTAGTGTGTACAAGTCAATTTTGTTTACACGTAATGTTATACCTATCTGTTGTAATACCTAACTAATGGCCAAGTCACAGATCTGAACGTGTAATAAACTGTTGGATATCAGACGCTTCACTCGAATGAATGTTGACTCCAGTGAATGTTTCATTTTTATTTCATTCTAAGTTCACACGGTCGAACTGGAATGAACTTGAAAAGAACATTTACTTCCATTTTCTTTCTTTAAGTCGTGAAAAAAGATCATTTTGCTGGGTTTTCTTCTACAAGACTCTAAACAAAATGACCGAATCCGGGTAAACGTTTTCTCAGTGTTCAGACTGTTCATTTTGAGTGTGAGTGAAAGATGTCGAATGCTAATATCCAACACTGTTGGATCGGTTAATTAATGAATTCATTCAGCATTTGTGTTTCATTTTTGTTCATACACTACATTTAGAGTGAAAAGTACCGAATGAAAGGCGAAAATGAACAAATATTAACCGTCTAATGTGGTATTAAGGGCTCGGACCTCGGCGCACCGTGTCTTGGAGTAGCCAGTGTTGATGTGTCAATACAATAAGGCTACGATGACCGCTTACTATAAGACGAATTCGTACGTATTCTTGCTTGCAAAGGCAAGCAAGAATACGTAATACTCGTAAGCATATCATAAAAAATATCTAGAATTATAGTAATAAAATGTTCTGATTTTGTATGTTACAATAGATTACAAATGTAATTTGATGCCATCTGTTTAACAAATACGTAAAGATTATAAGTGACATTATCTTTTAAAATTAAATTTTATGTTACATTCTCGCATAGTAAATAGACAGTATACTTTTTATATCGTTTATCGAAACCACACAATCTTTGAACGTATTTTTTAGTCATAACATAACTGTATACAGTGCTATAAAACTGTTCGATTTCAAATCCAAAATCACCGATAACTTAATCTTCGAGTGGCATCTGCAGGTTTACTGCAATTTAACGACACAAATTTATTTATACTACATGTTATTTAGACTACGACATATGACCAATTATCGAGAACGACCCATAAAAAATATATTAACCTGATGAACATATTACGTTAAAAATAATAACTTACAGGTATTCTAATATTAACGTGTGAAAACTTAGTAATAGAGACAAAATATCTCGCACCTTAAAAAGCTGGCTACTTATAATAAAATTATGGAAGGCTTAAAATATATTTTGCACTTCAACATAAACCTATTTAATTTACCTTAAAATGGCAAACACGATCACGTTTTAATAATTTATTGATACGAGAAGTATAAAGAAAAAATAATAGAATAGAATAGAATAGAATAGAATATAACTTTATTGTACACATCAACCAATTTTACACAATTATACACAGGAAAAACATATACACGATTTGTACAAAGGGCGACCTTATCGCTAAAAGCGATCTCTTCCAGGTAACCTTAGGATGGACAGGATTTAAAAAATTTAATTTGTGGGAAGATGGCGATGTATTTTTAATAGATAAAATAGTTATGTTAAATAAAAATAGAAATATTTATACTATCTAAATAATAAATAAATATACTTAAAAATATAAATAAATAAATATAGTTATCATAATAATATATAGGTTCATATTAACTTATAACATAATACATACTATATCTACACACTAATACATACAAATATATAAATACATATTTAAATATACAATCCATACAATTCATCTACATATGTATATATCTATATTTACGAGTGAATAATCAGTGACAAGTAATACTCTTCCACCTGTTTCTTGAAGTTGCTCAAGGTTTGTGCTTGCCGTATGCGGACAGGTAAAGAGTTCCACAATAGAACAGCCTGCACAGTGAAAGATTTACTATAGAAATTGGTGAAGTGTACAGGTGTCTCCAACCTAAGATTCTCCGACGATCTCAAAACTCTTAGGTGAGTGTCTTGAAGGAACTTAAATCTACTTTTTAAGTAAAAAGGAGTGTTAGGATGAAACAAGATAGTGTAAAGAAGGGAGACAATATGCGCATCCCGGCGAAGGCGAATGGGTAACCACTTGAGTTTAGCACGAAATTCGGAGACATGGTCATATTTGCGTAAGCCAAATATGAACCGTATGCAAAAGTTTTGAAGTCGCTCAAGTTTATTCAATTGTTCTTCGGTTATATTAGTAAAAATAGAGTCAGCATAATCAAGGATTGGGAGAAGGAGTGATTGAGCTAGCGCAATTTTAGTAGTAATGGGAAGGAAATTGCGAAGTCTCCTAAGAGAACCTGCTGAGGCAAACATTTTTCTGCTCAATTCTTGCAAGTGTGAACACCAAGACAAATTAACATCGAAATGTAGACCTAAGTTCTTCACCGTTTTACTAAATGGAATGTGAGCTTGATTAAATACAACGTTAGGCGCTA
This sequence comes from Elophila nymphaeata, assembly GCA_955850985.1. NCBI lineage: Eukaryota > Metazoa > Arthropoda > Insecta > Lepidoptera > Crambidae > Elophila > Elophila nymphaeata. The sequence goes on from OY039079.1 coordinate 16,519,177, forward strand.
CAGACCAGTCAATTCTAGAAGTCATTCGAGGACTACCAATAGTAATGACTTGAGTTTTAGCAGGGTTTACTTGGAGACCGTGACATTTACTCCACTTACAAATGTGATCTAAGTCAGTATTTAATTGGTTTACTGCGTCTGTTAACTTATCCGGTGCCGCCTGACAATAAATTTGTAGATCATCTGCGTAAAGGTGGTAGGACGAAGTTATTTGTTCAGAGATAGAATTTATGAAAATAGAAAAGAGTAAAGGAGATAAAACGCCACCCTGAGGAACCCCAGCGGAAGTATAGCACCATGAGGATGTAGAATCTTCAGTGCATATTCTCTGCCGGCGTCCAAACAGGTAACTGTGAAACCAATCAATTGCCGTTGGAGATATGTTAATAGAGCGTAAAATACCTACGAGCACATCAAAATCAACATTATTAAAAGCATTGCTAAAGTCAAGTAAACAAACCTTTTTCCATGCCCCAACGTATGTCATCTGTGATTTTAATAAGAGCAGTGGTGGTGCTGTGACCCGAACGAAAACCGGACTGAAAAGGATTGAGGAGGTGATTTTGACATAGGAATATAGTAAGTTGATCGTGGACTAACCGCTCAAGAACTTTTGAAAGAAATGGAAGGATGGTGATAGGGCGGTAGTCGGAAAATGTTGTAATAAGGTTTTCTTACATAAACTAAAACTGGCCATTACAGACTGATGTAGTTGACATTATTAAAATTTAAATATATTCGTCTATCAATCCTGACACTGTGTACTCATTTATAAAAATATTATATTTATTATTTTATTTTTATACCAATATTACAATAGGTTATGGGCCTATCACTATCTCTATCACTATCAGTGTCCTAATTTTTAGAAAACTATTCATAATGGATAAAGAAAGTGCGTCATGTTTTTCGTCATATGAAAAATTGCGAGGACGAGAAAATTATAATGACTGGCGTTTCATTATGAAAAACAGTCTAGTGCACGAAAAGGGTTATACACAGTGTAAAGGTGAAGATTATTCGGAGGTGTTTTCACCTGTAGTCCGATACACGTCGCTCAGAGTTTTATTCACTGTGGCAACTGAACTAAGTCTCGACATAGAACATCTAGACGTTCAAACAGCGTTTTTAAACGGCGATTTATTCGAAGAAATTTATATGGCCCAACCATCTGGGTTTATTAAACCAGGTGAGGAGTCTAAAGTTTGTCTTCTTAAAAAGGCCATCTATGGCTTAAAACAGTCCCCACGTGCTTGGTACTCTAAAGTAAAAGATGTATTATTAACTTTACAATACAAGCAATGTGACACTGAACAATGCATTTTCGTGAAACGGGCGGGAGAGAGTATATTGTATATATCTTTATATGTAGACGATTTCTTTCTGTTTTACAATAATAAAAATATGGCAATTTCACTTAAAAATGCATTGTCAAAAGCTTTTAAGATTAAGGATTTAGGTAAGTTAAATAATGCTTTGGGTGTTCAAATAACTCATGACAAAGGTCGTGGTGAATTATCAATAAGTCAGGAGCGTTACATTTTACAAATTTTAGATAAATTTGGTATGACTGAGTGTAAGCCTGTGAAGACACCTTTAGAGCCAAACACAAAACTTATACGTAATAAAAATCCCTGTAATGTTAATTTGCCTTACAGAGAACTAATAGGTTCTTTAATGTTTCTATGTCAAATGACTAGACCCGATTTGTCTTATAGTGTTTCATACTTAAGTCAGTTTAATTCTTGTTACTCTGAGGAACACTGGGCCGCCGCAAAACGTGTACTTCGTTATCTGAAAGGAACTTTAAATACTAAATTATTTTTCAAAGCTAGTAGTTCCAGAAATAAAAGTTTTCATATAACGGGATACACAGATGCGGATTGGGCAAGCGATATAGATTGTAAGTCATTTACAGGATATATTTTTAAAATTAATGGCAATACTATATCATGGTCTTGTCAAAAACAAACTTGTGTTGCTTTGTCTTCTACCGAAGCAGAGTATGTTGCGTTAAGTGAAGCTACAAAAGAAGCTATGTACTTGAAGCAATTTTTGGGTGAAATACTGGGTTATTCTGAGCCTGTTGTTATTTACGATTGTAATAAGGAAATAGAACTTTACAATGACAATCAGTCTGCCCAAAAGTTAGCTTACAATCCGGTATTTCACAAACGCACTAAACATGTAGCAGTCCGTTATCATTTTGTTAGGGAAGCGGTTGCACAAAACTTAATTAAAATAATGTACAAACCTACAACTGAAATGGTGGCAGACATTTGTACTAAGGCGCTGCCATATCCAAAACACAAATACTGTTTTGACAACTTGTCAATAAGTACTTAACTTTAGTATGTTTTTGTTAGTGTTTTTGTAGGTACAGTCTATTGCATAAATATGTGACCAATGTTAGTTTAAGGGAGCGTGTTGTAATAAGGTTTTCTTACATAAACTAAAACTGGCCATTACAGACTGATGTAGTTGACATTATTAAAATTTAAATATATTCGTCTATCAATCCTGACACTGTGTACTCATTTATAAAAATATTATGACGCAGGATTAGATTTCTTAGGTAAGGGAGTAATTTGGGCATCTTTCCAAGCTGAGGGATAAACACCACTTTGTACGGAATAATTAAGGATATGGGAAATAACAGGAAGGATATCATCAAGGATAGGAATTACCATCTTACGACTTATTGAGTCACAGCCCACTGCAGACGATGTTATAGACAATATGCTCTTCTTAACACCACAATCCGGGAATTGAGTAAAGAAAAATGTAGGGTGACTTGGGATGGGAAGCGATGATAAGTAATTTAATGAAGCGACTTTAGTAGATCTGTCGAAATCAGGCGTTGAAGCAAAATGTAAATTTAAAGAGTTTAAATCAAGACCGCCAGGCGTCACCGCTTGGCGTGACTTCCCAATACCCATTGAACGGAGAAATTTCCAGACCTTAGCTGGATCTCCGTTTTCGACAGAAGTGTGAAAGTATTGACGTTGGGCATTCCTACACACCTTATTTTGATTGCGGATCGTGACATATTTCTCCCAGTTACTATCATTAGAACGATGTTTGTATCTAGTCTTTGCGGCTGCTTTCTTATCTATTAATAGTTTGATGTCTTCTGTAAACCAAGGTGATGGAGCATGCTTAATTTTCACTTTACGGATAGGAGCGTGCACATTATATAAGTTTGTAAGTTTATCGACAAATTGGTTCACTTTAGCATCAACTGACTCACAAGTAAAGAGCGAGGACCAATCGATGCAACAGGCATCTTCGCGAAGTCTGTCGATATTCATACTACTACTACTACTGTGATTGTCATCAGTGAAATGAAAGACTGGAGGCTATACCCATGGGATTGCAATCATATTTATAAATTAAAATTATATTGGTTATCTACCGAAAGGCATTAATTCGTTTCGTAAATATTGGCTGCATTCGTACAATTCAGTGTCAGTCTTAAGATTTTGAATTGGTGAAGTAATTTTATATCGTGTGTACTCATTATTGTGTGGCAGTCGGGTCCTCCTGACTTATTATTTACACATAACAACACGGTATATTGCGGTAGCCTACAAAATACAAACTACACTGTCATTATGAATAAGGATTGTAATGATTGTAAGAAAAAATGCAAGAGGAACGAGTTTATCAAGTGCGCCTCGTGCGGGAGAATATTGTGCTTTGAAAGTTGCTCTCATGTCTCATGGAAGAGATATAATCTCATGAGTGTGGAGAAAAGATTATCTTGGAATTGCAAAGCATGTATCGTGAAGTCTAGTACACCGCTAGCAGTCAACGCTACAAAATCAAAAGTATTTCCAAAGGAAAAAAAAACTACCCTACTAAAGCGGACAAAACATCAACACTCGACTTTGAATAATCACTGTTATATCTCCTCAGACGAAATCGCACCAAACTCGGATACATTAAACAGCTCACAAATTACAAACCCCGGGCCTTCAGAATGCGTAGCCCTTGATCAAACCGAAGTGACAGAGACAGAGACACCTATACACTTTCATAACAGCACGGATGATGTTATGCATCTATCTGCAATCCAAAACAACAACAATGTAACAACACGCCGTAAAGGCTATGTAGTGAATATACCAGTTAAAAATTCTTTTGACTCTTTATCTAGTGCTGAATCTCTAAGTGGCGAGGATGGGTATTGCCACCGCAAAGAAACCTCGATCGGCCTCCCACGTAGTAGGAGCTGTTTGGATGATGGCAGAAAACTGCAACCTAAAATTGGAGATAAATAGATACGAAAAAAGAATGGAAAAACTTAAAAAACTATGCCTTAATACAAATGTGAAAAGCAGAAGAAATATAATACGAAATCGGAATTTCCAAAATCATACGATGCCTAATATAGAGGACGAAAATCAATTGTCAGCTGAAGAGTTGTCTTCAGAGCACGCTGTGGAAAATGAACTGACTCCTTCTCTCGAAACTAAGGAAGCTGTAAATGACTCGCTCGAAGGACAGCTATTTTACCAAAAAGAGGACAAGAAAACTTCGAGAATAAACATTTTCAGTAACTACAAACGAAGGGATGTTTTAACTACAGCTAAATCATACTTAGCTCATCATCAAATTTGTCATTACATGTACCCAGGCGGAGACATTCACCAACTCATCGCTGGACTACAGGTAAAGCTGCAAGACTTTACGTTGGATGATTTCTGTGTACTGTTTATCGGTGAAAATGACTTTGTAGGGACGAAAAACTTTTCCATTTTTATTGAGGATATTCGTAAAAAACTATTATTAGTCCAACACACAAATGTTATCATTATGTTACCCACTTTTAAATACTGCGAAGCTGTTCAATTGTTCAATTATCGCATAGAAAGCTTTAACAACCTACTTTATATGGACAATACTATTCATGAGTATGCTTATGTAATTGACAGCAATAAGAATTTGAGTTATTCCGCTGAAATGTTTAATTTGTATACGGGACGTCCTAACAATAGGGCGCTTAGAACTATTTTCAAAGACTTAGCCACTCTAATTTCACTATTAGAGAATCAGGAAGGGAATAAGACGACAAATACGTTTTTTCGTGACTAGGGAAGAAATTAATTCCAGTAATACTATATTAGATAAATGTACCTTTACGCTGAAAATTTTTAGTCAAAATGTATGTGGAATTACGTCCAAAAAGGACGATTTTGAAATATATCTCAAAACTTTTGGCGATAATAAACCGCATTATCTTTGTATAAGCGAGCATTTTTTGACACAGTCAAATATAAACTTATTTACATTATATAATTACAATCTTAGTGCATACAATGTAAGATGTAAGAAAAAGCGCGGTGGCACTTTTATATTAGGATTGAATGGACGTGTCACAGAAGAAATTGAAATATGTAAAAAGTTATATGTAACTAATTCCTTTGAAATCTGTGGGGTTAGAGATATAGATACAAATATATAAAAAAAATAAATACTAAAATTGCGAAGCATTAGGATATTAGGTTTAATTTTGGGTGGGCGGATCTTGTAAGATAAATATATCGCATCATGATATGAAAAGGAGTCAGCGGGACATTGACCATGACTATTGACATGGTCAAGGGATGAGACAATAATTAAGTCGAGAAGAGAGGGAGAACAATTGGGGAAGTGATGGGTAGCGTTTAATGGGAGAAGATATAGGTTTGTGGCATGAAGGACAGAGTGCAAGGATAAAGAGCGGGAATCGTCTTTAAGAAGACAAGTATTGAAATCCCCTATGATTATGCTGTGACTGTAAGAAGGGACAAGGGTTTCAAGGAGGGATTCAAAGGAGTGAAAGAAGTCATTACGGGAGGAAGGTGAGTAATATACACCGAGCAGAACTTTGGTGTTATTCAGTATTACCTCTAAAAATAGATGTTCGCCAGTATTTGATGAAGGTGGCTGCGCTGATACATTTACAACAGTAAACGGAATGTGTGCTCGTAGATAAATAGCAACACCACCACCACCACCAACAGCACGATCATTTCTGACTAAAATAAAGCCAGGCAAGGAGTATGAAGTTGAGGGAAGGACAGGTTTAAGCCAGGATTCGGATATAAGAATGGCATGGATATTCTTACAGTCAAAAGTAGACAACATATCAGAGTAATGTGCCGGAATGCTTTGGGCATTAATATGGACTACGTTAAAGTTTTTGGGAGCGTCGGTAAACCCAGCCTCGAGTGTAGCTCTGAGCGTTGGAATGCTAATAAAACTGTCATTACTGCTACTATCACTCATAGACCAAAAATCACTCATAGTTATACAATATATAAATTATAATATAATATACTGAAAGAAAATAAATAAATAATAAAAAAACAGACTAAATAATAAACAATTATTTATTTATTTATTTATTTGTTTTTAGGAAGGTTTACAGCATCAATAAACAAAAGTATTGACTAAGTAACGCCTTAGAGCTAATTACAAACCTCCACATATACATAACAAAAATACGTAGTATGTAAACAATGATAAAAACTTATGTAGTGTACCAAAATAGCAGTGCCGTATGCCAAAAAGGAAAAAGTAAATAAATAATTATTGTGTCCCAAAATATTTGTGACATATAGTCCTCCTAATTGTCGAAGTACTAGTTGAAAACAAATCAAATTCATGTTCAGTGCTGTATCTGTTATAGGTGTCACAACTGCGTAATATGAAGGTATTTTGCCGGTATTTAGTATGAACCAATGGTATGTTGAGTAGTGGGCGCCGACGAAGAGACAACGTGTTTGTGCGAAGACCAATTTGCGATAATAATTCCGGACAGTCAATAGAGCCGTTAGCAAGCTTAGAAATAAAACAAGCGTCATTCACTTCACGTCGAATATGAAGAGGTAAAAAGTGATATCTTTTACAACGATGATAATAGTCACACGACCGTACTTTGGCTTTAAAGTCAAGATATCGTAGAAATCTCTTTTGTATCCTCTCCAAACGTGTAATATAGATGTTATACTGCGGATTCCATACCTGAGATGCATACTCAAGGTGGCTACGCACGAAGGCACAGTACAATACTTTAATCGATTTCAGGGATTTAAAATCACTTGACATACGCATTACAAACCCGAGCGCCTTGGACGCCTTACTAGCGATATTATCAATATGATTTCCAAATATTAGTTTTGTGTCATAAATTACACCCAAATCTTTCATATTATTAACTTTATTTATACTATGATTAAGGAGAGTGTACTTAGAATTAATTTTATTAGTTTTACGCGTAAATGTCATGTGAAAGCACTTTGATACGTTAAGATCTAACCTATTTAGAATGCAATACTGTTCAAAACGTAAGAGATCTTCTTGCAAATTGATCACATCCAAGGAGCTACGAATCACCTTTAGAATTTTCATATCATCTGCGAAAAGCAAGGATTTGGAATGCATAAAGCATTTATTTATATCCATGATGAATATAATAAATAGAAGAGGGCCCAGAATGGAGCCCTGAGGAACGCCAGATGGTATTTCAGACCACTTAGATACATAGCCACGCAAAACAACTGCCTGACTTCGGTTATCAATATAGGAAGCAAACCACCGATATAAGCTGCCATGTATACCAGCTGCATTTAATTTAGAAAGTAACACAGAGTGATCAATTCTATCAAAACATTTTTGGTAATCAGTGTATACCACATCAACTTGGGCTCCACTTTCCATACCGTCAGCAATAAATTCATTTGCAATAATGAGGTTGGTGCATGTAGACCGGTGCCTGAGAAAACCGTGCTGATCATCACGGAAAGAGCCACTTAGACTGGAGTATACATCCTGATAGACTAACCTTTCCAAGACCTTAGCAAATAGACATAGCTTGGATATGGGACGATAGTTTTCCACATTGCTTTTGTCGCCTTTCTTAAGAACCGGTGTAACGAAAGCTGACTTCCAAATTTTTGGAACTAAACCCTCAGACAATGACCGTTTGAACAAAAGACAAAGTGGCATCGTCAAACTTTCGGCACAGTTAACAATAAATACAGGGGGAATTAAATCCGGACCCCCAGATTTAGATAGGTCAAGTGATTTTAAGAGGTTAAATACTTTAGTTGGATTAACTTCAATAGTACCAATATTACAAAAGGCGACATCAGAGTTCATGGTTACAGAATGACTAGAATTGTGGCTAGCAGTCAGAAAAGTGGAATGAAAATAATCCGCAAATAAATTACTTATACCTTCGCCGGTGTCAGCGGTCACAGATTCATAATTCATTACACTAGGGAACGTGGAACCTTTTCTTCTGGTCTTTATAAATGCCCAAAAAGCTTTAGGATTTTCTACAATTGATGACTCAACACGCTCAATATACTTGTCGAAACAGTCCTTTTCAAGATCACTAGCTCTTTTACGTAGCAGGGAAAAAGATAGATGATCGAATAAGTTACCGTAGGTTTTGTACTTCGAATGAAACTTGGATTTCTCCTTCAAAACTTTTATGAGGCTGGAGTTATACCATGGCGGATAAGAGTTCTGCTTAACTAATTTACGAGGTATATATTGGTCACGAAGCTGATATAATTTATTATAAAAATAAGTTACTGCGTCATCTAATGAACCTACACATAAACATTCGTTCCAGTTAATTTTACTAAGCTCAGATGTAATCATAGAGAAGTCACCTCGGTTAAACATGTATTTCATTCGGCTTGGGTTTTTTAATTCATGTATTTCAATAAATTCAGCGCATATTTCAAGAGACTTATGGTGTAAATCCTCCGGAACCAATGGTTTTTCACACATTTTTACTTCCAAAGTTCCATTCGAAAATACTAAATCTAACAATCGATTATTTTGGTTAAGTTCACCATTGTACTGACTAAAATTACATGTGTCTATCAAATCGAAAAAATTATACAAAAAGTCGGTACTATAGTTTGTCGGTAGCATGGTTATTCCATCACTTGACCTTACCCAATGCACCCCATTACTGAAATTAAAATCACCAATTACAATAAATTTATCCAATAGATGACTGCTCACTATATAATTAAGTTTGTCACAAAAGTTATTCAGTTGTTCTTTGTGTGAGTAACCACCCTCCTCATTGCATAAATATAACGTACATATATGCATTTTATAGGTAATCTTAGGTCGTTTATGCTTCATCAACAAAGTGACCCAAATGTCTTCCGCCGAGCTGTTCCACTCTGGCCTACTTTGTACTGCAAGGTCACGCCTCACCGCCAAAAGTACCCCGCCACCCAAAGCCTGTCCCAATCTGGCGTAGTCCCTATCACGCCTATACACAAGGTACCTGTCATCAAAAAGCTCGCTATCTGAAATACCATCCAACAACCAAGTCTCAGAAATAGATATTATATCGAAGTTATTTATGCACACATTTCTGTAAAATACACCTACCTTCGTACGCAACCCCCTGGCATTTTGGTAGTATATTTTTAATGAATAACCTTTTTATTTAAACTAAAACTATATGAAATCCACCTACTTATATGACATTTTAGTAAATATTTGCAACTATGTGAAAATGTTATTGTTATTTTGCAATATATTAAATTTAATTTATTTATGTAATAACTATTGGAATAATCGCAATAAACACGGCAGTAGAATAAAACATCAATGCTGAAATCACAAATTGTGTCACCATACACAGTTACACTGAACAACACCGAACAATTCGAAAATAAGTCGTTTAAACAGAATGTAAGCAGTATAAAAGCATCCTCATCCGATGGTCTAATTATGCGGAAGACCATACTCGACATACACTGATCAATATTCAAAAACATATAAATGTAATTGTAGTAAACCACCGACAAATATTTAACTATAATTTTAAATACGGTATCCGAACAATTAGTAATACATGATATCAGTAAACAAGATGGGAAGTTCAACTTACGGCCCGCTACAGTAACACAATTATGGTATAACATATTATTATGGAAAAAATAAACCCGTCTTATATAACTAGCAATAATCGGAGAAAAATATAAAATTAGAGTACTATCACTAAACATAAATGAATAAACATGCAAATTATGATGCAGAGAACAAACAAAAATTATAAACTTCAACAAACAGAAAGTAAAATTATATTGAATTGTAATTAAGAGGCGAGTCCAGTAATTTTCGCGAGATCCTTTTCTTTTGATATTATAAACCACGGCGAGGTCGTGTCCTTCCGAACAAAGATCTTCGCATGCTTGACCCAAACAAATTGAAAATTATTTGCACTTGCTAGTGACTTAGCCTTCGATAATAGTTGCTTCATGCGGCCAGTCAAGTGATCATTGACGAAAATTCGATGTGACCCTTGCAGACCAATATCAGGTGGCGTAAGAGATTTTTTTATTCTGGCTGCAGCTACAAAGTCTTCTTTTGTATATTTATTAACAAAAGATACCAAAATAGCCTTGGCGTTGACTCCTTTGTCTCGTGACGGGATACGTGTCACAAAGTTAATGCACGACTTGGATATAGGGTACGTAATTACAGATCCGATTTTATTAATTATTTCAAATAGATTCTCATTTGCCTTTTGTGGTACGCCTTTTATCTCAACGTTGTTTGCCCTAAGCCACTGATCCTTCATGACAAGCTCGTCTTCTAAAGATTCTACCCGCTGACTAAGCGAGACAACATCTTCCTTGAATCTGTCTACTTCCTTAATCCGTTCTTCTAATTTTTTTATTTGTGTACTATAGGATTTAGTGACTGCTTTGAGCTCGCCGACATCTTCTTTTATAGTCTGGATATCAGCAGCCAAAGATAGCAGCGGTGCTATTGTTGCGTGAATCTTGCTTAGTTCTTGCATTATGTTCTCTAAGGTTAAAGGACCTTGGGAAACAGGTGATACGGGAGCACTCACCGCAAGAGTTCACGGTTTATTTGATGACTTACAACTACTGCACTTCCACGAAGACTTGCGATCGCCCAATTTCCGATACCCTTGTTCGGTAATAATACCACACGCAAAATGGAAGTGCTTCGAACAAGAAGAGCAGTGCACTCCATCATCAACAGGGTCACGACAACGACCACAAGAATTCGTTGTTGAGGCTTGATCCATTTTGTTGTAAATGCAACCCCTCGGATTGATAACTCCTGCCTGACTGATATACACTCTTGTATCAATATACGTATATTAGCCAAACGTGCGAGACACCGGTAGCCAGCGTAAATGCCCGTAAGCCGAGTATCTTGTTATAATGGCCGGCGGGTTCGTCCAGCGGCGCAGACACCGAGCGGACCAAAAAACGCGGTAAGGCAGAGGTCTAGTTAACTGGTCTTACGCGGAGCAATGCGTTGACGCATGTATACACGCACAGGGACGACGATCGCGACTGGTTATCTAAAACTTTAACAAAAACTTAGAACTACTTATAACATTTTTGCCCACCCGCCAGTTGTTACAAGAAAGTGAAATTGATTTAATTAACCACTACACATCTATACAAAAATGCAATCACTTGTAAAAATAATGGTACATACAAAAATTAAATAATAATAATAATAAAAAAAAAAAAAACATTCTGAAAGAAAAAAAAAATACTAAAGACATGGCTGTATAGGATAGATTCCTTCGCCTTCTATTAATAGGAAGGTATTAAGAAAAAAAAAAGGAACTGTCAAAATGTCAACAAAACTTTAGACATATACTCTCTAATCTGTGAACAAAACAATTTAACACAGACGAAGTGTGGTTAATGTGGGTTCTATCTAAAAGTAAACTAAAAAGAATTCACAAGTACCTAACCGGAAAAGTAAAAATAAACAATTACTTAATATTAACTACCCACATTGCGAAATGGCACAAGTGATTGCGAAGAACTACATGGATAAAAATGACAACACACAATATTTTGCCCGGAAGAGACCTTACTTTTTAGCAACTGCTTGTCGCTTGGACTTCGCTTGCACACGGGACACTGCAGCAGTCTTCACGGGCTCAGGATCAATTATTGTGTTGAGCTCCGTGACACTTACTATGCGATGTCTCTCGCCGTCAGGGCCCACAACAATAACGAAGCCGTCCTTTGTCCAACATTTATTTATGCCAAGTCTTTCACGAGCGACCATAAATGCTTCATGTCGGGGGCGTGTGAGGAACTCTGATAGCGTGACACCAGAACCCTTTAATTTTGTTGTTTTTGTTTTGTTAATGAAATGAAATGTTCACTATTTTTATATGGCATTTTCGAATCAATAATCTCAGCCTCTCTTTAGTCAAAATAGGAAAGCTTTTGTCTCCACACTCTCACCTGATCGTAAGTGAAGACTTCGGAGTTACGTGATTACCTAGTTAGAAGTAGCCTATTCACTCTTCTAGTCTTGAAAGCAACCTAGTAATTTTCAGGGAACACATCCAAGCTTCACTCTTTGGCTGTTCGGATTATAAAAGAGTTAGCAAATCCCTTTATGTGGAAAATATTGATACAAAAATAAAACATATCAAATATCAACTGTTGCAAGTTTGAATTTCACAAAAGTTACTTACATAACAAACCGCGTATAGCGTGAGCACTGAGTAAAGAAGAATATTTTCAAAAAAATCATCTTTACTAATTATTATAAAGAGGTGAATTTCTAATTTTGTGGGAAGTAATCTCTTGCACTACTTTTTTATGTTAAGTGTTTGGCAGACAAGCTTGCGACCTGCCTGGTAGTAAGCAACCACCATACTACCTAGACGCTTGCATAACTGAGGAGTTATCGCGCTCTGCCAACACTAGTCTCCTTCCCTCCCCGTGGAAGCGACCTTAATCACCAACAAAAATCGCCTTCACCGCGCCTCGTCGTTACTAACGTCAACAAGAAGTTATGGAATATTTTTTGCGTCTACAAACACGTAAATATTTTTAATACTAGAAAAAATACCCTGAAAAAAATGACCCGCCTCAGGCTAATCGAACCCAGATCTTCCGCAATCCAGGCGGCTGCGTTAATTACTACGCCACAGAGACACTGCTTTCGCTGTCGAAATTTGTCAGTGCTTGGTGCTTATGTTTTTATGGTAAATATTGTTTCATCAAATCTTTGAAATTTGCACTTCTAAGATCCGAACAAAATATTTTTCAAATATGTGACGCCCAGTTAAGATGAACCTTACATTATGGAATAATTTTTGCGTTTACAAACGCGTAAATATTTTACTTTTTATAGGTACTAGAAAAAACAAATAATATGGCAATAAATTTTTAACATTAAAATCAATATTATAAATAAGTTTTTTTCTAGTATCAACACGAAGTGCCAGTAAGCATTGCCGATATACCTCGCCGCACCGCCTGCGATGTGCGGTGCTCCTAAGGTGGAGGCACTACCGCAGTTCGAGCTGTGTTCTAAATTTGAGCGGCTATTCTGCTGTTCTCTAACTCTACTAAATCTACTGCATCGGTTTTGAAAATTCTTTCACCAGTAGAAATCTATTCCTGAGTTACATAGGCTATATTGTGATCAATATCATTATTTTAATGTAAAATAACAGTATTTATTAATTCCGAGAAAACGCGCTGGTGTGTTGATTTGTCGGCGTGCGTGGAGTAAACAGTTTGATATAGGTGAATATACCTAATGTTTAACAAAAATAATTTTTCTGTGGTTTGACACCTAGCAAAGTGGACACGGGCAGCTAATATTAAATAAAATTACTTTTACGAAATAAGCAATTTTTGTTCTACAATAAGAGATAAATCTGTTTCTTTTTCGTTGCGTTTATTGCTATGCAGTCTTTTTGTACCGTTATGGGTACAATAAACTTTAAAATTTGGCTACAGGCAATGCTGGAATTGCTTATTTTTCCCTTCAATGGAATAAGCGGGAACCAAAGTTATAGGTAATGATAAATTGGACTTACACCCACTTTATTGATGTATTTTATCGAACTTTTATTAATAAGATAATCAATGTTTATGCAACTTTCCCTCACAAAGTTATTCATGCCTCATAACTTAGTGCAAGAAAGAACAAACGGAAAAATAAAATACGACAGTTCTTAAATGCAGTCATAAATTTTGTATTTTAATAACTATTACACTTGATATGTATTTTTAACTACCCTATAAGTACCTATTATTAAAATTTAGCTTAGGTCTAGCTAAGATAATATCTCTATCAATAGGTTTTTAATTAAATTTAACATTAATGGTACTAACCCAATTAGGTCACTTAAATAGAATAAAGATTAAGTTTTTTTTAAATTACTTATGAATACACTTTTAAAACAACAATAATAATTTTCAAGTACCTATATGGGCTATGGATAAACAATTTAAGGTGAATAATTTAATATTACACTTACTTAATACGAACTTACTGATTTCATTATTTTTTACGCTCCATCATTCGATAGTTCTAATCTGTCATCAATAGACAAAAAAACTCTAGTGTTATTGGCATTAATTATAATAGTCTTTGACATGTTCAAAACGACTTTGAAATGCTCAACTGGCTTTTTGGAGACGTCACTATATCGAGATTTTTTTGTTAGTTTAGATCTTATTCAAAATTTTCAACGAATCTTTCGGACAAATTTTGTTCTAGAGTAGTTGGTACGAAACTTAAACTATGCTTAAATTAGTCTATTCCCTTGCTGATTACAGGTCTTCTTCAATGAATATTACTACACCAAAGTCGTTTCTATTGTCCGGCGCGCAGTTGCATCCGAGAACTCTTTGGTCACATTGGCCATTAGTTCTCCTAACATTGGGGAAGACTCACTGTCGTATACAACCTTAGAGATGTATCAAAGCTATCGTGAAAAAACTCGGCCAAAGTCTAAAGTAGCCGGTAGAAGTAACCGCGACTGTGGTCAAGTAATGTCGATCGTTGGGTTTGATTGTCAATGGGATTGAAATTGATGCACGGTTTAATTGATGTCAGTTTAAGTCTGCCTGACTGCCATTTTATGCCACTACCATAATAATATTATTTATCAAACTTGTTGTGTTCCGATAATTGATGATATATAGGCACTCCCGAAGTGAAATGAATGATGAGATAAATAAAATCAATGACATAGTTCTTTATTTGCATTTGCCATCCTGGGGACTAAGATGATATGCCCTCCATGCCCAGTAATTACACTGGCTACCTTTCCCTTCAATCCGAAACACAGCGAATTGTTTGATGGCAGAAATAAGAAAGGCGGTGGTACCTACCCAGACGACCCTACATATGGGTCTATCACCTAGTCTAATTTATTATTATTCATAAATAATTATTATGCTTAAACGAAGAAGAAACAATGAAAGTGGTTAAGGGTTTCTACTGAAGCTCACTTTTAACTTTGTACGCCTTTCATCACTTACCATTAGATGTGTAATATAAATGTGTTAATTTAGGGTATTTTAATAAATTGTTAGTTGTAAGGTGCTTTTGTATTGCTTGTATGATTGCCTGTCAACTTCAGTCCAATTAGATTCGTGTTATCGCAAAAACGTTGTCTGATTTCACCTGAGCTCCATATTTCTCAAGATAAAATTAAGACCAACAGCTTTCCTGTCATAAAAATATCAATAAAAAAGCAACATGATGTACTTAAGTTCTTACACTTAAACCATACGATATCGAATTAAACGGGTTATCGACGTGTAATAACAAGTGTACGTTGATACGCAAGTGTAATGCAACGACTAATTAAAACTTATACAGCCGTGACCAGAGTAATTGGCGTGATTTGTGTACCATGCACTGCTTATTGGGGAAGTACCCCGTTACGTTTAAAAGAAGTACCAATTGTGAGTAGGTTATAGTCGTTAATCGAATGGCATACATTTTCATTATGAATTATACAATCACAGACCAATGGGGAATATAAAGCCAGGCTTTAGAATAATTTCTTTCTGAAAATAATTACTTTTTTGAAAACTTATGAGAGTTGTACCAGTAGGTATGTATTTAGAAGAGATGTGACAAAGAAGGAGAGGAAGACTGAAGAAAAAAAATATAGATTGTGTCAGAAATGATATGGCAAAGAAAGAAGTTAATGCGGAGATGACGGCAGACTGAAATGTTTGGAAGATAAGAGGAGAACTATGAGCGTGTGGTGACACAGTGTATCGAATGCTCTAAGTTTCGAATGAGAAAATAAATCTACTATTGCCGTTGATGCTTGTAGAAGGAGAACAAAAAAAACATATTTGAAAAAAAGAACAGGTATTTTGTGCTGTCTGTGGCTGATGATAGGGTTTGTCTGCCTAGTTAGATAATTTACTACGTCAATCTCTACAACAATCTTAGTATGTATTGTTGTGCTTCCACAGTTAATAATAGGATAGAATATGCTTTACTTTCAGTCTTTTCATCTCTTTTCACCGCTTGTGTACAAACTTCAAAGGAATTTAATAGAAATCGGTTACAAGAAAAAAGTCTCAAACCCCTCCTCTTGTTAAAGTCGGTTAAAATGTAGCCTATGTTGCTTGAATCGTAATAACAAATTGATTGACACCTTATTCATCAAAATCGGATAAATGGTTTAGGCGCTACGGTGGAACATACGTAAATACAAACATACATAAGTAATATATATACATAATTATAGACTGCTAAAATCATTACCCTTCCTTTTGGTTTCGTAGTAGTTGTGTAAAAAATTAAAGGTACGTGCTTATTTAATATTAAAAAAAAACAGAATTATAACAGTATTATGATATTAACCGTGTTGTAAGGCTGAACCCAAAATTTTCCATCAATTTATATTTTATTAAAAAAACTTTATGATACTTAACGCGTAACTATCTAAGCTGCAGAAATGACAATATTGTGCTAATCAGAGCATGAATCGAGAACATGGCGCAGGTAACGCAGAAAATTGAAATAAATAATTATGTAGTGAAGTGCCGTAATATTTATTATTAAATTAAATTGAACTTGATTTAGATTCCGTCGAAAAAAGTGTTTAAATTAACATTGGCACTCTACTGAATTATTGTATAGTGTATTTTCGTAGCAGTCCAAAATTAATCACTAACATACACGAAAGTTTTAAATTATCATACATTTTTTACATTACATATACATACACATATACATACTATTTTGTATATTTGTCCGTTATCTAGTATCCATAGCACCAGTTCTTTATGATACTTAATTTGGGCTAGACAATTAAGTGTGAGCGTGAAAATATATTATTATTATTATTTTTGTTTAAAACTCTCAGCTTGCGCTGGTTTTTGTGTATGTGGTTTTTATATACCTATGTTAAAGATTATATGAAATACCTGTCTGTTGGTTACTTTCAATATTTTGTTCGTCTTTTTGTAAAAAAAATCTGACTATGCGGCAGGTATTCAAAATAGCCGCTTTTTGTACTTAATTGGACATATAATTTGGGATTCTTATCAAGAGATTTTAAACTATTATTATTATTTTTGATTTTGCTATATAAAATTCTTCCATTCAATTATTTAAATAGTGTGTTAATTTTATATGTAGTGCTTAATGTAACTCCATGTTTAACTATAATGTCTCCAAAAATATTGTATGTATGTTGTAATTGCTAACTACCATCCATAGAGGAGAGCTCTGGTGCTATGAGATACAAGCTCATGCTTAGTTCCGGCACCAGTCTCTTACAGTTTTTTATACAACAAATTTCCTGTTTATCTTATATAAATGATAACTCTAGTATATGAAATTTGTGGAGAAAAAATAAACGCTATTCTATTCTATTCACTGACCCACACGATAGGCATAGTTATTGATTGCTTTATTTTAATGATTTTCCGTATATTTAGGTTAAATGTTTTAGTACAATTATATAGTAGCTATAGAATTTTAGCTAAGATTTACGGCTAGAGAAAGGTGACTTCAATCCTCAGATTTCCGATATATGTACTTTATGTATTTTTTTATTTACTAGTTATTGCTTATCCCATACTGCTGTCGCGAAACGTGGCCTGTAAAATTATATCTGCTTCAGCCACGCAAGGCGATTACTGTAGTTTCTGTTGTATATGTGATGATAACCTGATGATAACTAAACATAGTCTCACATCTGTTAAGAGATCGGACTTTACTGAGTTGAGATTGAAATTCTGAGCAGTTCTGTGCTATCAACATCGTTGATACACACGTCAAAAAAGGACCGCAGCCCGGTAGTCGCCTCCGCCACCCCTTATAGCGACCCCTTTCCACTCAACATTACTGAGCTATTATTCTGAGTATGTCCCTGTCTGGACCTGAACAATTAATCTGAGTCTTAAAACTGAGAACCACCTGAGAACACATAATTATCACCATATTGTGTGTTGAGTTATAACACTGAGATAACGGTAGGTACTCGTAGGTATGTATTTATCGACCGATAAATTCACCTTAGGTATATGCAATGCAAAAACAGAATTAAAGTACATTCGTAAAACACTAAATTGTACAAACTCACGGTTCCTTGAAATGCACCGTTCGTCTCGGTTAATCGACTGTGTCTGAGTCACAAACGCAAAAAAGTCCGCTCGCACCGTTGACGGCTACCGCCAATCGAAAATAATATTTCTACAGATTATAAAACTTCGCGGTATTCGCGACACTCCCCACGAGAAGTAACTTATGTTGAGTAATTATAAAATAGGAAACATCATCATGTTATAAGGATATGTTAAGTATTAACTGAATAATCTAGTTTACAAAAATCATAATGAAGAAAAAACTTACAGCTAGTTAGTTAAAAATACTAATTAGCTGATCTGTACATTGCCGAACCTTCTCGTGCGCTTTCTAAGCCGATGTTCGCTTTGCTTCTCGAAGATCACAGACTAGTCGGCTCAATGGAAAGAAAATTTGGAAGCTTCGTTTATCTCGTGACCCGTCTGAGTCAGTAGACAGCTGATTCTTTGAATTGGTTGGTGTATCAGTATGTCTCGCTCGATGTCTCAGTGCCCATAACACCCGATTCACGCGGTTCTTGAATCTCTATAAATAGAAAAATCTCTATAAAATCACACGGACCTAGTATATTTTTAGTCACCCACTTTCACCTTTAAAACACAGGTTTTCTCATCCTGCCTTCAATAAGAGCTGATATCTGCACTACCTTCCAGTAGTTCCTATTCCTTGATTCCCCCTTTGATTTGACTACATGACTGGTAGCTGACGGGAACGGCGATCACAATCGCTCTCACTCTTACCCGCGTCCAACACTGTGGAACCCTGCGCACGTGTGCATCATCCACTGACTACACACTACGGTCAACTACGACCATTAGAGCACTACTTGAGTCCACACAACAACTGAAGCTTACTCATTAGTTATCACTTGGTCCACAATAGACTTCGACGTCAACTTCCGACTGGTACACAGCCTTCTGGCATTTGCCTCAACGCTCTCTACATTACCCTACAAGCGACTCCCAAGAAACTCTGAAGAGACCAGCAAGAGACCCTCATGAGACCCACAAGAGACCCTCATGAGACTCACAAGAGACTCCCATGAGACCCACAAGAGACCCTCCAGGGACTCCACGAGAGACTCCACTAATGGGATTCTACGCATGAGACTCCACTCACCAGTCTCCACAGATGAGACTCCACACATGACTTCACATCACGATTGTGAAATAATACCAACCGTCAAGTTCCCACCGTATTTGCTAGAACGGGTAACGTTCTAGCAAATATGACTCTTATCACACATAGGCCCACTTACGGCACACACTCAAACATTTCTTATCAACTCTGCCATTTCCTTATAACCCTTAGAAGCCCTCCCGGCCGAAAAAAAAGGAACCTCTTCGTAATTAACTTTGCAAGAACATCACCAAAATTACCTCCTGGTCACAGCATTTTTATTGACTTCAATGTTTACTTTAGGGGTAACGTTCGGTCGGAACGTCACCCGTTTAGTGACATTCATCATTTTCAACCACTCTTTTGGTTCCAACTGCTGTACATAAAAAGAGATCCTCATTGAATTGACATTGCAAATTTGTAAGCTCTTTTTTTAAAAAAATAAAAGCATAGCAGCATAGTATGAGTAAACGTCGTGTATCAGTGCTTGTTTACAACCTTCAACAAGGTTTTTTAAGGTAGAACACTTTTATACGTTTAATAGAAAATCACATAACAAATCGAATTTTGCATTTTTTAAATATCAAAAACTAGACATCATTAAAATAAAGAGCAAGTTATTGACTAACTTGGCATGTATTAAAATTTCTGAATATTAAACAAATTAAATAGAAAACGAAAAATAACCTCCCGTCATGACAAGTGGTGAGACGGGACCCGCACCAGCGACTCGCCGCAATCCGTGCGTGTGGTTTGCCAAATGAGCCACACAGGACTATGAGATCATGCACGACAAATGATTCGAATATTATTCAAACCATTCAATTCAGACTGCGTCACAAGCCGTAATTGTTTTTTTTTTTAAATATTCTTTTATTAAAACACTCCTTTGACGTTGCTTCAAGTTTGCAACGATAGTTGTTCCCTCTAGAAACTTTTCTCACAACTGTATAGACATAATTATCTAAACACAAACTATTTCACGTGCTCAGAGATTATCACATACAATTCTTCCTTTATAATGCAGAAATTAGTAGTTGTAGAATCTACAGATGTCCTATATTGCTTGTTATCTGAATTTGAAATCGAAAACCCTTTCTTTGACATCTTTCACATATGTGTGAGGGCCTAAGTATTGAGTAGGTACACATTTTTATTAGAAGCTGAAAAAGTATGTAGTAAACACTACACTGCTGTAAATCTCTCATTCAGAGTTTTGCTTAATGGCCAATAGAGTTTTCTGAGCTGTACTTTTTTTTTTTTTACATTACGAGATAGCAAACAAGCTTGTGGCCCGCCTGGTGTGAAGTGGTTACTGTCACCAATCTATAGACAGAGTTGCAAAATTAAGGGTAAATCACTTAACACTGCGTTGCCATCCTGAGGACTGAGATAAAATGTTTTCCATGCCCAGCAATCACAGTGGCCACCTTTCCTCTCAATCCGAAACACAGCGAACTGCTTCACGGTAGAAACAAGTAAGGGGATGGTACCCACCCAGACTACCCCACAAGTGGATCTACCACTTGTGAGACTTTCGACATTTTCTATAAGCCATAAGCAGGTTCAGACTATTTCTTCCATGTTAAAGAAAAGTACACTTACCCTTTGCATAATATACTCGTAATATTCCAATTATACTAAAATATACTGAGACACAATCGAATCAAACAACTCCGTTGATTCCGACTGCAACAATTAGACAATGTACCTATGTTGCCCTAGGACAATAGGTATTACTAAATAGGTAGGTACTACTTATCTAGTTGATAAAAGGTTGATAAAATTCTAAGCAATCTGTTTAAGAACAAGTCAAAAATCTCTTATGGGTTCATCTCTCTGACTATGACTATATACAAACTATATATATCATAATAATAATGGTCTGTCATTGGTAACAAAACATTATAGGGATTAGTCACAGAATATTCCTCTGAGCAATACATCACATCATTAGGTATCAAGACTAAAGAATTTCTTTAAATTGTGTAAAACCTCAATTCACTTGATATGTAAAATATCTGAGATTTGCATGTCCACCCTTGCTCGCTCACGTATTGTGCTTAGGTATCTTATGACAAATGTTGTTTCAAGCGCAGTAATGAGTAGATACTAGATACCTAATGTCTTTCACAAATATTCATGAAGCAAGTTCTTCAAAATTTCAAATTGTTGTACTTACACCTAAATAACGCTTCTCAAAAGCATTATTTATTTCCGTTTGCTTGTAAACTTCTGAAAAAGAAAGACACCTAAGATGTTTTTTATTTATTTTTTCTATATTGTCCTGAGAATAACATCTTCTATAAACAAACACAGTGCATGGGGTTTCTTTTTTTTATGTGTAACATTAAATTGTAGTATCTGTACGGTCATGTCATAGTCAGATAAACATAACGGTAGAGTATATCTAATTGCACCATTGATATTACTAAAAATGGTCTGAGCAAGCTGTTCCTCTTGTGGGCACATTTATAATTATGTAAATTTAAATTACTTATATTTCTTTAAAAGATCTCTAAACAATACAGTATTTTGTTTATTTTCAAGCATGTTTACATTAAAGTCACCAGCAACTATAATTCTCTTTTTAGAGTAAAAAAAAAACATGTATATAAAAGCATGTCCATTTTTTCAAAGAAATTATCAATGTGTCTTTTTATAGTGGATTTCTTTGTTATAAATTTTCTGTACTTACTTTCATTGGTCTGAGGGTCACGTCAAAAAGATGCAAAGACTAAAAGGTCAAAAATATGGAAAATTAGACCATAAGGCACTCGCAATAAGGTGGAGTTACTTAGGCATCTGTTCTTTTTTTTAAATTAGGTACTTATTATATCATTCAAGATATGCAACTGCACATCAACATAAAGATGAAAATCTGAAATCATCGTTATCTCCATAACATAAAGACTTTTATTCTAAATCTGAAAACGCTTTAACATTGTAACTAGGCACTGCGCCGCCGCCGGCGCCGCCGCGGCCAGACTGGCTGGCGCGCCGTTCTGGCGCCTGCGCCGACGTTATCTCGTATCACTACACAAATTATAATTTCAACAAAATAACACATTTTTTTTTTTCACTTTTGTTTCACATTAATAAACCTTACGTAAAGGGAATAAACACCATCCCAGCACCTCCACCATGTCGCGAAACGTGGCCTGTAAAATTATATCTGCTTCAGCCACGCAAGGCGATTACTGTAGTTTCTGTTGTATATGTGATGATAACCTGATGATAACTAAACATAGTCTCACATCTGTTAAGAGATCGGACTTTACTGAGTTGAGATTGAAATTCTGAGCAGTTCTGTGCTATCAACATCGTTGATACACACGTCAAAAAAGGACCGCAGCCCGGTAGTCGCCTCCGCCACCCCTTATAGCGACCCCTTTCCACTCAACATTACTGAGCTATTATTCTGAGTATGTCCCTGTCTGGACCTGAACAATTAATCTGAGTCTTAAAACTGAGAACCACCTGAGAACACATAATTATCACCATATTGTGTGTTGAGTTATAACACTGAGATAACGGTAGGTACTCGTAGGTATGTATTTATCGACCGATAAATTCACCTTAGGTATATGCAATGCAAAAACAGAATTAAAGTACATTCGTAAAACACTAAATTGTACAAACTCACGGTTCCTTGAAATGCACCGTTCGTCTCGGTTAATCGACTGTGTCTGAGTCACAAACGCAAAAAAGTCCGCTCGCACCGTTGACGGCTACCGCCAATCGAAAATAATATTTCTACAGATTATAAAACTTCGCGGTATTCGCGACAACTGCACAGTATGAGAGATTAAGATAAAGTGTTTGAGGATCAGTGAGTTGGTTTACCAGAACCGGTGGCTAGTAAGGGTATGACGGAACACCTATGAATATTGCCAGTGCAACACGATCAAGCGCTGAAAGAGTCGCATACATGGCTATTGATTAGAAAGAGGCAGGTCCGCAAGTAGATCTTTTCTGGACGAGAAAAAGAACCAGCTCAGGAGAAATTTCCGAGTGAATATCGCTTCGGCCTTGTCCTCACATATAATGACCAAACTGCGTATAAAGAATAACATTGATGTTATTGTGACTGCAAATAGATATACTCTATCCACCATATCTAAATTAACATCACGACAATCTCAACAGAAAATTATTTTAGTGCACCTATTAATTGCATTTCCTTTACAAAATACCCTTTAACTCTTTCCTGTTCAACCATTAGTTCAAATTCCGTAGTCCGGAACGTGGCTTATGGATAAATAAGTTGGGGGAGAAGTCTGTCGTTATCAAATATATCGGAGTATGAATTATAAATAAAGAATTATAAATGTGTATCAATACTTTCCTTGGTTTTCTATGACGCTCTTTTCAACTAATTCATGAAAATACTATTTATTTCTTACTTTTTAGTTTAAATTTGTACGCATTGAAGTCGGTTGTCCTATTTTTTTGCTAAAAATATTTTATTGCAGCAATAGAAATGCCCACGCGTGTGTAACGCTCCCCTTAAAATATTCTGCTACATTGTATCAGTCGAGTGTTATTCAATTTTTTATTCCGAACACCAAACAAAGCTTATTTTCGAGCGTCACAAGAAACTCTGGTTTATTTAGCCATTGTTGGAGCACCATTTATCTCTTTAATTTATGGGGTAGCGTTGCGAATGGTGGACATATTTGCGTCGAGCAGTCAACGGCTCCGGTGCATTGTGAGGTTTTTGTGCATGGTGTTTAACTCACCTACCAACTACCGACCTGCTTGATTCGTTACGGAGGGTAATGCCCACTATTAAGTATTGTTTGTTAGTTCGTTATGCGCCGACAGTAATTTTCTTTGGTTCCAATTGTCGCACTTGTGGTCGACGGAATAAAAACATTTGTCAGACGGAGTAGGTGTTAACCGTTGGAACAAAGACCACCACGATTCGTTATTGTGCACTACTGTTTAACAATTAGCCGGACGTAAAGCTTTTCTCTGATTACTTCTGTCTTGGTTCTTGGTATTAGAATTCTATAAGTCACATGTGATGACATTAATAAATGACGTAACACCAATGAAGTGTTGTCTGTAGTGTACTGTGTCTGTAGAATTAATGTTGAATTTTATTTACAACTATATATTTATCTATATCAGGTCTCATTGGGTTAGCCTTTGGACCGACATTATTCAAACATAAAATAAAATCGTGGCTCTCCCCTCTCGTATTGGTGTCGATAAGTTTGCTTTTAGACCTCCACAGGATAAAATCAGAGTAGAGTAAGCAAAAAGTGCTGGTGTTACAAGTAAAAAATATTTCATTTTAATTTATCTAAGTGCTTCGGAACATTAAGCTAGTGGTCTTGGTTGATATCGAAAGATGACAGTTGTAATAAACAAGGCACATTACAAGTTAGAAGATTTATCCCTAAATGGTAAAAAATACTATGTATTTAGCAGGGCGTTGCACCTAAGTATTCTACGCTTGCCCAAACCTGGTACCAAACCACTCTATGACCATTTGCACAATTTATCTCAATTTATCTCTTTCTATCTAAAAGGATACTCAAATTAACGTAAGCAAAATTACATTTATTTAAAATATCCTGACTAAAAGAATTCATCAACCTTGGCAAACTCACTTATTAAGGACAAAACCAAAAGACCCTAGCTGTCACAGGCGAAGATAGATCTGTTCAACTCAGGGCCAACAAATTACGTAAAGCAATTTTACCCGCAGTACTGCCAACGATATAACTGCATCGGATTTCGGACGCCAACATTATAGCCTTTGAACGGTCAAGAAGTTACGAATCAAATGATATGAGTATGAATTCCCCTAATTGAGATCGTCTTGGCGGAGTGGCTAATAATGCTTCAAGAGATCCGGATCCGTAGATACAAATTTAAATATTATAATAAACAGAACCAATTTTGTTTACGATACATGGTAGTTTTTATATTTACCTATACAAATCCGTAACGGTCATAATTATTATGTCCTTTATGGCATGGCATTATTATGTCATAATATAAACATTAAACAACAGCGAATGTTAATTGAACATGAATTTTATTACCCGAGTACGGCGAAACCAAAAGGAAGGGTTATGATTTTAGCAGTATATTATGTAATGTACCTATGTATATTTACATATGTATGTTCCTCCCAAACTATTCGTCCGATTATGATGAATACCTTATTCAGTCAGTCATAAATTTAAAAATTAATATCTATAATTTTTATATAAAATTCAAAGTCCTGACTAATTAACTGAGATATCAACGCACAACCCAAATCGCTAAACCTAGAAACCAAGAATTTTGCACATAGGTACCTTATTCAGTGTAGGCATCCACTAAGAAAGGATTTTTGGAAATTCCACCGCTAAGGGGGTAAAATAGGGGATTAAAGTTTGTAAGAAAGTCCGTCAGTTTTGAATTTAGGATCTACAACTGTTGTATTTAGGTTGACAATTGAAAAATAATATTGACGTGTGTTAGCGTTTATGACAATTCTACCCCCGAAGACCCCTTCGGCCGAAAAGAGGGATGAAATGTTATTATACCTGGAAAGTCCTTCATGAAATTTATTATTTAGGCTTGTGGTTGGAAAGTAAAACAAATAAGTAAACACATATTTACACAATTTTTTTTCGAAAATCAACCCCTTAGAGGATAAATGGGATAAATAAACAATAGCTGTCATATGATAAATACTAGTTTCTAATATATTTTGATGAAATTAAAACATAGAACACTTTTCAGGATTTTCTCGAATGTCCATGCGGAAATTTGCGTGTTGAGATTCATCATCATATCATCATAACAGCCTTTATAATTATCCCAGACCTACTGCTGGGACACAAGGCCTCTCATTGTCATCGAAGGAGGTTTAGTTAGCAGGGTTTAGGCAGTAGTCCACCAAGATTGCCCAATGCGGATTGGTGGACGGAGTATAAGGTGATCAATACCATTTTGCTGATCCATTAATCGCCTTCTACGACATCCGTTGGAGCATGTGTGGTGCTATTTTACTCTGCCGGCATCACATGGTTGTTTGTAGGTGTTGAGATTACTTTGTAAAATTAGTACAAAATGTTATTTGTTATAGTTTAGTTTATAAAGCCATAATTACAGTAACGCTGTTTGAATTGTATTTAAATGCAATCATGTTATTATTACCTGTATCAAATATTACATTTGTAAGTATATCCACAATTCGACGGTTCATAGCTTCTTGTTCAGTCTCTAAAAGAATTTCGTCCACGCACCGCGTCCTACCCTATACAACGCATCCCCTTGAAATTTTCTGGGGGAACGCAATCATTCCCTTTGATTTCTCTTCCATCCTGTTCAATTAGGAGGCGTCTAAAACTGATTTTGTAGGAAAAATACTTTCAATGGCATACATTTTTCAATACTATTGCAATTTCCTTATTTAGAAGTCCACGGTTCAGATAATCTTCTGCCAAATATCTTATTTTCATTTTAAGATTTCGCTTCGTAAGTGTAGAGAAATTCGTGTTTTTAATATTGTATTAGACATAAGACAAGATTTGCTTTTGTTTAGACTTTTTTTAAAACGAAGATGTTCTAACACTGCAGTGACCTTCTCGACGTTAAGGCTTACTGGTGCCAATTGATTATTGGTAGTATAATGTATGCTGTGATGATATCATTCAGATCAATAACCTTCTATTAAAGAGGAACTATTTAAAATCTGGAACAACTTCTCATAATACTAATCAGTCATAAATCACCCAACCGTTGATATAACAATAAACCATTGTGGAACTTGAATAATTATACTACGTGTCCTCTTTCTTCATACTTTTGTTTACTCATTTCCCAAATTGCAACCAAACTATTCACCATTCATAAAGCACAATAAATCGAACAGTACATCATCTCTCCCCTTCCGAAGCTCTTTGAGTACAAATTGCCGAAAATAATACCCGTTTCGCTTCCTTCCGCTTCATAGTAAGTTGCTTTTCAGTGTGGCGTTTGATGCATTTTTTTAATTGTGCCTGAGTCATGAGTACAGTGAGATGATAATATTTTTTATCTCTATATAAAATGGGTCAGCGCAATGAGAGTGTGATCACGTAAAATATGAACATATTATAATCGTAAGTTTAAATATTACTTCATATTTGAAGATCTTCATAATACTTCATAGTAAAATACAAATTGGCTTTAAAGGCATCTGTACAAAGAAAACATTATTATATTATGTATACTACTGCCCATTGTAGAGTGAGCTTTACACTCTGAACTACTTAACGTTTTTTTTGTCTATTGAATGGGACTTAAAACGAATGAAAATGTAAAATTTGATTTGCGCTTGATTGGACACTCCAATCAGGAAAGAAACTAAGTGTCAAGCAACCAATCGTTACTTGAAAAGGTCTATCAACTCGTTCTTGATTTATACGTAAAATATTTAGCAAGTTGCCTATAATTTTAAGATTTTACGTCACAATAACAACATCGAGAAAATGTTAATTATACCATTTCTAAGAAAATTAAATGAAGCTTAAAATTATTTATTCACTTGATGATTGAAAAGCCATTTACGAATATCTAATGAATATTAAATTAGACTCTTCTCTAATATAGAGAAGAAAAATATTAAGTATTAATAAATACTGGTAAAAATCTACTCTGGTGCCATTAAGGTCTCTGATGTGACTGGTTTCTTTAAGACTGCCATCTCCCGAGCATCTCAAACTGGATTTATCCTTCTCATACTTGATATCGTCATACTTGATTTTTGATTAAAATTTATCTAGAAAAGAAAAAAGACTCTTTAAGTTTACGTAAAATTTTTGCTCTGATATTCATCCATAGTCCACAGTGTACGAAGTCTTCACATAACTCTAAGTGTCGGGCTAATGAGGCGCCCTTGCGCAAGCCCCCGATGACAGCGAGCGCTGGCGCACATTCACCACGCTCCGGAACTAATCGCACCCGAATACGGGCGTATAGCGTGTGAGATTTTTTAGCGTTTTGAAATCATGACGTGGATTTAATACCCGTTAGTATTTATTTATTTCATTTAGGCATAGTGGCGGAATGATAAAGGTCGTCCGTTTTGAAATTTGCTTCTTTAGTATTTTTAGTTCTTTTTTAAAGTTGTGTATCTGTGTTTTAGTGCACGCAAGTATGTAGTCAAAGAAGCATACGGCTAATGCCTGGTTTATAGGTATTATTCCAGTCCAGCGATCAAATCCAGCGCTGGATTACAACTGGAATAATGTAAATCGGCAATGGGATGCACTAGATTCAGTGAGCAATCCAGCCAGTGCAGTTTACATTATTCCAGTTGTAATCCAGCGCTAGATTTGATCAGACAATTAGGTTTCATATCTTCCATTACCAACCCTGAGATGAGACGACAACTCTTAATATTCCATGGATTCACCGTGCGGGCCCAGGAATATCCACAGCGTTGTAGAGAGAGGAGCCAGGAAGAATGCCTTGGGACTTGTGTGAGCCAGGTTTAGGTTTAAGGAGACCTCCTTATGATCCATAATAGGTCACATTTAATCTAATAAATTGTATGTATACTTTAAGTAAACTATTACATAGTTCTAAATGTACCAGTACTATTATTTAACGTTGTTTAGATTTCGCTAAATATTTGACTATCTTCTAAACACATTTTGAAAAGAGGATGCGCACGTCTAAAAGCACGTAAACAAGTTAACGAATAACGATAAATACTTTTAGATTTAAGGGATCGCAAATAGCTGTACTGTTTACGAGCTATCACATGGACGTCTATCTATTGATTTGATTCGATTGATTTCGAAAGACTACAAGTAAGCAAGAATAGTTAAAAGCTTTTGCCCGCGACTTGACCCGTTTCAATGTAGATTTAATTTTTATATTCCTTATAAACTGTAACCATTTCCAACTGTATTTGTTGAAGTATCACCTACATATATGGTATTGGCAGGGTTTAACTATAGTGTCACTGTATGATGTCCTCCACTAAAAATGTGCATATTCCTTGTTACTGTCACTTGCTCTACTTAGGATAGACCAAGACATCTGTGCTTATGTACCTTTACAGTCATGAATTAGCCTTATATTTAAAAACGCACAATATGTAAATATAACTGTTAAATAGTCCTAAAAATATATTAATCCGGTTGTAGTCAATTTTTATAATTATTCCTAAATATCACAAAAAAATAGAACATTAAGGTACAATTCTTTTGCAATTTTAGAATAAACAAGGATATTAGCTACAAAACAAAACCAAAAACTGATTGCTTTTACATACATAACTATTGAGTTATTGTTGTTTGAGCAAGAAGGCGCTAAATGTTGATTTTCTGAAATTGGAAAAATTATAACACAATACCACTCGCGACATTTTTAATGGCATACCAAAATCAAATTAAGTTAAAAATTGTCAAAATGCCTTCCTCTGCTTTGAATAGAGGCCAGTGACACGGTAGTGATATTATGACTACTTGTCCTGTGGCTAATTACTGATATTTTTAACTAAAACCGGATTTATAATTTTTTATGACTATTTGAATATTTAAATTTACACGTTGTTTTTTTTTTAATTACAAGGTAGTACTATTTCCTTTCAAATAACATTTTTTATTATAATTTTTGGCAGTAGTGCGTAAAACTAAATAAAAAACATTTAGGTAAATGGTGGCTTATACAAAAAGAGTGAGATTAGACCTCCATTGTAGGTGCTTTTATCGATAATATTAGGTATATTTGATGCCCTTAAATTATCTCTAACTCATAACTGTATATTCTCACTTAAGTAAGTATATAATATGTTAGTGTAGTATTTACTGTTTGATTATATTCCACGACATTATTACCAAAATTCATCAAAATCAACTAAGCAGCATAAGCGTGATAAAGTCAATATCCTTTTTAAAATATATTTTCAACCTTTCTTATCACTCATTACAAATTACGTAATTGTTCATTTCCGATATAATGATATAAAAGTGATAAATGTAAGATACTAATTTCCAAATCAAAATATCAAGTTTCGATGGGAATTTAACCCAATCTGAAAAATGAGTAACTATTAGTAGTATCTGATATCTTTAACGCCTCATCATAAAGCACCGATTAAAAATTCAGTGGCAATGTTAAGTGCTATTAAAGAGCAATAATATATAATTAAATATTCAATCCGGATGTTGTTTTGGGTATGAATACTTATATTATGCAAATATTATAACCAAACTCTTCATCAACTATATCTGAACGATAAAACACCAAGTGCACAATCTCACAAGAGATGCATAAATGACGGCTATCGATTTTAAATGTAAATTAAAACAGCTGTTTATCGGTCATCCAATTGCAGTAAGCGTGCGTACAGACGAGACAAGGTTTAGAATCGACGTTGGAAAGAAACACATTTAGTTTAGGTATTTCCTGGTAATATTGTTGGTAAATGAAAATTTTTGAATCGTTTATAAAGAAATTTATCATTTTTATCTCTTACCACAACTATGATCTCTTACCACAGAAGGCTCTGGGACCTAAGTTTCATCCTTACTATTGTTACAATTTGAGGTACAATATTATTATATCAATGTACTGGATGGCTTTTTCCATGTGCCAGGAGACGCAGCGTTGGGAGGATCCTCACAAGGTGGACCTACGATCTGGTGAAGGTCGCGGGAAGCCTCTGGATGCGGGCAGCGCAGGACCGTACACCGTACAGGCTGGAGATC
Organism: Elophila nymphaeata; assembly: GCA_955850985.1. NCBI lineage: Eukaryota > Metazoa > Arthropoda > Insecta > Lepidoptera > Crambidae > Elophila > Elophila nymphaeata. The sequence continues at coordinate 16,550,412 of OY039079.1, forward strand.
CTTGGGGGAGGCCTATGTCCAATAGTGAGCGTCTCTCGGCTGAAATTATAATGATGGGATGACTGCATGTTTTGGGCATAGTTTTATGACTGGCCACCTACCTGATTACATTCCTTAGGAACACTGTTGTGAGTTTTTTACTAGCCTCCACGCGTTTAACTCCTGTCCATGCTAAGGGTAAATCACTTAACACTGCAAGTGCGTTGCCATCCTGGGGACTAAGATGATATTCCTACCATCCCAGTAATAACACTGGCTACCTTTCGATTCAATCTGAAACACAGCGAACTGCTTCAGTTACATAAGATACATTTAAAATAACAAAGTTGGATTAAGGAAAGATTCGAACCTCTACTCTAGTCAAGTAGCCAAATTACTAATCAACGAATAGTCAACACTAAAAATCACGAGTCTACACAGAACCGAGTTAGTTGCAAACTTAATTACACTAGTGTGGGCGAACGGAGACGCTTGGAAATGAGCCAATCTACGCCCAGATGACAGAATTACGGCGTGTCTGAACAAAAACCGGTATTAATTAATTAGATGGCATGATAACGAAAAAAGCAACTGAACTAACGAAGTCGGCCTTCCGATACTGCCTAGTATCCTATTCCATGTTAATTGTATTGAAGTTTGACATGAGAGGTGTGAAGTACAGCTAGCACAAAAATTAAATGACAAATACATTTTTTTTACATAAAAAGTCAAGCAAAAGATTCCGTTCCACTGGATAGTAAGCAAAAGTAGAGCCCCATGCGAATATACCTAGTGCGAGTGATATACTACCGCACTACCACCTTCGATTATTTTTTATACGAGTATGTTTATTTCTTTTCCACTGGATGGTAACAAAAAAGGAGCCTCATGCGAATATACCTAGTGCGAGTGATATACCACCGCACTACCACCTTCGATTTTTTATATTCGAGTATGTATATTTATTATAATTAGATCCACAGAACGTAGGATCGATTCTTTGGCTAATACTTTGCACTCGGTTTTGTTGATGGTAGAATTTTCAAGTCTTCCTAGCTAGCTACCCTCTTTTCAAAGTTTGTCACCATAATAATAATGTTAACAACATTATTATGTTCCGCCAGTAAATTAGAATTTATAACAGCTTTATTTCAGACACTTATATTATTGTAAGTAGGTAGAAGCGATATTTTTAACCATCATTGTATAAGCGATATTTTTAACCATATATTATTAATTAACATTATTATTAAGACATATGACGGTCACTACCCAGTGCCTTTGAAGCAGGCAATCTGCTCTGGCAGCAATCACCTTTAAGATGCGATTGGAAGTATTGCGTATGCATGACAAGGCTGCTTTCTTACGCATAATGCGACTGATAAGACAGCCATAGTTCGTTAATGATACGATAGCCAGCCCCTTCTATGGTTGATAAGTGATATTAAATTTTAATATCACTTATAAAGTGTCAAATAAAAATAAAATTGCAAATACATTATTTTCTAAAAACCTTTAGAACGGAATTAATATCACATCGCCTAAAATGAACACTACCTGGAAACAAAACTTAGCTCTGAATTTCACATAATTATAAAAGGCTGTTCCAGGAACTATATATTAGACAGGGTCTCAATTTCTGTTCATGCAAAATAAAATGAACACCTGCAGTCAGTTCAGTTGATAACCGTGAGAAAGGTTTCACGGAAAATAGTAAACTGTTATTTAGAATATTCCCTTTCGTCTAGTAGACAGTATTATTATTTTGACTGTGTATTTGAATACACATAATCGAATAATAAATGGATAACCCATCTTGAAATTGCACAGCATGGCACTAACATAACATAGGTAAGCGTAGTTTAAGACACGTATTATAGAATTAGTCTTGAATCAACAACCTCTATCACTTTGTGTTTGATAGAAAGTGACAAACGATTCTCAAGAAATGATTGATTTCTGAGTGTCATTCAATAATACGGGCCTTAGTTAATTTTGATAACTAAGAATGCCATTTGCAAATACAAGGCATTTAAGACCAGACAAGTATCATAGTAACATTTTTTTTTAATATTCCGATATATCGAAACTAAACCTATTTAACAAACATTGAAACTCTCGTACAAAAGGAATTTAAGATCGGTTTCGTGTTTATATTTAAAAAAAAGCTGAGGGGCTTTTACTATGAAATAATTTGTGATTATACACTTTTGCTGTAAACTGTACATCTAATAATAACTTTACCACTTTCTTGACCTCGTAGTCTCTGTAAAAACTAGGTATCATGTTAATAGAACATTCCTTTGATTATTAACAAAAACTTTGATTTAAAGTCATTTATATTGTTATGTAATACGTTTACTTAGGGCTTGTTTAAAAAAGTAAACTTACTGAAGTTTGCTTAGCAATTATTGTTCATAATATAATATAATAATAATATGCTTTCACTCTCACACCAATTATCTAGCCCGAAGTAAGTATCATTAAGAACTTGTGTTACGGATACTAGATAACGGACATTTTTTTTATGTACATACTAATTTTAGATACTTTTATAAATAAACCTAAAGAAATATATAAAAAACCATGACTCGCAAACAAATATTCGTGTTCGTCACACAAATATTTGCCGCTACCAGGATTCGAACCCGGACCGCTTGATGTGTAGGCAGCTATACTGACCGCTCCACCACGACGGCGTCAAAACAGCCTTTAAAATTCGACCCACTGCTGGGACATAAGGCCTCTCCTTGTCATCGATGGAGGTCTAGGTAGGTAGTCCGCCACGCTTGCCCGATGCGTATTGGTGGACGGAGTATAAGTGATCAATACCTCTTTGCTGATCTATCAGTCGCCTTCTACGACACCCATTGGAGGGAGGATATGGAGTGATGCTATTCTACTCTGCCGGCATCAAATGGTAATTATTGTTAAATTACTAATAACAACAGCGGTCGCTTAGCAACCATAGCATGGTAGAGCAATCTGTAACTGTGAATTTAATATTGAAACCGACCACAAATGCTTGTTATTTTTTAATATTTCGAATTTATATTTTACTACTTCTAAATTAAGCTAACAATTTGTTCAAAACGTAACAACACCACGCTTTGAGTTGGAAGCAAGGGTTAAAGTCACAGCTTTTGAAGAACGATGACGGTTGATCTTAGGGAATCTTAGTACATACACTTGGATTGTTTTGATATCGTCTGGGTCGAGAATGTCTCTTCCCAAATGTCGGCTTCTTTTGTGAATGACACATTCACAAGAACACAGGAGGTGCATTAGTATTTCACGCTCCTGTTCACAGAATCTGCAAGCATCAGTTTAGTCTCATATTGGACTCATTCTTTACCTAATACCTAAGTTTCTGATTTACATTACTGTCAGAATTCAAGTTACAAGCTTCTATTAGCTTTTGAGTCTCTACTAGACTTTATATTTCAACTCCCTCTCCGGATAAAACATACTTCGTTTTATAGCATTCTTTTCAATTATTAAATTTAATTCCTTTAAAGGGCGATGACATTCAAGTAAGGTACTTGAAATACTCACGTTTCTTTTTAATTTAAATATATGGCGCACTAACGTGACAAAATTTTATGACATGGGGGTACTTTTGGTTGGAATAACAACAAAAGACACTTTAATGAGCGTAAAAAATATACATTTTTTACCAATAAACATGCAACGTCACTTCAATGGGCCCATGTAACTACAATAAATAACTTTTATAAGCATTCGACGCGCCTCTACTTGCGTCTATTATTTACAATTACTTACTGTAAATTTATAAAAAGTTGCCGGGTGAAATTCTACAATAAATATCGAAGGCGCAACCCTTTTATATTATTACTGTTACATTGTTAAATCTGCGGCTATTATTCCTGAAGAGTTTGGTATTGATTTCTAGAATTTTATTTCAATATTGCAGAAAGAAATTTCAATAAAAAAATGGTATTTCTTCAATAAATTTGTATAAACTATCACCGAGGCTGGGATGCAAAATATATTCTGATAAATATATTTATTTTCAGCATCAAATGCATATTCCACCCACCTTATTCCATCACCATAGAAGTCATATTGAAGTATCAATAAGCCGTAAAGCAAGGATATTTGCTAAGTCCACGTTAACAGAGGGCGTGCTAAAAGCTCGGCAAATAGAACGGCTAAGTAACATGTCAACTTTAGACAAAGAATACTGTGTCCCTCACATGCTGTGACTCACGCACGAATATCGATTCTTTGTATTCCATAACTTTCTCTGTATTTTAATCTAGAGCTAGTCTATAAGCAAGGGAGAAACTTTTTGCCGCACACTGAGACAGCGTGCATGTATATCTATGTCGTGGACCGGTCGTATAATTGGCCAGATCATAAAATGCTTGGGCATATCGTCTACCTACCAATTACACAGATACGTAGATTAGACTCTCCCACAAACGGTCCACTCCGCTTGGTCATAAAAAATAAATAATAATAAGATAATTAAAGTCTCTCTATCTCCACTTTACCAAAACTGCTTTTTCGTATTATTGCTAGCAACGACAGAGTACTGCAACAATTCCAATACCAGAATCTATAAGGGAGCACTAGGGAAGCTTGCCTCACCGTAAAAGCACTGGAAAAGTGCTATCTTCAGATAACTCAGAACTGGCAGGTAAAATATTTTTGAATGATTATATTGCTGATGATTTTTTAAGAAAGCAAGGACCATTTGTTACTTTGGATCTAGTTCACGCGATTGAAAGTCGCCACGTCGACAGTCACTGTATCTAAAACCTTCCATCGACGGGTCACTACATTAACGGTTCACAAAATTGATGGAACGTTGTATCGACAGTTGGAGTGGATCTTTTGAATTGGTTTTCTGGCGCTTTGCCGGTCACTGTTGCGGCGCGTTCGCTTCGCTCATTCGACTCGCTCTTTGTTTTGGTCGCTGTTCTAACCTTACCTTACCGATCATATCCTATCCGGATTTAACCGGTGCTGTTCGACATGGTGTACCGTCGATTAAGTGACCCATCGATGGAACATTTTCCTTTTGCCTGTAGACCAAACTTCCCGCAGAGGGTTCTACTCAACATAATTATGTTCCGTGAGAGAATCTCACATTCCCATCAACAGCTTATTCAAAATGTTCTCCTCTATATGGTTTTAATCTTCTACATCTTCTATTTCAGTTTTTAATTTATGAAGTTTTAAAAGCTAACCTGATACATATTGCAGATTATGAAATGTATTTTGTTAAAATATTAATAATAAAAATGTGTAATAAAATACGCTGAATCGCAGCTGAAATTATCAGTCTAATCAAGAAAAAAACAATTACACTTACATGTTAAAAAATCACACTTCCGTGAAAAATTGTTTGTCGTTCAAATTAATTTTGTGTACCCTCGATAGTTATATCATGTGACATATTAATAAAACTAAAACAAGCCTTCCTAAAACTAATTTCATATATTGGCAAGTTTATTTGTTGCCTCGTGTTTGGCGTCAGCTGCGAGGGGCGATTTCGGTCATAGATTAAAACAATAATAGGGACAAAAGGCGGATATAGTAATGTTTTTATTTTTATCGTAAACAATGAATGTGATTTATTTGACTCTTATTGTTTTAGTCGACTTCAGAGCTAATTTGGAGGTGGATAGTTTTGAATCGTTCTATGTAGAGTTAAGCAACAAAGTCCTGGATTCTAAATGAAAAAAGTTTCAGTAAACAACAAAAATTGATAGTCAAAATTAAAAATAAGATCACTAAAAGAATGTTCGAGATAATAATTATATCTAATATTACACACAAACGCTTAATCGCCTTCATAAAGCTGAATCATCATCATTTTCGTACCATGCTCCAAATTAATATGGGATTGGTGCAGTATGCCTTGATAATATCGACAATACTGCTTAAGGATTTGACATTCCATTTTTACGACCGGTCTTCTGCCTGACACCAACCCGGAGACGACTGCTTTTTCAACCAGCTTAACGTGCCTTCCGAAACACAGAGGAAAATCTATTTGAAATAATTTCGGTCACCCATCCGAGTACCGACCGCGAACTTGGTTGCTTAACTTTCATGATCGTTACTTAGAACGCACGATCGCGGTCCCAACGACCTCCTTCCTCCATCCATATGATGAATAGGAGAGATTTGTACGTTTGTAACGACTACTGGACTGATCTCAAAAAGTCACCATTAGAATTATACCTACATTATTTCTGAGTAACGTAGGCTATATTTGATTAGGGGTCCACGTTCAGAAGTATCCCCGTGGCGGACCCTGGTAACGTAGTAGGGAAACTTTCTCGGCAATGTGTGGCTTTTGATGTCAAGTGTGTCCCCTTGGCATTCGAAGTTACATGTCATCGTCGAGTTGTTTTTGTTTCCCACCACGGCTAGTTCCTACCGCCGGCTCCCGACTAACGGCCGTCGGTGGAGGAGTGGCTGCTGGCCACCAATAGGTTTACTAGGTGGTAGACCCGTATTCATAAGCAGTTCGCTGTGTTGTTATGGATTGAAGGGAAAGGTAGCCAGTGTAATCACTGGGCATGGAGGGCATATCATCTTAGTCCCCAGGATGGCAAACGCACTTGCGGTGTTAAGTGATTTACACTTAATATTGCAAGTGTCTATAGGCGGCGGTGACCACTTAACATCAGGTGGGCTGCAAGGTTGTTTGCCATCTCGTAACATAAAAAAAATAGGTGCACAGAGTGCCTAGACGGGCACCGTTGGGACGGTCTCGGTGTAGTTGCGCAGATCCCGGGCCGTCCCATAATAGCGCACTGGAGGTCAGGCCGGGGAGGACGTTTAGTGGGTATGGAGAGAACGCCTTTACCTCGAGTCCCACATATCCATTGCGGGGTTCCCCTTTGGTTGACCAACAGTTATTAAACAAATTTACAGATAACAAGCAACGAAATGCAAAGTTATCATTTCGCAAATCAACGTTCCATTTATTTATGTTTCACAAACTTTACATTTCATAAAGTAATTTCTTCATATATTGTCATTTTGCAAAATAACATTAGTAAACTTTTCCTAACACAAATATCTTAAACGACAAAGATCTATTGACCAATTTTTATTTAATAATATGGTTACTTAGTCTAAAGACATTAGGCAATTTATGGTATGGCTCCGTATCATTTCTTAACTTTTCATACTAAAAACATAAGAATTGACCATTTTTTCTTTAATAATATGGTTACTTAGTCTAAAGACATTAGGCAATTTATGGTATGGCACCGTATTATTTCTTATTTTTTCATACTAAAAACATAAGAATTATAAAAATACAAAGAAATTCTTCAATCATAGTTTATTAGTGCCATTCGGTTCGCCCAAAAATTTTGCGATTGCTTCTTGAATTCTTGCTTGCTACATGGATGCTTGCATTGCATGCTGTATGCTTGCTTGCATTGCATGATGTATGCATGCTTGCATTGCATTATGTATGCATGCTTGCATTGCATGATGTATGCATGCTTGCATTGCATGCTGTATGAATAATTGGATTGCATGCTGTTTGCCTGACTGCGAGATGCTTGCCGGGGGGTGCAGGGGGGCTGGCCCCCCTGCTCGGGGGGGTCGGGGGGCCTGAGGCCCCCCTCTGTAAAGAAAAACCATAAGTACGAAAATAAACCTAGGTTAGGTTAGGTTAGACTTGTGACCACGCATAGCGGAGCGAGCGAAGCGAGCGTAGCATTGTATTGCTTGCTGCATGCTTGCTTTGCTGCATGCTTGCTTGCATGCTGCATGCTCGCTTGCATGCTGTATACTTGCTTGCATGCTGCATGCTTGCCTGCATGCTGCATACTTGCTTACAAGAAAAATCGATATTAAAAATCGTGGAATAGTTTTCTGGGTTAGGTTGACTTGAATACAGCGCACAAGCTGAGCGAGCGAAGCGAGAGTGCCGCGGGAGCGGCCGTCAAGTGCCAGAAGCGATTTTAGGGCGTTTTCACTGTATTTGAAAAATAGCAAATTGAAATTTTAGTAAACAAAACGTTTGTAATTGAAATTTAGTCAAACAAATTATTTGTAAAATAACATTTTTGGTTTTTGTAATTTGTTAATTTGAAAAATAGCAAATTGAAATTTTAGTAAACAAAACGTTTGTAATTGAAATTTAGTCAAACAAATTATTTGTTAAATAATATTTTTGGTTTTAGTAACTTGTTGATATGTCAGTATGTCTTTTAAAAATTTATTTAACAATGCATTTTTGAAATGCCTGCTTATCATATGCATGTTTGCGTTTTGATGCCCTTGTTAAAGCATTAGTTTGCGAAATGAAACATTGACAAATGTTGCTTGCGAAATGGTAATTTGCTAATCAATTGTGTGCGAAACATTAGAGAACCCCATTGCGGTTGGCACCACCCCGTAGGGACGACACGTAAATGCATTTGACCTCCCCGTCAAAAAAAAAAGTAATGGTTTGACTATAAAATATTTTTAATAAACTTTTAATCGATTCCGTTACGCGTCTAAATACAATAACTTAAGAGCAGCTAATACCATAATTCGGTACAACTCAAAGCGATCACCGCTCGAGATTCAGTCCGATGTCACCGATCGTATATTGTCGCCTGAGATCGGTCCGATAGGCTGATAAGACCGCGAACTTACTAATAAGCGGAGCGGATGATATAGCGACAATCTGTATATCAATGGTGACAAGTCTCAATGTTAAAAAGAAGACAGTTGCAACATATTTTCTGCCCTTCCGACTCGAACGTCTTTAAAGATTCTAATTGGCTAACTCATCGGCGACTCTAATAAGACTTCTTAAAAACAACTTCGGCGATCCTGTGAAGGTCATCTACGGTCAATAGCAATAGTATCCTGAATAGTGTTTTGAACTAGATATCTTATATCGTTACAATATTGAACATTCATAGTGGTATAAAGCTTATTGTCAACAACTTAGATTCAATTATTATAATTTCAATTATTATTTCATTCAATTATTATAGTATATCTGTAACATATTTTTGCTACAGACTTTTCTCTAGTAGCTTTCTATAATTATAATGTAATGTGTATGAAATTTTTAGTGTGTTGTCAACATCAAATTTATATGTAGATAACATTTAAAATATATTTTATATTTTGTGTACTTACACGTGCACAATTATGTGCCGTCAATGTAGGCCGAAAACAAGCAATAATCATCTCAATGATATCAATTGACATTGATTTCGTAAAAGCTTATAAGAGTCATGCGAACTTAGCTTGCCATCTATGCCTTAAATGATCTCAAAGCGCACCTAAATAAACAAACAAAACTAAGTGTAAGTGAATAAAATATTAAGGTATACGGATGCTTCACGATTTTAAAATTAAGACAAAAAAGTCCTGTTATCGTGAGTTCCTTTTTTTTGTCTTTCTGCGCTGTGGCGGTGACTCCAAACAAACCCATAGACACAGTGGACCACAGGTTACCACAAATTGTCAAATTTGCTCAATCGATTTTGTCCTTTATAATACACTTATTAAGCTTGAAAATCAAAAGAAAGAAAGTTTTGGGTAGTCTGATCTGCTGTTGCTTGTTCACGTATTCTACATACAATCATGGCTTCGTTTGTTCGTGAAAAAAAAATACTCTAACAAATTAACAAAAATTCAATAAAGAAACGAAAAACCAATATTCCATTTACTTTCGCGTCGATGAATAAAGAAATTGTTATTGCAATTGTAATTTTACTTTCACATAGAAATGGCAATATGTTCTCTACCTTATCTGATGTCATTTATAGGATTAGGGCTAGATGAGACAGATATCGTATAGATGGGTGGTTGGACACCAAAGAATGTTTGAGAGAAATCGTTCAATGAATTTCTTGCTTTGTTTTTATGTTAATTGGGGATAACCTGTCCGACTAGTCAAGTCAAACTTCCGTTGTATGTCTACGGGTTAAGAATCACACATAACGTGGGCAACACTGGAGTGTGAACTTTTAGATCAGTTATACAAATAGACTTGTTACACCGGACCGTTACGTAACTGAAGTCTAGTTTAGAAGAGGACAGAGTTACAAAGTAGGAATTGCGTTAACCTCAACAACTTTATTAAAACCACCATGGCCTATACAAGTGACAAATGCAACAAAGTGTTTCTGCGAATAACAACCCCAACGCTTTGATAGGACGGTCGCCATGGTGCTTCCATGGTGTTATATCAGTAATATGGCAGTTTCATACATTAAATTCTTTCGTTAGGCGTTCGTGGAATCTATTTCCCACATTTCTAGGCACCCTGGAACTCACTATTATCATTATTTTACATTTTTCCTTCTACTTCACAAATGATTGCACGCAACATTATTGTAATCGTATTTTTATTAATTTAAATACTTCGGCCAAAAGCTTTTTAATAATTAATTTAGGAGTTCTTATTTTGGTCCGTATTTCAGTTGTCCAGCCACGCAACTCATATGCTTAATTTTGCTATCGCTACGCAGAACGCACTCCTACAATTTTTGAAGCAAAAAAAACTGACTCGGTTTCACAAGAAACTAGGTTTAATACCAAAATTTGTATTACGTGACGGTGTCAATCTAAACACTTATTATCCCAAAAGAAATTGAATCGTGAAAGTTTACCTTTTAAACAATTTATCTGACCAACATTCACTTTCAAACGCCTTACGAATTCGCAAGGAAAACCATAATATTATATCGATTGCTGTACCAATCGACATGTTATCAATTTGTAATGCTAACAGTAAAATGACGATGATTGGATGGAGCCCATACAACCGCAGTCTCCAAACCGCAAACCACCACTAGAATGGGCAAGACGATCCTCAGGTCACGTGCCACAGTGGCTTTTTGCAGACAATCTGTGACATAACGGATGTCGTCGGCTGGAAACAAGACCTCCTTAACGAAGTGAAAAAAAAATGTCTATTACCTTCTATTGCTGTGGTATTAACTTCGTTTACACTTTTTGCTGTTGCGTTCGCGGTAGCCGTCTAAATGTGTGAAAGAAGCATCTTTCAGGAATTAAATAAAATTTGATAATGCTTGGTATTCAAATAGATGATTCTGCTATATCGTAATGATTTAAGTTTTAAAGTTTTGTCATCCAAAAGTACCTTACTTACGAATAAAAGTTTATGTAGAACTAAAAACTATGAAATTATTAAAATAATATAATATTACTTCCATGACCAAAATGTAAATTTCGTAATGTTGTTTAACAAATTTATTTACAACCCAAGTATTTTATGTACATATCAACCAGTATTACATTATTATGTAAAACCAATATCTGTCCATTTGTTTGTATTTTACCGAAAACGAAAATAAAGATTTGTACGAAAGGACAACCTTATTGATAAAAACGAACCTCTTCTAGGTAACCTTAGGAGGGCTGCAACGCTTCCCCGCGATGCACCCTGGGCAACGTCTAGGGCCTCCACAGACGGCTGACGTCGGAATACGGAAGGACCCTTTTCAGGGCCAGCGGACCTTTGGGTCGTGGGTTGGCCGGCCGATAGGCTGGTGGGCTACCTTGAGAGAAATTCGGTGACCTGTCGCTCCTAACACGCCTCTGCTCTCAGCGAAACCAGCTCCTGGTGCCGACACCACACAGCCGGACCCAATCAATCGTGCGGGACCAGTATGACGGGTGGCTGCGGCTTTAGGTAGGGGGACAGATAGCTTAGACATTGGGCTTGAACTGCGCTGCGTTTCACCCAAGCCACCCTTGGCACTACTATAGGGGACGCGGGTAAAGGCCCTTTTCAGGGGCGGTGGAGCCTTGTGCTCGCTGGCGACAGGCCATTTTGTTTGTCATGATTTTATATGTTTGGATTTTGTACCAAATTGAATAGAAGATTAAAGACAAGAAAAAAACCGTCAAATTAGAATTATAGGGCTTGGATAAATTTGTCGTGATCAGTCCTGTGTAGCTCAGAGAAAAGAGCCAGCTCGGAAGACTTAGCTCGGCTGCTTTTGCTGTAAACCAAAATTATATGTATTACTGTCTGATGTTGAGTTGAGTTGAGTGAGACTTGCCGTCTCAACATCAGACAGTTTTGCAGTGAGGCTTGTATATTTCAGTAACTTCCATAGTGTTCTATCATAATTATGGTATGTTACTGAGGAGATCAGCAACCGATATTTCACTGAGATTTTCAGGACATTTTTGTATTACAAAAGAGAGCCGTACGCGCCATTCATAAATTAAGACCTCGTGACTTTGATTTTGAGCATTCGCCCGGATTGCGAAAGGTTGCGGGTTCGAGTCCCGTCTGAGTCTTTATCACGACAGGACTTTTTTCTTGTATTTTTTTATTTATTTAAGTATATAAATTTCAAACATTTATGATGATTTGTAAGTACCACCTGTACCTTAAGGACGCTGTCAAATCTTACCCTACGAGTAATGTATGACCTCGGAACCTCTTGTTTCAATTGGCAAACGAACTGGGATGGTACTTTAGTAATTTGTAATTAGCGAGGCTTAAACACTAAGCTCTACGTGGCTTAAAAACTTTAGTCACCATATTCATCAGTGTTTTAGCTATGAGCATCCGCATGTCATGGTACGAATTTTGAAACTTCTTCATGTTTTGTATGAAGCTTTCTTTAAACGTAAAAAAAGAGTAGTATTTTATGCTTGACGTCGTCACTTGACCACAAGCTCGTGTCAAGTAACAGTGTCTCGTTTTTCTTTTTATTGGCATCATCTATGCGGTTTAAATCAATATCCGCTTCTTTGACTAGGAGCGCAACTTTTTAAAATGATTTCTTTTCTATACATCTCGAACTTGATAATATCAAAGATGGTGCCTATTTTGTTAGGTACATGAATAGGATAATTTGAACGTCCGTTACAATCGTCAAAATTTTTATCTGTAAGTGGGTGTGTCAGTCATCATTCGTTAGACGCCCATATATATAAGTAGGAAATAACTCAACAACGCCCACATTGACGAAAACATCACAATGCATCCTCTCTTTTACAATCAAGTAGTGAAATCATTAAATATTATTTCCCCTGTTGCCTGTCTACTTAGTAAATCATGATTTTTGTACCGTAAATGACATCAAACTATTATTAGAACTCCAGTTTGTTTTTAATTAGAATGATTTGATATTTCCGCCTTTGAACATGTTTTGAAATCGCATAATGGGATACAATTTTCATTAGGGCCCTTATAATTCCTGCTTTTGTTAATAATTTCAGTAATTACGTCGAATTAGAAGCTCTCGGTACACGAATTTTAATTATTAGGTAAAGTTTGTGTGCATGATTCATTTATGTTAGAAAGTAAATTAAATTCTATTGCCGTGCATGGGACGTGGGAATTTCTTTGAAATTTTATGCAATAACCGCAATGGCACGAATATACAGTGTGACACACGAACTATTTTAACTGCACTCTATTGTCGTAAAAGAGGTATCGTTATACGTGTGGCAAAATGAATAAACGGCGAAAGTTGGGCGCGACCAACACGATCTATTTGATACCTTACTGCACAATGAGGCTTGAACAGTGGACAGTGTTGACGATACTCAGACGATTTCACTTTTACTATGGTTTTGTTATTGATAGATAACGCTCATCCTACATTGTGGTTTGTTGGCATATTTAACTTAATGTACTCTTCCTTGTTGTACCTACATTTACCTCTGATAATGATAGCCGGATTCTTTCCTTCTTTGACAGAGAAACTTTTGACCTTTATCACCGCTGAGGTACTGTCTTCTTTACCATTAAAACAGTACTGCTGATAAAATGGCGCCAGACTTTGATCACCTAGTGGTAGCTAAGAGAAGGACTTGAAAAACAAGTTCTATCATCAACCAAACCCTACACTAATTTGTACTTCCTTGGGGATTGGACCTCAAGGTCTAACGCTATAAAATTTTCCGGAAACTATTTCGAGACTATGGCCTTTTAAATAATAATTAAAATTGGTTAGCAACTTTTGAAGATATCTACGCATAAAGTTGGAACAGTTAGAAAAAAATAATATTGTGATTACGTATTTTCATGATTCTAAAAAAACTACTGAACCGATTCATGAAAATTTTTTTGGGAGCAAATAGCAACTATTCCGCATCAAAAAAAGAAGAATCACTAAAATTGGACTAGAAATCTCGGCGTAATCGGTGTACATACACAAAAAAACATACCAACCGAATTGAAAACCTTAGGATAAAAGATGAACACCGCTCTGCTCGCTCAGTTTATCATACGTGTTTCCAATGGAGAGGGTCCGCTTATAAATATAAACTGATGAAATCGAAAAAAGGTACAATACACAGAGATAAAGGAAAATTGTTACCAACCTTGAACATGATTTACTTACAGTTTCTAAATAATAAAATAGTACTTTTATTTAGTTAATTAACTAAGCACGTTTGTCTGGATGTATTATTCGTAACTTGTTCATATTTTTCATTCCACAGATAAGTTAAGGTTGTTAAATGTAATGTAAAGCTTGCATAATCTTCGATGATTTGCTTACAATATTGTATAGCTTAAACAAACGCATGTCTCGTTAATGGATTTAAGTGTTGATAAGATCTTTGGCTGTCACGTCCCTAATATATTTTCCAAGGAAACGATGAACTAATAAGTGGCTGAGAGAATCAGGTAAAGTGAATCACTAGACATGAGTTGCAAATTTATTGACATAAGCTCTGGAATACAAAGCAGGCTTAAAGGCGTGTGGCTGAGTGTGATTCATAAAAAGCACGAGGTATGCAAACGGAAGTAATAAAAGGAAAGAATTTCGTGAACTGATAACATCATTGAGCATAATTTATTACCCGTAAAGTGAGAAGTAGGCATTTTGTACACATAAATGGAATTCTCCTAAAGCTAATACTTTGTTAAAAAAATCTCAATTGTATTACTGTATTTTTCTGTATTGAAATTATTTGCAATCAGAACATGAGATCAAGGAATTAGCCAAAAAAACTTCCTTGACCCGTGTTAAGAACTTGGCACTTACTGGACTGTCTTAAGATGATACGGATCTGAACCCTTCGGAAGGGTGAGGTCAAGAGTCAATATTTGCAAATATAAGACGTTATTTAGATGCAAGACACGATCGTCTGGCCTCAAGGAGGCCTTTCGGCCTTCTTATGCAAATCTGGCCATATCTCCGACTATTCACTAAGAGGTTTATTTGGCGACGTCCTTTGAAACTCTTCAAAGTGGATGCATTAAATTTTTCATAACTGCCCACTCGGTAGCGGAGAACGCTTCCACCGTTTTATTCGGTCCAGAAATTCTCGTATTTGTATTTGCTTCATACAATTTCGTATTATCTTCTTACTGCAGGGAATGGGTTGTAGAAAGTTAGACACGTTTGAAAGAGTGAAAGAATATGTGGTTAGGAACATTTTTCAAAATTGGTCGTATTAACAGAAAAACACGCGCCCTTTCGGTTACCTCAGGATCTAGTCAGCACCTTTCAATTAATGCATCGAAAGCGGTATGGATTGAAAATGTGGAGATATTACTTTTAGGTTGCTTTTAAGCGGCATTTAAGTAATTTTTTACATTTATATCAGCCTCGTTAATTTTTCAAACGTGATGTTGTTTTAAGAATATAATGAATATGATAAATTGTTAGACAAATGAGCAATAAGGTAAAAAGTTAGCGCACGTTCCACCAGTCAATTAAGATATAATCCTGGTCACGTTTTTAAGATACAAATGCCTTCGTATCAAAATATTTCCCTTTTTTGTCGGCTTTGACCTCTCACCCACCTGTTAGTAGTAAACGAATTGAATTAAAGTATTGCATGTTAGAAGGCAGTAATATTTGAGAGCTCGTGGAATAATGATATCAAATATTTCAACAGCCATTGTTATTGTCAAGGGTGAGAAGATAAGTTAATAATATAATGACGTATTATTGCTCCCTCTCTGTCTATTCGACTATTGCCACAGTTTTAACTTACATAAATTACAAATTTAATTGCAGATACGGTAACCTTATTTTCATAGCTATAAAGATAGAAATCGCTCGTCTTAACTCGTGTGTATGGTCTCGATCTAGACAATCGTGTTGTTATTATGTTTATGGTGTAATGTCAAAATAAAATGTTTGTGCTCTTGTAAGCGCGTCATTAATTCGAAATTTATTCGTATTAAGTTACGTGAGTACACTTTTATAGTGTACAAGGTGAAATAATTTCAATAATAATATCATATTTCGTTATGATTTATGTATGATACGAGTTTTCAATGTTAACGTTATTCTATTTTAATACTAACCAAATTCTTTCGTGATGTAGTTTCTTTTTAAGATTATTATGTGATATAAAGTAATTAAATATATTCTAAAAATAACTTATAAACAAATTTTAAGACAGAAAAGAGACATAGAGCATAGCTGATTATCCAGCCGAATTTGTAACGCTTGTTCAGAGATATAACTTACGAAGACCGCATTCAAACAAGACTACAGTTTCTTTACTATTTCTGTTGGCTGCAGACTGTAACAAGCGTCACCGGAGGTTTTCGAAAAGTGGAGACCTTCGTCCTCTAGCCTGTAGGATAGCGGCCGGCCGTAAAAATCGAATAACTGTAACTAACTGTCCAAAATTTACGCATGTAAAACTGTGATTTTAAGTATATTGTTACTATCTATGGACCTGTAATGATGTTTTGAAATCATCACGAAATTGTAAGCTGTGGAGTTTCTTTCGCCATTTCTTCTACATCTCAGCATAGTAATAATTATTTAAGTAAAATAACTATTTTGTCTCGAAATTGTGGTAGGGTTTTAACTATTTAAAAGTACTTAGCAAAGTTCATTTAAATGAAGAGCTTTTTCATTTATTTTTTTCAATTTCATGCCAAAACGTTTTGTCAATATAAAGACATACTGCACCTACCGCAAAATAAATTAGTAGCATATGTTAGAATCACAGAACATAGATATAAGAGGTTAGAAGTATAATGATGTCAGTTTTGTACGGGGACCGGTGTCGCCTCTCGCACACGAAGACACATATTGTTCATATTGTGACTACATAAAGCATCGCCCAGCGATTCGTTACAGAAAAACTTTAAAAAATAGGTACTAAGTGAAAAATTATTATATTCAAATACATACCTTATTTCAAACAGTTTAGGTTTAGTTTACTACGTGACTGTGCACAACGCTTACGGAATTCGAACAAGCCTGTCTACGGGGCTGCCAGAAAGAACAAAAATCTGCACGACGTTTCAATAATTATGTAAATTAAATATGACATGACAATCATTTGTCCCCTTTACTATAACAAAAAATATAATTGTTCGATATTTCTATGAGTAAAATAATAATGTAATTTATTTATTTATTTAATTTTGGAAAACTAAAAGCCAAGATATAACACTATATAAAATTGTTCAAATATAATTATGTAGCCATTAATAGGTTCGTACTTTGTGTTACAGATTTTGTTGTAATGTAATTCAAATTCAAATTATTTAGTGCCACATTTAAATATTGGTAATGAACCTCATCATCATCAACAGCTAACATAATGTCAAGCCTACCACACATTAGGGGCGATTAGGCCTTAGTCAACCACGCTGGGCAAGTGCGGGTTGGTCGACTTCACGCACAACCTCATGCGCCCTCCAGACTCACGCCGAGAACCCCCGAGAAGCGTGAATGTGATTAGTTTCTCGCGTTCTCGTTTTCGGGCTCGCCTGTTTTCCGTGCGGTGTCGTTTTTTAAACCCGCTTCAAAGGGTTTTTTGGGCGAGAAAAGAGAACCGTATCACATTCTCGTTCGGCCTCACTGCGATGTAGGAAGTGATTTCCTTCGCATGTGTGTGCTTTGCATTTATTATTTTATTAATCTGAGCTTTGAACCAGGGCCTGTCTAAATAATTAATTTTATCTACACTCATGCTTTAAATCTTCTATTTAAAAATTGATTTTGTTTCTAATTTTTATATGGCATGTTTAGTTATGATCGAAATTTATAGCAATTCGTTCAGGTTTAAGTCCCGTCTCAGCACTTATCCATGACAGGATTTTTTTCCATGTTTTTCATTTTCTATTTAATTTGGTATCCTTTATAAAACATTCTAAACAGTTTATGCCAACATTAAAACAACCAATATCCTAGTAAACATTATAATATCATCCAAACGGATGATATAATTATAATGTTAGGTTGTACTAAATTTTATAATATCACTCCGTCGCTTTTTCGATCCTACAAACTGCTGTGGTTTACTGTAAATACCTTAGACAAAGAATCCTGTAGACTTGGCATGAGTTTTGACAGCTAGTGTAAGAAGGATAGATGTATACAGATACCCATAAGAGTGAAAGAGTACTCATTATAATTTTTGTCCTTGTCAGAGTTTCACTTTTGGCTTATTTGACACAAAATTTTGGTGTCAAAGAAACGAAACAACAAACTGTTGGTGATAGTAAATATTCAAAACATTTGTGTTTACAAAGTGTTGTTATCAGTGTGTAAAACGTACAAGTGTTGGAAACTATATCCTGCTTGTGATTGTTACAATGCATTGTTGTGTAATCGGCTGTAAAAGCCGTAGCTACCGAAATTGCGAGAAAATAAGTTATTACTCGTAAGTACGAAAACTACTTTAAATTAGTATTTTATTGGCATTATACAATAAAGTTTAGATTAAAATCGAATAATGTAGGATCTCAAACATGATAGAAAACTAAAAAAATCATTAAAAATTTGCTTACGAAAATATTGTTATTGTCCAATAATTGTCATAGAAATCCGATCAAATTTAGAAGTTTAGTTGTAGTTGTCAATTGCTATATAATTTGACTGTCGGAGCGTCATTTTGTAGATTTCTTATTTTTCTGGATTATACTGTAGTTTAGGGATACCAGTAATATAATTTGAAGCTGTCCTTGTTGTTGGGTAAATACAAAGATTTAAGTTAACTTAATGTTTCAGATTTCTAGGACTTAATATTCATGGATATTCAAGCACGTACTGCTGGTCAATATGTAAATACCATGAAAAGGACATCGCCAAAAACGTATCACACTAGGCATTTACGTTTTACCGCACTATAAAAACCAATAAATTCTTGGAATTATCGTTGTCGTTATTTATTTACATTCACGGATATTCAAGCACGTACTGCTGGTCGAGCTGTAAATACATACCATGAAAAGAAGTACCACCAAAATCGTATTATACTTTGTATTTACGTTTTACCAAGCTATAAACGAATAAATACTTTGAATTGAGTGTTAGGCGGGATACCATGGCGTCTCGACGTCGATCTTTTGGTTTTAAATTTTTTTAATATCTTTTTATGATTGTTTATTTCTTTGATTATACTCGTGGGCGCCACGAGGATAATCAAAATAATAAACTAAGTTTAAAGACTGAAATCGCACTACGTAAACAACTAATGCTAAACACCATTGGATAGGCAACATTACCTACCTCATTGTGTTTAACATTTGTTGTTGTTTCTATAAGCAACGAGGAAATATAAAAATCGACTCCTTCTATTATTAAAGTCGGTTATAATGTAGCCTATATTGTCCGCACCATAATATGAGAGATGCTAGAGAGATTGCTACTCTACCAGGGATTTGAACTCGGACTGCTTAATGTGCTAGCTAGCTTTACAGACCACTCCACCACGACGCACGGCGCACTTCAAAAATCCTATTGTCGTCCATCCAGTCATGAGAAGGGAGATGAACTCGAGAGTACACACATTTTTCAAACATTTCAAAATAAGGCAATTCAAAATATTTTAAACATTTAATGGGGTAATATTTTAAAAACCTGGCCTCTTCTGTTGACGTCAGTCACTTCTGTCACTGTCATGTCAACTCTCAGTCTATCCCTTACAGGGTGTACGCGGATGCCCAGTCTACAGGATTCTTTGTCTAAGGTAAATACCTGTAAATACCAAAGCCGTCGCACTGTCAAAGTCATCCATTTCGCATAACGGTCGAGAACGCAAGTGAGAAGTTCGCGTGAGTGTAGATACCATCTCGTTTCTCGGGTCAAGTCTCGGCGAGACTACTCGCCGAGACTTCTCGCGTGAGTCTGGAGGGCCTATAAGAATTTCTTCATAGGTGTGTGCAGGTTTCCTCACGATGTTTTCCTTCACCGTAAAAGCATCGATTAAACATACATATGAATTCAAAATTTGAAAACACATTGGTACGTGACGGGGTCGAACCAGTGCCTCCCGGGTGGGAGACGACGCTCTTACGCACTACGCCACTGACGCTTCCCGATGGTAATGAACATATCTACAATCAATCAATTACAAAAAGAATCTGTTACCCATCAGTCGCCTTCAAGATGTTACACTCACTAATACTAAAACTAGTCAGAAATTTTGAAACATTTTAACTAGTAAAATTATAATATTTAGACTATCACAATAATTCAGCGACATATTATTGTTTGTTTTCATTATAATGTAAATAGATTTTGTTCATTGTGATAATTTCAATATGTGCGAAAAATAACTAAAACGAAGTATTATTTACAAATCAATAATATATAACTTTTTGAAAGTTATAATTACAAAGCTATTTCCATTCTTATAAAGTTCAAACAAGTTACAGGTAAAGATATTAAAATATAAACTAATAATTATATTCATAAAGAAATCTAAGAAAATGTCATCACAAAATACCTTTAAATTTAATTTATCTTGCAAATTAAATTTAAAGGTATTTTGTGATGAGTGATGACAACATTCAATTAGGGATGGGGTAAAATATCAAGATATTATAAATAATGTCGATAGAATTAAAAAGGACGATTTACTAACCAATGTCTGAAACTAAAATAAGACATTTTAATTAATAGTCTCTTTATTTCTTTATTACATTTTGTTTACGACTTGAATTCAGAGGTTTTCTTGTGGAAAGTTTCGACTCTGAAGAATTACTCGCATTAACTTAATTTTTTACGTTTTTACGTAAAAATTAATACGTTTATTTTTATTCGAAATTACAAATTTATAACGGTAGGTTATCACACACGTCTCGCAGTAGGAATCGATCTCGAATGTAGTGGCGCCGCAGGCGGCGTGTCCGGTGAATTAACAGGTGATCGTAATAATTGCAGCCTGGTCATCGGATGGTCACTAGATGGCGTTAACACATTTATATATAATCCTAATAATAAATAATATAGTAGGGTTAAATAAGAAAAAACACTATGACTCATCAAAAATAAATTTATTGCTTCTTATAATATTTATGTCCTTAGCTTCGTTGCACATTTTCATACGAATGAACAATTTTGAAAGACATGCTACTGCTCTAAATGATACACTATTGAAAATTTTAACTTGGTTTAAAACTAAACATTCTATGAGACATTTACTGTAAAACGAAATTCTATAAAATTTCTGTCTGCGAAACAAGAGTACACAATTTCAAGGTACACAAATTACTTCAGCTTTGGCGCTTTCCAGCGGTTATTGTGGAATAACGATATAAAGCGTGTCCTTCATAATCAAAACTACACTCGTCAAAAAAGTCTAAGCAACACAAATTATTTACAGGATCTGCAAACCCAGCTGGTTCCATTTTTATTACTAAACAAAAGTTCAATGTTTTTTTGTTTTCGTTTTCCTCACTAACGCGTCAGATGAATGTTAAAATATTATTTATAAAACATCATCATCATCATCATCATCATCATTTCAGCCGAGAGACGCCCACTGTTGGACATAGGCCTCCCCCAAGGATCTCCAAACCGGTCGGTCCTGCGCTGCCCGCATCCAGCGGCTTCCCGCGACCTTAACTAGATCGTCAGTCCACCTTGTGGAAGCCTACCATCGCTGCGTTTCCCGGTACGTGGTCGCCACTAGAGGACCTTTACGCCCCAACGGCCGTCAGTCCTCCTCGCAATGTGCCCTGCCCACTGCCACTTGAGGTTCGCAATTCTTTGACCTATGTCGGTGACCTTGGTTCTACTGCGGATCTCATCATTTCTGATATGATTCTCGCCCTTTGGGTGACCTTGGGCCTTCTTGTGAGGCCCATTGTAAGCGGCCACGTTTCGGTTCCATAAGTCATCACTGGCAACACACACGAATTAAAGACTTTCGTCTTGAGACACTGCGGTAGATGGGCCGAGAATATGCCGCGTAGCTTCCCGAACGCTGTCCAGCCGAGTTGGATTCGACGATTGACCTCTTTCTGGAAGTTGGACTTACCCAGTTGGACTGTTTGTCCCAGGTAAACATAATCGTCGACAACTTCCAGTGTAGAGCTTCCAACCTTTACAGGAGTGGGTGCGACATGGATATTAGACAAGATTTTCGTCTTATCCATGTTCATTTTAAGACCCATTTTTTGGGAGACTCTATAGAGATCGTCGAGCATTGTGCCCAGGTCTTCCAAGGTCTCAGCCATAACCACGATATCATCTGCAAAGCGAAGGTGAGTCATGTACTCGCCATTTATGTTGATGCCAAGTCCTCTCCAGTTCAGAAGCTTAAACGCGTCCTCTAACGCAGCTGTGAACAGTTTCGGTGATATAACATCACCCTGTCTCACGCCTCGCTGGAGCTGTATGGGTTTTGAATTCTGGTCCTGAAGGCGAACTGACATAGTGGCGTTTTCGTACAGTGACCGCAACACTTGGATGTATCGGTAGTCTATGTGGCACCTCTGGAGTGACTGAAGCACTGCCCAGGTCTCGACAGAATCGAAGGCTTTCTCATAGTCCACGAACGCTAAGCATAATGGCAGGTTTTACTCCTCGGTCTTCTGTATAACCTGCCGCAACGTATGTATGTGATATATGGTACTGAAGCCTTTTCGGAATCCGGCTTGTTCGGGAGTCTGGAAGTCGTCAAACCTGCGCGCGAGACGATTCGTTATAACTCTTGAAAACAGCTTGTAAACATGACTCAGCAGCGTGATGGGTCTATAGTTCTTCAATTGGGCCCTGTCGTCCTTTTTGAAGAAGAGTCTCAACACGCCGCCATGCCATGCCTCTGGCGTTTTGCCCTCGAGTATAACGGAGTTGAACAGCCTCTGAAGAGCTTTCAGGACCGGTCGTCCACCTGCCTTCAGAAGCTCCGCTGTAACTCCGTCATCACCCGGCGCCTTGTTGTTCTTAAGCTGTTAAAGAGCTACACTAATCTCGTACAGGCTGACGTCCGGGATATCTTCGGTATAGTGTCGGGTTAATTTGGCTCTTGGATCAGTGGCCTGAATGAAAGGTGTGTGTGATGTCGCGTAAAGCTGTTCGTAAAAGTTTTCAATCTCGGCCAAAAGCTCAGGTCGTGATGTAACGATTTTGCCGTCCTCTGTCTTCAGCTTCGTCAGCAAGCTCTCTCCAAGCGACAAATCTCTAGGGAACACTTTGGAGCCTTTGTTCCGCTCAATGGCCTCTTTAATACGTTCTGTATTAAATTGGCGTATGTCGCGAGTTAAGTACTTGGAGATATGTTTGTTGAGCTGCCGACGCTGACGAGCATCTTCAGAAGACTGCAGAACCATCCCTCGTCTTTCCTCCATCAGCTTTAAGGTGGGCTCTGAGATTTTCTTCGCTTTTTTTGTACGGCTGGGTTTGAAGAGTTTTGAACCCACCGTAAGAACAGCTTCCACGAACCTGTCATTGTAAGTGTCCACATCTATGCAGTCCTCCAGGCATTCGAAGCGATTTTGCAGTTCGAGTTGAAAGCGCTCGGGGTTTTGGATCTGGATGGCTTCAGGGCGGAGCCTCTTCTCCCACCACGCTGGCCCAGTGCGGGTTGGTGGGGAGCGCCAGAGCCTCGTCTGTTGTTGGGCAGGGTGTACCGCGTGCAGGTGAGGTTGACTTGGGTTCCGTCAGATGTTGTTCGGAACCCCTTACACCCCTTTTATTATATTTATAAAACAAATAAACTAAATTAATAAATAAAAATCGCATAAAAGATCGAAAAAGTACATGTTACTTAGACTTTTTGATGAGGCGGATTTAGAGGTGGCGATTGAATCGACGTTGTTGTCTGAAAATATGTTTTTGCATCAATACATTTGTGTGTTTACTTTGATAGTATAATAATATAGTAAGTAATAGGAATCAAATGAGAATTGCTTATTCACATAAAAATATTTATCATAAAATACGTACCTGTGAGGGTTCAGAAATCAGGCGTATGATTTCTTTAGTTGGGACTGCCCCCGGTCTTAAAAGACGTTTTCCAGCCTTTTTTATTAGAAACATATTTTGCTCAAAATGGATGGAAAACACAGTAGGTACTTAGTTTAGTAGGTACCCAATCTATGCGACCTGTCGCATTTATCCAGGTTAATTTTGTACTCAGTTCCGAGGGAAAGCTAAAGAAACAAGTTATAATAACTATTTGTTATTATAATATAAATATACCTATTCAAACAATATTTATGTATAAAAGTTACTTCCCAGTTATAATTATTTTAAATGAACATTATTCATTTAAATGCAAATTTTCATCATGTTTTTTGTGTTTGATACTGTCACTGCAATAGATTTTCCAAATGGAGGTTTATCGATATATTAATTATGATTCTGACTTAGTACAACACTTTGTTTTAAGAACAGTCACTGTTCTGCACGAAACATTAAAGATTGCTAGCTGGACACTATGTCACACACATAGGTGACGTATTCAGCAAGCAATGTATATTTATTCGACGTCTTCATGATTTTTTCGATTTTAACAGTAAATATCTACTTACCGGTGAAAAGAAATTTTGTTACGAGAAAGATTACACTTTCTACTTTGCCTTTTGCAACTCAAAATGGCACAGGAAGGCATATTTGTCACAATTTTTAAATAAAATCACGCCTACAGCGCGAGGCGAACGTCAAATCGTGACTGAGAAGTGTCAAAACATGCAAATGGGTTCAGAAGAGCGTTCGCTCTTCTGAGCGACGCTCCTACCCCGCCCACTTACGCCTTCTAACCTCTTATATCTATGTTCTGTGGTTAGAATGGTCACTAAATTTCAGGCCGACTTTATATATTCTATTTTTATATTGTAAGTATGAAAAGCATGTCGAAAAAGTTTAATATGTCGTTCGGGAAGCCTTGGGTAATCAATCAAAAAATTTGAACCATTTTTCTGTTCTTATCTCGAAAGGCAGTGTTTGCTGACGATCAGGCAACTTCGCAAACAGAGTCCCTTATATACTAAAAGGATAATGGTAACTTCAACTACAGATTGAATGCGTTTTTATCAAAATAACCGGTTTTTATTGCAGCTCTATAAGTGTGCTTGAATCGCCCAACACTCTGGACCCTTGTTTGAGGAAACTTTTTTAATTTTATGAACAATCCATCCTCTTAGGAGTAATTTTCTCTTGACTCTCAAATGCTATACCCCAAAGTCATTTCCTTAGTGTCTGAGCGAGTATTATTAAATTTTGTATTGAAATACAGCAGAGGGTAAAATTATATTGAAGAAAGGAGACCAAACGCTTTATTACCAATTCCAAACGGACAGTAAAGGATATAATTATAAAAAGCAAAATCGTCTACATGTTCATCATATGGAAGTATCATGCCGATGCGAAAGTGAGTTTTTTGTTGGTTTGTTAAGCTTAAACGACAAAGCTAATGAACTGATTTTAATGTTTGGTATGGAGATATTTTGAGACTCTGGGAACTGAATAGGATACTTTTTGGCGCGATAATCGGTATTAACGAGAGCGAAGCCGCGGACGACCGCTAGTATGATATATTTACACGTTTGCACTAAATAATATATAATATATTTCTACGTTCACACCAATCATCTAGCCCAAATCAAGTATCATTAAGAACTTGTGTTATGGATACTAGATAACGGACAAATATACATAATAATCTAGATATTTCTTAAATAAACTTAAATAAATATATAAACAACCATGACTCGTGAACAAACATTTATGTTCATCACACTAACATTTGCCACTACCAGGAACCGAACCTGGACCGTCACATGTGTAGGCAGCGTTACTGACCACTCCACCACGACGGAGTCTAAATATCTAGCCCAAATGAAGTACATATCATTAACTTGTGTTATGGACACTAAATAACGGACAAGTTGAAGTAATAATTTAGATATTTTAAAAGTAAACTTCATTACCTAATACCTATATAAACTTAACATTATAAAACCCCACATAAACAACATTTTGAAAAATTTGTGGCCTGCATGCTGTCGTACGGTGTAGTAAATAGCCCTGAGATACATGCAGGTCACAATAGATGGGGGGACCTATGTAAAAATAACATTAAAACATTATAAATAACAACACCTCAATTTAAAAAAATACCTATATAAACAACCATGATTCGTGAACAAATGTTAATGTTCATCAGGATTCGAACCCGGACCACCCGATGTTTAGGCAGCGTTACGGACCACTCCACCACAGTCACTTCCGTTATTTATTTATTTTATTACAGGTATATTTTAATGATTATTAATAATTTTATATGGCCGTGTGATGCCGGCAGAGTACAATAACATTATCCCATATCCGCCAATGGGCGTTGTAGAAGGCGACTAATGGATCAGTAAAGGGGTATTGATCACCTTATACTCCATCCACCAATCTGTATTGGGCAAGCGTGGTGGACTACTGCCTAAACCTCCTTAGATAACAAGGAGAGGTCTCGTGTCCCAGCAGTGAGTCGAATTAAAAAGGCTCTTATGAAGAATAATTTTAGTTGGCAGATGTTAAGATTCATATTGATTCTTTTGAGAAGATAGACTTCGGGTAGATTCAATGACATAGAATTGAAAGTTCATACGTAAGAACGTATTTGTAATCGACCGTACAAATTGTCAATGAATAAAGAAATCCTGAGTTCGAATTCGATATATACGATGTCGGACTTAAAATCACCTAAGTAGTGCAAGATACAATCGCTTAAATCCTGGAACACATCTTCATTGGTATGGCGAACAGACTACAGGCTCATACTCTGTAATATAGCTCGCCGATATTAACACATAATGACTCGAGTGTTTTCAACTTGTGAACTGAATAGGAATTGCGCGGAATGACACCTCTTGGCTCTGGATAATAGCACAGCGGTCATAAATATTGGTTGCTGGTACTGGTATTGTCTCCAAGGTATTTTAAACGTAATGCCCAGATGTTTTGGAGTGAGACGTTGAGACGTTGCGTCTAGGTTGCGCTTAAATATTCGTAACTAAATTGAATAACTGGAATCAGAAAATTGAAAAGTTGAACTAACAGTAAAATATTTTTTTTTACACATCAGGTATGGCATAATTGGATGGACAGGCTCAGTAGTTTTATTTTTGCTCGAGTTAAATTGGCCCACGCATATAAGACTGCTTTGCTAATACATTGACTTCTGTGGCTGCCATTCCAACTTGAGCCAAGAACTAGAAAATACACTGAAAAAAATCGACCTGTCCCAGGCGGGAATCGAACCCAGCATCCTCCGCGATCCGGGCAGCAGCGTTAACCACTACGCTGCCAGGGCACTGCTTTCGCTGTCGAAATTTGTCAGTGCTTGGTGCTTATGTTTTTATGGTAAACATTGTTTCATCAAATCTTTTGTTTTCTCGTTATAAAAACATTTACGCGTTTGTTAACGAAGAAGTAACAAAGAAGTTTGGTAACGTTTTTCCAGTCTCAACATCTATCATCGAACGTGATTACGTGTGATGCTTTTTGGATTCTGCAATAAGAAATGTACAGTGGCGAGTACCGAATAATTATGTATCCATATTTGACAGGTCTTAACAGTGTCATCAGTGGGTACATAATTATTGCTCGTGACTGTACTATTCAAACAAATTACGCAACTGTTCATCTTCCGATGTAAAATGAAATAGCTCACAGCTTAATTTGTTTTGTGTACGCGATATAATTTGTTATCAGAATAATCTATTGAAGTAACTAAATCTCTAGAATTAGCTTTATTGCCCAATATATAAGCAATAAAATCGCCCATAGCCCTCTTATAGTGTTATAATAAAAGATCGTGGCATCTCAAGGGAATCATCAATTCTGGTTGGCTATTAATATTATATTACAATATCGAGCACCCTCACAGATTTGCTACTGATTGTAGCCATTTCTGACCGCCTGTATTGTCGTAAATATTAAATATTAATTGTAAGGGAAGGCACCTCTGGTAATATGAGGGTAACTACGATTCTCATTTGTTTTAAGTCCTTCAATAGCGGAATGTATTGTCATTCTACTTTTATTACGTTTACTTCCTGTTTTAACAGACTTTAAAAAAGAAGGAGGTTTTACATTTTACTGTTTTTTTTTGTATGAATGTTACCTGATTACTCCCTCAATTATGAATGGATTTTGATGATTCTTTTTTTGTTGGGTAAGTCAGTATCGGAAGTGATAGAGCTTTTGGAAAAAATCAGTAACATAAATATTTAGTAATACTACGTTTTGGTTTGTGGTTACTTTTAAGTTTAAATGATCGCTTAGTAGACGTAGAATAAACAAAAATATACATTCTTTCCACTAAATTAAATAGTACAAAAACATTAATTGTATTTTTTTTTCATATATGTAAATATATAAATAATGTTTTTGCTAATTAGGAAGAATCTACAAGTACCACAACCGCAGCATATCGCAGCGCCTAAAAATATTCGAGCATTGGTGCCGTGAGAATTGCGTCGCTGTAGCATTTAGCAGTTGCGTTGACTTCTTCTCCTTCTTAATTTCCTGTTATTCCCCGCTTGGCTATAAGGCTTGAAGGACAGCTTTCAATGCTTTCTGATCTTGTGCAGCTGTACACGCCTGTTGCCAGACATCTCTAGTGCTGGTAGCTCACAGTTATCTAAGCGTCACCAGGTCTCCTTGGGATGTCCCCTCTTTCGTTTACCAGTGATACATCATGTGAGAGCTTGTCGTGAAGGATGATATTCGGTCTGCTCAGGACGTGACCATTCCACCGCCATTTAAGGATGCGGATTTTATCTTCTAAACTACACTGATCACAGAGACCTCCAGACCTCAGTGTTTGTTATAGTTTTAGGCCAAAAGACCTTGCGTTGTGGCAACTACAAAATATACATGTGGTTGCGTTGTCGTTCGTTGCGAGCTGGCTAGCTGATATTACGCCGTGGCGCTTGTGCTTACGTCATGGTTACGACGTGGTTGATATCGGTTGCGTTTGACGGCAAAATGCGGTCCGTGTGACTCCTTATAGTGATCAATCTGATAATTAGTTTTAGAGTTAGGCACTTATACATTAAACTGTAAATTACGTACATCTAAGGACGATTCAACGATTCTTATTATTTCAAAAACATTTCCGATACACATCTTTTGTAAAATGACAGGTCCGGAAAGCTGCGAAGGGCAAACACCATAAAAAACCAGAACACGAACGAGAAATTAACATCGTAAAGGACTTCTGGGCGGCACAAAAACAGGGGGTTGCAAATTGCATCTTAAAAATACACAGGATCTATGAGATTAACTAAAAGGTAGCCCGAGGCTCGCTTTGATATCAACGACATTGGAGATCAAACAGACGCTGAATAAAAGACTGCTACAGCTTTTTAAGGATCTTCAAAAGTGAAGAGCATCTAAGTGCCTGATAATTAACTGGAATCATTCGCTCACCGTCTAGGTGGTAAAAGAGGTACTTGAAAAATATCAGTTATACATAAAATTCCATTGAATCCTTTTTAGAGAAATGTAAATGTAAACATTTGTTTCGCCATTTTGAATAACGAAAGGGTTCTCTTGAAGATGAGTAGATAAATCTGCTTTAGTTTTTTCATGGAATTTTTACTTTATATATTTTCTTTTGATCTGCTTTGATGTTTCATAAGCAAAGTTAAAAGTAATTTACTCTGTCATTTTTTTGTGTATTTGCACGTAGAAAATGAAGGCCTTATTACTCACAATTATTTATCTATTTATCTCTATGATGATTCGTCTGTGATTGCATTAGCTTTTAAATTCATTTCTTTTTACATTTCTTATTCTAGTCCATTTTGCGATGAGTACATCTACACAAAGCCGCGATTCACCCCCAATCATGAGATAAAATATTGTGTGCATTATTAGAAGTGGTTGTTTATTATGAATTATACTCCATTTAAAATATGTGTTATGTTGTTAAATCCACATCTAAACTAATTTATACTAATATCTAAGTGAAAATTGAAAATATAATGAGGCACAAAACTACGGGTTCGATTTGAAAAAATCATTCACCGGGAGAATGCTACATTTCACTAAGTAACATAACGCTATATTTTATTTAAATAACCATGCCTACGAAGTTGTGCGTGAAGCGCTAATTGGTAATAATCACTCTTTATATTTTTAGGTATCAACGATTTTATTTTATATTGTTAAAGTTACTAGTAATTACTTTTAAAAGTCTTCGGAAATCGTGACAGTATTTTATATTTAATGATATAAAAAAATCTAACCTCCGTAAAAGCAAAGTGAATGATTACACTAACGCCGTGTCATCTTAGATAAGGGCTTTGTTTAAATCTTCGAGCATTTTACACTAGTACCAAAATTGTGAAACAATTTGTTATAAGTGCTATCGATCACGATATAAGAATTTGCTGAGAAAGAAAAAACTTATTTTTTGTGAACGATATATTTTTTATTTGAGAGATTTCGATATGGCCTAAACGTTATAAAAATTAAATTGTAAAAGAAAGTCACTTTTATGAAACAATTGCGATATAAAAAAAATATTTAAAAAATTATTCCTGGAGAACACGGCAGTTATAACCCTAATTAAAACACTCTTAATAGCATCATCCTAAGCAATTTCTAAGTGATGCACATATTAAACCATTCCTTACACTGTTGAAAAAAAATATAAAAAATTTAAATAGGTTGGTAATCCACATGAAAAAATAAATAAATGTATTAAGATGCATACAGATAAGTACTTTTGATCACATAACGCATTGATATTATTTATATTGATTATGAAATATCAATACAAGTATCTTTTCTCAAAGCATAAGCTTTTAATGCATTTTTGACTTCTTGTTTTCCATGTTATATATTATAATTATAATAAATGAACAGTTTTTTAAGCTTTTCTATATCAAATTATGTTCAAAATAAATAAA
The DNA here is from genome assembly GCA_955850985.1 of Elophila nymphaeata. Classification (NCBI taxonomy): domain Eukaryota; kingdom Metazoa; phylum Arthropoda; class Insecta; order Lepidoptera; family Crambidae; genus Elophila; species Elophila nymphaeata. Next base: position 16,581,463 of record OY039079.1, read on the forward strand.
CCTAATTAAGTTGATGCCGCCCTAGTTCAACATTCCTATATTCTGTTGGCCACGAAACTAGAACGATAAATCTTCAGTTTTAAAAAATAGCAGGTGCATTAACGAATTTGGAACACATTTCTGATTTGTTAACCCTGCAGTGGTCGCGCGGATTACATATGTAATCCAGGGTGGTAAAAAAGTGAATATTTTGCATACCGTTCAAATTTGTTAGCTCAGACTCCACGTACTTTAAGTTCGATAGTCCCCGCCCCTGCTCAGTTGCGCTCGCGCATTGGTGACAGGTGGTTACTTTGGGAGAGGGTGTGAAAGCGCGTGGTCTACATACGTAATCCGCGTGACCTATTAGGTGAGTATTTTTTTCAAACTATTTTTTACATTTGATAGTAGTTGTATTGCTTAGAGTGCAGAATATGGATTGCATTGCTACGTATTTATGTTATATCGACTAATAGTATTGTAAACTATAATTGGTATTGTGATTTTGTAGAATAAAAATAGATTCCGAGAAAAGAGGCCCAAATCCAAAATCTTCACGAATGTGACCAAGTATCGAAATTTGGTGAAGAAGAATCAAGTTGTGATGAACAAGACCACCTTGAAGAGCAGGACTGCCACTCAGAATCCGAGCAGGAGGCGGATAACATACGCAAGGCAGGTCAAAATGAAGAGGAAAACTTAGTAAAACAAACATTATAATCGGGCTAAAATGGCGTTGATCTGTTTGAAAAAATGTGTTCTCTGTATGACGTATCCAGAAATTCGAGACGATGGCCTCTCACAATTTTCTGTGATTTGCTCAATCTAATTGGACTAAATGCCATGTGTATTTACACAGCGAAAAAAAACTATGAGACTACTATACGTCGTGAATTCCTCGTCTCGCTGTCTCTGGCAATTATGAAATTTCTTGCACATCAAAGGCTCGAATCAAAGTCACCGCCAAGGAGTTTAAGTTTCAAAATTAAAACATTTTGGACATCAATCAAGCCCCAGTTTCATCTTCTACTTCAGTAGCGCCTCGCACTTCTTCTATCTATTCTTCTGTGTATCGCTGTTTTCACTGCGGGCGCACACGTAATAAGATCACCCGTAGATGCTGCAATACAGCGTCAAATATATTTGTCGGGATTATTCGAGATATGTGTGCAATTAATGCTTAGAAAATACTAAATAGTTGCAAGTAAAGTTGATTTTTTGATCCCAAAGTGAATATTTTAGACAATTTTTAAGAAGTTTATGTTTATTTTTATTTTTAGTAATGAAACGTTGAATTTGAGCTTTTTTGCAGTTAATATTGAGTAGTAGATAAGTTTTCTCAAAATATTAATAAAGAAAACAGAATGAAAACGGATTTTATTTAAAAAAAAAAAACAAAACTAAAATGGTCTACATATGTAATCCGCGCGACCAGTTGCGTGACTTTTTGGGGCGCGACCACTGTAGGGTTAATAACTTTTTTTGAGTTGGCGACCGTGAAATAGATATAGACGATCATTAATTACCTAGGGAAGGTAGTTTGTTTTAGCCCGGTCACGGGAAATTTATATATGAGCCTTGCTATTAAGAGATTGTCTCTCCAGGGCATTTTGTGTCAAAAACTACATCGAAACATTAAGTATTCACCCAAAAACATAATTTAAACGATGATTGGATGCGCTCAAGGCTGTTTTGTTAAAGCTAATGAATCTATTTTTTACAGTCAAACGAATCTCTATAAGCCTTTGTAAACAAACTGTCAAGTGACATAATGTAGTGGGATCAAATGTCGGATTCTTGAAACAGGTGTGAGAATTTTTATGGGCTATTTGCATATCATCTGGTGAGTTAAGATCTAAACATTGTCACCTGCCGCCTTACACGTTAACAATGTTTGGGTAACGCACCTGACTTGATGAAATCAACGAGGTCCATCAGGTGGAATGGATCAATTTGCTTGACCATTTATTTCGGACATTTACTCCAAAATTTGTCGACTCGAGATGTACTCTTTGAGTTAATATTGGTTATGTTTATTCTGCTACAGAAGTGTGGCGAAAAAGATAGTACTTATTATTGTTTTGTAGTTGAAATTAGTATTTCAATTTAAATTCAAAGCAAAATTAAAAAAAAATGTATTTTTATCTTTCATCTTCATGTTATTGTATATTGAAATGACATGAAAAAGCTCTTTATTTGAATTGTCTTTGCTATGTACTTTTAAATCGTCAAAAGCCCTAACACCATTTCGACGAAATAATTATTTTACTTAAATAATTATTATTATGTAATTTGTATATTAATTATTAGTTAAGCCGTGTACATTGTTTTAGCATTGCTATTAATGTACCTAATAAAATAAAATAAAAAAGCAAAGTTGTTTAAAATAATAGTTTATGATTTTTTTAACAACCTTTGTAAATCGGTCTCTAATCTATTGGTTAGACCAAACCATAATAGCGGTTAAACAACTAGTCCATTGGTATCCCCAGAGATTGCGGGTTCGATCCCCCAAGAGTACAAATTAGTACACAGTTTGGTCGGTTGTAAGGTTAATGGAAATCTGCGTGGCTTGCAATCACCATTTTATCAGTTTTTTCGCTGCAATCAACAATGTAAAACAGTGTTGTGTTCTGATCATATCAGTGTCAAAATTTATCAGTGGACGAATAAGGTAAAATTTGTTCCCACCTTCATTCTTATCGTAACTTATATGAAGGCCACGAGCTTTTCCATCAAATAAAAAAATAGAAACTATGAAGACGTTCCTATATTTTAATGGTTTAGGCTAATTATTAATATCATACAGAAATACTTCAATAATGCATTCTAATAACACGTGCAGTTTCACATACAATACAAGATCCTTTTCCCACAATATGATTGATGTGAGAAAGTAGTTACTTTAATAGTGACATCAATAAAAATGTTGACAAACAAAAAAATACAACTTTCACCCACAATATACCTGCGTATCAAAAATTCCCACGTGTGATCTACCTGATAACACTTTTATTGTTAAATGACGCAATTCACGATGCGCATTTTGTGTCACTTTTTCTACTAGCACGCCCACACGTGTGGAAAATCTTTGCACAATTGCATAAACCGTGACAATCGTCATTTGGGTTCATCGCGGTCCAACCGGTGCCTATTGTGGCGAATTCTGTTGACCTAATGACTCGTTTCGAAGCCATATCAGGTAACACGCGACAGATGGGATGAAGCCAGATAGTGGGAAACTCTCAGATGCAAACTAAGGCAGACGTGACTTTGTTAGACTTTCTACTATAATAGCGGGGGTGCATTTAACTTGTCATTCGTGGGAACGAATTATAAGGTATGACGTGACTTTATCGGAACAATGGAAAGTGCACGTTTTCGCGTCCTTATTCGATTTTAATTTCAACGCACTGACCGCACTTGAATTAGGGATTAATTGGGTGAATTTGATGAGTGCTAGTCAAGAGGTGATTAGTACGCACTCTACTCATCTCCAAACTCTAATCTATGCAGGCCCCTATTAATTTGGAATTGAACGTGCGTCGGACAATTGAAACTGTTCGTGTACGAACTACGATTTAACAGGCTCCGAAGGCAATTATGGTCGTACAATCCTATTGAACAGTGTTAATGCAAAATATCTAGATTTTCCTATTGCTTACTTGAATGCTCATTGTTCGATTCTGTTACAAAATGTCGAACAATGTCATTAATAAAAGTCCAAATATTTGGAAAACGCATCTTTTTTTCAAACAGAACGATCGATTTTTCGATACTTTCCAAAACATTTTTTTGTGTATCAAAATATGGTTTAGTAGTGTTATTTTGTTGCTTGAACCATAATAAGATATAAGTACAGAATTTCACATATAATTATTTGTAAATCTCCAGATAGAAAAAAATACTTTTTATGATATACCCAGTTTTTCTCATTTTTTTTTTGTTGAATGTTAACAATGTTTGGACTTTAACACAGTGATAAATGGTTGCAAATTGACTGTTAATGAGAAAATTGCATTTATTAGGAAACGAAATACTTCTATTTCATAATCAATTACCCTATTCCATACTTTCGCACTTCCTAGATGTACAAAGTGCATTTAATACTAAAACACAGTTTGCAAATCAGAGTCAGAAACAAGTAATATTAATTCCCTGTTCCCGAATTACACCTTTTCATAGAACTTCCAGATAAAATCATAAAAACGACAATAGAATTTTTATTGTTATTTCACTCAAAGCACTCATCCCTTTATGATGCCATTATTCCGTACCTAATTTAAATGAACAAATTTAACTTCAATTATTTTGAAGTGGGCAGGGTCGATCCGTATCCTTTTCACGTTTACCCTTCCCTCATTACAATCCAAAATCGCACAGTTCTATATCTAGATAAGAACGAACCCATCTTTATTTTCCAGTACCCCTTTTCGTTTTTAAGGGGAGCCGCATTGCAATTCAATTCGTTGAGAGCGATTTCATTTTTTTTTGCATGGTAGGAAACTACTGATTGTTAAGTTGATTGAACTCCAATCTGTTATTTGCAAGTTTGGGGCCAAATTACTATTTCTTTTTTGAAACGCGACGGGAAAGATCTGGGCTTTGCCTCTTGGCAAGTCGGATAAGCATGCTTCGCTCTCTCAACCACCAAACGACTGGCTACATTATCACCAATGCTATGGTTATTATCACCATTGTTACGGCTTATCATCATCGTCAGCTCGTTATCGCTCACTGCTGTGCATGAGGCTTCTCTTCGTATCCGCCACTTGTCATATTATCCATTATTTATGATGTGTGCGTCAGTGCCAGCGCAAAACGTTGCTAGTAACATAGATCACTCGCGTTTGTGACATAAAAATATTGTATGATCAATGTCTTTAATTCATATGTGCAAAAAAAATACGACATAATCGTACATCTGACATTACTGTCGAGCGATAACGCGAAAGGACATAAGAACAAAACCGACAGAAATCAAAAAGCCACTAAGTCCTTGGTTGTCGCGTCGTCGTGTAGGCGCGACGGAGGGGACGAAGAGATTTTAACATCGTCATTCTTTCGTGCTTTGCCCGTCCTCTAAAATTCATTCCATAAAGATCCGACATTCCGGCAGGAATAAACTTTAGTGGATGGGGGGCTATTATCATTTCGTTCGATAGAAACGTCAGTATCGTTTGCCACTTGTCTAGGCCCTCTGATCCTTTGAAAATCTTATATGTAATGTATGACCATGATCTTTTGAATGCCAACGACCTGTCGAGCTGGCGGGTGTCCGACGATTATAGCTACTGACTTTCAATCGTAATAGCCAGGCGGACTTATAACAAGCTGCACAAATTCATACAGTCGGCCTTAGAAGTAAACTAACACTGCTTCAATGCCACAGCAAAGCCAGTGCTTCTTTAGTTGCTACTCTTTCGATTATATAATTACTATGACAATGTCCGAAAGTGATATCACAAGCGACGATACACGTCAAAGTATCTCGTTTACTTATGAATCATTTTCCTTAACATATTTATTTTATAGTCCTAGATTATACGCTGCCTTTTCCAATCAGTTGATGTGAGAACAAATCTGTCAGTGGAAACTGAATGAAAACAGTGGTTTATTAAGAACTATTTTTGTTTATTTACATACATACATAATCACGCTCGTGATCCCCAAAGGAGGTTGAGCAGAGCTTTAGGTGTAACATTTAGTCACACATAAAACCACATTTGTTAGTATGGGCCATGCAGTGTCTCCAGTAGTAACAAGTTGCCAGCCTGACGCCTACACAAATAAGACACCTAACTCAAAAAAGGAGCAATTTTTCAGTATTATCCTGTGTTTATTTAATTAAAAATTAAGTAACTGATAAATAAAAAAGTGGTATTCTATTTCTGAGACCGTACCCTCCTATCGAACCCTGAACCTGATAGCAATAGAAAAGTCACTATAGACAGTCGAGTTAAAACTTTTACTCTTTGGAGTTATAATAAATAGGTACTTAGAAAGAACATTGTGGGATTAGCTCCATAAACATATTTCGAGTCGTGCCTTATCATGATAAGTTGAATATTAAACGAGAGTTAGCAGAAATATTGTTCTTGAGTTATTGCAAAACGAGATAAAATCTGACTCGGTACCTTCGTTTACACGTGATGACTATTACGAGAGTGTACACACTTGTGTGCACAATTGACAAAACCAAAAACATATATTTGGCAATTAAATAGTAACCATTTTTGCTGATTCCTCTTGTTTTGTTGTAATTGAAAAGCAAATTGCTAAGTTTAGCAAAAATTTATTTTGAGCGGCTTCAAAACTTTTGTATGAAATTTATATTTAGACCCCGCAAATGTCACGTGTCAGATTTACGCTGTAAACTCAAGTAAATAAATAGGTACATAACAAAATAAATAAACAAATGTTTATTCATTCCATGTGGAGGTTTAAAAATTGGTTGTTGATTTCCTCTATTAGGTACAAAATAAGCTCCTGTGTCAGAAGCCACTTTTCCTTAGCTAAAAAGACGGAATTAAATCTTAAATCCTAGTACATCGTAGAGACTAACATTTATTTATACTAACATTTTATTGGTTCCGGATTTCTATATATTTATCGCAGGTGGATCGTACAACACGCCGTATTACAAAACAATGAAGTGGAACACCACTTGAGTTTGGCGTAAATATTCGTCTTTTGCGCAATGTTCACACCCTTTCCCTAGTCTCCAACATCTCCTTCTTACCTCAAGGAACTTTTATGTTCGTTAATGACACCTTCTTCTAGATCTTTGAAATCAACGGAGAACTGAAAGTTCCATCAATTTTAATTTCTAAGTCTAATAACTCTAAAAGTATGTTGCTAATATGTAGGTTCACTCAGTGAAGTTGCTTGAATGTGGCTTGCACGGTGGTTTATCTCTCGCGGGCTACCTTAGCATTTGTATTCCACTTCTGCTTACTATCAGGTGGAATTGAGTCATTTGCTAAATCTCTTTATATACCTAAAAACAGAACCCTTTGAGGCACTGCATGGCTCATACTTGTTTGCTCATGTTGCTTTATGGGTAGCAAGTGTTTCCTACAGCTCTGTTGAACGCCTTTTAAGGCTTTGAGCATGATTGTGTGCATCTAAAAGTTCAAATCTTTGACAGAATGAAACAGAAGAAAAGAAAGACTAATCAATATAATTAAAATTTAACAAAAAAGTAATATTGCATGACTGCGGGTTACTCCAAGTAAGGTAAACTCCACCTCAAGAGACACTTAAAAAAACGTAAATAAAAAAATAAACATAAATATTACAAGTGTACAAACGCCTTAACTGCCTACTGTCTCAATCGTGACGCGCCCACGACAATCCATAGCGCCATCTCACGACATTCGCAGTCGTCAAAATCGAGAGCAGTGAATGCACCCACTGGCTCGTATGCTGGCTAATGGTCTGTACACAACACAAATTGACACCATTAACCACGATTGCTCCTAATGTCTCTCACCAAGCTCGAAATTGCTCTTTTTTACGATTAGTCCTTTTTACAATGGCGTTCAATATTTATTATTATTATAAATTTGATGGCAAAAAACATTTACTTGTCCAAATTAAGTAATCCGAATGAATGCTACGGTTAGAGCTCGGCTCTTTGAAAGTTTCATGATAACAACCACATAATGCTTATTCATAAAAACATCAATATTTTATATTCTTTGTTGTTTTCGTCTAACTAATTCCAATTAATTTAAACAAGTTAATAATTATGAATTTCTACACAAACATTTACATTTTTTTACGGAAAAGTGGCCGACAAACGAGCAGACGGTTCACCTGATGATAAGCGATTGCCGCCGCAATGGGCATTTACAAATTGTAAAAATGTAACAAAAAAATATATCAATCTATTGCTTAAATTAGCAACATTCGATTGTAATAAAATCAGATGGATCGAAACAAGATTAATATTAAAGCTTAAAACATATTGATGGTAGTTTTTAGAACTTTTGTTCAACATAGTAACATGCCTCCATGGCCTAGTGGTTCAATGCCCAGTGGAGTATTAATTTATGCTTTTGTTTGATTAGTTTATTGTTTATTATAATATACAGGGTGTAAAAGACATGAGCAGTCAAACGAGAACCATGTATTCTCCTCACCGTCATAACATTTTTCTTCCTTTAGACTATACCTGGGAAATTGATAGTTACGATTTTATTGAAGGTCAAAGTCATAATTTTCTTTTTTAAATTTTTTATGAAAACGTAATCTATACGTTATTTCTTAATTATTGTCCAAAGAAACATTATCATTTTTTTTTAGTATTTCATAACAAAAAATGGCTTCAAAACGTTAGCGTTCAATGTAGCTCACTCGATGCGCACGGACACTAACGAACGGGGCCGCCGTCAAGCAAAATTATCGCGGTTTTGCGAGTTGCGTGCGAGTTGAGCCCTTTACATTGCGCGGTACAATTTGCAATTTTTTTTAACACCAAAAAATAAAAATCATTTCCCAGCAAATTTTTTTTTGAAATATGTCTTATTTTGATGTATAGAATACGTGGTTTTCGTTTGACTGCTCATGTCTTTTACACCCAGTATAGAGATTTAAATTTGACTGACCTATGAATATACCCCAAGACTAAACCTATTTGTTATAAGTTGATTGAACCGAAACGTAATAAGGATATTACGTTTTATAGTATTGCACTTGTCGCATCGTCACAATGACCCTACAATACTATAATGGAACGCCGAATGCGCCCTAATATATAGCAATTTCATATTTGTGAAATGGCACACACACCCGCTTCACAGGCACTCGTCACCGATCTATTTTGTGAGCGTTCTGTATGAAATGAAATGAACGTACCGACTTCAATACAATTGCGTTCCATCCATTTCTTGTTGCTCGATTTTCAACCTTGCTCAGCTAATTTTAAGGGTGCGAAATCGATTAGGAACGCGAAGCTCAGCCACTGCACTGTCAGCTTTTTCCCTTGTGTTGCACCCTAATCGAATTGCTGTACGCATGGTGCCTCCCGTCTTGTGGGTTCGACCCCTGCTTCGGACATCAGAGGTCGCGTTGCGAAAAATAAATACGTCCCCATGTCAAGCGGTGCTTTAATTGGACCCTTTTTCCGGTCATCTTAGAGAATTACTTAATTTGGTATAGTTGCTCTTTGAAAATAATATCCATGAAGCTAATTTTGAAGACATTTTTGAATAGACACGCAAATAAGGTTCTTATTTCTATTCTTTAAGTTAATACTTCCTTCGTACTTGTTTTATTTTCATTGGTTCGTATACATGTCAAACGCTTTTATTCTTATGCTTTTATGAATTTGGAAACCAATGGTAGCAGATTACAATTGTTGAGTCAAATGATTGGATCGGATTAAACAATTGCAACAATGCCAATATCAACAATTCGATACGAGTAGCGTAATAAATAACAATATAAAAGTTTATGGATACTTATGCAATAAAGAGAAAGTCACATCAAAATGAAACATCTTTGAAATTATTTGAAAACGATACCAAATTATTATTATTTAATTAGTCTAGGTAAAGGAACCAGCAGACTTGCTTGAATTTGGAGCAGCCCGAATTGGGGTAGTACTCGTATCTCCACCTAACAGAAGACCACAGTCAAATAACATTTTCACCTCTCCAGCACCAAAAGACCTCTTTTGCTTCGTAAAATCTCGAAGGAAAAATGCTTTTTGATCGAATCTCTGAATCGAGTGAATCAATTTGTTGCTATCGATTAAATAAATAAGTCATTTCAAAAATGTATACTGTCGTTCTTTGTATCAATTATAGACACAAATAGTATCAAACGCCATTCTTCAATTCGATACGAAGATTTTTGTATACCAAATAACAGCCGTGGTTCTAATAAGAATGAGTCATTCATACTAGAATAGGAACAATAAAGTTAAGCTTATTCAGATCTTCAGATCCATACATCATCTTAGACTAATTCACTGGGACCATAGCCCTTTTCGTACACCAAATCCCATAGAAAGGCAATTTACATCTTATAGTCTTAGCTATAAGATCGATTCTGTGGAATATTTGCTGATATAAAATTAGATGCAACTGATAAATGATACTGGTAGATATCCCAAACAAAATTAAGTTTGACTGTTGGTATCTCCCTAATGCTGAGTGTATAAGGTTGTAAATGGAATGGAGGAGGTGATATATTCTTTGATGATAATCTGATGTTAGGCTTAGTCCACGCGTGGCCCGGACTTGACAGCGCGCGTCGCTTTCGTCATGCATGGCTGTAACGAATTGTCTCACTATGAGCTGTAGGGGAGTAAAATGCATGTACGTTATCATGGCACGGCTATGGCACAAACAAAATCTTTAGTGGGATATTTATTTTTGACTAACTATTGATTTTGGTCAGAGGTGATCTTCACAAACTTCGTTAAGTGTAACTTTAATGTAATTCCTTCATTCTTTCAACTTTATACCAATATAAAAATCATGTAAGATAAGAATACTGATTCTTATAGCAGAGAAAGACATGTCTGAGTTAATAACTTATAAGAAAACAATGTGGAAACTTATAAGAATATCGAAGAATTTACAAAGCAATTAAGACTAATCTAATTCAAATATATGATTTTTTACCTCTCTTTGACTATATTTTACCACGGTATACTAACAGTAATGAATCGACTTTGAAACACAATAGTATTGATATCTAACTTAGACTGACACAGTCAAAGGACTATACTGTTTAGTATTATGCTCGTTTACCAATCCTCTTTTAATAGTAAAACTTTCATGATGATAAAACTATTCAAAGACAAAAAATATTCAGGAAGCCCTGATAGCATAACGCTAAAGTCACCCTACATTATGACAAATGCAACATCCAGAAAAGAATCGGAGACCCCTTTACAGGGACCCCAAAATCACTTTAATATACGAGTCTTATTAAGAGAACTTTGTCAGATGTCAAAAACATTAAACACATATTATTCTTACTAATAAAAGTGTTAAACATTAGGCGAGTGAATCATTTCTTCGATATCTTTTAAATTAGAATCGTAAGCCATCAATTTTAATATGTCAGTAACGATTTATATATTGCTGCACAATATATCAAGTAACCTGTGCCCACAGCAGTCTAATTCACTTAGTATTAATATAAGGTGGAGCTATAAAAATCGTCTTAGTCTCATTATAATTTAATATATTGCGCGTATTATTTTTTCGAAAGTTAAAAAAAATATTTTTCTCATTTCCCACACACTGGCAAAAGTGCCATAAATACTGATCAGTGTCTGGTGCTCGGGTGAAAAACTTTAATTTTTATGGTAATTTTTGTAATGACACCTCCAAAGCTCGTTCCGTAGGCCTTCTGCTTAATAACTACGACTATAAATCGAACATGCTACTGATAACACCGCGTTATTTCGTAATTTATTTTGATTTGTGTCTTACTGCTAAAAGTTTTTAGTCAATGTTTATATTAATTTTATTGACTGCTGTGATTGGAATAGTTAGATTGTTAATTAAAGTACGACTGGTTGCTTTTTATATTAGTATTTACTATTAATTTTATTCTGGTAGAGCCACCTTTATGAATAGTAATTATTCTATTTTTACTTTCTAGTATACTTAGGAAGTCTTGTTTTTACTTTTAATGGGGAAGTCCTTGGCCTTAATCTTACTCGATATTATTTAATGATAATGGCGAAGGTGGGAGCAAGCTTAATCCGGGACCCTCGACCACTAAAGGATGTCTATATCTCAAATGTGAGGGCACAATAATTTTATCACCACAATTTTTAGGATAGATAGTTCTAGATGGGAGGCAGATCAAGATCAAATAAGCCCTGTTCCAACCAAACTAAGTACAAATTTGTACTCTCTTGAGGGTCGAACCTGGGACCTGTGGATCTAACTCCGGTGGCCGAACGACTAGACCGCGGATGTGAATGTGATATTTACTATTTACGGCGATTAATGTCCTGATTGTCTCTAATAATATTATTTTATGTAAGAAGTAATACACATTAGTCAATTATTAATTTTGCATATTGTTATCTTAACCAATTTAAAGTTTTGTTTGTTGTATTAAAAACTCTACATTTCTTCGTTAATTAAGCATATAATACTTCTTAGAAAAGTTAAAGTAATTATTTTTTTAAAAATAAAGAGAAGCACGTAACAGCTTAACAGATATTGTTTTAAAAAATAAAACGGACAATCGTAATTTTCCGCATCGCCGCGTGCCAAGGAGAAAAATGCTCGCTTTTTCTGAGGGATCTAAGCGGTGGTTTTTATTTTTATGACGTCATTAACTGGAGGAAGTGGGGCCAAATAGAGCCTGCGGTCGCCTCTATTTGAAGCAGTTGATTGCGAATGAAAGTGTATACAATGTTGTAGGTTCATGTCAGGAGCATATTGAGGAGCATATCGACGCTTGAAAGGAAAAGTTGACTAAGCGCCATTTTGGGCCAAATTGAGTTATATATACAGTTTGAATCGCCTAATTTTTCTGCGTCGTTTGGTCTAACTCACGCCTTCCTACGACGACTTTTAATGTCGCTTCTGCATTTTGGACTTTACGAATTATCACTTTTTTTTTGTTACTAAGCGACAGAAATTTCGGCCTTTTTCAAAAAATTGGTCGTTGAGATAATTGTGCGACGATGGTTTTGCCCCTGGTAAATTTTTACATATATGTTGGTAGAATAATTTCTCCTTTTAGCTTATTTAACTTGTATCTGAAAATACATTGTATTGAATTTGGTATATTTTTTCCATGTAAAGATTTATTCTTGTTTTCACTACCGTCATCTTGGCTCGATTGTTATTTTTGCCATTATGGCGTTTAGTTAAATTCGCCTATTTCAGAAATACAACTTTTCGTCGGTTAGTAAATTTTTACCTGCCGCTTCAAAGTACTAATTTATTGATTAGGTAACTTTTACTTGAACTTATGCGATTAACAAAATGTTGGTTGTATCCCATTGGCACCACACATACTGGGGTTCCAGCGGCTTTTACCTAAAGTAATACATCTATAAAATGATGGTTACACCTACAAATGACCAGAGCACTGTCGTATGCGCATACAGTGAAATTAGATTCACAGTAACATAGGAACTACCAGTGTGCGACAGGATGTCGCTTAGAGTGCACACGCGCGCATAGTCTAGCGTAGTGCTACCGCTTCCGTATAGGTTGACCTCATGACAATTGAAATTAAAAACTATAATTCGAATCAATTTAATTTTTAATTGTTTTTTTTTGCATTATTGAAAGTATTAAAGCATGAGGTATATTTCAGACCAATGGATCCAAGAAAACGTGGTCACAGTATTTTGAAAAAGGCACTCTTAAATCTTTAGACATATTCTTTCTAATCTGTGCTCTTAAAATGGGGAACGTGGAAATTTTTTAAAAGGTTCAATTTTAGTTTCTACTTTTTTATATAAAAAGGTCAAGCAAATGACTCCATTCCACCTGATGGTAAGCAGAAGTGGAGACCAAATGCGAAGATAACTGGTGCGAGAAATAAACTGCCGCGCCAGCCACCTTCGCCTTGCCGACCTGCAAGGTGCTTCTTCACGCCTCTTTTGAATGACCCAGGATTCTAGGTAGGAGGGAACACGTGCGCTTGCAGTGAATTCCATTTCTTGATTGTGGGACAAAGAAACGAGTTGCCAAATTTCTTAGTTCGCGTTGGAATGTTAGCCACAGTTTGTCGGTGACAACGTAGACGAGCACGCGTAGTCCTTAAAAGGAAGGGAGATGGTGGGATTAGGGAAAAAAGCTCCTCAGAGCGCTCGCTATGGTACAGACAATTGAATGCGCTCAACGACGCAACATTGCGACGCAATGGGAGAGGCTCAAGATCTTTAGTCACCTCTTCGTCGCCGATGACGCGGGCCGAGCGATGCTGCAACTTATCCAAAGCATCGAGTAAGTACATGGCCAGACGCCAGAGTTCGCAAATTCGTAACCAATGCGTGCGACGCGCTGGGCATCCGCTTTTATGTTAGTCTTCTTACAGGACTCGGAAGCCTTATTGTAAGCTGCTTTCAGTGATTCAACATAAGGAGCTTTAAGAGCCCAACCCCTGAGCCAAGCGCGATACGCTGTCTGTTTCTATGAAACAGCATCAGCACAATCGCGGTAAAACCTGAGGTTATGTCTGCCCTTACTGATGAGATCGGAATGTGGAATGTAGTATTCCATACCCAATACATCTCCTCAGTAATGGCAGCGGCGCTAGCTGATGTATCGTTCTCACTGAAGCAGAGTTGCTTCCAAGGGACAGATGGACAAGGAGTGCCTAGACGGGCAGCGTTGGGACGGTCTCGGTGTAGTTGCGCTCACGTGCGCAGATCCCGAGCCGTCCCGCAAAAGCGCACTGGAGGTCAGGCCGGGGAGGATGTTTAGTGGGTATGGCGTTCCCTCCATAGCCCTGCGATGGCTACCGGAGACCCATGAGGTGTTACCGCTGCTTAGCGCCCGGCCACCCGGGGGTGAGGTGTACATCTGGGAGGGACCGCAACAGCCTGTGTTACCGATGCGGCGAGGAGGGACACAAGGCGGCGACCTGTCGGGCGCTGCCGCACTGTGCCCTCTGTGCCGATAATGGTCGGCCAGCTGGACATAGGATGGCAGGTGCGCGGTGTAACCCCCCGCCGGTAATAGGCAGCCTGGGACCGCCAGGGATAGCCCCTAGGGCCGCGTTGGTGGATGCCTGGGGATCCGTCCCCCACCCAATGTCCACTGGTGGGGTCTACACGGAGAGGGAGTAGCCCAAGAGGCGTGAGAGGAGAGGAGCCCTGATGGTGGAGGCGAAGGTCCATCCTGCCACCGGCAGAAGGAGGTGGGAGAGCCCATGGACGCCCAGCCAGCTGCCCAAGAGGTCAGGACCGAGAGCCCTGACAGCAGCTGCAGCAGTGGAAGTGGCGACGAGGAGGAGATGGAGGTGCCCAAGAGTGTCGACGAGGAGACGGGCCTCCGCAGAGGCCGCTGCAGCGGTGGTGAGGTGGAGGAGGAGGGGCAGTCTTGTGACCGTGTGGATAGGACGCCCATGACCGTGAGGGAGGTGGAGGAGATTTTGAAGACGTGGAGGACGGAATTCCTTGCGAAGGTGGAGGCGAAGGTTGGCAAGTCTGCGCGGACGGGGGAATGCCGTTTGGTAGGAGAAGGTTGTTGCGGTTGATCAGGCTCCCGCTCCCACCCAGCGTAAACGGAGGAGGGGTAGGAAAAGGTAGGCCTTGTCCTAGCCTTTTCGGCCAGCGGCCCACAGGGGCTGGCGTCAGTGCAAGAAGTGCCAAGATGGCGGCGTTAGGGCGGTCTTGGTGCTAGTTGTGCTTGCACAGATCCCGAGCCGCTCCGTAAAAGCGCGAAGAAGATCAGGCCGGGGAGGATGTTTAGTGGGTAGTGAGGGAACACCTTTACCTCGAGCCCCACATACCCCCTGCAGTTGGCACCAACTCGCAGGGACGATGCGTAAATGCATTTAACCTCCTCGTCACAAAAAAAGGACCTCTACCTGATATCCCTCCGGATGGGTCGTGAGCAGAAGAGGGCTGATCAACTAGTTTTGACAAGTCGTGCGTGAGAGCGAATGCATGAGCAGAGATTCCTGCATGGTCAGTTTTGAAGGAACTTAACCACAAACTGTGGTGAGCATTGAAGTCCCCCAAAAACACCAGTACTGCTCCTGCGCGTCATCTGCCACCCGACTCAGATGTTCAGAAAGTCGAGTTGTCTCAACGTCTCCGGTGTGGGATCTATAAAGACACACGTAGACTCTGACCAAATGACAGAGTCGACGTGTACCCCTAGCATAGAAAAGGATGGATCTTATAGGGAGCTCAAAAGGTGACAACAAACATTCGCTTGAACATACAAGTATACTCCGGCTTTCGCTTTGTAGGATTCTTCGAGCATGTAGCCAGAATAATTCAAGTAGCTTGTGACAGCGGGCGGCAATATTTGCGTTTCCATCAGAAACAAGAATGCAGGTCGTGCTGACTGCTGACTCTGCGGTGGACAGCTTTGAGGTTTCTGTGGAGTCCGCCTATGTTGCAGAACTCAACCTCAAACGGTGTAGAGGGAGTGGGATTGTGCACCGCTGTAAAACCTGATTGTTTTTTGTTGGCTGCCATGGGAAAAGGAAAAAGAGACGTGAATCAAGTGAACGCTACTGCGACATTTCCGGACAAAGCGTGGAGGCTGGTCTCACCGTGGAACTGCCTAAGGAAGATATTCGTCGATCCGCCGGACAGAAGGGTAAGGAAGTATGTCGCGGTAAGGCCCACACAAGCTCTGGTTGTACGCTGGCTGAACCCGAAATGCGCTCAATGAGCAATTCACGGGCCTTATACCACGCGTACGGTGTTAACTAACCAGGCGGACGTTGAGCCCTACCACCAGTTGGCCGGATGGTCGCTCAGAAATCCCTTAGTCACCTCCTACGATACCCAGGGGAAAGAGAGGGGGCAGTGACAACGGTATTCTTATATAGACCGTCACTGCACAGTCTTATTTTATACTATCGGTTTTGGCTGAAAATATCACTGTTGTGATTGTGTCTCCACATTTTTAAAATGATTGTGATTAATAAGACTTATAAAATTTACTTATGATCTTATTATTCCAAATACTATGTTGATTTTTTAAAGATTTAATTGTTAATTTGATTGTGCAACTGATAAATAAAGCTCAATACATTTTAAAGTGAATTTTATAATAATTACTAATAAAAGAATAATCCAACTTTCTATAACTAACGACACTTCAGTAACATTCACTTAAACACTTCAATCTAAAAATGACATATGAGCAGTTTTGCCTCTATTTTCTAACTTTTTTAATTTAGGTTAGGTCATTTTTTCTCCGATGACAATTAGATATTTTTTTCTATATTACATTTTTACCGAACAGTTAAATAACCAACGTACGTCGGTTAGTACTTTTTTCCTGTTTCTAGTTTCAGGTGATATTTTACTAAGCGCCACTAACTCCTAAACTATCAATTATTTTTAACAGTTGCATATATCATGATAAACCTGACATTATGAAACGTTTTTACTTGAAGAATTACGCCTCTAAGATGATTACAAGAAGTTTTATGATTTTTTTTCTAAAAAATGAATCTTTAAGTCGTCCTCCTGAACAATTAACTCTATGTCGCTTAGTCAATTTTGCCTTTCAAGCGTCGATATGAGGAGTATAACGGAGTAATTTTTATTTCTTCTTTTTTGTTTCGACAGTATTGAGATTGCGTACAAACTATATCTTATTAGTTTTATCTATCCTGGCGTATAGGATGTGTTTATTCTGTCTTTTTAGCTATTCTTGCATACATCAAACAATCGTTTCCAATAAGATATCATTATAAAGTTCCATAGTTATATGTTTAATATTTTTACTCAAAAGTTATTTGGTATAATTATTTTGGAATAATCTCATAATTGTTGGAAAAAGGCCTCCAAAGGGTGGGGGGAGGGGGGCTACCAAAGGGTACGCGGTCGCTAGTTGAGGACTTTTCCGCCCCAACGGCTGTCAGTCCTCGTTGCAATGTAGGCAATAATTTAAAGATATATCTAGGTAATAAAACTTTTTTTTTCTTATTGGCAAAGAACCATTTGCGGGGCAATTGTATTATGTGAGCACAATGTTCAAATGATACGAACATTACTGAATTGTAAATAAAAGAAGATTTAAAATAAAGCATTAGTGAGTGAAGTTTTTGCAATGATAATATTGCCACTTTGATAATATCTTAAAAAGAAATATCATTGAATCCTTCTAAGAACAAAATGTTCGGGTTCACACTTACCCTTCCAAGTCGTTATGATTGATTACCACGACCCTCGGATGCTGTTGAAATATACCTCACTTGTTGACATTTGTAAACTTTATAAGAATACTAAAATTCTTATTAGATTTCTGATAACTACAAAATCAAAAACACAATTTCAAGAAAACAAAGGTACCTAGCTTACATTAAACCAAAACAGGGAAGATACGTTGCCTCAGTAACGCGCGTCTGCCTACAAAACTGTGTCCAATGGACCTACTACGTCTCAGTCTCTAATAAAATGGAGAATCGCTTGCACGTGCATGGTCTGTGCTATATTGTGAAAGGAATATTACTAATAAGAAAAATAGTGTAAAAATGCCTTTCTGTGTATTTAAAAAGTGCACAAATAACTTAATGTCTATTTCTTTAATCTAAGGTAATCGCTCAATGAATATTACTTTAATATAAGGTACATAGTCGTAATGTTATTCAAATACGTCATCATCATTATCATCAACAGCTAATATAATGTCCCCACCGAGGGGCTCGAGCCTACCCCACATTAGAGGCGATTAGGCCTTAGTCAACCACGCTGGCCAAGTGCGGGTTGGTCGACTTCACACAACCTAAGAATTTCTTCATAGGTGTGTGCAGGTTTCCTCACGATGTTTTCCTTCACCGTAAAAGCGTCGATTAAACGTAAGTACATATGATGACGCTCTTACGCACTACGCCACCGACGCTCTTTTCAAATACATATTGGAATCTTAATTGCGTTTTTAACTACTAATGGCCAGTCGGATCACATTGGCACTTAAAGGGACGCTGAGCATAGCACTGAAGTGTAAAATAGTAGTTCCAACATAATGTCTTCTGCCATTACGACGTACAGAGCCGAAATGTAGACTCTGCTACCACTCCTTAAGTACAAAGTTACTCTGGCTCCTGACCCATTTCTCGCTCAGTAACTTTGTGAGCAACTATTTTACACTTCATTGTAAAGACGACGAAAATAACCTGGTTTTTTTTGTCAACGAAAGAAAGTATTTTTTTTTTATATTAGGTATTTATTAAATACAAAAAGATAAATATTTTGGCGCTATCTTTCTGCAGAATATGGTATTGAAGTATCGTTTACTTACTAAGACGTAAACTTCGCAAAACAATAATACAACTCAGCAATAAATTGTTGAGTTTGACGTAGTTTTGGTATTTGTTTGTGTACTGCGCGAGTTAGCTCGTGGGCGACTGTCAACATCACATTTAAATAATCTTTGATTTATCATTAGTTTCTTAAAGAACCACCCACTTTACTGGCCATTAAAAGGATCTCAGTGATAGATTGTGGCAACAATATATCAGCATTGGCCAATAATTCACGAAGCGTTTATCCGCATTAGTACCTATTTCAATTTTATGAAATACTATGAGAGAAACGTGCCGAACCCTCAGATTAATTAGATATATGGTAGATTACTACAACTTCTCAGTAGGACCTTAACGACACTACGTACCCACGTGATAAGTAAGTAAGTTCCATTTTCGTGTGTGGAATTGGATAAATGATGGAAACAGACATTGGTGAGACGAACATAGCCAAGTGGATTTGCCAAACCGAGGACGATTTGTCCTTTCCGATCCAAATCTGGTGCATTTGGATCTGTTGTAGTATTAAATTTTAGCCTTCCTTATTTAAGACCCAACACTGCCTTTAAAGGCTTCATTAGATTTTGTTGTCATTGTATATGGTGGTATAGTTTGTTAAATAAAAGGCCGCGTAAACAACGCGGCCTCAGTGAGGTTACGTATGTCTTTCATGTAATATATCTTAGGAACTAATACTGATGGGCGCGCCAATAGGACCTAGAGTTAGTAGGTAATCCTTAACTTGATAGAAAGACTGGTTTCCAACAATGTGATTTCGATCAGACACATCACACATGCCACCAAAAATATTAAACTAACAATTTACGAAAAACACAATCTTAAAAAATACAAGCATCAAATTACAGTTTCACACACTTTACGTCGACTCGAAAGATCACGCAATGTGTCAAAACAACGCCTCTCGAATATGATGTTTGACAAGATGTTCAGAAATTTACGTTTTGGTGTTTTGTAAATGAGCTGAAGGCGCGACGGGGGGTGCCTCTGTCACTCGATACTCGGCTACTGTGCGGCTCCCAAGATGTGAGCGATCGGGTTTCATACGACAGATTGGAGTTGCCTGTCGGGGTTGATCATCCATTAAAAGAACATTATCGATGACAACGCTTTAATTGTTGCTGTAGTTTGTGGTGGTCTTGATTTTGGTCCAATATTATGAACCTAAGAAGATTTTGCAGTAGTTAACAATTGTCATGGTGTGATTTCACTCGGTGGCATAAGTATTATTTTGCCTGTTTCAAGTTTCGACTTCGAAAACCAAGAAACACCTGACGTAACAAGTAAAAGACTGGAATATGAACCTTTAACGAATCCAAATTCCTAATAAAAATCAATAATATTAACAAAAAAAAAGAAGGATATCATTGTCACAATAAACGATACTAATTAGCGATGATGTATGTAATAAAAAATATTCTACTATTTCAACTATGATTCGTAAAAAATATCAATGTCTATCGTGCACATAACGCAAAACATTGTCTCCTAATGGACCCACGTTGAATAATTACGACATAATAAATAAATCGTACGATTTTCTTCATTCTTATCTATATAAAAGTCCAGTGTCTCTAGTATACTTATCTTAAATTAAAATTAGAAAATGTGCATCAAATTTATTAATTGACCAAAATAATACGAATAGTTTTTCTCTCGCATTTTTCATTTTTATCACTCAGTTTACTATATTTAACGCTGGTGTTGTCTTTGAAAAGTAAATGCTAAGAATTATCATGATCATTTCGTTTTTTTTTCATAACAAATGTTTAAATTTATGTCAACGAATATATCATAACAAGATATTTGATTCTATTCCTGAAATTGTTAGAACTATTTTACTTTTATCATTTTATCGTTGTCTTGGCGTTCATTCGAAAGTGAGAAAAAAGAATTATTACCAATTCAAATAGTTAATTCAGAAGAGATGCAGACATCCGTTAGTTGCAATTTGTGATAATAACTATGTAAAGAAAACTCTACCTTTCCAAGTTGATTTAGAAACTCATTTGCGGTTTGTGTTTTTGATCTCAGCTGTTTGGCGTCCATTGACTAGGAACACTAAGTTATTCTTTTTCTTCGAGACATTCTATAAATGCGCAATATCAATGACTAGTTTAAATTCATGATATTATTGGTACTGATAACTTTTATAGACTACATGCTTTTTAGTTTTCGTGATGTACGTATCTGTTTTAATATTCATCTTACTAACCTTAGGAAGCTGTTTAAATAATATTTACAAAGTAAAGAAAAAAACTTTCGAATACAAAATCAATTAGCAATAGTGTTTTTGATTCCACCTATTTGTCGGAATAAACCAAGCGACGGTACTCCGAACAGAAATCCAAAACTTAAAGTGTAACAAAAATTCTTTTGTACCAATATTTACCATTTGGGTTCAAATCATCTTTTGGTTTACTATTTATAGCTTACTTAACAATACGCACTTCTCAGTTAACATAAAAGGATACCATTTTATAGTTTGATACTAAGCGCGAACGAACAATGCACATAATATAGATTTTAATTTTCAGTAAAGGTAATTATTGTCATATACATAAATTCTATATTTTGGTTATGGTAGGTTGGTAGGTTGGTGTGGTGGTTATGGTATATACGTAACATATTTTATTATAGATCCGAGAACGAAATGCATAAAACAAATATTGTGAGAAATAATTATTAACTTGTTTACTTGAGCTTATTGACGAAATAAAAATAGTGTAAAATTTTAATATTATAAATTCCAAAATGTCCCGCATAAGCAGCAATATATGGTAAGCCGCGGACTTATTACAACAAGGCGCTCGAGCGCATAATTCTGCGGTTACCACTGATCGGAAGGAGGTCGCTAAACTGAAGCACACCCGGCCCGTGCCTTAACACTGATTTAACAGGAAAAGAGCCCCTCCACAATATTTTTTTTATTTATTTTAACTCTCGCAGCGTAGACGAGCATTGTTCTCTGATGTACATACAATTTAAAATCACTGAGAGAACTTATGGAATAGTACATTTATTACTTGGGCGGAAAAACAAAGAATATCTTAGATCACAGGTATTTGATTAATATGTGATCTGAGACTTTCTTTTTTACGGTCCGGGGTAAGTTTTCTTTCTTTTTTTCTTTTTAAAATTTATGCTACGCTGTCACCCTGACCCAGCCATATGATGCAGGCAGAGAAGAATAGCATCACCCCATATCCTCCAATGGGTGTCGTAGAAGGCGACTAATGGATCAGCAAAGGGGTATTGATCACCTTATACTCCGTCCACCAATCCGCATTGGGCAAGCGTGGTGGACTACTGCTTCAACCTCCTTCGATGACAAGGAGAGGCCTTGTGTCTTAGCGGTGGGACGAACTATAAAGGAAGTCATGATTGACCCTGACCTGAATGGAAAATGCCACTTTCTCTTCAGGTGCGGCATAAAAGTGTTTGTATAACGACGATATTAAACCTAATTGAGACCTTTATTTTAGGTAGGTAATTAGAAAAATATATACATATTCTAGGAAGCTTTGAATAGCCATAAAGCGTCATATAAAGTCAGATATGTTAGATATCCCGGACTTCTGCGATTTTATGAGTGTAACATCAGTTCTGGTTCTTTACTTATGTTTGATGGTTACATGATGGTTTGTTACTTTTTCGATTTGATGCCCCATTTATGTCTTTTAGCAGGCTGGCAACCTGTCATTTTGAAGAATTCCATGGTCTATACTCTGAGTGTGGTTTTATGTTTAATTAAGAGTTACCTTAGGCTCTGCTCAACCCCTTTTGGGATTACGAACGTGTTTGTATAAATATATATGCGTTTGATAAAATTCATTGAAATATATGAAAATGTATTAGATTATGTGTTAACATTATTTCATACAAACCTTATTAGACTTTGTAAACTAAATTCGTATAATATTTATTATTTATCTCTTTATACGCTATTAATAATGACATGAAGAATGTTACAGGAATACTCTTTTTTCAAGTAACAAATTAATTTGGATTGATTAATAGACAGGTGTAATTAAATATAAGATAAAAAAGTGTAAACTATTAACTCCTAATGGTATTCAGAAGGTTTTTCCTGTGATATTTGTACTGGGCAGCGTAATAGCTAATAAGTAATAAATTGCAACATTTGATATACTGATAAAAATAATTATATTTTTTACTCGGCAACCTTGTCAATAATATTTTACCATTTTATGAAATTCATTATAGTAAATTCCGCTTTGAATTTAATAAACGTCTAAGGTATTAATACGTTCTACAATATACAAGCAATAAATTTTATAATATCAATATGACCGATTTTTCATGGTCTGCACCCATTTGGATCATAAGCTCAATTGTAAACGATTTAAGATTCATTGAGTTGAAGCTGTGCTCGAGACGGCACATTGAAATTTTATAGTTAGTTTTATTACTTATAAATGAGACTGTTAAATTTATTGTTCGTATGATTAAGTTTACGACGCGGACGCACCAGTTCTAGGAATTACACCATCATAGTTTTGCTTTATCTCACCGATGATGGTTTGTGGGACTGCCTATTTATATTCGTGGACTTAATTAGGTTATAAATAGAATTGTTACAAAATCAATCATATTATTTCAATTTTATAACCCTCATAACTGAGTATTAAGCAACCTAACCAAAAATAATAAAGGAGACATAAAAAAATATAAATGTCACATTGCTAGAAAAGAAAACATTGATATTGCAACAATAGAATTAATACTGTTAAATATATTCTGAACTGTGTCAAGGTGGCGGTCATTGTATCGAATGCACATGTCATTTTTAGTAACTACCATTTTGATAGTAAATTAACTGTCAAAGAAGTCGTGACACTTGCCCAAGTGTCTGTAACGAGCTATATAATAGGTGATCTAAAATGTCGAGAGTTACGATGTTTATACTGCATCATCGCCTAATTCCAATGTAAATAAATATAATTGAGAAATTCGACGCATACTTACATTTGATACATGTATCGGGCCAAGGTTGAATAACAATAGTAATTGTTAAGTAAATACTCGAAAGATGAAAAGCGGATCATATGAGATGTAACATCTTTAGCAATATATCGTTCAAAACCCTCTTAACTAAGCTCTCTTGACACGAATAGTGTGCCATTGGAAGTGCGCATAAATATTTCAAAAACCATATGGAGCATTTGTCGGCCCTGTACCAAATTTAATATATCACTAGAAGATTATAAAGTACAAAATTTATGAGTGAAGCTCAGGAACTAACGTGCCGATAAGACCTACTTGCAGAGATAAAGATCATAAACTTGAATCAACTATGTTCGTTTAGGTAAAATCAGCTAATAAATGGATACAATTTAAAATGCAAAAAAAAACTGCTTTAGAAAACAAAGTAAATTAAATTCTTTTAATTTTTATCATTTGTTGGTAACAATGAATAACGATATTCAAAATTCCAAGGACGGCATCGTAAAACAATTTTACAATTTGTACGATGCAATGATGCAAACACAATCAGTGAAGCGATGCTAAATTGATATTATCGATGAGACAATAACTAAAGTGGGAGTGAAAGAGTTAGATACAAAAGTCAAATTGGTTAACCCTAAGATTCCTTGGCACAATCAGCGTGCGAAGTCAATTCTTGTTGGTCCTGCCACTCTCGTTAAAGATGATATTTGAGACAGATTCAATTAGTGCCTGCATCATCGCCGTGAATAGCTGACAGAGATGTATCGCTGATGATAGTATGTTATTTGATCCAGTGGAGAAATGTTTGTTAATAATGAATGAAAACTGAAACAAAATAGCTGTTACAATCATCAGTGAAGTTTAATAAGAAATACTTGTAACGAAGATTGAAAGGATACAGGGACTATAAGAAAAAGGGACGTTATGCCTTAGATCATTTAGATCATTGTCATCCTTATTATAATTTAGCACCGAAAGTATGTAATTTTAAATAATAGTTGTAAGTACCAGAGCATGCTGTATTTGCCTATAAGGTATCTGTCTCGAATAGTTATTGTTGTAAGTGACTAATAAATTAAGTGTATTGGTGCGTAACAGACGTTGGCGAATTAATAATAAATAAATAAAATCTTAATTTAACTTTATTTTTTTAGATATTATTTATTCATAAATACTATGAATTGTACCATCATCAAGTGTAATTAAAGATGCAAACCTTTTTTTATATCTCTAGCTATATATTTAGACTATCTATTTATATAATATCTCGAAGTTTATCAATCATTGACTTAGTTTCATTGAAACACTAACGATGGAGAGCCACTTACGAAGCTTTGTCAAAAACCTTTCAAATCTACTAATTCAATTTTGCAAAGGAAATTATTTAAGTTACAGACTTATTTGTACCTTTCGGATTAACATTAAGAACTCAACATCTTTATCTTAAAACTAATGCAACCCATTTAGACTGCATTTGTTGCGACAGCGTGAACATAGAATAATGTTCCATCACTGAAACGCTTACAGCAGTGCCTAAAGCATTTAAAATAAAAAATGAGCGTTAGTAAATAAATTGGATACTCCCTAACTCATACGTAAAAAGCTTTATAAGATTCGGTCCAAAAATAACCGTTTGTCGTAGTGAGACACATTTTTAGCCGCCCGGTCAGATATGATTTAATGGAGTGGTGAGAGGTTCGTTAAGATTAATAAATACAATACCCCTACCATTTAGTTTCCATGTGCTTACATACGAGTGAGTGTATCTCTGAAAAACATGGTTCAAAAATTTTATACAGTAAGCATTCGACGTGCAAAAACAATCAAAAGCCAACAATTAAAAGCCAAAAACGAGGACAGATGTCGCACTCTATATCATCTCAGTAGTCCCGGTAATGATGCTTATGATGATGTAATTTTAGATACGAATATTCGATCCAACCGAAGTTCCAAATAAACACATCACTGCATCTTGACTCCTGTTTTCATTTGACATTAAGCATTCACCGTCACCTAAGAGCACGAGGAAATCTTACAGTCTCCTAAGTGAGAATGCTTTGCTCACGCATATCTTTGTTTCCAGCGAAATATACCCCACTAACAGAAAAACAAGGTGTAGGTACTTGCCTAGGTGAGGCGCTCCAAATTCAAGCGCCTAATTTACGTAACTTTGAGCTCTGTCTAACTTTATTTAAGTACCTACACCAAACGACTTCGTCGCACATTACAATAGTGGAGTCTTAATGCCAAGATAGTAGAAAGAAAGTATGCGCAACTCACTAGGCAGCCTCTGCTGACCTACAAGGTGCTTCTTTAGACCTATTCTGAAGGACACAAGCCTGTAATTTATGCAACATAGAAATATCTGTGCCCTAATCTCTTTCTCGCCTATTATTGTGAAAAATATTTTTTTCTCTATAATCCTGTGATCTCTAAATCTAGTACTGAAGACAGTATTTCAAAATCTTCTGTGCTTTTTCATATTCACAGTCAAAAGGTAAATATTACTCAAAAGTGACAGTTATAAATGAAACACTTTAAAGACTTCTTATTATAAATGATTTACTTTTATCTTATAAATCGGTGTTCAAAACGTAGTAGGGGAAACTGTTTCTTACCAGACGGTTTTAACTTTCCTTCGGCGCTTCGTTACCCATGTTTGTATTTATTTAGAGCGTGATAAGTTATCCCGTTGGCTAAGGGGGAAAGAGGATATGTTCATACAAAATCTTAGCATTACTTTGCGATTTGCTCACCTCATCTAAATTAATTTAAAGACCATTTTTCTGTTTTTGCAAATTATAATAGGTAGTTGTTCAAGAGCAATCCAGTTAACGTGAATCCTTAATAAGGTTCCACGAATTCATATAACTATTCTGCTGCTATTTTGCTGCAAAATATGAATTCTTGGAATGTTGATAGGCAGAAAGGTCGTGCTTGTTTTGTATTGAAAAAAAAGGTTAATATCAAAGCCACGATTTTCATGATTGAGGTAAATTAGTTCCTGGGATATTGTCTACAATTTCTTGCTACTCACATTTTCAAAAGCAACGTTCATAAATTGTTACAATATATTCAACTGATATAGTTTAAATTTCGTAACCAAAGTATTCTGTTCCTTGATTGGTCAAGATCGGTCGCGAAAAATTAAAATCTTGATATTGATTGATATTTTTTATACAAATTAAGCCGTATGTCCCTGTTATTATGGCATCTGTTTCTATTCACCAATACATTAAATCACATGAGTGGTGTTATATTTCGAAATTAATTTATACCACCTCGTTGGTTTATTACTTAGTTTCGATTAGATCTAGAGGTCCAGGTTTAGATCCGGGGTAGTAAAAATGTATGCCAGGATTTGTCGACAGTACTTGTTTGAAACTCACCTGGCTAGATATCATCATCTTATCAAAGTACTGTGAACAAGTTTGTAGTTTTCTGACATGTGTAATAAGATAATCAAGAAACCCTTAAGCACTGATAAATTGCATATCTTAAGCAATTTATTAGTGGTAAAGGGTTTCGCTTTGAAGTAAAATATAACAAAATTCAGTATTTTACGCCCTCAGACAATTTGCTCTTAGTGGCCACCATTTTGATATCATCATCATCGTCAGTTCAGCCAAGAGATGCCCACTGTTGGTCATGGGACTTGCCTATATTAATATGCCAATATTGATATAGGTAAGTGTACTTAAAGATAATATTACCTTTAAGTACACTTACCTATATCAATATCGTATAATAGGTAGATACATGTGTATCTACCTACTTTCAAAAAAATTGTTCAGAATGAATATTTCTACATAAATACAACGCTTTCGTTAGTATTTTATTTAGGATGTAATTGTAATTATCTATCTATAGTGGTATTTAGAATGAACTTTTCAACTTCTCACTATTCGTATTGAATGGTTAGTCTGGTTTCTTTTTCTTAAGAATAAATTAAATTATAAAACTTCACGGTTGATTTTAGAAATGGGCGTTAAGAATACTGACTGCGGCCTGGAGTCAAGAAACTAAAAGAAATTGAATTTGTAACTGGAGCCGCGGCTCGTAAAAGTATATTATTATAGGTGGCTTTGTTTTTTAATATAATACCCCGTGATAAAATACATTTCGCCTTTTAAGTCTTAAGTTTCGTTTTCGCGTAATTTGAACTGCATTCTACATGTAATTAGAATAAGTTTATATCAAAGTGGTGGTTTGGAGATGAAGCTTTCTATATTGGAAAAGTGTACCTACTGAAGACCAGCGCTATGATCTCATCTCACCATCTGGTAAGCAAAAGTGGATTCAATATAGATGGTGGCAGTTGGTCAAGTGGATTTACAAAATCACCAACATTTCCAAAATTGCCTTAACACTCTATGTGCTAATTATTCAACGTCAAAGTGTATTGACAACTTTGAGCCAAAATTAAGCTGCGTGTTAATTATTCCAATCAATCTATTAGTAATTGGGGGTTTATGGCGGTCTGTTTGGATACCGACTTGTTTAACGGACATTTGCTTTTGTAATTAAAAGTACACTGTATAAATTAGAGTACTTACCTAATTAGTTTGTTTGGTTTTTCTTTCACTGTGTGTGCGTTTGTTTATCTAATAAAAGTGCTCTGGGGCATGTAGAATTGCATGCTTTAGTTTTAATTTGAATGGGTCAGCAAAGAAATATGATAATATTTTCTATGTGGTTCGGATAATACATGAAATACTGCTTTCAGCTGAAGTATTTTTATTTACTTTTTAGGGTTTCTATGTGTTTTGAGGTTAATTTTCTACGCTTCTTACAGCTGTAGAACTTATACTCGTATCATGGGTCGCGTTGATGATGTCTTTGACAATAATGAATCGCTGACAATTATAAAAATGGACCATTCAACCCATTTGGAATACTTACGTGTAACGTTGTAAGGGTAAATAAACTAAGTTACGTTACAACATAAAACACATACCATGTACAGGCAATTAAAAAAGCCCCACAATCTTATAGCAGTGTGATGCAGTATATGGTTGATTCGTAGTCCGAGTACGTGATGAGTCTGTTACTAGTGGTCACATTTTTTTTTACGAGATGACAAGCAAGATTGCGGCCCACCTCGTGTTAAGTGGTTACAGTCGCCTATAGTCACTTGGAATGTTAAGGGTAAATCACTTAACGCTGCAAATGCGTTGCCATCCTGGGGACTAAGATGTTAAGCCGCCTTCCATGCCCAGTAATTACACTGGCTACCTCTCCCTTCAATCAGAAACACAGCGAACTGCTTTGCGGCAGAATTAATAAGGCGGTGGTACCTACCCAGGCCTACCCTACATATGGGTCTACCACCTAGTCATGCATGTACATGCATGATTCTTGCTTAAAGTGACGCTGTATCCATAGGTTCCATTAACAAAGCTCATTTAAGTGGAATCGCCACCATGACAAAGGAATACACGACATAGCAAGAAGCATACTGTTTCAATGAGTATAAAAAATAACAATCTGTCAAAATTATTTCTGTGAGACTATTTTTTAAAATAGTTTAGGAAACGACTCCATTTCACGTGGCTAACTTACACGTAATACCAAATTATTAAAAAACGAAGAAACGCGAAAAAAATGTATATAAATGTCTAAATGTTTTTTTGAGGTCGGTCCTAAATACAAGTGTCAACGTTTATTCCAAATATTGAGGTTGGCACCGACCTCAAAAAACATTTAGATTTTTATAAGCAAATATTTTATTTATCCGTTACGTTTAAAAGTCGTATTAGTTTTAAACTAATACGACTTTTTTATTTAAAATGGCGGTATTTTTATTTCAAATTTTTCAGAGGACTATCTCGAGATCTTTTAGACCAACAAGTAATAGAACTATTAGGTTATCATCGATGTCAATTAAATAGGCATTATTAGGGATAACTCAAAAACAACTCTTTAGATGTCAATCAAATTTAAATGGGACCACATGACAAGCACCAGCTTCTAAACGTTGAAAGAATCTTCGAAATCGTTTCACCCAGTAAAGAGTTATGAGGTAACACACATAAAAAATCAAATATAAACAAAAACATAAGTACCAATGTGTTTTCAAATTTTTTATTAATCGTCGAATTAATCGACGCTTTTACGGCGAAGGAAAACATCGTGAGGAGTAAACTTGCACACACCTATGAAGAAATTCTTAGGTTGTGTGTGAAGTCGACCAACCCGCACTTGGCCAGCTTGGTTGACTAAGGCCTCATCGCCCCTAATGTGGGGTAGGCTAGAGGCCAACGGTGGGGACATTATATGAGCTGTTGATGATGATGACATATAAAAAACTACAGTCGAATTGAGAACCGCTTACTTTTTTGAAGTCGGTTAAAAATGAGATAAAACTTTATTACCATCATAAAACTGTGTCTACAGCATAAGACATAGGTGACGGTGAAACTCGGCAGAGATTTGTAATAAATTAAAATGATTGTAACTAAAACGCTCACCCAATTCTCGCGTTTAGCACAGCGTAGGCAACCCCCGAATCCGGTAAGTGTTATATAATCTGTGGCAGGCAAAAGCACGTTGCAAAATGTCGCTCAGCATTAATTAGGCCGATTAGTCCAGCGTGATTGAGGGTTAATGGCTCCACTTCGGACGCAGTTCGGACACCGACCTATTTGCCGGACATTTGCTTTTGTAATTAAAAGCACACATGCGCTGTATAAGTTAGCGTGTATTGTAATTTGGGGGGGCACGTTATGTCATTCAAACACGTAATTGTTTTTGAGATTGTGTGAAGAGGGCTTTTTAGAGCATTTTCAACTCTGGAGCATTCTTTAAGAACACCTATAATATCTGCTGAATTATTATACCTACATTAATTATTTTGTCTTCCGGTATCTTACCCACAAAACGAGCTTTCGCCAAAAGGTTTTGTGCTGATTTTATCAGTAAACTACAGAATAAAAGTAGTGTACAGAGCTGCAATAAGCATGATAATGGTTACCCCTCCTCCTCGCAGCGATAAGGGTCGTGACTTCCCTTTGGTATCGTCTTTTCTGCGTTGGGTTTGCGCCATCTCGATCCTCAAAAGTTGTAGAGCATCATGCAAATTGGTTTCAAGAGTGGCGCGAATGTATCACATTACTATTGTATTACAACTTAAAATAATACTAATTTATTGCACAAAATAACTAAAAAGCAGAATACCGAACAAAATTATATGTTGGTGAAAATTCCAAAGTTTTCTCACCTACTCGAGTATTATTTTGTTCGCGAGAAGACCCGCAAAACAATACAGTCAGCATTGCAGTCAGATACTTTTTATTACTAGGATATAACTGACTGTAGCTAGCTCAGACCCTATCACTTGTGACGTTTCCACAGATCATTATAAGTATGACGTCTCTAGGGCAGGCGTTTCAACCTTTCTAAATATATAATTTTCTATAACAATAATAAACTCTTAATATCCTCACATCTAAAAGCAACCTTATATTGTTGGGCTTACCAGCACTATTTCATTAAGCGTCAGATTTCAATAACAAAATATTCTTAATTGAATTTATACCGAGCACCTCGATTCAACATATTGAATGTCCAAGCTTTAGCCCTTTGTAACTGAACTCTAACGAATTTGAGTATGATCAAGTGGACACTGGGGACAAGAGTGGACGGATAAGCTAAATTAGAAGTGCGTCTTGTTATCCCAAGGAAATGTATAAACAAAAGATTTATTTGGAAGGGAATTTGATTTTAATACTCAGAAGGGATAACTTTAAAGGAGACATAGAGACGGCTTTGATTAACCAAGGATGAATCTTAAACGCTTGGTCAATGATAAATAAAAATCATATAGAGGCTGGATAGACTGAGTAGTCTCGGTAATGTTACGAGTAAAAAAGGA
Source organism: Elophila nymphaeata (assembly GCA_955850985.1). Taxonomy (NCBI): domain Eukaryota; kingdom Metazoa; phylum Arthropoda; class Insecta; order Lepidoptera; family Crambidae; genus Elophila; species Elophila nymphaeata. The sequence continues at coordinate 16,613,243 of OY039079.1, forward strand.
AGAAGAAAAGAAATAATAATAGTTTATTGCCTATTTTTTTTAAATCACATTCAATCTTTTTCATTTTTACAAACGTATTATAATCAGGGACAAAGACAACGGAAGAGATTCAGCTCATGCAGTCCCGGGAGTGACTCTCTCGGACCGCGATGGTTTTCAATCTCTCCCAGCTCTCTAAGGTGAAGGTTGAGAGCTCTGAGATGAGTGTGCTGCTTGACATTCTACATTCTTTAAAAAACACTTAAAAAGCAGAAATAAAAAATTCGGCCTATTCGCATTCTTCCTTGCTTATGCTTGTGAACGCGCGTGATATCTCTGATGACACAAACAAAAACTAAAAGATTTAAGCATCTGTGGCTTCATGACAAAAAGAAGTCTCGTAGGACTATAGTCTTTTGGTAAGCATGTTTCCAATTTTCCAAAGCACTTAAGCTTTTTTGCGGCGCTGACTAATATTTCATTTTAAAACTGTCTAGCCTCTATCCTTAGGGGTGGGAGCAAATGTTAAAAATTTTGACTGTTCTGTATTTGAAACACGCCTTGAACCGTCTAGCTAGACTTATGAAGTATTAGAAGGAGTACACGTTGTATCCTATCATGGATGAAGCCTATCCAAAGTTACAACTCACATCACTCAAATTTACATCGTGATGAAGATATTTTTTGGCTGCTATTTCTAATTTCCTCCAATTCTTTCTTAAGAAGTAATAACGTGCTGTTTGTTTCTAATGTACATCACTAATTAAACCTTATATTCAGTTTGAGACGATCATTATTTTTTCCTAAACTTTATTTCAAACGTAAATAATCAAATATTTTTGTGTTCTAAAAAGTATCTTATTAGTGATGACTATTAACTTATTTTCGGTTTAAAAATAATAGGGGTTAAAGAATGAAATTGCCGATTTTTTTACTCATTATTCATTAGTGTATAATTCCTTTAATACAATAGCTGTGTCGATTATTCTTTTTTTATTTTAAACTTCATTACAAGGACTTATATTTATATACAAAATTCTTATTTTTTTTTTACTAGAAATACATCTTCAAAAACAGCTCTTCCTAAGAGGTGCCCGTCTCCGTTATAAAAATATGAATATTTTTTTACAGATATCAATTCACAAAATTTTTCTCTATGTATCCTATAGCTTAATGTTGTCTCAATATATCCACAAAATAACTCACAATTTAGATTTGTGGTTTCTTGAAAAATCGCAAATATATTTGTATGGAAAAATGATTTTTCGTTAAATTCTCCATACAAAACGGCAATTTCATACTTAAACCCCTAATATTATGTTCCTAAATTCTATATCTAACGAGAATACTTAATGAAATATTCTATTATAATTAATAAGTTATAGCATTTAAAAAAAAATGTGAAATTTTATTCATCTTAAAATTGCTTTCCTAATTTACTTGATGTATTACACAAGTGAAAATCTTTTATCAAAAAATTCTCATTATAAGTTCTTCAATTTTGTTAATAAAGATTGTAATGAAATGAGCTTCGACGTCGTTCATCGATATCTTAATTATTTTATTGAATATTTTACGAGCACTGATAATTATTTTTATCAATTTACAATATAAAAACATCTGGGACACTCGACATAAAATTTCACACACACTCTAGCCAGACGCCCAGTTCATTAAATAAATTCTTCTTGCAATATCAACGAAATTAACTTCATTGATTTATTGTTTCAGATAGTTGTCTAAAAGAAGATAGCGCTCCTAAATTATGTGATCTGTTGTGATGAAAACTTTATCATTATTTGTTTCGACATTTTAAGTAGGTTTGACAAATTCAAAATTTTGTCTAAAATAATTTTATAATATTTTGTAATACAATGTTCATATGTTTTTTTACGAATTCTTGGAACTGTACTTTAACTATTCTGAAATAATTAGTTAGTCAGTTTGTGTTAGCATTTTGGTGGATGATTGGAATATACGAGTATGTATAAGTATAATTATGTTACGGCTAAAGATGGTTTACCTTAAATGTATGTTTGACGAGTGGCTAATGTAAATTACACCTATAATTAGCTAGGAGAAATTTTATGTTTAAAAAATTCTAAATGTTTCCTAATGACTACGTTTATTCCAAATATTGAGGTTGGCATTGACCTCAAAAAACATTTCGGTGTTTTTTAAACATATTTTTTTATTTCTCCGTTTTTCTACTTGAAAGGCGTTGTTTATTGTTATTTTTTTTGCATTTTAGTGTTGTAAGTATAGAAATTATCAGGAAACTATCTCTAGATCTCTTAGATAAAGAAGTCATAAAATGATAACGATATCAATTAGGGATAACTCAAATACTATTCCTCAGATGTCGCTCCAATATGAGCAAGCACCAGCTTCCAAATGGAAAAATAATCATCAAAATCGGTACACCCGCAGTGAACATTTATGAGGTAACCTACATTGAAAAAAAAAATAGATACAGTCGAATTGAGAACTCCCTTTTTTGAATTCGGTTAAAAAAGGTAGTGGCCATAAGTGCTCAGTAGGTTAATATTTGGGTTGAGGTTGTTTTTTTATTTTTTTAAGACCAAGCGGGGTGAACTGTTTGTGAGAGAGCATAATGTCTTATGCACCTACATACTGTGTGGTTGATAGGTTCAAACAGATCTTGATCGGCCCAAATTTCAATTGACCTACGAAATATAGAATAAATAATATATTTATTTTCAAATATTACTCAAGAATGTAGTGGAAAACACAATAAAGAAACGAGATGGCTCTTATTCTCCGTAGAACTGCAAAATTAAGCGAGGAAGAAAAGTTCGCAACTATTCTCTTAAACACCTTAGTTATGGCGTCTTAAGGTCGCCTGATACTCCCAAGTCCGAGAATATAATGTCTTTATAGCGGAAGTTTATCTTAAACTGCTGTCTAGAGGGTACTCCTCCTCATTAACAGCTGAGGGCCACTGTTGAATTATTCTTCAGGTCACTTCGGTGTCGTTTGAGTTAATTTAATTCAAACTTAGCCCGCTTAGCACGTAGCTGAATTGGGGTGTTATTGTGTGACACGGAACTCGTTAAATAAAAACCGAGATTAATCAGATGCAAAAACAGATACACGAGTAATAATGAGACAAAAGTCAAATAAGTATCGAGAGAAAAAATGCCAATATATATATGACAACATTATGTATGTTCATAAAAATTTACATACATTTTTGAAGAAAAGTGATTATCACAATTTAAACACAAGAGGTAGAAATAAACTTGCTGTTCCAAGTTTCAGACTTCATAAAATTAGTCACTCATTCATGGGGAAATGTATACAAATATATAATAAACTCCCACATCATGTAACTGAACTTCCGTTACATAAATTCAAGCTTCAGATTAAGCAAATTTTAATGAAGAAAGCGTATTATACAGTTCACGAATATATAGACGATAAAAATGTGTGGACACATCCAAAGGTGCTCGATTCTCCATTGTAATCTAGTGAGATATCAATATGTGTAAAATTAAAATTTTCTAATTGACAATATTGTAAGGAAAGATGTCTTAAATCACTTTTATACATATCTATATTTTAATACTAAACTTAATTATTAGTCTTTATTATATTATATTATTTTTATTATGATTAATTATTAAAGACTTGACAATGTGAACTATGACTCTTTCCAAATCAATACTATGAAAACTGTAAAGGGAGGATAAACTTGTTGAGTTTCTTGCCGGTTCTTCTCAGAACAAGGCCTCCTGGTAGACTCGTGAACCGATGGCATCAAACTTGACTCTCATAAGTGTACAAATTGTACCTAAATGAATAAAGAAATTTGAGTTTGAGTTTAAAGACAGATGGATATCGATTTATGTCTATCAATCACTTCATGGTTGTACTGCTGGCAGCGCCTACAGGTCCATAGACCCTAACAGGTTGAGAACCCGGGATCGCACGATGTGCACGCAATTCAAACATAATTGCAACCACTCCGCGAACCAAGGAAGTTTTCCAATAAATATAGCAGTTACAATAAATATAATATCTCCCCTTAGAATAAGAAATCTAAGTATCTCTCTTCCTTTTAAGGACTACGCGTTCTGGTCTACGTTGTCACCGACAAACTGTGGCTACCATTCCAACGCGAACTAAGAAATTTGGCAACTCGATTCTTTGTCGCACAATCAAGAAATGGAATTCACTCCTTCCTAAAATCCTGGATCATTCAAAAGAGGCGTGAAGAAGCACCTTGCAGGTCGCTAAGGCGAGGGTGGCGTAGCGCGGCAGTTTATTTCTCGCACCAGCTATCTTCGCATTTAGACTTCACTTCTATGCAAATAATAATCCATTCCACCTGATGCTAACATCAGGTGGAATGGATTATTATTTGCTTGACCTATTTATATATATTATAATATAACAAAAATACAAAACGTAGTCTCAGACCGATTTAATTACCTATTTCTTTATAAAATGGTGGATTTTAAAAACACAAAAGGCACGGCTAACTTGGTTTATCATTGTAATGAATCACTAGACATTTACATGTGAAATTATTAGCTAAAATAATGACATAGAACTACCAAATTTTATTCCACTGATTTTAGAATGATGGCATTAAAACTAAGTTCTGCGTCGCAAGTAGAAAATGCATCGCAAGAGATGCGTGCAAGTAGTTCCCAACATATTAAACAGATGGCGTTACTTGTATGAAATCGTGAGCATGAATTTGTATGTGGTGGATAAGAACATAAGCGCAATTAGTATTTTAGTGTAAGTTTTGTGAGTGTAAAAAAACACAACAATTTTATTTGCGTGAGTTCAATATGTATGAGAAACGCGAATTACTAGCGGAAAGGGCATCTTGTTTCCCAAATATATTATATTTTGTTATACATTAATTTTTTATATTAATCTTGCTATAAGTAGCTACCTACTGGTGATAAATATTCTATACTATTCTTTCTTTACACATTTAAATCATTAATCAAATTAGACGACTTGGTACGCAAACACTTAATCAAATTTATTTTTCTACCAACTAATGTTTTCAATAAATTGCGGTACTATTTAGATTTTGTTGAACCATTAAAGTTTAAAACAAATACTGTTTATTTTTTCTGCTAGATGGCATAAAAAACTTGTTTGAGTCTAATAACTTTCCTCGAGGCCAAATTTTTAGTCTGTAATTAATTTTAAAGGGCCCTCGATGACTCGGACCAGCAAACATACTCAAATATTTATAGTTATTTTTCCAACTTCGAAATAAGGTCAACGGATTCAAAACTTCGTAAATAAATAAAAAGGAAGGCATAATAATAAAGACAGCATGGGACTAAAAAGTTTGCTTGTACGATTAAAAGTGGATGTAGAAAAAATAATTCTACTTATTTATTACTGTTTTTTTAAGTTAACAAAAGTCTTTGTCTTTCTTTTATGGCAAGGCCTTTTGTAAATCTGATTATAGTAACGTTGAATATTTTATTTTTTCAACCACATATAGCTTTTTTAAATAAAAATTACCTACTCTCAAAGTTATTAAAATTAAAAATACAGGCTGGAACAAACAGTGACGTAATTGTTTTTCATGCCTTTTTTGTTCCAAAAACACAGGCAAGTAAGGTCCGTAATTTTTGTATAAATTATTATTAAATCTCAATAAATCTATTTATTAGTTGTATACATACATATATGTTACGGGATTGCAAATAAGTTTGTGACCAATCTGGTACTAAGTGGTTACCGTTGCCCATAGACACTTGCAATATGAAGGGTAATTCACTTAACACTGCAAGTGCTCTGCCATTCTGAGGACTAAGATGATATGCTTTTCATTAATTGCACTGGCTACCTTTCCCTTCAATTTGTAACACAGCGAACTGCTTCACAGCATAAATAAGAAATATTAACACGTTGACTGTCCAGGCCAAATCGAATTAACTCCTAATGACGTCCATTAGTGCTTATTTTTTTTTAATAATAAAAACTTGTCGGACCAATTGATATTTATTTACCTCAATATGTAGCTATCTAGCTTACACGTCCTTGTGATATTTTTTAATGTAACAGACGCTCATGAAAATAAAAGACATTGATTTCGTATACCCACTTGCGTCACATGTGATGCATGAACGTGGGATTGGGTATATAATTGTATCATATGTGATGCAGGTACTGTTGACGTGTCGAGGTCCCTATTTGGATTATTTTGTACTTATATTTTTTTTATATAAATTAGACTTTTAGTAATTATATATTGCTAACTAATCTACATTTTCAATTCAAATAATAAAATCATTCTGCTAACTTATTGCTAAAAACTTTTTTCTTATAGTAAGTACGGTATTATACCCTTAGTTGGATTCACCTACAAATCAAAGGTAATAAACAAACACGATAAATCTACTTTGAAACTTTAATAACAAGTCAAACAATTTTAGACAGCTTTTTCAAATAAATCACTGACGAATTGAAAGATACGTTACACAATTTGAATATTTGATAGGATGCGATTAATGGATGGCTGGTGTAATCATTGATTGAGGTTTATTTAACGGGAATTAATCTTGATTAGAATGTTAATTTATTATAGTTTTTGTTCAGGAAGAACTGATAATATTATTCGATACAACCACAGATATATCAATCTAAGGAGATCGGTCGAATCGCCGAGTTCATACGAAGACCGAGTGCCGCGATCAGCGGTCGAACTACATAACATGGTTCTAGTTGAGCATGCCGTAATATACAATATTCATTGCGCGCGTCTTAAGGACTGTGAAGCGATGAAAGTTAAGCACAGCCGCAAAGGAGATCGGTCAAATCGCTGAGTTACGTATTCACTTGACTTTATCGGAAGGCGAAGTGGCGGAAAACGCCGGCTTGGCCTATATCTCCTTGTATTATTAAATTTGTGGATATAATGTTCTTCCCTTCCAGCGTTCAAGAGGTTCCTCCATACAAGAATTCGACGTAGAAGACTAATAGCTAAAGGTGACTCCAGCCTATATAACAAAACATGTTATAAAAGTTATTTTATTGATGTAGACGATATTGTCTGTATGTGTCTTGTATTATGTTGCAATGTTATACAGCAATGTTAAATAATGTAAGCGTGTTATAAAGCTTAAGTTACATAACATGTTACTTCATCTGGACTCACCTTAAGGAAAATAATAAAGATCATCACTCACTAATCTTCTTCTTGCTGGGTAGCAGGAAGAATATTCTGCTCCCAATGTTTCTGTGGTGTAATTATGTCACCTTACTGCTAACACTTGGCCGTGTATACCGGCAGAGTAGAATAGCATCACCCCATATCCTCCAATGGGTGTCGTAGATGGCGACTAATGGATCAACAAAGGGGTATTGACTACCTTATACTCTGTCCACTAATCCGCATTGGGCAAGCGTGGTGGACTACTGCCTAAACCTCCTTCGATGATTAGGAGAGGCCTTGTGTCTTTTGCTCTTTACTGATCCATTAGTCGCCTTCTACGACACTCATTGGAGGACTCATTGGAGGATATGGGGTGACGATATTCTACTCTGCCGACATCACATGGCTATCTATAGCTATAACCATACAAAAGAGGATAAGAGGAATTATCAATTATCTTAACAGAAATGATGTGCTTAATAAGGGTCTGATGCCAGTTGAGAATAAGTAAGCTCCGCAGCCGAATAACATATTTTTGCAGTGTTCTGTGCAATGAAGCGCAATGTGCATGAGAATTGTGATTAGCGCAGTTTCCTAAGCAAATTGAGTTCAAAATACGTTTATTCCACACCTGATCAGAAACCGACATTTTCCGCTCAGGCGTCAAATAGCTGCGATCTGAGACATTCTTTATATTACCGCCCTAGTTAATAAATGTACTATTTTATAATAAAACAATCTTACATTAAGGGTACTGCTACTATCAGTTCCATGGGGAAGTCTTTAAATTCACAAAGATTATGTAGCATACTGGTGTTACACTATTGTTTATAAGATAGAGGTGGCCTGACAGCTAGCCGTTTGCTTTTTGTCTTGTGGTATAAAAAATAAATAATAGGTAATCTGGTTACTGTGACCGTGTTAAAAAGATTAATTGTTTCATAGAAAATATGTGAAGTAAAAAACGTTTTAAAATAGGCGTGACTCTTTTAATCCGATAACAGAAGCATTACGGCATGTGTTTTGACACAACATCAAATATCTATTCTTCGAAATTCGCTACAGACCTAATATAAATTAGCAACACGTTACCGCAAAAAAGGCTTAAACAAACACAAAAACCGACAAAGTATTCGCCGCCACCACTACTGTAACCAAATGTTAAAGATATAATAGGATAATACTAATCTATAACGGAATACATTAATGTATCTCCACTTAGTTTATAGGTAAATTATACAAGTTTTTAATTGGTTATGTTATTATAGTTTTATGAATAAAATTCGGACTAGTTGTTTAAATATTGTTTTTTAAATATAAATCTAAGTTTTTCGGTTCTTACGTGTGAAAAGTTATTCCATTATTTGATAAATAACTGATTCACTGCAATGATTGCATGTTACAGTTGAACAGGACGGCATTTTGAAAGAAAAACAGATATTTCTTACTGACATACGTACGTATTCACTCAAATTTATCGGACGGCGAACTGGCGGCAATGTATGCCCACTGGGCATACACTTGTCACAAGTTATACGCCGGCTTGGCCTGTCTCCCGACTGCTATCTTTTGACAGCAGCTGGGACCACTAGGCTAACGTGTCTTCCGAAACACGTAGGTAAAACAAGTTGGAAATCTGAGGTTTTCGGTCATCCATCCGAGCACTGACCGCGCACTTGTTAGCTTAGTTTTCGTAATCTTTACGAAGAACGCACCACGGCGCCATCGATCTTCTCAGATCGAACTGTACCTTTAAAAGGATGGTGGAGTTTTGACAATTTTAAAGTAACTAGCAAAGTCAATTTAGATGAAGAACTTTTTTCATTTCAATAGGGCTTTCTATAAATTTTCCTGTGATATGGTATGTTTTTCTTATTGTTGTCGGGGAGTTCAAATCGTGGACTGACGATCTAGTAAAGGTCGCGGGAAGCCGCTGGATGCGGGCAGTGCAGGACCGACCGGTTTGGAGATCCTTGGGAGAGGCCTATGTCCAACAGTGGGCGTCTCTCGGCTGAAATGATGAGGTCAAATGCATTTACGCATCGTACCTGCGGGGTGGTGCCAAACGCAGGGGATATGTGGGACTCGAGGTAAAGGCGTTCCCTCTATACCCACTAAACATCCTCCTCGGCCTGACCTCCAGTGCGCTATTACGGGACGGCTCAGGATCTGCGGTGATATGGTCACCCTAGTTGTTTGGTATAAGATATTGAATTAGTAAGGTCCATGACTAACGAGCCGTGATATACACATTCTAGCGGTCGCGGTCTCACCACCCAGATCGGTACAATAAAACCCGATTATGAATCGGCATCCGGATAGTTCACTGAGTCATAGATTAACTCGGAAGATAGGATATTACGAACAATGTTTCTTTAGGCTTTTAAAGGTGACAATTCTGTACTTACTGTTGGTGTGGATATTTCTTGACTGTTTTATTAGCCAAGTACATAGATTATATTTTATTTGAACTGACATTTAGCGCAAAAATTTATTATTAATTACGTTTGTTAATTTAAAAAAAGACTCATTACATCATAAGTGTCTTTCCATGAGTATTTTCGACTAGTTTTTATTAGCCAAGCCTTTTATATGTAGAATATTTCATTTAGTGGAAGAACTCTATATTATTATAATATAACATTTCAATTTGTTTTTTTTTTTGCTTCTACAAATATGTATGTCAGTAGTACTTTTAATTTTTTTTGAATGAAACATTATTTATGATGAGTTCAAACACAATCAAGTTCAGGCGGTTCTTAAATGCATACCAAATTAGTACACAAAGTTACCTACCTACTTGAAGAATAGTGTAACGATTAATTAAATGCAGCTATTTATTCTTTTATACCATTTGCTCTAAAGTTATATATGTACAGTCAACAGCAGCAGCAGATGATCAAATAATGAACGTGTTAATTGATTCAAAAGTAAATAATTTCCTAAATGCAAATTATTGCAATTACATTTATCGTATATGAGTTAGTTTACCTATATGTCATGTATCATTTACATATGTGTCACCCAGAGCTTTCATTTGTCAGTTGTGATTTTGACGATTTTTTATATCTTGTTAAGAAAGAAGAATCCACTCTATAATTTTTCGACTTCTTTGGATGACGCAATATTATTATGACTCACAATAATTGGGCACTTCCTAAACTGCGATTGCGACAGAAGTGTTAAATTTTTACGACTTCGTGTGGTCACAGGAATGTGTCAAAAATCGTACAGTTTATTGGTATTAATGGCTCGTAGTTCATAGTACCTCGGGTATTTCGACATTTGACCGCGTTTTTATAATAATATTTTATTTTTATGATTTTGGTGAGCAGAATGGGCGTATACATCATATTTTTACATGTTGACGAAGTTGACTACTTCAGAGATTAGAATAATAAGCAGGAATATAAAACTTTATAGAAAGAATAATATAAAATATATTTGCAGTTAGGAACTTTAGACTTTCAATTCGTAATAAACTTCAAGGCTCTTTTATAGGCACGGCTATTGTGCCGGTAAGGCTCCGCGTAAATGGGCCACCGGTGGTCGGTGGTCGCCACCGGTGGCAGCCACGCGCCACATTTTTTGTTAGCGAACAAATGAAGGTGGTCATTGGCCGCCACCGATGGTCGGTGGTTGCCTATACAAAATTTGTGTAAAAACGTATACACTGCTTGTGGCCGCCACCGGTGGCGACTAGTGATGGCAATGACCGTGGCTGGCGAATTTTGTATTCGTGTATATGGAGCACCACACACCGACGCGGCAGGGGGCGATTGTCACCCGCGCCGCGCAGCGTCGGTAGTACTACGTCAACACGAAATGTCAGCAAGTACTGCCGATAAACCGCGCCGCACCGAGTCTCCGCACCGTACAACGCACATCGGACGTGGCGCGGCGCAGTCCGCCTCGCGTCTCGTCCGATGTGCATTGTACGGTGCTCCTAAAATAGACTTACACACACGCTGCCAACGGTTACCTATCAAAATACAGATTTTTTTGTCATCGAATTTCATTTCACCGAAAACTTTTCCACGATTTTCAATATCTATTTTTCTTGATTGATCGACTAGCTAATGCTCACCGTTTCATATTATCGAATAAACTTTCATAAAAAAAATGTTTCAAAGTTGTGTTGCTTACCAGAATAACGGTCTATCGAACTAACATTTCATATAAACTATTAAGTTATCGATAACACTATTTATAAAAACATGTTTCAATATTTAACGTTACACATTGTAATGTTTCGTTTAACAAATTTCCATCGCAGTAACGTTTCATTGAACGATACATTTGCCTGTTGACGTTTGACGATAAAAACTGTTGAGGTTAGTTCTTAATTTAAAAATTAATTCCTAATTTGCAAGTAGGTAGACACCATGCAAGCAAGCATACAGCATGCAAGCAAGCATGCAGCATGCAAACAAGCATGCAGCATGCAAACAAGCATGCAACATGCAAGCAAACATGCAGCAAGCAATATAATGCTCCGCTCGCTTCGCTCGCTCCGCTATGCTTGGTCACAAGTCTAACCTAACCTAACCTAGGTTTATTTTCGTATTAATGGTTTTTCTTTATAGCGAAAGGCCTCAGGCCCCCTGCACCCCCCGGCAAGCATCTTGCAGGCATGCATGCAGCATGCAATGCAAGCATGCATATATCATGCAATGCAAACATGCATACAGCATGCAATGCAAGCATGCATGTAGCATGCCAGAATACAATAAGTAATCTCCGTTAGCTTCGGTTGCACCGCTGCTGACTGCCTGTTGTTCTAAATCTAACCTTACTTAATCCATAGGTTTTCTTTACAGAGAAACAAAAATGATTACGAGTAATTACATAAAAAAAGTATTTTCGATGTACACTTACTTTAGTGTAGTAAAAATTGATGTTTCAGCTATTCTGCAAACTGAAACTTACGTGGAAACAAAATTATGGGTAACAAAACATCTTTTCGATAAAATAAATAAAATAGGAAAAGAATTTACGATGGAATGAGCTTGTAGATAACAACTATTCGAGGAAATGAAATTGCGATGTAACCTAATTCTAGGAGTTGTTAAGTATTGTATAAAAAGATCTGCGAATAGTTTTATGGGGAATGAAAATCGATGAAGTTAATTGCGATAAAGTGATGGGTTCCCGCTGCCTACACATCGGGCGGTCCGAATACTGATAGTGGCAAATGTTAGTGTGATGAACACGATCATTTGTTCATTAGTCATGGTTGTTTACATATTTATTTAAGTTTATTTATAAAAATATCTAGATTATTAAGTATATTTGTCCGTTATCTAGTATCCATAACACAAGTTCTTAAAGATACTTAATTTGGGCGAGATAATTGGTATGAGCGTAGAAATCTATACTAATCTATCTATACTATATTTAGAATGTTGTGAACAGATGCTGTCAACTAATTGACAATTATGAGAACATACCATCACGTTCATAATCTCAATAGGGGTTGAGCAGAGCTTGAGGTAACTGGTTACACATAAAAGCCACTCTTGCCATAATATTCCTTTCATTCGGACGAAGTGATTTGCTTCCGCTTTCATCATGCCAACGATCATTCCCGAGCTCTGTTTTCCCAGATTAGTATAATCTGGACATCTGTAAGGCCGGAGTGAACAAGCATCTTCTAGGCGTGTACCATCTTAGGCCTCATAACCGCTTTTCATCCGGCACCAAGCATTACAAAACAAGAAGCACCACAGTACAAATGGGCAGTGCTATTTGACAATAGCTTCTGTATAATGGAGAAGTTCAGTCAGTATCAGACGAATACTAACACTTTAGTACCTTGTTATATTAATTATTCAAACAGAAAGATAGAAACTACACAAACGCTGTCGTTGCTATGGCATGGTACTCAAGTGGCTGACTGTACCTAAGGAAGTTTCATCTCCAGCTCCAAACAGTTAATTTGCTGTGTCCAATCTCCATTAACATCTAATTGTTGTTTTACAGTATAGCATTTTGTGTATATTGATGACTCACTCGAATTTGTGAGGTAAGATTACTTCACTACTAATTCTTTTACATATCTTTACTGCAAAAAGAGAAAAAATTCTTTATGAAAGAATAAACATAGGTAAGACAATAAAGAGCTAGCTAAATACAATAAGGCAAAAAATACCATATTAAATAAAAAGTCAAATTACTCACCTCACCAAACATCAAGAAGTGATTTTAAGTATGAAGTTGTTAAAACACCATAAGTTTTTTAAGTCGTATTATGGTGTCATTAAGATAAAGTTTATCTTACAAATGTTGGTTCGAAGGCAATATTTACCAAACGCAGCTTAAGCAGAAAAAGGTCTCTTTTGAGATAAAACAGATTCCAGCCTAATTCAACCCATATTCAGTAGTGCGTTATGAATTTTAAGTAAACCATAACTCTTTAGACAGAATGGTTATCTTAATGGATGGGAGAATTTATTGTTGTAGGTACAAGCGTGCTATACAATTAAACATCCCATTTTTGCTATCCAGCTGGTTTCCATGAATCTAGTAATAAGGCAGCTTAAAAACATACAGTGGTTCAACGCCTTTGATGTTGAAGAAAATACCGCTTTTGTCTAGACAACGTCCAGTAAACATACAGTGGAGCAGAGTCTACCGAATGGCAATTTGGTGGCAATTTATATTACATGTCAATTTATTAGCTAATATAATATAATAAACTACATACATACTCTTAGTCCTACTAGTATGTTAGCCAAATTCAGGGACGAGTTGGATCACAGAACAAATAAAAGAGGTTAAAACTCGTAAGTAGGCGGGGAGCGCGCGCCGCTGGTTATGAGTAAACACTAATATTCGATCCTTTTCGAAGAGGAAAAATATTTAAAAAATCAAAACACCGTCTTGTGCTATTTTAACTGGCAGGAAGCAAAGTAAGACTCATCTTCAAGAATCTTACTGATGGAGACATTTCTTTTCACCGGTAAGTACAAATATACTGTTAAATTGAAAAAATATTATGTCGCGTGTGGCGACACTGGCTCTGGTATTAACATCGCTTGATACGACTTCTAACCTCTTTTATCTGTTCTGTGAATTGGATGGAGGTAGCGTATGACCGAGCTAGATGGCGCAATCTGAAGGACGCCTACACTAAATGGTCGAGAACAGCTGAGAAGTAGAGCATAGCCGCAGTCGCGCTGCGCAATGAGAGTGAAATATATAGCCTACAATATTCCTATACAATATTGAATTATGACTGAACAATTAGTGCTATATTTGGAAAATCTTCTTTGTCTAACAGAATGCTTGTCTGTCTAGAAGATACTGATCTTTACGACAGTGATTTTAATTATTTAATGAAATAAAGAAGAAAAAGTTTAAGTCTAATTTAATTCGTAAAATAGATCTTTACCTATGAAATGGCTTTTTATGGGCTATTTATTTAATAATTTTTACGCTTTTGATAAATTGTAGTTCATCATGTCAGTCTAGAAATACCCAGTGTTGGGCATAGGAATTGTAGTTCTATTAATTTAATTTAAATTAGACCTTTATTCTCCAATCTTTATTAAGAATTAACATACTAAAATTAGTACCTCTAGCATTGAAGTTTCTTTGCCAATTGACTTTGTTCCCTTCGGTTATGAGTGGCAATTTGGAAACCTTTTTTCCAAATTTCTGTCACTATAGTTACCCAGGAATACATCACAGATTTACAAATAAATTTCATGACCTTAGATGTTAAAAGGTCGCCGAGAAATTGAGAAAAATTTACTTTGTAATAATATATTTTCTTTACAATCCTTCAAACGAAACTACTCTGTCAAGGTATAAAATAACTGGAATAAAGTAGAGAGGGATAGCCTTTAGTTGTTCAGAAATGAAAAAATATATTCAGCCATAAATTCGTTAATATAGTTGAAAATTGCACCCTTTTGGTTGCTATAAAACAATTTACGAGTTCGTTGTCACCGCATCTTTCTAGATACATAACTTTTAGACCTGTCTTCAATATTCGGTGCTGTTCTTAGTTCTTCCGAGCTATCAATAATACATATTAAATACAAAGCAAGTCCAGACGAATTATTAGGTAGCAAAAATCCTTACAATGAATTCTCACAAAATGTACACTCGTCCGCAAACAAATCGTAGACACTGGAGTATGTTTGTGTCTTGAATGTCAAGTTCAGACTTGAAGTGTAAATCAAATATTTGCAGGCGTTGAGCCCTCTGCCACTTAATGAGGTATCTTCTTAAGCGGGGCCTTATGTCAACCTCTCACGATGTAGCTTCGTGCTTTTATTACTGGCTGACCAAACGGACTGTTTGCAAATAAACCACCGGTCTTCTTAACTTCTGAATGTCAATGTTTGTGGATTCCTGCGGTAATTGCTTCTGCTATGAGAATTGGTTGTAAATTTTATGAGGAACGAATGTTGAATTTAAAAATTTAAATAATGAACATTATTATTATTCAGAAACGGTTCATTTTAATGATAAATTTTACCAATCACCCCACAAAGTATTCTAAGTAATGCTAAATAAACACAATTTTATCACAAGGAAATAGGATTGCTTTTTCGTCTCACATACATATAATAAATCTTTTCAGTTATGCATGGCATGAGTTACAATCTCCACAAAAAATATAATAAACCCTCAAACCATACTGTAACTAATCTTCCATTCCAAAAAATACTTTTTGAAATTCCTGTCCATTGTCATATCATTAGAATAAGCTATGTAACTAAATGATTAACTTAGATTTTATTAGCTATTTGATGATTACCCTCAAATTTTTAACAGCAAGATGATGAAAGACCATTCTAGGTTCTCACTGGGATGGTAATAAACACAATCTGCGTATAAATATCACCTATTGAATTATGAAATCCCTCCTCAATCTTGTCGCAATCAAGTCGAATTGCTATTTTTTGTATGTGTGATTTGTACCTAGGAACTGTTTATTTATACTAATGTGTTAATATGGTCAATTAAAAAGTATGTTCGAGTTAAAGGAATGCCTTACAATATCAAATACACCGAAATATTTATCTTATTAGTAAAAAAGGGGTATTATAAAAATTTCATTTGTTTTCGTGTAGCTAATAAATTCAAAATTTTAAAATCTAAATCTTCCTCTTAAATGCTTACCTATATTTTTTCACCACTAAAATGTAGTGTTATTTGCCTGTGGTTACTACCCCAGTTTAGACTGCTCAAAATTTTGCTTTATAAGCTTTAATTAAGAATTATTTTTTAATACTAGAAAAAAAATTATTCCATAAGAAATAATTGGTGTATCGTTTATTATGTAACCATTTTCATTGTTAGTCTCATTCTGTCAAACACAGTATACCTAATACCTATAATATTATAATTACCAATTCGTGTTTCTATCATCAACACATTAGTTACACAATTTAAGTATCTCCAAAGCTAACACCAAATATAAATTAAAGTCTAATGCTTTTAATGTCGTTAAAAGGTTTATTAGATATAATTAATTAGGCACAATATATCATGATAATGAATAACATTATTTAATACTAATTTTGTTTTTTGGCACTATCATATTAACAAGGTGTTTAAATATTAAATTATTAATTTATTTCCTTGGTAATTAATTGCTTAGTATTTAAAATGATAAATTTAAAATTCATCATCGCATATAAAGCATATTGTACCTTAAATTTTAAATCTGAATCGTGCACTATTCGTATATAAAAGTTCCATTCCATTCAGTGAGCTTAAGTTGTGGAACGAAGACCCCGTCTTGATTTTCCCAAAGCACTGGTGCATTTGTTTCTTCAAGAAAAGTGAAAAAGTTTTCCTAAGTCAGCAAATCGTGTGTAGACTTCCTGCTACCAATCGTCCATAGCATCAAGCTATCTGCAATCTGTATGCATTTCTGTCACCAATGTGATAAAAGAAGATCTTTATTTTGTTACCAAAAGACTACTTTGGACCACAAAGTCAGAGCATTATTAATCAAGCATTACTAACACGGTCTTATGAAGATACAAAATGATAAGTGATATTATTTTGACATGCTTTCTCCATCGTAAAATGCCCCTTCACGTATCTAATATCCTCACAAATCGGTCATAAGCTTTCGGAAGAATAGCGATCCCTAGATAAGGTCCCATTCAGGAGAACACTATCAATCATAGTTTACCGATTCTATATCAATATCGGAAAAGCGCACACTCATTCGCCTTTCACTCCGATTTTTCCTTGAACCAACGGGAAGGGGAAAGTGTCAATCATTCGATTTGGGCCAACATCAATATTATTTGAGTATCACTTTGCTTTTTGTTCAGGAGTGTTTTATTATTGACGCAATACCGACTATTGTACGAGGAAAGGTGTATCATAAGACTAGTCTCTATTTATTTCTGTTAAAAACAATCAGTTGTTGTCAGTGTCCATCTCGCTTTCTTTCGAACCCAAATTACTGTGTAATTTTATGCCATTCAAAATAAATATATTATAATTAAATGCTGTTGGTTATAAATACATCGATAGTGCTGAGGAGGTATTTTAGTTAACAGTCACACACGTGAAGTAACTTATGTGCGAACAATTTATTTTCAACCACATTTTGCACCGTGCCTCGTAAGGCACGTCAAATTTCATCATGGATGCTGTTGAAAAACAAGTCACGTCAGACGCCTATATACTAGATTAAGAAAAAAGACAAGAAGACGAAGATCAGCCTATATCATGTTCCTATGCTAGGCATAAACCTATTTACACCTAACATAGAAGTATCCTTCATGCAGGACCATTGTGGCTTGGTGGATTGACGATCCAGGAATCCAGCAAAATGTCTTCCCTAGGAAGGAGTATTAAATTTGGCTGCAAATCTAGAACCAGCCCAGAGTAAATGCTGCTTAAGTGTCCGAACTCCTCATTACCATTAAAGGATATTATTATAACGAAAATAAAACTAGCCCATAACTTATTGGATAGGATAGCAAGGTAGCGCCTTCTGCGGACCTGTCCCATTAATTATGTACATTAATTTCCACGGGTTTTATTGAATAATAACTGTGGCATCCTCTGCGTTATATGCCGTGATTGCTAGAATTTGGTCCTACTATTAA
This sequence comes from Elophila nymphaeata, assembly GCA_955850985.1. NCBI lineage: Eukaryota > Metazoa > Arthropoda > Insecta > Lepidoptera > Crambidae > Elophila > Elophila nymphaeata. The sequence continues at coordinate 16,631,468 of OY039079.1, forward strand.
AAGGGTAAATGAACTTATTAACCTATAAGTATATCTAGTAAATATCTGGACCAGCGCTTTGCGAAGCATTCTTTAGCACGCAGGAACTCAAGATCGAGGTGTTTTAATGACCAATCTTGTATTGACTTTCTATTTTGTTTTCATAAACCAGGGCCGTGCAACACATCCCACTAGCTCTATGTCTCTACAATTACAAAAAAGTACCTATTTATATCTCCAATTTTTAAAAGTAAATTTAGAAAAAGTACTTTAAATCGAATCCAAAGAATTTTATCAGCGTTTCAAGTTGAACAATCACGCTAATTTTCGAACATTTTATCAAGATCACTTGTCAAAAGCATTCTGAAACTGCGCCTCAAGCTCAAAAGCGATCGGCCGTATTTTCTCTTAAGCTCTCGATGAAATTGCACAGATCCAGTATAATGCAGTTTAATTAAGCTTTACAATCAGCAGCCGTTACCAAAGGAACGCCCCAAACGTGGAATAAATTCTTGAGGGGCAGGATCAGTTCCATGGCGTCTGTGGTGGTATCTGCCCAAGATATCTCTGCATTTTATTTTGACAGAATGACCTTTAAGTCTGTGGCAATAAAGACGTTGCGATATGCGGAACGATCTCGGCTATCTTTCGTATCGTGGGGTTGACATCGGCGCAGACCATTTAATTTTCTTTTAATCCCAAACGCCTCGATCTTAATCATTAGGGGGTTCCGCGTAACGAATTAAACGTATTGCATCGGTGTCGCAAATGAGGCCATTTTATTTCTCCAGAGATGTCTCATTGGCAGGAGGGGTAGCCAGAATACGTGATTGTTTGTGTTTATGCTTCACTGGTCTCTTATTGGCATCGAAAATTTCATTCAAAGAGGGATAAGCCTGATTTAATAATGATTGAGCTATATTGACTAATCTTTTAAGTACGTACGAGTATACTCCATACCCTACGATTTTGGATTGTGTCAAAATAAGATTTTCTTTATTAAATCAACATAATGCGTACCTATTAGAACTCCTGTACTTATATTTGCACAAATCACAATAAATTTCTGTACTTATAATTCCATCAATTTTCCTTTTTGAAAGAGTCATGTTTACGAATATTTTTCTTATCTTTAACCAGACACTACAATAAGACTACACGGTGAAGTCCAAGGAATCTTCTATATCAACTCGTGTATGAAGACGTAATCCTATAATACAATTCGTTTCAGCTAGGAACATTTCAAAGAACCAGTAAGACAGTACAGCTTTACGATTTGCGAACAAAAGCCAAACAATCTATTGTCTATCGATTGTAGCCCCGAGTGCAGTTTGTCGTCAAAAGCTGAAAGTTGCTCTTTAAAACCCCTACTAACTGTTCTGAAGTTATTAGTGAGAGTGCCAATGTATTTCGTTTTATTTCGACTACCGTAGATAACATTTTACCAATTTCTATTCTAAGTGGGTTAGGTTGGTACTCTCTTATATCTTCTAAAATTGTTTTGTGTCCTTTTGTTATAAAATTCAGTAACCATAATGTAAAAAAAATCGAAAATGTTGTTTTACATAGGTAATTAGTTTTACTTTTAAAACTATAATATCATAATATCGAGTACTATAATACTTGCATTGCATGCTGTATGCTTGCTTGCATTGCATGATGTATGCATGCTTGCATTGCATGGTGTATGCATGTTTGCATTGCATGCTGTATGAATACTTGCATTGCATGCTGTATGCCTGCCTGCGCGATGCTTGCCGGGGAGTGCAGGGGGCTGGCCCCCCTGCTCGGGGGGGTCGGGGGGCCTGAGGCCCCCCGCTATAAAGAAAAAACATAAGTACGAAAATAAATATTGGTTAGGTTAGGTTAGACTTGTGAACACACATTGTATTGCTTGCTGCATGCTTGCTTTGCTGCATGTTTGCTTGCATGCTGCATGCTTGCTTGCACGCTCCATGCTTGTTTGCACGCTGCATGCTTGCTTGCACGCTGCATGCTTGCTTGCATGCTGCATGCCAATCAACGAGGTCTTACTTGCCGTGCAATCTTGGGCTGGATCTTTTGGGCTGCTGGTTAACCCTTGCAAGTCCCATGCTTTAATATAACTGGCATTGGGGTCGGTGCAGTATGCCTTGATATCGACAATACTGCTTAAGGATTTGGCATTCGTTTTTTACGACCTTGTGTCTGCCTGACACCAAACCTCCATGAGAATAACGGCTATCTTTCAACAGCACCCGGGACGACCAGATTAACGTGTCTTCCGAAGCACGGATGAATATCGATTTGGAAAAGTTTTCAAGTAAGTACCGACCGCATACCTTAGATTATATCGTATAAAACGAGATGTTAATTAGATTCTACTCTAGTTCCCTTGATAGCGTCTATTTGGTTTTCCAATTTGCATCTAATAAATAGTTTAATGTAAGATAAAGATAATAATGTGTAATTTCTTGAATATTAAAGGTGATTCCAAGATTCTTTACTAAAGGTTGTCTTGTCTAACTTACATGCTAGTATAAAAACGGTATACATAAATTCTCCTTCTACATAGAGATCTAGTTATATAGGTAGGGTAAGTTTACTTCTACAATTTATATTCAAAATTACAAACAGCATGAGTCTTGGAACTCTATAAAAAGAATTACTTCTCAAATACTAATAATAACTTTATTATTTCTGAAAGATTCTGAGATACTCAAGTTTTTTTACGGCCATAGCTTCATAAATCTTAGCGCAAAACCTCTTTAGTTTTACGACCACTTTGAACAGTGTTCATTAAGTCTATCATTTCTTAATGTTGCTGATAACAAATTGAAACAAGATTTGCAAAACGCCTTCTTATAATAAAATCTTTATGTAACAAAATTTTATAGCTAATTAGAGGAAAGTTCAATCAATAACCCGTTCCACTGCTGGTCGTAATAGAGTGGCTAATCGAAATTCATTCCTGGCAGCAAGTCGCAAAAAGTGCTTTATATTTTATTGTTTTAGTCACTTAAATGGTACAATAATAAGTCCATTTTTGTGTTTAAATATTAAACAAAGAGAAGGAAGAATAGCCTATTTTTGTTAACCCCTTTCCTCACAACCGTAATAGTATAAAATAAGATCACGTCCGTGAATGAGTAACTGGTCTTAGCGAGTACTTTGATTTACAAACAACTTGTGAGGTCTTGTAGCCGGCGCGTGTTCACGTTGCCAAGCGATTCTGATTGATTGAGCTGTACTTTTTTTATTTTGTATTTTAATGTAACGTAAAATGTTCCTCAGCCCCTTTAACAAGTTTCTTTTTAACCTTTCCTTTGAGTACGAAACTAAATGCCATTACACTAGGTTTCAGTGAAGCTTTAGAATATTTTTATCATACTACCTCCTTTATTTTGTGGTGTTTCCAATTGCGTAGACTTCATTGTATTTATTTTTAAGTTAACATAACTTAAAAATAAACATAACTAAAGTAAGGTTAGGTAAGCAAGTGTTAAATAAATAATGTACCTTATGGAATAATTTTATTTTTGCGTTTACAACCGCGTAAATATTAATACTAGAAAAATGCACTGAAAAAAAAAATTCAGTGTATTTTTCTAGTATTAATATTTACGCGTTTGTAAACGCAAAAATAAAAATATTCCATAATGTAAGGTAGTTTCATCTTAACTGGGCGTGGGCAAAAATATTTCGTTCGGGTCTTAGAAGTGCAAATTTCAAAGATTTGATGAAACAATGTTTACCATAAAAACATAAGCACCAAGCACTGACAAATTTCGACAGTGAATAGCAGTGTCTCGGTGGCGTAATTGGTCAATGCAGCCGCCCGGATTGCGGTAGATGCGGGTTCGAGTCCCGCCTGAGGCAAGTCGATTTTTTGCAGTGCATTTTTCTAGAAATAATGTACCTATTTAATAAAATAATGATCCCGCAATATTACATAAAATATCAATTATTTGTTTGATTCAAATAGACAAATGGGACAATGTATCGGAAACTGGTCGAGATCGGAAATTGATTCTTACCGCAGAATAAATAGAAGTCGTCTTTATCATGTTTGTATAGGATGATTTTATTATTGATACAACAAAATATTTACCAGATATGCCACGACTACCATTAGTAAGGCCTATATCTCTATTGTATACGTCCCTTAAAGCTCTTGGTGTGTTCTTTACTTTGTTTCAAGTCTTCATCGTTACTGTGAACCCTTTTTGTAACAATTGTTGTCTTAACTTAGAGGTTCCTGTGAAATCTATGGTTAGTTTAGATTGTCTGGTAAACTATCATGTATAACACGAATACATTGGGTGGGAACAAACATATTGCTTATCGTTATACAAAGTAGAAATGTATCTACTTTATCCTTAGTAGACCCGATTTCAACAATGTAAAAGTTAATGTATTAATATATTCTATGACGCAGTATTAGGGTGGTATAATGTTAGTTCGATAGTTGCAAGATAATATCACAGTAGATTGCTTGGTTACTTACTTTACAGAATATCTCTTGGCCTTTATCGATTGAGATATAATGTACTATTATCGCAACCGATGGTAATTTATGCCTAAGTTTATATCTAACATGTTTCTTTTAAGAATTGGCTCGTTTTTTTTTATCCCAAATCACTATAAATCGGCTATCTCAAATATCCTTTTGTAACAAGAATATTTTTATTTTAGCTTAGAGTGGAAATACATAAAATTTGTCAAATAAACGTCGCGAAAAATATAATTTAGGTTTTATTTAACATTTTTATATTTGGAAGCCCTTTGATCCCTCGCGATTCGTAGAAAAAAAACGTAACAAGGAAAGAGTTTCAATGTACGAAATATTCATATTATTATGTTATGACTACTCCTTTATTACTCTCACATAAAATACATTTGAAGCCGTTTCGTCTGTTCTCTTTAATAACATGAAAGGCCCAATTTGGGATACGAGATAAAATGTATTCAGTGCGTGTTTTCCGGTTAATATAACCATTTTGTAAGAGGCATATTGGTGTTCCAGTTTATATTCATAATAAAATAATATATTAATAAAGAATCGCGTTGCTTTAATAAATTCCGATTTAGGATTTAATAAACTCTCTGGCTTCTAGCATTGATAATATGCATAGGAAATTAGTAGACGGTCTTAGTGATCTTTAATCTGTGCGTTGGATTCAAAAACAAATAATTGATGCAATTCGAGTTGCTTCATAATTAAGCTCTTGCTACAATAAATAAATATTCTTAGAAATAGTATGGTTGTTTTAAGAAAATTTTAGGATTTTATAGTGCTCATACTAGTGATTATTATTATAATTCTACTCTAGTTATGGTATAGAATCTCTAAATTTTCTCATTAAATTAATTAAATCTACAGTAGCGTTAAAGCCAAGCTCTCAAGCTTAATAATTAAGAGGTACGTGAATTAGTTATTAAGCATAAAGCTAGGTTGGAGAATATATATGAATAAAATAGTATTCTATTGATTTTTCTTAACAAAAATTTTTTTTTCATAATATGAATATTTTAATATTGTGAAAAAAGTAGCGTAGTTTCGTGATTTGTGTTTCTGAGCTATGTCACTTTTTTTTCAAGATTTATTTAATCACTGCTAGTTTCATGAGTATATTTTTCTAATTTTATGGTCTCATTGTTAACGCATGACGATTTTTCGAAAATTGCATGTTATCTCTTAATATGATGGCGCGAGCAAATAAGTGAGACTTATTAAGACAAACCTTAGTTGCCAATCTTTTTTTTATCGTGAACACTCGTCAACGTCATCGAAATCCTCAAAAATAATAAAAGCCTCTAATATGTTATGTAGAATTCATATAATTCTATTGCATATTCCATCACAGTGAATTCTGAAACGCATGAACCATACAAAACAGTACTTATTACCTACATTTATTCAGTATTTGACTTGTAGCTAAAATATTCCGTAAAACCCAAAATAGACTCTGCAAAAAAGGCGGTGGAGATAAATATAGAATTGGTTAAACACACGGAGCAATAACAGAAATACTCACTTATTATGTGTGAGTTAGGAATTGTAGACTGATGACTTACAAATTTAGAGATTCCAATGACGTATTACTATTAGAATATAAAATACGAGTCTTATATTATAACAATATACATAATAATCTAGATATTATCTATATTTCATATATAAACTTAAATAAATCTATAAACAACCATGACTCGTGAACAAATATTCGTGTTCATCACACTACCGGTAGAACCCTTACCGCCTGATGTGTATGCAGGGTTACTGACCACTCCATTACGACGGCGTCAATTATATTAATTACACAACGACATTTATAGATTTCTACTATATTACCTTAATATTATCGGGTAGATTAAAAACGAAACAAGAATCTGCGTTTTTACAAAACATTAATTAAGAAGACAAACAGAGTAAATGTAGGTATTTGTCAACAAATTGTGTGATGGTGTGCATGTAGGTACTGGTTGTTGGTTCAAGCACAATCTATATGTGTTTTGTATTCTGTGGGTAAAGAAAAGTTTAGAAGTAATGTTTTGGTTTTCATATCTCTGACAGACTGGGCAACCTGCCACTATTTTTATGCACTGCATGACCTACACTGTCAGATGTGTCTTTATGTGTTACCTAAAGCTCTGTTCAACAACTTTTGGGATTGTGGATTATTTTGTTGCGTTATTGCGCGTCCTACAGTCTGTACCACGGCGAGTGCTCTGAGGAGCTTTTTTTCCCTAATACCACCATCTCTCTTCTTTTTATAGACTACGCGTGCTGGTTTCGGCGTCACCTAAAAACTGTGGATATCATTTTAATGCGAATTAAGAAATTTGGCAATTCGTTTCTTTGTCGCACAAGCAAGAAATGAAATTCATTGCCAGCACACCGACCGAACCCTTCTTCCTACAATCCTGGGTCATTCAGGCGTGGGTGTCTAGCTCGGCGGCTTATCTCTCGCGCTAGCTATCTTCGCTTTTGGACTCCATTTCTGCTTACCATCAAGTGGAATGAAGTCATTTTCTCGACCTTTTTTTAAAAAAATAAGCGTGTTTTATATGTGTAATTCATACATACAATCACTCCTATTTATGTGTCTAGATATTATGGCCAGCCACTTTTCCGATCCTTCTCCGGAAACACAAGTCACTACATATTATAAAACAAAGTCCTTCGCCGCATCTGTCTGTTCGTAATAAATTTAAAAACTACTGAACGGATTTAACGTCAGCCGCGCTGAATTCGACAGGGTGGTGCTGCTTCTCATGTCACCACCGCGGAAAACCAAACCAGAGGTTGAACTTATCCGCCAACTCTGAGAACAAAGGAGTGTCAGGAGCGACCGACCATCCAATTCCGGTGAAGGGGGCCTACCAGCCTATCGGCCGGCCAACCCACGACCCAAAGGTCCGCTAGCCCTGAAAAGGGCCCTCCCGTATTCCAACATCAGCCCTCTGTTGGGGCATCAGACGTTGCCATGTGTTCACCACGTAGAGGTTTCGGAACATAGCATCCCACCAATGTTTACTTTATTTGATAAGGGCAGCGCAGGGCCGATTGGTTGATACGATCCTACGACAAACAAAGCATAATGTGCTGTACTACCCCTGCGAAGTCGGGGCGGCTTGCTAGTTAAATATAAACTCAAAACTAAACACCAGAGAAGCTGTTTAAATCTGAACGGAAACTAAAACCAAGTTCAGTCCGAAGAAATTCCCAACTCAAAATTAATATCAGATGGCTTCAAAATGACTCCTACGGCGTGAGTAATTGTAAATTAAATTCTAGGGAAGGATGCATGTGAAACGCGCACATCCCAGTCGTAGACCGTTAGCAACGTTCGGAGTGTGGGCTCGCATAAATATTTACCGTTCCGGTTCACTGGCTTAGATGATTGCATTAAATGTGCATACAAAATACGGAACCCACCGGAACGAAATCGATAGGTGGAATCTCGAATCGTAATTAGGCGATCGAAAAGTTTTGCATTCGATTTCCATATTTTTTGTTACAAGGGTTATAAGGGTTGTAGAGTAGACTTGTATCGGTCGATGGTGTTCGATGACAATAAGTTGGTTTCGGTTTAGTTCAAGGTTACGAAAAGGACTTCAGTGGGTTGCAGACCAAGGGGTAAACTAAGTTAGTTTAGTTTAGCTCGCATAGCTGACGCAGTTTTTCATACTTGTGTGCAGACTACAAACTATGGAAACAAAGCTATTTGAGCAAAAATATGCGAAGCTAAGTTAGTTTGTGTAAGACGATATGCAGCTACACGAGCTAAGCCCTACCGCCTATCGAGATTCAATGTGTTTGCATATCCAAGGTCTGGAATGTATTTTCTTTATAATAATAGGTCAGTATTAATCTTCTTTTTCTATGTGTAACGTATTCATCAACGGAACTTTGTTCATTCATTATATTCATGGCAGGCAACGTCCGTCGAACTGAACTTCGCAACACTGACCGAGCTTTCGTTTAGTTCATACGTCATCATATTACTTGTGGGAAAGTTAGAAAGAGACAGGTAGGAAACGAGAACATTAAAAGGTTATAACCCTTCCTTTCAAGTAGTTGGACCAGATAATGATATCTTCTTACCCCTTGTCCCAATTTATTTGGACCCAGAGAAATATGTCACGATGCTGTTATAAGGTTACGGAGAAGTTTTTTGGCCGACCGCTATAGGTTTCCAGGAACCAACCCTATTTAGCAATGCCTGGTTTACTCGCCACCGTGCGAGTAACATTAAAATATATGAAATTACTATGAGAAAATTTCGAAATTTGTACAATTTAGTATTTAAAAATATCTTGAAAACAGGTCTTACCAAAATAAAAAAGTGAAAAAACTCGAAGCCACACTACCAATAAAAGAGTGAAAACTACATTTTCACCCCAATTATGATAATAATGTATGTATGTATGTTTGTATTTACATTTGGTCCTCCGAAGCGCCCAAACTATTAATCCGGTTATGATGAGTAAGGTGTCAACAGATTCCTTTTTATGGTCCGGGTAATATTGGCTACATTTTAACCTAATTTAATAATAGGAGGAGTCAGTTTTACCTTGTAAACCCCAATTTAAACCGATTTCTTTTATTCGTAGTTAAGTTAAAATTTTTGCTTGTGAACTAATACTAAATAAATTTTTAATTATAGGAACAGGAACGGGGTATCACAGGAACTACAGCCTATGTATAAGACCCTTGTGAATGTTATGTGATACGCAATAAAGATATTTGATTTGATTTGATTTAATAATTTAGTTTGGACAGCAGAGTTTCTTGTTTGTAAAGAACTAATCAAATTAATATTTTATTCAACTATTATCACATTTACACGCAAAACCAATAGTTAGTACAGGCCGAAGAAATTGAATAAAGTTAGTGACATAATAATCAAGCTAAACAAAGTTTGTAAATCCACAGAATGCATTTAAAAGACCTAGCTTATAAAATATCGAAGCAGGACTACAGGGAACATCCCAGGGAATGTTGATTGCGCGTCTGCTCACCACGGTCCACTTGATTTATGACTCTTTCGCATATCACATAGCATTATTAAAACGTCTTACTTAATAGAAATGCACTTTATAATTTTGTTATTAAGTCTCTTGTTGAGTGCGCGACTGAAATGGTTAACGGTTACTCTAATTAAGAGATATTTCATTTTGTGACGCCGGCGCCGTCTGCTAAACGCTCCAACGGATTCTCTTTGAGCTATTTTGAGGATTGACACTATGTTTTTAAAACCCTCTCCTAAATCATTAAGGCCGTACCCGTAAAATATTCATATTTTTATTTACTACGATAAAATCTTGTAAATTTTATGATGTTACAAGTTTACAACTGAATTTGTTTTACGGCTCTAAACTCTTCGATGAAGGTTTGTCTATTTTTTACCATGATTCTTAATAAGAGTAGAAACCAAAATTTATAAACTAAAGAAGAGGATAGGAGCACACGTCTCCATACAAACAGAGAAAAACCATTTTCCTATCACAATCACTTGTCCGACCTTTTTATGTATAAGAATGTTTTTCATTAAAAATTAGTTTTTAATTTAAAAAATTGCCTTCAAAACTAAAAACGGAGAAATAAAAATTTTGTTTATAAATATGTTTTTTGAGGTAGGTCCCAAATACAGTGACAACGTTTATTCCAAATATTGGGCAACGACCTCAGAAAACATTTCGTGAAAATTTCAACTGTCTATCTATCACAGTTCATGAGATACAGCCTGGTGACAGACTGACGGATGGACGGACAGTAGAGTCTTAGTAATAGGGTCCAGTTCAACTCTTTGGGTACGGAACCCTAAAAATCAATGACCGTACGTTTTCTTTTGTAAAAAATTCGTAATGCATTTAAATTTATTTTTATATAAAAATATTTTTTAAAAAAAGAAACTTACAGACATAGCTTTTTAGTATCTTTAAAACATTCTAAAACATCATAAAGAGCGGATAAGAATTAGGGGTAGAAAAATGTGTTATTTTGTATGAAGACGGTGCTCGCCGTACTTACTGTCTTCTCATTGTCCATAGTAATTTTCGTAGTATCAACTACATTGTGTTCATGGAGCTCGTTTATTAAGAATACCTTATGATAAAGTGGGTATACATAATCCTTTCAAAACAATTTTCAAACAATGCAAACGTTGATGATTATACAAAAAAACATGTAAGATCACGACAATAGGTACTTCGTACGCATTTAATAGCTCTATCTAAATTATCATGTAACTTTATTATAAGAAATGTATATACATATATGTGTGTATGGATGTATGTTATGTATATGTTATAAACAAGTATTTACTGTTTATATAAGTAGGTATAGTTATTACATTTTATGTATTTAAAATACTAGTGTATATTGTATTACATTATAGTTTTAATATATTTGCTTTTTTTTTTGTTCTATGTTCACACACTGTGTCTACCATTATTGTCAGGTTTTCCTATCGCAGGTCTGCTGGCAGAGATTTCATTAGAAATAAGCAGCACCTTTGTACCATCGTATCTTTGTAATGTGTAATTTATCTCAATTTTGTGTGTACATAAATAAATAAATAAAAATAAATAAATAAGAAAATGTTTTTACCTATTCCAAAAAGCTGCTATGTTTAAAACTAGTAATTACTTAGTTAGTCCATTTTTGAAAAAGTAACACAAGACTGCTTTTTACAAATAGGCCGCGTCGCACGCGTCAAGGCGACGCTTCGTCAATAGTGACTGGCGTATAATGCGTCTATCACGGCCCTAATACAGCTCATTTATCACCGCAGACGCCTACTCGGGGCGTAACTATCACTCGGTTTTTGAATTGCGATGTTTGGTAATATGTGTTTTATGGTTAGGCATGTGGTTTTTTCTGGCAGTTTGCGCCTCGAAAGGTAAGGTTGAAGGTGGAGGTGTCATTCAATGGAATCTTCAACATACGTAATACGGACTCTTCATGATGTCAGCTGCGAGATACCCACTGTTGGACGCAGTCCTCCCCAAGGATCTCCGACCCAACCGATCCTGCGCTGCTCGCCTCCAGCGGCTTCCCACGGCCTTTACCAAGTCATGTAGACTGAGGACTCCAGTCCTCAGTTACCTCTAAATATTTTTACTATTTAGTATATACGTGAATACGTGTCAGATGGTAAGCTGTAATCGTAGCCCATAGACGATTGTGATATTGAGATTTTTTTTTGTTTCTTTTGTGTGTTTTTGTCCCTAACGGGACGGGCAAAGGATAGCAAGTCCATACAGCCCTGTCTGTATTTATGTCTTCTTTCTTGATGTTTGCATTAAAATATGGGCGTCGCACATTTTAATGCCTCTAGGGAGTGCTTGAAAAGAAATGCATGGCAACAGACCTCATGATTGTGACTGATGAGAATTGTATAGTGGGATTTCCAACCACTATACAATTCTCAACGTCACATACACAAAACCTTTATTTCAATGATTCCTCATAACTGTTCGTCAACACGGATGCTTATGCAACGAAACGACACCACTTTCACTGCACAAAATCCACTCCGAAGCAATTTTGAATTATCGAAATAAATATCGACATCCAGACGCCATGGTTTCCCGCCAAACACTCTGATATTGCGATGTCACTCCAGTGCTGCTAGTCTTAGCCCCGTCCCATATTTTGTGGAGCTTTAACAATTTAACTCACACGACGAATCATCATAATAGCCTTTATAATTCGACCCACTGCTGGGACACAAGGCTTCTCCTTGTCATCGAAGAAGGTTAAGGCTGTAGTCCACCACGCTTGCCCAATACGGATTGGTGGACGGAGTATAATGTGATCTATACCCCTTTGCTGATCCATTAGTCGCCTTTTACGACACCCATTGGAGGATATGGGGCGATGCTATTCTACTCTGCCGGCATCACATTACGGCGAATATGTAAAATTATTTTACTGCACTCTTCTCTAAAGTAGAATAGTATTCGAATTGTTACCACTGTGAAAGACTTGGAGACGAAAATGGTGGGTAACCAGGTGGTCTTCAAACAAGACCAAAGATTAGAAGAGGTTTTATATTTTATTTTATATTTTCTCTTGTCAAATAGTGCTTTGTTTTTTCATATCACTCATTCTTACCTTTTACACGCATACGTATATTTTTCATGAAAAAATTTGTTTTCTCAAGTTTTATTTTTAATTGCAACACAAAGAACAACCCATATATTAAAATATCAAACATTACAAAAATGGTTAGATAGTAAAATTTGGAGTTTCTAACATTTTATTAGGTCATAGGTATTTCATTTCTAATAAAATGTTAGAAACTCCACATTACCACAAAGCATAAATTAAAAGTTTTCCTGACCTCTAACTATAGTTAAACCAAACCAACGTAGTTACCAAACGACGTAGCGTTTTCTGCATCTAGGCCGGATATAGGTACTACTTTATTCGCGGACACTCAAGCGTATACAGTCGAGCTGACTGTACCTTAGGAAATGAACATCCCCAAAGACCACACTATAAAAACCAAGAAATACTTTAATTTAACGGACCAATTAACAAAAAAAAACTTTTTGGTTTGTATGCGGTAATATAATATTCCTTCCGTTGCAGTACACGCAAAATAACAATTTTGTTGTAAACAAAGAAATTAAAATAAAAAAAAAACAACACAAAACTACAAAAATGAAATTAGCAAACTTATAAAGATATCAAATACTAAAGTATTAAAAATGAAGGTACGTTTTTAAAAAAAATCTAAGTAAAAATATGTTTGGCAGGTGTGTACTTGTGTAGTCACCTGTATAATGCCAAATTATCTAAGATAACTATTTAAGTAAAAAAGTATTGTAAGAAAAAAATTACAAAAAACTAAGTAAATGATGATAAGTTCATCCGTGATCATGGCGCATGTAACTGTGCCGAAATATAGGATTAGGTAATGAAAAATCAGAGGTACGTGGGTCCCGTTTTCGTATATTTAAATGACAGTGACCACGTTAGTTTAAAACAGCACAAACTTACATAAGTTTTGTACTGGAACGTGTCCCTGAAGCGGCTCTCGCGGAATCGTATCAAATATAGCTACTAGGCAGGCAGAGAGGCCTTCTAACCCTAAACCTGCAGTCACAAATCTGGGCACTGCTTCTGGCTCCCCTCTCTGCAACGCGATGTACCCGGCACCCACGCAGTGAATCCATGGAATATATAATTTAGCGTCTACTTTAAGTAGGTGACACTTTTAGTAAATTTTTGACTTATCAACTTGTACCCCAATATCAAGACTGTGTCTTCTTCTGGCTGGTTCCCAATTTCATTTGGGATCAGCGGCATATGTTTTCTACCCATCTTTTCTTCAGTCTTCCTCTATTACCGATCCGTATTCATGTTTAACCCTTTCTTTAACCATATTTTTACTTTCTCGCACGTAGTATAGAGGAATAGTCTTGCTTATTCCTATATCCAGATTGTACAAAGAAGTAATAAAATACGAGACTGCTTTTGGCAGCCCTACAAACAAGAGCATTCATTTTATATTTATAGTACACACTTATCTACGAAAATGGATACTGAATCTTAAGTGAAAACGTGTGAAGTGATATTTACTTTATTTTATAGTTTCCATTTGTGGCGTCATAATTTACCTTTCAGTTTCATTTCTAAGAAGTTTCTTAGTGTATAGTTAGAGTTGTAGAGCTGCAAATATATTTTCCGTTGCAAATAATATATTTATGTTATCTTAAGGCACAGGGTTTTATAACGTCATTTGTTTAAGAATTTGTTGTGAAGGTTTTGAACTGAACAGATTTAGGTACAAAAGAAGTCACTAAATCTGTCCAATCAACTCTTTTTACCCGACTACGGCGAAACCAAAAGAAAGGATAGTGACTTTAGCAGTCTATGTGTGTTTGTTTTTATTTAGGTATGTTCGTCCGAAGCGCCTAAACTATTCAACCGATTTTGATAATGTCGATCGATTCGTTACTATAGCCCGGTTAACATAGGCTGTATACATTTTTACTGATTTTAACAATAGGATTAACCGATTTGATCTCTTTTACCACGGATATTTTGTCGTAGTCGGGTTACAGTTTTTTTAACTCTTTTTCTTGTTGAAAATAGATAAATATTTCCTTTCACAATTTATTACTAGGAAAAATACACTGAAGTACTGTCGCAAAACTATGCTAAAAAGTTATGACAGTGTACCGACTCCAAGTAAATTGGAAGCAGGGTAGAAAAAAGATGAAGACTAATCAATGTCTCATAAGAGCCCAAGATATTTTTCTATTAAAATTATCTATAAATAAATGCAACAAACAAAGATCTGACGTCAGAAGTCTGTGACCGAGTAATAATATGCGACATGCGACCATGCGGCCCTATTCCGTCTAATCGTAATTTGTGTTACTTCATCATTCCAGTATCTAGCCTAACCGGTTCATGACTGGCTCAATCTAGATTTTGGAAAGACAACATAGGGCCTACCAGGCCTGACTAACACTGACTCATCCAAAATTAATCAAAGTAGCAAATCACTAAGTCTTTACTGCGCTTGTATTGCAATGGAATACTATTAAATTATGTGTCTAATAAAATAATTAATCATTGAGCGGATGATCAAATTATTACGACAGAGTAATTATGATGTCGAATAAGCAATAAAATATGTTGGTAGGATTTAAGTTTATATGAAATGTACATATTCGAAATAGATTCTGTGCAAATTGAAATTAACTTAAATAATTTGTTTGGTTTAATCTTAAATAATGCAATCCGCCGTTTATAACCAAGATATAAAGTGTATGAAGACATACTTTTTACTTTCTCGTATACGGAGTATAGAGAAAGTCTTGTCACAAAATTCGACCTCTAGATTTTGACGGATTTACACGTTTTGGACCTCCCTGAGTCCAAAAATAGCATTTTTGGAATTATGTCTGTGCTGTGTGTATCTGTGCGTTAGCACGATAACTCGAGCATGCTTTAACTTATTGCAACCAAATTTAACATGCGTGTATGACTTCAAAATATAAGGTTTATATCAACTTTTGAGCCGTCGATCACGAAAGTTAAGCAACCAAGTGCGCGGTCGGTACTCGGATGGGTGACCAAAATTTAACATGCAAGTATGACATCAAAATGTAAGGTTTCTATCAACTTTTGAGTCGTTTCCGTCGGTATACGAGAAAGTCAAGGGGAGACCACTCCCGATTTTTATTATTATTCTTGACAAGGAATCTCTTGACGTTCATATCACGTAACGGTAAGTAACTATAAGACCGAAGATGCAATCGAGCTTCACCCAGAATCCTCAACCACAGAGAGGGACCATTATTAAATTTGATATCAAAAGGAACTTTAAACAATGGTAGTAGGAGGTCCGCAACATAGGTATATAAATAAAAAAAGAAAATTACATCCAAAATACACATCCAACCAATTAATAAGTACAAATATGTACTTGATTACGTGAAACGGAAACAATGTTCTACAAATACTCCAGCCCCTAAAAAGACGCAAAGGAAACGCCTTTCATCGCCATGCGCCGAAGACGCGCGTCATTCACTCACTCGTACGGTCGTACTGTCGTCTTGTTGGCGCGAACGCAACGCGTTACGTCGTATGCGGGCACGATTTACAGGCGGCAATTAGTTATGTACCCGACGCACGACAAACGATGTCGGCTGACAAATGGTGCAGGCCAGTTGGCCTGGGTGCCCCGACAGCTTGCTGCAGACAATGAACGGCGAATACTTGGCCGTTCAATCATTCGGTCACGAATTAGGGATTGTAATTTTTCAGGGTGATATGTGGCGACATTATGACTACTTAAGTCTGACCTGATTGTCTCTGTATTTTAATTTTTAATTTAACATAGTGAATCATTTCACTTTATTCAAAGCATTACAATGATTTGAGAAAAAAATAACAAACAAATAGGTAAGTAACATATTGAGAAGAGGCAAATTGAATACGAAAAAGCACACGCTTCTCTCGATATTATTAATTAATATTAATATTAAAAGTTAAAACTATCGGCATCGATTTATCGAGTTGGTTTTTAATTTTTTGTGTGAAGATACGAACAGAAATAAAGTTTTATTCGTTTTTTTTATCGTGGCAGATGACTCCTTGCTCATTGCTATACCTTTTATATATTGAAGACAAATTAAAAACATTAAAATAAAATCCACTAACTATTCATATTCAAAACAGTCTTAAAGGTACCAATCTAATAATTATTTTGTCCTATTAACTACGGCATATATGGATTGTACATATCACAAACTCAACTACGAACCTACGCATACGGCGAATACCAGTCCAAATTAATACCTATTATAATGAACACCGATTCCGTATGTAATCCTAAGTTTTGTTCCATGTCCGAAATTCCAGTACATGAGTCAGGGCACTCCAATTAGTTACCAGCGTGTAGTGGCTACATGACACGTCGGGTTAATCTGGGATTACACGCAGAGCAGTGCTAAACAGTGGGTGCTTCGGGAATGTAGTACATTCGTGCCTTTGAAGCCTATGACGGGATCAAAAGGCACTGCCGCTGGCCAGGATTACCGACCTTTGCACATTGGCGACTTGAGTTCATTACGTTCCGTTTCGGCAAATAAAAGTGCAATTTCACATGAGATTTCGAAAGGATATCCGCTCTTTAAACAAAGGTTTTGTTAGTGATGTTGGAAATCTAACAATAAAGACATCTTGGAACAAATGTTTACATTAGACAATTTTTTTTTCTCAATCAAACTTTCCATTTCAGTTACTTAGGTATGTATTGCCTGAATTATTCATGAAAAATACAAAGAATATAATACATTTTTTTTATTTATGCTTATCACTGAGAGAAATGACAGTTAATAAATAATTATGTGTACTTACTATTAAGTATGTTTTATTACATCTATTCAAAAAATATAGTTAGGTACCTACATAAAAAATATAAATGACACTTAACTTCACTAAGTATATCTAACTTACGATAATTAATTAGTTATGTAAATTTGGTTAGTGCGGTATTATTTTTAAATGGATGTGGGTAGGATGATAAAATTTTCATAATTCCGGTACTTAGCGCTTTTTTTAACTTTAATTTATTGTGGTAAAAAAGTAAATAAAAAAAACTCAACTTCAAAGTAACTACTCGCTTTTATATTTATTGGAAACATCTTATTTTGATAAACATTTTTCTCGTCGATTTTTGGTGTGAAGGCTGTGAGGTTTATGTAAATTATCAAGCGAAATAACTTGTAGATTTAAGGGTTAAGGGTAAACCATTCTGGGTAAACGGTGAATTGGTGTCAATATTTTACCGGGGCAAACACAATTTACTAAGGTTTAAGTTACCAAAGGATTTAAAGGCTACTATTAATTACTTTCGAATCCCTTAGTTTGTTCTCGTTTGTAGTTGCTAACAAAACAGTCCAGTAATGAAGACTTGTCCTAAAATGTATCACTAATTCTGAACATAACATTTCTGTTCTCTGTTTTATTTCCGGCTGATGAAGACCTCAAGAATATGACATTAAAAATTCATAGAAATCTTGATATAACAGTATTGATTTATAAGTTTACATACTATCACAACATTATACTAAAAGTGTGAAGCTGAACTTATGGTAACATTTGGTTTCACATAAAGCCCCATCGAAGCGTTCAGTGGCGTAGCGCGTAAGGGCGTTCTCTCCCACCCGGGGAACACCCGGGTTTGAACCCGCCAAGTACCAATGTGTTTTCAAATTGTGAATTCATACGTTTAATCGACGCTTTTATGGTGAAGAAAAACATCGCGAGGAAACTTGCACAAACCTATGAAAAATTTCATAGGTTGTGTGTGAAGTCGGCCAACCCGCACTTTGCCAGCGTGGTTTACTAAGGCCTAATCGCCCCTATTGTGGGACAGAGGACATTATATGCGCTGTTGTTGATGATGAAGCCGCAACGGGTTAGGATTTCGGGTCACGTTAGGAATAATCGGCCTGTTCCACCATACTCGAGTACAGATTTTTATTTTTTGTGGTGATCATTACTAAAACCTAAAAATGTCAACACGGCATAATTATACATTAAATAAACTAACTTGTTCGTTAGAATTTGACCAGAAATCATACACTTGTGGGACTGCCACATTTTAATAGCTTTATTTAAACAACATAATCTGTAGTGTTATCTAGTATTACAATTTTTAGGTTCACATGAATTAACATTATATTTGTGAAATTTTATATAAATAAGAACTTTATGGAGACTTTATACAAAATTACGTGAGCAAAGAAATATATTGCGGTTATTACTGTAATAAATAATAACCGCAATGTATTTCTTTGAAAGCCCTGTAATTGTGGAGTGATTGGTCAATTTGAGATCAGACCACGTATATAAAGGGAAAATGTGAGTTAGAGTACATCGAAATTGTTTAATTGTATTTAGTACATAACCGAATTGGATTTGCCAACGTCAGAAAAAAGGTTCTGGCGCGCGTACACACGAACCGTGCTTAGTGCATTTCTATGAAGACAACTTAATTTTTTTCATAATATATGCTACTGTTTACCCACACGATTATCACTGCACTGCTCGCTCACTCAGCGTGTACTCTACGCCAGGTAAATATTACTTTTCGCACATGGTGACATAATAATGCTTGTTTTTTTTCGACTGACTAATGTGTTGTGATCTCAGGGTTTTCAACGGCGAAAACTTTGGAGCGTTAAGCCTATATGGCGAACCTTAGGTTACTAAAGGATCGAGCATCTCCCTCGGGGAAGTTTCTCGCCCAATTAACGACACTACTCGAGCAGTAAGGGGCATATACAAGTATAAGACATTCATCAACTCGCATGCTGCCAAAGCTGACCCTGTGTGGAGCTCTGGAAAACTTACTTGCCGACAGACACATATTACCTACTAATGTACTAAACCTTCTAGACCTCCCCAACACGGGCACTCTAATTTCGTAAGACTATCTACTGTCCTCAAAATAAATTGACGGTTGTCAAAAAGATATCAAATAAAGATATCTGAAAACATTTCAATACCAACTGTAGCCAGTGGGTGTAAAAAAGCTAGTCACGAAGCCCAGACTCCCATACAAAATTATTCATGAATGCAAGCAATAAAGTAATCAAGGATCAGGCGTTGACATCTCATACGATATACATTCGGTTAACTGCCACACAATTCGTGTTAGTCGCTTTTTAAGTAGTCATTATATGCAAATTACTGGATCGTGATGATGTCTGCCTAGATAGACGTAACGTGTTCCAATGCATCAGAGGGACATAGAGTCGTCGCGTTCAACGAACATAATGTAAACATACAGAAAACTTAAGACGCCAATGATTAGTAATTGCTAAATTTATTTTAACAATGCGTAGTCGGGTTAGTAGTGTTGTATCTTTGGAAGTTTGCAAAAAAATATATTGTTACATTTAGTCATTAAATGTGAAAGTTTAAAGTTACAAATAGTATATTTCAATTTAAATGTCGTGAACATGAAAATAATACGTAAACGTAATTTGTAGAATGTGAAATATGCAAAAGTTAATCGTTGTCTACAATCAGGTGATCTAGGAGAACATAAAAACTTATTTTTTTTGTTGACGGGTAGGTCAAATGCATTTACGCATCGTCCCTGCGGGGTGGTGCCAACCGCAGGGGATATGTGGGACTCGAGGTAAAGGGGTTCCCTCCGTACCCACTAAACATCCTCCCAGGCCTGACCTCCAGTGCGCTATTGCGGGACGGCTCGGGATCTGCGCACTTGAGCGCAACTACACCCAGACCGTCCCAACGCTACCCGGCTAGGTACTCCTTGTGCACCAATTGGTGGCCAGCAGCCCACAGGGGCTACCGACTAACGCCAGCCCCTGTGGGCCGCTGGCCGACGCCGGCCTTATAGGCCGCCTCCTCACCGACGTCTGCTCGACCTGGCGCGCCCTCCTGACGAGGACACCGGGAGCAGCCATCGGACAGCACCCGAGGGACTTCGGGCGCGGTCGTGGCCCGGAAAGGGGCCGTCCGGAACTTGCCGTGGTGGAAAAACAAAAACAACTCGACGATGGCATGTGACTTCGAATCCCAAGCGGACACACTTGACATCAAAGGCCACACACCCGCCGAGAAAGTTTCCCCACCACGTTACCAGGGTCCGCCACGAGGAGGCTTCCGGACGTGGACCCAGGAGAACATAAAAACCTACTAAAACAAGCAAGTTTTTATATTTTATTGTTCCGATACCAATACATAATTTATAAGTAATTTTCAATTGCGATTTGACCGCATTCCGTCAATATATTTAAAAAGAGCCTGCATTGTTTTAAAATCACGAATAATTATTTGTGCGTTAATATTTCTGTATTAAGTTACACTACTTGATTTCGATTATTAAACTTCGTTATTAATATGAATGTTTAGGATCTTGCGGATGCAATCAATATAAAAATATTTATTTTAACTAAATATAACAAAGGTAGATCAAACTTTCGTCCAAGCATATTTTTCTTCCCCCACTGGCTTCCTCTCTTTTTTTCTTACGTCATCGTTCCGACCAACCAACCAGTATGTCAGCTTCCAAGCAGTGGAAGCGTAATTGTTTTGAAAGTAACTGTCAGTTAAGGACCGTGTGGGAGTTTCTATGGCCTATCCAACTTGCACAATTCAGTAAATGTTTGCACGAAACTATGGTGTGAAGCACGTTGGGTATTCCTTTAATAACTCTCATAGATCCTTGGAATTGTTCACAAGGAGTGTTCTAGGAGTATAAGAGACGCGTTATTTCCTAATGTGGCAACAAAAATATGCAAGTATTTTTTTCGCAGTTAGTAGTACTCGCAAGTGAGTTCACTTAATTTTTATCATATTTTAATTTTTACCATAAACCTCCTCCCATTTTTTACATTATTAATTACAAATTTTCAAAGTCCGGTGTTTAGAATTTAAACTGCAATTTGTATTACAATGTTAATATTCACAAAAAAAAATCATTTCTTAAAATATTTCTTGTTTTTGATGTAAACTTTCCCATTTTTACATTGATAAATAATCACAAATTTGCTAATGTCCAAATGAAAATTTATAAAAATGGTCAAAAATGGTCTAATGCTACTCACCAATTATCGATTAAAAATTCAAAATTAGATATGACAGTGGCATCAATTCCAAAGTCATTACGGTTAGTGCATTTCACTATTGGATCTCCGGTCCAATCAAGAATTGGTTCGAAATTGGTGTCAGAATTTGATATTCTATGAATTCCCTCTTGCACAGAATAAACAACGGTACTAATTGGTTCGCATGCACAAAATATTCAAAATGTAGTGCCTAAATATTTTTTAATATGTTGTATATTAACATCGTCACTTAAAATATACATTACAGCCAAGCTTTTCGTTTTCTCTTGTTGTTTTTTAACCATCGGACATCATTGCGTTTTTCGTACGTCTTTCCTTTCTAGGTTCTGGCACAAAGAGGCTGTCAGCCTGCTTATATCCATAGGCTTGCTAATCCCCTATTGTTAGCCATCTATGTAAAAGATTACGCATAAAATTAAATGCTTGACATTCCAGTAATGTATTTTGACCATTGATGGCAGTAATAACATAAAAAATATACCCAATTTCATTTAGGTTCATCACGCAATTTCCGTCAGTATCAAATCGACTGAGTAGACAATTGTGTTTGAGATGACTCTTGGCATTACATTGTAGAATGTATAAAAAAAAACGTTAAGCGATATCTCATTACAAATTGGTTGTCTGTAAAGTCGGTTTACTGACGATAGTTGAACGTGACAACGTCTTAAGAAAATACTGATGGAATGGTAGCATTTTTCAAAAGAAAAATTTAATTTCATTTGTTTAATAGATTTTTGCTTGCACTTCAAGCCTTACATGGAACGCCTCAGAGCGAGGTAACGCCGCATGCGTCATGTTTTTTCGTGCGTGCAGCCGGCTCTATCGAATTATAAGACGTTGTCACGTCAAAAAATATGAAGACTTTTTTGATTATTACTTATCATCCAATGTGAACACGCCCTAAATACTGGCAAAACATGCTAAGTGCACATTTGACCTGGAACCGTGGTGATATCAGATAAGTACGAACGTTTTAAGTGGATTTATGTTAACGGTTTCTGCATTTGCTCAGACGTAGGTGGTATGTTGATCAAAATTATCGCTTGAAATATTGCCCAGCCTAAGTGGAGGACCTGTAAATTCTCTAGCAATGTAAGTTATTAACAATTTAAATGGACTGTAACTTTTTGGAAACAAGCAAGTGACATTTACTGGTACGTCATAAAAAAGTCAACATATTTGGCACAGTCATGGCACAGTAAATTACAGTCATCACAGTAGAAGTCTGTGTTTAAATGACAAATAAGACAGATATAATTATAATTCTAACAGTTTCTTTTTACCACCCTATCGCAGGTCATCTACGGACTTTTCATCTTATTTTGAGAAGAAGTTTCTTTCCATATTATTATATAATATTTGCTTATCGTTACGAAAAATGAACAAGCTGTGCTTCATGCAGCAATGGGATGTAAATAAACTTTAGTGTATGCCAGCTGATTTTTACTCTCCTTCGCCCTGATCGGGTCTAGTCTATCCATCGATGGGACACTACATCGACCGTTCACGATATCGATGGCACGTTGTGTCGACAGTTGGAGTGGGTCTTTTGATTAGTTTCCTGGCACTTCGCCGGCTTTTTTTTAATGACTAATGCAGTTTGTCGCTGATGACATTTCCTGCTTCACCGGTTTTTTAAGAAGGCGAAGACCTCGGGGGGTCCTCGAGCTTGTAAGTCGAACGTTCCTAGGGGATTACTTGGCGGCCGAGCATCTTTCTCTCGGGAGTCTCTTGACCACCTAGCGTCCCTAGGGCATTCGAATCGGAAGGGCACTTCCCCAGCCATTGCCGTGGCATGTTCGCTTCGTTCACTCGGCTCGCGCCTTGTTTTTGTCACGGTTCTAACCTTACCTTACCGAACATCATGTAACTGGTTTTAGCAAACGTACTATCAATATGGTGTACTGTCGATGCAACGTACCATAGATAGGGAATACTGTCGATGTCGTGAACGGCACTGGGTTTGAACGCCCTAGAGACTTTGATCGGGAGGGGCTCCCCGACCAGAAATCCTCTTGGCAGTTCCGCCTCACAGGCAAGACTCATCAAAGTGTCTATAAAATTTGGTACGTATAAAACTAGCTCAACGCATAAATAATATAGAAAAATAAATATAACAAGCGTGAAGTCGCAAAGAAAAAACTATTGAAACCATTGCATTTCAATCGTGACGATCTCAGAAAGCTGCCCGACTATAGACTTGTCATCCGTATAAAATCGCCACAAAGTCGCCTCGCTCGCAAATGAAACTATTAGCCTCTTTGAGATTGATCTATGAGCCTTAAGAAATTCACGGTGTCCGCTTGATATAAATCGGTCTGGTCTATTTAAACGTCCTACAGTTTGACCGTGTAACCTTTCAAGTGTTCGATTTTGTACTTACTTTATATTGTTTGTTAGTTGTGTGGGTAGTTTTAAAATAACATTACTAGCAACTTCGGTAATAGTTTCATCCAAGTTTATTGTAGCTTCAGAGGAATAATGAGTTGAAAATTTATCGGTCACCCATCCGAGTACCGACCTTTGTTAGCTTAGCTTTCGTGATTGTTACGAAAATCACACGACCATCGACCTCCTCAAATTGTTCTAATTATTTCATGAAATTAACAGAATTCGGTTATAGCTTAATTCCTATTTTTATTTAAATTCTTTTGTACTAGCAAATCTCTTTGTGCGGATGGTTGGAATATTAAACACTGCTGGTAATTTAGATAAATCTTGTATTCTGATTATAGAAATCAATAAAAACATGGTCTAAGTGAAAGAAAGTGCGGTGAAACTAAGGCTATCCAAACAAACTTTCTTTTAAAACCACAAAGTTAATTACGGTTTGCCGTAGTAAAAGCTAGTTGGAACGACTCAGCGGTTACACTATAAGGTATTCTGTGGTTTAACAAAAATAAAAATTCAGTCTTACTCACAATGTTACTTACTGCTACAGCAGGAGTATCACAGTGCACCAGTATCCTTCTCTGAAGTGTAACCTAAATTACATTAACATTAAGTAAGTACAGTTAGACACAAACATAGGAGAAAATAATGAAACACAATTGTTTTTTACCCGACTACTGTGAAGCCAAAAGGAAAGGTAACGATTTTAGCTATGTATGTTTGTATTTACACGTAGGTATGTTCCACTGTAGCGCCTAAACTAGTTATCCGATTTTGATGAATGGGGTGTCAATAGGTTTGTTATTATGGCCCGGGTAACATAAGGTATCTACATTTTAACCGAATTTAACAATAGGAGGAGCCGGCCCCGATTTTAACCGATTTCATTCCTTTAAAGTTGGTACACAAATTCTGGTTGTGGTTGCAAATATTGTTCTCGTTGCTTGGCAACCACAACAAATGTTAAACACCATGGAGTAGGTACATTATTTCCGTGATCGGGTTATAGTATTTTTTTACTGATGATTATAATAAAAAGTATCTGTTTATCGTACTAATAACATTTCTGCAAATATAAGTCCATGGCCATAAAAACTTTATGCCAAATATAAACAACAACAACAAGCACTACTACAATATAGAGAACGATACAGTACTTTGACTCTATATACAACATGTAAACTAAATAACCAACACCCTGAATACAGGTGGTTTGGAATCGGCTTCTGAGGTGATTAAATAACCAAAAAAAAAACAAAAGTACCCAGAAAATGTTGTACAATATTTTCTGGGTACTTTTTGTTTTTTTTTTCAAAAAAAAATCTTTTTTTTAAAAAAAATTATTGAAATCAACTCAGAAGCCGATCCCAAGCCACCTGTATTCAGGGTGTTGGTTATTTAATTTACATGTTGTATAGTGACGAATCGGCGCACGCACACATACAAACGTCGTTTACACGGCCGCTATGCATGCTCCGAACGGCAAAAACGGCCGTGTAAACGACGTTTGTATGTGTGCGTGCGCCGATTCGTCACTATATATGGAGTCAAAGTACTGTATCGTTCTCTATATTGTGCTACTACTAGGAGGTAGGCCTGTATGCAGGTTCGTCTGGGTAGGTACCACCGCCTTTCCTATTTCAGCGGCGAAACAGTTTGCTGTGTTTCGGATTGAAGGGAAAGGTAGCCAATGTAATTACCGGGCATGGAAGGTGAAAAGGACGCAAAGAGGACTGTAAGATTAAAAGAAAGGCGCGGAAAAATTGTTAACACTTTACTTAGGTACAATTTACAAGACAATCAAAAACGTAGAAATAACAAAGGTCACTAGGCAACCGCCATCAACGTCAAACTCAATTTACAAAAGTATAGACAATGTGGCGGCCAGTCGCCAACATGCCCGACCCCTAGTGCGAGCACTACAATACTACTGTGGCGACTGACCGACAAGGGACGAAAGAAGAACAGGTTTACATTGCTGGGCCTTCCGTGGCCTCTCGTCGAGTTCCTCGTAAGTCGTCGCCGCGGTGCTCAGTGATCAGACACTCTAGCTAGAGTATGTGAGTCGCCACCTTTTCGGATATTCTATTTCAGGAGTTTCGTCTTGGCTCTATTCGGCAATCACAGGGTCGATCAAACTTCCACAAAGTTGTGTCATCATCGAATATGAGTTAGGGTACTGTCGTGAAGAAACTGTGGTGAGGATAGCACCTTCGTGTAGGGGGAGCTGCACTGAAGTTGACGATGGCATCTGCTTTCAAACAAAATGTCAGAGACTTCCAAATGTGTCGTAACGTATAGCACCATGCGATTCCAACGCCTCGCCATCATGAAAATAAAGCGGCTTCCACTCCAAACGCTGCACAGATGAGTGGTAATGAAATAACGGCACACGTGCTCTCAACAGGAACGTTTCCAACCAGTCAGTGGGTTTCAGGCTTGGCTTTCTTCCTTATGCACACCTAACATTTGTGGCAGATAATCGTATGGACAGACTAGACACGAACCACTGGATCAAATTTGGTACGCATTCGTGTGAGTAAGGCATAGCCAGCTCTCAAAATAGAAATTCACAACAAGACGCTTGGTACAGTGGCGACCACATGAAATAAAATCTTGCATTCTCGCTTAGGCCATCTTCAAAAGACATTGGTTCTAGCGCTGCCAGGCGGCAGGTCTGGGGCAGAACCATGGACGTTTTCAGCAAATCATCTCAGAGCGAAAGCTATCTAGCAATTAACAAGCAAGTTTTCTTCTGCTTACAACGTTAAATGCCAAGGAACAAAAAATGTATTAGACTAACTAATTACAATATTTTATAGAACATATAAAACAAACAAAAGAATTTACGCGACAATATGGACGCAAGAATTGACTATCAAGTTGCAGTATGCAATTATCCCCTATACAAACGTGATAAAAAAAATACATTAAAAATGTGTAACCCTTTTAGTTACATTATAGTTGGTGGGTAACCAACACGACATGTTATAAAAATACACAAAGATAGCCGAGTACTATAATGCGTTACGTCGCTACATAACAATATAATTCAAAAAAGAATACAACACTTCTAATTGAACAGCGATATAAACTTAAAATTATAATAGTAAACAGAGAAAATAAAATCGAATTCTTTCCTACAAATAAAAACAAACAAAACAATCAATTATAACCAATGTGGAGCTGCAAAGGTTACATCGAACGTAAAGGAAACAATACAAAACAAAAGATCAGTCCACAAAGGTTTATACTTTACGTGGAGATAGTTCCCCCATTCCAAAAGGTGTATACCATCCCACCATGGGTGTTCAGTGACAATACTAAATATTGCTGGTGGCATGAAAAGTACACGATTCGATGCTCGGTGGAAGCACGATATCGTAGTAGTCGTAAACTTGCATGAACCGGTAATAGAATGCAATTGCTTCTCGAATCTACTACGCTTATTTACAGTTGAGTGCGAGTTTGACCCAACTTTCGAGAAAAGCCTTTGAGGGACCGACGACATAACTTGATGGCCGAGAGAACCCCAAAGTTCATCACTCATAATATCTGTATGTTTTAAAAAATTGAACATCTCTCTACCGGCCCCAAATATAACCCCGCCCAATGAAGTTCGACGGGCGACTGGCTCAGACTGCTTACCCGTACAGGTCTCTCTACTGATTAACAGAGGTGCATTGATTGTCGGTGTCGGCTTGTGGTGAGCCAAAACATCTTCCAACCCTTGAAGATAACTATAATTTAAGCCAGTCACATTGATGGTCTGTGACTTAAGATTCAATGACGTCATACTACGAGTATTATGAACGTTATAAGAAACATCGGAATCTCTATCTGCTGCGTAATTCTTCAGCCTCGCTATAGTTAGCGGGCTCAACACAGTACTAAACAGCTCTGGGGAATATAAATATTCCTGCGGTTGTAAAAGCATCACGGTGGCAACGCAGTTGCGCACTTTATTAGCAAATGTATTGAGACATTCTACTGAACTTATCTGAATTAAGTTCCGTACTGCAGCAGCTTCATGAAGAACAATGCGCTCGGGGCACGCGAAGCTCCTCTCCAAGGCACACATGATGTCCTCAGGGTCCTCTGCTGTGTGGAGAAGTACCGTAATGGCTTCGCGTGCGGCGCCGCGTACTGCATTTCGCAAACGACAAATGTTGTCTGTTAGAGAAAATAACAATTTAGTGTCGTTGTATTTTCCCTTAAAAAGCGGCCACTCTAAAGGGTTTCCAGTGAAGGTAACCAACTCTGAATTTGGTTTGCGTGGTTGTGATGCTACAACGTGAATAGCTACGGAGAGTTGAGGAATAGCGGGCGCTGAAGATTTATCTGCGTTGGTCAGGTCGACAAATGCCACGTTGTCACATGGAAGGGCGACACTACGCGGTTGCAAGGACGTTCCCTCTTTGACGCAGGGTACAACCGGCGGAGTGTTCCACGCAACGGGTTGGCTAGTCGGACATGTTGCGTCGCCAAGAAGCTTCGCGGTGTCTTCAACCCAACTATTAACTACATTAGCTTTAGCTAAGCTACGAGTACGCATGTGATAAATATCTGTGTCTCCAGCGTCGATGGCGGCCAGCTTTGCCTGCAGCTCCATCTCCTCAACTTCTCGCTCCAAACGTGACAGCTCACGGGCGCGCTCCAGCTCCCGGCGTTGAAACCGAACGTGCGCGGCCAGCTTGCGAGCCATGACCGTGGCCGCCGACCGCGTCGTCTCGCTGCCGATGTGGGGCTGAGAGCGTCGAGCTTGTCGTTCCAAGTCACCTGAAACTTGGACTTTCAACGGACTCGCAGAAGAGCCCGGTGCGACGTCGTATAATGAACGTGAAGGTGTGTTCACGACGTGTGTCGCGCCGAACTCCTCCGGAGCACCAACATTAAGCGGTGCTCTGCGAGTTATCACCATCTTGCAAATTATTACACGAAAGAAAAGTGTTACGTGGTTCTGAAGGTAGAAGGACCAATGAAAAGGACGCAAAAAGAGAACTGTAATTAAATAAAAGGACGCGGAAAAATTGGTAACACTTTTACTTCGATATAATTTACAAGACAATCAAAAACGTAGAAATAACAAAGGTCACTAGGCAACCGCCATCAACGTCAAACTCAATTTACAAAAGTATAGACAATGTGGCGGCCAGTCGCCAACAGAAGGCATTTCATCTTAGGCCTCAGGGTGACAACGCACCTGCAATACCAAGTGATTTTTTCCTTATTATTTCAGTTATTTATAGGTGACGGTATCCACTTAGCACCAGATGGGCTGTCAGCTTGTTTATCATATACTTGTATAAAAAAAGCAAAAAGTTTAGAAAACTGTAACCTGACTACGGAAAAACAATAAAGAAATAAAATCGGTTAAAATGTAGCCTATGTTACTTGGGCTATAATAACGCATCGATTGACACCTCATTTATCAAAATCGGATGAAGAGTTTAGGCACTAGGGTGGAACATACGTACATATCAATATACACAGACTGCTAAAATCATTACCTTTCCATTTGGCTTCGCGTCAAAATGATCCTTAGCTGTTTTTTGCCAATTATTGTATTGTTCTTTGCGTGTGAAGTTGGCCTAGTCTTGTTATCGTTTATTATACGTTAAAATGAAGGTCAAGAAGTTTCCCGACAAGTTGAATACTAGACACAATAATCCAAAACTATACCAAAACAACCCCTTCAATGATAAATCATGGCATTCGATTAGTTTTTCCCATGAGAGGTACAATTTGTTTGCTCTAGAAGATTTTATCAGTATTTTCAATATTTCTGCGGGCGGGACACTTTGTTCGATTACCATCAGATTTAGAGTCAAATATAAGTAAGGGTGCGTTTGATTTAAAACAGAAAGGGGGCCGGATTGTTCCGGAAATATAAATTGAATTCTTATCTCGATTCTGATTGCAAAATTTCGTAGGCAGTTCATTATTCTCGTATTATTCGGTGGCGGATTTATTTTTAATTTAATTTCCCTGTGCGTAGCAATTGCTGAATTGTGGTTGTGTGTAAGCATATTGCTGTTGATTTAAACAAGCTTTGCCTTTAAACTTTACCAACAGTTCTTAATGAACCTTAATTTAGATGAACTTATTACGGCAAAATCTGAGAATATCTATATAGACGGGCGGAGCGGGCTGTGGGGCATGATCACAGATTAGAGAGTATATGGCATGATTTGAGGTGGTCCATCCGAGCCATGGACTAATATAATAATTCATAATTCATTTATTCACCATTAATTTGGTACAATTATAGCACTAATATAAGATACTATAAATAGGTAACTAAGATGCGACTAACAATTTTGATCCATTTCTTTGTCGCAAAATCAAGAAAATCTGGGTTATTCAAAAGAGACGTGAAGAAGCACCTTGGAAGTCTCAAGGTGAGAGTAGCTATTGTGGTGAATATATTATCTCCCCGCACTTACTATTTGCTAGATATTTAATTACTTCCCAACATCCAGACGGCGCAATACTAAACCGTCGCGAATAGAAGTAATTTGTTTACCGGGACCTGAGGTATTCACTACCATTTTTAGTGTTGCAAAGCATTCTTTTGATGTTAAATACCATTATGTTTTATTTTGATCATCTAATTTGTCTGTTTACACAAAACTGTGAAAAAAGGGTCGACTTCTTCGCTACTAAGCCCTCGCAAAACTATTTCAACAGTAGCATTATTTTAGGAATAAAAAAGCTTGGTCTATAGAAAATACTACAAAGTTGGCTCCTCTTCTCTAAATTTATCAAAAAATATTAAATATCAACCTTAATAAATTGAATACCAAAGCTTACTTCTTCCTTGATGTTGGTTAAAAAGCATCGAACGCACAAAGAAATATCAAAGCAAACTTTATAAGGCTTACGAAACGTTGCAAAAGGCTTCAAAGGAACGTCAGCCAATGCGGTTGAAATTATGAAACAGTCGATGCTTGGTACATTTAAGTGCAATTAGGTATGTTCAGTAGGGTGTCCCAAAAAAATCAAAGTAGTTATTTTTTAACACATACCCTCTTATTTTGTTTCAATGATGACAAAACACTTATAAATAAAATTTCATTGACATAGGACCACGGGAACCCGTGCCGACTTGCATCAAAACATGTTAGTACTAATCTATTAGGACTTCAGTGAGCTTACGTGTTGAGTCGCATATAGTAACGTGCTTTTTTGTTAGTAAATGCAATTATTTCTCATTCAATCAAATGGTCGTTAGTATCACGCAGTTCTCGAAAGAGTATACTTGTAATAGGAGTCATATAATACAAAAATATTGGGTTTTAAACTGCTCTCTAATGGACAATTTCTGGAAGTTTTGTTCTACAATATCCGCGGTAAGTGAATTCAACAGTCAATGAAAGTGCAAATCTTACAATTTGCGAGGGTAGTATTCTAATGGTCAAAAGCGCATAAACATACTTATGCCGGCATCACACGGCTACCTTTAAGATTTATGTGTTTGAATGAAATAATCACAATGTTGCTAAAACTTATTCATTCAAACTCCTCCTTAAGTGTCTATCGCGTAAGAGAACCCTGGTCCAGCTATGAGACAAATCATCATAATTTTCATACCTTGCTCCCAATTTATTTGATCTCGGTGTAGTATGCCTTGATATCGACAACGGCCGTGTGTCTGCCTAACACCAGCCCTCCTTGGGAACGACTGTTATCTTTCAACAGCACCCGGGACCATCAGCTTAACGTGTCTTCCGAAGCACGGAGGAAAATAGCTTTGGTAAATTTTCGGTCACCCATCCGAGTGTCCGACCACGCACTTGTTTGCTTAACTATCGTGATCGTTACTAAGAACGCACTCTGCTATGGGTCAAATATAGAAAAAATTATACTAACAAAATGAATATCCAAAAAGGTCTATAACTTATTTTCTGTTATACACACAACTCTGCGTGTAATTTATACATTAAATAAAAGCAAACTTTTTCCTTTCATTTCTTAGATCTGCCACTTAAAGAGGTTGTAGCTCACCAATCTCAACTGTTTTAGTCCAAAATGGGCTCGTATATCTCCAGTATAAGTAAAAGAGTCAATATTAGCGTATATAAAAAGCAATTCACATGCCAGACGCGACTCCAGGCTTTCATCCCTGCCCATTCAAACTTCTTATGCAAATTACATAATGTTCTTTACGACATGAGATGGCGAACTTTACTTAGGAGTAAATATTTATATACTTACGTCCGCATATTTTGAGGAGAATTCTTTCGGTCGGCCATAAACGAAGGTTCCATTAAGAGCATTATTGCATTATTTTGTCCTCCATCGATTTGTTTATTGTCCTCTTAAATTTAAATGAATTTACTTTTTAGTTCAAGAAATCTTACATAAATGAACGGCAATAAGAAACCTGAATATAGACGAAAATTGGCAATATTGGACCAGCTTCTAAATTGCACCAGTTTCGTAATTACGTTCGAATTTGGTGTCCCTGAACTGGAACCTCTATCTCACAGAAGGTTCAGTCAAATAGAGAGGCGAGTCTAAGGTGTTTGAGCTTGAAGAGAGTTGTATACTTGTGACTTAGAAGTATCCTCCTAGAATCTCGAGGAGGCTCGAATCCTTGAGAAGTTTGGATCAGACGGAATGGCAAAAATACAAAGTAATATTTCATGGTAGCACTCTTCATTTGAATCGTTTGGAAAGTGGATGTCCATTGGATTTGCATAAGAATATTCCACAACGTTAATTAATATCACATAGCAATAAAATTAACGTTACAAAATTATCACGACCCTATTACGTATGAAAATAAGTATATCCATTTGCATATAATATAACAGTAAACAATGCATTGTTGCAATTAATCACTATCTATTAATATAAGCTACTTAACAGGTATTGATGTATTAATATAATTAAACACCATATTATGATCGGTATTGCGGTTAATTTCCGATATTGCTTTCACAGGCCAAAATATATGAACTGTACCTAATTGGTTGACATTGTGTGTGTATTGTACACAACGTAAGCATCGCTAATTAGTTGAGAATCGCTATGCTATAAAGACTATAAAGACATGTGACGTGCTCTATCGACGGGTAAATCAAAGAGGCTTAATAGATCATAATTAACAAGGACATCAGAAATTTATATCATCTACAGGATGATTTTTTCAACTGGGCCTTCATGGCCAAATCCTAAACTATAAGGAATATCGAAAAATGCTCCAAGGGGTCTCGAGCCTGATATTGATGAAAACAAAAACACTGGATTGATTGATAAAATAATGGTCATCGCTTTGATTATCGCTTCAACCAAGGGGGAACAAGCAATATTTTTTTGAAATTTAACAGTTTCCTTTAGTTTCCCGTATATCATTACTTCCCAGAAATCGCTCCTTATTAACAACACTATCGAATGGTGTAATAATACAGGCTGTGTTTCTTCTTCAAAATCATTGGGTTCGATTCCTGGCTAGGATTATTGATTTTTTCACAAATCCAATGATGCAGTTTTTGTTTTCATCAAAATCGGTCTCACGATTCCTTTAAGCATTTTCTCGATATTCCTTATAGTTTAGGATTTGGCCCTGAAGGTCCACTTAAAAAATTGAAGGTATACTAATATTATAAAGCTGAAGAGCTTGTTTGTTTGAATGCGGTGGTGCGGACAGCGATCCGCGGCACCACCGCGAGGGTTTTTAAAGTGTAAAGCGGTAGAACAATAAAACGATATTGACGTAGATAGATATAGACTTGGATAAAAAACTAGACAAAAATAGTTGCAGCTACCTAAACCATTTTGCTATTAAGTATTATTACAAGTGTGAAGTGAATTTTTAATTGGCGCGGGGCCGTCGTACAACGGTCTCTCTGCGCAGAGACGCGGCGCAAACCACGCGGTGTGGCCGGTATAGCAGATCTGCTCCACCACCACCGACCGCGTGCAGGATCTGCTGCTTTACGCACCGCGGCGGGACGCGGTGGCAATGTAAGAATCGACCAAGGGGTAGGGAAGGAGACAAGGGTTGTGAGTGTCAAATTCGAGTTGCAAGCTTCTTTAGGCTACTGTGACTGCTTACCAGGCAGGCCGTGTGCTAGGTTTCCAACCAAATTCATAAAAAATGGTATACTATTGTTTAAAACTTATACCTGCTACATCACCATTTTCCCTCGCAGTTTTCGATCACAAAATCATGTCCATCGTAATTTATTCTTACTTGTCGTGCCCTTCATTGCTGATTTGCCTCACTTTGGCCTGTCTCGGGGCGGTAGTAATAGGGAGGCCTGTGAGGGATTTAACATGGACTGACCAGCGGGTAGGTGATCGTCCGCGCGGTCTTTTCCCTCTACTTTGCCTACCAGTATCAGCTTTTCCAGGTTATCCGGGGCTCTGCGCGCTATGTGACCGAAATAACTGAATATTCTTTGTAATAATCTGGTTTTGACGTCCATCGTAATTTAGGCAATCTTAAAGGGAAAAATGTAGCCAGAGACCGCGGCGATAAGGCCGCCCATTTTGCAATTTGATCTAAATATTATTAATATAAATGTACTATGTTGCGGCAGTTTTTCTTCTACTCTATTACATTCTCTGCAAAATTTGGAATAAATTTCACAAAGTAACCTCTTTGTCATAAAGATTGCTTCATTTCGGTGCATCTGCCAAAATAATCTCTTTTAAAATAGTGTTCACATCAAGACTCAACATTCAGATCCAGCGTTGCACAACTTGCCAAATATTTACGGCTTGATACTTTTCAGGTGTGTGTGACAGCTGTTATATCAGATATCTTGCCAAATTGGACGTGGTTGAAGCACACTTGGAGGGTATCCAAGTTGGCTGTACTGGTATGGCCAGTGTTAATAATTCTATGAGAAGTTTATACTATGACTTAGAAAGGGATTCGTTGAGGCCTTCGTAAGTGTTGTTGTGTGCCAGTTTTAACGAGTTTTGATTGTCGGTATGGATGGTAATGGCACAGCGTAAATACACACAGTGGTTCAACGTCTTTGAGGAACATGCCGTTTTTGTCTAGACAGCATGCATTAGATATACCAGTGGACCAGCGTCTACCAAAATGTATGGCAGTTTGGTGGCGCCACCGCGATTCTCTCGTCCCGCGTCTCCCTCACGATTGCCCTGTTTAGACGTGCTTGTTGGCTGACTGTAAGAATTTAAATAGACTGTGGTAATGGGTGAGTGATGGCGATCACTGAGATGACTATGATGATACCATACGATTTTAAATCATTGTGTGTACATTCCATTTTAACAGAAGAATGTTTCATATTCCTTTTATTTCAAAATTGCAATGAAAATGTATTACTCTGCATGGATATTGAATGACTTACAATTTGTCATATCAAAAGCAAAGCGTAACCGGATTTAGTTAGTTTCGGAATAAAGAAGCATAGGTAGGCCTAGTTTTTATTCAAGCTGTCACCTTGATGACATATATTTACATTCTGCGTAAATATATGTCATCAAGGTGACGGTGATAGCAGAAGTCACTGAGCGTCGCTGCTAGCAATATGCAACGGTTAATTATAATAAATATAGGTTTGACACGACTCTATGACGGTTTGATGCGTAAATTACACATTCTGTTTGATGAAGCCTTTAGTGTTATTTGAGTGTGGTATTCTATAAGGAGTTCCACCGGACAGGTACTCCCAAACTCGCGTGGTTCCTTCTCTGTGGGTTACACTTGTTAATACTCCCTGATATTTTCCTTGCAGTCCCGTCCCTTAATATTCCATATTCCAATTTACCACACCCTAAAATAGCGCCCACAGAAACAAAAATCTATTTACGAAACTTGCATAAGTATTATTTGATTTGATGTTACATTGTCACCCCATCGTTTCGCAACAAATCAAAAGTAAATTTGGCAACGGGACCGAATAACATTATTTCATAATAACTTTAGGGAAGAGAGTAATCTTAAAGTTACTGGTCATTTTGTTTTAGAGGTAGATCAGAACTTCGCTTCTTCTTTTTTCGTGGGTTTTTTGTCTTTTGACAGAGAAGCTCTTCGCCTTTCTATATGGGGCAATGTCGAGGACGGACTTCTTTTAATACATGCTATATACTACTATAGTTACCTCCGCATTTGGATTCCACTTCTGCTTACCATCAGGTGGAATGGGGAAAATTGCCATACCTTTTTTTATAAAAAAATGTACTGAGTATTCGCTTACGAATCATATAGAAGCAAATAAAGCAATATCCATGAAAGGTAATTTTGGGAAAAAATAAAACTAATTTTGATAAATACCTAATGCTTTTTGAACAAAATTTTACTGTGTTGCAACGGGGATGTAAAAATACACATGTGCCAGCGATTATATTATATAATAAGATAATTAAACGATAACGTTAAAATATTGAAAAAAAAATACTGGATATTGCTGTTATTGTTCTTGACAGTAGGATATTGCTGTTTTTGGATCTCCCACTTTTGGATTTTGCTGTCAGTACACCGATGGACGCCTTTTCGCCATACGTGATTGGCTACTTGGGACTTCGCTGCAATTGGTTTTGACAGGCTTGGATTTTGCTATTTTTGCATCGAACATAAAGAGTTAAACTACTTTTTATACGGGATATTGCCTCTTATGGAGCGCTATTACTTAAAAAACAATGTTTGAAAATTTAATTACATGGTGGCGCATATGGCGCGCATGGTATCATAAGGGTCATTTGAGAAAAATGTGGATATTGCTGTATTTGCTTCTATACGATGAGTAAAAAGAAAATAAAACCAACTAGTAATCTACTAATACACTATTAATGTTTCAGAACTAAATTACAAATAAATTGAGGTACCGATACATAAAAATGTTAAATAGGGTTTAGGATGATAGCGCCACTAAAAACTGTAATTTACGGCAAGTTGTAAATAAAACGTTTTATGTAGGTATATGAATATCGAAATTTTAAAGGCCTACTAGCTACACTGTCGTTTATTGCTTACAAGGTCTATAACAGATTATATTGTGTATGCTACATGTAGATTACATCTTGTAATCAAATTTCTTTAATTAGATCAGTCACATAGAAAAGTATGTTTTACTTAGTAAATAGACCTGTTTCAAGAAATGTACAATTTATAATAATTATTGTCATTGACAAAAAAAATTAAGTTAACGATTGTAATAACAAAGTTATATCAGAGTCTCGACACTTGTAGGGACGACAAC
This sequence comes from Elophila nymphaeata, assembly GCA_955850985.1. Taxonomy (NCBI): domain Eukaryota; kingdom Metazoa; phylum Arthropoda; class Insecta; order Lepidoptera; family Crambidae; genus Elophila; species Elophila nymphaeata. The sequence continues at coordinate 16,668,652 of OY039079.1, forward strand.
AGTTCAAACTACCCAAAACTGTCAAACCTTCTAATTTATTTTCAACCTTAAACGCGTTTATTATAAAGCTCATACATTGGCATCAATTTTATAACTGCCTTTGCTAAGCTGGGGCTCCTAAATACCTCGTATCAAAATAATTTTGAATTGTATGTAGGAATCTACTATTAAATTATAAATCCTAATATAACAATTTGGGGAAAAAATCGTCTATATTCTGAATTTTATTTTTAAACGTAGGTGTCGAAAAAGTTTGATATCAATGTGGACTAAATGGTCATTGGTCATACTGCAATATGGACTCACAGGTTTTAGCGGAACAATCTACGAAATAAAATTCATAGGTGTTTGTACAGCAAATGAAGTTCTATACAAAACCAAATTAGACACGTTTAAAGATGCTAAGTTGTTTCTATAAAGATACAGGGATGTAGGCGAGAATAAATCGCTAGTATGTCGTGCAACGTACTTACAACGTACAAAAAGACGTTACTAAAACACAAGATATTGTAACAGCAACAAAGTATTCCAAGATTGCAAAACCTGATTTATCACCGCTAACGCATAAGTTATCGGATAAGACAAAACGATTAGCTTCAAGTAAAACATTAATCTATTCAACGTTCGATAAGTAATCTGTTCAGTAGCCGGGTTTTCTGATAATAAAGTTGACTTTCTGCAAGCTCGCCGAGCGATTTAATTTTCTCTAATAATAATGTATAGATAGGCGCGTTATGGTCTTACAGATAATAATCCAATTATTTCCTACAAGCCTTATTGACTTATGTAGGTCGATCGTCAGTAATAAAGTTATATAAGTATTGTTTGCTGAGATAAGAGCATGTAATTAACTTTTAGATCCAAATGCTGCTTTAGTTTTGTTAGCAAAAGGCTATTATTTCAATATTACAAACATAAATATAACAAAGTAAGAATAAACATACATGTCCGTGTGAACTGAGGAACCACACAACCTATCACTTGTATGTATGGATAAACTTCTGGGGGATAAACAAAGAGGTTACGTGAAATAATCGGTGATTTATTTATTCTTACACATTGTAGTTCCAATTTCGAAATACATAAAGAGGGTCTATACAATAAAGAGGATTCAAAGGGCAATGGAGAGGTCTATGCTCGAAGTAGCTCTGCGTGATCATATCCGAAATTATGAGATATGCAGGAGAACTGAGGTCACCGACAAAGGCCGAAGAATTGCAAACCTTAAGTGGCAGCAGGCGGTTGGTAGGTCCCCCATAAAGTACACTGAAAATCAAGACAAACGTCGCGGGTAACTGCTGGATACGTGCAGCGCAGGACCGATCAGGTTGAGAATCCTTGAGTGAGGCCTATGGCCAACAGAGGGACTCACTCGGACGAAATAATAATAATAGATGATCTATGATGCGTCATAAAAATATATAAATCGCGTTTCGGAAAGTAAACTTAACCTTTACAAAGTCACTTATTTTTTTACTATATAAGCAACCCTAAGTCCTGAAGTTGGAAATAGGTATTATATAAATTGTCTAATGTAAACTCTTAATATCTTATTCTAGAAATAATTATTTGAATAGACACTGAATTCTCTAGAGAATGCTTGAAAACGTGCTTGGCGTTCTAGACTGCAGTCAAAGTTATTAAAATAGACCTCAGTGACAGCACCTCGCTACTTAATCTAAGCAATATAATGAAAATTCTCAAGCAGAACGGAAAAATATAAACTGCGCGGGATGTCCATTTAGTCTCCAATTCGCACTAAATCTCTTCTAAGGAAACCGTTTTAAATTGCATCAGAGGTGTCGATAAACGTTTATGTGGACGCTTTAACTTCGCTGTCTGATCGTTCGATAGAACAAAGCTTACATTTAAAATCATTGTGAGAGAATGTCTCTTGAAAAGACTGGCAAGAGTTCTGCTACAACAATTCAAGTTCATTGGATTAATGAACACTACGAATTTGGATCCACGGAAAAGGTATATTTTTAATCTTGGAAGCTCTTGGCGTTAATATAACCTGGTTGTAGCTAGCCAGGTAGTCTTGAAACAAGCCCTACCAACAACCAACCGAGCTGTAATTCGGGAACTCAGTAACTAATTCTAATGGAAGAACAACTAGACTACTAGAGCAATCTGATATTTGCTCAGATATTAATGTCAGCTAATTGCGATAATTGCAGTGTAGTTCCAGGTTTTAAGTACTGGGATTCAGAAAACTTACTTAGTCATAAAGACGACTAAGGGAGTTTTCTGAACGTCATCGCACGCAGTGGCGAATAAATCACTTATAATAACATTGCCGAGGAGAGTTACTGTTGATGTCAGACATAAAATCTAATGCCAAAACCTACTGCAGCATTTCTATCAAAAAACACTGCAACGATTCCAATTAATTTGAGAGCAGGGAAGGAGATTGCGATAACTACATAGTGATGTCGTCAAAGAAGAAACATTGTGCAAGCTATTTGCCCGTAAGTTTTATGCTGAATAAAGACGTCGCATCATAAGAAAATACAATACTCTGTAAAATTTTGTCTTTATGAATAGTAAAGAAGCACTAACTTGACACAAACGGCCCTTGAAACTATTCATATAAGAGGAACTCAATAACCCTAGTTGGACTATTTCTTAAGGTCTCGAGATTTGCTTTCTTTGAAAGCATGTCACTTGGAGCCGCTGATGCGACAGCGTAGGTGTTATGAACCCATAAAACAGGATTGTACATGACTGGTCGCTATTGTAAATCTCAACTGGCCACAGGCTTAATATTAGCGAATATTATTAAGCTCGTGAGCAAGATGTTATGGTCGGTATTTAGACGTTTAATCCCTTAATATTCAATGCTCATATCGGAGCTTATTTGAACTGAAGTTTAGTTTTGTATTTTAAGATAAATCTGGTTTGAATTGTGTGTTCATCTACAAAGATACATACGGTCACACTCAAAATCTAAATTGACAAAGTTTTTTGGTTCCACCACAGATATATCAACCTAAGGAGATCGGTCGAATCACCGAGTTCATGGGAAGACAGAGTGTCGCAATCAGCGGCCGTACTACATAACATGTTCTAGTGGAGCATGCCGTAATATACAATATTCATTGCGCGCGTCTTAAGGAGTGCGAAGCGATGAAAGTTAAGCACAGCCGCAAAGGAGATCGGTCATCGCTGAGTTACGTATTCACTTGACTTTATCGGAAGGCGAAGTAGCGGAAATGTATGCCCACAGGGGCATACACTTGTCGCAAGTTAAACGCCGGCTTGGCATTGCTCCTTGTATTATTAAATCTGTGGGTTCCACATGAAGCCACGTTTCTTAGCCATAAAATACAATAATAACATTTTATACAACAATAATAGATAACATAGTACATCGATTAGTGATCGAAATAACCAGGAAGCGCGTGCCTCACGGGGGGTTTTCACGCCATTTTCCAATGAAGTGGTGATTAGTAGTTGGCGCGTTGAATGCTCTCTATTAATTTGTCGGTTCCAATTGTGACGCGTCTCCCAATAATTGCTCGAGCGTTGCGGTTTACCGATAGGATGCCTTGTTGCGAATTTCGCGCTGTTTTACTCAAATTAAATTCACACCTATTTTCGAGGTGCATTAAGTTCCATTCAAATGATAATATAGCATTGTTCAATCTGCATTGTTCATTATTATGCTACTATTATTATTCTAAGCGCTTTTTTTATTTGAAAAGAGTGTGAAAATACAAGCATAATATAGCGGACAATTAAATAGACAACTATGTACACGATGATACATGCTAACATGCTGCATGTTGGACGGAAGATATAGACTTGGTTATGATAATGAACGTCGGAGAATTGACTGGGATCCTCTCACTCTGCTGAACAGAAATGAGTTGGGAAAACTAAAGCCCAATCTTTACAACTGAAGAGGCATGATGATATGAATACGATGTTTTAAATTATTCGGGTATTTAATTTCATTGTTATTTATTAATTTTAATTATCAATATAACTATCAAACAATTCCTGGCATTTCGAGAGTAAATTTTACTTGTAAGTCTACGTAGCTACATAGCACATGAGCTATACTCGTAGAAAAAATATTTTAATGGATGTTTTTCATTGTCATCTGTTTTGTTATCCATATAATATAATAAAATAAAAAATAAATTGAAGAATACCTAGCGCTGGTAATATCACAGTAATATCTAGTAGGGTTATTTTTAATTCAGTTTGAACGTTTAATGCAGATAAGGTTTCGTTTCGAAAACCTCAAGTAACAAGCGCCTGTATTCCATAAGGGGTTAACAAAATTAAGCTTTAATCCCGAGACAATGAGCAAGAGCAATTTACTCCAAAGCATCTTAGTGGTTATTCTTCAAACTACGAAACTGAATAATTAACATTACGTGGTCCTTCGAATAAAGATTACAAGAAATAAGCCAAGTAAGATTGTGGTTTAGATTTTGTTCGTTGAATTTGTTGTTTATTGTAGTACGTATATATGTATTAGTCATATGGAGTAGTTAGCCTATCACAGAAGTGTAAGGACAAAACCCATAAAGGAATTGACAGAAAGGAAACACGAATTTTGCAATTTTAGTCAAAGTAGGGCACAGCGAACAGTAGCCCAATTCACGTAATTAAAACTGTAACGACATCGCAGCGATTTACTCGTTTAAACACTTTTTCGTATTCACGTACGACAAATGAACCGATTTTGAAATCGCTCCATCGCATTGTCGTTGCACCATCGTCAAACCGTATACAGCTAATAAATCGTTTTAAAATCGCACATGAAACGTCAACTGAGAAGTTTTCTGCTGAATAATTCTCTTATCACGTTAAATAATATCAATATTCTTTGATTTGATTTGATTAAATTTATCGTACATCACGGTATTTGAAGTAAAAAATTTAGTTGAACGTTTTAGTAGAAAATAAAATAATTTTACGGGCATCCTTTTTGTTTCGATGACATGTCGTTGATCCTATTGAGTTATCATCCTATCGACATGCAGCTGAGTAACACGTGAATACCAAATTTGGATAGGACTACGATCGAACGATTTCTAAACTACTTACAAAGATTTTTAGATCGAATGTATTTATGTGAATTGAGCCACTGAGGTAGTGTGTTACCCTTTCGTAAGACCATGGTTAAATAACACCACATTATGCTTCTGTTGGTGAGTAAGGTTGACAGAGCTCCACGGAACAGGGCAGAGGACTAGGGTTGGCAGCGCGCGAGTGTCTCGTCAGTATTGCAAGCGTCTATAGGCTACGGAGACTGATGATACCACCAGGCCGTATGGTAGTCTGTCAACCAAATAACATAAAAGAAAACATAGAGTCGAATTGAGAACCTACTCCTTTTTCGAAGTCAGTTAATAGAGGATGTTTTACAGTGACCAACACTTAAATTAATTCCATAATATAAGGTATTAAAAATAATTAAATAATTCCATAATATAAGGTAGTTTCATCTTAAGTGGAAATCAAAGTTTTGTAAAAATATTTCGTTCGGATCTTAGAAGTGCAGATTTCGAAGAATCGATGAAACAATGCTACCACAAAAACATGAGTATCAAGCACTGACAAATTTCGACGGCGAAAGCAGTGTCCCGGTAGCGTAGTGATTGATGCAGCCGCCCGGATTGCGTAAGATGCTGGGTTCGATTCACGCCCTGGACAAGTCGATTTTTTTCAGTGTATTTTTTTCTCAGTTATTTAACAATACAAGTATAATATACAATAATAATTGTGTAGTTTTTGATAAATATACAATTATTATTGTATATTTATCATTTTATATTGTTTGTATTTTAAATAGATTCTTATAATATCCTAGTTACTTGACAAGCATGTTCTCGAGACTATTACTTTGGAAGCTGAATGAGTCCCAATTTCTTTTTCTAATTCGTAATAAAGAAGATCTCTGATATGATTTTATAACGTTTTACTTGGAGAGGACTAATTAATTCAAAAGACATCTTCGTTCCAACGATTCTCGAAAGGCACTTCACCGCTTCTTTTAACTTCAGCCCGAAGGATCTAATTTAGATATCAAGGAAATGAGGCATAAGTCCACGAGATAGAGCTTTAAAATGTTAATTGCTAAATTTATGTTGTAGCGATTCCATTTTCTTTCCACTCTCTTTAATGGTATTTTCATTACGCAGCAGTTTGTCGCTATAGTTAATTTGGAGGATACTATTTACATAAATAAGACCGATTTCCTTATTTTTGACGGGGCTCTTGACATCTTTTCTCCTGATGTTATGTGATAATAAGCCCATACATTCACTCAAAATCCCTAACCAACGAGGGTTTGACTGCCTTATTTACTTAGTCATCATCATCAACAGCTCATATAACGTCCCCACCGAGGAACTCGAGCCTACTCCACATTAGGGACGATTAGACCTTAGTCAACCACGCTGGGCAAGTGCGGGTTGGTCGACTTCACACACAACTTAAGAATTTATTTATAGGTGTGTGCAGATTTCCTCACGATGTGTTTCCTTCACCGTAAAAGTGTCGATTAAACGTACATATGAATTAAAAAAATTGAAATCACTTTGGGGTTAGAACCGGTGCCTCCCGGGTGGAAGACAACGCCCTTACGCACTACGCCACCGACGCTTCAATCTACTTCGCTTCTATGTATTTAGACCTTGTTCAGAAGTGCGAATTCGCCGCGAATCCCTATGCGCGAACACACAACGCGTGTTAGCGAGGTACTGGGGCTTAATAGATTGCGTCCACAAGCTTCGTGCGAGTTTCAAATTCGCGCGTTGAGCTTCAGTATGTGTTTCAATTCGCTCTTCTGGACAAGGTCTTAGTGGCGAAACAAAATAATAATGATCATAATCATTATGATAACAACCTTTATGATTCGATCCACTGCTGGGTCACAATGCCTCTCCTTGTCATTTAAGGAGGTTTAAGGTCGAAGAACACATATCAACTCATTTTACTATGAAGAAGAGGCGACAGATGTTCCGTAGCATTCATAGTAAAAAAGAGGCATTCATTTTCCGGGCTGATAAGCGATTTTCACCTTTAGGCAGTAGTCCACTATGCTGGCCATGCCCATTGCGATTGGTGGACGGAATATCACGTGATAAATACTCTTTAGCTGATCCAGTAGTCGCCTTCTACGACAGCCATTGGAGGATATGGGGTGATGCCTATTCCACTCTGCCGGCATCACATGGCGACTATAATGATGTTAACACTATATCATGCCAACAGTTCATTTGTGACGATGACTAAGATCATGGTAGGTAAAGGACATAAACAAACCCTACCAATAATCTTTTCATAAGTTATATACACAAGGCTAGAGATATTCATAAAGAATCGCCATTCTACTAACATACAATAGCGATAGAACTCTAACTAATGAGTTGAGACGAGAGTTGATAGAAGTAATTTTGGTAAATTTATTTATAAAGGTTCAAAAGGCAATGGAGAGGGTTACATACACCTTCTACTTGTTTTTGCTCTGGCAACACTGTTAGCTGGATGTTTTTGAAACAGCTGATAAAAGTTTTATCGAAATAAAATAATTAAATGATGTCTTTTTATATATTAAACTACTAAATTCAAGTGCTAATGTGAATAACAAACAGTGGAAATATCAGTGAACCAGTGAGACAAGTCTTAATCAGTCAAAAATAGCTTATCACAAAAACTCGATGTTACTGGTCTATCTTTCAAACTGGAGAAAGTTGTAAATAAGTACAACGGCTGCAAGTTTTTACCGGGGGAGTATTATTTTCTTAAATATCAATCACTAATACTATCTATTATTATCTATTTCTCAAAGTTCCTATGCACTTAGCAATAAATTAAGTAAATTTTATTTCAAAGATACCTACATCTTACATTGGAAAGATTGTTTAAAATATTAAATGTTTTTTTTTATTGGCTTTAACTAATTGTTTTGCACACTAAAGAGTACATTAGTATAATATTACAGACTCATTAATAGTGCTTCCAGGAACATATAAAGAATTGTTAAGATAGATAGTATTTGTCTTAAAAGATTTATTTGTTTCTGCAAATTACTTTAATTCACATACAATCACTCCACAGAACTCACAGCTTCTGTGAGTAACGTCAAGTCACATACATTTGGGTTCATGTAATCTCTCTTTGCTTGACAAATAGTGGAAGTAAAGTTGACGGTGACTGTTGAAACCGCAGACACACACCTACTACTGACACTTTACATTTAAAATACTAAGTGTTGACTACAAGTATAACATTATTTTGTTGTTTTCTTTTATTTTATTCTGACACTGCTTTTTATACTTTTCAGTGTATTCATTAGCCAAACAGTAAGGCTCATACATCCACAATGATGACCCGTAAGGCCACTGCTAAGGACACAGATATGAAGCTCAAACAATGTCTTTTGGACTTGCAAACATCTAGAGACCTAAGTGAACGGCTAATGCAAGAACGGGAGGACAGTGAATTTGAAATTGTTAAAATATTGGACAAAAACAAACAATTAAAGTGTGAACTATCCGAGCTGCATATTAAGTATGAGGTTGCCCTTGAACAATGCAACCACATGCAGGACACCATAAAATCCTTTACTGAGTGTAGTAATACTCATGAACAGGCATTGAGTAAAATCAATGAGTTAGAAATAAGCTTGTGTCTTGCAAATAATAATGTAAAACATTTGGAAATACAAAATAAAGAATTGTCCACAGACAAACATTCCCAAAGCCTGTTTGATGAGTTAACGGTATGTAGTCCCGGCTTCATCAAGGAACAGTCATTTATAGAAAATAGTTCCAACGTTAATAATTCAAAAACTTATTTTAGTAGTGCAAAGAAACTGAAGAAATACATACGTGTTAATAAGTTTATAAATAAGACAAAAAGAATTATAAATCAACATAATTCTTTTAAAAAACACAAATTGCAATATTTGAAAAACATTAAATTATCAGAAAAATTGAATAATATTAAAAGTACGGCTGTTACAACAACTACTAATTACATAGAATATAGTAAACAATTAGAATCAAAAATTGACAGTCTTGAGGAGTCATTAAAATGTATGTTAAAAAACATACAGACTATTTCTCAAAAACAACTAAATTATCAAATACTTGCTTCAAATGACATGGAAGATTTTTGTAATTATAATGCAGAGAGATTTGAATCTTTGAGTAAAAAACGAATATGTTCATGTCAAGATAAGGATATTTACAACAACGAAGGACACCCTTCTAGTACATTATATGATACACAAGATCAACTAGTTTCACTTGTCGATAACGAAACTTGTTCACAGAAAAATCTTGATGAAGCTGGGACACAAGTGAACAATAGTAAACAACAAAACAATATCATTATGTTTAGTGATGAGTTAGGCAAAAACATGGGTCAAACAATGTTTCAGTATATGGCACAGCCTGTTACTAATTTCTGTATGCCAGGTGCCAATTACATTCAAATATTGCAGAGGGTGATCTGTGGTACTTACAGTCCTGATAGTACAATACTTATTTTTATTGGTAGACGTGGAAATGCTAATTCCAAGATTATGGAAAAGTATTTTGAAGACCTCTCCAAATTAAATGTAAAAAAAAAAATTCTATTTACCCTGCCTTACAGTAGGTCATTGACTCATGCAGAAAATTACTATAGATATAAATGCAATATGAAATTGCATTTAATGACAAATTATGATAAAAAATTTGACATTGTTGATTTTAATGGTTTTATTAAGAATTTTTTTTTGACAAAGGATAAATATTTTCTTTGTAATAATTACAAAAAACAAATAGCAAAATCGCTATGTTACTTTATTTTTAATCAAGCCAAAACATTGGCTATAACTTCTGCCTCTATTGGGCAGGGACAAACCCACCACCTTCCCATGGCCTGACGCAACCTTACGGTTATACAGGCCGAATCACGGGAGAGTGCGCTGCTAGTTGCCGGAGGCTCTGGTTTCACAGCGCACCTTAATCTCTCCTACAAGTTATTCTTTGTCTGTCTTCCTTGTCCCTATGGTCCTTCTCCCCTTTCTGGGGCGGACATCACTCGTACGCCTTCGGTGCCTTCCAGGTCGTCCGAGCCCACCCGAAGTGGTACCGCTTGCTCCCACTGCCCAGTCTTCTGCCTCTTCTGCGGCGTCTTCGCTCTTCACCTCTCTCTTTCTAGCCCACTCCTAATCTTGTGCCATCGCCGCGCGAAGTCCCGTAGCTGTCTGAAGTTCGCCTCCGTCCCCACGAGGTCCGGGTAATAGACCGGGCCCACCTCAAGCGTCTTCACCTTGTCCAGAAGAATCCTACGCGCTTCCCCGTAGAGTTCGCATTCCCACAGAGCGTGGTGTACGTCCTCTACGTCGCTACCCCCGCAGTAGCATGAGCTCACATCGGCGAGTCTCATGCGGAAAAGTCTACCCCTGAAGCAATCTCCCCCTGAAGCCTCTATTGGGCAGTCAAATTTGACATTAAGTAATGACAATTTGGAATATGCATCATATTCTTTAAATTAAATTTTGAGACAAAAGAGACTAACTCTGGCAGTACTAAATATAATGAAATATTAGACTCAAATTTTGAGGTATTAGATAAATTATCCTCCCCACTTGTAATGAATAAAAATTCTAAAAATAATTTTATCAACCTTGTCCACCAAAATATTCAAGGGATGTCAGGCAAAAATTTAGAATTGGAGCTATTTATGAATTGTAATAATATTGATATATTGTGTGTTACAGAACACTGGCTAAAAAGCCATCAGCTCATGTTTAATTTTAGTAATCACCATGTTGTCAGCTCGTACAGCAGAAAAAACATATTACATGGTGGTTCATTAATAATTACTAAAAAGAATATTATATGTAAGGAAAGAAATGACCTCGTAAGTATGTCTGTTGAGCGAGTTACTGAAATAGCTTGTATAGAGTTTGAACAATTCATTGTTATTAGTGTATACAAACCACCATGTGCCCCTTTTGAAATTTTTTTAAAAATTATGGAAGATGTCCTATTTAAAATCAGTAAATGTCGTAAAATAATTGTTATCTGTGGAGACTTTAATATTAACATATTAGAGACAAACTCAATCACTTGTAATTTTTTAAATTTATTTAAGTCCTATGATTTGGACTACGTTTTTTATGAACCCACAAGAATTACTGAAACAAGTGCAACTTGCATTGACAATATTTTTACTAACCGAAAACCTAGCCAAAAGTCAATTATTAATATGTTGCACTCTGATCATTGTGGTCAATTAGCATCGTTTCCTAGAAAAAAAGTTGAAGTGCAAAGAACGAAAATAAGTTTTATTCCTATAAATGCAAGCCGAATTGAAAAATTTAAATCGAAATTAATTGTGAAGCTACCATGTTTGCCTTATAATGATTGTCCGGATAAGCTATACAGTTCTTTATTTAATTTAATAAATGATGAATTTACCAACACTTTTGTGCCAAAAGTAAAGACGATCTGTGATCATCTAACCTTTAGTGAATGGGCAACGCCTGGTATCTACAATAGCAGGAATAAATTGTACGATTTGTATGGTCAAAAATCATTTAATTTTGATCCAGTATTTGTTAATTATGTAAGAGACTACTCTAAAGTTTTCAAAAGAGCCTGTTCCACTGCCAAGTCAGTTTACTTAAAAAACAAAATTAAGAATTCTACAAATAAGATTAAAGAGACCTGGAATATTATTAACAGTGAAACTGGTAGGAGTCAAACACGCTTCCGTAATATTAACTTAAAAATTAATAATGTAAATGTTAAAGCTGATTTGGAAGTAGCGATGGAATTTGAAAGGTTTTTCTCAGATGTTCCCATACAGACTACTAAATCACTTCAGTCGTCTTCCACCTCAGCTGAACAGCTGCTTAAACAAAATGTATCATCATGTGATAGTAACTTTGAATTTACAGCTGTTAATTATAAAGATATTATAAATACGTTTAAAACTCTAGACCTGAAAAAATCTATGGATCTTTGGGGACTGTCAGTCAGGACAATCTCATCCATTATAACTATAATAGCTCCTTATTTAGTAGTCGTATTTAACAATTGTATTGACTCTGGTGTATTTCCTGACTTGATGAAACATAGTAAAATTATACCGTTATTTAAATCTGGCGAAACCTCAGATCCCACCAATTTTCGGCCTGTTTCTATTCTACCGACTTTAAGTAAGATCTTTGAAAGACTAATGCTCAATCAACTATTAAAGCATTTCAATAAATACAACATATTTCATCAAAAGCAATTCGGGTTCACTCGGGGTCGCTCCACCATTGATGCGGGAGTTGAGTTGTTAAAGGAGGTATTTGCTGCTTGGGAAGAATCACGCGACGCCCTTGGGGTTTTCTGTGATTTATCTAAAGCTTTCGACTGTGTTAATCATGATACTCTGGTCAGGAAATTACACCATTATGGCGTTAGGAACAAGGCTCTCAACCTCATGACTTCATACCTGAGCAATAGAATACAGAAAGTTGATATAAATGGTAAAAGATCTCCAGGTTCTCTAGTCACAATAGGTGTTCCGCAGGGCTCAATTCTTGGTCCATTTCTCTTTCTAGTGTACATAAATGACTTACCTTACTACATAAGGGACAATCATGACATTGTGTTGTTTGCGGATGACACTTCTTTGATTTTCAAAATAAATAGAAAATTAGATAATTATGACGAAGTGAACAATGCACTTGCGAAAGTAGTTTATTGGTTTGATATTAATAACTTGTTGCTGAATGAAAAAAAAACCAAATTAGTTAAGTTTACTACACCGAATGTGAGATGTGTAGAAACTAATGTACAAATAAATGGAGTAGAATTGAAACCTGTAGAAACAACAACTTTCTTAGGAGTAATGTTAGACTCTAAATTGCAATGGGGTCCACATATTGTAAAACTTTCGGGTAAACTAAGTTCTGCGGCATATGCAGTTAAAACTATTAGGCGGCTAACTGATATAGATACTGCTAGAATGGTTTATTTCAGTTATTTTCACAGCATAATGTCTTATGGAATTCTTCTCTGGGGGAGTGCTGCAGATATTAATACCATCTTTGTTCTGCAAAAACGGGCTGTTAGAGCAATCTATCAACTAGGTCCGCGTGACTCCCTCAGAGAAAAGTTCAAGGAGATAAATATTCTAACTGTGTCATCACAATATATATTGGAAAACTTACTATATGTTAAGAAAAATATTATGAATTTTTCCGAGAAATGTCATACGCACAATGTAAATACTAGGAAGAAACACGATTTGGTTGTATATAAAACTCGTCTCCACAGAATAAGCAATTCCTTTATGGGCCAATGTATACGTTTTTACAATAAGCTTCCGAAGAATATTAGAGACTTGCCTATTAATAAATTTAAAAAAACTGTAAAATCTAAATTATATAAAAAAGCTTATTACAAGTTAAATGATTATTTAAATGATCCAAATGCGTGGGAGTAAAATCTGCCCAAATTTACGCATTTAAAATTGTAATTTATTCATATTGATATATCTATGGACATGTAATGATGTTTTGAAATCATTACGAAATTGTAAGCTGCGGAGTTTCTTTCGCCATTTCTTCTCCGTCTCAGCATAATAATAATTATTTAAGTAAAATAATTATTTCGTCGAAATGGTGGTAGGGCTTTTGACGATTTAAAAGTACTTAGCAAAGTCCATTTAAATAAAGAGCTTTTTCATTTCATTTTCATTTCATTTCATTACACTAGGAAATTCTCTGCGTGATCATATCAGAAATAATAGCTCAAAAAATTCCAAACATTACGTGGACAATGTACCCTATTGCGAATAGGACTGACGGCTGTTGAGGCAGAAAGGTCCCCTAGTAGCAGCCTCGTACCAGGAGACGCAGCGCTGGTAAGCCTCCCTCAAGTTGGGCCGATGATCTGTTAAAGGTCACGGGAAGCTGCTGTATGCGGGCAGCGCATGACCGAACGGGTTGAAGCTTCTGGGGAGGCTTGTCAGTAAACGGCTCTCAATTGCAATGATATCACCCTCGTGAGACAATTCCTAAAAATAAATACCTATTACAGTTTATTTTTATATTGTGCTGCAAACAGGCTTCTTGACAGCTAAAATATTTGTATGTAACAACATGGAGCAGTTTGTAACTGAACCCCCCTTTCCAACAATATATTTTATTATATGAATATATGAATACTCATATAAATTATACAAGACAGAATATAAGTAATTTGTTTCAGAAATTAAGAATTTCCTAAGGCCAATATCGTCTAGTACCCATGTTGTGAAGTAGTAACCAAAATTCTTTTAGAATATAGAGAATGAAATATGGACAGCATAAGAGAACTTATAACGTCGAAATTTAATATCGTTCTTTAGTAATTGCATAAAAAAAATAAACAAGGAAGTTGAAGCTCCACCCTCGCTTCAATCGGTGAGTGACAAGGCCAATGTCAATCCACTCCCCCCTTCCAAAACCACAGGAAGTTCCTCATTAAGAAAACCTAAATTATAAATATAGAAACGCTTGCCAACACTTTGCCATGGATTGTGAATGTGGTGTGATTTTAAACCAAAATGTAAGGTTGCAATTGATTAAGATTGAGTTCACCAAACTTCTGACATCCTAAGTTTGAATGAAAATTATTCCAACCAAGAATATTTAAATTCTGAAAAGGAACTGAGTTGTGAATTCAGTCAGCGCTATTCGCAATGTATTGTTTGTGTTGCAATACATCCCTTCCTTAATCCAAATAGTTCCGTTTTTTTGTTTGAATTAGATCCATTCTGATCGTGTCGCGATCACCGTAATGTATCGTTCAGAGAACTCGCACAAAACAATCACTCGCTTAATTTTGGAGCATGTGGAGTGTATTTAGTCATAGTCTCAGCTGCGTGTAGAGTATTGGTTTTATTTTGGTACGCAAAGTCGTTCATTTAAACTGACTTAATTAACCTATGCCCAAACTAAAACCAGGTGTATATCCATAACGAAATGTCTCCAAACTGTCCCATACTTACAATGTTATTAAAGAAAATATAAAATTACATAGTTTAATTTCGATAGTTATAATTTCTTGAAATATGAGTTTATTTGAATGTTGCTCTTCATAAGAATATTAAAGAATTTATAACTAAATATCGTGAAGCACAGTCGTAAAACAAATTCTCGAATGATCTGAAATTCATAGTAGATAAATTGGGTTATAATGGTTTGAGTATAGTTTTTAGAATAATCTGGAATTCACAGTAGGTAAATTGAGATATAAAGGTTTAAGTATAGAGTTAAAATTATAGTTTAGATTATTTCAATATTAAAATAGTATAAGTTTTGGTGTAAATTCAAGTTAATAAGTTCTACTTTATTTTATTACAGGGTTAATGTATTCACAATTAATATCTAATTATATTTGATGTCGTTTAGATTTATCCTAACCATATTGTCCTTTTACGCGTAACGAATACTATCTTCCTACACCCTAAACCAAATAAAATATTGATATTAAAGTTCGGTATGAAATAAACTCATAACGTGAACCAACTAAACCGAATAACTTTTTGTTGGTTTATCACGACGGTACACATACGCCCATAAAACTACAAAACATCACATATTACGAAATTTATCGAATAATCCGGAATAAAAAGACAAAAAAAGAAACACATAATACATGCAACAAAAGACATCAATACAAATGAAAGTAGAAAGAAAATAAATTAAATAGTCATTTTAAATTGAGTAATTATATATTTACTATGTCATAAAATAAAACTCAAAATCACTCAATTTTGAAATGACCTGACTTGCTTGGTTCCGAATATATATTTTATATTACTGTATATTTTCAAATGACAATCTTAATTGTCAATATAATTATTAAATAATAGAAATGCAATGTTTCAGACCAAACTAGTCTAAATAAAAGGCACAAACCTACGTAGTCTTCTCGATCTTGGGTCTCCAGCTATGTCTGAAAGAAAATAGCTAGATAAATACACCCCCCCAAATTAACTACCTAATAACCCATAAGCATGGAGACCCCAGATCTATCTGGATCATCGGGAACATTTCCTTGAATCTGTAAGAAGCATAATTATTCCCCGCCACCTTTCCTAACGTATACGAATAATTTACTTATAACTAAGTCTAATCGCGAAATGGTATGAAGTGGTATTAAGGATTACCGGATCACTAATGAATGGTGCTTCTAATTACTAAATTTTCCTTAACCTAAGTTAATATTTAAAATTACACGTAGAGCTGAAAGAAAATGAAATTAGTTTTTTTTTTAGTACTTAAATCTACACCAAACTATCCTCGGCACGCTATCCCAACCACAATTGATTTGTCTTTTTTTGTCCATACCATTTTTATTCACACAAATAAATAAAGGACTACTTAGCCGCTACTTGACGGTATATACATATATATTTTAAAATAGACTATCCCTCAATTCCCCTTGAGTTTTGCCTTTCGCTAAACTAAAGTAGCCTTCATTAAATGTGTTTTAATAGTTTCGAGCAAAATTTTAAAATCGAAATAAACCAAAATGGCAAATCGCGAACTGTACTTTTCAAAGAAAAGTTTAATAAAATGAAATAAATACTAAAATAGGCTTCCAACACAAAAAACAGCCTTAACATTTAAGAAGTGCCATCTTTCTTGCAGAGATAGTATTATTTTATAAATTTATAATCCTGTCTCTGTTAGCCCATAGTTACATTTTTGTAACTTGCAATGTTTTTTTTTTACAGTTTTATTATTATTACTATTTAATATATATATTTTTTTAAATTAAACTACGCTTCAAAGTACAGCACCTAATTTTTGAGTGTTCCCAATTTTAACTAACTTATTTCCAATATAATACTCATTTTTATCTTAATACTAGTGTGTTGCCTATGTGTTTTGCAAAGGTGACTAAGAGGTTAAAACCTCAGCTATTTGGATAGATTCTCCTAACACTTAAAACTAAAATCTTGAGATTACTCTACAATTTCATCTCGGAACTATTGAATAAATCCAAATGCTACAAAATTTACAGTGTCATGTATGTGTTATATACCCCAATATATATATAATATAACTTAATATCTAATTAACTATAACTAATGGGTTCTTTCCTTGGTGTAATGATTTACGTTATCCTCCTTTTGAGTAATAAATCATTAATTTATACCTAGCCTTAATATCTATAAAATATACGTAGTTCAATCCACTACTCTTACACAATTTAAGTAAACTAATTACAATAAACTAATTTATGTCAAATGACTTGCTAATAAAACCTAACAAAACAAAATAATATTAATTTCCACGAGATTTGAACCGTGGTGGCTTTGAAATAAAAGAATAGGCAAAGTAATTTCGCGGACTGAACAAATATACCACCACCCTTAAATCTAAGCCCAATGATAAATGAGTATTATATTTGGAATAACACAGAACATAAAACACAATAAACAACAAATACAAGAAAAGAAAGAAAAATTGAAATAAAATGTCAATAATTGATCCATTTCAAATTTAGTTGAATTTCGTAACCAAATTGAAAATAGATCAGTCACTAACAAGCAAATATTAAAGAAAAAAAACAAACAAAAAATAAAAAAAAATATATAAAAATATTTAATTGAAAAAGAATTAATAAAAGAATATTTAAATTTGAAGAAAACTATTTTTAAAAAAAGTTACTGATGTGCGAATAAAACCTTTAAAATAATCCTCTAAAATTTGTGATAAATTATTTAAACGAGATATATTTTTTAACTGAAAAGAATTTATAAAAGTATATTTTAATTCTATGAAAACTATAATTTTAAAAAAACCGTGTTTGTATCAAATTAAAGTGATTCTCTTAATTTTCTAATGAACTATTTAAATAAATTAAATTTAAGTTAATCATTAATTGCAAGAAATTTTACTCAACATTAAAATATACTAAAGAAACCAAGATATTTAATTCTCCGCAAAATAAAAACACATTTAATAATTTATGCAAGAAACAAACAGAAAAGTGAAAAGTAAAAAAATGACTTACCGATGCTGGCCGCCTTGACACCGACCACTACACTCAAAATTTCTTCCAAGACTCCTCGCAGTGCCCGCCTTGCCAACTGACCACTTTACTTAAAAATTCAAGACTGACTGTCACTGTTCGCAAGTTTTTGTTTCTACGTCGTCTCGAACCAACGCCCTATTTCCCTAACTTATGGGCGTATGCATACATTATCATCTACAATTATAAATCTTAATGCTTGTTAAAACGAGAGAAATTCGCTAATCACATTCCTACTTACCTCAAACAAAACAACAACAAAAAACCGACACGCAGGTTTTTCCCAAAAAAGGATTTTACCGTTCATATCCGTTCCTTACGTTCAAGAATTTAAGGTTCATTTCTATTTAAACTGGCCTGAGACTAAATCACTGTGGGAATATTAGTGTCATAAACTGCGATCTATTGTCATTTTTTTTTGTGGAATCTTCCAGATATTATTCTGTAGCCTACTACACTATCGAAATGAATTTAAAATATTATTTTCCTTATACTTGTTAATTTACTTAATATTATGATTTTTATATGCATACAGTATTGTCTAATTGATTAATTTGCTTATATCTACAACTAATAATAGAGGCTTGTCCGTTACAATCACCCCCAAAATTTTTGTTTGGTGAAAGCGAATGATTTCAGCCTAATAAAATTTTTCCTTATATACATCGTTACAAGTAAAATATAACAGTAAAATAAAATAATGGTCTTACTGATTCAAGAATATATATGTTAAGAGAGAAAATATATCATCGTTCACTTATACATGCCATGGACAAATTTGAATAAACTATATAGAATACAAAGTATTCTTAAACTCACAGCGAACCTAATTACTAATTACTACATTTTATATGAATTAACGTTATTTGTTTTTTTCCTAAACAGCTGCCCACCTCCAAGGAGACAAGACAAATATAATACTGAATATGATGATTCGATCATTTCGATTGAAACGTTGAGCAAAAATAACAATATGTCAAACACGCGAGTTAAATCTGTAAAAGTCGTTTTATTGACAAAGACAATTCAACTTTATTTAATTATAAAAATATGTATTTAGTAAGTTAAAAGAACATATTTCAGAATTTCCTATCACTCATTATTTGCTACTAATTTAATCATAAACCTCACCCCCGATTCTCTTAGCCGCCCAATTAATTTCACTCTCCTAAATTCTCTCCATTTCACGGACAACAAATTGTAGGCCATTCAAGCCTACTGTGTAAATATTATATTCTGTCTTATTTTTTTTTTTAATAATATTTATCCTGGTCACGGCACCAAATTGTAACTGAACCCCCGTTTCAAACAATATATTTTATTATATGAATATATGAATACTCATATAAATTATACAAGACAGAATATAAGTAATTTGTTTCAGAAATTAAGAATTTCCTAAGGCCAATATCGTCTAGTACCCATGTTGTGAAGTAGTAACCAAAATTCTTTTAGAATATAGAGAATGAAATATGGACAGCATAAGAGAACTTATAACGTCGAAATTTAATATCGTTCTTTAGTAATTGCATAAAAAAAATAAACAAGGAAGTTGAAGCTCCACCCTCGCTTCAATCGGTGAGTGACAAGGCCAATGTCAATCCACTCCCCCCTTCCAAAACCACAGGAAGTTCCTCATTAAGAAAACCTAAATTATAAATATAGAAACGCTTGCCAACACTTTGCCATGGATTGTGAATGTGGTGTGATTTTAAACCAAAATGTAAGGTTGCAATTGATTAAGATTGAGTTCACCAAACTTCTGACATCCTAAGTTTGAATGAAAATTATTCCAACCAAGAATATTTAAATTCTGAAAAGGAACTGAGTTGTGAATTCAGTCAGCGCTATTCGCAATGTATTGTTTGTGTTGCAATACATCCCTTCCTTAATCCAAATAGTTCCGTTTTTTTGTTTGAATTAGATCCATTCTGATCGTGTCGCGATCACCGTAATGTATCGTTCAGAGAACTCGCACAAAACAATCACTCGCTTAATTTTGGAGCATGTGGAGTGTATTTAGTCATAGTCTCAGCTGCGTGTAGAGTATTGGTTTTATTTTGGTACGCAAAGTCGTTCATTTAAACTGACTTAATTAACCTATGCCCAAACTAAAACCAGGTGTATATCCATAACGAAATGTCTCCAAACTGTCCCATACTTACAATGTTATTAAAGAAAATATAAAATTACATAGTTTAATTTCGATAGTTATAATTTCTTGAAATATGAGTTTATTTGAATGTTGCTCTTCATAAGAATATTAAAGAATTTATAACTAAATATCGTGAAGCACAGTCGTAAAACAAATTCTCGAATGATCTGAAATTCATAGTAGATAAATTGGGTTATAATGGTTTGAGTATAGTTTTTAGAATAATCTGGAATTCACAGTAGGTAAATTGAGATATAAAGGTTTAAGTATAGAGTTAAAATTATAGTTTAGATTATTTCAATATTAAAATAGTATAAGTTTTGGTGTAAATTCAAGTTAATAAGTTCTACTTTATTTTATTACAGGGTTAATGTATTCACAATTAATATCTAATTATATTTGATGTCGTTTAGATTTATCCTAACCATATTGTCCTTTTACGCGTAACGAATACTATCTTCCTACACCCTAAACCAAATAAAATATTGATATTAAAGTTCGGTATGAAATAAACTCATAACGTGAACCAACTAAACCGAATAACTTTTTGTTGGTTTATCACGACGGTACACATACGCCCATAAAACTACAAAACATCACATATTACGAAATTTATCGAATAATCCGGAATAAAAAGACAAAAAAAGAAACACATAATACATGCAACAAAAGACATCAATACAAATGAAAGTAGAAAGAAAATAAATTAAATAGTCATTTTAAATTGAGTAATTATATATTTACTATGTCATAAAATAAAACTCAAAATCACTCAATTTTGAAATGACCTGACTTGCTTGGTTCCGAATATATATTTTATATTACTGTATATTTTCAAATGACAATCTTAATTGTCAATATAATTATTAAATAATAGAAATGCAATGTTTCAGACCAAACTAGTCTAAATAAAAGGCACAAACCTACGTAGTCTTCTCGATCTTGGGTCTCCAGCTATGTCTGAAAGAAAATAGCTAGATAAATACACCCCCCCAAATTAACTACCTAATAACCCATAAGCATGGAGACCCCAGATCTATCTGGATCATCGGGAACATTTCCTTGAATCTGTAAGAAGCATAATTATTCCCCGCCACCTTTCCTAACGTATACGAATAATTTACTTATAACTAAGTCTAATCGCGAAATGGTATGAAGTGGTATTAAGGATTACCGGATCACTAATGAATGGTGCTTCTAATTACTAAATTTTCCTTAACCTAAGTTAATATTTAAAATTACACGTAGAGCTGAAAGAAAATGAAATTAGTTTTTTTTTTAGTACTTAAATCTACACCAAACTATCCTCGGCACGCTATCCCAACCACAATTGATTTGTCTTTTTTTGTCCATACCATTTTTATTCACACAAATAAATAAAGGACTACTTAGCCGCTACTTGACGGTATATACATATATATTTTAAAATAGACTATCCCTCAATTCCCCTTGAGTTTTGCCTTTCGCTAAACTAAAGTAGCCTTCATTAAATGTGTTTTAATAGTTTCGAGCAAAATTTTAAAATCGAAATAAACCAAAATGGCAAATCGCGAACTGTACTTTTCAAAGAAAAGTTTAATAAAATGAAATAAATACTAAAATAGGCTTCCAACACAAAAAACAGCCTTAACATTTAAGAAGTGCCATCTTTCTTGCAGAGATAGTATTATTTTATAAATTTATAATCCTGTCTCTGTTAGCCCATAGTTACATTTTTGTAACTTGCAATGTTTTTTTTTTACAGTTTTATTATTATTACTATTTAATATATATATTTTTTTAAATTAAACTACGCTTCAAAGTACAGCACCTAATTTTTGAGTGTTCCCAATTTTAACTAACTTATTTCCAATATAATACTCATTTTTATCTTAATACTAGTGTGTTGCCTATGTGTTTTGCAAAGGTGACTAAGAGGTTAAAACCTCAGCTATTTGGATAGATTCTCCTAACACTTAAAACTAAAATCTTGAGATTACTCTACAATTTCATCTCGGAACTATTGAATAAATCCAAATGCTACAAAATTTACAGTGTCATGTATGTGTTATATACCCCAATATATATATAATATAACTTAATATCTAATTAACTATAACTAATGGGTTCTTTCCTTGGTGTAATGATTTACGTTATCCTCCTTTTGAGTAATAAATCATTAATTTATACCTAGCCTTAATATCTATAAAATATACGTAGTTCAATCCACTACTCTTACACAATTTAAGTAAACTAATTACAATAAACTAATTTATGTCAAATGACTTGCTAATAAAACCTAACAAAACAAAATAATATTAATTTCCACGAGATTTGAACCGTGGTGGCTTTGAAATAAAAGAATAGGCAAAGTAATTTCGCGGACTGAACAAATATACCACCACCCTTAAATCTAAGCCCAATGATAAATGAGTATTATATTTGGAATAACACAGAACATAAAACACAATAAACAACAAATACAAGAAAAGAAAGAAAAATTGAAATAAAATGTCAATAATTGATCCATTTCAAATTTAGTTGAATTTCGTAACCAAATTGAAAATAGATCAGTCACTAACAAGCAAATATTAAAGAAAAAAAACAAACAAAAAATAAAAAAAAATATATAAAAATATTTAATTGAAAAAGAATTAATAAAAGAATATTTAAATTTGAAGAAAACTATTTTTAAAAAAAGTTACTGATGTGCGAATAAAACCTTTAAAATAATCCTCTAAAATTTGTGATAAATTATTTAAACGAGATATATTTTTTAACTGAAAAGAATTTATAAAAGTATATTTTAATTCTATGAAAACTATAATTTTAAAAAAACCGTGTTTGTATCAAATTAAAGTGATTCTCTTAATTTTCTAATGAACTATTTAAATAAATTAAATTTAAGTTAATCATTAATTGCAAGAAATTTTACTCAACATTAAAATATACTAAAGAAACCAAGATATTTAATTCTCCGCAAAATAAAAACACATTTAATAATTTATGCAAGAAACAAACAGAAAAGTGAAAAGTAAAAAAATGACTTACCGATGCTGGCCGCCTTGACACCGACCACTACACTCAAAATTTCTTCCAAGACTCCTCGCAGTGCCCGCCTTGCCAACTGACCACTTTACTTAAAAATTCAAGACTGACTGTCACTGTTCGCAAGTTTTTGTTTCTACGTCGTCTCGAACCAACGCCCTATTTCCCTAACTTATGGGCGTATGCATACATTATCATCTACAATTATAAATCTTAATGCTTGTTAAAACGAGAGAAATTCGCTAATCACATTCCTACTTACCTCAAACAAAACAACAACAAAAAACCGACACGCAGGTTTTTCCCAAAAAAGGATTTTACCGTTCATATCCGTTCCTTACGTTCAAGAATTTAAGGTTCATTTCTATTTAAACTGGCCTGAGACTAAATCACTGTGGGAATATTAGTGTCATAAACTGCGATCTATTGTCATTTTTTTTTGTGGAATCTTCCAGATATTATTCTGTAGCCTACTACACTATCGAAATGAATTTAAAATATTATTTTCCTTATACTTGTTAATTTACTTAATATTATGATTTTTATATGCATACAGTATTGTCTAATTGATTAATTTGCTTATATCTACAACTAATAATAGAGGCTTGTCCGTTACAAGTTTGCAATATTTTGAGTGTGCAAAACTTCTCGCAACGGGAGACCGTTCTGAGAAGAAGCCTCGCGTCTTGTCCAGCATCTGCATTTACAGTGTTTAGTACTTGCCTTTGGACAATACGAGAATAGAGTAGCAAATGGCCAGTAATGTCATACGTCAACACTTTAACATCATAAGCTCGGGGTCTTTGTCTCACTAAACAAATGCCTATAAAACGTACCTAATACACCGAATGGCCTTTGTATCTGCCTCGTAAAACGCATAATGCCTCAATCTGGGAATTCTGTGACATTGTAACCACAGTAGATCCTATCGCCAAGGGACGTCATAACTATAAAGACTGATGCGTTGTCGTTAGTATGGTTGGTATACGACGCTTTGAGCGTAACATTTAAACTGTTTCCTTAACATTGAGAGAATTTTGTAGACAAAGTTAAATTGTTCATGCTGAGAAGAAAAAAATATTGTCCTGTTTGACTACTGTATAATCACAGCAGACATATTAATTGCTTAATTATTCTCAAAGTGGCCTTAATTATCAATATCACGGAACGTAGAAAAATGGATTTATAAGTAGTTCGTTACATAAATAATGACTTTTATTTAAATTAACACCACACTTACCTAATCTAACCTACAAAAAAGGATAAATGTTCACCAAAAAAGTGTAAATTTTCACCAAAAGTTGTTTTTGGTGGTAAAATATCCATTTTGGTGAGCACTGTACTATTTTATAGGTGGGCACTAAATTTGTTCCCATAAATAATTAGCCAAGGAGATTGGTCTACGTTAAAACAAAATAAACTATTAAATGATGTATAAAATTTTTGATAAGCACTTGACTAATATTCAATTTTAAACCTGTAATATTTTTAAATTGCATATTTTTTCCAATGCCGAAGTATTTTTTTCAATAACAGATTTGTTATGAATTATTGAAGATAGTAGGTACTACTTAACTACCTACTGCTCGAAAAAACATGTCAAAATGATACCTAAAATGTTAAAATACACTAAATCATTAAATAGTAAAACGCGTCACCCTGCAGTAGGTACGATACAACTACAGAGGTATGTGGGACTCGAGGTAGAGACGTCCCTACCAGGATTACCTATACCGAACTCGTAAAAAATCGATTTTTATAAAATAATTAATATTATCCCCTCGACCCCGTATGTATGGAAGCGTTAATATTTTTCTAAAAGTAGAAATTAAATAAATGTCCCTTGTTAATTAAATAAAAATCCCTATATTTTGTTCTTCTGCATATTTTCATTAAAAATATATTAGTAGAATTAATTAATCGAAAAAAAGCAATCAATGATTAAAAAATCATTCATTTAATGCACGCTGGTACTTCATTATTTACTTTTTTTTTAAATATTCAATGAAAAAAATGTTTTTCATAGGTTTTTTAAATTAGCTAATTAGGAACTATCGTTTTGGAATAAGATTAACGCAAAATCTTAACGAAGTTCTACTAGTACTTACTTTGCTGTGCGTAAGTACTTTAAACAAAATAAAGATTGTTTTATTACGAACGACGTCCTTTCTGCGAAAAATTTATACTTTTATAATTCGAAACTTGCCCATGATTTCTATCATAGTAACGCCATCTGTTAACGACTATACGAAATAAAGTTATACACAATTGCGGCTAGAGGGCGCTAGCTGATAGCATCCATTATCTACGTGCGCTTCATAGCACTTTGCCAAAAGTTTTCAAATTGTTTTTTTTATATTTACGTAAAACTTTGTATAACACAATTGATTTGACATAAAAATTATTACGTATATTTGTATAGTTTAATGATTTTTTTACTATTTCTTTTTCTAATTTAATTTTTTAAATGATTTAAAATAAAATATCATGTAAAAATAATAATATGGTATCAACAAATACGTTATTTTTATTGTTTATTTAC
This sequence comes from Elophila nymphaeata, assembly GCA_955850985.1. Classification (NCBI taxonomy): domain Eukaryota; kingdom Metazoa; phylum Arthropoda; class Insecta; order Lepidoptera; family Crambidae; genus Elophila; species Elophila nymphaeata. The sequence continues at coordinate 16,694,426 of OY039079.1, forward strand.
TTATTACATTAGGTATAGTTTGGAATTTAACTAATTAAGAGTTTAACGTCAGTCAGATGTTACGGTTTTATAGATACTTAATTAAAACAATATAGTTTTATAAAACAGTATTATTTCTATTTTTTGAAAAATATATTTTAATTATTCATACAAAAAAAGAACACTGAGAATGTACTGAGTTCAAAAATATTAACAAAGCAAAAAATATTTTTTACAAAGATATTATGTTCTTGCATTAATCTAATTAGGCTATCTATACGATTGACACACTGCATTTCTCATAGTGGATCAGCAACCTGATTGACTGCTTCATCATCATCCATATTTATTAACTCAATCACTTTAACCGGTATAGGTTTTGCGACAAGAATCGGACACGATCGAAGAATGCAACCAGCTAATTGAATTGATGAGTGCATGAAGAACCCGCGGATACATTTGATGGTTTCATTCGATTGCGGTCGTAAAGCAGCTGGAAACTTAATGATCGTCTTGCTTTCGACTTTTCTGTTATACAACAGTTGAAGCAAACAAGTGAGAATATAATATTTTTTACATTCACCACATAAACATTATTTGTTTTCAGGATTCTAACCCGAAACACTTGATGTTACCGAGTCCTTCAGCATGACGATGTCAAATAATTGCACGACAGGGGTACTCCAAATTCAAGCAAATCCGCTTATGTTTCTGACACTACTTTTTATTATATATTTTTTATTATAAATTTAGGCGTGTAGGTAAAATAAAATTTTAAAGTTAAATATTCATTGCATTCTTAATAACAGTCAATATTCCATAAAAGGTAAATATTATTTTTGTAACATTCACTTTAAGTAAATCTCTCATCATAAAACGTAATAACTACAAAAACATCAGGAAGTTAATGGTCTTAAAATCTCGAACATTGTTTTCTCGAAGCTTCGAAGCCACGGCTATAGTCCGAATCATTGAGAAAATTATTAAAACAACGCAAAACATTGCCCTACAATTTCTGCTGGGCATAATGAAATTATCCCTAATTTACTTGAGTAATGTAAAAAGTAAATACATCATAATCCCCGAGCTATGCTGAGCGATTACGTGGGTCTGGTTTTTTGCTTTGGCAGGGCGACCACATCCTCTCTGGACAGTCGAGTGAAACTATTAATGTTGATATATCGATGATGTCTCTTTAGCTATTCAATTTAGTAATTTCTTTGTTAGCGCAATAATATTTGCAATCATGCAACAAAAAGATATCAAAATAATGTACAATTTCCCAAGACTCTTCAATTTGACCAGACTCCGGTCAAACTCGTCTTCATAACCTAGTCCTTATTTATACGTTAGCCTTAGGTAACATTTCGTTACACATAAAGCCACGTCTGGCAGTAATAGCCATGTAGTGTCTTCAAATAGAGACAGTGGCCTGTCGCTTATAATAAAAATAACAATTTATAAAATTGTCAGTAACTTTATAAATGAAGTCATCTACAATCTAAGTCGAAGGCCACACACATCCACTGTTAACTTGGAAGTATACGTCGTAAGACGCTAAGTGAATATAAGCGGATGTGAACTCAGAGAAGCAAATAGAACGAGTGTTGTCTCATTGACCAAACACGGAATTTGGGAACTGGAGTAAGTACTTAAATGACGGTTTATCCATATAGCAAAGCAAGTTAAAATAAAGATTGAGGATATTTTTAAAATCTTTTACAAAAGAATTTAATTTTGTGAGTTTTATTACTGCTATGGACTCTCCTTGACTTTTATAAATATTACGGCAAGAGAAATGCAGAAATCATGCATTCTGCATGACGTAGAGTATGGAATGAACAAAGTGATTTTACCAATTCGATTTTAGTTCTTATTTCAGAAGTCAGGTTGCTGTCGAAAGAAAAAGCAATGGCTGAGGCATGCAATAAAAAATGCAATCAAAGTGAACCTCACGATAGTATTTGTCGTTTTAGATTAAGGAAGAATCTGGATTTTTTTGGTGAGAGCGAGGAAGCATTGTTAATTACGTTATTAACTACGCAATGCTTCCTCGTTTATTTTACAAATAGCAAGATCTCACGTTATATATTTAAAGAGAAGTATTTACATGATTTATTGACAGAGCTTTTCCAGAGTTCAGGTTTGTACTTCGAAATATTATATGACGCCTGAATAAAATAAATCAATATTTATAATACAAAATTTTCATGCTGGTAACTTTGAGGATTTCCAAAGAAGGGTTTTATCATTGCCAAATCAGTTTATTTTACGCGTACTTAAAACTCCAAATGACAAGAACCAAAGGCACAAGGTTCCTCGACCGTTCAATTTAACCCCTGTTCGGAAGTCCCGCCAATAAAAGCCATCAAAATTCCTTTCCATAAAACATTTCATATTTGCATCTCGGCTCCTCGTTTAAGCAAATGCATTCCAAAAACGATGCTAATTGGACTAATAATGCGGGGTTTATGTTGCGGGAAAGGAAGTCGACACCGAGGACACAATCGATCTTACAACGGCAAACCGCAAGATATTTCGAGGTTCTTATTTAAAAGTTGCTCTTGCAAGTGGCTTCACTTGCTTTAATACAATTTAGACATTTTATTTTTTGTAATCGTCGGCGGCGTAGTGCGTAAGAGCGTCGCGAGACACTAGTTCGATCCCCGCCACGTACCAATGTGTTTTCAAATTTTGAATTCATATGTACGTTTAATCGACGTTTTTACGGTGAAGGAAAACATCGTGAGGAAACCTGCACACTCCTATGAAGAAATTCTTAGGTTGTGTGTGAAGTCGACCATCCCGCACTTGGCCAGCGTGGTTGACTAAGGCCTTATCGCCCCTAATGTGGAGTAGGCTCGAGCCCCTTGGTGGGGACATTATATGAGCTGTTGAAGATGATGATGATTTTTTGTAAGAAAAAGTTGTCTATAGAAGTGTTTTCTGTTGTTTACCTATCTCTATAGCAAAATAGACCCACTTGCGTGAGTAGACGCAAGTGGCACCAGCTGTCGTTAACGGTATTCCGAACCGAAATTCAAAAATTCAAAAAAAGAGCGTATTCCTTCGTTAAATGCTAGCAACGCACTTGTGAGTCCTCTGGGCCCTATGGCATAAAACTACTATTATTATAAGCTTATTTTTATAAGACTTCTAAAAATATTTTAGAAGTTTCAAAAATTCTGTTGCATAAAATAATTTCAGTTTTTGTTGCATAAAAATAAAGACACTCATATAATAAGTTGGATACTTATATTATTTGTAAAATTTAGAAGCGTCTCGTTGCATAAAAAATATAACTAATAATACAAGTTAGTAGTCTACTGCCTGGAAATACAAACTAATAATATATGTGAAACAAAATTTTTGTTGCAAGAAATGACGCAGCTACTATTATTTACTTCTATTAGTGGTGTAATTCTATCAACCATTGAAGGTGGTTAAAATATATTACAAGTATCTTTCTGTATGCTTAGCTGCGATCTCAAGTTAAACGCAATGTGCTCGAGTGATTCAGGTGATAAAAGAATGATGCCAAGACGTCGACCGTGGGTTTTTAAAGCAAGAATCAATTAGAACTATTTGCAATTCACTTAAGAATGTAATCGGCGATTCAGAATGAATTTTGATCAATTCTTTTTTTATCCTGGAAAGAATACAAGGCGTACCTATATCAACATCAAACGCTTAGAAATTATGCCATAAGTCCTCAACAACAATTACAAGTAGCGCAGTGGCGTCCAAAAAGTATGTAGAGTAATAAAAAAAGTAGACTTTTTTTATTACTCTACATACTTTTTCAATACCATGCATATCAACAACGCAATGATATTGGATTCCACTCCTATTATGAGTTTGAAATTTAGTAGTAATTTTAAGAGTGTTAAAATTTCTTTATGCACCGTAAAGTAATAGACTCTTAAAATTAGTTATAACTCTTGTAACTATTATTATGAACTATTAATTTTATGCAACACAACTCTCCTAATATAAGTAAAAGTTAAGAGTAAATCGCTTATAATATAAGTACAAAATTTTTATGCCATAGGCCCCTGGTGCTGCAAATGTCCACGTGCGGCGATAATCACTAACCATCAGATGTACCGACTGCTCGTTGTACCCTTTTCCATAAAAAAACATTATTTGGATGGTGTTAGGTGCTGGTTGGAGGTAACACCATTTTCTCATAGTCAGCACAAAAAAGTGTTTACAGCATGATTGTGCTTTTTTAACATATTTCTACGCTCACACCAATTATCTAGCCCAAATTAAGTATCATTTTGAACTTGTCTTATGGATACTAGACAACGGACAATTTTTTACATACATAATATTTTTATAAATAAATATTTAAAGGACCATGACTCATCAACAAATATTCGTGTTCGTCACAAACATTTGCCACTACCAGGACTCGAACCCGGACCGCTTGATGTATTGGCTATACTGACCACTCCACCAAGACGGCGTCAAGATTGTATTCCGATTGTACGTAGACAGCCAATCCCAGTAGTCGCCGTCATCACTTACTTCTTCACTTACAGCGGCAAATCATGTTTTAATAAACGAGATGGGCCACAGCGGATTAGCGGCTCGTATTTGGAATACCCGAACTGGGGTACTCTCCACCTTCATAGATATAGGAAACTGTAGATGAGCTATGTGAAAGAGAAAGAGCATACTAACACGTATATTAGAACGAGATAGATAGACGAGACCATTTCACGTACACGCAGGCGGCCTAAGTCGTCCTGTCAGTCACGTAGAAAAGACAACTGCACTACTATTTTTCACGCACGCATTCGCATTACGCACACATTGGTAATTTTTTTTGCTCTCGTCGATTCATTGCCAATCTATAAACGTCAGTAATTATAAATCTATGTTCACTGTACAGGAGAACACAATCAAAATAACATTTTTGTGGTGCTGTTTTTCTGTTGGTGACAGGGTAGAGAAGGAGACTAGAGTTTCACTAGAGAGTTTTACGTTCGTGTTGCAAGCGTCTATAGGCTATGTTAATTGCTTACCACCAGGCAGGCCGTATGCTTGCCTGCGAACCAATTAACATTAACATACAAATCAACATGAATAGACGAACAAAAAAGCTTTTGCTAATTAATCGGCATGGCATTTCCTTTCTAGAATTACTATTTACATAAATAATAGGGGATTTCTTGTACTGGAGCGGAAAGTAATAAGTCCCTTGACACGTAATTACGCTATCATACGCCTGTTAGGGGAACAAGAGGAGCTATTGTAATCAACAACGGTTTTCGTATTCGCTAAAGGCAAGTTCGCCACGGTATGGTTCTGAATTGGTAAGCGGAATAAAAATGCTTCTGACCTCTTTCGTGCTAAGGCTATCCAAAGATAATAATTGTAAAATACAAATCATTGGTTACTAGCCTCGGCGAAGATGAAATGTTTGCCGTGCTTCGTTTGATAGGGAGATGTAGTTTATCTCTTTTTTACACGAAGCATAACATATTTATTATTATCATTATATTATTTGTTTTGTTAGGAGAAGAACCTAACCAATGAACGGGATATATGATTAAAAGGCCCTTATTGAGTAAACAAAAAGACTCATACTTATTAATTAACATTTGGTAATCCTAACTGTCCTCTAAGCATGAATTTCTCGGTAGTAAAAATTTGACAAGATTCGCCATAATCGATCGATTAATTCGATAGAAATTCTTAAAGAGAAAAAAAGAACAGACGCGTTTGTTGATCGATACAATTTTGTTCATCGACAATTTCATGTTTTTTATCCAATTTGCACATAATTAGCAGATAGGAGACCCAAAATAAGCAATGACTTAACTTTAACGCTTCTCAAAAGCTCCACATTGCGTAATAATTGAGAATCCGAAACATAGGTACATGTATCTACAGTTACACGGCCTAAATGTAAAAGTAATTTGATTTTAAATTAAATAATAAAATATTTTTATATAAAGCAAATTAATCTCACCAATTAGTGTCAGCATTGCAAAAAACGCACCCTATTTAATTAGTCTAGCAGGAATTTAGCAGACAGCGAATCTGCTCTTTGGAGTCCAAAATAATAAGCCCCTGGCATATTGTGATTAGCCTGCCATAGAACAAGGGGCGTAGCGTTGTAATCAGCTTGGCTGGTAAGCTCCGGGTGGATTAATCCGCAATACACGGTGATTTTTCATTGGTTTTGAAGCCGAAACCCTGCGTTAGTCCCCCATTAACTATTTAAAATAAATAAGAACACACATTTTTTTTCTCAAAAATATATTGCCTCGGAAACATGAGAATAGTTAACGTAAGTAAAAACGGGAATAAAAGCGATAAGATTACCTAGTACCTAAATACCGTTTCAGCCGGGTTACACCGACGGCGGTCGAGTCCGCCTGTGGTCACGGTCGGGGATCCCGTTTTTACTTATGTCAAATCCAAGCAATGGGAAAGTTTAAAAATGATGAGAATAGTTAGTACGTACCTGAAACTCTTATCAAAGTCAATGACTGAAGACAGCCCAAATCGAAACACACTCTTGTATTGCCATCGACTTACTGATCAAAATCGAAATTAACAAAGATTTCTATGAGGGCGAGTGATCTCACTGTCTACACGCTAGAAGTGATTTAACTTGAAAATTTCCTTTTTATACCTTCGTGCACAACACAATGCACAAGACAGTCGGGGGCATATCAAGAGACTTTACCTCCTTATCTCATAGCCCGGTGTAGTTTGACAGCACGACTAGTTCTCTACTACGGTCTGCTTCTTCTCCTTCGTACGGGCTGTAGCCGCAACTCGACGACTTTGCGCCTGTTTTGCGTCGGAGGCTGGATTACTCCAGCTAGCCTTTTCCAAAGAAGTGTCCTAACGCCTAGACGTCTCTGAAGACATCCTGAAGCCTATTCGGATGACCCAGGTAGCGAGCTTGGTGTGCTGCCACTGCTCTCTACTGCGGTAGACTGGACACTGTCTTGCGAAAGGAAAATTATCTTCACGTCAAAGGGTGGTATAGGAATAATACAACTATAATATACAGGCCCTATGCTTCTATTCTATTCTTAATTAATGGCGTCGCGACGCATTAAACGTACGCATTTTGCCAATGTCAAGTGAAAATGATATCCCTCCAAATCAACCGTACAATTTTTGTTACTTTAGTTAACAAAAATTGTACTGTTGATTTGGATTAAAAATGCAAGAACTCGGGAGAATTGTCTGCCAATTAACATTAAAAATACTGTCAACTCTTGTGTGAAACGTAGAAAAAATCGATCCTTGTGCTCGGTAATTCAGATTTTTGTCGATTCTTATTGTGGTCATTTCAATAATTTAGTTCCTTACCAGTCATTCTCATTTCAATATTTAGTTGCTTAATTATTGTGATCATTGTATAGTATGTTGTCTCTGTTTTTTCTGTCAAACTATACAAAATAAAGAAAATTTATTAATATAATACATAGCGTAATCTGCATAGCGCGAAAACTTTTTTTGAATTATTACAATTTGAATTATAATTACCGGCTGAATCATACTAAAATCGTGTGTCATCTTGCTAACCCGATATTTTTAATCATGAGTTTTCTCCCGAGTTCTTGTCGTAAAAACACGTGTTGAGAGACTCCATTTTTAACCTCAATCAACCGAACAATTATTTTTGTTACTTTAGTTACATTTTCACTTGACATTGGCAAAATGCGTACGCTTAATGCGACGCGAGGCCATTAATTAAGAATAGAATAGAAATTTTTAATCATCAAGACGACATAAATTTAGAAGCGTTGTAGTAACAGGCTGTAAATTAATATAAATTTACTTTTGATTCATCGTCAATATTAACTTTTCAGACGAGACACTCACTGTTGGACATAAGGCTACTCCAAAGATCGCAAACTTCATCCGGTGGCTATCGCGACTTTTACCAGATCGTCGGTCCACCTAGTGAGACGTTAAACTATTTCTGAATAAGTAAAATTATTTTTCCACTTTAAATAGTCGAGTCTAGAATTTCAGTTTTGAATGTCTTAACGAAAACTATAAATTGTTGTCCATACTGCAAGAAGAATTTACATTGCCATTGTGCGCATATTTGTGTGATGAGGTGGGCAAACATTTATTTTGCAAGCTGTACATTATAAGCGGACTTTACTAACTGTTCCACCCCACCGTTCACATTGCATATTATGAGAACAGACTTTTTTGCAATACCACAGACCGAGGAACCATTTACATAACCGCCTTAAGAGCTCGCTTCTGGGAGAAGCTTGAAGCGATTCATGATAATTTTTTTCTATTCTTAAGTACCTCAAGTTTCTGCTTTTGAGTGTTTTCTTTTGATGCCAATATTGTCTTTCCTTATTTCCACGCTTACAATTAACTTGTGTTATGGATACTAGATAACGGACATAATTAAACATAAGTACATAACAATTTAGATTAAAAGTATTAAATAGTTAGTGAACAAATGTTTATGTTCATCACACAAAATTTGTTTTGAACTCGGACCATAGCAGACCGCTTTATTGGTAGGCAGTATAACTGCATTATGACTGACCAGATTATGCTATTCTCATAAATAACAACGTGGATTTTACCCCAAGAGATAGAAAGTAGCCAGACGAATTTAAAGCTGTTTTTTTATATTTTATATTAGTCTCTCTTCTAATCAAATGTCCCCAGACTCCATTGTTGGTGACACTTAATACTAATTGTTTGATTATATATTTTTATCAATTCTGTATAACAGCACAAGTTCTTAATGATACTCACTTAATTTTGGCTACATAATTGGCGTGGAAAAACCACAGTAGGAATAAAAAATACAGGTTTTATATTTTTTACCACAAAATGGGAAAAAGAACTCAACATTTTTATTTTTTTATCGTATAGTCGTAACAATGGAATGTTCAATCTTTAATTATATTTTAATTGGTCAGAAACTGTTGACAGACGTGTGAAACGTTTATAGAAGAATAAACTTATTGTTGTTTCTTTTAAAACAATAAAAATAGCACTCTTGACTTGTAATTTTATGCACTGCTTACATATTTGTGGTTCAATAATCGTAAGTGGCGGACGCTTGAGCGGGGAGGATTTAAGAATAGAATAGAATAGAATAATATTTATTACACACCATTTAAAATAACAATAATATTACAATGTACAATGGGCGGCCTTATCGCTATATGAACGATCTCTTCCAGACAACCTCAGGATGGACAAAAGTTTAAATTCAATGAGGGTAGTCATTGGTGTACCGTCAGATACTCATAGGATTATTATTGAATATACTAAACATATATACTAAACTAAACTTTATTATTTAGCGAAATAAATCCTGTTACGTCGCGACGGTCGATTCTAATTTTAACAAAAATTACAGAGGTATTGTTATTTTTTCAAATGAAGCCAAACTTTGTGTTCTTTTTTACGTAATTGCGCGCATGGAGGAATGTTTGATATGGCATAATTTTTGTTCATATAAAAAAGTCAAAACAAATTTTTGTGTGTTACAATAAATCTACATACATATACGATCACGTTTGTAGTCCATAGAAAATCCATAGAAAAAGCTGTTTGTATTGATGAAATCTTCAAATGGTTTGAAGGTTGTTGGTGTATTACAAATAAAGGTTATTTGAATATCGTATCGAAGTATTTGAATTAAGCTTATTGTTCTTCTAGGCTCATGTACAATACTAGTCTGGAGTAAGATGACCTCAATAGGTAACAGTTCATACTGAGATACCTCAGTCCGGATAAAGCAACTGTATTCCATGTAGGGTCGTAATAATAATTGAGCTTTGTGTTGCGTGATCGTAAAACATGCATGTCGTCTAGGTAGTGTATCTGTTTTAGACTTTATTAAGACTTCGTTAATTTGATAATCAAATACTTAGATTTTTTATACATAAAATGTTTTCGAAAACACGCTCCGATGGAATGGAGCTTATAAGTTATCTGTAAATGTAAATCTTTGATGTAATCTTGCCGAAGTAAAGCTACAGAACGTTTATAAAAAGATTGTAGTATTACTAAAATATAATTTATAAAAAGGAAAGTCGTTAGAAATACAAACTTAAGCTATTTCTTGTGTTAATGCTTAGTTAATAAACTTTATTGGACACTGAGTAGAAAAAAAATGACGATATCTTTAGGTCAGTCATATATTTCTTTCATTCAAAAAAGAATATATTTTCCATAATGTACCTAATTGACAAAATTTCAATATTTATAACATCATGGATACTGAGTAAGAGAAAATACGACAATTTCATAGATAGGCAATTTCATCTCTAAAGTTTGTTTTTAGGTAGTTTACGACATATCGAACTTATTACACCACTTGTTTTTATGATTAATTACACAATAAAACAATAGAATGAGGGGGCTCGACAATTTTCCATTGAATTAATTTTAAATCCTAATTAATCTCTGTTTGTTTGTTCATTTTCTGTATGGGTTAGTTCCCTTTGCCTTCTAGTTTTGCCTTATGATTGTTATTGTTTAAGAAAAATAATTGTAACATAATGAGTCGAGCCGGTGTTATACGTAGATTGAGAATAGAGTATAGATAAGTCATCGGAGTATACCTAAGCGAGATAGCAATGTATCTACATACTATATCTATAGCTACAACAATAGACTAAGTATTGGCTTTCACAGCCAATTATACAACAATTCACCATTACTACCAACGAAACCACACAAAATACTGCGTATTAGAATGATTAGATTGTTAAAACTGACATAAAATCACTTAAAATGATGAGAAATATCAAAGCACCACGCACTTGTCTCCCACCAAAGCAATGGTGGCAAACATAAAAATCCGATACGCAAACAGACAAAAAAAAATGTTTTGTCCTGCTCCCCCGTATATATCAGACATATAAGCTTTTTCACTCTAATAATTATTATTCTTTAGTAGCTCATTTATACTCTATTCTCAATCTACGGTGTTATATGATGTTCATTATGTTTGTATTAAATGATCATTATATTAAAGGATGGTTTTATTTTAATTTTCGTTTTGAATATCTGTATTAAAAAGTATGTCATTTTACGTTCACCAATGAGATCGTAATTCGAATATTATGACATCAGTGAAGACAAAATACAATTACATACGTACATCATACTAATCACGCCCATAATCCCAAAACGATTGAGCAGGGCTATAAGCAACATTTAGAAAAAATAAACTGAAAAGAATCTTCCTGCCCAAGGCGGGAATCGAACCCAGCATCCTCCGCAATCCGGGCGGCTGCATTAACCACTACGCTACCAGGGCACCGCTTTCGCTGTCGAAATTTATCAGTGCTTGGTGCTTATGTATTTATGGTAAACATTGTTTCATCAAATCTTTGAAATTAGCACTTCTAAGATACGAAAGAAATATTTTTGCAAATATTTAACGCCCAGCTAAGATGAACCTACCTTATGTTATGTAATAATTTTGGCGTTTACAAACGCGTAAATATTTTTAAAAATAGGAAAAATACACTGAAAAATATCGACCTAATATTTACGCGTTTGTAAACGCAAAAATTTTTCCATAAGTAACATTTACTTAAACGTAAAGTCACAACTGACAGTAAATGTTATATAATGCCTCAAATTCGTGACGGTTTGCCGGCTTCTCGCGTACATAAAACGCACATCAAAACTAAAAACTAACTACAAATTCAGTGAACTAACAAACAAAAATCCATATCCAGCACATCGGTGACACTGTAAGATATCTAAGCTCTGGATATATATTATCCAAATGAAAAGCAGACTATTTTATAAGCTCGTAGTTTTACGTAATCCATTCTAAGTGTTTATTAAACCCATACCAATGAACTAAGGAACTAGTGTAGCAGAAATTACATAAAACTTCTAACCATAAGTTACCCAACGACAGTTCTATACTTAAGGCATTTCCTCAACTCGTGGACTGCAATACACCTTTCACGACCCAGTTTCCACGAACTGACTGATAGTTAAGAAGGGAGAATATAAACAATGTCGGATTAATACAGGCAGCTATTTACTTCATAATTAGAACATACTATTGAATGGTATTATTGCGTTCAAATTCTTTAATGATATTGATTGATTTGTAAACCTTGCATTGCAGTCTCAGATTGCAGTACATGCCGTAAATTAACAATCAATTAAGGTTCGATATATTTATAAATTACTAACTAATCACGATTAAAAGCTTATAATAAATCTTGTTTAAATTCCATTGTTATATGACGATTTTTTTGCTTCAAGACACACGTTTTTTATTATGTATCTGTAAACGGTAGCGAATATTGTCGCATGCAGCTTATAAAGCAATTCAGAAAATTTCATCATAATATGAAAAATCTCTGATGAAGGTATAACACAAATCAATTGCGTTGGTGCATTGAAGAAATAAAACTTAAACACTGTTTTCAAAATCTGGTGTAAGAGGCCTGGCTACATAACCATCCACAATACTCCTTAAGAACCAGTACAGAATTCGCAAAACAGCATTGCATTACAGAGCTTGACCACCTCACTATGTTAATATGGAAGTAAAACTCTTTGCACGTCTCCACTTTCCATTGTCCACAGCTAAATCCGGGCCTGTCTAAACTCATAATGGTGTCAAGATCACTCGACACGAACTGCATGTGTCCGTGGCTTTATACAACCTGTGCAATGCGCCGCGTCATTTGTAGCAGATGAAATGTAAATGCGCACTCGTTACGTTGCGCCCCGTCCGCTCCGTATTCATGAGGTGGTGGTGCAATTTGTAAGCTTTCGAAGGAAACTAATCAAAATACAAGTTTCAATGAATGAACGAAAAGTTGGATAAACAAGTTGTTTAAATACGTACCCTTTAAATTTTATGAACGTACTCAAACTGAAACCAGAATTAAAGGACTGTGCTGCTTCAACATTTGTTGGTACAAAATCTATGAAATGCGCTAGGCATCAACGCAATGTATATTTAAGCGTAAAATTATTAATGAGAACAGATAAAGCTCGAATACATATAGAAGTAATTTACTCAAAAAGTACTAAGACAGAGCAGTGTCTGTTGCTACTAATTGCTTTGTACAGGTAAAATTATCGAAAGTATTTAAAATAGGTACTTAAATAATCATATAAGAATAAAGAAATGCAATAATATGTTAACTTCTATCTCTTCTGGCAGGTTGTCAAACCTGTCACTATTTGAAGGCATTACATGACACATATTGCCAGATGCAGCTTTATGTGTAACGGAACTTTGATAATCTTTAGATGTTTTGTCGTCAGCTGTTTTATTATGCGTTCACTGGTCGTCGGCATTTGGTGAACTCATAGTATTTCTAGGAAAAAAAATATCGCCCGAAGCTCTTCACTTGCGTCTGTATCACGGCAGAAGGACATGCGCGCATTATCTTCAAATGTGTCAACGGCTCGCTCTCTCACGCTTACTACTATCGGTCCATTGTGAACATTTTTTGTTTTCTATCCTATATTTATGAGTGCCTTTACCCAGTCGACATTTGCCGACTACCACACTATAACTCAGATGCTTAATAATGCAAGTTTACTTAAAACTTTTTAGTATTACAAACATAGGTACTATTTTTTCGCAGCTACTCTCTCGTACTTTTAAATTGTATTTAAAATTAACGTCTTTATACGACATTAACATTTTAATATGTTACTTAAAATCTTGATTTCAGATCGAATAGATAGGACTGGTAATGCGGCTTGCTAATTTGAGTAAAATGCAAATTATTTTGTTTTTATACCTTAAAAATCACTTGTTTGCAGTGTAACATTTACTTTGTCTTGTGCAAAATATACTGCTGGTCTGAAAGGAAATTAAGCATGAAGCATCGGTTTAACCTCATGAATCTAGAGCGCACCCCTCTGATGTGATTCTCCACAACACAAAAGATCACAGAAAAAGAACTCTCAGAAACACAACTATCTTTTTATGGAACCTTATTGTGGTCAGATACCGGTCACGAATAGGACTACTCCTGCTCATCCCGTGGGTGTTCTAAAAGCCTGAGGTAGTTTCTGAATCTCGTACAGACCTCCGCACCAAGGGATCCCTCGTGCGGTGCCGAGTAAGTCATCCACAACAGTATTCATAAAAAGGGTTGGTTTCAAGCAATCGGCCGGCTATAAAAGTATGCAAAAACCTATTAGCAGTATGGTGCCATATTGCACTGACGCCATATAATTGGGACCAGAGTAGGACGAAGGAGAAGAAAACAAGGGAAGACGAAGAACTGTTATAACAACAAATGAAATAATCAACATACCAGAAATATTTTAAAAATACCTATTAATTTTCCACATAAAATATCTTAGCATTCTTATGACGAGTTTCAATATAACTACTGACAGTCTCCCTTAGTAACGGATTGGTAGAATTTTGACATAATTGTTTTGTATAGGATATCTATCAAAATCTTATGCCTAGTAAGCAAAAGTGTTGATAGATAAGTTATTGAAACCGGCTATCACGAGATTGATAGTAGAATGGAATAAACAACAGTAATAATTGGGACCAAACTTATAAAACACACGAAGTTATGCAAGTACGACAAATATACATATTCAAAACATTCTAAATTCATGAGGACATATAAATCAGGATAAAACTACGATAAACGATTTACGGAACGGAACAGTCTCTAAATATCAATCAATGTTTCCCGAGTGATAGTAACAGTTAGACGTACTGCCGATATCGCAAATCTGTCACTAGTAAAGATACAGTGATTTAAAAATAAAGCTAGTGGAATACCCGATGTAATTTGAATATCAGTGTTTTTAATTGATTGTTTATATTACATTGATTAAACATCAGAGGAATTTTAAGAAATTTAAGAACAAGTTTTGTCAATAAAGCACGCGTGCCTGCATAATAAACACCAAGTAACTTATCGTATGTAACGGTAGATAAATAGGTAAACTTAACCGAAAACAATGTTTATTCAAAAGAATTGGGTACATGTATAAAAAATCAAACTAAAGTTGATATTGGGCTGTTAAATAAATAGCTTGCACAAGTTTTAGATACTGAAATATAAACAAAGGGTAAAAATGACACCATAGGAAATTATAGATGAAAAATCAACTAAGGAAATAATAAAATCTTGGTTAGTAATAAATCAAATTTAGAGCTGACATTTGAACTGCCATGCAGAACAAAAGGCGCTGAGTATTATGAACAGAATTGCCAACTATAAAACAAAAGTGCCACGGGGTCCAATTCTCGTCTCAAATTTATGAGTTTCATACTGAGCGGCGATGCATCTCCTTCCCGTGTCACCCGGCCGAGGTCCAATTAAGCTAGACTCACGACCTCGTGGCCGGGCCATAAGAAAAGCGGCTTTTCTAATGGGAGACATCCACGATACATACTTGATACTTATATGATTTCTTTGCTATTTATCATCAGTATTTTCTGTCTCCTACGGATCTTCTTACAGAGATAAGCAAGACAACACAGAGCCAACAGTTGACATGGTTTCCAAAGCAGGAAACATTTAGACTGTCCAACTTGAAACTGCTCGAATTAAAAATATTTTTTTGCTGGGCCTTTTCTCTCTCGCCTGATGTAATAAGACGTAAGGTGGAAGTGAGCTTCACCAAGACCCTTAGACACCGAGAGATTGGTTATCTTATCACTAACTGTCAAGACACAACAATGATTGGAGAAGCCTTCAAGATGGAGGCTTTTCCATCTTTAATGCTTCTCCAATTCTTCAGAATCGAAATTCCCCAATGGACTGTAGTGTGGTTCTACACACGGCTGGTGACACAGGTAAATGGATTTTTAGGAAATAAAATCTGCACTGCTTGGCTTGCGGTGTGCTGTAATGCGGCTCAGTGCATGTTCCGGCACCGGTATTTCCTTCAGATCACTAGCAGCAAGATAGAACACCAGTTTCTCCGGTAGTTATCAGAAACAAGCACATTTAACATAGGTATAGCCGAAGCGTGGATCTCCGTCTTCCTTACGGATTACTGTTCTCAGATAGATTGCCGAATGTGTTAACGCACTTCCTACGGTGCGGATATGCCGTCTCTCTCACACATGTTTTTTTGTGTAGTGCAGAAAGGGATAGATAATATATGTAAAATATTTTAATTTTGTCACCAACGAAAAATTAACAAATATTTATTATTTAAGTATTTAAAGATGGATATAAATCCCGATAGAACAGGCACGGAATCTTTAAATTAAGGGCGTTAACATTCATGGTACTGTTTTAGCGATAGACCTTGCTAAGGTGTGGATACTACATACTTTCATAGGAACTTCGCTAGCTCGTTTAGGGGCCATAACTGAGGACTTCGTGCAAGAGAAAGCGGTAAGCGGGTCGCGGCTAGATCACCGCTATTAGATTGTCATGCATGTTAGATGAGGTAATTAATTGTGACAGACAATTTTGTTCGAGTCGAAACACATATTGTAGGCAATACGTTTTGTATCTACCAGCAGAAAGGTGAAGGGTAACATTATTATCTATTATGAACATTCAATATTGAATTATAAGTATTATCAAAAGGAAATTGGAATAATGGAAAAAAATGGATTATGTATAATGATATATTTTCCCTTAACGATAATAATAATGGATAGGATTTTGGTCAAACTGTACTTTAAATTTTATTTAGACTTCGTCTGCACAGGATTAGTATAAATTAGCCTTTAAGTTATTGTAAAGTTACATTAAATTCCATTGAGTAGTTTTTGCGTGAAAGAGTAACAAACACACTTCCATACATACATACATACATCCAGACATCCGTACATAATATCATCATCACAGCCCCTTTAATTCGACCCACTGCTGGGACACAAGGCCTCTCTTTTTCAACGAAGGAGGTTTAGGCAGTAGACCACCATGCTTGCCTAGTACGGATTGGTGATTTGGTGGACGAAGTATAAGGTGATACCCCTTTGTTGATCCATTAGTCGCCTTCTACGAGACCCATTGGAGGATACGGGGTGATGCTATTCTACTCTGCTGGCATCACGCGACACCTAATATACGAAATTACAAAAATATTTACAATATACATAAATTTTTGTCAGGCTGACAACAGATCGAGGAGAGTTGAAGAAGAAAACATAATACGCCGACCCCAAATAAAATTGGTAGCAGGACAGGTGAATAATAACGAAATGATGAATTAGTTTTTCAAATAGGACGAGTTAATTCCTATCCTCTTACTATAGTACACTTAATCTACTATAATCTTCATTTGCATAATAAAGCAATATGTTAGTGTACGGTAATAAGCTCATTATTTATGCATAAGCTTCTATTGTAAAAGATCACGGAGAAAACGAGAGTGCTCTGGGGGATGTTAATTTTGTTCAATATTAACTCACATAATCAGTGAATATACTTGCAGAACCTTAACTTTAGTTCACTTGTTTTTTACCTGATAACAACAAAAACAGTCTAAGGCCCTTATTACAGAATGACACTCAGAAGTCAAACATGTCTTGAGAATCGTCTGTCACTTTCTATCACGCACAAAGTGATATAGACGTAGGACGCTCAAGTCGGCGTTCATTCTTGAAACTTCTTCTATAATATGAACATACAACTCGGCCCGTATTACAGAATGACACTCAGAAGTCAAACATGTCTTGAGAATCGTCTGTCACTTTCTATCACGCACAAAGTGATAGAGACGTAGGACGCTCAAGTCGGCGTTCATTCTTGAAACTTCTTCTATAATATGAACATACAACTCGGCCCGTATTACAGAATGACACTCAGAAGTCAAACATGTCTTGAGAATCGTCTGTCACTTTCTATCACGCACAAAGTGATAGAGACGTAAGACGCTCAAGTCGGCGTTTATTCTTGAAACTTATTCTATAATACGAACAAAAGAAGGAAATCTTACACATCTTATAATTAATAATTATTAAGAATTAGTTTTTGAAAATATTACCTACGTTTTGATTAACGACCGGATTTGATATCCAATCTATAGATAAAGTTCGCCCTACCGGAGTTTTGTTGCCAAATAACCACTATTATTTTTATGTAACTTTTATCTGCGTATACACCGTTAGTTAATATGCTTTATTGACTCTTCTTCTTATGGTCTATAGTAAGTAAAAATTATTCGAATCTCCTATTGTGAAGATTCAACCTCATTAGTACGTCCATAGCACGATTGCAGTTAAGATCTAATTATCGTCTTCTATGTCTCTCAAATCAAATTTACGTTGCGTCTTTCTGAAATTAAAACCAGAGCAAAAAAACTACATCACTAATCAGGCAAACAAAATGAAATAATATACCATTCTAACACTTACGTTGCAAATGCGTATCCGCGAAAGATTAATCAAAAAATTAGCATTTTTTTCGCTTATCAGTAAATGTTCTCAGGAGTTATCTCCAATATACCCGTTTTTGTATTCGCCATACTCATAGCTGACAGTATACCATTATACAATTTGCGTAATTGTACCGCTTTGTTTAAGAACGATCGTCGGCTCTCGAGGAATGCAAATTTAAGCATAGGGTGTATCAGAATCGTGGTACACATGTGTTAACGGTTCTGCTTCAGTCCGAATGTCTGCAGTCAGTATAAATATACAATTATAAACAGCTTGTCAGAAACATTTCGGTCATAATTACGATAGTCGAATTTCTATTCAAATTAAATTAATAAATTTGGGAGAAGTATAATACCTAAATATTTACATATGAGTTATCTACAGCAAATTCGGGTTCTGTCGTCCATGTAGGTCATTTGATAGACTCGTCTTAATAGAGATGACAATCAATACGGGACTTTTTTGATTCCTAATATCACATGTTCGAAAATAAGCACTTCATTCTTGATCAATAAATCACCAATAACTTCTCCGCCTAACGTTTGTCATTTTAAATATGTATGTAAAACCAAGTATTGCTTCCTTTCTAGATCGGATCATACAAAAGGAGCGAAATGAGCCAGAGGTGAGGGTTCAACGTCTTTTGTACCAGAAACGGGAGTTGGACGCCTTTGTGACGAACAAAAACCATTGAACAATGCCCACTCGTCTATCAGATGATTAATTAACTCGATTCCATTGCTACTGCCGTAACGAAATATTTGACGACGCCAGTCTGTAAAGTTTCCCTTAATTTGTTTAGGAATTCAGTTTGATATCGCCGGTTTTGATTAAATCTTTTGCTAATTAATGAATGAGCTCTCTCGGGGTCTGTGAATGCATATCGAATGAATACCGATTACCCTGTGCTGCTATTACGTTTACAGTTTCATTTGTATTATTATCTTTGTCTTACGATATTCTTTTTTTATATCATAGTATTCTTTGAAAAGTATGGCAAACTGCAAAAAAACACTTCCTCAACGAGACATTGCTTTTTATTGGCTTCATATGACATTGTAAATGCCTTTTCAGTTCCTTTTGTCCGCTGGTTCTTGATTCAGAAATCAACAAATAAATTTTATTAAAAAAGTCTGGATTTAAATTTTTCTGTTGAGAGGTGTTTTCTTGTCGCTTTTACGGCAAGGATCAAAAAAGATCTTCCCTATTCTTCCTCTTTTCGTATCTAAATTGAATCATTAGTCACGTTTCAAACATTTTCAAAAACGTAATTTTTCACAAATTAATTTTGTTCCAAATCCCTCCTCATTGTTATCTAGCACCAGTCTCGGGCTTATGTTTCGAAAATTTCTAGATCAACTTTTTCAGTAGTCAGACTTCGTGAATGAATATTATTACCACTTGTGCATTACAATTCTGTTTCTGACTGCACAGCCGCTACAAGTCTTAAATCATCTGCTTTATTGCCCGAAAAGTGGATTCGGCGGAAATCTAAAACTAATTCGCCAATGACAGTCTTATCGTTTGCTCCTTCGTAATTGAATCGTATCTACGAGTATTTTATTTTTAACTAATTGAAATCGTTTATGTTAACTGTAGGTATTATTTGTAAAAAGGATAAAACGAACCTGCCATAGGCAAGATGATTATTTGACTAATTTTATCTGTAGCAATATGTTAATGTTGTCCAAAATCAATCGGCGTGTGAAGAAAATAAGACTTTTCTTGTTTTATTTTAATTTTAATACATTAAATCTTATACCTCATCAGAGTGCCTATGAGTGCCTAGACAAGTAGCAAACGATACAAATTGGTTCTACGAATAAAACGTCAACTCTAAAGGTGAGTCCAGATTAAATAGCATGTTGTATAACTTATGCTATAAGTATAACACATCCACATTACTTAACATTGCAGATAAAACAAGACACATAGGTATACACATATCCACATCAATGAACACATGTTATATAACTGTTTTGTTATGAAGTCTGGACTCATCTTAACATTTGACATAACGTTCGCTATGGTGTTTTCTCAGTAATAATTATTTCAGTTTCATAGTTACATTATAATCGATTGTATCGAACGCTTAACGAAAAGGATCAATATCGTCATCATCATTTCAGCCGAGAGACGCCCACTGGTTGGACATAGGCCTCCTTCAAGGATCTCCAACCCGACTTGGTTCAGCGCCGCTCACATCCAGCGGCTTCCCGCGAGCTTTACCAGATAATCTGTCCACCTTGGGGGGGACTACTAACGCTGCATCTCCCGGTACGTGGTCGCCACTCGAGGACCTTCGCGCCCCAACGGCCGTCAGTCCTCCACGCAATGTGCCCTGCCCACTGCCACTTAAGGCTCGCATATTTGGGCTATATAACCCGGTGACCTTGGTCCTCCTGCGGATCTCATCATTTCTGATATGATCACGCAGAGAATCTCCGAGCATAGTCCTCTCCATTGCCCTTTGAGCGACCTTGAGTCTTCTTATGAGGCCTATTGTAAGCAGCTACGTTTCAGTTCCGTATGTCATCACTGATAACACGGTGGTATTAAAGACTTTATGGTAGATTGGCCGAGAATATAATAGCTTCCCGAAAGCTGCCCAGCCGAGTTGGATAAAAGGATATATTAGGTCCTTACCTATGTAATTGGCGTTTCTTTTTCTTACACACTATAATCTGTGTACTACTACTTTGATTTAGTAGCTGTTTCAGTTTTATATTTTTATTATGAATAAAGACTATACTGTTGAATTTGCATGTAGTGAAATTATAATTATTTAAATGTTTAATTCAAAAAATAAAATAAAGTGGCTGTTTTATATGGTCAGCAGAATCAACTCTTGGAATCGTTGTAACTTATGGGCAAGCTTATTTTTTGAATATAATGAAAAGGATATTTGGTTGATAATTTAACTATTTATTAGCCTAGGTATAGCGTCGAAAAGTAATATTTTGAATAATTTTGGTGTACTTAGCGATTACACGGCAGGAGTTGGTGGCGAAACATATAGTCGACCGAAAACGAAAGTTGTACCTACAAAATAATATTCTGTATACATTTTTGGTACAAGTTTGGTTTTATATTGATAAAAAAGAATCGGCAACAGTGAAGACCAATGATGACATTTTATGGAATAAGAACATTTCGTGAATAACTGGACAACAAGGAAGCATAAAAATTAGTTCACAGCCACATTAAACCCAGCTCCATTTCAGTAAGTGTCGAAGAAATAGCTCGTTTACTTTAGTTGCGGCTTGAAGATAATCCACATGTCTCTTTTTATCACTGCTCGCGTTATAAATAAAGCTACGGGCTCACTGTCGAGGCGATTCTAGAGGCAATATTTCAGAGCCAGCGAACGCATCTCGAGCTCTTTGATGATTCTGCTTATGAATATCGTGGTTTCGCCTTTGTGACAGCGTAGCGGGAATCGGGAATCTAACGGAATGTCGGGAATATCTTCCGGACCGTTCGATTTGTCAGCTCGTTTCGTTGTCACTATTATGAATAGGTGTTTTTAACGAGATCATTTCGTTAAAGTGTTTTTGTTGGGCTGCGTTGAGGTATTTTTGTCAACTTCTCATTCAAATATCTAATTTTGAAATTATTGTATATGGTACACTTTATTTATTTATTTATTAACTTCGCTCTTTTTAAATATATTGAAATTTTATTAATCAAAATTTGAGACTATATCCCTTCTTATTCTTTATCTATTACCTTTACTAAGAATAAGTATGATAAATGTACTATTTCTATCTTTGAAAAATAACTTGAAATTGCTTTTTGTTTTTACCACAGGTTTTTACTAACTGAATTGATCGCATAAATTATAAATAGTAGTGGTTCTTGATTGTAAGAATAAAATAATAATAACATATTTTTAACAATGACGAAAACTCTCACCACCGAGAATTTAGTATTATTATAATAAATTGTCGGAACTTTAAAGCAGTGCCTACAATGTGACGCCGTCGTGGTGGAGTGGTCAGTATAGCTTGCCTACATATCAAGCACTCCAGGACTAGTACCG
Source organism: Elophila nymphaeata (assembly GCA_955850985.1). Taxonomy (NCBI): domain Eukaryota; kingdom Metazoa; phylum Arthropoda; class Insecta; order Lepidoptera; family Crambidae; genus Elophila; species Elophila nymphaeata. The sequence continues at coordinate 16,716,793 of OY039079.1, forward strand.
GCAAATATTTGTGTGACGAACACGAATATTTGTTGACGAGTCATGGTTATTTAAATATTTATATAACCTTCAAATTATTATTATTGAAGTCAATACACCTAACCGTTCGATGCATGCATTCATGCAATCGTTTACCGAAGCATAGCGAATTTACCATAAACAAAAATAGTATAATTTATACCATGCCCGGCAGTCTGTTACTGTCAACTGCGGAATTTGAAATTCGAATTGACAGGACGGAAAAATATTTATTCAGTTGTTTGAAGTTGAATACTTTTTATGGACAACTGGTCCGGATCTATTGACTTTTATAGTGCGGTCCTATTTAGTCCCTTTGTTTTGTAATTGTACCAAATAACTTTTAAGAATTATTGATGCTACGCTCAATGATGTTTTGTACAAGTCATTGACTACACTAGCATTCGGTGGCTCATATGATCAGTGAGTTCACTTAATGTTTTGTTGGAGTTTCACGAGAGCTCATTTTTAATTAAATACTTTTAAGGATTATAGAATAATTTTTGCGTTTACAAACGCGTAAATAGTTTTCAAAACTAGAAAAAATACACTGAAAAAATGAATATCAGAGATTTAATGAAACAATGTTTGCCATAAAGACATAAGCACGAGGCACTGACAAATTTCGACAGTGAAAGCAGTGCCCAGGGGGGCTATTCGCTAATTTTTTTTGACAGTTGAAAGTGATGATCACTGACTGGATTACATATCCATTGCTGCTATACATACTACCGTAATAGCGTGTCGTGTAAAACAGCAATGGATATGTAATCCAGTCAGTGATCATCACTTTCAACTGTCAAAAAAAATTAGCGAATAGGTCTACTGGTGGTGTAGTGGTTAAAGCAACCGCCTGAATTGCGGAAGATGCTGGGTTCGATTCCCGCTTGAGGCAGGTCGATTTTGTTCAGAGTATTTTTTCTATTTTTAGGGATTTAAGGTCTAGTCTAAAATTTAGCCACATTAAATCACCATTGTGATTATAACATAGTTATATGCTAATGGATTAACGAAGTTCTGAAATGCTGTAGCGGCATACAATAAAAAAGTATGTACCTAATTACTAATATTCTAAAGTCTAATGATTGAAAATTGTATTTGGAAGCCACTTGTAACACTTGTTCTTAGGATGATACTTTATTGACAAAAGCCTATATACAATCTGCGGACGCCTCTTTCCTGAGCCTTAGTTGGCAGCACCAGCACTCAGCACCTATAATGTTTTTGCGATGCGTCACTTTCAAATAATTTTAAATGAAAAGTCAATATAAAACTAAATTCATAGATTAAATTGTCAGTTTTTTATAATTACCATGGATGCTGAAGACCGTGCCTGGCTTCGAAAAAGCTGGGCTCGCATGAAAGCGTTTAGAGCACAACCGGGAAAATGTGACACGCTCTGACCGTGGGAAGCACGGCCAGATGTGCAGAAAAGAGAGAAATAAAAGATAAGTTAAACTTAACACTGTTTATTAGCTCAGGGCGCGGGTAGGCTTTCGCACTGGGGTTCTCATACGTTAGAAGGAGAGACTTAGCTTCGGCGGTTAGCGCAGGAAGCGGCAGGAACCAGGCACGTCGACTACCAGCGTGGTCGGCGTGGGGTTCAGCTTCGGCCGGTAGGGTGGCACGAAGCACAGCAGCGGAGCAGCAGGGTAGGCGGCTGCCCGTAGATAGGATCCCCTAGTTCGGGGATCACGCACTAGATACAGATATTTACTGAATGATTAACTGTAGCTGGAGAAAATGGAAGAAGAGACCCAGTTTCTGCGGGCTACTGCTTAAATACATAATTACTTCGAGAACTTTCCCAAAAATTTGTAGTGGGAGTTCCGTTTGATGAATAATGCAGCCATAACCAAAGGACGGTTTATACAGAGTACCTGTATCTATGGTTGCTGCAGTAACACATGTAAACAAAAATAATTTAAAATGTTTATCAGATTTTCTATGGGCAGAAAATACAAGTTAAAATATATTAGTTATTTAATTAATTTATGGCACAAATTAGTTGGGCCAAAAGGCTTGTATACAAAGTTCGAGATATTTTTAAAATGGAGGGTAGTCAGAATCAGTATTATAAATAATAGAATTTAGAAGCGGGTATCGGCGTCAGCCGACATGAGAACTGTCATTATAAACAGATCAAAACAAGTTTCTTCACAATAACAATTGCTGTGTTTATATTAGTTTTAAAAACAAGTGAAACTTAACATTAGTATAGAATATTTAATTATTAAGTTGATAGTTATGTGATGCTTTGTTTTGTATGGATTTTTTATTAAAAATCAACGTAAGTATATTGGAAGACGGTTTAGACCGTGACAAATGCCAGAATGATGAGGATGAGTCTTTTATGATTTAATCAAACACAAGAACTGGAGGCTAGAGTTAATTAAGACCAAGATTATCAATATTGTTCTTATGGAATAATTTTATTTTTGCGTTTACAAACGCGTAAATATGATTTTTTCTAATATTGTTCTTTTTCACAAATTCTGTATAAAGTAGTAATTGTATTCCCAAGAGCATATAAGTTCATAAACAGCCAACAATTTAGATAATACACCCGACTAACTCCACTGTGAGCAATATCCACGCGCCCACCGTTCTTACGGACAAATTATACTTTTCCTATTACCGTCTTTACGTAATAACAGTAGCGCCAGACAAAAAAGTCGTAAAAAATAAGACAAATTGTCGCCGGTAACAAGAGTTCTAGTGGTCGAGATAATGTTCCGACCACAAAATGACAGAAACCACATCGCTTTGAGCCAAACAAGCTCAGTGAAGACGACCTTGTGGCTTCAACGAGGCTCTCTAACTTATGACTGTAATTTGTTGAGAGAATAGATTTTCTTGGTTACCGTTAGGGGTTCGGGGTAACGTATTAAGTTCAGTATCCTCGTAATGACGTATTAATTAAGAGTAGGTGGAGTGTCTTATTTTTCAAAATTGTTTTGTTTGACCGCTTCTAATTATTGCATTGGAAACTTAATACTTTACCTGGAATCAATTACTTTTACCTATTAAAACACAAAGTAGCACTAATGGGTTCAAACGTCTAAAATTAGTTAAGTGAAATATTTCCGAAAAGATGAATCATACGACGTATGAATAGAAATATTTATTTAGGCTGGAATAAGTAGTCCAGAGCAACAAGAAGTAGGGAAACGAGTCAAGTCGCCATCTATAGGGTAGCTAGAGTCTTTAGATAGGCCGTTTTTAGGCCAACCTTATGATCAAAAAGGTAGGCAGGTACACTGTTTTCTATTAATCGCTTAAAATAAATTTTTGATCATAGTTTTAAAAAATAACGACATTTTCCTTTTTAGTCCAATTTTTACTTTCTCGTATAGATAGTATTATAAAGAGGAAGTCTTGGAATCGTCAAACAATTCGACTTCGAGATTTTGACGGATTTACACGTTTTGGACCCTGAGTCCAAAAATACTTGGAATTATGTCTGTGTGTGTGTGTGTGTGTGTGTGTGTGTGTGTGTGTGTGTGTGTGTGTGTGTGTGTGTGTGTGTGTGTGTGTGTGTGTGTGTGTGTGTGTGTGTTAGCACGATAACTCAAGTATGCTTTAACTTATTGCAACTATTACAACTTATGCATGTATGACATCATAATATAAAGTTTCTATCCACTTTTTGAGTCCTTTCCGGTATACGAGAAAGTCAAGGGAGACCACTCCCAATATTTATTACTTGTAAGTGTTAAATTAATCAAAACTCATTCATTACTTACAATACTGTAAGTAATGAACTTCTACATTCTACAGCTACATGTTTTTTTTTGTAACGGAAAGCAACATCATGTATTTCACACATTTTTAAAGAAGTAGAGAACTAAAGAGATATAATCCATAAGAAAATGTTGTGAAAAATAATTACAAGCGAGTCAAATCCGTAAAAGTTGTTTAATTTACAATAGATTATAGAGGAGAAGTCAGCCAAGTTTGAAACAGGCAAGTGCACTCGTCTAAGTAAACTACGCTGTATGTTGACGATAAGTCTTTTTCATACGCATAATGGAGGGTTTCTTGGCCTTTTTTACTACACAAGCACTAAATTGTTATAAAAATTTACCATGAATTAACTGAAAGCAATATCCTAGGAGCTGGAGACCTGGTGTCTTGTATTACAGATTGTTTCAATCCATTTCAAGCACCAGTCTTCACAATAAGTAATCTACGACTTTGTATTATCTTTAAGTTTTTATGCTTGTATTATCTCCCTATATGTTAAGAAATGACAAGGCTGAGAGTGGACGCAAGCATCACTGGCAACCCTCAACCACTGGGGCTATGGTTATCTTCTTATAACTAACTGTCAGATTACAATAGGGTATTACACCATTTTTTTAAAACTCCTTTAAATCAATCCTGAGGTTGTAATTAACCAGTAGAAATTTTATTTCAATTTTATAAAACCAAAAATTCCTAGTTTTATTTTCGACTTTGAATTTTTGCGCAAAAACGCTAGCCGCCATTTTTTTTCGGCTCGTGACGTCACTCCGTTAGTAAACAAAACAACTGCGATTTCAAAATCAACACAAAGCACGATACAAGTCTACTTTGTTTACTAACGGAGTGGCGTCAGTCGCATTCCAATATGGCGAACGGCGTTTCAAAGATTTTAGGGACAGATTAAAAAAGTCGATTTTTAAAATTGAATTATAAAATTTAAATTGTATATTGATGAATAAATATCGATGTTCACGCTTACTTTTTGCAATATCTATCTATATATATAAAATTCAAAGTCCTGACTGAGATATAACACACAGCCCAAACTGCTGAACGTAGAGACTTGGAAATTTTGCACATAGATACCTTATACAGTGTATCCACCAAGAAAGGATTTTGGAAATTCCCTACGGGCGTAAAATGTCCACGCCGACGAAGTCACGAGCGGAAGCTAGTCTGTCATAAATATGCAATTTTATATTCTTTCTTTCATGGTGTAAAATACCCTATTGTCTGTCATGTTTATGATTCAAGATGTAGGAATACCTTCATCAATTAAAATTACCGCTTTCGAATTAAAAGGCGTATTGTAATATAAAAAAAACTGTTTTTTCAAGTATTTGCAACTAAACAAATATTTTTTCTTCTCTTTTCTTCCAAAAATTTCTTTTGTCTACCAAATAGACCAACACACATTTTGACAATTTTTACCCTAATTCTTAACAAACTCGCGTGCACTGATAATTACCAAAAAAGTGAACTAGGTGTATTATGACAAAACGCAAGGGGAAACATTTTAATAATAAGCTTGTTTTGTATGCAACGGAAATCACAAATTGGTTCTTTTTTCACCCTATCAACTTGATGAGTTGAAACTTTCCAATTTGTGTCCCCCTTACATTTCGACTACAGGAAATGACGAAAAAAATAATAAAATTGGCTAATTAATTCGTAGTATATCATTGTGTCTATTGAATAAAATGAACAAATATTATTATTATTATCTTAATAATAGGGGTTAAAGTATGAAATTGCCGATTTTTTCCTCATTATTCATTAGTGTATAATTCCTTTAATACAATAGCTATGTCCATTATTCCTTTTTTATTTTAAACTTCATTACAAGGACTTATATTTACGTATATAACTTTATTCTCATTTTGTTTTTTTCACTAGAAATAAATCTTCTTCCGTTATAAAAATATCAATATTTTTTTTCAGGTATCAATTCTCATTTTTTTTTCTCTAAGTGTCCTATAGCCTAATGTTGTCTCAATATATCCACAAAATTACACAAAATTTATATTTGTGGTATAATTGTATGGAAAAATTAATTTTCGTCAAATTCTCCATATAAAACGGCAATTTCATACTTAAAAATCATACTTAAACCCCTAATATATATAAATTACGTGTCACCTTGTTTGTCCGCGATTGACTCCCTAAACTACTTAACCGATTTTAATCAAATTTGTACACCTTGTGCAGTTTGATCCAACTTGACAGATAGGAGTATTTTTATCTTGATAAGTAGTCTTTTTTACTGCAGATACAATGTTATAGGTCGGTAGTATGAAATTATCACAGCAACGCGTGGCCAGGACAGCTAGTAAGATTATAGATTTTTTATTAAAATTTTTGTTGGGCAGCGGATTGTAGGAGGAGAGCTGAACCCAGCGGGGTGCCATGGGGCAGGCCTATGCCCAGCAGTGGACTGACAATTCTGATGATGATGAATCGTAGTTCAAATGTATATATAAAATGTCGACCTACACGATTAACATAATTATGATATAACTTAATGTCATAAGATAAATAAATACATAATACCCGCTCTCGTGTCTTAAATAGCTGAGAGCCATCTGTACACCTCTGACGTCTTTATAATTTTTATTTGCTTTTGTTTTCTTAAATGTAAATAGCTTACTCGCTGCCAGGTGCAATTCTGGGCAATTTGCGTCGGCACAACTTGCGAGTTTGCAATTACTATGTCTGGACAAAGAAACATTGATTTCTTTTTATGTTGGTTTTACGGCTTGTGTGTAATTATCAACGTTGTGTGCTAAATTAACATAAATCATCAATTTGACTTTACGACGGTAAATTAATGTGAATTGGTCTTGTCGGGAGCAAAGTTGAAGGTAAGGGCGGAAAAGGGTTATCATTAGTGATACTTACAATGTAATTTATATCAATTTCGTAAAAGTATTACATAGCTATACGAACAACATTGTACAAGGGATACTTTGTTGTAAATATAGATATTTTTATTTATATGTTACCTACAGCAGTTTTTTTACTGCTGTAGCAGAATTCCACATAGGAAATGTAAAAAATATATATTTTACTGCCAAAAATCTAAAAAGTTTTATTACGTGAATACTATAGTCTCTATAACATAATAAAAATTGAAAACTTTGTGTTGAAGGAAAAGTAACTCTTAATTAAATTGTAGTTTTCAGCAAAAGTTGGTGCTTAAAATCAAAACGATACTTACTAATGATAATTAATTATTGCCTGATGGATGCGGGCAGCGCAGGAACGATCGGGTTAGAGATCCTTACGGAAGGCCTATGTCCAGCAGTGGGCGTCTCTGCCTGATATGATAAAATAATTATAAGTGATACAAATATTACTTATAATGATGAATATTTGTTTTCATTTATATGGGTTGGAACCACAGATATATTAATCTAGATAGGTCGAATCGCCGAGTACATAGGAAGACCGAGTGTCGCGATCAGCGGCCGTACTACATAACATGGTTCTAGTTGAGCATGCCGTAATATACACTATTCATTGCGCGCGTCTTAACTGCGAAGCGATGAAAGTTAAGCACAGCCGCAAAGTAGATCGGTCGAATCGCTGAGTTACGTATTCACTTGACTTTAACGGAAGGCGAAGTGGCGGAAATGTATGCCCAGTTAAAAGCCGGCTTGGCCTATCGCCTTGTATTATTAAATCTGTGGTTGGAACAGTGTACACATAAATTTAAAAAACGTTAAAATAAATAAGTCATTGTGTCACACACATTATTAACGACAACAGTATTTAAAAATACATAGGTTAGATGTAGAAGTATAACGTATTTTGTTGTTTTTTTAAATTGAGCAACTGTAGGATTAATTGGTATATTTAAGATAGCACTTGAGATAAGGGGACTAGAGTTTGGGGATTTAAAGTCGTATCGTTTTTTACAGAGCGCTTGTAGTCGTATACATATATGTTATGCTCATAACCCGTTGTGGTCACAGTAAAACACCCAAATGGCGAAATTCGTGTTATAGCTCTAATGAAAACGCTCACAACACATTGTGGCACTCACGAAAGACCACATAGCGAAGTTCGTGTCGCGGCTGTCAAAGCACACACAAATATATAATTATGAATAGCAATTCACATATAATTATGTTAAATTAAGTAAACAAATAAATACATAGCCTCTGTGTTTGTCAGTGCGGGAGTAGGTATATACTTATTTCTGGCACTTAAATTTCTTTTGGCTCACTCATGCGTGTATTCCCAGTAGTTCCAGTGGAGTAGTCCCATAATGGAACTACTGGTATTTTTTTCCCAGAGGTTCAGGAACAATTTGGCCTACGTTGTCATTCCGGCTTTGTTTGTTTTTTTTTTTTTAAATTATACTTACGGACTATGAAATTGACTGTTATGATACTGTTGACTGTTATCAATTATTTGATGTTTTGTTGAGTTACCTACTTATAATAGTGTGACATGTTACCATGAAGTTTTTAGTAATGAAATTATATAATATTATAAATAACTACATATACTACTATATATACTATTTGTGAAAGTGGATGTCCTTTGTAACTTTTTTTTTATTTTCATTATAAATTTCATTAATTTATTATTATGTAAACTTTTTTTTTATAATTTACTGTGTTAGTTAAGTAATTGGGCGACGCCCGTGTAACTAATTGTAAATAAATATAAACTATGTGTTCTATGCGTCTGAGTATCACACGGAACTACTAGGAAATCGAAAACTCAACAGTCAAGTCAGTGGAACCTCTGGGAAAAAAAATACCAGTAGTACCATCATGGGAATACTTCCACTGGGACTAGTAGGAATACACGCACATGTTCTTGAGTTAAAATTACTATAGGTAATAATTTAAAGTACAAGCAAACCAATAATCCCACGCGCCGCCACTAAGATAGCAACATCAGAACTCAAAAAGATACAAGTCCGCAACAAGCTAATCTTGCTCTTCATATAGACATAACGTTTGCATAACTTGTAATTGGATAGGCTTTAGTCAGACAGTTGGCGTGTTTAAATTAAATTAACAAGGGTTCACGAACATACCCTTCAGGCTGGGACCCAAATCAGTTGGCTTGACCCCCTACGACGGAGGAACCAGTTGGTGTCTAAGAATTACAAGACGACTTCAAAGGAATGCCTTTATTAAAACGTTTAGTTGTATTTGTAATTGTGTTAACCGATTTAAGGTTTTTTGCATGTCATGAAGCGTTATCTAATTTATGTCTATGCCCACTGGCATTTTTGGTTAGATTAAAAGAACTGAAGATAGTAATTATAATAATATTTCCAATTAAGTTGTCTTAGGGGCTTTTCCAAATGTTACTAATAAGTTCCTATGATAGTTTATCTCACAGTTCATAAAAATGGTAAATTTTACTTTCAGAGAGCTCCTAACCAGAACCGGTGAAACAGGCCCTAGGTAACTTTCATTATGTTATATAGTATGAAGAAGCGTCGGTGGCCTAGTGCGTAAGAACGTCGTCTCCCACACAGGAGGCACCGGTTCGAACCCCGTCACGTACCAATGTGTATTCAAATTTTGAAATCATATGTACGTTTAATCGACACTAAAGGTGAAGGAAAACATCGTGAGGAAACATGCACACGCCTATGAAGAAATTCTTAGGTTGTGTGTGAAGTCGACCAACCCCTACTTGGCCTATGGTAGCCGTGGTTGACTAAGGCCTAATCACCCCTAATGTGGGGTAGGCTCGAGCCCCTCGGTGGGGACATTATAATTATGAGCTATTGATGATGATGATGATGATAGTATGAAGTCATTTACTTTTACACATAATCCTTTCAAGAGAGTACAATAGTACATTTATTAACTAGGGTGGTAAAATAAAGAATGTCTCAAATCGCAGGTATTAATATGCGGCTTTCTTTTTAACCGCCCGAGGAAAATACAAAATTTGTATGTCACCCCCTGACCAGTAAGTGGGATTTTTAGCACGCGTATCGGGCGGCAAATGCGACTTTCTGGTCAGGTGTGATATAAATAATATAATGTATGATGTTTATTATTTAATTTACTTGCTTTGAATTAGTTTTTAAGAGGCTTTCTACGGCCACCAGGTGTTAGTTATATAGATGGTCGTCAAAAAGTAGCGTTTCTTTAATAGGTTATATACAATAGCGATTTGCTGAATAGAGCGAACGGGAAAACGCAAAAAATATAAGAATTTTGTTTTTTTTTTTCTTAAAAATACAAAATAATGCGACTAACATTAAGTTCAAAAATATATGAGTAGCATGTCAAATAACCGTAGAACCGTTATCAATCGCGAGATCAATTGGCAGTAAAACTGTAATATCTAACATAAATTTGTACAATTTAACTATAGCATGTGACTTGGTAATAATGAGGCAGTACACGCTGTCACGTACGACGCTCCAGCAATAATTTTGGCGTTACAACTAAAAAACGTTACAGTAAAATTTATAACTTCTACACTTTTGAGGCACAATTAGCTAATGCTTGCGACGATATCATAATCATAACAGCCTTCAAAATTCGACCCACTACTAAAATGAAAATGAATGAAAAAGCTCTTTATTTAAATGGACTTTGCTAAGTACTTTTAAATCGTCAAAAGCCCTACCCTACCATTTCGGGACGAATAATTATTATTATGCTGAGATGGAGAAGAAATGGCGAAAGAAACTCCACAGCTTATAATTTCGTTTTCAAAACATCAATACAAGTCAATAAATAAGTATCAATATAATTTAACTTACATTTTAATATGCGTAAATTTTGGGTAGTTATTACTCCCACGCATTTGGATTATTTATCTTGTGAAAAGCTTTTCTATATAATTTAATTAATCATATTATTGAACTAAGCAATTTAAATTTTGATACCCACCACCATTTCATGTTATTGTTAGATTACTGGGACACAAGGCACGGTAATATTATCATACAGTATTGTGTCTCGGCCCTGTCCTTGAAATAACTGGCTACGGCCGAGCGGGGCGTAAACACGCGGAAGGGCTGCCCGCTTACAGTATTTTAATTTGAAAGAGAGAAAATAAATTTATTAGCTTTCACAGAGCACGATATTAGCTAATTATTAAAAAACTATAACAACACATACATAAAGAAAAGAAACGTCAACAAAAACTAACATATACACACATTATATACCTACTAACTATTTACTTTATATTTAATTTCTACATTTCTTGGTTTATGATTGTAAATATTTTATTTTATATGTAATAAAATGTTGTGAATGAAATAGGAAGTGTTCAATAAAATACATGTTTTTTTTAGGTAATATTTAATAAAAAAAAAAATATAGATTTGAGACAGAAAAATATTTACGCGTCGACTGAGACGTAGGTACTATATTATCACTGAAACACTTATATTTTCAAGAAATTACATATTATTATCAACAAACAAAATATTGTTTTTTAAACTCCGCACAAATATCCCTATTTTATAATTTTCCATCTATCTATTCCTGTCAACAATCCATCTATTTTTCAAATTACCTAATAACCTGCCATTATACACCAAAAAAATCCGATCACTACAATACCTACCATTTCTTACTCTCGTAAATTATTTCATAATGATATTTCATCATATTTAATAATATATGTAGTTAAGTTATATGTTGGTACATAAGTAATTAGATAGCATAGTCTAGGAAACTACCTACCTACGTATTATGTAGTTATGTTTTTAACGCGAGCGTAGGTAGGTTACTCGTTTGTCTCTTTTTTCACCCTATCCACTTATTTATACTTATATTTTTCCAGATTTTGCCCGATGGAAAAATCGAAATACCTAAATATTAAAAACAAATTACGTATTAGTAGTTAGGTACATAAAAAAATATTGCACTTTGCCATCTCAGACCAATAAAAAAGTGTTTGCCATTTAGAATTATGTAGGTATCTACTTAATTCAATCAAATATTCACAATACAAATAGCACGTTTATGCACGGCTAACTGCTTAAAAAACAATTCACACCGTTCGGTCGTCGCTGCGGCGCATTCGCGACTGGATGCCCACCGGGTGCCCCGCGAACTCGAGGCGCGTAGCATGACGCGCTTTCCGACCGTTTGTATGAAGATAGAATACTGTATAGATAATATTACCGTTCACAAGGCTTCTCCTTGTCATCGAAGGAGGTTTAGGCAGTAGTCGACCACGCTTGCCCAATGCGGATTGGTGGACGGAGTATAAGGTGATCAATATCCATTTGCTGATCCCGTCTTCTACGCCGGCATCACACGGTTAACTTGGCTTCGGCTTGCGACGATATCACAACAAAGACCAGAAGAAAAGCTTCCAGAAGAAAAAATATGAGTAACATTATGTAGCTTACATCACAAACAAACAAACATCGCTTAAACTAGCGAATGCTTGCGACGATGTTTGCCTAAATATTTATTTTTGTTTCTGGACAGACATAATGTGGAAAATTCCAGCACATACTTTTTGTCCCACGAACGTTTCGACACGGCTATGGTTCACTCGTGTTTGTAAGATAAAAGAAATAGTGTGCCGAAGAGTTCCATTTCAGCACCTCCCACTGCATATCTACAGCCTCTTCATATCATGTTCATATTTACGTCACATTTTACACCCGTATTCACAAACATTACTATGAAGTTTCTCGACTCCTGGAAAAGTAAACGCATTGCATTGACTAGAGCTCTGTGATTGGTTCGTTTCTGTTGCCTAGTTCACACCGTTGAATATACTGACGTTTTATTACTTCAAAGCTCCTTCAAACTTTAAACTTTTGACTTCTGAACGTTGCTTTTGACCTCTCAACCTGTGCGTTGGGTAACATAGCTAGCTAGCTACCTAAACTGTGCGCTCATTTTAAGTTACGCATAGTGCCGATCCCCACTTAAGTATTGTCTATGAATAGGTTTTTACGACCCTGTGCGTCCACACGCATTATGAGACCTCAAAAGCCTGGCCATATGGCACGCACTGAGAAATGCCTTATTTTGCATAACATTGTTTTTTACTTAGACAAGTATCTTAGTGAATACTGGTTTCCGAGTATTGAAACTTTATTTCAATTGAATATATTACATTTAATTCGATGTGAGCAAGTCGTAAGGAGACATAATAATTCCAATTATTTTAACACTAACTCTTCGCTACAATAAAACTGAATACGTGCGTATTGAATGTGAGTTATGACATTGCCTACGTATGAATAAAAGCCATATTAAACATCGACATTGATCATGAATTATCAGGGTTATAGCGTCAACTGCCGACGCCGATTTATTCCGTCAGCTCTCATTTGCACGACGCAGCAGTAAATTCTCGTTTGCGGCAGCCCTGTGACACTTTTATGATAGTGCATGATGTGGAAAGGATAAAGACCTATTTATTGTACAGCAACGCGAATCTGAATATGCTTTGTTCTAATCTTATAAGAGGAAGGTAATTTTTTAATAGTTCTTTCAACAGGCTTCACTCGCGCATTGCCAACTCTGATCACCTCACGCGTGTCATACACTGGCAGAAATAAGGCATCCTCTCTGTTGATATTTTGAATATGATTGAATTGATATATTGATTGTTGATCTCGACTATACTCCCTATCCGGGTGCTTTACACTTACACTTGCTGCTCACTATCACGTGGGCCGATTGCTTGCTTATACTATAAATACCTCGGTCTATACATCGACACCAATCTGTCATGGAAAGTTCACATTAACCACATAAAAAAGAAATTATTATCACTGTATGGTTCGTTACGCAATGTCGTACGATGCTTACCACATAAATTACGGTACACACTATACAATGCCTTAGTAAAACCGCACCTTACATATCTAATTGAAATCTGGGGAAGTGCATCAAAAACAAAAATATCTGAACTCCAGATTCTACAAAATAAAATTGTAAAATTGCTTTTTAATTACCATTATCTGACACCCACAAAGAAAATATACAATGAAACATACATAATGAATATCAAAAGTCTATACCGATATAACACTTGTATTTTAATTCGTAAAATTCTTAATAAGAACATCCATACTAACCTAACGTTCACCAAACAAAAATCTGTCACTACACGCAGCACTCGCCGCGCTAGTTTTCTTGTTCTACCCAAGCCGCGCACAAATTACGGAAACACTATGATAACGTTTGAAGGAGCACAACTTTATAACAAAATACCCACACATATAAAAAGTGAAGACTCGTTTAACGTTTTTAAGAAGAAACTTACAGAGTATATCGTTACAACTCAATAACTTTAAGGAAACAAATACGTAAAATGCGTTAAACGAGTCTACAATATTTGGGTTTAAGCGTGAAGTTGCGGTTTAATTTAATTTTATATTTATTACTTTTTATTTCTATACTTAGGTACTTCATTAAACTTAAAAAAAATTATACTAGAATTAAAAATGTATTTATTGAGAAGTTTTCTGTAGCTTAACCTAAACTTTAATTTTTATTTCTTGTTTTTAAGTAATATGCAATTTGTATGCAAAATTTTGTTGGTATGCAAAATTTATAAATTTATAGATGTGGCAACAGCTACACGGAACAGTAACTTCACGCTTTTATAAATATTACAATTATTTTTAAGGATTAATTTAAAACACAAACAATTTATTATGCGTTTGTGACCACGAACAGTTTACAATCTGTTAATTACTTAAGTTCTCATGTAAGTGACAATGTAATGTCTTTATGAGAATAAAATTCTTTAAACCTAAACCTATACTGGTAGTCGTAAATGACCTTTCTAGCGACACCTAGTTGTTTTATGGCAAGCCTGTAAGGCGAACCTCCCTAGGAGGTTACTAAACGTTCAAGCACCTCCTTTTGGGAGTCTCTCGATGATCTGAGCTCTCGACCGATTAGCGTTCTAGGGCGTTCGATTTGGAACGGTTATCGCAGTATAGTGTTTAACCCTCCCTGTACTTGGTGACTAAAAGTTACGTCCCGTACTAGATGGGGTTTGACTTACACCAAAATATAAAAGTGATAAAATTGGCAGATTATTATTTTTAGGAGAAATTAAGTATTGAGTAATTATAAATACACAGTAATAATTAAGTTTAAGTAAAAGCACGATGATCTTACTTAAACTTAAACATGATCAACAAAGCGATTTTTTCAGAAGAAAATAAATAAACTTGTGCATAAATTGTCCTTTTTTAGTAAGACAAGAAATTTTTCTCTGCGCTGTCTGCATGAGCAATACGAAACATCAAAAGGGTTTGCCAGCGGGCGTCATTTGAGATGCACCTTTAAGATAAAGACTCTATTTTATCTAATAACAAATGCACACAATCCATTAATACCTGTCAATGATCAGAAGCCATCGGCTCCCCGTTATGTGTCTGTGAAAAAAATATCTGCGCATAACAAAAACGTAATTGGCTTAAGCGGCAATTTTGCCAGTAGCGGTTCCACAGTGCGTCAATGTCGGTATCTAATGTTATTTGTTTCCAAACAGTATGTCTGTTTACGTATATCAGCACTTTTAAAATAAAATGTAGGATACGAAGGTCCAAGATTATTCATGGTCTATCAGAGTATGGGCTCTTACAAACTTTCTTATTTTGGGGACCTAAAAATACGCCCAAGATTTTATTTAATTGAGTTCTAAGCAATTTGTGTCCTCGTAAGTACTTACATTGAGGAAAGAGTCTTTTGAACTAGAACTTCCTTTGGCTAAGGAATTGTTCCGATACTTATCTAAACATTTACTTTCTACTGTTAATTAAGAAAGACCTAATAATTGATTTAATGAGCTTTCACAAAACAAGGAAACCAAATAAGAGGCATTATGAACAGCCCCTGCTCATGTACAATCACCGTATGCTGTTTGCAATATTAGAGTGGCGCTAGCACCCGGATTGCGATGGGTCACAAGTTCGAGTCCCATCTTAGCACTCGATCATGACAGGATTCTTTTGTTTTGTAGTTTTTCCGATTTTACTTCGTACATTTTAAAAATAAAAATATAAACAAATTGTATTATATTTTTTCCATTAACGTCATGGCTTTATATTTCTGTCTTACTCTCCACTATGCACACAGCTCGAATTATAAAGTATCATGGCTTCACTGTCAATCATACCTGATGAATGGGCACTTAACGAATTTGTTATAACAATTGGCTGCCTAGTTAGTGATTTATTTGTAAATAGCGCTGCTGAGTACCAATATACATAGAAAGGAAATTACTAACCGTTACGAGGCGCACGAACGAAAGTAATTACTTACGAAAAACGCTACTTAAGTCGTTAAAGCAGTTGTGACGTTGGCTTTGTGAAGGCATATTTTTTGTGGTGATAATGCTATTCTTCTATCAATTGTTGTTCGTTCATCGAAAAAGTGTTGATTTTTTAGAGGCGTTTCGATGTTGGTGTAAAACTTTTTTATACTTTTACTTGATGTTCTGGTTGCCAGTAGACCATTTACTTTTTGTTTGGAGTTTATTAGAAATAATTTAATAATGTCAATTGGCAAACATTGTTAGAAATGTACTTCTCCTTCCTCCAGGGTACTTCGGTTGTAAAATTAATAATGTTCAGGTAGCAAAAAATTAAACGCACTTACTTCCATTTTTAGTTTATTTGTCATTAATTTAGCTACGGAGAGTTTAGTTTGGGATAACTTCATTGTTTTTCGTCAGATTTCGTGAAATATAATATCTGTAGTATACCATGTTCCCTGAAGAAAACTGAACGAATGCACTAATTAGGATGTCAGAACCTTATAAACTTAAAACACACCGGGCTGCAGTCAAATATATTATCTAATTTATCAACATGCAAAATAAAGATACATACAAAACGCGCTCATAATTCCAAAAGGCGTTGAGCAGAGCCTTAGGTAACACTTGCTTACATAAAGTCACAGTATAGGCCATGCAGTGCCTCAAAATAATAACATAATACATGAAGCTTCAAACACAAAAGTATCAAACTTTAACCTTCAGTGAAAAAACCAAACAAAAGCTAACAAACAGGACTGATATTACACTCTAAGGCCCGTATTACAGAATTACACTCAATCATGTCTTGAGAATCGTTTTTCACTTTCTTGCTTCAAGCACAAAGTGATAGAGACGTAAGACGCTCTAGTCGTTGATTCTTGACACTCATTCTATAATACGTGCCTAAATCATCTAAACAACATTTATATCCAAAAATTATCTATTGCATATAATAGGGGTTAAAGTATGAAATTGCCGAAATTTTCCTCATAATTCATTAATGTATGATTCCTTTAATACAATAGCTATGTCCATTAATCTTTTTTTATTTTAAACTTCATAACAAGTACTTATATTTATGTATAAATTTTTTATATGTTATGCGAGGCCTATGTTTTCTTCATCATCATCATCATTTCAGCCGAGAGACGCCCACTGTTGGACATAGGCCTCGCCCAATGATCTCCAAACCGGTCGGTCCTGCGCTGCCCGCATCCAGCGGGTTCCCGCGACCTTTACTAGATCGTCAGTCCACCTTGTGGGGGGCCTACCAATGCTGCGTTTCCCGGTACGTGGTCGCCACTCGAGGACCTTTCCGCCCCAACAGCCGTCAGTCCTTCTCGCAATGTCCCCTGACCACTACCACTTAAGGTTCGCCATTCTTTGGGCTATGTCGGTGAAATGAAATGAAATGAAATGAAAATGAAATGAAAAAGCTCTTTATTTAAATGGACTTTGCTAAGTACTTTTAAATCGTCAAAAGCCCTACCACCATTTCGACGAAATAATTATTTTACTTAAATAATTATTATTATGCTGAGACGGAGAAGAAATGGCGAAAGAAACTCCGCAGCTTACAATTTCGTAATGATTTCAAAACATCATTACATGTCCATAGATATATCAATATGAATAAATTACAATTTTAAATGCGTAAATTTGGTCAGATTTTACTCCCACGCATTTGGATCATTTAAATAATCATTTAACTTGTAATAAGCTTTTTTATATAATTTAGATTTTACAGTTTTTTTAAATTTATTAATAGGTAAGTCTCTAATATTCTTCGGAAGCTTATTGTAAAAACGTATACATTGGCCCATAAAGGAATTGCTTATTCTGTGGAGACGAGTTTTATATACAACCAAATCGTGTTTCTTCCTAGTATTTACATTGTGCGTATGACATTTCTCGGAAAAATTCATAATATTTTTCTTTACATATAGTAAGTTTTCCAGTATATATTGTGATGACACAGTTAGAATATTTATCTCCTTGAACCTTTCTCTGAGGGAGGTGACCTTGGTTCCTGCGGATCTCATCATTTCTGATATGATCACGCAAAGAAACACCGAGCATAGCCCTCTCCATTGCCCTTTGAATGACCTTGAGCCTTCTTATGAGGCCCATTGTAAGCGGCTTTCTTCATACGCACTGACATATCGAGCGCGCGAATATTAAAAATAGTCAGCGTCAAGCCACGGGTACACAACCACATAGACTTTAGGCTACGATAAACACTGGATCGCGTACCTAATCAGTCATATTAAAATAAAGAGGTCCTTAAAATCAACAGTTATTTAAATAAAGTGGCGCAACCATATGCCCAGGCCTTTTAAGATTCCTTCCAACACATCAACAATCATACACTGTACTATATGTCGAACCTTAAAGCACGTATTTTAAATAAGACTTAAAATTATTCCGTTACTTACACCTTCTTATAGTTATGTCGGTTCTAAAGATAGCGCATTACTTAACTCTTTAACGGCGGCGAAGCAAAACTTTTTGCTTTATCTCAAGCAATTGAAACTTAGTGAATTATTGCCCACGATAATAATCATCATAAATAAAATTTAGACAGGTGCTCTTTGCATTCAGAAGATTACTTATTTGCAATAAAACGATAATATTGGAACTAGATTAGTTTCATGTGCGAATACATCAAATTAAAGCTGCAATTAAAACTTCGATTTCCATTGCTATAAAAGTAATTACATAATAAGTGGTTTATATTAAATGTTTGATTGTGTACCTACGTAATTCATTGAAGAATGCTAAACCTAATTCTGATAAGAGATCATTGAAGAGTATCGTTTTAACAGTGATCGCATTAATCACTGTAAAGACAATGCTTACCTGGGATACTTGGGGGTGGAAGCTTGTAATTAGCTCATAGTAAACCATCGTTACTATTTACATTGTGCATAATGCTGTAAGCTTTCCTAATAAAATAAAATAAAAATAAAATACCAGGACGAACTTTAAGATGACCCTTAAAATTCTTATTGGCAAAGACGATGCGGTTTTATTGGATCAATGTTATTATAATAAAGCATCATTTAGAATTTTCCTAATACGTGGAGTTGAACCGAACAATACCAATACATTTACAGTTACCCCCATGTCTTAGTTACTAGTGTGTAAGTTATAATATCAGCGATAATGATCAAAACAGTTTGAACTTAGTAAAGTCATAAAGTATGAGTCATCTGGGTATGAGAAATGAGTTTTAAGAAACCATAAGCACAGTAAACATTACCGTGCAATAAGTAATTCAAATAAAGAATGATGCCTATAATCACAGGAAAAATCTTGCTAACGAACACCGTATTACGGTCTTAATGGTGCGAAATAAAATTTATTATCATTACAGCGTTAAATACCAAACCCATCCCTCAAAACAATAATACTGAAAAGCATAAAACTTATACGCACTGTAACTTGCAATCCGAAAATTTTAAAGGAGTTTTTATATACGCTGATTTCGCACAATAAACTTTATACTAGCACTAAACATTTTAATTCACAATTAAAAATCCGTAAACGTTCGTTCATTAACGGCAGATTTTTATCACGGCATATCACTGGTAAATTGCAACTTTTTTCTCGCTGTTGTGAATTTTATAACAGAACAAAAGCGCTTGAGAGTCCTTTGGCTAATTATTCTTTTCAACGGAGCCTTGTGCGTCCTATAATATGGCGTACTTTTAAAAGAAGTTTTCTATACTTTGTTGAGCTTATAAGTTTTCATTATATATTTACGACGATGGTAAAAGAAAGCATACTCTACTTGTCCTCGAAGTTTAGGCAGTAGTCCACCACGCTAGCCCATTGCGGATTGTTGGACGGAGTATAAGGTGATCAATACTCCTTTGCTAATCATTCCATTTATAGCTTTCTACGGCACCCATTGGAGGATATGGGGTGATGCTATTCGATACTCTGCCGGCATCACATGGCAACTTCATTTCAGGTTTTCTACGTATTTTTTCTAGCACTAAATTATTCAGTCTCCGTTGTGCATAAGCTGATTTCAATTGAATCATAGTTTGAGTCCTCATCGGACAAGTAAATGATTAAATGCAAATTGATCGGTAATGTATCACAGGAAATCAACAGAGATCAAAATCTATTGCGTTTGCTTAATTCAAAGGTTGTTGACCTATTTTGGCTCGGTATTCTAATCAAACGAATTTACTCAAATATTATTGTGAGGAATGGTCTAGTCAAAAGGGTATAAGATTCTATTCTTCGTTTATGGTCATAATAATAATTATTTAACATTGCCTTGTACTTTACTTTTTAAATTTAATTCTATTTTGTCAATGCAAAAAGACTTAGTTGACACTTAAATATAGTTTATAATTGTTTGCATCAAACCTTCAGCTTTCTCTGTTGCGCTAGCATCCGTATGAAGCTCAATTTAATTACATTTGACCGTTATAACGACAACACTGGACTTGGTCTCATCGGTCGCGATAGTATTAATCATCGAGTAGTTTGATTTATGTGATAATTCTATGGGATACCATAGTAGTATTATTAAGATGCTTCTTTCGCGATTATCTTAGCTTGGGTGAGCCAAGGTCGAACCTGTTTGATAGACCGATGGTAATATCCTATTGGTTTACAATGTACAACGATAGTAAATTATTTATTGTTGACGATGATAATGTGACAAATAAAAAAGAAGTACTTTTGTTGCATTTTACTAGGGATCAGGTAAATACCTTTATATAGATTCATCGACAATATACTGGTATACTATTTAGGAACATTTGGATTATTAAAAATTGAAAAGAATATAGACAGAAATATTAAAAATAGGTAGGTAGACAAAAACTTAATAATGTAAAAAAATAAGGCCTCAGAATATGGATATAAGAGGTTTATATGCCGTGGTGTGTTCGATAGAATTACATTTAGCAAAATATTTGATATTTCTAATAAAGTCTTCTTCAATGTTATTGGTATTGTCTACAAAATCTCAGATAAAATATCTCTTTGCGAAAACAGTTCTTTTTACCAACACATAAGGTTAACTAAATTTTACAAAAGTTGAAATTAATATTAACTCCACTGCAATAAAATTCGTGCTCTTTATGGCGTGACTCGATGGATATCAACATTTTATAAACTTGGAAAAGATACTATCGAGTTGTGCTTCAACAAACCAATGAAAAGGCAACTCTTAATTATATTGTTGTGGTTTGAAGAAACAGCTTTTATGAAGATGTCATAATAGAAGTACATCTGAACGTTCTTTACAATGCTTGCTTTTAATTGGTGTGGTTTGGGGTCAGGTGATCTTTTCGTTTCAATAAATTTAAAATAATTAAATTCTCGCGTGTCCATCCAGCAACGCTTATGATTGGAGTGTGCACACTGCTTAAGCGCTTGGCAGGCGACGAAGCGGGACGGGTCGGAGAATTATATACTGCCAACGCACATGGCAGGCAAAGAGACCACAGTGCGGTGCGGCATGACCATAGCCGCTGCCGCGGGCTTGAACCTACCACACGTTGGGGGCTAGGCCTTAGTCAACCACACTGGCCAAGTGCGGGTTGGTTGACTTCACACACAACCTAAGAATTTCTTCATAGGTGTGTGCAGGTTTCCTCGCGATGTTTTCCTTCACAGTAAAAACGTCGATTAAATGTAATGAATTCAAAATTTTAAAACACATTGGTACGTGGCGGGGTTCGTACTGGTGCCTCCCGGGTGGGAGCCAATGGCCCTTACGCACTACGCCACCGGCGCTTCCTCTGAAGCTCTTAGGAACTAATTAATGAGCTGAAGCTTGCTTCAGAAAGCTAAAACTTAAACTCGTTATTTTGTAGAGTCCAACGAAGAAGGTCGACGGCACCACGGTCACTGACCATAGAGTCATGCGCGTTCTTTGTAAGGATCACGAAAGCTAAGCTACCAAGAGTGCGGTCGGTGTGCTCAGATGGGTGACCAAAAATTTTTCAACTCAATTTTCCTTCTAGCTTCGGAAGGCAGCTTAGGCTGGTGGTCCCTGCTACTGTAGAAAGATAGCAGTCGTTCCCAAGTAGGGTTAGTGTCAGGCTGGCGGCCGACCGTAAATATCTAATGCCAAATCCTGTGGCACTTGTGGCAGTATTGTCAATATCAAGACGTACTGCGTCGACCCCAAAATGACCATAGCTTCTGATCCATTAGTCGCCTTCGTTATATATTGTAGAGTCTAAAAGAACAGTTATATTTGTAAAAAAGAGTTTGCAATTTATAATATAAAAAGGCAAATTCCTGACTGACTGACTGATCAACGCCCAGCCCATACCCTTGGACCTAGATAGCTGAAATTTTACACAGAGTTGCCTTTTATGATGTAGGTAAGGCATAAGGCCGGATTTCTCGAAATTCAACCCCTAAAAGGATGAAAGTTTGTATAATAAATTAATTTTTAAAATGAGCTCTAGAAGGTGCTCTAAAGAATAGTCTTAATGTGGTCTTAAGAATTATAAATCGAAACAAATTCTAGAACAATCCACAATAATCTGTACAATAAATAACCCGAGAACGCTACACACGGTAAGATCGACGGTGGTGGTCCGTGTTGTAGTCACGTTCGTTGTATTTCACGAGGTTAATTTTAAAATTAGTGTCGGTAACAGATTGATTTGAATTGTATGTTATACTTGACGAGACATGAAAATAGCGCATAAATTTATGTGAAAATCGTTTGATATTTGTCTATGCCATCGCTTAGAGATATATTTAATCGTTATTGAAGCTGTTCTTGAGTTCAGAATCGAATTGATTGATAGATAACGCCAGACCACACTGAGTGTTGGTGCTATGAAATTCTCAATTGGCGGTTTTGATAGAGAGGTCGATAAAGCTGCTAACACATCAAGTTTTCCTGGCTTGAATGGCAATTGACTAAAATTTGTGTGATGAACACGATGTGTAATTATTATTATAAAAGTATCTAAGTTACTACGTATATTATTGACGCAATTTTCAATATGATCGAGCTGCAGAGCATGTTGCTGTGATCGGGAATAAATGGAACACTCGCTGTGTGATTCTATAACCAGGACTAAAATGAGTATCCTGTGCTTATTCAAGGGCAGACTGCAGGGTTCTGGTTCTACAAGCCCATGGATATAGTTGAACTGATGGCCTATATATGGCCATAAATAAAAGCGATAGCAAAACTTCTCGATGGATCAAATGCATCATGAGGTGACACACGCCCGCGTGATAAAATATGTATATAAAGTAATGTCTGCTTTTGCATATAAAACAGTAGGTAGCAAGATATAGAGTAAATTTTCAAATGTACCTAATTCATTACAAAAATTAACGACACAATAATTATCGAAGGTTTACTGTTATAGAAACCGACGGAATTTTATAAGATTATTTCAAAAGTGTTTATTAAAATAAACACACTTTAACATTTTATGACTTGTCATGAAGAAATTTTATACCTTTAAAAAATATTAACAGTGTTAATTATAAATACGTTCGTAAATTCTTAACTTGACACATAATTTTACGTGGTTATTAGAATGGAATGTTAATTTAAATTAAGTACGAAGAAATAAAAAGCACTTTTTTATAGTCTAACGTGTAATGTTTACTTGCTTGTATTCAACTGTTATCAGCCATAATAAAACTTAACAGACACCAGGTGGCCATTTGTAGGACCGCACTTAAATTCACTCAAAAGTAAAGCAATAACTTTCCACTTTTATATTCACATTAACGTAATGAAGTCATAACCGAACTGTTTTAACGTGCATTTACAAATAAAGCGCCATCGCTCCTTCGTTAACTTTTAAAATTCCGATTTTATTCAATGTATGGAAATGTTTGTTTCGGACCACACAACGTTCAAATTGGTAGCAAGTCTTGCTTTGCATATTTTCTGCATTACTGAGCAGAAGTGCTTTGTCAATATTGTCTCTTTGAGAAAATGACTGGGTCGCCCGTCTCCTACTTAAAATAAAAAATGGAAATGAACTTGGAATATTATTTTTGCTACTTTTCTTTAATAACGTCTCGTCTAATACGGACGTTTCAAAGCTAATGGTAATGTCTATTAAAATGTAGGAGGTTGTGGTTTTCTCAAATTATTGAGGCTGCATTGTCTTTGTATAAGTTTTGCTTTCACAAACAAAGGACTTAAATATAAATGTTGCCTAAGTCTAGAGAAAGAATATTATTGTTTGATTATTTTTTTTGGTCATTTGTCGTTTCCAAAATTCTTAATGACTGTATTTTCTATCTTTAGCTTTGTTAGTTTAACTGCCCAATTTTTGCTAACGAACTTTGACCCATATTTTTATGTCGTGTAGTTCGGATAAATCGCTTATCGGTAAATACAAGCCATAGAGAAGACGCAACTTAAGTTCAGATAAGAAAAGCTATACTATTGATAACTCAAACTAAATTTTATGCTACTATCTACACACACAAAATGGAGGGAGATGGACTCTTCCCTCGTGAAAAGAATATTAAAAATATATTGACAGTACATTTCATAATGATACTTGCTGAAACACTTATTTATTTAATTGAGAGCTCGTTAGCTCATATATTGCCATAAGATACAATAAAACAGATTCGAATGCAAAAAGTGATACGCAATAATAACCTAGTTGTTTTTACTTGACCTAATTTGTATAGTGAGCGATTGATATTAGTAAAATAACTAATTGTATGGTACCTACCCTCTACATTCTGTCTCGAAAAAGATATAAGTAATAACAACAAAATAACGATAGAATAAAATAATGTAAAAAATAAACGGAATACCTACTTATTCTAAATAAATTAGTATTGTTAACATTAATTACTTAATTATTTCATCACTCGAATAGCTAATAAAATAGTTGCTTCAAAACTATGTGCAATTAGCTTTATGATATCTTAATCAAGCCACACCTCTGTATATCATAGCAGAAGACAGGAATTTCCGAAGCTTGAGAGCGCTACAAAGTTTTTTTTTATTATCAACGCACACCCCGCGGCAGGAAGGGGCTATTTACATAAAAACCACGTAGTGATTTAAGAACAATCACTATACAGGACGTTTTTAAACTGTTGTATTAATGCTGTATACCTACACTTTATTGCACTTGAAAAATACATTGAAACTTACGGAATAGAGCATAGTTCATAGTTTTAGAATATGAAAAGTAGACTGATTTTTTAATTTAAGTACCACAATGCTATTATTGCCAAAATTAAAGTAGCTATTTAAGTAAACTGTATAACTTTAAAATTGAATTTCCTTCCACAATTTTTCATACCTACCTAATATTGAAAATTATTTTTATATTAACATAACGCTCTAAACATCGCACACCATTTCATTTTAAAAAAGCAAGCAAGAATTCCAATTTCAAATCTCATATCAATTACGACGTATAATGCTAATTATCTAAAGAATTCCTTGTGTTAATTTTCTGATTTAAATGGACAAAATTTATTCTTAGAAATCATTCGTCCGGTATTTTGAGAGCGCACCCTGTAAGAGCAGGACGCGAATATTGTTATGCTAACAGACTTCGTTAGTTTGTTCCCTGGAATTGTTTCGCATTGTTAAAAGAGTCGCAGTACGTTTGTTGATTTGCTAAGAGATCGCCAGTATTGCTCTGAGCTTGCAGCTGATTTGTTAGGGCTTTGCATTTATTGGATGTAGAGACTGATCATTGTGGGCGCTGTAGATACGTAAGTTGTTTATTTAATTTGAATTTTTCGTCTTGTTTGTGTATACTGTAAAGAGTTTTTTTAATGGAAAGCTCTTCTACATCTCACATGATGTAAGTGAAGATATACCGAAGGTGTGATTATCATTAGCTGACTGAGCACAATCCTGTTAACACTTTTAATAAGGTGACTGTGAACCAAAGTCGCCGCTTTATCCCCTCTACTTACTATTAATGCACGCACGCAAAAGAACGAAACCGTAGGTACTATGCAATCACGCACAATTACTAGTAAATTTGCTTACAAAACAATTATGGATTTTACGTATAAGAGACAGCGTTGATTAACACTCACCGTAAATCACACTTACACTTACACAACGTCGCTATTCATTGATCGCGTCGGCATTATAGCTGTGCTGTGCAAGTATAAGGCAACTTATCATGTCCGTGCGTATCGTGCCCGTACCATCCCGCCTAGCATGATCACCGAAACACGATATGATATAGCCATTTATCGCGTTGAACTGTCAAAAATTATTGGATATAACCGCAATCTTGAAAATTTATCGAAACTGCGAACATGTATAAGCCTTATAAATGTCCGCAGTTTCGATAAAATTTTAAGTTGGCGGTTATTTCCAATAATTTTTGACAGTTCAACGCGATAAATAGCTTTATCATATCGTGTTTCGGTGGTAATGCTAGGCAGGCATGAACTTTTGTGCGAGAGAGAAGGGATATCGAAAATCGCAATATATTGCTATTTACACACTTTGGATAAGTTTCCGCAATTGACAATGCTGCAAAACACCATTTTAAGGCATTTTTATCACACCGACGGTTTGAGCAGCACTGAGTCACAACCACAGGTCGCTCACGCGCTTGTGTCCTAAGAAACACAAGTGCGTCACCAAGAACCGCGACTAAGGCACTTCTATCCTCTTTATCATTATTTCTGTGGTGACTGGCTTTGATAATAATTGTGCTGTTATTAGTTTATTCCTGTGGGCATACTACTCTAACCAAATAAAAAGTACAGACGGAGCGTTGTGAAGAAAAAACTGAGGCTGATTTTATCCTTAGCTATTCATTGCGTGAGCCAGTATTTTTAGTATAACTCAAGGCGTAGTTTCATTACATTCGTGTGCGTGAAACATTTACGGGCGAGGCGTATTATTATTTTACCCGCCTCAGTTTTTTTTTCTGTCTTCGCTTTTTTATTTGGTCTGAGCCTCCTACAATATCACACACATAGATAAAACGCGCACTTATTAAATTTAAATAAAAAAAATTAATATTTGTGTGACGAATATGAATATTTGTTTGCGAGTTATGGTTGTTTATATATTTATTTAAGTTTGTTTATAAAAATATCTAAAAAAAAAAATATTATGTAGGTATATTAAAAAGAAAAAAAAACATGTCCGTTATCTAGTATCTGTAACACAAGTTCTTAATGATACTTACTTCGGGCTAGATAATTGGTGTGAGCGTGGAAATATATTATTATTATTATATACGTGCACGTTTTACATTCTGCCAATACAATATATTCTGCCACTAAAAATTTAACTCTTCACAAATATAAACTTTGCCAAAAGATACACGTAAGCAATATGCAGTATTTTGCCTCCGTAATAAATTAAAGGAAATAATAAACGTTTCAACCGCATAAATAGTTCCGAACTGAACTCGATACAGAACTATAAATTATACGCCATTTTGTCAATGTTTACATTTATAGATGAATATTATGAACAACAAATGTCACTATATATTCTGTCAGTGCGAAATTAATGTTTGGTTTGAAGCCCATATAATTTTGATGGCTGGTTTGTGTGTGCCACCCAAAACGTCATGCTACTCGTGTTTATTCGAAAACATCAAAAGGAAAAAAAAAATCAGACATAAACCTAAACTATTTTCATTGGTCATTCTTTTTTATAGACTAAATCAGTAATTTAATCATTTTTTATCTCTCTGATATCTAACATTAAATGGGACTGTTGAGATAATATCATCATCATTTCAGCTGAAAGACGTCCAGAATTGGACATGGCCAATAAGGATCTTCAACCCGATCCATCTTGCGCTGTCTGCAAACAGCGGCTCCCCGCGACCTTTACTGAGATCATCGGTCCACCTAATGAAGGTCTACCAACGCTGCGTCCCGATGCGCAGCTGCTATTCGAGGATCTTTTCTCCCTAACGATCTTCCTCATAATGTGCCCTACATAAGACACCCACATAAAGTATTACACAAATTTTGATCACATGACAACATTTAGGTGTCATACTGATTATTGAATTAATCACTGATTGACCAAGAATAATTTATTATTTGTATTTCTAAACGTATTTTTATATGCTTCTCTTTTTATTTCATAAAAGACGCAGATATCATGGGCTCACTAGAAAAAGTCAATGTTTTGAGGCAATTTATATAGTTGCTTACGATACTTAAAGTTTTGTAACAAACGACTTAACCACCCAAAACACCGATCTATTTACGTATAATAAGACCATATCGAGTTGATACTTCGTAGTATCGAGGCGAACCGTCATCACCAGTAATTGCTAGTTCCAATGCTCAAATAATAATGTTTCCGATGGCATTTTGATGCATTCGAATGAAGACATTGCATTATTCATACCGTAACCTTTAGATTTGGATTTCAAGAAATAACTAAGCTAGAACAGTTTTAGTGATATTTACGATATTGCGCAAAATTCTAAATAACGCTCAGATTAAGCATTGTTTTGTGTAATCGTTGGTTTTAAGATTCACGAATGTTTGTGTCATGGTATTTTGGACTTGAATTTAGAACGCATGATTCACACGAGTTAAAAAACGGTATTCCGTTAATTTAGTCGTGGGTATGTTTGGAGAAGAACTTCAAATTTGTAATGTTTTCTGCAGCATCATAAGGCAGTATTATATTGTAAGCAGAATTTATTGTCTGTTAATCTAGATACATAATACAAGTTTAGGCAAACCACTTATGAGTAGGACAATTTATGGTACAAATATTTATAGGCAGTGGTTTTAAGCCGTACGAAAGTTACCTTTGCTTGTTTAATAAAAAAAAGTATGTTATCAACTTTTTTTTAATTTCATGGAGACTACTGCTTTTGACGTTCCTTTTGAAATGTATTGAAATTAAATAGAATAGGAGTTTCTCCTGAGTTCTTGTTGTAAAAACATGTGTTGAGAGACTCCATTTTTAACCTCAATCAACCGAACATTTTTTTTTTACTTAAGTTACATTTTCACTTGACATGGGAAAAATGCGTACGCTTAATGCGACGCGACGCCATTAATTAAGTATATATAGAATAGAATAATATCATTCCTTTGCATGTTTTCGCGTGTTAAATAACACTGTGCTACTCTAATTACTACAATTTATTTCTTAGACACTGACAAGCCTAATTTATAATATTGATAGGCTCTTCAAATTTAATTGAATCAAATCTTACAATCCCGTTTAAGTCCCTTTTATTTAGTTCCGCTATCTCCCACTTATATTTCTATCTCGTAACGTCTCTTGCTTTAATAAGGCTGATACTGCGCGTTAATTAGGGCTAATCTCCAACTTTATCTCGTCGGATGTCTTATGTGGTGCCAGTAATTTCGTATTTAGTAAATATTTTCGTTGATTAGTGGCCCCTCCTAGAGATAACGCGCATTAACATTGTAGATGTGTGACTAGAATCCCACATTGAGTTGCCGCTGTCATGTGTGAAGGCAGTTAAGTTTATCAAGCCACGAGCCATTCAATGAACAAATCGTTAGGAATTCTAAATACAACTTGAGTGATATTTGAATAGGTGCAATTCGCACGGGGATTACTTGAATCTCAAAGTAAACGTTTTAATATTTAAATGAGGATTGATCTTTATCGGATCTAACGTTGCTTCCGTTGAGTATGGAACAGATTTAAGCTTAATTCGGGATTACCTAATTTCATTTTAATTTATTTAAATTTGCCTTGAAGTTTACTATTGTTATTTAAACGAACGAAATATCGGATTCCTGCATCAGGTATTAAGCTGAATTAAGTAATTGTTTAAGCTATAATAATTTAAATAATGCTACTTGATAATCATCTTATTTATTATTTTAATCTAGTACAAAAATTTGAATGATTAAACACTGAGGAAATCTGTTGTACTTTCATATAGTTTGCATCAAACATAATATGGAAATTAATTTTAGTCTTATTCTTATCAAAATATGAATTTTAATTCAGCTTAATACCTGATGCAGGAATCCGATATTTCGTTCGTTTAAATAACAATAGTAAACTTCAAGGCAAATTTAAATAAATTAAAATGAAATTAGGTAATCCCGAATTAAGCTTAAATCTGTTATATTAATATTAAAATATAGGTACAGTCTATTTGGTTTCTCGGTAATGTTATTATTATTATTCTGCAATGATGGGAAATAAGCGTCGAATCTTCTTGGTGGTAAGTTTAGCATCGGAGTATCTATATTATATACTAAAATATTATAAAGCTGAAGAGTTTGTTTGTTTGAACGTGCTTATCTCAGGAAGTACGAATTCAAATTGAAAAATTATATTTGCGTTGGATAGTCCATTACGCTTTAGGCTATATAATAAAACTAGCTTCCGGCCACTTCGTCCGCGTGGACATTTTACCCCCTTAGGGGTGGAATTTCCAAAAATCCTTTCTTAGTGGATTCCTACGTCATAACATCTACCTACATGCCAAATTTCAGCCTGATCTGTCCGGTGGTTTGGGCTGTGCGTTGATAGATCACTATGTCAGTCAGTCAGTCACCTTTGAATTATATATATTTAGATAACCGACATCAACGCGAGCGAAGCCGCATCATGAGGTTGATTTTATCCTTAACTAGTGGTTGCCCTAGTTAAGGATAAATTCAACATTATGATTTATACGCAGTTCACTTTATTACTATTCCAAGGACACTAGTACACAGATACTCTTATTTACTGATAGAAATGAAAAAACTTCGTTAAGATAATAATTTCAATTCGGACTTTATTTGTTCTAGGGTTTTGGTGCCTTTTTTATTTAGGCGACAAGCTGCCAACCATTTGAAGGCACTGTATGGCCCATACTGCTAGATGTGGCTTTATGTGTAACGAAATATTACTTAGGGCTCTGCTCAACCCGTCTTAGGACTATCAGAGTGAAATGTAAAAATTGTTTGTATGTGGGTTTTTAGCTCTCTTGAATTACCACATTTATGGTCTCGGATTGTAAATACATTTTATTTTCTTCTGAAACACACATAGCAAAGACCACCGAATATTTAACTTGAGTAAATTAAATTGTTCATTCTGTATAATGATAAACATATATAACTATAAGGTTATTAGAATATGCGTCAATCTAAAGACCAATTATAAGCAATTACATAAAATTTATACGACTTTTTTTATTAGGTATTAAATCTCCAATTCGACTGATGAATTTGCCCAACAATTTACTTTGTAGCATAAAGCCTCTTTGGCACAAAAATTCTCCTCTAACTTGCACCATTAACTGCTCAACACATCGCTTCACAGTACCGTTTGTTAGCTCAAAGTGTCCATACACACAAAAAGTATCGGGAAATAGAGTCACGTCCACGCAACATGCGAAGCCACTTTGCTGTCTCCAAATTTATGCAACTCTCTGCGGTTAGTACTAAATCCTTGCGGAACCATATTCTGCTGCGTCATGCTGAATGACTGATGCAATAGACCTTTTAGGCGCGTACATGGAAATAAAATATAAAGGGATTGAAGATTATAATATGGTGGCAACATAATATGCTGCAATAATCAAGCGAAGTCATTGCCGACTTAAAAAATCGGAAGTACTCAATTAGATTGCACTATATATTTTATGGAAAATCCGCTATGCCTCCTGCTTTACCGTTTTTAAAGAATAATTTTTATATGATATTCGAGTTTTTTATTTATTTATTTATTTTTATTTATTGAGTTTTTCTCAATCTTACACATTTTTGATATAACCTAATACCTGGTACAAAAAGAACCATTCTAATTGTGTTTTTGAAGTATATGTCCGCTAATTAATGGATTTGAAGATTCTTTTACAAAAAGAAGGTTTCTTCAAAAATAACTCATTATACCGACAACTACGTAACTTAATGGTATTTCAAAAGTCAGTGCCAAGATATTTAGAAAAACAATAAGCAGTGTTTAATCCAATTAACTGTACTGAAACTGAAGCTTTGAAATCGTATAAAACTTTACAACTATGTATTATTTATTACACTGTCAAACTAAATGCAAACAAAATATAAAAAAGCTTAACTTCGTTAAAAAATATGAATTAAGTGTGAAATTCATAAGTAAAACTACAAAGGAACTCGTCACAAAAGACTACTTCATAACTGATTTCTTAAACGACCCTTCCTAACAAATTCTTATACAATCTGATTGAACAATCACGTACCTATCTTGATTGGTTTACTTTGACAATACAATATAATCGAGGTCCAGATTATTCGCACCCGCCAACGCAGACCCGACACTCCATTCTGACTTTCTGAGCATCGAAGACGGCGCTAGTAGCTACTTTATTTAGTTTGCAAAGTACCCGGCGCTATACGCACGAACGACTCTCTCAAAGTAGTGCGGCGCACCGCCGTATTGCATTACCTCATTCTGTTATTTACAAAAGGGACCTCTGAGGATATTCGTTAGCTCCACCGGGAGCTGGGGTATTTCAATGACCCTTTTTACTGTTTGCTTATCGAACACGTAATTGCACATGCGCCCACTGCAAAATGAGTTTGCGTGGAGGATTGTCTGGCTCGTTTATGTCCTGCAAACAAAATTTGTGTATTTTTCCTTTTAAACGATTTTACGCAAATAATATTTTTTATCAGTAGACACACTAACCGCTGCCGGAAAAACTCGAAGAGAATGGTTTAAGTATTTTGATTTTTGACAATATTATGGGAATGTTAGTAGCTCAAATAAAGAAAGACCAAAGAAAAAACAATCTTGATTGTAACAGTAATTTTGTTGATATAATGTCACAGGGTAAAGCGTGAAATTATCTATGTATTATCGTAGCTACTTGGTAATGAATTTTCGTTTCACTAGCGTAGATTATTATTTTCATTACTTCTATCTTTATGTAACACTTTCATGTTCATTATTTCAATATCAGTATTTGAATCTGAATTTTGACTATTTTCAGTCCTCTGGAGACCATCCGTCTATAGACTACGGTGACTGCTGACCAGGCAGGCCGTATGCGTAAATAAGTGGTTAATTTAATATAAAAAATCGGTGCGTACTTACGCACGCGCGTGAGAAGTAACACTTCTTTGCACACTGCAAAGAAATGTTATTTGATTTTTTTTAATTTTTAAAATATTAAATGATTAAGAATAAAAATTAAGAATCTTATAATATTTAGTACAATTTATCGAGACTTTGACTGTAACACAAAATTCACAGGTTGACCTGTGACTTTTTTGTTACAGTCTTAAAATTTCACTCTCATCATTTTTTCATAACGCGCCTAAAGAAGTACCTATAACTTCAAAAAATTAATATTCATATTCAAGTTACTCTGTCTTCAAACCTTTCGAAATAATCTTTGACGTGTAATATCGGTGCTTACACTAGCTACGTGTAAATGTAGATTAAAACAATTTGCGTGTGATAGGCAATATTGGCGCTCGGCTCCACCATGCAGGTAAGATCGTAGCCGTGGGTA
The DNA here is from genome assembly GCA_955850985.1 of Elophila nymphaeata. NCBI lineage: Eukaryota > Metazoa > Arthropoda > Insecta > Lepidoptera > Crambidae > Elophila > Elophila nymphaeata. The sequence continues at coordinate 16,750,239 of OY039079.1, forward strand.
AGGAAATCTCAACGTTATTGGATTATTCGGGCCTGAGCCCCGTCACAGACTATCGGCCTCTATAATTGGCCTCTGTGGATATGAAATTGTTTACTCTTTGTCATTTTACTTAATTGAAGTATCGTTACCAAAAACGTAATACTTTAATTTTTGTTTGTACCTTGTCATAATTATAATTCATAAAAAATGTTGGCAGCTAATATTATACTGCAGAAGCGCCTTGCGTTGATATCATCATAACACCTTTTATAATTCGACTCACTGCTGGGACACAACGCCTTCCCTTGTCACTGAAGGAGGTTTAAACAGAAGACCACCACGCTTGACCAATGCGGATTGGTGGATGGAATATAAGGAGTTCAATATCCCTTTTTTGATCTATTAGTCGCTTTCTACGACAACCATTGGAAGATGATGCTATTCCACTATGCCGGCATCACATGGCGTTGATATGTCAGGGTACTAAGCTGGAAATCTACTTCTGAAGCTGACTGTCCTTACATTAAAAATGTTACTAAGCATTGATGCCTGGTTGTCATCACCTTTCGATTTTACTTATTATTTTTGTCATCAACTCTTTTCTCCCGAGTTCTGGTTGCAAAAACACTTGTTGAGAGACTCCATTTTAAACGCAATCTATCGTACAATTGTCGGTTACTTTAAGTACATTTTCACTTGATATTGTCGCAATGCGTAATCTATATGTGTCGCGATCGCCATTCATATAAAAGAAGAAGAACTCTTAGCGAGTTGGAACCTTCCATTCCAACTCGCTCCCTCTCGTGAGTTTCCAGTCACCAGATAAAGATATTTGCAAGTATGTCAATCCGTAAAATCCTTAGTAAGACTTTTCTAATATTTGATTACAATTTTAAATAATACATTCATGATATTTCACTCAGGACGATGCCCTCTTCAGATTGATCAAATAATTCAAGCCTCGATAGTTACTGTTATAGAACTCGGCAAATAACCTCCTAATTGAACGTCAAATATTAATTTAGAGCTACAATGATATAGCCGTGTTTGTTCGGCGTTTGTAGGAATAGGCTGTGATTTTTGGCGATGTTATATTACTTTGTTATCATTATTCGCCTGCCCTGCTACCAGCTGTATTTCATCATCATCCTCATATCAGCCGAGAGACGTCCACTGTTGGACATAAGCCAAGGATCTCCAAACCGAACGGTCCTGCGCTGCCCGCATCTAACGGCTTCCAGCAACCTTTATCAGATCATCGGTCCCTTGTGGGGGGCCTACCAACACTGCGTCTCCTGTTACGCGGCTGCAATTCAAGAACCTTTCCGCCCCAACGGCCGTCAGTTCTCCTAGCAATGTGCCCCGCCCACTGCCACTTAAGGTTCGCAATTCTTTGGCCTGTGTCAGTGACCTTGGTTCTCTTGCGGATCTCATCATTTCTGATATGAGTAGTTGTATTTGTGGTCAGCATTATATGTTCCTTCTTCCACTCTCCTCGATCAGCCGTCATCTCAACATTAACACCCTTCTTTGCCATATTATGTTTCACACAGTCTATCCATCTTTTTTGCGAATACATCGATTGTTATTTCAAAGTTAATTTAACAAAAGAGGATACCCTATCAATCTAGTAAATACAAGTTAAATACGGTTGTAACACAAAGTTAGAAAAATATTAGCTGTCAAAGTGGTGTCTGGCATACTACCACGTCAGTAAAATGGTAAAAATTTAGTCATATCAGTCGCAGAGGGTTAAGGTAAGTAGGAATGGAACGGTTGAGAAGGATATTATAAAGTAAGGAAAGGACAGGAATATTCCAGCGAAGAGGAATTGGTAACCAATTGATGATAATGATTATAATGTAATCCAAATATGAATCGAATACAAGCTCTGCTCAATCCTCTTTTAGGTTAATGAGAGTGATTGTATGAATGTAACATCGCAAACCATTTGCACGAATGCCTCTCTACCATTTAAGTTGAATAATGTGTCATTCTTCCACGATATCGGTTTCAATTTATAAAGTAAAGAGCAAATTAACACACGTGTCGTTAATGCACTGTAATTAGTTGAAACTGTTGCTATTCTGTTATCGTTCGCGTATTAACCGTTAAGTACTTACATAATATCGGTATCCGTGATGCAGTCTCGTTTTCAAGTCAGGAGAAATCTGCTAAAGTACGAGTATATCTTGATTTCTTATTTTAGTTTAAAGAAGCATTTTAAGCATATTTACAATTACGCTTATATGCCCAAAGGCGTTGAGCAGAGCCTTAGGTATCATTTGGTTACATATGAAGCTTCATCTGGCAGTATGGGCCATATGACACACCCTAAAATAGTAACAGGGTACCAGCTTGTCAGCAGGATTTCAATCCATAAAATCTTGAGTAAGATTTTTCTGACATGTGATTATATTTTCAACTAGGACAGACGTTAAGCTCTAAATTACTCAGCAATCCGGATATAGTATATATTTTAGACATTGTAGGCTGATAAATTAAAATTTATAAATAAATAATAAAGTGTACTGAAATGGAACGCGTATACGAGCGTCCTATCGCGGAATCGTACTAAATATATCTGCCGGTGCTTCATAGTGTGCTTAAAACCTACATCTAGGTTATAAGTTCCAGGATTGCTACTGGCTACACGAAGGACCCTGCACCCTGTACGGTACATCTATGGAATGCTAAGTAATCGAAAAATTATAGAACCAAATAAAGAGAGAGGGACAAAGAAATAAAGGAAAGAATAAAAAAATGACCCGTTTTCATGAAAACACGTCACAAAAAACACAATTGTACGATCCGCTTACACTTCAACACTTGCAACGCCCAATACAAACTGTTTCGCCGCTTGCATCAATTTATAACGACAATTAGTCAGTGGCGCGTGCGACAACGACACCTGACAAATCGCGGCGACTGCCGACTGTCGCGTGGGTGGCACTTGCACTATAAATAGCTTTGATTTTTCCCATGAACACTCATTGGTTGATCATTAATCCTAACCTGGTTACTTTGTTAGTGTCTTTTAGAGGGTACAGTCTGCTATAATGTTGTATCTGGGTTAGTTCCTCTTTATTATTATGTGGATAAAAAACATATATATTCTTTATTGCATTTAAAAATACATAGGATAAATTGACAATTACATAGTTTGCAATGGCGAACTTATATCTTAATTAGTGTAATAAAATGAATACGATAGGCGACGCAGATGCAAACAAGCGGTAATAAACAATACACAACAATAAAACCGTTGAAGAATATAAATAAGATCTAAACGTACATAAAATACATATAAATAATTACACAAAGTAATACAAAATAAATAAATACATACGATATATTTATACTAAGTCGATAAAAAGTATAACTAAGTAAACATGATGTTATAAGCTTGCACTGATTACGAGATGATTTGTGATAAATAGTAGTTCTTTAGTCTGGTCTTAAAATAATTTCATACTTCTTGTCATCAGGCGTGATTTCAATTACGTATATAATAATAGTTTTAACAGCATTATTGTGCTCAGACTAGTAATTATAAGATTTTTTTTTCTGTTCTATTTTTGCTGTCGGTGAGTAAGTTAGAGTGCCGAATATTGGTGACACTTTTTTATATGTCGTTTAGAAATTTCTAGAAAACGTCTCCATTCCATCTGATGGTAAGCAGAAGGTCCAAATACGAAGATAGCTAGTGCGAGAGATAAATTGCCGCGCTAGCCCTCACCTTGCCGACCTGCAAGTTGCTTCTTCACGCCTCTATTGAATGTAAGAAGGAGGAAACATGTATGCTTGCTGGCAGTGAATTCCATTGCTTGATTGTGCGCCATAGAAAATTTCTTAGTTCACTTCAGTGTTGTAAGATTCTATAGGCTGACTTACTTACTACAATACAAATAACTATTTTATTCTTTTAAAATGCTGCATTTTTGCCCTATATTATAGTAAATGTTTCATGTTATTACTTAAAATCCCAAAGGGGCTTAAGCAGAGCCTGATTTAACAATTGGTAACATCTGGTTGTAAGGTTCATTTAGCTCAAAATGAAATCTAAAAACCGGACAGATATTACACTGCAAATTTTCTCAATAGTCCGAATAATGTAATTCTTTATACGTAAAAATTTAATAACGAATTTCAACATCAAGCTTTCAATTTTAATTACTTATTCCTTGAAGGTAACTTACGAACTAAATATATATGATATCTACTGAATAGGTAATGTTATTAGTTTATTTAAGGAGTTCGTCACGACGCTGCGCCCTTTGCAGCGATTCAGATCAGGCCGAGTGGGCGCAATTTAAAATTTAATCACACAATGTAGGGACAGCAAGAACAGAATTAAGCGTAGAAAATTTAAGCACTGTATTTTAGTTAAAATATTTATGTGGCTATCCTTGATATAGGTGGACTGGTGTCAAAGTTTTGCGTAACTTGACTTGATGTGACCAGTGAGGTGTCGATGTGTGCGTTTCTCGAAAACATTATATGAGGAGGCTCCTAATCCATGCCGTGCTCGTGATTCGGTGAACTGCAAGGTTGCGGACGGTCCGAGCGTGTGGATAAGACCCGGGTTGGCAAACGCTGGTGTTTCAGACGACTGTTTTTTAGGTCCACCTACGGTTGAGCCTCGGTTCCTTCGATGGCGGGAGTGTCGGGATCGGAGTCACGGATCCTTCAGGACAGAGGATGGCTGGTATACCCAGTATCGAGCCTGTGTCAGCCCCACTACGCTGACTCGAACAGAGAACACTAATATTTCCACTTTGTGCACCAAGGTGATATCACCTTAGTGCACAAACCCATGAAGTAAACTGGTAGATAGTTCATTTGATAATATGTTTGACATTTAAAGTGCAAAGTAAATAAAGATAATTACATAATTTGACTAAAAAGAGAGAATACAGTTTGTATGCTGCTTAGATTTTCTTTAAGTATCGTTAAAAGTATTACTGGTAATTATTATTATAGTTTTTTAGACGATTTACATTAAAAGGAATCTTTTTACATCATAATGTAAAAACAGATATGTGGCTGTTATCTTCTTCTACATCAAAGTTTGTACAGAGTAAAAAAATACATCTACACTAAGTACATTATTAACAGCAAAATACCAATATCGCGATTTAACCTGTTAAACAATCATTAAATAATATTATTTTAATGCTTCATTCAAAATTTCATGTCAATCGGTCGATATTTTTTACTAAATGTGCTCTCCTGTAAAACTGCAATTTTGTAGATGTCTTTTTCTACTTTGCTGCCATCGATATACGAGTATAAAGTTGTAAATATAACAAAACGCAATGCGCTGTTGCTCGTAACTTCACTAGTGTTGGCGACACCTAGCGGTACTAAAACCATTCTTATAATCATCAGTAACTGAATTGGAGGCTCTAATTTATTGTTATCTAGCTTTTTAATACGGACTCAAATTATAATGATATAACATTTCTTCTAAGGCGTTTTAATTTACGTGCTATCTATACTTTCCTTACTAGTTAGTTATTACTCCTCATTATCCTCAAATAATCGTTGGAGTACGAGTAAATTTGATCACCGCGAAGATTACAGTCAAGCCCAGCGCCACTTAAAAACTTATTCGTTAAATTACTTATTTACTTAAAGAATAACAATTTTCTGAATTGCCAACGTGTCTCGGAATGTTCTGTAATGCAGGACAAATTCTGTCGTGAGTTAGAGGTCGGAAAATTTCGCTGAGATTTATGTCCATATATGTATTCAGTACGATACTGAATAAAGATTATTACTATTTTTATCTTTTTTTTTGGAAGAGTAAGTATAAGTTTTTAATAAATTGCTCACTAAAATTTTTGGCTTTAGTTAAAAAAATTAGAAAAGGTATATACTCGCACATGTCATGTATAAGTAAAATGTATGTATATAATGATAATTATATCGGAGATGGGAATAATGCAGTTGTAAAAATAACTAATACAATTTAATTACCTTATATTTTATTTTTTATAAAAAAGCTTTTCAAGTTTGAAGATATATATGTGATTCGAAAGCTCTTGGCATTACATGCGGGTACCGGGTCCATAGTATTGCAGAGAAAGGAGCCAGGTACAGTACCTGGGACCAAAATGTAACCTATATTTGGGTCCCATTTTGGTCATAAAGGTCCCCTTTTTGATGCATCAGTCCTCAACCTCCACTACCCTGGTCTCTCTTTGTGCCATATTTGAGTGCTGTTTTAGATACCCGTTTCAGTACCTACAGAACTTACAGAAAGGCTCTAATGGATTAATATTATGAACATGTCAAAGCCGTATCGTATAACACGCCGCTTACAAAACGGCGCGGCACACTGTAGTGTGTGAGAATTGTTAACCAAATAAAATTATTTGTTGATAAATTTTATTGCCTAGTTGATTCTATCATTGTTAATCGAATAGAGATCGGAGTTGAATTATTATTATACACCATGTTCCTGAGGTTATACATGAACTTCGGCATGTTATTCAGACTATTTAATTGATTAATTTTTACTATGGACACTTTTATGAATTGCAATTTCTTTAACATTTTTATTTTCATACAAACTAAATGCTTAGATGTCATTTATCTAATATGTATTACTCTTTACCTGGCAACGTCGCATTTGAAACTTTGGTGACTTTGGACTTTGGTCCACATGTCCACATAAACATTTTTTCAACACAACTTTTCTTGACGTTCTTTTCTTAAAATTCAGTTTGATTATGGAATAATTTTATTTTTGCGTTTACAAACGCGTAAATATAATACTAGAAAAATGCACTGAAAAAAAATCGACTTGCCTCAGGCGGGACTCGAACCCGCACCTTCCACAATCCGGGTTCGAGTCCCGCCTGAGGCAAGTCGATTTTTTTCAGTGCATTTTTCAGTTTGATTGTTTTGGTTGCACAAAGTGGCAACATCTCACAGATAAAAACTCTTTTTCACTGCACATCACAATTAAATTGGTTAAACTTAAATTACCAATAACTTAAAAACTATGCTACTTAAACTACTACTTGCTTTGTACGATATGTTCAACAAAAGCTATAGAAGTATTCTTCAAAGTTAATGTATATCCTCAGGAACACGGTGTATAGAGTCATCACTCTCACACACTACAATCCGCCGCGCCCGTTTTGTGATGGATACGGTGAGTTATACGATATGGTTGTGACATACCTATACATATAATTTAGGCCCGAACTGCTGAGATGGTTTTTAGTGAAACATCTGTCTTGGTGTTTCACTCAAAATCATCAAGCAAGACAGACTGAAGCAAATAGACAGACATCAAGCTTCTGTTTGTTTGTTTACTGAATGATCGTAATTTTTGGGTTTGGTTGCTCTTTTATGTAGGCGACATTCTGGCGACCCCTATTTGGAGGCACAGCATAGCCCATACTGCTAAATGTGCCTTTTGCGTAACGACATGCTATCTAAGGCTCTGCTCAACCCCTCTTGTGACTATAAGCGTGATCGTATCTATACTATAATATTATAAAGCTGACGAGTTTGTTTGTTTGTTTGGTTCAACGCGCTAATCTCAGGAACTACTGATTCAAATTGAACAAATATTTTTGTGTTGGATAGTTCATTTATCGAGGAAGGCTATATAATAAAAGACAATAACGCAAGCGAAACTGCAGGCGACCACTAGTGTATGAGTGTATGTATATAATTGCGTAATTATTACAACCAGTTTAATTATTGTACACAAACAAACTAAGAAGAAAATTACTTAACAATTTGTAATAGTTTAAAATGATTATCAGAGGTTCTAAATTTAATTAAAAAAGTAAGTGGCTGAGTCTTCGAGTAACCCATTGTAGCTAAAAAAAATATACTAATTAGAATTTTAGTTCTGCATTTATTTGCTTATTCGGTAAACATTACCGTTACTTTACGCGGTACAGATATAAAAATTACACTGATACAATTAAACTTGAGGTCTTTGACCGAGTAAGGCTGAGCCGAGTAATAAAGATAATAAGCCGTGTTATCTATAATCTGTTAGATTAAGCCACCGAGCTAAAATATTTGAAATACAAATCTTTTAAAACTATATTCCCAGTATTAAAAAAAAATCTAAAGGTAAGTTCTAGAGACGTTGACTTCACATCTTGTAGCTCAAATTAAGTATAAATTAGTAATAATAAGAAATAAAATATAAGTACTCTTTTGTGCGAAGCCGATATATTTTAAAGCTAGTATCACTCCTTCGAACAACGTTTAAGAAAATAATCACTACATAATATCGATTAACATAATTTTCATTTCATCGAATGTTCATTTGCGATAACAACATTTGCGCTATTGATCAAAAAGTATAATGTTCATTTGATGTATTGTTCAGGTGGTATAATTTTCATTTCATCGAATGTACAATTGAACAATAGGTTAGCGAGGAGCGAAGCGACGAGCGAGTTAGGTTGACATGAACACAGCGCACGAGCCGAGCGAGCGAAGCGAGCTTGCCGCGGAGGCGGCCGGCGAGTGCCAGAAGCGACTTTAGGGCGTTTTCACTGAATTATTACTGAACTGAATAATCGATACCATCTTTCGACTAAATCATTAGGTTAAATAAAATTAGTGCAGTTGACAATTCGGTGAATTGACATTATGTCAAAGAAATAATTATGCTAAATAAAATTCTACCAATTAAATATTCGGTCAAATGAATAATTATGCGAAATGACTTGATTGTAACTAAAATTAGCTGAAACGATTTTCGACTAAACGTTGTTATACCAATCAAGGGTGAACCTAGATTTAGTCCAACTTGGGAATCTGTGCAAGTTTCATCAAAATTGGCTCAGTAGTTTTTGGTGTAGAGAGTTATATCAGTCACCAAGAAAACGAGTCGATGGCTTAACAGCGTCATTCTAATAAAACGTGTCATTGTGCATGTTGTTTCAATGACAACTTATCTAAAAAAATATGGAGAGATAAAAAACATTAAACTGACTTCAAAACTGAAAAGGGAGAAATACCAAAATTTATCATGCTTTAAACGATCTAAAGTCAATATGTCAACAATTTTTTTTAAATCGGTGTTAGATTTAGTTTAAAATAAATAATTACATGAATAACTACTATAAGTTTATAGTATAAAAATAACCGACTGACCTCAAAAAAATGGTTGGCATATTGACCTTTAGATCGTTTAAAACATAATAATGTTATTTCTCCCTTTTCAATTTTGAAGTCCGTTTATTTTTGAAAAATATTTTTTTATATACTAAAGAAGTTAGACCAAAGAAGAAGCAAAGTTTTTGTATGTAAAAATATATAATGTTTTGTTCCTATGTTGTAAAATTCCACCACTCCACTTATCACGTAAAAATAAAAACAAAATAAAAAAATCCTTTTAAAATTTCATTAATTTAATAGGTATAGGAATAACGGGACCATTGCTTTGATTTGTCATATAAAACGAATAAAATCACTCTAAATCACATCTCAGTGTTTATTTCCAACAATATGATATACCCTCAGTTAAAATATAACAATACATCGCTACACTGCAGCAACAATTAACTTTCTTATACCATGTAAGAATCAGGATTTTATTACCGTTTATTAATAATCATTTCACCTAATTGTCCAAAAAATAATAAAAGATCCCAATAAACTATTGCCACAAGATAAGAAAAGCACAGAGGATGAGCTTTTTCATGCACAGCGGTCTCAAGTCCCAAAGTCCTTGAAAATCTAATATCAAAACATATAGAAGTGTTGTCACTTGTGCCCTGCCAACCCTATTCCCCTTCCATACACCGAGGAGTTCTGGCAACTTTATTCACCAACAGAAACACAACAACATAAAAAATGTGTGCGTGTACTAGTGTACACACGTAAGAAGTGAAACTTCTTTATGGCCTTACATAGACATGAACACAAAACAAGATGGCGCGTAACGGAAAAATGTGACGGTAAATTTTTTTCCAACGCCGATAAAGAAGTTTCACATCAAAAAAATATTGACTGTGTTTTTGTAAGGTTCGAGCGTCCGCTGTGACGTACCTCAACTAGGTAGGATAGGAGCAAAATAGGTCTCAATGCATCCGACCTGCATCAGAAGCTTGACTGCAATATATTTGTGGAGTTGGAGGAATCAAACATTTGGCACGCCTGAGCCGAGGTCCGAGGCAAACACAGACATTCCACTCCCTTCCGACTCGAACGACCTTTTCATGCGATGGAAAATTTTTTACGGACTGTACCGCACTGTGAGCTAGACTGTGCTGCGTGTGAGGGGCTCGCCCAGGAATACCCACTAAAAACTAGCGGTACTCCTACAGCACTTTATTGGGACGTTTTGTGTGTAGTAGTGTAAGCCTTGTGTGCGATTCGAACACTAATCGGTGTAGAGACATCCGGAGATGCTCGCCGACTAGAAATCATATAGAGGAAGAGGTTTTTGCATTACAGGCTAGAGAACCCACCAAGAGATCGTCGCCTTCTCAAAAACCAGGTGACGCTGAGAAAGCCATCTGCAGTTACTATATTACTTACTGCGTATTAGTCAGTAAAAAAAACGTCATTTTTGTATTCCTATATTTAATAAAACTTTTTCATCTGACTGTACAAACAGCCAAATACTATGATGGTATCCTAAAAGTCACTGAAATAAATATTAACATTAAAAAGTGACAATAAATTAAAAAGTGTCCTAATTATTGTGTCCGAATCGTCACTAATTTAATTTTTGTGTTGAAGTGGTGTATTTTTTGCTCTTAAATATTGGAGCATGTTTTTACTTACCTTTTGTATAAATTTTATTTGTGTCATTTCTGTATGCAAGGAGTATAATATCAACTAATTAAAAACCAATGGGCTTCACTGTACATGGTAAAAACGTTAACGATCAACTTTATTTCGTTTATTAATTGTGTTGAATGTTTTATGGTAGCAACGGATAATAAAAATTATGTTCAGTTGAATAGTACGCGTACGGTTTGTACGGACAACATCGCTTAAATATGCAACGGGTACAATTAATATGCAATGATTTTATTGATAAGACATGAATAGTGGCTTCTAGTATGGCTCGTTAATAGAAAATGTGTTTCGCTCGAGCTTCATTGCTTTTACAAATTGTATACGCTGTACATTTCGCATGAATTTAATTTCTTTCTGTAAGGAAAAATCACACAAGATAATACAAACAAATTATCAGAAAGATTAACGAAATTATTGAAAACAAACAAAGAACTGACAGAAATTTGTGCTTTCATGAAAAAAAAATATTTTTAAATGAAAAAAACCGCCTTCAATACTAAAAACAGAGAAAAGAAAAATTTTATGTTTAAAAAATCTAGATTTTTTTTGAGGTCGGTCCCAAAAACAAGTGAGTACGTTTATTCCAAAAACTGAGTTAGGCATCGGCCTTAAAAAAAATAGTTTTTTGGTTAATGGAAGATGGTTAAAAGAATCTTCAAAATCAGTACACCCAGTAAAGAGTTATGAGGTAACACACAGAAAGAAAAACACATACCGTTGAATTGAGAACCTCCTCTTTTTTTCAATTAAAAATAAACCTTACACTCGGAAGTCTAATAAAATATGATGTATTTGGAAAGCAGTTTGTATGATTCCGCATTTTAACGCCGTCGCCGGTTTGTGGCTCGCATTATGAAATGTGCCAAAGGCATAATGAAGGTGCATTAGGCATTATCTCTCCCACAAACATTTTACCCCGCTTGGTCATAAAATAACCCTGAATCTACTGATCACACTACTGAAAAATGGGTTATTCGACCAGTGGTCAAGATTTTTACAGTCCGTAGTCACCTACGAAATTGCGGAGTTATGCCGAGGCATTTTGTGAAATGGGGAATCATACAAATCGCCTGCAAGATATAGGTACATAACAACAAGTTAAGAGTAAGAAAAAGAAAGGTCCTCGAATGGGGACGGTATACCGGGAAACGCAGCGTTGGAAGGCTCTCTACAAGGTTGACCGGCGATCTGGTTAGAGCCACGGGAAGCCGCTGGATGCGGGCAGCGCAGGACAGATCGGTTTGAAGATCCTTGGCCTATGTTCAACAGTGGGCGTCTCGGCTGAAATTATGAAGGGTAACATAACAAACTAAGAGTAGCAGAATCTATGTGTGGATATACACGAGTTAGTAAAGATAATTTATAAAAACTTACTGGACGCTCAATTACCCAAAAGCTTAATGTTAGCAAAGCCGCAATGATATCTTCATCCCTATTTATTAGACAATTCTGTGACAAAGGTAAAAATTTAAATATTTATTCGTTCCCCGGATAAAGATAGATTTCCGTTGGCCATTTTCTACACGCTCCATCGACTTAAATAAGATGAATTGAGCCCGAACGATTTATATCAATTCGTCGAATCCCTTCCTTTGATCAAAAAACTATTAGCTATAGTTCGAAGATTAATAAATTGCGTCTTTTCTGGTTTGGCTTTACGATGTCGTTAAGGTTTAATATTATTAAAAGGTACTTGAGGTACTTAACTGAAGCCATAAGTATTAAATTCAAGATGGGTTCTTAAAATTCAATAAAGGTTTTAATCAATAATAATCGTATTAAAACTGTCTGTGCGGCATTACATTAATCATGTGCCCCATGTAGAACTCTCTGTCAAGAGATAGGACGGGTGTATTATCTAATTCTTTTCTTTTATTCATGCCTAGTAATTTGTTTTATTTTATTAGGTAGGCAGACAAGCATATGGCCTGCCTGGTGGTATGCTGTCACTGTAGTCTATAGACGCACAGTATATCAAGAACAGTAGTACGTCTTCATACAAACTGGCCGCTATCCATTACAATGTGTGTGTGCGTACTCGGCGCTGTGTACGCACGCACTGTGACGCACACGTGACATAAAAATATGGGCGCATAAGGGGTCTTGCCGTCTCGGTGTGATCGCGCGTTTTTATGTTATTGCACATTCGCTCGCCGCTCGTTCCCGTCCGGCACATTTACGATAGCCGCAGAGTAGGCTAATAACTCGCCGACAGCCCGCAGATGAGCTACTGTTCTTGATATACTGTGATAAACGCTTACAACACTTACGTCGTGCTCGCGTGCTGCCAAGCCTAGTCCCCTTGCCTACCCCTGAAGCTCTAGCAACCTATGGGCTTCTGTAAAGTGGGGTACCACCCCAGTTCGAGCCAAGGATACACTAGGGGACAAATGTCCTACGACATGTATCGGCGACATGTCAAGCGAAGCCGGCCGATTTCGCCTGACATATCTGACGACATCGCGCGACTTATGTCAGCGACGTCAGGCGAAGTTGCCGTGTCGCGCGATGTTGCCAGATATGTCGCGCGAAGTCCGGCAACGTCGCGCTACTTCACCCGACGTCGCTGGCGACACGTGTCGCAGGACATTTGTCCCCTAATGTATCCTTGGCTAATGCAAAAATAAAAATCGGACGTGGTCTCCCCTTGACTTTCTCGTACACCGGAAACTACTCAAAATTCGATAAAACCCTTAAATTTTGATGTCATACATACATGTTAAATTTTGGTCACCCATCCGAGTAGCGACCGCGCACTTGGTTGCTTAGCTTTCGTGATCGACGACTAAAAAGTTGATATAAATCTTATATTTTGATGTCATACCCGCATGTTAAAGGTTGCAATAAGTTAAAGCATACTCGAGTTATCGTGCTAACGCACAGACACACAGACATAATTCCAAAAATGGTATTTTTGGACTCAGGGAGGTCTAAAACGTGTAAATCCGTCAAAATCTCGAGGTCGAATTTTTTGGCGATTACAAGACTATACTACTTATACGAGAAAGTAAAAATAATGGACAAAATTAGACACAATTTTGATTTTGTTTTTGGAGCTACAAGATATTGCTAACATTTTCGCTCCAACCAAAATCGAGGCGGCACTAAATCTAAGGTTGTAGTCCCTCAATATTATAGGCATTATGCCTTTTAAGTGCATTTGGCCTTAGTTGGCTTGGCTGGGATCAGGGAGTGCAAAATGCTGTTTAGGTCCGAACAAAATAGCGAGACGCAGCGGGGCGCGCTGCCACGCTCCAAGCACTTTGGCAAATGCCTATAGTATCCGGATTTGTTCGCGTGGCCCGGATAAAAATAAACCAGTTACACCGTGGTGTAATGTTACGCGAAATTAAACAATTAAACCGAAGGGACGAGTAGGCCTTAGTCAACCACGCTGGCCAAGTGCTGGTTTCTCAACTTCACAACCTAAGAATTTCTTCATAGGTGTGTGCAGGTTTCCTCACGATGCTTTCCGTTACCGTAAAAGCTTCGAGTAAACGTAAATATGAATTCAAAATTTTAAAACACATTGGCTTGTAGCGGGAATCGAACAGGTGCCTCCTGGGTGGGACACAACGCCCTTACGCATTACGTCACCGAATCTCCCTTAACACAGTGTTTTGCCTATTCTGTATAATTCGGGCCGTAGTCACGACAATACCAGCGAGTACGTACCTACGTACATCGTAGTTGTGTATGTCAAATTTGGCGAAAGTCACATGCTTGCTCACCACATTCGTGGTACAAAAAATCATTGGAAATAATTGCAATGAAAAAGTAAATTTGTATACTTCTAATGCCATTTATCAATCAGCGAGAGAATCAACATCACTCACCAACTCATAGTTTCATTGATACATTTTTTTTATATTACGATATGGCAAAGTTGCAGCACACCTGGTGTTAAGTGGTGTACTCTGTGTGCGTCACGGCCACGACATTGCGGAAAACATGCGTTTTAAATGGGTATGCCGGGTTTAGCCGAGGACTCTTACATAACCTTGGGGTGGCCCCACTTGTCCCTTGGTAGCTATAAAACCTTTACCGATGAAAAAAGGTGGATGTTGGAAATTGTGAAAAGCTGAAAATAAAACTTTCTTCTTCTTTGCTCTCAGTGACAATGTAATATGAAAAAGTAACAAAATACACTCGTAAAAAACCATATAAAATAATAGACAATATAAAAGAGTATATAATGTATATTGCCAGCTTAGCATAGTCAACATGGTCCCCCCGGTGTGGCAACACAAAAAACTTAGGAGTGACTATGCTAAGTTGGTAGGAAGAATTAAACGTATCAAGTATCTATAATTAAATTACACAAGATAGGCAAGATAAACGTACTAAAGCTATGCAACTGGACTCCTTAATTTGGGTTGAAGGGGAGTGTAAAAAGATAAAAAAGAACCCAGAGCGAGGACGGCGGGGGTAGAATAGAACCCGGAGGATGGCAGTAGTAGTCCTTGTAGAGTCGTAGCTTGGCTAAAGACATCCAAATTTGTACGTGCATGATCGTAGCTTGACCGCAGATATACAAAATCGTGCGTGCGCCAGTGCTTGGAGGAAAAATGTGCTTCGGGTTGTGCGGTAAATATTGAAACTCGTAGAAAAACTTCGACACGCAGACTCAGGAAAGCCAAGAAAAACAGATATCAAAAAATACTCATAAATAATGTAAAAAGGTTGACTTAGCGTAGTCAACATGGTCGCCCCCGTGTGGCAACACCAAGATAAGGGAGTGACTACACTAAGTCAATAAAACGAGCTTGCGGGTTGGCCTACGTAGAAAACCAGTACTAGTGGCAACTTCGGCGACACGCACTACGCCATCGCGACCAGGGAATAGCGTGACTACCCGACCACGGGGCCATGCGCCTCGGGGTAAATTGCCGTCGGCGACCAATACTAAATCCCCGATTTTAAATGTGTGTGTCCCCGCAGCTGTCCCTGAAGGTCGAGGCCTCAACTCCGGCAAGTACTCCTTTACCCAGCGTGCCCAGAAGTGATCCGCCAAGCGTAGCCCTTTCTTCCACTTGACCCGGCGAACCAAATCCACATCGAACAAAACCCACCCGAGGGAAGTCATAGCGGCCACCGGTTGAGTGCGAGAACCGCGACGCACCTCGTGGGGTAACAAAAGATGCCAATTATCTACACCTATCAAAAGTGATGGTTTAGCGTCGTCATAGCTCAGAAGCTCGGCAATGTCCGAAATGTAGTCTAGAGCCTGAATGTCAAACGGACTCCCCCATCGCGACCAGGGAATAGCGTGACTACCCGACCACGGGGCCATGCGCCTCGGGGTAAATTGCCGTCGGCGACCAATACTAAATCCCCGATTTTAAATGTGTGTGTCCCCGCAGCTGTCCCTGAAGGTCGAGGCCTCAACTCCGGCAAGTACTCCTTTACCCAGCGTGCCCAGAAGTGATCCGCCAAGCGTAGCCCTTTCTTCCACTTGACCCGGCGAACCAAATCCACATCCTCCGCCGCTGCGAGAACGTTGTAGGGCGACGATGTTCCCAGTATAAAATGCGAAGGTGTGACGGCTTCCTCCGAACCTGGCTCGACAGACACGTGCGTAAGTGGCCGAGAGTTGACAATCGCCTCAGCTTCCAAGAGTAGCGTGTTGAAAACCTCTTCACAGGGAGAGCGCTCTCTTAATGTAGCAAAAAGAGCCGTCTTAACACTCCTCACGAGTCTCTCCCAACATCCGCCCATGAAAGGGGCCGACGGCGGAATAAACTTCCACTTGATCCACTTGTTGCACGCGTACTCGGCTACAGGCTCACCATCCCACTTCTGACACCACTTTGTTGGAAATTGTGAAAAGCTGAAAATAAAACTTTCTTCTTCTTTGCTCTCAGTGACAATGTAATATGAAAAAGTAACAAAATACACTCGTAAAAAACCATATAAAATAATAGACAATATAAAAGAGTATATAATGTATATTGCCAGCTTAGCATAGTCAACAGTGGAGTTGAGCGTTAATGCATTATATAGGGCCAATTTAAACTTTGGTTCAACCATTCCAGGACCTTCTGGCAGCTCCCCTATCTGCAACACGATGGACCGCCCCGAACTGTGAATCCATACAAACTTTTTGTTACGGTAAAAAATCGTTACAGTGCAAATGCGGCGTTGTAAATCTTACAGGATTCGGTAATTCTCTGCCTTTGTGTTCCTCTCTATTGCTGGGCGAGATCAAACCCTATTTCATGATAGACTATGTGCTTTTTCCCCTATCTTTTTTTGCTGTTTGGTTGTCAGATAAGCATACGACCTGCCTGATGGTAAGCAGTCACCGTAGACTACAGACGCTCGCAACATTGACGTAACACTTCTGCGCTGCTAATCCTAGGATTGGTACAATATGTCCCATATCGCTATGGGTTTTACGGCCTACAGCCTGTCTGAGACCAACCCTTCTTGGCAATGTTATTGTTAATTTATTTACCACCCCACGAGTGACCCCTTAGTGCGATGTTCTGCAAGAATTTTTCACATTCGGTTAAGATACCTACGGGAGGATGCATGAGGACAATGAAGGGCAAATAAGCAAGGGGCAGTCAAAAAAACTGGCTGCTACATACAGGTATATATTATACAGTTAGAATTTACTTTTATTACCATGGTATTATACTCGTATACCAACAGTTAATTACAAATCATGATATACCTGTCACCTGTTATTTATAATTTATTTCAAAAACACAACTCTAAAGCAGGCTTTCTTCGTATACATTTCAAAGAGTTCGTTAACCTTATTAGTGGAGCATTAATCAGATAAAACCAACGCGGTTAATTACTCTCATTTTGAGTGTTTAAAATTTGGCGGATTCAGTCTTTAATGCAATAAATAGCTTGATAAATATTTACGTGAGGAATGCCTCGAATAAGCGCTGTTCACACCTTCCGAACGACACGGCGTAAATCGGATGATTCTGATGAAAAAGTGTAAATTACGACATAATTTAGATAATTTATATTAAAGAGGGCAAACATCGTGGGCTATCATAATGCATGTATTTAAAGTTTTTTATTATTAATTAATGGCGCTGGGTCGCATTAACCGTAAGTACACATTTTGCCAATGTCAAGTGAAAATGTAACTAAAGTAGGTAAATAATTGTACGGTTGATTTGGGTTAAAAATGGAGTGTCTTAACACGTGTTTTTACAACAAGAACTCGGGAGAAACTCGTATTTAAAGTTGTGTAATGAAAAGAAAATATTTTATTTATGTTATATATGCAGTTATACTAGGTGGTAGACCCATATGTAGGGTCGTCTGGGTAGGTACCACCGCCATTCTTATTTCTGCCGTGAAGCAGTTCGCTGTGTTTCGGATTGAAGGGAAAGGTAGCCAGTGTAATTACTGGGCATGGAGGGCATATCATCTTAGTCCCCAGGATGGCAAACGCACTTGCGGTGTTAAGTGATTTACACTTAATATTGCAAGTGTCTATAGGCGGCGGTGACCACTTAACATCAGGTGGGCCGCAAGCTTGTTTGCCATCTCGTAACATAAAAAAAAAAAAGTTATTTCAGCTTTAACCTTTTTAATTCACTTTTAAGCGTTCTAAGCATTCTGATCACGTATGAAATTTGTTCTCCTAATTTCGCTATGTCTATTGTGTTTATAAGCTGTTGGTCTTCGATAAAATAAATAAATAAAAGTATCGGTTTTATAAATTCGTATTCAGTGGATGTCTAAAATATCAATGATGACAATCACACGCCATGCTCGTCTCTTCGGAATTACGACTTAAATGCCGATATCTATCATATGTTGTTCACGTTGTCCATAGGTAAAAGAAGTCTATTATTGCATTTGTGTCTACTTTTTAATTGCAATGTCTTCATGCTTCACATACATACGTAATAGATACCCAAGATCAGGCTCATAGCTCCAAGAGAAGTTGAGTAGAGCCTTAAGTACCATTTCGTTACACATAAAGCTACATCTGGCCATATGGGTCATCTAGTGCCTCCAAATACTGACGTTACCAGCTTGTCGCCCACATAAAAGGGGCACGAAACCAGAAAAATTGCAATCCTTCAGTAATGAGCAAACAAACAAAAGCCAACTACCAGGACAAAATTAAATGCACATACACTCAAAATTATCCCAGCAGTTCGGGACATTGCTTCAGACACGCAAATAAACTCATTAATGTACCATTCACTTACTGCGGTCAAAAGCATTTGTGTAGTATGTAATACGTTCAAAGTATATCGAGAAGATTACATTTTAAAATGGCATGCTTTGTTGACGCTGATCGGACAGCGAACGACCCAGTACATAGTTAGGGTGCAGTTAAAAGCCCCTTTAATAAGCACACATTCCGATCCGAAATCGGAAGGTGTGCAGAGTGCTTCAGCTCGTCTTGGACAAGGCACTCCTGCGCAGTAAGTGAAATTGCATGTTGCGCTGTCGAATAGAACTATTTTATTGCGGTTTTTGTTTAAACAAGAATTTGAATTTAAGCGCGCTTTCAAAAATGTCGTAAGCTAAACCGCTTTTAGCAGCAATTACTTAAGTCGAATTATTGTAATGGTTTGGCTTCTCCTTTCGTTTTTTAATGCCGACACGCTGCGTTGTTTGCATACATAAAGTCTTATACATATGAAAAGGCCTCCGCTTTGGCTTGTCTAGAACTTCCGTAAATTCTCAAGCCACTACTCTGTAAGACGACGTCCGTATATTCGGATCTATCCGTCTCTTTCAGTCATATCTTAAATTTAAATATTAATAGTGAATGAGTGCGATGGTTATAGCCGAACATACGGGAATCGATTATCAGAGTAGGTAGACCTTCTGGAATGCGTGTCTAAAACGGCTCTCGCGCAATCCTAGCAAGTTTCGATGGGCAGAGAAATGAGCAAGAGTGGTGGAGGAAAGCATTGATGATACCCCTTAAATGTAAATCATTTCATGGGATGATGACAAATAACAAAAATTAATAATATTTTCGCAACAGAAACAACTTCCAAGTAATAGATAATAATAACAGAAAAGAAAAAGGTAAACTCTAAAGAAACTATGATCAGTTCGACAAAATTTGTCGAAAATTTTGTTTATCGATAGTTCCGTCATTCTGTGCTCTCACTGCAGGTGGAATTATTGTTACGGTGTCACAGCTATTAATAAGATTGAAAAATGTATGTATCTGTACCTATGTATCTGGCACGTGTACGTGTCGTGTATACACACACATACATGTACTAGGCCTTTATAATCAAGAAAAAAAACAAATAAGTAAATCATCAATACAAATAGTTCCTAACTCAAGTTCTCATCATACAAAATAAGCAGACCAACAACGGTCACAAATTAAACTTTTGCGTAAATTATTTTTCCTGTGACGTCGTTACCGTCCCTAAGGCTGTCACACGGTACGTGAAATATCTAATAACAGTTCCCTTTGAGCGTCGCGCGTGTCTACCCGATGCAATAAACACGACGCACAGTGCACGGGCAATATTGCCGGTAATGAGCTAGACTATTCCACTACACAAATTCCTGATTTATTATTGAATTTTGCATAGAATTCGGTACATGCTTTGAATATGTTTGAGAAGCTGTTATATTAACGCACGTAAATTAAATTTAAGACCTCTTGTACAGTGTGCTCCTTTTTTGTAACGATGGGAAATACATTTACGGACCATATCGCACGCTGGCTGGGTGTACGGCGTGTGCGGGGCTCACTGGCGCGGACCAGCATCGGTCTTACTCCGATAAAACCCACTGGTGCCCTTCTAAGCCCTTATGGGGGCGCTTTGGTATCGGCGCACATAGTCTGCGCCATGTCACCAAAACGCCTCCCAGCCGGCCGGTTCAACAGTAGACCGGGCGATGTATAGTGTGCTCCTACATGAGAGAAATTATAAATGCATGAGCAGTTTTGGCCATAGCGCTACTTCTACGCTTCTTCCATTTCTCCACATCGCAGCGTACATGAACATATAACCGAACCATTAGAGTTACTCTTAAGTACTTCTCTTCCATCTGAATCCTCTAGGTAGTCTAGACGACAGAGAGGCGCTCGCGTGGGAGAGACCAGTTCACCAAGTCCAAATCTAATGGACTAAATAATGTCCTCGTCTTGTTAAAAAATCTGTGGCAAAGGACATCTACGGCCTACAGCACTGTCAGTCAAAAAGCTACTACGTTGATCTTTGGGAGGATTGTGCGAGTAAGAAGAAATATCAACCAAGACCAACGGCTTTAACATGCCTTCCAAAGCATAAAGCTACTCGATTGTTCGAGCTACAAGCTGAACACTGACTTTTGCGGATTCATGGTAACCAGCTCTAGAGAGTCAACAACTTTCTTCCGCGGAACAGCAGCTACGTGCACCTTTTTTTTACTATTTTTGTAGGATTTCTCTGATGACCTTCTCTGCGTCACCGGGGTTTTTTGGTGAAGGCGAGGACCTAGGTGGGTCCTCTAGCCTGTAATATGAATCACATCAGAGAGGATTCCTGACCGGTGAGCATCTCCCTCGGGGGAGTCTCTGCACCGATTAGGGTCTCTAGGGCTACGTGCACAGTCGGCAACTTACGTCTATGAGACATATACAAAAACTATCGATGCACAGATGGATCAACGTATGTTCTATTCTATTCTATTCCTAATTAATGGCGTCGCGTTGCATTAAGCGTACGCATTTTGCCAATGTCAAGTGAAAATAAAGTAACAAAAATTGTACGGTTGATTTAATTTAAAAACTGAGTCTCTCAACACGTGTTTTTACAACAAGAACTCGGGAGAAACTATATTCCTAATTGTATATCGGATTTACCAAGGTGACATTTGTCGTCGTCTTATTGTTATGCGGTTAAACTGGCAGAGATTTATGGAATAAGAATTTTATGAGTCGAGTTAAACTACTGAGAGAGAGTTGAACCACTTTTTTTAAATATAGCTCAGTTGAATGTTTTCGGAATTTAGAATCATGTTTTTCTAAAACATTTTATATCTGGCATTGCAACACAAAGCGGAAAGACCAAGCCGTCTCACGTGAAGGTTGAAGGTACACCCCAAAACACTTCAATCTATTTTTAAATTCCGTTTCTATTCAGAGTTGTTACAAATTTGAGTCACGTAGAGCCCGGTCGCCGGTAACATCTGTCAGAGAGAGCTGTTTTAAAACTGATATGTCGGTGCAACCAAGAAATGTATAACTTTTTTTATTGTTACAAGTTTATTGTTCTTGGCTTCCGTAACGTCCTACCGTTAAAGTTCACTGTGGACGATTGAATAAAAACTCTTTGGAAAATTACACAAGTGGCTGAAAGTGAGCGATTAGTGTCGAATTGGTTCGCGTGTTTCGATACCTCTCAATAACTCTTTTAAGTTTACAAAACCTACTAATTTCAGCTTTATTTCAAGTGAATAAATACGATATTTTGACAAGACTCTTTAAATCAGTAATATTAAATTACAAGTGAATGTAAAAATTACGGAGTTTGCCGAAAATATTTTTTTGTCGTATTATGGGATTTCATTCAGTATCACTTTAAAAACAATTAGCCTATACATTTTCCGATGAACAATATATGTTAAAATTTATTTTGCTATTGTTTCTTCTATGTCATGAAAATACTAAGTTTTCACTCTGGATCACTTTGCACTCTGTTTGGTTGGTAATAGGACTTGCCTTAAGTCATCATGGCTAGGTATAACTATTTAAGTTTGTCGCCATAATTATCGTTCCAAGATGATTAATGATTAGTAATAAGCCAGTCTGTAGAAAATTCTGGATGAATTTCGCATCCACTTTCTGCCTTGTTTGAACTAAAGACCAGATGAGATGAAGGCCAAGAGTTTCATAGATTATAACCAAAACTTAAACATTGCTAGAAACTACTCGCACTGAAATGTAAAATTTTGTAAGTAACAAAAAAGTGGAGAATGATAAAAATCTTTAATTCGATATTCCCAAGGCATTCTTTACAATGCAAACTGCACGTACATGTCACGTCATGTCAGATAGGTTTCAATCTACTAGCGCTATAACATGTCCGACCTAGCGCTACTGAATGCGACAACACACAAACGACGAGACACCCGCTGAGACACTTGAAGACGTGCAGTTCTTAGACAAGGTCTCATGTTTCCCGCCTTTTACCCTGAGTGGATGTTTGTATCAAATTCTCCATTGTGTTCTTTGAGTTATTTAGAACAATTTTCTGGAGTGATGTTTGACACAAGTGGTGTTTTGATTTTTTTATAAAGAGGTCTAGCCAATTACTCAATCACATCAATTTTAAACCTTATGGTTATAGCAACAGTGATTGCTACATTGTCAAGTATTTGTTATCAAATTTTGCTTTGTCTGTCCAGGATGTGAAGAGACGAGATTGCTGCAGGGGTTTTTTAACTCCAACGGCTCGGGTTTTCCTTCAACTCAGTTTAGTATTGAGTAATCGCAATGACATTGAACTTGCAGTGTTCTTTTATGAAGACTTGTACTTAGCGTTGGAATGAAATTAGGCACATGTTGATGAATTTTTGTATCAAAACAGGCTGTAACTGACAGAAATGAAAACTTAGTATTCATTATGTGGTTCACATTCGCACGCAGCGTTTTGCTTCGGAGGATAAGGAGTGGAACTCTTTTCCGAGGTCTCTTTTCCCGGATCAGTATATACCTAATCTGGACATCTTTGAAGACAGAGTGAACAAGAACTTTCTAGGCGAGCATGTTTGCCTTAGGCCTCATCATCGCTTTCCATCAGGCATGATTGTAATCAAAACGCCCAGCCTATTCAATATAATATCCATAGATTCACTGCGCGGGTGCAGGGTCCATCATGTTGCAGAGAGGGGAAATACAATTAGGATTTAAAACAAGCTCTATCTAGAGGGATAAATTGTGCTGTATTTGGTGTGTACCAAATATAGCACAATTTACCCCTCTAGATAACCTCAGGGTCTCAGACCGTGAGTCGAGGTATTAAAAGTACTGAGGTGTCAATTAATTTAAGTACTTAATCTTGGATCTTTTTTTTGCCCGAACTTCTAAGGCAATTTTGAGTAACATGTGTCCTGATCGTTGGGTTATGTTGGTTTATTTACAAAAGAATTGTTAATTTTCGGGTTTGGTGCCTCTTTTGTGTATGCAACCTGTCACTATTTTGGCGTACTGTATGACCCATACTGCCAAACCTGGCTTTGTGTGTAACCGAATGTCACTTGAAACTCTGGTCGACCTCTTTTGGGATTTTGAGCGTCATTATAAGTATTTATGTAGTCTTGGATTAGGCGATGCTACTATCAAATGGATGAAGAACTAGCAAAAGCAACTCCGGACGAAGAATGCTATCATCATTTTGAAACAATGATTAGATATGTAAGGCATGCACCTGATGCTTCCAAACCATTTATCTGGTATCGCTGAACCAACAAACAAAGGACGATGTTCCTATTACGCGTATTTTAGTGATCATTAAATCCTAACAAAAAGCTAATGGTAAGACCACCCAAGCCGACCCGTCAACCTCATGTAGCACATCGTAAATTGACAAAGCTGGTCCTCTGCCTAAACGCTTCCCGGAATAACTGACCGACATGCATTTCAAAAACATTTTTTTGCGAAAACGAAACGTAGAAAGTAATACCTAAGGGAACCATCATGAATTTTTTCCCCGAAACAAATGAATTTAAATTCCTCTCCCTACTTACAATCGCGTGTGGTCTAATTGTGAATACGATACAATAGTTATAACGTTTTTCCTTGAAGGGGAAAAATTCTTACATTTTCCTGTGAAAATGGAAAAGTGTTACAGCTAAGGGAAACTTCGAGACATGTTAAGTAGCGATAGCCTACTTCTCAACGCTATAACGCTCTGCATTTTATGCAGTGAAACTATTTATTTTATGTTTTCATAACAGTTATTCTGCAGTACGTACTTTTAAGACCATGCTAAGTAATTTTCGGTCACGCGATTTTCCTTGTAGACTGTTATTTGCGGACAAACCTTATAATTCTTGAGCCGTATTAAAGTTTGTAACTATAAATTTCATTAACAATGTAGGCTTGAACAGGTAGAGTTCGAAAACTTGTTTATTTAAGTAATTACGCCGTTCACCATTCAATTTTATACTTTGTTCCTATTGGACAATATTTTATCTACTGTCAAAATCGTTCAAACAAATCTCACATTCTTAATATTTAAAATTATAATCGCACGATGGTAAGAACTTTTTATTAAATGACAAGCAAATTTCGTTTGACAAATTAAGTGCGATAATAGATTATGATTAATTAATATTTTATTACACATTTACAATTATAATTAATTGCATGTATTTGGTCTAAAATCAATATCTAAATTGACATGTCTATCTTAAAATTACTATTATTTCTACTAAGTTATCGCACAAGTGCGAAGTATTTTGCAAAGTAAAACGGGTTTTAGCTAAAATTAAAACGATTCCTTCAAAGTAACAAGATTAATGCGCAAGATAGCTACTAACTGGTCACATAACACCCAATTAGAGAAAAATTTGTTATTCAGATATAATGTGAATGACTTGATAAGTATTATAAGAGCGGTATTAAATCATGGATGGAGAAATAATTTAGTAAATATACGTTCAATACAGTAGCTCATCGCTATTATAAATTTCTAAGATTCTAGAAGCTCTTGTGTTCTCCAAAATTTCATTGTGTGCCTACTTTTTGATGTTAGCTGCAAATGGCCTTTATAGGGTATCTTGGGTGGGTTTTCCATAGAAGGTGTCTAGTCGACATATCTCTCCCGCTAGGGAGTATCATTGTTGTACACGTGTGCCTCCTCTTACAATCCTTTTTTTACGTTGGGAAATGCGTTATGCATACGTCACCCTGGGGTGGTGTGAACGTTAAGTAGAGAGCTACAGAATGCAGGGCCTACCCACTAAAGCCCAACGATGTCACTCACACGCACCTTGGCGCGAAAACACCAACGGCTACCAACTGTTTTCCTTCGTCGAGCGAGAATAACGCGTTGGCCACGGATGTGTCGCTGCCTGACTGGACGATGGGAACTCTTGTGGGAAATTCCATGACTCCTTACAATCCTGGATCAATCACAATAGGCACGTAAAACAATCCATTGTGCATCATACATTGGTTTATCTATCAAATATTTTATGAGTAATAAGGATCATTAATATCATCTATCTACACTACATAGTTTGGAAATTCAAAAATTATGTATAAATAAAATTTTTCTAATGTTAACTTCAGAAAAAATCAAATTGTAACTCGATAGTCCGCTTCCAGTGCTTTTAACGCGACCCCATATTTTATTTAAATCATTTTTTATTATTTATACACTTGACCCTTCATCATGATTGTATAAAGCGTCTCAAAGAAACAATTTCATGTATTACTAAGCACAATATGGTTCGGAACAATGAGCCATAAACATTCGTGGTATCAACGCATAATGCAATCCTGGACGATGAAATAAGGCTTTATTTATTTCAATTATGGGTATAATACTCGTATACTGCACTGTTGGACACGACTTGATAAAAATACTGATTTGAATGGACGAAATAATAATATGTATTCGATCGAGTGAAATTTAATGACGTTGGCTCGTTTATGCATTGAAAATTTTATTTCAAATCAAATGTTCGCTTAGACTCGTGGTTATATTCATTCGATCAAAACCACATCACAAAAGATGAAAACACAGATAGTTACAAGTAATAAAAAAAACTATTTTCGATAAGTTAAATTAATAACTGAACATACTGCACTGGTAGGAGTAAGTGAAAAACAAGTAAAATTATAAGTTATTTCGCTTTCTGGTCATCAATTCGAACCTTATAATTTTGTCGAAAATTCACACATAATAGCGCCCCGAACTCGTATATCGCATCACCTCTCAAACATGAAAAGTTAACAAGTTTAAAAATTCAAGGAATTCTCAGGCAATAAACAAAACATTTTTGAATTATTCCCGGCGATCTCATCCCGTCGCCATGTCACGGAAGCGTTCAATTATTAATATCACGGGAGGTGCGCTAAGGCAGTTGTTACATGAATAATAAAATACTAGAATACACCGTGAAACAGTAAAGAAACTACATAGTGAAAACATTCCAGAGTACGACTTGTGTGTGCGAGTATCACCAGCTTCTTTTAACTGACTTCAAAAAAAGGAGGAGGTTATAAATTCGTCTTAATCTTTCTTTTATGTATGTTCCCCGATTACCCAAAGATACCTGGACCGATTTGGAAAATTCGTTCATTTGAACGGGTATACTACCCATGTGGTCCCATGAAAAATCCCAAAAAAATTACTATAAATCGGTTCAGTATTTTTTTTTTTGAATCGTCAAAATTTGCAGTCGCAGTTAGCATTTTTCCAACTTCATGCGTCGATATATTCAAAAGTTGTTAGCAAATTTCATTGATTCTTTTTTTTATCTTAAAGATCAAAGTCTCGAGATAGTTTCCTGAAAAATGTACGGTGTTAGGACCTGTACTTTTTTTATTCTGAAAAATAACAAGCAAAATCTTGTCTTAACTTTAATCGTTGATAACTTTGAGTTGTAAATTAATATAAATAACTACCCAACGCACATATTTCACACTTACACCACTAACGAGCAAGGAACAAATTATTTTGAAATAAAAAACCACTTTCAAAAATATTTATCACAACAAGTAAGATATATTGAGTAAAATAATATAAATAACTACCTACCGCATATATTTCATACTTACACCACTAACAAGCAAGAAATAAATTATTTTGAAACAAAAAATCCGCCTTCAAAACATACTTAGCAGCCCGTTAATATTTTCTGAAGAAACTAGATTACTATTCCCAAATTGTACTACTCATTCACTTTCAACTGCGCCAACAGTAAGTGCACAATGGCGATATGAAAGCAACACTGTATCTTTATACGCGTTGACAATGTGCATTGTGCTTTACGAAGGCGTATCTCGCGTAGAGTTTTAATATTCTCTGGTCTAAGACTTGTTTTCGAGTTCAAGGCATTTACCGCCACATGAAATTGTTTGCGAATGCTAAGGCTACGCTTATAGTAAACTTGGCTTGCACTGTAAATTGGAAATGGGAATTAAACAAAAAATATTATTCAGAAATAAAAATTACTTACGCCTAGGTTGTGGAATGGACTCCCTGTCAATGTTTTCCCAAAGGCTGCAACATGGCTTTTTTTTTCAAACAGGCAACGTGCATGATGCCTCTGAAATTGCAAGTGCCCATGACCTCTCACCATCAGGCTGACCTAATGATTGATTGTCACCAATTTAGTACAACACATTTGACTTTAATTGAGGAGAGCAAGACTGCATCATTAGATATTTTAGAACTAAGAGATATTTATAATTTATGGTTGGAAATGCTTGGGGAAAGCTTATGTCCAACAGTACTATCAGCTGATGATAGTTATGATTTTATCCTCCAAAATACTTACAAGGAGTCATTCCGAGTAACCTAGACGATATTTGCCTAATGTCTAAAGACATTTTTTTTTTAAATATGGAATAGATATAATAAATATACTAACTAGACTAAACACCTTCCATTTTAAGTTTCTGATTTAAAAAAAAACCTTTGAAATTAATCACCAGAATTCCGATGTATATCTACGTACATATTATCGTTATTTAGTTCGTATTACCTTGTAAAAATATAATTCTTTTGTTATTATTTAAGAAGCAAATAAGGAGGAAAATATTCTTATACAAGTTTGGGCTTACAATTACGAAGCATCATTAAACCAAATTTAGTTATTCTCTAAAAGAAAGTCTCTTAATTTATTAAAAATTATAATTTTGTCCTAACTTTTATCTTGGAAGAAAAACTTTATTAATTTCGGGCTAGAGATGACAGGAGACGCACTTAAATTAATTATCTTGGAATTGTAAATTTTCTGAATTATGTTAAAGATACTAATTCAAATAGTCGCCCCTAAATTAATTTTGATAATTAAGTGAACTTGTTTTCCGAGTAAACGCTTAATGTTCCAGTGTTTCACTGAGAAATTCGGAAGGAATAAAATAGGAATAAATGAAGTACCGAATCTTCCGCAATTATGGTTTCGAATGAGAATATGCGACATAACCGAAATTTACATATGAATGTGATTCGCCGTTCAAGTCGCTACATTATGTTATGTTAACGACTTCTTACTCGTTTCGAATGTCACCAATGTTTATGATAAACAAGACTGCGCTACAATAAACTGAAGTGTAGGTGGAACATTCAATGTCTACTTCCTCGTGTACGTGTTCTTACTGCATTGTAATAAAGTTGAAATTAAATTTAATTGTGTGAGTATTTTATCAATAGAGTCGAACCCTTTTATCGCATCTTCACAGTGAATCAGCTATTTCAAACTAATTAAAGATAAACAACACTTGATGAGCGCCCATCTCCTAGAGCATGCTCAGAGGTCTCCACCACAACGTGTGTTTAGAGTTCCGTGTCTATTTAAAATAAATCAAACATGATACTAGTTTAATAATTTCAATAAACGTTTTGTTTATTATTGTACGACAGAAAAGCTCCTAACATCAGTTAGTAAACATCATATTCTTTTATCGCGATACAATTTAAGACCTAAACTAAATAGAATCGCGACTCGGTTTTGGTTTTATTCATTAAATTTGTATGAAGAATTCATACCGATACTATTCTTAATGGCGTCACGATACACAAACGTTACACATTGTGCCAATGTCAAGTGAAAATATAACCAAAGTAACAAAAATTATACGGTAGATTTGAGTTAAGAAGAATAATACCATGATCTTCATAAACAAGTAAACAACCTAAACTAACTCGCTTATCTGCCATTTTAAGCGTTTCATTCTATTATTAATTTGTGCATGGTTTGGTTATCTCTCTGCAGATTGAAACTGGAAATAGTCAGACCTATGGACGCACCCACTAGACCACTAACGTTTATTCATTTAGGCACTCTTATTGATACTTAATCCTAATCAGAAGAATGTTCGAAGTAATCGATATTCAAACTAGTATTTAAACAATGCGTTTACAACACACGTAAATCAAACCGACCCAAAATGATTACAGATGTAAGTCAAAAACTGTTTTTAAATGCTTACTTGATAAACATTTAATATTCCTTTTATATGTAGTAGTTTAATAAAATAGACTGTATTTTTAGATATTTATAATATATTTTGAATACATTATTGCCTACAATCTTAAATAATCTGCTTTATTTATAAGCTTATTACGCCAGTGAATATTTACAAAGCTATAACGAAGAAAAATCAGTAAATATAATCTCGGTAACTACGAAAAGGTATGTTAATTACAATATTAACAGATTTCTTCATACGAACCTAATAAAGACTCATAATTATGTTCCAAAAATGAAAATTATAATTAGATACCACCACCATCCGTCCACCGTCATCTAATAAATATCAGAAACTTATGTTAAATTATTATGTATATCTACCTACACTTTTTTGGTAAATAAGTAATATAATATTAATATAGAAGACAACCAGAGCAAGGCAAACAGAATAACAATAATTATACTAACACAATTATTGTTATTTGACAGAACGCATTCTTCTTTCTTTTAATGCGTCCTTGCCTCATTTGTTTTTTTATTAATAAACCTATTCAAATATAAACATCTAATCTAAGCTTCCGTCAATTCACGCACATCTTATCTAGATTAAACGCAAACATAATTAAAAATATGACGGAACCACAGCGTGCGTGTCCAGTAATCACTTGGCTGGTTTTTAATAAATTAAGTGCAGGGAAAATTAACTCTTCTTGCATTGGTGACGGGCGACGACAGCGCAGTGACGGCGGCCATTATAGTTCGGAGGTCGACGACCCCAGGTGAGGATTAAACTGCGTTTTAATACGATTAATTGTTGTATTTAATCGGAAATCTCGGTTTGTTTGTAAATGAGGTGTAGTTGTTTTGTATGGATTATTTTATTAATCCTAGTTACCACCTTCGGTAACTAGGATTAATTAATAAATAAAGTACGAAGTCAGCGGTAATGATAATTTTTAGCCAACTTCAAAAAAGGAGGAAATTATCTAATTGACTTCATATTTTTTATGTGTGTTACCTCATAACTGTTTACTGGGTGCACTGATTTTGATAATTCTTTGATTACATTTGGAAGCTAATGCTTGTCATGTGGTCCAGATAGCTACGTAAAAATTTACATACTTACAACACTAAAAAGCTAAAAATAAATTAATTTTAAATAAAAAAAATTACTTCAAAACGAAGAAATACACCTTCTTTATTTAAAAAAAAACTAAATGTGATTTAGGTCGGTGCCAACCTCAATATTTGGAATTAACGTACTCCCTTGTCTTTGGGACCGACCTCAAAATCACATTTAGTTTTTTTTTTATAAAATTTTTAATTTCCATATTTTTAATTTTGAAGGCGGTTTTTTATTTATGTTTGGTAATGCCTATGATAATTGTTTTTTTAAGTAATCCACTGCGCACACACGTGGTCCATCCTTCTTAATATAGTTTAAAAGAGATGTGAAGAAGTACCTAGAACTTTTCTTAAATTATCACAATTTCATTTGTGGCAAGTTTGTGGCATTCATTCCTTTCTTTACTCATCTCTCACACAACATATACATCTTTTTTTAATAACCTCTTTTTATTTTTTTATGGGAAATAAAAAAAAGTATATATAATAAACTTGAAACTAAGAGCAAATGCCACGACATTAACAAAATAAATTGGTAATAATATAAAAACGTCGTCAAGAAAATGTATTTTATTAACCAGAATGTAAATTAATTCATTGCATCCTGTAAATCACATTAAAGTCTACATGTTCAGATATATAACGAGTGTGTTAAAAGGAAATTCACTAGGCGTCACTAGTTTAATAAAGTTATCTTATAACGATGTTGGTACAACTCAGGGTTGCGTATTAAATGTATATTTGTTATTAATACAGCCCCAAATGCATGGGGAGTGTAGAAGTCCATGGAGACAACATTAGGTACCTATGTGTTAGTTAGTTTTTAATATTTAATGAAACTGTACAGTGGTATTTTAATTTTATTTCCATAAGAATATTACCAAGAGCTATTACTTAAAATAACTTACAGGCGAAAACAGAGAGAGAGAGAGAGAGTTACAGAGAGGGGAGCCAGGATCAGTGACTGGGAGTCAGCTCCACTACCCTTGCTTATTTCTCTGCCTTGTCTAGTCATATTTGGTGAAATTCCGCCAGAGTCGCTTTAAATACTTTACAATACTGAATAACTTTTAAACGGAAATACAGTTTAGGCGCAGTTTAGGCGCAGGCAGTCTTTTTGACCGCGAAGCAATAAAGACCGCGTCTACCCGTCGATGCCCGCGGCTGCAAGCAGCCACGGATATGCAGCGCCGCGAGTGCCCGCCGGGCACCTGCGACGCGTTCTTTTTGTCCTCCATGTGCGTTGGTAGTATAGGATTCCCTTTGCGGTATCGTTCGTGGTGAAATTTACTGGCCCGGCCCGCCATCTGCAAAGCGCCTTAGTGTACTTACATACGGTTTTAAAACAGTTCACATAAATACTCTGCTTTGAAATAAATATTGCATGGTTTTTCTTGTATATTCTCATTGATAATTATTTGAAATAATTCGTAGGACGTGGATATCATTTAAATTACAGAAATCTTTAAAACACGTTTTTCTTTGTTCTGAAATTCACTCTTTAAGTACTGCAAAATAGAAATCAAATTTATTGAAATAAAATTGATGATGTATCAAAAAATATTGCATTGGCATGTTATTTCAACTTTAAAGATCACATAATAATGTGTTAAGAATTAAAAATACTTAAGTACAATTTAGGCAGTAGGTATATTAGAGTCCACTCCATAATAATTGTTTAATTTAAAAGAGCGCCCATATTCAACAAAGCCCATAGATAACATCATACTATAAACAAGAACAGAACCCTCGAAATCGCGCCAATTGGCCGATACCCTTTCATACACCAATTCTCCTTTATTGAAAGCACTTGAAAAGGACCAGAAATGTTCCAATTTAATTCAATTTAAGTGTCATCGAATATAAGGGTGCAAGATCTTAAATGAAATGTTTGTTTGGTTAGTAAAATTGATTTTTAAATAAATAGGAGTAAACAAGGAAGCATATTCTCGATGCATTTTTTTTTCTTGTAAACTATAATCGTACCTACCTACACTTGTCTCATAGCTTAAGCCTCATTGGTCCTTAATTATAACCGAAGATATGAATAGCCCTTAATAACATGCCATAACAGGTTCACTTAAATTTAATATCTTGTAATTGAATATTGAAAAGCTTTAACTTTTAATTTTGTATATTAAGGACGTCACAACATTCTTCCTAAAGGTACAGCTTCGCTCTCGCGGTATCGTGACAGATTATATAATCTGTCACGAACATGACCGACGTGACTAACTGATGCTGAAATGTTAGCTGTCACTATGTATCGTGAAATATTTTTTATTTACGTATTAAACCTCAAAGTGACGTCAAAAAGAGATATATCCATCTTCCTGTTTGACTAGAGATGGCCGTGTCTCCATCGCTACTAATATTGTAAAAAAAAGTATTTTCTTTCATAGGTTACATCAAATTAAAAATCGCGATGCATTTATTAAGGATAACTAATAAAAATTACAAATGTATTTCAATTAGAAACAAGTGTCAATAAAGTAATCAACGTGTTTGTGCTAGAAGCGGTTATGAGCAAGAGCTTTGTGTACTAAATATTTTATTAGTTATTATGTAGCGCCATCTAAGCACTATTATCTAGATGGACACATAGAAATTTAGCTAGATAGAGATAGTCTCGTCATCTATTTCTTATACAAAAATATCGTAAATATTAGCTAAAGAGACAAATGCAAATGCAGAATTTATGGTGTTATTGGTATCATTAAATAAATTCAACACACCCTAGTTTGCTCCAAAATTAGCTTCAGTTCGCATAGTATAGGGCGAAGCTAAGAAAAAAAAATGTTTTTAAAACACTTTTAATTTCTAAGCTTCATTCGGTTTATAGCCTTTTTTTTCGACTGGTTAGCTACCACCATCTCATCAAAATATGTTGCCATAATAACAATGCTAACAGCATTATTGTGTTCCGAGAGTTAATGATAAGACAGCTAATCCTTCTGTTTGTAACCGTAATCGATTGTAATATAATTGTAACCGATTCTATCTTCGGCCTTATCGTCGCTTACTATCATGTGAAATGAACGCGAATAGCTTCCCTGTCAAGAATAAAAAAAACATCGGCATTATCGCCACTCTTGACTATGTCTGTCGCAATGACCGCAGCAACGAAAACTTACCTTAACACGACGACACTTTTCGGCGCTATTTATTTTTCATGAGCAATCTCCATTATTCTAGATGAGTTCCGTATTAATAACACCATCTTTTTAGTAAACAACCCTTGATAATATTTTTTGCGCAATTGAAATAAAACAAGAGACTCTACAACATTTTATTAGGAAGAGTTTTCTGCAAAAGATGATTTTTCTTTCATGGATTTTCATTTTATAGCTAACGAGTCCACCCTTTTAGCGTTCTTTGAAAATTTCTGTTAGTTTCTTTTAAATGAATCTCTTTGAATTCAGTTACTCAGCATCTCTTGTAATGGTAAAGGGCTTGATAAAATTGTACAATGAGTATTGTTACATCGCTCAATTAAGGTTTTTTACGTTTTCTAGTCCAACAGGTGATAAACTGAATCTGTAAGGTATCAAGACTCAATTTTGAGTCATTTACCATTAACTATCGGAACAGCCTTATGATGCCGGCAAAGTAGAATAGCATCACCCCATATATTCCAATGGGTTTCGTAGAAGGCGACTAATGGATCATCAAAGATTATTGATCACCTTATACTCCGTGTACCAATCCGCATTGGGCAAGCGTGGTGGACTACTGCCTAAACCTCTTTCAATGACAAGGAGAGGCCTTTTGTGTCCCAGAAGTAGGTCGAATTATAAAGGCTGTTATGATGATTTCTTCTTCTACTGCCTCTTCAATCTTGAAGGTTGGATGTCAGCTTCTTGTATTCCTCTTTTTTAGTCGCAAACCGAAACAGTTGTTCAACGGAGGTAATGCCGATCCACTCCCTAATGTTTCACAGCCACGATTTTCGTCGTCTCCCAGCGCGTCTCCTTCCCTCCCAGCGCGTCTCTTTCTATGATGATATGATGGATCGAAACCCAATAATACAAGTTAACACTTTTAGTATGGCGACAGACTTTGTTAAGACGGTGGTTTCCAACAACCGCCAACAAAACCAAGCACAATTTGTACTCTCCTGAGTTTCAGACCTGGGGCCACTACATCTAATTTCGATGAGCGAACGACTAGA
This sequence comes from Elophila nymphaeata, assembly GCA_955850985.1. Taxonomy (NCBI): domain Eukaryota; kingdom Metazoa; phylum Arthropoda; class Insecta; order Lepidoptera; family Crambidae; genus Elophila; species Elophila nymphaeata. Next base: position 16,785,409 of record OY039079.1, read on the forward strand.
ACATGATGGCAGTTAAATAAAGAGTGACCACCACTATCCAAAGCATAAATTTGACTCATAAAATCAGAACTCCGCCGATAAAATCTTCGTAATACACAGAAAACGCCAAACGCAGCAATCAACTTCACGATTTAAATCTGTGAAAAATAGTAATAACCTTTTAGGAATAATTAGCATCTTATTTCGTGTTAACGGTGTACTATCGTGAAGATGGAATCATTTATTAATGCGATGTCGGCTAGAAGCGAGGCCCCCTGGTGAGAGACAATCAATTTATTGCTCCTAAGGAGACAAATTGCGCGGACCGCCGTATGTGTTGGTGTCCCATAAGCGATATAGATTGCCATCTCTTTATTAGAGTTTTAGATCATCCATTGCATTAATTAAAGGAACATTAGGGTGTGGTGTACCAACACTGGCACAACATAATAGATTGTCGTCAAGCCAGGGTATCACTGCCGACAGTAAATATATGGCTATCCAAAGCACTCCTACAGCTAAGCAGGTCGCGTCTGTATTTTAGTAGGCACACTAAACTGGTAACTTTAACAAGCACCTTTTTACCTTTGGTATAACAGAGAGGATGCGTGGAAGCAGAAGAAACAGCCGCTCAAGGTCTGATGGAATGCAACGCAATGGCAGAACACCGGACTCGCTACTTGGGTCATCTGCGTAAACGCCAGGTAGTCTTCAGAGACATCAAGGCGCTAGGAGATTTCCTGGAAAAGTTGGGCTGGCTGGAGTGGTCCAGCCCCTCACTCTTCCATGCAAAACAGGCGCAAACTCGTCGAGTTGCGGATTCAGTCCTTACGAAAAACATGTACAGGGTGTGGTGATCACAGTAGGACTTTAGGAAGAAAATTCACCAGCAATAAAAAAGAGAGACCAAATCTCACGGTGCGGGTGCGGTCCACAGCGTTGCAGAGCCAGAAGCAGTGCAGTGTTTAAGGGACCCCCTTTATAATGTATTAACACGCCTCCACTACCATGGCTTCTCTCTCTCCCCAGTCACATTTGTTAAGATTCCACGAAAGCTGCATTAGATACGCGTTCCAGTACTTATCAGCTTAGTATTGCTTACATAATGCCATCACCATGTTTGCGACCCTGTTTGTCTGAAAACCCATATTTAATACCATCTGTACATAAAATAAATCGTTAAAGAAATTGAAGATCATTCCACGTTTCGTTTATGACCGATTGAATCATAATTTCATAACACATTCACACCTTTATTCTCAAAGCCTCATTTCAACCCAAAAGAAAAAGAAGAGCAAACCGCAACGGATTGTAAACAAATGCCACACAAAAGCCGAGCGCGCCGGGTTTTCGTCAAGATGACGTCACAGCCGCACTATCTGCCGCGCCGGCCGCACGTCACTTTGACATCTGACAGACGCGACGCGAGCAGTCAGCCGTCGATTAAACGTCAATAACGTCCATCGCATCGAGTCGGGACGTGTCATGTGAGGAATGCACGTCATGTTTGACAGCGATGCTCGGCGGGTAATTTTGTTATTATTTTTACTGGAGCTTATTTTACGGGGACAATAATTTTAATTGGCGTTACGAACAGAAACTAGTTTTTGGATAATGGATTGGAAAAAGTAGGACAGTCAATGATGTACAAAATTCTATTAAGATGTTTGGTAGGGCATTGCATTGTTCGAACTGCGGAAGTGCCTCCTCGATATCTACAAAAGACCGTAGTCAAATAACTCTAAAACTTCATATCGTTATATTTCTGTCAAAGAGTATGGTTGCCAGAACTCCGCAAGATTGGGAGTGCGGGAATAAGACCTCAGTATTACAAATCGTCTTTAAGCTACGGTGACTGTTATCATGAGGCGGGCTGTATGTGCCTATTTGCAAACCACATAGTATAAAAAATACTGTACCCATTCCAAAGTAGACAAAGAAATTCAGTAGCTCCTTCTATAGCAAGATACTAAATACAATCCGGATAATTTGTGGTGTGAAGAAGCTCCTTGAAGTTTGGCAAGGCTAGCACGGTGTATCTACCTATACTCTACTACTCTCTATCTATCAACTCTCTACTATCTGGATAGTAGAGAGTTGAGGGATGCTGGCATCCCCCGCAATCCGGGCGGCTGCGTTAATCACTACGCTACCGGGGCACTGCTTACGCCGTCAAAGTTTGTCAGTGCTTCTTGCTTTTATAGTAAACATTGTTTCATCAAATCTTTGAAATTTGCGCTTTTAAGATCCGAACGAAATGATGATACCTTATATTATGGAATATTTTTTGCGTTTACAAACCCGTAAATAATAATAATATATATAAAACATTTATTTCAGGACCTTTAAACCCATAACGTGTTAGTAACAATTTTAACTTAAAAATCTAATATATTTCTACGCTCACACCAATTATCTAGCCCAAATTAAGTATCATTAAGAACTTGTGTTATGGTTTTTAAATATGTTTATAAATAAATATATAAACAACCATGACTCGTCAACAAATATTCGTGTTCATCACACAAACATTTGCCGCTACCAGAACTCGAACCCGGACCGCTTGATGTGTAGGCAGCTATACTGACTACTCCAACAAGGAGGCATCTAAATATTTTTAAAATTAGAAAAAGTACACTGAAAAAAATCGGAACGGCGAAAAGGCGGGAACGATTCTTTTTGGGGCCAGGTTTTCTAGTTTTAAAAATATGCCCTGGTAGCGTACTGGTTACTCTCTACTATGTAACCTAATTTTACGTTTGGACTCCACGTAGGAAGGATAGAATCATTTGCTGGAACTTATTATGGAAGGAAGGCGAAGGACTTTGGCACGATGACGGTAGTTAACCAAGCGGACTTAAAACAAGCGTTATCATCGACCAAACCGAGTATTCACACTCCCCTAGGGTTCGAACCGCAGATTTTCAACAACGATCGCAATTGGCTTCGGGAATAGATTATGTTTTAATCATACTGTAAACCCCGTCGTAAACTCATTATCCATCGGATTTTGCATAAGAATGCGATACGTCAATCTGTCTTACACCAAATTTTACGCCACTCAAGTATATCACTAAACACAATTCCTTTCACCCTAAACATTACAAAGAAACCACCTACGATTGTCGTCTTTTAAACTTAATCCACAACTTAAAAGAAGCGTTAAGTCCTCAGCTTAAAGTATAATATCGAGTGAAACACTACATTTGCAAACTTAAGAAGTGCGATATGTTTATTTTGCGAAATCCAATTTTCTGCTGACATCCCATCTGTCAAACGTAAGCGTGGGGTGGAACAGAAGTGTCCAGCGATATCGAGAACGGAAAATGACATCTAATCTTAGGAGTAATTTAATGGATTGTAAGTTACTGACACTTGGAAGTGCGGCCATGTGACAAAATTGAATACCTCGTGCGATGATGCTGATGGAAAAAAATTAGCGTCATATTGTTTTTTTTTTTCATGACTTTTACTGCTGTTGCAGCGATACAGGGTTAGGACGTCGATGGCGCCGTGATCGTACATTCTGCATAACGATCACGAAAGCTTAGCTAACTTGTGCGCGGTCGGCACTCAGATGGGTAACCGAACATTTTTCAATTCGATTTTTCTCCGTGCTGCAGAAGGTAAAGGAAGGTAAAAGAAGGTAAAGCTGGTAGTCCCGGCTGCTGTCGAAAGACAGCAGTCGGAAACAAGTCAGAGACCAGAAATGATGAAATAAATTTAGTAACACATTTCTCTGAACCTGTACTATGTTCACCAATCGAAGAAAAAGAAGAAGACCGGGGTTCTCAAAAAGGCGAGGATCTTAGTGGGCCTTCTAGCTTGTACGACGAACTTCCAAGGGTTTCTTCTGAGAAGGACTCTGATTGTCGTGTAGAATCTCTGATAGGTTCCTGTAGAAGTTTTAAGAACAACGCGTCAGAGAATGAGTCACCAAATTTCTTTTTCGCGTTGCTATAGAGGCCCTAGTAAGCCGGTGTTCACTACAATTACCAATAAGCATAAAACGACATCACCTGTCTGTTCCAGCCGATAATACAATACATCCATTAAGGTTTTTAATCAGATTGAACCCGTTTATAATCAATTCCAATTGTTAAATGCCGGCATTCACTGGACATGTTTATTCATGATTGTGAAAAGTCGTCATTTTATTATTGGGAAAGCGAAATTCTAAAAATTATTATCAATTCGGGAACTAATTAACCTATTATGAAGATGCCCAATAATATCATTTTGCAGATCCCATTTTTTCTTAGTGTATGTTACTTTATTAAGAGAAGAAGAACTACTTAAAGACTTGCGAATAACTTCCTTGACATTAGAATTTCTTTTCCATCGGAAATTCTTTAAAAACCTTCGTACATCTTTTCGTTACGTTCGTCATCTTCATCAAATCTGATATACAAAAGATACTTTTTGAGCTACAAACTGAAAATTGGACTCTGCGGCTACGTCAGCAGCGAGACAACAACCTTGCCAGCATATCATTTTGTTGCTATTGCATATAACAATGTCAAAATAATATAATATAATAAACATGTGTTATTATGATATTACTCACTGGCACTCTGGTTTATATAATAGCCGTACGCGTACATACTGCTAACGCATAATAAAACGTTTTCTGACATGATATAAAGAAATATATTCAGAAAGAAGACTACCTAGGCAACACGAATTATATTCTACATCTATTAGAACACAAAAGCATTCCAAGTCCGCTACTTCAGTGAGCATTTAAATTGAGGGATATGAAATTGGGTTCCCTAAGTGCAACGCGTTCCAGGACATAAACTCAGCCAAGGATCCGCATACCTTTACGAAATACCCACAAAACTTGTACAGCCAAACTTAAACGGGCAATTATGGTGCTTAACCAATTTGGCAGAGAAAAACGCGACCCCCCGTTGTACAGGAAATTTGTTTTAAATTTCGACAACAATGGGGAGATCGTAGCAGATAATTGCGATGGACGGAACAGTCCGTGACGACGATGGAATAAATCCGCCAATGAACGGTTAATGATAGCTTGCGCGGTTAAACAACTTTCAATGAGACCTGCGCGCAATCAGCGATCTGCAATTCGGGATCGCATGACTCGCACCACTTACGAGCCTAAAGCAAATAAAGATATACGTGAAGAAGGCAGGGCTACCTTTCGCAGATTCCTAAGTTGTTAAGATGTACCCAGAACAAATGAGGTGGTTCAATCACTTAATTGTTTCGATAAATCCGTATTTTCATAATGAAATAATTCATAAAGATTCGGATTTTTTGCGTATACAGATGTCCAGTCTACCCCTATGGGAGAAAGGCGTGATTGTATGTATGTACAAATGTACAGCAATCTCCATCTTAACCTGATAGTAAGTGGAAGTGGAGTCCCATTATAAAGATGCCAGTGATAATATGCGCCGCACTACTTATAGCTACACTCATTTTGCCAACTTGCATGGTGCTTCTTCACGCCTCTTTTGAAAGACCTAGGATTCTAAGGAAGGAACACTGACATATAATTATAATTCATTTATTTATTTAGACAACATAGATCCATTTGTGTTAGTAACAGAAACCATCTTAAAAACTATGTTAGTATTCTATAATAAACTTAGAACTACATGCTTGGCTCAAATGCCACAATATAGGGACATAGACATAGATCCAACTTCTACATTATTCGACAGAAGTTAATTGCCTTTCTTTATCTCTGATTACTGGAGTTTAAACGTTGTTAATTTCTAAAGAGACAAAACCAATAAACGAGTAGTAATGTTCAAAAACAAATTTTGAAAAATCTTTTTTAAAATTGGTTTGAGTTTAAATTCCACCCTAGCCCTAATTGTGCAAAGCGATTTACATTCAACGACGACGTCCCGATCTGACGCACTTGACGTAGAAATTAGTCTGTCGTGTCTTGATCGAGTCGAGTGAAGACAAAACAATTTGCGGTAATGAAAACATTTTTTTTTACATTCAACGGAAGGATAGTTTAGTTGCAATTGAGCAGGGAAACATTAAAGAACAAAGGAAACATTATGTAGTAATCTAAATAAAATGTTTTGTTCAACTTTAATGACTTTTGTGTTTTTATGGGAATTATTTTTGAATTTTTTTTTTGAAGAATATACAGGATGTAAAAGACATGAACAGTCAAACGAGAACCATGTATTCTGCTCACCATCATAACATTTTTCTTCCTTTAGACTATACCTGGGAAATTGATAGTTACGATTTTATTGAAGGTCAAAGTCATAATTTTTTTTCTCATTTTCTTATGAAAACGTATTCTATACGTTATTTCTTAATTATTGTCCAAAGAAACTTTATAATTTTTTTTAGTATTTCATAACAAAAAATGGCTTCAAAATGTTAGCGTTCAATGTAGCTCACTCGATGCGCAAGGACACTAACGGACGGGGCCGCCCCGTCTGACAAAATTATCGCGGTTTTGCGAGTTGTGTGCGAGTTGAGCCCTTTACATTGCGCGGTACAATTTGCAATTTTTTTTAACACCAAAAAATAAAAATCATTTTCCAGCAATATTTTTTTTGAAATATGTCTATATGTATTTTGATGTATAGAATACATGGTTCTCGTTTGACTGTTCATGTCTTTTACACCCAGTATATACCCAAGGAGATTTGGAATCAGAAAGCGATAACCAACATTATAACAAAACATACTACATCGACTTCAAATAAATTCGGATCAGGGTAGGAGAAGTATAGTTAAAAGAATAATTAACGAAAATATCGACACGTATTATAGTTCTTTTACACTACACAATTTGTCAAATTTAACTGTCTAAATTCTATAAGCTTAAATTAATTGGTTAGTTTCTAATCAAATAGAAGCAAATAAAAACTCCTTGTCGATTTATAGGACAAAACATCGTAACTACTGTAGAAGTTTTTGAAACATTTTGACCAACTCTTATTTTTTTCATTGCATTCGTATAAAAAGCTCACTACCGTGTTCTCTTAAACTGCAGAACATCAAAATCCATTTTTAAAACCCCACTCAATTTACAACATAGTTACGATTGACATAAAACTCACAATAGAAACTAACCAGTCAGCGTTACAATTTTATGTTGACATTGTATGGATTTGAAAAGGCATTTATTCGGATATCCAGAAGAAACATTATAATAACTGCAATGTTGGTAACGCGTTTTCAATGCAAAAACTTTTACCATGCCAATAAATCACAAAGATTGTAAATCGGTTTTACAGCCAATAGGTGATCTTGGAAACTGTCATAAATCATCTGTGAAATGGGGGTTGTTCACTTCGTCCCTAGAGTGCCATTAAAAGATTCCAGTAAACACTATCAAAGGTAGGAAATTACAGAAATACAGAGAAATTACTTGTATCTTCGAATTCTTGGTAACTAAGCCTAAAGATATTGCAAAGAGGTTTTTATAGACCTATAATAATTATCGTGGACAATATAAAGAATGCTTGTGAAATAGAAACCTATTTACACTAGTTTATTAATTTCTGTTATTTTTTAATTGTATGTCAACATCTCCTAACTTGCCTATTTATAAAAAATGTTTGACAATGATTAATGTATTGTTTTAAACTTACGTGGTCACTATCAATTAAATGTGAAAAAACGGGATTTATACCACGTACCTTTGTTTTGTGAATTATCTGATATTTCGGCGCAGTTTCATGCGCCATTGTCACGGATGAACTAGTCTATGCGAGTAGATGTTTATTGGCAGACAAATATGTCTACCCTTTTTCTAAGTCTTTTATTACACTCGGCACCCGTACCACCGTTCTCATACCCACTATTCACTCGAAACTGCTGCCCACAAACCACTCTTATGGTATCCAGAAGTGTCACGGCACAACTTTTATTTACCCCGGTTCCACATAAAGTTATAACAGTTACAATGATTAAGTTTGGAAATTATGTACTTAGAAATAAGTAATTGCTTGTTTATAAATACGGATGTTAGTTCTTTTTAACCGACTTCAAAAACAAAAAGTACGAGGTTCTCAATTCGACTGTATGTATTTTTTTAATGTTTTTTTTTTTTATACAGTATGATTGGTTTACTCAAACGAACCCGGGAAGTCCGGGCGTTGAGACTTATGGCCGAATTAATAGACTGGTTGTATAAGGGACTTTAGGTGAGGGTGAGTAAAATAAAATCGTTGGCTTGCTTATATGTTTTATTAATATTTTATTTACTCTATCTACCATTAAAGAAGCCTCGCTGCTATATGATAAACACCACTTATGTTCATCGACCGTTTCAATCGCTTATATGTTAATAAGTTACTGTTTTAAATAAAAATCTACTATGCCAACACCAAATCATATCTGACATCGACAAATTGTCAAATTATTTAAATCACGTGTGGTCTCAAGAACTAACGAAATATGTGCTTGATAAGATGAATTCGACTGAATTACCAACTAAAGAATGTATTCCACCGTTAAAAATTGTCTGAATCCATTAAATCAGGTAACAATATTATGATTTTCTTAATTTTGAATCGACTGATCATTTGATGAAATGGTAAATATTGCCGCCGGTAGTTGCATTTATTTATCTGACGAACACGAATATATTTATTTGTGCTGGTTAATAAAATATGAGATTTTCACTGCAACAAGTAATTTAATTTGTGTAAACACAGTTTTTCCCGAGTTCTTGTTGTAAAAACATGTGTTGAGGGACTCCATTTTTAACCCAAATCAACCGTACAATTTTTATTACTTTAGTTACATTTTCACTTGACATTGGCAAAATGACTAATTGTTTGGCAAAATGGGACTATATCGTGGGAGAGTCTCGCTGACTAGAAATATTCTTGGGCGATTTGCCTTACAGGGTCTCGCATTCTTGAAAATCTGGTGACGCTGCAAGAGTAAACTGTGACTAACAGATTGTTGTTGTACTTATATACAAAAAAGAATTTTCATCATCATCATGTCCACGGAAAGATGCGCACTATTTGACATACGCACCTCGCAACTATCTTCAATCCGATCGGTGCTGCGCACCCAGCCGCTTTCCACGGTCTTTACTAGTAGAAAGAGGTACCTTCCGGTAAAAGAATGCTACCTATTTTCAATAAATCGTTCAATCAAATTTTATTTGTTTAGCATTCTAAATTCAAAGTATGAGAAATAAAAATATTTTCTACAACATTACAAAATTTATGAAAAAGTTTTAAGCCCCGTTTCTATGTTAAAACGGCGTCTAATTAGATAAATACTGAAGTTGCTTTAATCAAAAACAAAATAGACTTCTTCAGTTTTCTGTTTGATAGTCAAACAAAAATGTTGAAACTCGTTTTTGAGTAAACTTGTCTAAGTATTTTGATCAAGTTAATGATGAAACATGGCCGATCTTTGATTCATTATAATTGGAGAACTTTTGTAATACCTACTTTACAAGGCACCGTATCCAAAGGATAATTATTAAAGAATACTAGTTAAAACGGTGTACGCAAAATATTGTGAACAATTTCTTTCGAAGTTCGGCTTGGCTTAGCTTGTAAGTACAAATATTAGAAATTTCAAAACTATTATTATAGTTGCCCTTTTTTCTTTATTTATTTATTTAAAAACTTTATTGCACAAAACAAAGTACAAATGGCGGACTTAATGCTAGACAGCATTCTCTACCAGTCAACCAGTAAGGTGCGTGAGAGAAAGTGTTGAAGGCAGGATATTTAATAAAAATGTGAATAAATATTTAGATAAATAAAAATACGATTAATTAATATACCCCACCACGGCGAAGCTAAAAATATAGAATTTTATGATGTTTGCATTTACGTAGCGTACTCCGTAGCGCCTAAACTATCCATCCAATTTTGATGAATAAGATGTTATTCGATTCGTTATTATGGTCTAGGTGACATAGGCTACACTTTAACTGACTTTAACAATAGGAAGAGTCGATTTGACTCTGTAACCCCCGATTTTAATCGTTTTCAGTCCATTCTCTTTTTTTCGTGAGCAAGTTACACACAAGTTTTGAGCATTTTGCTTGTGATTTAAAATACGAATCAAAGGAATTATGAAATTATCCACAGTTCTAACTTAATATATGCAAATGCAGTATGAGTAAAATAAGTGGCACCCATATTTTAATGACAGCAAAAGAAAAATATTCACTAAAGGCTCGACTAGATAAATAAAAGTGTTGTAGGTGTAACAGTACGTGCCCTATGGTCCAACTCTGCTAGTATGGTCCACTAATCAAAACACGTTTTCCGTCACTATTTTTATTGAGTTACTTAACAGCTTTAAATGGTATATAAAAGGCACTCTGAAAATAATATAAAAACACAATGTAGAACTAAACAATAAAACACTTAAAACTGATACAAAAGAATATAAAAAGGTTTTACAAAAGGTACTCACAATTTTAGTGCCTTGATATAATATAAGTACGTATTATAGTAATAGGCCCAAGCCGAGGTCAGAGCGAGACCCTTAGGTACGTTAGTAATGATATTGTGTTCTAGGACACGGTCAGCAATGGAATGAATCAAAAATGAACCAAATGTCATGAATGATGATTTTGAATTTGATAATTACTTTTTTAAAAATACAGCCAGTAATAATGTAGACGATGGTACTATAACATGGCAATGTTATAGTACCACGTTACATAGGTACATTTAATAGTACATTCTGGGAACGAACACGACTTAACAACTCCAAATTTACTCAACATTGTAATTAGAGTCAGAGTAGGCTTTCAACAACTTTCAGTTAATTTCGACGACCTTAATTTTTGCCTCTTCAAGTAATATCTCATGTAAGTAGTACGTGACACTCTGGTTCATCTTAAGACACAAGCAACTTAATTCACCGTCTTATGTACTCTAATGGGGGTACTAATTAATGTGTAAACTTCGCCTGTAATCGTTGACTCGAGACTACAACTCTTCATTTATATAATTTGCAAATATTCCTCGGGAGAGTAAATAAGTAAGTACCATAAATTCGTTAATTTGCTATCTTAACGGAGGGACGTATATGAATATTAATCTAATACGCTGATTTTATGGCATCTCGAAAATAGTGAAATTGACCACTTATTTACTGAATTTGAACAAAAAATTGCTCGTGAAGCACCGTATATAGAAGATACAATTTACCGCCTGAGGCAAGTCGATTTTTTTCAGTGCATTTTTCTAGTATTATATTTACGCGTTTGTAAACGCAAAAATAAAATTATTCCATAATGTAAGGTAGTTTCATCTTAGCTGGGCGTCAAATATTTGCAAAAATATTTCGTTCGGGTCTTGGAAGTGCAAATTTCAAAGATTTGATGAAATGATGTTTACCATAAAAACATAAGCACCAAGCACTGACAAATTTCGACAGCGAAAAGCAGTGCCTCGGTGGCGAAATTGGTCAACGCGTCCACCCGGATTGTGGAAGGTGCGGGTTCGAGTCCCGCCTGAGGCAAGTCGATTTTTTACAGTGCATTTTTCTAATACAATTTACGAATAAAACAATTATGCTAAATTTGCTATAGCTAAAAAAATATGCGTAAGTATCATAAGTATAAATTACCGCCAAGATACTTTATGGTTTAAACTTTTATGGAAATAGATAGTGAACCCTGGTCAGGCATCTTCCTGCCGCTGCCTCCCGGTGTTAACGTCCTAAGGAATCTAAGCGGTAGACTGACTCTTTCTTCTGAGAGGTTCGCCTTACAGGGTTGACAACCCACCAAGGTCCTCGCCGTCTTAAAAACTCGATGACGCTATGACTAACAAACCATATATGACTAACAATAATAAACAATCCAAAAAACTAAGTCTTAACGTTACGAAGGTTCTCGTAAGCGCACTGACGAGCTAATGAAGCTTAACAGGGGCGACCTGAGCGTGTTGATTAGGGCTTTGACTGGACACTGCAAGCTGAACAGACATCTCTACAAAATGAGACTAAAAGATACTGATGCTTGCAGATTCTGTGATCAGGAACGTGAAACACCAATGCACCTCCTGTGCTCTTGTGAATGTCTCATTCACAAAAAAGCCGACATTTGGAAAGACACATTCTCGACCCAGACGATATCAAAACAATCCAAGCTGGGAATATCTTATCATTTTTAGATAGTGCCCAGCTAAAGGAGTACATGTAAGGCCTCAATAGGACTTACTTGGAGCCTAGTCACAATAGATCTTTATAGGTCGCAGTGACGCAAAAAGCCCCGAATTGTCTAAATAATAATAAATACGAAGGTTCAGTTTTCGTTATCAATTTATCTCATAATCAGACAAAGCTTTGTATTAAAATATAGAATAGATGGAATTACTCGAGATTTTCATAACTCCCTTGACCTCACTGTTTATAATTAAAACAAAATTCCAGTGACGCTTTAAAATAATTACACGTAAGCCGTGACAGCAATCAGGCACCCGTCATTATCTGCACCATATAAACAAATTAGCCGTAACGCCCAGACGTTAATATCTACTCATACAATGCATATTACAATGACAATCGAGACAGGAAGCCTGTAAACCGATTACGTTGATCGCTCGTCAGTCAAAATGACATGTACACAATCGATTGCAACCGATTTATGAATAAGATATCGGCCCGATTTTTATCTAACGGAACTCGGGTGATGTCGTCTTAATAGAAACGATTAATTCGCTGACGAATTTAAAAGACCTGAGAGCGTAACGTCGGATTCTCTCAATAAAGTTCTTGAAGCTTAATAAAGTAGCTAATAAGGATATAACTCATTGAAAGTCAATCGGAATCATCTGTCCGCTTTCCCAGAAGTTGAGTACATTTACGTAACGTGAAATGCTGATCAACTTTTTATCTTTTAGTATCAAGTTATGAGGTTCAAAATGGAATGACAAGCGTAAGTAAACGCATGAAAGTGTACATGACTGTAATTGCAGATGGATTATAGAAAAAGTTACATTAACCAACATCAAAAATGCTAGCTTGCCTGGAAGTTGGATATCTTGCATGGATAAAATTGCACGTTAAAAACAATTGAATGAAAATGAGATTTATAATTAAAGTATTAAGGTTGCGCATTGTTTTGAACCATCAGGCTTCAATTATTAATTTTGACTGATTCACGCCTTAATTTCGTTATCACCTGCCAGACCACACGCCGTATCTACCCCTCGTAATTACTACGACCGTATTACCGATACCTCCCCGACCTCTAATAAATTGCGCTACGTTTGATTATACGCCGCTGACGTTTCAATTTGATAGTTTCCCATTGGTTCCCTTATCACTTTCTACGATTATTGATCGGTTAGTGAGCCGTATCGTTGCGATCTCAAGGCGTTGTATAAATTACTGGGCTGTTTCCCATCACGGTGTGTTCCCGTTGGTTAATTTCATTAGGTACTGTTAGCCTTGGAAGTTCGGTTACAAACCAATGAATATGTATTCTAAAGGTTTTGGTAAGAGAAAAATAAGTCACCGTTTATTACTTTTGTTCATATCACTTTGCATCAGCTTTTATATATATAAAATGCATAAAACAAAGCCCCATGCAACTTTGTAATTGGAACATAAGTGTAATTTGTAACAATTTATTGAACAATACGTAAGGAATTTCCAAATATTTTTTTCTTGTGGAGCAAATAAAAAGTATCAGAATATTTACCTGTCTCCTTTATCTTTTAAACTATTCGAGCTTTTAAAAGACGTTCTTTCAAAGTCAAAGTCAAAATTACTTTATTCATTTAGGTACAATTTGTACACTTATGAAAGTCAATTTTGATGCCATCGGTTCGAGAGTCTACCAGGAGGCCTTGTTCTGAGAAGAACCGGCAAGAAACTCAACAAGTTTTATCCTCCCTTTACAGTTTTTATAGTATTGATTTGGAAAGAGTCATAATTCACATTGTCAAGTCTTTAATAATTAATCATAATAATTTATTAAAATAAAGACTAATAATTAAACTTAAAATAAAAAATATATATTAAAAAAAAGTGATTTAAGACATCTTTCCTTACAATCTTGTCAATTAGAAAATTAAATTTTTACACATATTGATATCTCACTAGATTACAATGGAGAATCGAGCACATTTGGATGTGTCCACACATTTTTATCATCTATATATTCCTGAACTTTATAATACGCTTTCTTCATTAAAATTTGTTTAATATGAAGCTTAAATTTATGTGACGGAAGTTCAGTTACATGATGTGGGAGTTTATTATATATTTGTATACATTTCCCCATGAATGAGTGACTAGTTTTATGAAGTCTGAAACTTGGAACAGCAAGTTTATTTCTACCTCTTGTGTTTAAATTGTGATAATCACTTTTCTTCAAAAATGTATGTAAATTTTTATGAACATACATAATGTTGTCATATATATATTGGGAAGCAACCGTGAAAATATTTATTTCTTTAAATAACTCTCTAAGCGAGTCACGAGGTCTTAATTTATAAATGGCACGTACGGCTCTCTTTTGTAATACAAAAATGTCTTGAATATCAGCTGCTGATCCCCACAGCAATATACCATATGACAAAACACTATGGAAGTAACTGAAATATACAAGTCTTGCCGTCTCAACATCAGACAGTAATCTAATCTTTTTAACAGCAAAAGCAGCAGAGCTAAGTCTTCCTGATAGGGTAGTAATATGAGGATTCCATTGTAGACGTGAATCTAAAGTTATTCCTAAAAATACTGTTGAGTCAACACATTGTATAATTTCTTCGTTAATTTTAATATTTGTACTGACCTGCTTGACATTTGGTAACGAAAATTTGATACATTTAGTTTTATTTGAATTTAGTAACAAGTTATTATTAGTAAACCAACACATTACTTTGGAAAGGGCATTATTCACATCGTCAAAATTTTCTGTTTGTCTATTTAGTTTGAAAATAAGGGAAGTATCATCTGCAAATAATACCGTCTCACATAAGTTGCTTACATAGTAAGGCAGGTCATTTACATAAATCAAAAAAAGTAACGGACCTAATATCGAATCCTGCGGCACGCCCATGAGCATAGGGGCTTTATTTATAACTACTGTTTGTAATCGGTCACTCAGGTATGATTCAATTATTTTTATTGAGTTCATTGAGACGCCATAATGTTGTAATTTGGCCAATAAGGTTTTATGTTCTACACAGTCGAAGGCTTTGGACAAGTCACAAAAGACACCTAGAGCATCTTGTTTGTTTTCCCAAGCATCAAATATAATTCTATATCTATTCAAAAGTATTTCTACCCTTAGTAAAACCAAATTGTCTGTCATGAAACAGTTTATTCAATGTAAAATGAGAAAGCAATTGATTGTAAATAACTTTCTCAAATATTTTACTTAACGCTGGTAAAATGGATATGGGACGAAAATTAGTGGGATCACATTTATCCCCAGACTTAAACAAAGGTATAATTTTACTACATTTCATTAAATCGGGAAAAACCCCATCTTCAATGCATTTATTAAAAATAATCGTTAAATATGGGGAAATTACTTTAATTATTGATGTTATAACTGTAATCGATAAACCCCATAGATCTTCCGTCTTTTTCTTATTTAAAGATTTAAACGTTTTTATAATGTAATCGTCATTAATTTCATGAAAGTTAAAAGAAATATCACATTTATCAACACTAGATTCTAAAAAGGAAACCGCAAATTCAGTAGATGAATTCAGTTTACTAGTGATTTTCATGGGAATGTCTGAGAAAAAGGCCTCCATAGCATTTGCCACTGCTTCATCCGTTTTTACCATTTTACCATTAATATTAATTTCAAAAGACCTATCTTTAAATGACGTTTTACCAGTTTCTTGGTTTATAATTTTCCAGGTGGTCTTAATTTTATTAGCAGAATTTTTAATTTTATTACTAAGGAAGTTTGCTTTTGCAACATTACAAACCCTTTTAAATATTTTAGAATAATTTCTGACATAATTTATAAATAACTGGTCTGTGGACATAGACTTTTCATAATATAGATCATATAATTTTCTTTTACTAACATATATGCCTGGGGTAGCCCAATCACTAAATTTCTTTTTTGAGTTAATTGAAACAGTTTTTTGTTTAAATATGCTATTAAATTCTAAATTTATTTGATTAAATAAATTTTTATACATTTTATTTGAATCATCACAATATTGTAAGAAATGAAGTCTATGTTCAATATTATTTTCGAAAATCTTCATGCGACTGTCCGTTATTGATCTAAAAGTAATTTTTGTTACTAGATTAACATTACGGCGCTCAATAGTGATTTTCTGTCCACTATGATCTGAGTTTACACAGTTGAGTATAGATTTTTCAAGTATATTACAATTACAGAAAATGTTATCCAAGCAAGTAGCTGTAGTAGGGGTGATTCTGGTAGGTTCAAAGAAAGCATAATAAAGATTAAAAGATCTAAATAAATTAATGAACCTATTTGTGTATGGATTTGGTACTAGAATATTTAAATTGAAGTCCCCACAGACAACTATCTTCTTGTTATTGCTACAAATAATATTTAGAACATTTTCCATTGTAGTTTCAAACAGATCATAGTTTCCAGAAGGGGGTCTGTATACACATACAATTATAAATTGCTCAAATTCCACACATGAAATTTCAATAATTCGTTCAATTGAGTGCTTAATCACATCTGAACGTTCTTTATATTTAATATTGTTCTGTAACAAAATTAAGGAACCACCTCTAATGGCAGATTCTCTAGTGAATGCACTTACAATGTTATAACTTTCAATACAATTTAATAACTGAGTTCTTTTTAGCCAATGTTCTGTGAGACATACTACATGTATATTTAGACTCTGTAAGAATAAAGAAATTTCTAGTTCCTTTCCAGATAAGCCTTGAATATTTTGGTGAACTATTTTAAGTGAGCTATTGCCAGAGGTGTCCTCTGTTGTCTTACTAATTAATTTAAATATTGATTTTGTGATGAGCTTATCTGTGCATCAAAGTTGGTTTGCTCAACAGGAGCAATTGTTATATTATTATAACTAACTTGCTCAAAAGGAGCAATGTCAGAACTACAATGCTGTATAGGGGCATTGTCACACCGTGATGGCCCAATAGAGGCAATGTCAGAATAAGGTTGCTCAATAGGAGCTGTCCGTACAGCCAAATTCTTGGCTGAAGTAGATATAGAAAAGCTTAGCAATTTTGCTAATTGTTTTTTAAAATAATTTGATAGAAAAATTCTATATCTTGTCTTTATTAGTTAAGCCACCTCAAGAGGCTTATGATTTAAAATTACTACAAGTATCATGTTTATATTCATTGAAATCCGCTTAATACTATCACGCAAAACGATTTTCCGCATAATACGCTATATTACGTCGGTCCCTGCAACTTGAGACATGTTTTCATACATTATATGACGCGTAATACGATTCATTATCCCGTTTAATATGACATCTATACACGCGTGTAGCTCATGCAGCAGTTGGAAGAAGGAGAACCCGCGATACTGCAGAGGTTATTCTTCACCTGGATATTCTTCCATTGATGACAATGTTTTACCGTACGAAATTCTTTCAATTGAAGATGTGAATAACACACTAAAAAAGGCCCTAGACGATGATAATGAAAATAAAGAAGATTAAACTCTGATTTTTTCTAACTCCCGCATTATCAGCAATTAAATTTTCAAGCTATAAAGTCTTGTGGAATAATTTTATTTTTGCGTTTACAAACGCGTAAATATTATTATTACTAGAAAAATGCACTGAAAAAAATCGACTTGCCTCAGGCGGGACTCGAACCCGCATCTTCCACAATCCGGGCGGATGTTTACCATAAAAACATAAGCACCAAGCACTGACAAATTTCGACAGCGAAAAGCAGTGTCTCGGTGGCGTAATTGGTCAACGCGTCCGCCCGGATTGTGGAAGATGCGGGTTCGAGTCCCGCCTGAGGCAAGTCGATTTTTTTTCAGTGCATTTCTAGTTATAAAGTCTTACTAATGCATTAAAATCTCTTTGTCAATGTCAAACCAAAAGAAGTGGTTACGTTAAGTTATTTAATTATAAATAATATAAGACATAACGCAATTAAAAAAAACAAACAACATTTTAATATAATACCATAGATTTCTGCAAAATACACTTTCCCGCTTAAGACGCGTTTTTCGCTGGGTCCTTACGAAATCGGGTTTTACGGTTTTAATTCTATTTAAAATTTTGTGTATCAAAAGTTATGATTATGATAATGTAACTGCACAAGTAGTAATATTTATTTATTACATTTTAAAAATACTAATAGCTAAACTGACACAGGTCTTAGCACACTACCAGTTCAGAACCGTATCGCCTCTTTTTACTATGAAAATGAGGCGATTCGTTACGATAACTGTTTGCTGTTTCGTAACCACTGTTCCGTAGTGTTTATAGCAAAAAAGAGGCGGACCCTTTCCGAGCTGATAAGTCTGCTACGACCTTTAATTTTGAACTCGGACATTGTGTAAAATATGCCTAAAAATTACTCAGTGATTAAAAAGATTGTCAATGGAGATTGCATTTTAATTAAATAATCTCTTGGCTATTTGAAATAAGTTAACAAAAATCTCTTTGTAAACTGCTAAAAATATTCGTTAAGCTCACTATTCAGAACTGTCATTCCTAGACTGCCCATAAAAGGTATAGGTCAAATAGAAAATGGCAAACGGTAACAACAGACAGGCCGTTTCGCGACCATTGTCAGAGGAAGTGCATCGGTTATTGTTCCAGTCAGTTTGCCTTTATCAGCGAGGCCGATCGACCAAGACTGCAATTTATCCCGTCTTTATTTGATCGTCGTGTTTTAGAATTGGAAATTGTCCCGGGACTGACGCGCTGGCTGACCTTAGTGTCGTGACAAATTGTGCGTTTTAAAGCATTTGGGCCGCTTTATATGTTAACTTTACAAGAGTTTTATTGAGGGTTGCGCTAGCGTGGTTACGTTTTATACAATCTCCACTGACTGAGCTGTTTAAGATTCCCATTATATTAATAAATTTTGTTGTTCCGTCTATCAGTATATATGGCTATTTGTGTGTTGTAATTATTATACAGAGTGAATTTTTCAATTGGGCCTTCAGGGCCAAATCCTAAACTATAAGGAATATCGAAAAATGCTCAAAGGAGTCGCGAGCCCGATTTTGATGAATACAAAATCTGCATCATTGGATTTTTGAAAAAAAAATGATCATCGCTTTGATTATCGCTTCAACCAAGGTGGAACAAGAAATATTTTATTAAAATTTAACATTTTCCATTAGTTTCCCGTATATCATTACTTCCCAGAAATCGATCCTTATCAACAACACTATCGAATGGTGTAATAATACAGGCTGTGTTTTTTTTTCAAAATCAATAGGTTCGATTCCTGGCTAGGATTATTGATTTTAAGAAGTCGATTATACAGGAATCGACTTCTTTTTGAACTCGCCTCACTTGAGAAATTCTTTGACTAGATATTCTCTAAAAAGCTTCGCCTAGCAGGCTTGAAGACCCACCTAGGTTTTTGCATTCTTAATGACCTAGTGACCGTTTAGTCGTGTGATGCCGGCAGAGTATAGTAGCATCACCCCATATCCTCCAATGGGTGTCGTAGAAGGCGGCTGATGGATCAGCAAAGGGGTATTGATCACCTTATATTCCGTCCACCAATCCGCATTGGGCAAGCTTTCCTCCCCACATAGGTTTCACCCCCACACCGGTCAAAATTTCAAACACGCTGGAACGAATATTTCATGTTCTTCATGATTTCATTTCATGGTTTTATCTTCACAAATGACGAATTTCTGTACAAAATTTCATCCCCTAGATCATCCACTTCAATTCTTTTTTTTAACAATAAAAGGTAGCCTTTATTCTTTCCCAACTTCTAACCAATATTTGTTACAGATTTGATCAATTTCGTTTCAGTAGTTTTTTGAGTTTATTCGTTACAAATATACAAATCTTTCTAATTAAAAAATGAAAGCTGGGATAGGATTATGGATAAATATCTTTTTTTAGAAAAATATAAATTGCAGGTAATTTGTAAAAACAAACTACTTAAGTCCTGCATAAAGATACATTTACTCTACATTTATCCCAAATTGTTTGAAAAATAAAC
This sequence comes from Elophila nymphaeata, assembly GCA_955850985.1. Taxonomy (NCBI): domain Eukaryota; kingdom Metazoa; phylum Arthropoda; class Insecta; order Lepidoptera; family Crambidae; genus Elophila; species Elophila nymphaeata. Next base: position 16,805,488 of record OY039079.1, read on the forward strand.
CCATGTGAAGCTGGGACGCTAGTATATGTATAAAGAAAATGCGGCTATATAAGTTGAAACAAACGCCAATGCTGCTTCTATAGTAAAATTCCTAAATTGTATTTTAATACTGATCTAAAAAGTAAATTGGCAGAAATTATGTGGGAACTTAAAAAAATAATACAAATATTTCAAAACCACTTAATTGAATAAGAATTTATGATTACAATTAATTTGCAAGTGAATTTGGTGCTAGTATTAAAAAGAACAATAAAAAATGATCTTATAGAAGCAGTTTATGAGAAGAAACGTGGGCATATATTACCACCATCGTGGAAACATAATGTGTCACCTTAAGTTCCGTTGTTGGAGTATGACTGGCATTAGTGAACAGATTTGGAGTGATTCAAGTGTGGCCCTACGTGGGCGATGCGATACGAAGCGATAATTCGTGAGAAAACGCATAAACGCAGGCAAAACTTTTGGTGGCAAATCATGGCTATATTTATTTTGAAATTATTAACAATTGTTAGGTATGTATTTTTTTTTTTGCAAAAATTGCAAAAATTCATGTCACTTCTCCCATATTGCCATAGGTACCTAATATGACATCCATTATCTCAATTCTACTTACACCAAAATTATATTATACCACATTGGTGGCAACCAATAATACGGTCCGCCTGATGGCTTTGGACACTGGCAATGCCATGTGTAACACACGTTGCCCACCTTGTAGAAACTTCTTCACTTCTTGAAGAAACCTATGTTGTGATCCTGTTAAAAATATTGATTGTCATAAATAAACTAGACTTTTCTAGTCACGAAGTTTCTTTTTTACTCTTGGCAGGGAAGTTCAGGGGCTTTCATCTCATCTGGTGGTTATTTATTTATTTATTTTAGGACAACCAACAAATCTAACACTATTACAGCTTAAAACTAAGTACTAAACTATCCTTCTAAGTGCAGACTTAATTATAGGTTGCCACGGCATGCATGGATGTTACTCAATGTTACAAAACCTTAAGTATTCTACAATAAGTTTTTAGGAAGCTAAGAAAATAAAATAATAAGAACACAATCAGAGCTTGAACCCGAGCGTGAGACAATTTATAATCTCTCGTCTAAACCTTGTCCTCTAGTCAGCAAAAATATCTATCTTAGTCGTTTTAAGTAGAGCATTGTATTGACATTGGAGTCTATTCATGGTGGCGTGGTGCCCGAGGTTGGTTTTCCTGCCTTTTACTGCGAATGGGACATATTTGGTAAGACGTGGCAATTTTATAGGGACATTGAGATTTACCGACGATTTACCGAGTTAGTGACGATAAGGCCGAAGATGGAATCAAACTTCACCTGGAACACTTAACCACAGAGGAACTATTTAACTTACACGAGAAATAATTTCAATGCGGTTAACATTATTATTATGGCGACAGATTTTGATAAGATGTGGTAGCTAGGCCAGGTGGATTTGAAAAAAGCCCTACCGTCAACCAAACCGAGTACAAATTTTTAGTCCCCTGGGAATCGAACCCGGTGCCTCTGTATCTAATTTCGGTGGACGAACCATTAGACCACAGAGGTGTTTTAAGAAAATATGAAACAAAAAATCTTAAAAAATCGCATCGCGTTGCTCATCGCTGTACGTCGCTCTGTTAGGACAATAACTTAGAAACATAACGCTCGGCACGCTTAGTTTGTCTTTAGCGACAAATACAAATATTAGTTTCGAACCAACGGAATAGCAAACCACGGTGTATTTGAATAAGGCGTATTTCGAGGCTTGTTCGTGTTTGTAAATAGAAATATTCTATACAGTTAGCTTTCGATGGTTGTGGCATGTCAATGCTTGACACAAATTTTAAGGGATTTTTCGTTGGAGATGCGTAACTCATTCCTTTCACGTCTATTTGTGCGTCAAATATACTTAGGAAATTTGAGTTATGTACTGCAAAGCTTTTATTCCTAAATGTAATACACTAGTTATAATGTAAAATAGTGTTAAAATATTGATTTTATGCTATTTTATAGTTTATAGCAAAAGTTTAATATGATTATAGATTTTAAGTAATTAATGTTTGCAGTGCCCTTACGGGGTATCACAGGAACTACAGCCTATGTATAAGACCCTTTTTGTTATATGATACGCAATAAAGATTTAATTTGATTAAACAGTAAGTTAAACACTGAACAATTTGTACACCTCTGGTGATCTAACCTAGGAACTCCAGATTTAATTCCTATAGGCAAACCACTTGAACACATATATTATTATCTTAAAAACTTAATTTTTATCTTCATCATCATTTCAGCCGACAGACGACCACTTTTGGAAACAGGCCTCATCCAAGGATATCCAATCTGAACAGTTCTGCGTTGCTCGCATTTAGCGGCTTAATTATTCAACCACATCATAAATATGACTGACTTATCAGTTCTTGGTAAGTAATAAAACTCAAACTTATCATTTTCAGAGCAATAAATATTTATTTTAAAAAAAGCAGTGACGAGATAGGTACCCGTTTCTAATTTAACTCGATAAATTATAACGAAATTAAGGCTAAAAGTTGATTTATTAATGCGATAGATAAGATCGTAGGTGTGATTAAAGATAAAGTAAGGGAAACGGTGTGTTTAAATTAAAATAATTCTTCGCTTTAGGCAAATAAATCTTGCCGGCTATTTTCGGCAGCCGTCGCCGACAAGCGACATTTGAGAGAAAAATTAATTAACTTAGCAAATAATATAAGCAGCCATTCGTTCTGATGACATTACAAGCCTACTATAAGCTGCTGTTCCTGAATAGTAAGTTTTTTTTGTGGAAGTTGTTAACAAATGTAAGAGTTTTTAGATCTCTGTTGGAACTTGGTTAAAATTCCATCAGATTTTTTTAGTAAAACAATAATTATTATAACATCCTTTGTAATTCGACCCACTGCTGGGACACAAGGCCTCTCCTTTTCATCGAAAGAGGTTTAGGGTTTAGGCAGTAGTCGACCATGCTTGCCCAACGCGGATTGGTAGACGAAGTATAAGGTGATCAATACCCCTATGCTGATCCATTAGTCGACTTCTACGACAACCATTGGAGGATATGGGGTGATGCTATTCTATTCTACTCTGCCGACATCACATGGCATAGTAAAACAACACGCATAGATAAATTATTCTTCTTCTAATAATAAATTAAATATTTGTAGACTGCCATAATATTATGTGTTGGCGCCGGATCGTATAACCTGCGCCCTGTTCAACAATTAGTCTACGAAATACACAATACTATCTCAACCTAGACTTATCATAGTCTCAACTCGAGTTTCAACTCGTGCTTTGTAAAAATATCTCATCGGGTGTTAAAGATGTAAATCTGCAACATTGTTAGGCATACGTCAGCTTGATGACGTAATCAAAAACGAAATACATTGCTAAATTCGTCGTGGTCAAACAGACCTGTGTAGTTCAGTTGGAAGAGCAGTCGCCCAGATAGCTAAAGGTCGCGGGTTCAAGTCCCATCTCAGTACATATCCATGACAGGATTGTTTTCAATGATTTTCGTTTTCTATTTAATTTGGTATCAATTTCAATCATAATTAAACTTGCCAAACACAAAAATAAACAAGGTTTAAATAATTTAAACGTCACAATTATTTTTTTATGGAAAAATTTAGCAAATGATTCCATTCCACCTTATGTTAAGCAGAAGTGGAGTCTAGATGTGAAGATAGCTACTTGGTGCAAGAGAGAAACGCACAGTGGCCACCCTGGCCACCCTAGCCCTTAGCCACCTGCAATGGAAGGTGCTTCTTCACGTCTCTGTTATACGACCAAGTGTTGTAAGATGGATGAAGCATGGCATGACTGGCAGTTTTATTTCTTAGTTATTCATTTCTTTAGACGCCGCCGTGATGGAGTGGTCAGTATAGCTGCCTACACCAGCGGTCCGGGTTCAAATCCTGGTAGCGGCAAATAGTTGTGTGATGAACACGAGTTTTTGCGAGTCATGGTTGTTTAAATATTCACTAAAATGTATTTATAAAATATCTATAATTATTATGTATATTAAAAATGTCGCTATGTAATATCAATAACACAAGTTCTTTATTATACTTACTTTGGGTGGTTTTGGTATTATACTATCTGTGCTTTGGGCTAGGTAATTGGTGTGAGCGTGAAAATATATTTTTATTATTATTAATCGTGCCGACTTAGATTTTTTTTATTCAATTATAATTATGGTCTTTAATTTTAAAAATAAAATGTGTACTTAACATTTATGACAAATTACTTAAATTGGATATCAAAACGACTGTACAAAGCATATAATTTATTAAGCGTTTTAAGTATACAATTTTACAGACTACTTATTCCTTACGCTGTTCGCTTAAAACCCTCGCCATGCCTTCAAAATGCACTAAAGCGGGTAAACCCAACCTCATTGTAATTCCCATTTTACAAAGTAGGTAGTTGCAGTATTCAACGATTCCTCTTAAAATACAATAACGATAAAAATGGTACCAGAGGCATAATCACAAATTTTCGAGAGCCAATTCACGAGTTTCTTACAAAAGAATTAATGCTACTTCGAACTGTTTTTCACTTAACAAAGTGCATACAGCATTAAATAAAGACTTTTTGTCTTCCAGAACCTTCCAATGATCACAGGGCGCATGAATTCGATATAGTACACAAAAAGCAGTTTCGTCAAACTTTATTCGGACCACTTGGCAACTAAAAACTGTATTTTATTCATGGAAGAAACGTTAACATCGAGTTTATGTTAAAATTCGTAGTGTAATGGAAACGATGCATAATGCATCGGGCTCCGTTGACACAATGACATATGGAGTTACTTTTGTTTGACGTTAGGACAAGATCAGTTTGAAGGCGCATCGAATATTATAATGTGGATACTATCGAGCGTTTTGTTTTCTAATTTGACTTTACATTGAAAAAATTACTTCAACATGAGCGAGCAAGATTGTCTTTATTTGATGCTCTATTATTTGGTATATTGAGAAAGAGAGAAGTATTAGAGAGTCAGAGAGACATAGAGTAGTTCCACGTCGCGAATAGGACTACTCCTTTTCAACCCTTGGTGTCGTAAAAGTCGATTAAAGGATCTGATATACAAAGCACTGAGATAAGAAGAGAAGAGAAGAGAAAGAGTCGATGTAAAGTTGAAATGTATGGCGTGCAGAAATAATAATAAAGAGGGTATGGCGCCTGCCGATGCTTGCGGTGTTGGTGTATTTGAGTCAAAGTAACAAAATGTACTGAACGGACAGAGCACACATATTTGTAGAGTGACAATACTACACACGCAAAATTCGCGACTAGGACAGGCCACAGCGGTCTAGACGCGAGTATAGGCCGAGGGTTTTTATTAATTGACTACAACTGGTGGTCACAGGTGACCTTCCAAGTGTCACCAGGTATTTCAGAGACGGCGAGTACTTCAAGCAAGCGTTATAGCGCAAATATCACTTAGGGACTTGATATACAAAGTGGCCACGACTTTGTATATCAAGTCCCTAAGTGATATTCCGAACACCGTCCACCGCACCGCACCAGCAATAACAGCATTTCCAATAAAGGTTGGTGTCAGGCGAGTGGCTGGTTATAAGTTATACCAAATTCGTGGCTAATTAAGGCGAACGCAGACCTGGCCGCACAACACGCGCCGCAGTCACCGCAGTCGTTCCCGTCGCCGCACGCATCACGCTGAATTTCTTTCATTCGGTTTCTAAATTTTACCAAGATTGGGCTTGTAATCGTGTATTACAGTATGGCTCTTGACGAAGAATTTGTTATCAGTTGTTTATTATTATAGGAAGAAGAAAATATATTGGGTTCGGCCGGCCGGTGGATGCGGATGACGACACCCGCGCCGCGTCGACTGCAATGCGGGAGGGCCGGCGTTGGTGAAGAGTGTATCTCGATGGAATTCAATGGATTTTGGTGTATTTTCATGGAAATACAAAATGTAAATTGTGGGACAATTTTTTTTTTCCTAGTTATTATCCCATTATTTCCATGGCGACGAATCGAAAATGCTTTATTAAATATCCATAAACTAGAAGAAAAAAAGAAGTAAAAGACCACTAAAGAGGTCGTAACTGTCCATTCTGGCTGGCAGTAATTTTGCCAAATCACAAAACTAAACATTTCTTTCGTATCATGACATCCCTAGAATGTACTCTTTGTCCCTATTGCAATAAAACAGCGTGTCACCCATAGATGTACAGTCAACAGCACGTAGGGCTGTACAAAACTCAAATTTCTCCAAACGATTTTCAACATAAGACTATTGAATATAAAATCGTTTGGAGAAATTTGACAGTTTTGTATAGCCCGACGTGCTGTTGACTGTACAATTACTGCAGTTTATCCTATATCTATGGTGTCAACACTATTTTATTAACTAATTATATCAAGGGACTAATACATAGTTCCTATGTGAACATCAACTTAAAATCGGCGCGCGACAAAGGTCTCGCGAAACCGCAATGGAAATAGTGAGATAAATGGTCCCAGTATTTGCATCATTGAAAATACAAAATAGAAAAAGTGGGATACACTCTTGGGGGAAGTCATCAGCTGCCGCTTGGGGAGTTTGGCCGCTTCAAGCACTGTGGCGGTTGCTGTGCGGGTGGATGTGCGAGGTTGCATAGTACATCATATAAAGAATTTGAAAGCCGCGACTGCGGAGCGTGCGGTGCGGCCAGGTCTGCGTTCACCTTTAAATGCTAAATATCTAAAATCAACAATTAGCCAAAGGTGAACATATTTATAAATGACTGTTTGTGAGATATGCAGCGGTGGCGATGCACTAAGCATTGTCGAAGCACAAATGAAGAAGCTACCAAAACCGCAAACTCACAGTAGCACCGCATACCGCACACGGTGCGGACCGGCGACCACCACACATCGAACGAGGCGTGTGCGATGTGCGGTGCTCCGTGTTGATATTTTTCGAGGTACATAATAAAAAAAAAATGATTTGTCGGTCTGAGAGACCAACGCACGTGTATATGAAGGTTAATCTACTACTGATGCTGACCGAACCTATAGATAAAATACAACTACATTTTAACTTTTTTAAACGTTTGGAGTGATATAATAATTTAGTATGGAATCTGTGAACATACTTTTATACCTACTTTCATTGGCAATGTCTTCAACTTAATCAAAAAATACTATGAAATAGGAATACTATGAAATTTTCGTTTTCTATTTAATTTAGTAAAAATGACATTTTAAATCATGCCAAATAAAATTTTAAACAAATTCAATGACACTGACATGAAATGTAACAGTAATTACGAAATCCAGTCCAATTATTATTCTTACGTTCAGTTTTCTACTGCGCGCCACAAAATAACTTATCAAAAAGTAATTAGAACCAAATTCAATTGCAATAAATTTCAAAAACCATATTAATTAGATGTCAGTCGGCAATCAGAGTTTGTGTATTTAGCATCTCTGTTTTTCGTAGGTTTATTAGATGTATTTTTTTGCCTAATAGCCAATTTATAATGGGCTGTCAGTAATAATCAAATTAATGAATTTTTTGTTCAATTTATAGTGATATCCGATGGCAACGTACGGCTTTAACTGGGCTTACGTATAATTGGAACCCCTTTTTGCACACGACCCGAATACCGAATGTACGCGGTAATAATTCCTTTTTTAGGGTTCCACATGTCAGACAGAAAAAATACTCCACAATAACTTCGTTATTAGTCTACCAGTATGTTAAAATGCTATTTCTCAGAAAAAGTATTAAGTTGAAATTCTTTCATGTCTTAAATCCATTGGAGCTGTGAAAAAATAAAGCTTCCAAGTTAACATTATGCAAATGATACGGCCATTTGTACCGCATAATTTGACACTCGCAAGAACAAAAATATTTCGCTAGATGCCAATTTCCATTATCACAACTACTTTTAGCATGGCATGAATTGAAGGTGCCGGATACATGATATTGCAGAGAGAGAATCCAGGAGCTGTGCCTGGGACTTCTGACCCAAGCAAATCACTACTAATTTAATGATACACTTGAACAAAACCCAAGTGTACCACTACTAATATAATGATCCACTTGAGAGAGAGAGAGAGAGAATCCATGGGAGTGTAAGTTTGTAATCATACCGTGTCGTCTCTCTCTGCCTAGCCAAACCTATTTGGTAAGATTGCGTGACATCTACTAACCTTTAAGACACGCCTTGCAAAACAAAACTTAGTAAGAAGTTCTTGACAAGCCGAGGTATTTTAATAATGTATGAATGATTTAGCCGGTAAACCCCTTGGGCTTACTTCAACTCCATACAAACCAACGTACTAGTCATTGTTTGTTAATTGGTTTGTTAAATCGAAGTGTTTATTGGTTTTTATAGCGGGTAACACTGAAATTTTTCTAGAAGTTTGTACGGAACCCTCAATGCTCGAGTCTGACTTACACCAGCCCGTTTTTTATAGACCAACAGGACATTTCTTACTGCATCCAAAACACTGTTTTAAACTTGTGTTTTATAAACTCTTCTTCAATACGCTGTCGTGAAAACCAAATTAAGACTCGTCCAGAATTTGTAATGGCATCGTCGTTTTTATTAAGTATCTGATGGACGTTTAGTACGTTTAATCAGTTGTAAGTTAAAGTTTATTCATTTATAAATATGCTATTAATTTATTTAATTTAATTTTTTATTGATAAAATTAAAATTTCATTAAGTATATTTTATTACTTATGTTATTACTTTTAATTTATTTCTCCAATATAAATTTAATATAGATTAGCTGATATTTTTAATTTTTAGATAAGTATCTAATTTTTATTAGCTGGTATTATGTTTATAGTTATTTCATATGGCAATTGTTCTTTTACCTGTCATCTTCTAGTTGCTCCAACCTGGCACTATTTGCGTTGTTGAGGATGCATTGCGGAGGATGCTGGGTTCGATTCCCGCCTGGGGCAGTTCGATTATTTTCAGTGTATTTTTCTACTTTTAAAAATCATTATCTGTCAAGTCCTTTGCTTATTTATAATATAAAACTAGAATGAATATGCCAATGTACCTAGAAATTATTATACCAAGCATATTACTTCGAGCATTGTAAAGGGTATTTGTCGCATCATCAACTTCGTCAAACCTATGACATGTAACATTCTCGTATCTACAAGCTCCGCACTATTATCGATGTCGAAATATCGGCTACATATCGAATAGAAACAATATGCGAGGTTGGGGGCGTGACCTGTGGGCAGCGCGTCGGTGGACAATGTTTAACAGATCAGTCGATACCAAATATTGAACGGAGATGTTATCATAATTATAATGTTCTTTTATTGGTATTTACACAGGTAAGGCTAGTGATGCTATCTCGAATGGCTTTTCGAATATGATGATGATGGGAATAGCCTCAAAGAATTTCTTATATGAAAATATAATCTTCCGCAAGTTAACTTTATGTAAATATTGAGTTTGGAGATGCGCAACAAATAGGCCGGACCTATAAAAGCAATAAAGAATGAATTGAATTGAATATAAATGATAAGTAGTGTCTCTTCGCCCATTTGGATAATTTGGCCCACCCACTGTGGACCTACCTCTCTTTTTTGGAATTTTAAAGAAATGAGTGCCGCCTACAGTGTTACAAAGTATGCTTAATTAACTGTTCTGTTGTATGTATTCTGATCATTATATTAACTGCTAATTGTTTTTAAAAACAAACAAGTGTGCGCGTGATTTTTGTTGCCAGAAATGTAACTCCAGATAAATCTCTGGCTAATTGCCGATCTTAGTGAGCAAGAGAACTTAATGAGTACAATTTTTGACCTCACGTTATTAGGTACACTTTATCTTTCCTTTCACTCGGAGTGACTGTGGGTGGGACTGTAGTCGAGGTCCAGCCAAAGTAGTACCTCCACCTTACAGAATAACACTACACTTCTGTGGTGTTGTGTTTCTGCTGGTGATTAGGTCGCCAGAGCACCACAGGGTGGAGAAGGGTCCAGGGTTGGCAACGAGTGTCATGCCAGTCGTTGCCAACCGCTTAACATAAAAATATACACCTCTTTTACAGTATTATTAAGCACGACAGTATAATATGTGCAAATGATGGTTTTATAATTTTAAAGAGATTTCTAAAATTTCAAAATTGTTGTGAGAACTCTCGAAAATTATCGATAACATTAACTACTGACAATTTCCCAAGGTAACTGTAGAATTTTGCCTAGTAAGCAATAGTGGAGTTTTCTCCCGAGTTCTTGTTGTAAAAACACGTGTTGAGAGACTCCATTTTTAACTCAAACCTACCGTACAATTTTTAGTTACTTAATTACCTTTTCACTTGACATTGGCAAAATGTGTAACGTAAATGTATCGCGACGCTATTAATTAAGAATAGAATCGAAGCAATAGTGAACAAAAGTAAGTTATTGAAAACGAGCATTAATCGTTGATTTATAAATTTTATGAATTCCATGTTGTCTCGAAAGCTAACGGATTTAACATAGACCTATATGTCTTTGTCAAATACAGGCCCTGCATGAAATAGTACGAGAAGTTTTGGTGAGGTCAGAGACATTCAGTGCATTTTTCTAGTATTAAAAATATTTACGAGTTTGTAAACACAAAAAATAAAATTATTCCATGACATTCAAATTATTTATTAATTTCAATATTACCTCGGGAAATTTTCACGATTAACACACCACCTTTTGAAGGTCAATATTCGATATTGATATATTTCAGACTATTTTAGCAAATCCCACATCCAATTAACCTATGTTGACCTACAAATTCGCAGCTGAAAGTCTAAGGTCTATAGTCACGATGGGGCTGACACGTATTGTTTTTATAAAAGTCCCACACACCGCCCAACCAGACATTTCAATCTCAATATGCATCTTTACAATGTATCAAAACATATCAAAAACAGTAGCTTTACAAAACAACTGGGAAGTACAAATATGGCACACGTGAAACTTGTCACGATGTGGCATACGGCTAATTAAGTTGAACACGACGCCAGCGTCATGAGTCTACAAGATCATGACATCATGGCCGCGGGGTAGCAAATGAGTCCTATTAGTACATGCCATAAGGAGAATCCCAGTTAGGCGTCTTAACCCTCTGCCGCTAAGCCAATTTCATCATGATTACACTGGCGTGTAGTCTGTCAGACGCCGTATTAAATAAAAATATTTATTTTAAATTCTATATTTTGTTCTATAATTAACAAAACTAAAGTATTAAATTAAATATAAATATAATACATTAATAAAAAGATTACAGACCTGTTTCCATAACACATGCTGTTTAGATCAATATTTAAAAACACGTCTTTAAAATTTTTATGGAAAAGATTATTCTTACCAACGAAATATTTTACCACATTTAATACATCTACAAGTACTTTAAATATATAATAATAAAAATATAATAAAAAAGGTCGTGAGATGATTAGGGTACAAAACGGCAAAAATAAGTTCAGTATATACTTTGTCTATTCTACTATAAGACGGCAATAATGTTTATAGGTAGGTTCTTTGAGAGACAGAACGCCAGTAGATGATAATTAATATAAAGAATTTTACTAACATCAATAAGAATGTTAAACGGTGTCTGAAGATCCTTGGAGGAGGTCTATGTCCAATAATAGATGTCTCTCGGCTGAAATGATCGGTGTCTGAGAAACTACCATATCATTCACAGAGAGTTAAGTCCTAGACTAAGAGACGGCTAGCGGAAACAGGAGTGACATCAGCAGTCAAGATAAGACTTACGTACATACGTATAATATAAACTTGAAAAAAAATGAGAGATGTCAGATATATATCTTAAACATTTTACCATTGCAATTCGACTAAACTTCTGCTTTCAATCAGGTGGGATTCAGTCATTTTATTTTTGATTTGGCAACAAAGTGTGTAACTATTGAGAACCGGTGTTTCTGAGTGCTATAACAGTTGTTGCTAGGGAGGTTCTTTTTGCATTTAAATCTGCGAAGATCATCATTGCTAAGTTGAACTAAGAAAACTAGAAAAAATGCCTCAGGCGGGAATCGAACCCGCATTTTCCGCAATCCGGGCGGCTGCGTTAACCATTACACCACCGAGAGACTGCTTTCGCAGTCGAAATTTATCAGTGCTTGGTGCTTATGTTTTTATGGTAAACATTGTTTATATTTAATACATATAGTCGAAATTGCGGCTTCTCATGATTTAAATTTCTGGCCTATTATACGACGGGACGATGACATATAGATCTATTGCATTTATAAAGTTCCACCAATAACATACCGAGCCATAGTGAAATTGCAAATTGAATATCACTTTTGATGGAATTGGGATATGCGCCATGATTTCACGTCATAATTTCCCATATTGATATCAAAGGTTTTACGAGTCACTTAGCTTTATGGTTGTTGCCATAATTGTTTGTCGTGCCACAAAATAAATTGAGAGTAGAAGACAATTGTCTTGAATGGTAAGTACTTCATTCCTCTTAATATATAAAGAAAATAAAATAAATCACTCGATAGAAAATTGATCATGCTTTCTGCTTTTAGAGCGTAGGTACTGCCCAGTGTAGCCGACAACTGGTTTCAAAAATGTACATACAAATAAGAGACTAGGTTACCACAAATTATGAAGTTTCGAGATAACGTATGACTTCAGTATGATTTATTATTACGGAAAACTTGGTGTGTATTGCGCGGACTTACCTTTACTTTAGAGAAGGAAGAAGTTTACCTTCTATACTCTTTTTATTTTGTGGTCTCCGTTACTACCGAGCGGCAATGTGTAGTTACAAACTCTTGTAGGATTAAAGTTTATTGGTTTACTGTCTGCAGCCACCGCGTCTCATGAACCTTCTTATATCAATAATTAGTTTCAGCTATTATAATATTTTATTATATTATATTTTTATTCTATTCTACGAGTTGGATTCGCATGGCTTTCACCTTACCATTACTGAGCACTTACACACTGATGCACACAGAGGCATTGTGTATGTATATCTAACAAAATCCATTAGCCGACTGTGTGACAAACCCTAATCTCACAATAGAAACAACACTCTATTCTCCTAAGGATAAAGTCCACGTTATATTTGCACTATATACATAACTCTTCCTGTTAAACACAACCAAAATCGTAGCCCATTAACAATAACCCAATTATCCCACGCTTAGTCCACTCACATAATCCCACTCCATTTATTAAACCACCTAATACTGTACGCAAATCACAAGATATAACATTAATCTTCCTGTTTGATCTATTTAATAAAATATTTAAGAGGCACTCGGCCAAAATTCGAGAGACCATTAAATGGTTCTCGGCTCATAACGGATTCAGTAATTTGCCCATACGTCTTGTTATGGTCGTTCTACCGGATTAAAACCTTTCCCACCCTTCATAAATCGTGGAACCCGTCTTATATTATTCATGAGCACTGAAATACGGAAATATCGGACCAAGTGCCGCAAAATTGTCAATGTCCGAGCGTAAACTTTGGTTGAACTTGTAAAACTCCATCTTGTCTGGTTTGGTATTGCAATAAAGAAGTGTAGTAAACTGTACCCAGAGGCAAGCATGCTGCTTACTTGCACGTCAAAATCACAAATCTTAGCTGCTTGAGGTAAGGGGGCCAATATTGCTTTGTGGTGTATTCCTTTATAGGTTATTGGTAGTAAATGTCTGGTCAGTCTTTGTATCAATATTCGATTTTGATATCGTGTTATTGGTATTTAAACCTTATTTGACAATGATCAGATTTTTGATATATACTTTTATTTATAGATAGCTAGCGCGAGAGATAAACCTCTGCGACAGCCACCCTCGTCTCGCCGACCTACAAAGTACTTCTTTACGCCTCTTCTGAATGACTCAGGATTGTAGAAAGGAGGAAACGCATGTACTGGCAGTAATTCCAATTCTTAATTGTTGCCATAGACATGAGTTGCCTTTCTTCGTTTACGTTAGAATAGTAGCCACATTACCGGTTACGAGTTGTTTAAAAGTTTTTCACAATTTATTTCTATGTTACGGAAATAATATTGAAAATTTCATTTCAGCCAGCTTGCTGGCATCAATATTTTTCTTAATAATTATAAAATTAAGTAAAAACAATTAATTTAATATTTGTACGAATGATTTGCAATTTGACAATATTGAAACTCAAAAATAAAAAGCGTTGTGCCGTTTTCTATAAGTAAGCGAATATTTCATTTTATTCATTAAGTATATATTGTGTTTCAAATATGTTTTGCACTTCTTCTACTTTACACGGATTTTCGCTACCAGAATTCTTACTGCTCATCTTGTATTTATAAGAATTGATTTCGGTTTTATGATCTTTTATAATCTAAATATTGTATCAAACCCCTATTGCGAGTACAGGTAAAGCACAGGGGGTCCGGTGTATTTTACGGTTAACCTCAAATAAAATGGGGTCTATGGTGGGTCTATGCATATTAAAGTACCATCATAGCATAGGGATGGTGGTTTATGTGTCACTTGGGTCGTGTTTACACCTCTTTTATTGGACAAAATGTCAATAGTTAAACCCGATGTGGCCACACCTTTTTGTGAAACCATAAATTGTTTAGTGTCACATAAACTTAGGTAAAGGTTCCGTCTTTTATCCCAAATAAAATGCGTAAAATATTAGAATAAAATATTTACTACCAGACAAATAAAGAAGGTTTATTTACTATTTATAAGAATAATTAAACGTGTTAGATAGTGTTAAATTAATACTGTCTTGTACCTTATGCATTCTTATTTATTAATTTTGGTTTTTGTTGCTTATTTTAAAACACAGTTCGTGGTGCAGTAGAAATTTTTTACTTCAATAAAATCACATAACTTAGATAAAAACTGTTCATTATTTAGTAATGAGATCTATAATTTTATGAAATACTTTAAGACCAAATATATATAAATGTATTCAAAAGTATAAGTAAAAAGTATATGTATAATGTATATATAATATATATATAATGAATAACACTTTTGATTCTAATTTAAAAATACAAGTGAAATATGAAATACAAATGTTACGATGACTTAATAAAATTAACGTAAATTACTAACAATTTTAAATAAACCTCGTCTGATGTTGGCATCTAAGTAAGTGGATTTAGAATTTTTAAAAACAATTTTATAATCCAAGCGGTTAGTGTTTACTTTCTATCACACGCACTCTCAATTGAAAGTGGGTTCTTGGACCTGCTGCTTTTATTTACTCAAAACTAAATTCAAAATCTTATTCCTTAATGTAAGGAACTTATACCAGCTCGTAAACCCTTTCGATTATTAAGAGCCTTACCGAGACGGCTTATTCCATCACTCGCTCAATAAAAATATTAATATCGACGATTTTAATGGCGCGCATAAAATATTCATAACAAAATAATATGAGTGAGTTTTGAGCCCACAATAAAATTCAATCACGTTACCAGGCGGTACGTTTCTGTCCCTCTATAATGTTTTATGGTGACGTTGCTCCCACGCTGCAAGGATGCAGGCGAGATGTATGGGCGCTAGCCAGGAATATATCGGGCGTTTATGCTTGAGGGACACTCGAGAATAACACTGTTCGACTATTGCAATATTAAGCCCACTTGGTACAGTACGTAGTATGTAACTGCTAAGAATATTTGGGAATATTATGTGCAACTAATTTTATTCCGAAATAATTATCTATCATTGTGTTATGGATACTAGATAACGGAGAATACTTGCACCTACATAATGAATTAGATATTTTTTAACCTCCTGAGTCCGGAGATTTTTTTAAGCAAATAAACGGTGTTTTTCTAATGTTTCCTTTGTATTTGACATAATTATATAAGTTCACAAAAAATAGTTGAAAAATTACACGAATTTTCCTTATAGATTTTCTTTACGTCCCCAAACGAGTACTCCAGGATCGTGTCTTTGTACGAGTACGTAAATTAGTATATGAATCAAATTAATATCGTATCAAATTATCGTATCAAATAGCGTATCAAATAGTAGAAATTATTAATATAACTATACTCAAAGCATACTTTTTTAAATTTAATAGTAATAATTAAGGAAAACATAAAATTAAGTAGTTGAATGCCCTCGCGATACCTATCTACACGAACACCGACATCATTTGATGGTGCAGTGTCTTCATCTGAGACTCTATCTGATTTAGCTAGTGCTTGTAATATTTGGTCAACCATTAAATGGCCTAAAATTAAATTAATTATTTATTTATTTAAAAAAATAATTAATATGCTTCGTATGAGTTAGTTTATCACACGAGTTACTCACACGAGTACTTATAATTCCTCTGGTGTTTTGGCATAAATATTTTTAATTAATTACGAAAATAAAACGGTCTCCGTATAGCTCAATAATATTATTTCATGATATTAATATAATTAGAGCATATAATTAACTTAAAATTGTGATTAATCACCATTTAACTCACCATGTGCCATGTAGGATCCAGCTCTTCACGAAGTCAGCTCGTAAATGGATGCGGATTGTTTCAATAGGTAAACCGCCCGATGTGTAGGCAGCGTACCACTCTACCACGACGGGGTCAAAATATGCTTTTCACCTCTCCAGGACCAAAAGAGCTCTTTTGCTTCGTAAAATCTCGAAACTAAAACGCTTTTTGCTGCAAGCTCCAAATAAGACTATAGCGTTCAATTTAAATAATTGCATTAATTTTAATAGTATTAAAGTACCTATTGTCTTGTTTTTATTCACCAATAACATTTTTCTCGTTAGAGAGGTGAAAAGTTGTATGTTTCTCACGGGAGCAATTTTTTTTGTCTTGTACCTAATCATCACTGCACTCAGTAGGACTACTTCGCTGGTTCGTGATTTAAAATCGACACTCGCAGCAAAAAATAACTTTGCTCACTTGTTGAACAAATAACTATTCTTCTTCCGCCCTATTTTTACTTAGCCGCCATCTCAACATTAACACCCATCTTTGCTATGTCGCGGTTGTGCGGTCTTCGTAACGATATCGAAAGCTAAGCAAGTGCACGGTCATAATCCGAATGGGTGACTGAAAATTTTTAACTCGATTTTCCCTCGTGCTTCGGCAGGAACGTAGTTGGTGATCCCGGGTGCCCCCTGTGAATGATAGCAGTAGTTTTCAAGGAGGATTGGTCTCAGAATTGTCTATAATAATAATAATAATTTATTTATTTGAACCAAAAGTTTATACAGACTTATTTGCTAATTAATTTGACTAAAAACGGGAATTAACGCGATTAACCTTTTAAATGCCTTACGTTTCAGCCGGGTTACACCGACCGTAGTCACAGGCGCACTGGAGAACAGCCTGTCTTCACTCCGTATGTGAGGTAGATTCATACTCGTCTACCCACATGATGTTACTTCTGCTACCGTCGTTGCAACGTGAAAGTTTAAAAGTGATTGTTTGCTAATATCTAGACCTACTGTACCGACTCCAAATAAATTAGTAACAGAGCCACAAGAGTACATATTGTACCGAGCCTCGCCAGCGTGCGGTTTGGTCCGTGAATGGATTTTCCATTGTAATAAAAAAGACATATTTTCGTTTATACACTGACCCATGCATGTTGGAGAATATTAAACTTTCTTTCCAGTAATTAAAATCCATATTTTAATACACATTTATTGAAAAACGCACTTGCATCAATATGCGTAAAAACTACAGATAAATATAGACTCTAATGTCTATAGCGACGCATGAATTTCGCAATTCGCATTATGGTATTACCTACCATACAGGTTGATGTGAATCGTAGATACCAGTCTGTCAGAGATTCACACTTCTGTAAATAGTAATTTCTCTCAGTTCTTGTTGTAATAACACTTGTTGAGATACTTCATTTATAACTTAATCTACCGTACAATTTATTGTTGTTTTCGATACATTTTCACTTGACAAATGCGTAATCTTGTTGTTAATGACGACGCCATCAATTAAGAATAAAAAAGTTAAGTAAGATAAATTAAAGAAAAATGTACATAATATTGCTGTAAATTAAAAATATACAAAATGATACCCACACTTCTCTTTGTAAATATGCATTATTTCTAGAATGACAATAAAAAGTTTAGAAAAAAAGTGTTGTAATTTCAAATCCGTAGCTAATTAAGAACTGTTGAGTTTCTCTCTATTCAAATTTGAATAATTTGACCTTTGCTTTGAAGAAGACTTTCAAGAAAAGTTCTCCTCAAATCATATGAAAATAAGAAACTGAATTTTAATTGCTAGATATAATTTTTTCTCTCGTACAATATAAATTATACAGGCAACTACTTAATTAATTACCTATATGAAGTTTCAAAACACATAACTATTACAGTATTTTTATCTCACGCAGGCGGTTGAACTATGAGTTTTGTGTAGATATACTTGAAAAAACCGGCCAAGTGCGAGTCGGCCTCGCTAACGAAGGGTTCCGTACCGTTATGTATAGAGAAACTGCAAAAAATCATGTCTGTTGAGCCCTCTTTAAATATTTTTTTTTTTTTATTAAAAAAATATATTTTTAAAGTGAATATTATAACTAAATATTCTGTGAATATTTTAAGCGTCTACCTGTTGCCGTTATAAAATATCGAGAAAAACAAGCAAAAAAAAAACACCATTGTTGTTTGCGAGTCACCTTAATTATTTATCTATTTATTAGTGTTTGTTGTTATAGCGGCAACATAAATACATTATCTGTGAAAATTTCGACTGTCTAACTATCACGATTCATGAGATACAGCCTGGTGCCAGACGGACGGACGGACAGCGAAGTCTTAGTAATAAGGTCCCGTTTTACCCTTTGGGTACGGAACCCTAAAATGTGTCTGTGGGCGTCAGTGCCAGCACTGAGCGCTTACTCACTAACACACAAAGACAATAGCGGCCTTCACTCGTACCTACGCTTTATCGCGCGTAAAAGAATAAAGATCACGCGAAAGACCGTGCGTGTAAAGAATTTGGTTGGGGAAAGGAAAGAGCACGCGCTACGTTCATCTACGCAATCGTGTCTTTAAAGGTTTCCTTCACACGGGAAATTCTTACGCACGCTATTTCGCGTGCTATGTTGATCATTGAAGAATATGGGGTGATGCTATTTTACTGTGCCGGCATCACTTGGCTAGCGTGATTTGAAGGTGATTTGACCAATTCAATGTTATTATTATCCCTGCGATATACACAAACAGTCGTTGCTGGCCCGCGTTCGTAAGATTACTATATTCATATTTGTTTGAAATGAAATGAAATGAAATGAAAAAGCTCTTTATTTAAATGGACTTTGCTAAGTACTTTTAAATCGTCAAAAGCCCTACCACCATTTCGACGAAATAATTATTTTTCTTAAATAATTATTAGTATGCTGAGACGGAGAAGAAATGGCGAAAGAAACTCCGCAGCTTACAATTTCGTAATGATTTCAAAACATCATTACATGTCCATAGATATATCAATATGAATGAATAAATTACAATTTTAAATGCGTAAATTTGGGCAGATTTTACTCCCACGCATTTGGATCATTTAAATAATCATTTAACTTGTAATAAGCTTTTTTATATAATTTAGATTTTACAGTTTTTTTAAATTTATTAATAGGCAAGTCTCTAATATTCTTCGGAAGCTTATTGTAAAAACGTATACATTGGCCCATAAAGGAATTGCTTATTCTGTGGAGACGAGTTTTATATACAACCAAATCGTGTTTCTTCCTAGTATTTACATTGTGCGTATGACATTTCTCGGAAAAATTCATAATATTTTTCTTTACATATAGTAAGTTTTCCAGTATATATTGTGATGACACAGTCAGAATATTTATCTCCTTGAACTTTTCTCTGAGGGAGTCACGCGGACCCAGTTGATAAATTGCTCTAACAGCCCGTTTTTGCAGCACAAAGATGGTATTAATATCTGCAGCACTCCCCCAGAGAAGAATTCCATATGACATTATGCTGTGAAAATAACTAAAATAAACTATTCTAGCGGTATCTACATCGGTAAGCCGCCTAATAGTTTTAACTGCGTATGCCGCAGAACTTAGTTTACCCGAAAGTTTTACAATATGTGGACCCCATTGTAGTTTGGAGTCTAACATTACTCCTAAGAAAGTTGTTGTTTCCACAGGTTTCAATTCAACTCCATTTATTTGTACATTAGTTTCTACACGTCTCACATTCGGCGTAGTAAACTTAACTACTTTGGTTTTTTTTTCATTAAGCAACAAGTTATTAACATTAAACCAATAAACTACTTTTGCAAGTGCATTGTTAACTTCGTCATAATTATCTAATTTTCTATTTATTTTGAAAATCAAAGATGTGTCATCCGCAAACAATACAATATCATGATTGTCCCTTATGTAGTAAGGCAAGTCATTTATGTACACTAGAAAAAGAAATGGACCAAGAATTGAGCCCTGCGGAACACCTATTGTGACTAGAGAACCTGGAGATCTTTTACCATTTATATAAACTTTCTGTATTCTATTGCTTAGGTATGAAGTCATAAGGTTGAGAGCCTTGTTCCTAATGCCGTAATGGTGTAATTTCCTGACCAGAGTATCATGATTAACACAGTCGAAAGCTTTAGATAAATCACAGAAAACACCAAGAGCGTCACGTGATACTTCCCAAGCAGCAAATACCTCCTTTAACAACTCAACTCCCGCATCAATGGTGGAGCGACCCCGAGTGAACCCGAATTGTTTCTGATGAAATATATTATATTTATTGAAATGCTTTAATAGTTGATTGAGCATTAATCTCTCAAAGATCTTACTTAAAGTTGGCAGAATAGAAACAGGCCGAAAATTAGTGGGATCTGAGGTTTCGCCAGATTTAAATAACGGTATTATTTTACTGTGTTTCATCAGGTCAGGAAACACACCAGAACCAATACAACTGTTAAATACGACAACTAAATAAGGAGCTATTATAGTTATAATGGATGAGATTGTTTTGACTGATAGTCCCCAAAGATCCATAGATTTCTTCAGGTCAATAGACTTAAAGGTATTTATAATATCTTTATAATTAACAGCTGTAAATTCGAAGTTACTGTCACAGGATGGTACATTTTGTTTAAGAAGCTGTTCAGCTGAGGTGGAAGACGACTGAAGTGATTTAGTAGCCAGTATGGGAACATCTGAGAAAAACTTTTCAAATTCCATAGCTACTTCCAAATCAGCTTTAACATTTACATTATTAATCTTTAAGTTAATATTGCGGCAGCGTGTTTGACTCCTGCCAGTTTCACTGTTAATAATATTCCAAGTTTCTTTAATTTTATTAGTAGAATTATTAATTTTATTTTTTAAGTAAACTGACTTGGCAGTGGAACAGGCTCTTTTGAAAACTTTAGAGTAGTTTTTTACATAGTTAACAAATACTGGATCAAAATTATATGATTTTTTACTATACAAATCGTACAACTTATTCCTGCTATTGTAGATACCAGGCGTTGCCCATTCACTAAAAGTTAGACGATCACAGATCGTCTTTGTTTTTGGCACAAAAGTGTTGGTAAATTCAACATTTATTAGATTAAATAAAGAACTGTATAGCTTATCTGGACAATCATCATAAGGCAACCATGGCAGCTTCACACTTAAATTCGATTTAAACTTTTCAATTCGGCTTGCATTTATAGGAATAAAGCTTATTTTCGTTCTTCGCACTTCAACTTTTTTCCTAGGAAACGATGCTAATTGACCACAATGATCAGAGTGCAACATATTAATAATTGACTTTTGGCTAGGTGTTCGGTTGGTAAAAATATTGTCAATGCAAGTTGCACTTGTTTCAGTAATTCTTGTGGGTTCATAAAAAACGTAGTCCAAATCATACGACTTAAATAAATTTAAAAAATTACAAGTTATTGAATTTGTATCTAGTATGTTAATATTAAAGTCTCCACAGATAACAATTGTTTTAGGACATTTACTGATTTTAAATAGGACATCCTCCATGATTTTTAAAAATTGTTCAAAAGGGGCACATGGAGGTTTGTATACACTAATAACAATGAATTGTTCAAACTCTATACAAGCTATTTCAGTAACTCGCTCAACAGACATACTTACTAGGTCATTTCTTTCCTTACATATAATATTCCTTTTAGTAATTATTAATGAACCACCATGTAATATGTTTTTTCTGCTGAACGAGCTGACAACATGGTGATTACTAAAATTGAACATGAGCTGATGGCTTTTTAGCCAGTGTTCTGTAACACACAGTATATCAATATTATTACAATTCATGAATAGCTCCAATTCTAAATCTTTGCCTGACATCCCTTGAATATTTTGGTGGACTAGGTTAACAAAATTATTTTTACAATTTTTATTCATTGCAATTGAGGAGGATAATATATCTAAAACCTTATAATTAGAATCTAATTTTTCATTATAGTTACTAGTGCCAGAGTTAGTCTCTTTTGTCTCGAAATTTAATTTAAAGAATTTGAGGCAAATTCCAAATTGTCATTGCCCAGCGTCCAATTTGACTGCCCAATAGAGGCAGAAGTTATAGCCAATGAATTGGCTTGTTTAAAAATAAAATAACATAGCGATTTTGCTATTTGTTTTTTGTAAATACTACAAAGAAAATATTTATCTTTTGTCAAAAAAAAATTTTTAATGAATCCATTAAAATCAATAATGTCAAATTTTTTATTATAATTTGTCATTAAATGCAATTTCCTATTACACTTAAATCTATAGTCATTTTCTGCATGACTCAATGACTCACTGTAAGGAAAAGTAAATAAAATTATTTTCTCTACATTTAATTTAGACAGGCATTTAAAATATTTTTCCATGACATGGGAATTAGCATTGCCTCGTCTACCAATGAAAATAATTATGGTACTATTAGGGCTGTAAGTACCACAGATCACCTTCTGCAATATTTGGGTATAATTAGCACCTGGAATACAATAATTAGTTACAGGCCGTGCCATATAGTGACACATTGTTTGACCCATATTTTTGCCTAACTCATCACTAAACATAATAACATTGTTTTGTTCTTTATTTATGTTCACTTGAGTCCCACCTTCATCAAGATTATTGTGGGAACAAGTTTGGTTATCTACGAGTGAAACAATTTCGTGTTGTTGATCATACAATATACTTGAAATGCACCCTTCATTTTTTTGTATATCTGTAACGAGACATGAACATTTTCGTTTTTTATTTAAAGATTCAAAACGCTCTGCATTGTAATTACACATATCTACCATGTCATTTGAAGCAAGTATTTGATAATTTAATTGTTTTTGGGAAATAGTCTGTATGTTTTTTAACATACTTTTTAAAGACTCTTCCAAACTGTCAATTTTTGTCTCTAATTGTTTACTATATATTGTGTAATCAGTAGTTGTTGCAACTGCATTACTCTTAATAATATTTAATTTTTCTATCAATTTCAAATTTTGCAATTTTTGTTTCTTAAAAGAATTATATTGTTTTATGGTTCTTTTTGTCTTATTTATAAACTTATTAACACGTATATATTTCTTTAGTTTCTTAACACTACTAAAATATCTTTCTGAATTAATTTTGGGGCTATTTTCTACATATGACTGTTCCTCGATGAAGCCGGGACTACAAATGGTTAACTCATCGAACAAGCTTTGAGAATGTTTCTCTGTAGACAATTCTTTATTTTGCATTTCCAAATGTTTTACATTTTTATTTGCGAGGCATAAGCTAACCTCCAACTCATTAATTTTACTAAGCGCCTGTTCATGTGTATTACTGCACTCTGTAAAGGATTTTATGATGTCCTGCATATGGTTGCATTGCTCAACAATGTCCTCATACTTAATATGCAGCTCCGACAGTTCACATTTTAATTGTTTGTTTTTTTCCAATATGCTAAGAATTTCAGATTCACTGTCTTCCCGTTCCTGCATCAAACGATCACACAGTTCCCGAGATGCCCGAAGGTCGACCACTACTTGTTTTAGTTTCATCTCTGTGTCCTTAGCAGTGGCCTTACGGGTCATCATTGTGGATGTTTGGAATACAGTAACCAATAATACTCTGAAAAGTATAAAAAGTTGTGTCAGAATAAAATAAAAGAAGAAACAAAATTAAATTTGCAGTAGGTAATCTACTTGTTGTCAACACTTAATACTTTAAATGTGAAGTGTCAGTAAGTGTGTGTCTGCAGGTTACAACAGTCACCGTCAACTTTACTTCCACTATTTGTCAAGTAAAGAGAGATTACATGAACCCAAATGTATGTGAATTGACGTTACTCACTAACAGTAGCTGTGAGTTCTGTGGAGTGTTCTGGATGTGAATTTAATAGTAAATTGAAAAATTATCTTTACAAGACAAATATTATCTATTCCTAATATATCTTTTATGTTCCTTGAAGCACCGTATTAATTACTTGTTACAACAATTAGTAAAATCAAGACATTTATCATTTTAAATATAATCAACTTATACAATCTTTCCAATGTAGGATGTAGGTAGGTAGCTTTGAAATAAAATTTACTTAAATTATTACTTATTCAAAGGAACTTGGAGAAATAGATAGTAAGTAATAGATAATATTAGTGATAGTTATTATGAAAATAATACTCCCCCAGTAAATAACTTGCAGCCTTAAAACTTATTTTCAACTTTCTACGGTTTGACAGCTATCGACTTAACGTCGATCGAGTTATGTATTTGTAATTTTGGTCGATATAGGCTTGTCACTGCGCCACTAATATTTCCACGGCTTACTATTCACATATACACTTGTATTTAGTCATTTATTATATAAAAGTACACCATTAAATAACTTTAATTCGATAAAATGTTTAGCAGCTTTTTCAAAGACATGTAGTTACTTGTGTTGCCAGAGCAAAAAAAAAAAGTTTAATAATCTCTTCATAATCTCTTCATAATTATAGGCACAATGAAAATTTCTACTTAAAAATAACAGCAAACCTCAGGAGAATGAAATATTACAAAATGAATAGTCAAAATATTATTACTGAATTCCAATTTTATAAAAGCTATTAATCATTTTTGAATAAAGTTTTAATGGCCAATAGAAAATGGAAGCTATCAATATTTAACTGATCAAATAAAGTAATGTATAAAATTATAATATATTTAATTTTATTGGCATATTATTTACTACATAAATGCTAATTCTGAACACTGACTGTAGCTGGCTAGTATATTAAATACAGTGATGTTGAGAAATCATAAAGGGGATTGTTCTCATTGTCAAGACAATTTTTCGTATGCCTGATAGAGAAGCCCATGGTCTTCCTAATCCTAAGTAATGATAAGCTTCAAGTTAGAAGCTAGCTTCACCCGGAACCCTCAAGCACTGGCTACGAGTACGCTAAGAGCAGTGCAAAACGTTTCTGCAAATAGAAACGCTAACTGACATTTGACACGATATGCCGCCATGATGTTTTGTCTGTTATATGATATGTCTGTTACATTCATTACAATCACGAAGAATATATAAACTTCTTGGTTACAATTTTTCCAAAAAGTCGATGGCGTCGCGTCGCAGTCGTGCGTTCTTCATAACGATCATGATAGTTAAGCTACCAGGTGCGCGGTCGGTACTCGGATGGGTGACTGAATATTTTTAAACTCGATTTTTCTCCGTGCTTCGGAAGGCACGTTAAGCTGTGTTCCCTGGTGCTGTCGAAAGATAGCCGTCGTTCCCAAGAAGGGTTGGTGTCCCGTTAGCAGTATTGTCGATATCAAGAGATAATGAACCGAAAACTAATTAACATGGAACAGGGTAGGAAAAGAGCTGGCGATCGTGGCCATACTGATTGGAGCATCCCGCGCTTGCAAAGCCACCCAGAAAACACAAAGAAAAGGAAAAAGAACTCGAAAAGGATTTTTCGTAACATGATGCTGCTTTTCTCTATGAATATTTGGATAATCAAAGTAGTACTCAGGTACCTATTTACAAAATGAATAAAGTTTTATAAAATTAGGTCCAGCAGTTTCCGAGTGTCACTTTTATTTTGAAGACATATTTTCAAGATTTTTTTATTACTTACACTAAAACTAATAAAAGAGAAATAGAAATGTTTGTTTAAAAAATCTATATAGATCACTCCCAAATGCAATTGACTACGTTTATTCCAAATATTGAGGTTGGCACCTACCTCAAAAAAAAATCGATTTTTTTTAAACATATTTTTCTTTATGGAATAATTTTATTTTTGTGTTTACAAACGCGTAAATATTAATACTAGAAAAATGCACTGAAAAAAATCGACTTGCCTCAAGCAAGGCATTTCGACAGCGAAAAGCAGTGTCTCGGTGGCGTAATTGGTCAACGCATCCGCCCGGATTGTGGAAGATGCGGGTTCGAGTCCCGCCTGAGGCAAGATTTTTTTCAGTGCATTTTTCTCATATTTTTCCTTTTTAGTATTGTAAGTATAGAAATTTTCAGGAAACTACCTCGAGATCTTTTAGACAAACAAGTAATAAAATGATAATGATAATCAATGTCAATTAAATAGGCATTTATATATAGAATAGAATAGATCTTTATTTGGTACAAATTAAAAACAACATTACACACAAAACTTAGTATAAAACAGGTTATACCAAAAGAGTCTCCGCTCAGTAGAAGCCGTGGCAAGGTGCACCACGACACTGGTTTTCTGTTATATAGGTATAACTCCAGGATAACTCAAAAACTACTTGTCAGATGTCCATCAAATTTAAATGGGACCAGTTGACAAGCACCAAAATGTTAAAAGAATCTTCAAAATCGGTATACCCTGAGGTATATCCAGTAAAAAGTTATGACTTATAAAGTAACACAGATAAAAAAATAAACATAAAGGTGAATTAAGAACCTTCTCCTTTTTTGAATTCGGTGAAAATGTACTGAAATGTGCTCATAATAATTTGTTGTGTAAGCAGTCTAGTTTCGTAATTATATTTTTTTCTAAGTATGATCTTTTAAAAATTTCATGTTACTCATAGATATAGAAAACTGTAGATTGGCAGTTTGAAAGAGAAAGAGTATACATAAGTGTATATTAGAGCGAGTAGGCCTTTTAGTCACGTAGAAGGGTTTGACGCATACCATCCCATTCGCATTTCGTCACGAATCCAAAAATGGTCCCATTCGCATTCGGACCCATTCGCATTAGACTGCAGTACTATTTTTCACGCACACGTGTGCATCACTCACACACTGGTGATTTTTTGTAGTCTCGCCCTAGTCAATTCATTGCCAATCTATAAACATCAGTAATTATAAATCTATGATGATACGAGTCCATGTACCATAGTACCAGTTACTAATAGGCCGAATAAAAAAAACAATTAATTTACACTATCTACTTAGCAGTGCCGGTACAATGTAGCTTTATTTATTCGTGTGCAAATACCAAGTCTATTCTATTGGACTGCAGAAATTCCTTAATGTGCACAAAAGACAGTAGCGAGCCAGTCTGCGCTGTAAGATAAACTGGGGTCAAATGGCATACCAGCGGCCCGAGATATTATAGAGAGAGCACGGCTAAGAAGAGATAGACGGTATGTACACATTCAAATATGCAGTGATTTAATTAGCCTCTGAGGTGGGCAGTGGGTCATGATCTTTACCGTGTACTGCTAACATTATTTTAATATTTTGCGGAGATGCTTGGAATATGACAATGGATTGGTCACGAAAGTTATCTCATGATTAAAAATTGACATTTTGCTGCCCGGCCTGCTGCGATGTGTTAGAGTTGCGATCTAATCTATTCTGTCTTGACTGTTGGTTTGTGTGTCGGTTCACTTAAAACATTGCTAAGCCCCTATTTGGATTATGAACAAATTATCGTTGTAATACTAGTAATTATGTACCTTTGTAATTAACATTGCATGAAGATGTTTAAAATAAAACAATAAGCAAGTAGATACCCAAGTGATCACATTATTAAAAAAATTACTATTCGCTTGTCATAATCTGCACTATTTTAAGAGATTTTATTTTAGACGGCACAGCTGATTTGGAGCATCTGAGCTTTAAACTTAAGGCCAGAAAATGTTATCAAACTATCTTGGAATCTTCTTCTTTTGTATTTAAACTGTTTAACCTGTCGTCAGAGTGCCGAAAATTTCGGAAACAAGTTCAAATGAAAATTATATGGTCACCCATACGAGTATAAGCCGCGTGCTTAGTTGCTTGACTTTTTAGAGCTTTATATAATACGCTCTACTACGCCTCAAACGATATCTTCATAAGTTTTTCACTTCTGTGATTAAAAACAGATACTTCGAGAACATTTAATTCAACACCTTGCAGATCTGACGTAATATTAATGACTATAGAGTACAATTTGGAATGATTGACAGTAGTTGCTTTATAACCTTCCACAGCTGACAGTTCCACCTGTAGGGATATCACTATTATACCGTATTCTCGTGTCATTTGTTGATAACTCTATAACCGAAATTATTGTAATGAAAAAAGACGATAGCAATCTCAACGAAAGGGTACGAAGGAACAGATCGACTAAGGCGGCAGTCACATGGTATTTTTGTAGTCGTCCGTCTGTACGAAATCGATTCTTTAAAATTCGTCAGTTTGTGCTCTAATCCCATGCATCTGGGAAATTATGTAAATCATTATAATACGTTTTAAGCATATTCTGCATATTTCAATAAATTGATTCTACACAAGTCATGGGGACGAAAGCAATAATCATTTTACGTAATTCTTAAATGCTGGTGTCTCCAACAGCACTTCCAAAACTTACAATTTGTTAATAAAGCAGAGTTAAGCAATATAATAATAATTAGGCGCATAGCAGAAAGAAGTAAGCATACCTTGAGGAATAAGAGCTTGAAAACAGACCAGATGTCGAAAGCTTTGAAGTTGGGATCCCGTCATTGCAATGCATTTTTCAATTATTTTCATATTATTATTTTTATTGTTAGTGATATAATTAATTTTAAGTTATTTGTGTCATATTTCGTACTTTACAGTTACGAGTTAATTTTAATAACTATGCATGCTGTGGTTTATTTATTGTAAGAACAGTTATTTTCATTAGGTCACTGTGAATGTGAAGCTATTTTAATTGAAAGACTGTTACTTGTGTTGGTAATCCTATAAATAAATATATAGCTAATCATTTTATTAAAAAAAAATATCTTAGTTGCAAATTCATAATAAAAAATAATTATTTGCCTCTCTAAACAGAAAATCTACAATTATAGAGAGCATTAATACTAGAAACTTGCACTGAAAAAAATCGACTTGCCTCAGGCGGGATCCGAACCCGCGTCTTCCACAATCCGAGCGGATGCGTTGACCATTACGCCACCGAGACACTGCTTTTCGCTGTCGAAATTTGTCAGTGCTTGGTGCTTATGTTTTTATGGTAAACATTGTTTTATCAAATCTTTTTTTTTTTCAGTGCATTTTTCTAGTATTAATATTTACGCGTTTGTAAACACAAAAATAAAATTATTCCATAATGTAAGGTAGTTTCATCTTAACTGAGCGTCAAATAATATATTTGCAAAAATATTTCGTTCGGGTCTTAGAAGTGCAAATTTAAAATATTTGATGAAAGAATGTTTACCATAAAAACATAAGCACCAAGCACTAACAAATTTCGACAGCGAAAAGCAGTCTCTGGGTAGCGTAATGGTCAACGCATCCGCCCGGATTGTGGAAGATGTGGGTTCGAGTCCCGCCTGAGGCAAGTCGATTTTTTTTTCAGTGCATTTTTCTAGTATTAATATTTACGCGTTTTTAAACGCAAAAATAAAATTATTCCTTAATTGTAGAGAGCATTAAAAACAGAAAACACAAGCAAAAATATCTAAACATTTCATTTACCCAGAGAGGTATTTTAAGGTTTCTTTTGCAACTAAAGATGGCTTTGCTAAGTCAACACATACATAAACATATATTTTTATTACTGATTACAAAGTAAAAATATTTTTTAACCGTATGTCTATTTCATAACATTCGATGTGAAGGCGTCTCAACTTTTTAATCGTGCGCATCAATCAAGGGAGCCTAATGAATTGTCCGTTTGCTCAAAGGTGAGCATCGATAGAGTTACACGCGATACCCTTACAATAAAACTACTTTTTATTGTTTTTTAAAGCGGAAACCGGGCAAAGGGCTCGAGTTTTTTTTACAACAAAATTTTATCACCGGTGTGTTGTTTATCAATTCATTTGTTAAAAATCTCATCATCATATAGTTACCTGCTTAATTACCATCCAACCCTTTTTTACTTTACAGTCAATAAAGATTCCAATTGATATGCTGCAGTTAAAGTTTTAATATTTACCAAAATGTCTTGCGCCTTTGGCGGACATTTCATATTAAAAATGCATCGGCAGTTAAGCTCGTTATAAAAAAAAAGTTTTTCTAATCTTCGATGTATTTTAAGAAGCTGGTCATAACTGGTCTACCACTGATATTTGGGGATCATGCTATTGAGAAGTACCTATATCTTACGAAATCTGATTTATGTCAAAACAACACCTGTGCCGTTCATTGCTGAATGTAAGCACTTTCATATTACAACCAGTGCCACCCCCTTTTTCTAAACTCAGAAGTCAAATGCATCATTCCTGCAGTACGATTAAACTGCAGAGTTATGTGAAACTCGGGTTAAAGGCATTTACCCACTAAACGTCCTCTACGGGCGTCCTGCCAAGGCACACTGTAACGGACAAGTCTCTATGAGTAGTTATAATCATATTAATAGTAGGTATAATCAAATTAATCAATTAGACAATACTGTATGCATATAAAAATCATAATATTAAGTAAATTAACAAGTATAAGGAAAATAATATTTTAAATTCATTTCGGGTAATTCATCAACTCGTCCCACATACCTACGGCCCATTTGGGACGAGTTGAACAAAATCAAAATAAATAATATTTTCGTTGTGCAACTCGTCCCATCTCAATATTAAATTGAGGAAAGATACAATTAGTAGCAAAAGTGTTAGCGTGGAAAAAATAAAAACGGGTTTGTTAGAAAATCTTTCATGATCACAACGATACTTATTATAAAAATTCATAAAATTTTAAATTATTTAAGAATAAAAAATATAAACAGAAAAGTTTAGTTTTAGTTCTAATAGGTAATTTTTAGGAGTTGTTATGAGTAGGTTCATTCGATATAACTAAAATCACGTTTCTAAAATCAGTCAAATAACAAAGTCTACTTGTTTAATTTCCGACTGTCATAGATGATAAAATAATTAACAATAAAAAAATCAACAATTGTGAAAGATACATTTCACAACTACAACTAAAAGTATAAGTCTTTCTAAGATGTATCACATAGTAATGTAATTTAAAATTGAAAATAATTATTAAAAGTTGCTAAGATTTATAATATTTTTTTGTACATCAGTCTTACTATACTTAACCTTAAAATGACAAACTTTTTCTTCTTTTAAATTAATGGCGATCGCAGATTATGAATTGCGCCAACACTTTTTTCTTTTCACTTGATGAAAATGTACATACATAAAGTAACCGACAATTGTACGATTGATTTAGTTTAAGATGGAGTCTCTCAACATGTGTTTTTGCAACAAGAAGTCTCGGGAGAAACTCCTAAAATGACAATAATTCTACACATATTTCTACAGTAATTTCAGAATTCCCGAGATCTTTTAATATTTCGACAATAAATTAACAATTTCTTGGGTTTCTCTCTTGAAAAAATGCTTTTTCAGGAAGGCACGTCTCAACAAAGTAATTGCTGAATTTCGGAACCTATCCTTTGCTAGGACTACGAGACATAATATGCAGGAAACCATCGGCCATTACATAACGAGGTAGATGTGCTAAAGCAGTACATTTTCGGGTATGTTTTTTTCTCCACAACCTTTTTACTTCAAAAGTAACCGACAAAACCATTGTTTAATTTCGTCAACTGAAACCCATAAATCTTTACCTTGGTCATAGGTAGATAATAGGTACCTAAATAATAACTAAACCTGGTTTGCCAACTCCCTTATACTAATAAATGTAGTTGTATGATAAATAATTTGTTGAGTTATTCATCTATGCTTTAGTATACCTTCTGAAAATAGTTAAATAATATCGTATGTGAATTAAATTAAAAAAACAATTATATTGATTATTTTAATTTAAAAAAATATACTTAGTCTCAAAATCAAAAAAAAAATCAAAAATTCCTTTATTTAATGACAGTGAATACATTACAGGGGTTGGGTTTCTCCTTTTAAGTTTGATAAAAACCTGTGTTAGGAGAGGCCCGCTCATTCGTAATTATTATAAGGAATAATTAACTTAAATCATAAGTAATAACCACAGACCCATAAAAAAGTCTTTCTATGACAAAAAAAAACAATCTAAAAAGATATTTTTTATGTGGGTATTTTCGTACTCACTGTACAATGTGTTGATAAAGGTTAAATTTCTATACAGAAATTAGCTTGGGACGAATTGCAGAACAGATTTTTTATTATTTTTGGTTTTCTTCAACTCGTCCCAAATGGGCCGTAGGTATGTGGGACCAGATGACGAATTACCCTTCATTTCGATAGTGTAGTAGGCTACAGAATAATATCTGGAAGATTCCACAAAAAAAAACGGACAATAGAATAGATCGCAGTTTATTGCTCTGTTCCCATGGAATTCAGTCTCAGGCCAGATTAAATAGAAATGAACCTTAAATTGTTGAACGTAAGGAACGAATGTGCAATAGTTAATATTTTTTTGGAAAAAACCCGCGTGGTAATTTTTTTGTGTGTTTGTTTGAAGTAAGTAGGAATGTCATTAGCAAATTTCTCTCGTGTTAACAAGCACTAAGGTTTATAATTGTAGATCATGATGTATGCATACGCTCATAAATGAGGCAAGGGGTGAGGGGGGTTAGGACGATGTGAAAGCGAGAGCCGCGTGCGCTGGGGCAGTCTTGGAAGAAATTTTGAGTGTAGTGGTCGGTGTCAAGGTAGCGGCCAGCATCGGTAAGTCATTTTTTACTTTTCACTTTTCTGTTTGTTTCTTGCATAAATTATTAAATGTGTTTTTATTTTGCGGAGAATTAAATATCTTGGTTTCTTTAGTATATTTTAATGTTGAGTAAAATTTCTTGCATTTAATGATTAACTTAAATTTAATTTATTTAAATAGTTCATTAGAAAATTTAGAGAATTACTTTAATTTGATACAAACACGGTTCTTTAAAATTATAGTTTTCATTGAATTAAAATATACTTTTATAAATTCTTTTCAGTTAAATAATATATCTCGTTTAAATAATTTATCACAAATTTTAGAGGATTATTTTAAAGGTTTTATTTGCACATCAGTAACTTTTTTTAAAAATAGTTTTCTTCAAATTTAAATATTCTTTTATTAATTCTTTTTCAGTTAAATATTTTTATTTTTTTTTATTTTCTTTGTTTGTTTTTTTTTAATATTTGTTTGTTAGTGACTGATCTATTTTCAATTTGGTTACGAAATTCAACTAAATTTGAAATGGATCAATTATTGACATTTTTTTTTCTTTCTTTTCTTGTATCTGTTGTTTATTGTGTTTTATGTTCTGTGTTATTCCAAATATAATACTCATTTATCATTGGGCTTAGATTTAAGGGTGGCGGTATATTTGTTCAGTCCACGAAATTACTTTGCTTATTCTTTTATTTCAAAGCCACCACGGTTCAAATCTCGTGGAAATTAATACTATTTTGTCTTGTTAGGGATTTATTAGCAAGTCATTTGACATAAATTAGGTTATTGTAATTTATTTCACTTAAATTGTGTAAGAGTAGTGGATTGAAATTCGTATATTTTATAGATATTAAGGCTAGGTATAAATTAATGATTTATTACTCAAAAAGAGGATAACGTAAATCATTACACCAAGGAAAGAACCCATTAGTTATAGTTAATTAGATATTAAGTTATATTATATATATATTGGGGTATATAACACATACATGACACTGTAAATTTTGTAGCATTTGGATTTATTCAATAGTTCCGAGATGAAATTGTAGAGTGGGCAAGCCCACAGTTTCATCTCAGCAAATTGTGGATCTTAACACTTTGAACAACTACTTCTCTTCTTCACCTATTACTCTAGATAGTCCTTCTAAGACAGCTTCTCTCTCCTATTTATCAAGTCTTGTCCCACCCGACTGCCCCCCATTTTCTTTTAGTCCTGTTACCGAGGACGCTGTGGCGAAGGTTGTCAGAGGTATCACTACTAAGGCCATTGGAGGGGATGGCATCAGTCTGGACATGGTCCTTCCCGTGTTGGATGACATTATATCGGTTATTACTCACATAACAAATTACTCTTTGACGAATAATGTTTTTCCAACATCGTGGAAGAAGGCCAATGTCATTCCCCTGCCTAAATCCGCCAATCCTTCATCCCTATCCGACTATCGCCCTATCTCTATTTTACCTCTTCTTTCCAAAGTCCTGGAGTCTGTTGCACATCAACAATTATATTCCTTTCTCACATTGCACTCCTTATTATGTCCTCTCCAATCTGGCTTTCGACCTGCTCACAGTACGGTTGGTGCGCTGCTTAATGTGACGGAAGATATCCGATATGCAATGGACAATACCAAACTCACAGTAATTTGTCTTCTAGACTTTAGTAGCGCTTTCAACTCTGTTGATTTCGATATACTTCTGGCTACTCTTCGCTCGGCTAACATCTCACTTCCTACTATTCAATGGTTCATTTCCTACCTTTATGGCCGTCAACAGTGCGTTAAACTGGATGATACCACGTCAGATTGGTGCCAACTAGCTGCTGGTGTGCCGCAAGGTGGTGTACTGTCTCCTCTGCTATTTTCTATCTTTATAAATGGAATATGTAATACTATCTCTTCCTCTTATCATCTGTATGCAGACGATTTGCAGATTTACCGGCACTCAACTTTGTCTGAGTTTACAGAGACTATTGCTATTTTAAACAAAGACTTATCTGCAATTTCAACCTGGGCTAAGTCTT
This sequence comes from Elophila nymphaeata, assembly GCA_955850985.1. Classification (NCBI taxonomy): domain Eukaryota; kingdom Metazoa; phylum Arthropoda; class Insecta; order Lepidoptera; family Crambidae; genus Elophila; species Elophila nymphaeata. Next base: position 16,840,482 of record OY039079.1, read on the forward strand.
TTGGATTACTTGTGAACCCAATTAAATCGCAAGCTATGATTGTAGGTAGTAGCAGGCTTAGGAATAAAATCGATTTCGGTTTACTGCCATCTCTTATATACAATGGTACTATTATCACATATACGGATAAAGTAAAAAATCTTGGTATAATTATGGACTGCCATATGTCGTGGGTACCTCAGGTGAATGAGGTTAGTAGGCGCATACATTACTCATATCACTCTCTCAAGCGGCTTCAATACTTTCTCCCGTTCAAAACCAAAATTATGCTGGCGCAATCTCTCCTTCTCCCTATTCTCGACTACGCTGATATCTGCTATTTGGACGTAACAGAAGATTTACTCAACAAGCTCGAACGACTCCAAAATATGGCCATACGGTTTATCTACGGCTTACGTAAGTATGACCGTGTGTCTGCATTTCGGGATGAGTTAAAGTGGCTTCGTATTCGGGACCGTCGTAATGTGCACATCCTTTCATCCTTATATAAAATCCTTCACGATCCTAATGCCCCTTCCTACCTTCGTTCCCGTTTCCAGCTGTCCCCACCTCCCATTCGTCTTAGGCGTTCATGTATCACTAAGATGCTGGAACTTCCTAAGGGTAACACCAACTTCCTCCTTCACTCCTTTTCGTTTCGCGCTGCTCTGATGTGGAACAATCTTCCAGCTATTATCCAGGATAGTCCATCTATCACTTCCTTTAAAAATAGACTAAAACAGTACTATTTATCACAAATATCTAATTGATCTTCGCAAACTTATCTCATCATGTTTATTCTGTTAAGCTTTGTATTTGTCATAATATTATTAACTACGTGTAGTTTATGTATATATGTATTTGTTTATGTAGTATATATATATCTATATTATATTTATGTATTATTATTTTTTAATATAAGGTATTCATTAGCTTAATCTGTTCTTTATACCCTCATTTTGCATTTGTGTCGCCTACCACATAAATATTATAACACACATTTATGGGTTGACTGGAAGAGATCTCTTCTAGAGATAAGTTCGCCCTTGCAAACTATGTATCTGACAGTTTGTTATTATGTTATTTTATGTGCAATAAAGAGTAATCTCAAGATTTTAGTTTTAAGTGTTAGGAGAATCTATCCAAATAGCTGAGGTTTTAACCTCTTAGTCACCTTTGCAAAACACATAGGCAACACATTAGTATTAAGATAAAAATGAGTATTATATTGGAAATAAGTTAGTTAAAATTGGGAACACTCAAAAATTAGGTGCTGTACTTTGAAGCGTAGTTTAATTTAAAAAAAATATATATATTAAATAGTAATAATAATAAACCTGTAAAAAAAAAAACATTGCAAGTTACAAAAATGTAACTATGGGCTAACAGAGACAGGATTATAAATTTATAAAATAATACTATCTCTGCAAGAAAGATGGCACTTCTTAAATGTTAAGGCTGTTTTTTGTGTTGGAAGCCCATTTTAGTATTTATTTCATTTTATTAAACTTTTCTTTGAAAAGTACAGTTCGCGACTTGCCATTTTGGTTTATTTCGATTTTTAAAATTTTGCTCGAAACTATTAAAACACATTTAATGAAGGCTACTTTAGTTTAGCGAAAGGCAAAACTCAAGGGGAATTGAGGGATAGTCTATTTTAAAATATATATGTATATACCGTCAAGTAGCGGCTAAGTAGTCCTTTATTTATTTGTGTGAATTAAAAATGGTATGGACAAAAAAAGACAAATCAATTGTGGTTGGGATAGCGTGCCGGTGATAGTCTGGTGTAGGTTTAAGTACTAAAAAAACACTAATTTCATTTTCTTTCAGCTCTACGTGTAATTTTAAATATTAACTTAGGTTAAGGAAAATTTAGTAATTAGAAGCACCATTCATTAGTGATCCGGTAATCCTTAATACCACTTCATACCATTTCGCGATTAGACTTAGTTATAAGTAAATTTAATCGTAAACGTTAGGAAAGGTGGCGGGAAATAATTATGCTTCTTACAGATTCAAGGAAATGTTCCCGATGATCCAGATAGATCTGGGGTCTCCATGCTTATGGGTTATTAGGTAGTTAAATTGGGGGGGGTGTATTTATCTAGCTATTTTCTTTCAGACATAGCTGGAGACCCAAGATCGAGAAGACTACGTAGGTTTGTGCCTTTTATTTAGACTAGTTTGGTCTGAAACATTGCAGTTCTATTATTTCATAATTATATTGACAATTATGATTGTCATTTGAAAATATACAGTAATATAAAATATATATTCGGAACCAAGCAAGTCAGGTCATTTCAAAATTGAGTGATTTTGAGTTTTATTTTATGACATAGTAAATATATAATTACTCAATTTAAAATGACTATTTAATTTATTTTCTTTTACTTTCATTTGTATTGATGTCTTCTGTTGCATGTATTATGTGTTTCTTTTTGTCTTGTTATTCCGGATTATTCGATAAATTTCGTAATATGTGATGTTTTGTAGTTTTATGGGCGTATGTGTACCGTCGTGATAAACCAACAAAAAGTTATTCGGTTCAGTTGGTTCACGTTTTGAGTTTAATTCATACCGAACTTTAATATCAATATTTTATTCGGTTTAGGGTGTAGGAAGATAGTATCGTTACGCGTAAAAAGACAATATGGTTAGGATAAATCTAAACGACATAAAATATAATTGGATATTAATTGTGATTACATTAACCCTGTAACAAAATAAACTAGAACTTATTAACTTGAATTTCTTTACCAAAACTTTTATTGAATCTATACTATTATAATATTGAAATAATCTAAACTATAATTTTAACCCTATATTTAAACCTTTATAACCCAATTTACCTACTGTGCATTCCAGATTATTCTAAAAACTATACTTAAACCTTTAAAACCCAATTTACCTACTGTGCATTCCAGATTATTCTAAAAACTATACTTAAACCTTTAAAACCCAAATTACCTACTGTGCATTCCAGATTATTTTAAAAACTATACTTAGGCCTTTATAACTCAATTTACGTACTATGAATTTCAGATCATTCGAGAATTTGTTTTATGATTGTGCTTCATGATATTTAGTTATAAATTCTTTACTATTCTTATGAAGAACACCATTTAAATAAACTCACATTACAAGAAATTATAACTATATTTAAACTTTGTAATTTTATATTTTCTTTAATAACATTGTAAGTATGGGGACAGTTTGGAGACATTTCGTTATGGATATACACCTGGTTTTAGTTTGGGCATAGGTTAAATAAGTCAGTTTAAATGAACGACTTTGCGTACCAAAATAAAACCAATACTCTACACGCAGCTGAGACTATGACTAAATACACTCCACATGCTCCAAAATTAAGCGAGTGATTATTTTGTGCGAGTTCTCTGAACGATACATTACGGTGATCGCGACACGATCAGAATGGATCTAATTCTAACAAAAAAACGGAACTATTTAGATTAAGGAAGGGATGTATTGCAACACAAACAATACATTGCGAATAGCGCTGACTGAATTCACAACTCAGTTCCTTTTCAGAATTTAAATATTCTTGGTTGGAATAATTTTCATTCAAACTTAGGATGTCAGAAGTTTGGTGAACTCAATCTTAATCAATTGCAACCTTACATTTTGGTTTAAAATCACACCACATTCACAATCCATGGCAAAGTGTTGGCAAGCGTTTCTATATTTATAATTTAGGTTTTCTTAATGAGGAACTTCCTGTGGTTTTGGAAGGGGGGAGTGGATTAACATTGGCCTTGTCACTCACCGATTGAAGCGAGGATGGAGCTTCAACTTCCTTATTTATTTTTTTATGCAATTACTAAAGAACGTTATTAAATTTCGACGTTATAAGTTCTCTTATGCTGTCCATATTTCATTCTCTATATTCTAAAAGAATTTTGGTTACTACTTCACAACATGGGTACTAGACGATATTGGCCTTAGGAAATTCTTAATTTCCGAAACAAATTACTTATATTCTGTCTTGTATATAATTTATATGAGTATTCATATATTCATATAATAAAATATATTGTTTGAAAGGGGGGTTCAGTTACAACACTACGATAGCGAGCACGCACACTGGCGCTAAGCCTAAGTTTGCGTACTTTGGAGCTCAAACGGTGTATTGTTAAATCACGTACGATGTCCGGCATAAATACCGGACAGCGACCCGCAGGTCTTGGAGACCAGCCCACAGTCACAGCTATCTCCTAAGGTCATCCAGGACCCGTCTGCTCCAACGATACCGGATCTCAGTCAGAAACGATCCACGACCACTTCTGCATGCTAATACTTTAGGCTATATCCATAGCTTTCGTCGTGTGAGAAATACACTGCCAGCACACGTGTTCCCTCCTTCCTACAATCCTGGGTCATTCAAAAGAGGCGTGAAGAAGCACCTTGCAGGTCGCCAAGGCGAGGGTGGCTAGCGCGGCAGTTTATCCCTCCTACTAGCTATCTTCACATTCGGACTCCACTTATGCTTACCATCAAGTGGAAGGAACTCATTTGCTTGACCTTTTTATATAAAAAAATCACATTAACTACAATAATTTGCTCGACCTTATTAAGAAAAACCTTGTCGTAGGTTTATATGTTAACGCCATCGTGGTGGAGTGGCCAGTAACGCTGTCTCCACATAAGCGGATTCATATCCTAGCAGATGATTGTGTGACGAATGCGAATACGACATAGATAGTGGCGTACATGTTACGGAGACTATTTACAATTAATCCCAATGATATTATAATATAAAAAGAGATCAAGCCGGATCCTTTGTATAGAAAAAACTTAGACCAATGACTCTATGTCGTAGAGTATTAACAGCGATGTTATCAAAGAAATATGTTTATTTAACCATAATGCAGTCTCTGGAAGCCAACTAACCTCAAAAATGATGAATGAACCGAACCGATCGTTATCAAATGCCACGACCGTTACAGTACCATCAGCTTCATTGTTAATACGCCATTGTCGTATTATATTTATAATAAAACTCCTGACCGTGATTCCGTCTGGTTGAACGAACTACTTTCCGTGGCATTATGATAAAAATACGATGACAGTTCTGATAGTACATTTACTTACGATCCAACTCTGAGATTTATGGGCAAGATGTGTTTTTTCATTTTGTATAACAAAGAATGTTGTTTAGCTTTCCTTCTTCACGTTTAATTACTACTTTGCAACTCTACCATTGTCTGCTATTTGACATAGGTACCTTTTTATGGGATGATGGCATATTCATTTACAGAGTTAACGCACGTGGGCTAAACTTTGCGGCGTGACTCGCATGGCGTGTAGGCTACACCTTAATGCTAGGGTAGACTGCCGGTCAGTTCCAACTTCTCCTGCCCGTCCGTCTACAATGGGACGGAATAGCTAGAGTATCTTGCTCCCTATTCCTCTCCGCGGCCTTCTTCTGCGACATCACCGTCACGCTGGAACCAGCATCCTCCCAGATTCTCTCGCTGCAAGCATGACTCTAACTTTACCTGGTCACTGGATGTCTACGCCACCGAACACCGCTCTTAGCGCACGGCGCTCAAGTCGCCAATCCGGCCACACCACGAGTGTGTGCTCGGCCGTGTCATCAAGGGAGTCGCAGTGATGACACCGCGTCGACTCCTCCCGTTGGGCATCACGGTGCAAGTATTTATATTTAACCTACCTAGTATAGGGCGTTCTCCACCAAAGTTGTGAGAAGTTGTAAGGCATATGCGACTCGCGCTAAATTGTGCGAAAGGAGATCTATTCGTCATCACGTTCTCAGCTTCTGTAAGCGCAAGTACTTATTGGTAGATTCTTAACATGGAGCAAAAATTTAATTCAATCCAAGTTCTTTTGTCTTGGCATTATCTTGTCGAGATATCAAGCCGTGTGATTCCGGCAGAGTAGAATAGCATCACCCTATATCCTCCAATGGGTGTTGTAGAAGGCGATTAAGGACCAGAAAAAGACTTCGTCCAGTAATGCGCATTGGGCACGCGTGGTGGACTATTGCCTAAACCTCCTTCGATAACAAGGAGAGGCCTTGTATCCTAGCAGTGGGTCGAGTTATAAAGGCTGTTATGATGATGATGTCATGTCACAAATGAACAAATATTTCAAAACGGAATGATAACATCCGAAAACGCAAAGCTAAATTAAATCATTTCTTAAATTTTTTCGTTAGCTTAATATTCAATACACCAAAGATCACATACAACTTTCAAATCGAAAGACTATCGAAAAACGCTCATAAACATCAATCATATTACACCAAACTAACATGTTCCATGACAACAATAATCCGACTTTTACAAATAGACGCAGATTAGACAAAGATTTCATGTCGACTTATCATTGCCAGATTATGTTTATTGAAACGTCTACTGGGTCAGTCGATTAACCTAATGCTTTCTAAATATTGGGCACTGGTTATAATATCAATTGCCAGACATGATGAGTAATTACCGCGAGCCAGTGGTCTTGACAAATTCGTTGTGAAATATGTACCGTAGAAATTTGATTGGACCCGGTGTGAGTTAAGATACACAGAATGTATGATACAACGCTCTCTAGTGCGGGTATGGATATGGTATATAAGATATTCGAGATATTAATTTCGTAACGAGCTGTAAAATTAATAATCCATTGTCCCCTACCTACTTATATTGAGTTGTTTCTATAGCGATTTCCTAAAACTAGCATGTTTTATTAGCATTTATTGAAAAGTTTAATAGGTATCACCGTAGCTTTACAAGCATTCGTAAGACAGTCACCTGTTGCCCGTAATGGCGACAGAATCAGATGTTTATAGTTTTTATTTATCCTGTAAATAAATGCGTGGGAAGTGCTTGCAATATTTATGCAGTAAGTGAAGTTGAATAATATATGTTCTAGTAACTGAGTGATTTTTAATATATGTAACATTCAAACTTTGGTAAGTAATTTAAATCAGGAACATTATCTTTAATGATATTACAAACATTGTTGTTCCATCCAGGATAATGAAAGATCCATATTAGTATCCGTATAATTCGATCAATGCTCTATTTATCATGATTCATTTGTCATAAAGATATGTTAAAAATAGAAATTTGATCAAATCTCTAATAAAGTCTTCTTAATTTTGCGTTGGTATACATGTTCAATTTCACAACATGGTATTGAAGCATAATCAATACTATGTATATAGTTACTTATTGATTAGCGGACTGGCAGAATGTTCCCTTATGAATAATCGTTTTAAAAAAATCATTTCCTACAGGATCGAATTGTGAATAAAAACCAGTCTAGAATCCACTTAAACATCCATCCTCCAAATAATCACTTCTAAAAAAATATACTTAAACCCTGCACTACCACTAGATCTGCATTATAAAGCTTAACAAAATTATATTTTAAAAGCCGCATCCACAGGTTTTTACATCAGCGGCGGTGTAGCGTTCCACGACGGGATGTGGGGCGTCCAAATCTAAGATCACGCGTCGTGCTATAGACACAATTGCCGGTTCCACAACACATACGTCCATGTGATTATGCTCACTCTCATGAAGGCTTGCTCGGGGTTATTTGGTATGCTAAGGCGTATTTAGTTCACCAAAGGAAATGGACCGAGCATAATAAGTTGCAAATAGTAACTTGAGACGGGAGTGATACTCGAGGTCAACAATACTTTACAATTTTCTCTAGTGCATCAATAAAATATAGTATGATGGGTATAAAACTGAGTCCATGGTCAATCAGCTGGAACGCCAGCCCTGGGAAAGATCATCAACCTTATTACCCCTGCATAGCGTTGCATTTCTATCAAAGTTTCCGTGGGTGGTCGCTTTATTGATCACTTATGCGCCTTTGATACCCGTAAAAAAAGTAAATTGTATCAACAGTTAAAAAGCTCGAGAGAAAAGTAAGCTTAGATGCGTCCTAAAGGAGATCAATGCAGCCCAACGACTTGACCATTTAATATAGTTCAAGGGGTTCCTGAGACCACAGCCCTGAAGCGACGGCATTGAATTATGTCCAATGATCTATTTCAATCTATAATAAATTACATTGAGGAATAATTTTATTTTTGCGTTTACAAACGCGTAAATATTAATACTAGAAAAATGCACTGAAAAAAATCGACTTGCCTCAGGCGGGACTCGAACCCGCATCTTAACTGAGCGTCAAATATTTGCAAAAATATTTCGTTCGGGTCTTAGAAGTGCAAATTTCAAAGATTTGATGAAACAATGTTTACCATAAAAACATAAGCACCAAGCACTGACAAATTTCGACAGCGAAAAGCAGTGTCTCGGTGGCGTAATTGGTCAACGCGTCCGCCCGGATTGTGGAAGATGCGGGTTCGAGTCCCACCTGAAGCAAGTCGATTTTTTCAGTGCATTTTTCTAGTAAATTACATTGAATTTACAATTGTCACACGATATGAAACAAATCTCGTAGATTCAAAACTCACAAAAAGTCAGCTAAAAATGGAAGTTAACGTCGGCACTACAATGTTTCAGACTGAAACGCTTGTTTAAAAATTGTTTTAATATCATAATCCTGTTATGTATCTTAATTTATAAATGCAACAAAGTTATTCAATAATCTTGTGATTACGCTTACGGGATGACGAGTGACAGTATAATTACATGTCAGCAATGTCAGCCAACTACCTCTCAGTTCAATCCACATGAGGATAATGCAGGATGAGGTACAGATGTTTCTAACGTATATGGAGATAAGACGGATGTTTGATCTGAAGTTAAAACAACTAAAGCTAAAACATGAGTGGGAGAAATATTAGTGGTCTAACTAGGATAGCATTATATTAGGCGTTTAAGTATGAAATTGCCGTTTTGTAAGGAGAATTAAACGAAAATTACATTTTCCATACAAATATATTAGCGATTTTTTTAAGGAACCACTAATCTAAATTTTGCGTAATTTTGTGGATATAATGAGACAACATTAAGCTATAGGATACTTAGAGAAAAAATTTGAGAATTGATACCTGTAAAAAAATATTCAAATTTTTATAACGGAGACGGACCCCTCTTAGGACGAGCTGTTTTTGTAATTTATTTCTAGTGAAAAAAATAAAAATAAACTTTTATACATAAATATAAGTTCTTGTACTTAATGAAGTTTATAATAAAAAATAATAATGGACATAGCTATTGTATTAAAGGAATTATACACTAATGAATGAGGAAAAATTCGGCCAACCCTTTAACCCTTATTATTATTACCTGTATTAGGGTTGCAAATATTTTCTATCTGTCCGATATCGAAGAGTCACCAGCAGTTAAGTATAGGTAATATTAATATAGATAATGATGAATGTGAATTAAAGATCTGTTTTCCTTTTGAAATTGTTATTCACTCCTAATTTATTTATACATATAATGCCTGTGATAATTGAATATTTTTAAATTACTACTAGAATTTAAGGAAATTTGTTTATTTATAAGTAAAAGACAATAGCTGCCCCTCGTGTTTGCTGTGCCCTAGCAGGGCGTCACTGTACATCATCATCAACAGCTCATTTAATGTCCCCACCGAGGGGCTCGAGCCTACCCCATATTAGGGGCGATTAGGCCTTAGTCAACCACGCTGTGCGGGTTGGTCGACTTCACACACAACCTAAGAATTTCTTCATAGATGTGTGCAGGTTTCCTCGCGATGTTTTCCTTCACTGTAAAAGCGTCGATTAAACGTACATATGAATTCAAAATTTGAAAACACATTGGTACGTGGCGGGGATCAAACTGGTGCCTCCCGGGTGGGAGACGACGCTCTTACGCACTACGCCACCGACGCTTTACTGTACTGTACCAATAAATACTGTACACGAACATAAATACATGTAAATACATCTTATTAACATGTGACTTGCAATGAATAGATGAATGAATGAAAAGCTTATACCTATCCAGATTTGTCAACTCGTGACTCAATACGAGTAGGTAATAAAGATGCTTTACTGTATATGATTACTCGTCACTGTAAAAGCAAGCAAATCAAAATTACGTCTCAGGCTTCATTTTCTTGTCTTGTATTTGACTGCAAGTGACCTTTGCTTCAGGTATGAAAAAATAGCCCTTAACGGTTAATTAGTTATTGACACTATAATACGAAATAAAAAAAATCAATAGTAACGAGAAAACTAGAACACATTGTGGTAGCTAGCAAGGTGGACTTAAACCACTATCAACGCGAGAACAAATTTGTGTGGGGATTGAACCCGGAACCTCTGTATTTAACTCCAGTGAGCGTACCACTAGACCGAGGATATAGCGATTGAAAAACTAAAATAAAAAGTTACCAAAAAAAAATTTAAATATATCTTAAGTGTTCCATTGAAAGTAAAAAGTGACAACTCACGAAAACTTTATTTGTTTACGCGCGATGGAAACTCATGCTAGAAACTAAAATTAGAGAAAGTGCACAGCAAATATTGCGTGACTTACTTATGAAGAAAGAAAGCATTACATTATCGAAACCAATAACATGTATATAAGTGTACTACCATAGTATAAGTAAACAAGTAAGTCGTCTCCTTAGAAAAGCACCGAGCACGGTTTGCGTGTTTACGGGTTCAGTACCGACGCGTGGTCGCACGCACATAATGCCACAATTAAAAGACATAACTATACGCTACCCGTAATCTGTATCGAAAACCCAGCATATTTTACGATGACAACTCTATACGAGACGTCAATCGTTCAGACTCGGCCACCATCACGGATTTGAATTCTGACTGCACAAAATTTTAGACTCTTTTTTGTCAAAATTTGTCACCTAACATCCGATTTTGTCCAGTCACTGGCTTAAATGTTATAAGGGTGCATTTGTGACTGGGCTGGAACGCATTAGTCCTGGCTCGGCCACCTCTATATTTCGAAAACGATAGAACCTATCGTCGAACTGTTTCCTCTCACTTTTAGTCAATAAAGTAGGCTCTTAGCTCGCACGGAGTCTCAGTTGACGTTACTTGTACTTTACACTGTGCTTATACTATGATACTACTGACGAAAATCCGGAAGCACAGATTTCTAAGCGCAAATACTCCGTCCCAAATCTTAGGAATTGTTTTAAATTGCTTCTATCAGCGCGTTGCGCTAATGGGATCGATTCTATAAGTAGTTCACGCTTATAACAGACTGTAATCATAGCAAAATAATGCACTAAGTGCTTTACTGTTGCTAAATGTTTTTTAAAGTAGTACCAATTAGGTGAAGTGTTCCTCTTTAGTTCTGGCTTAAATGGTTTTTGAGTTTCATTTACGAAGACATCTTTGTTTCTTATTTAGGCTGAACATATTAATGTAAGGGCCCTATCTCATTACGACACCACGGTGGCGTAACCAATTTCTGTCACCAACAAAATGTATACAGGTTTATGGAGGATATCTCACCTGGTATCATCTTAGTTGCGCCACCAACGATTTTGTTGGTGGCAGCGATTGGTTGCGCCACCGTGGTGTCCCAATGAGATAGGGCCCTTATAATCATAAATATGTCACAGGCACAGCTACCGTATAACACGCCGTATTACAAAACTATTTAGATTGTAGTGTTTGAGAGTGCTGAGTGACAATAATACCACTTTGTTTGGTCATAAAAAAAATCACCTGAACCTACCAATAATAAGTGATCTCCATTCAATTATACAGACTAATATTCATAGATTCTAGTACGGATTTATCAACAAACAGTTTTATGTGATAATTCTCATACACTTCAATCCGCTGCCATTTTGTAATACGGCGTGTTATACGATCCGCCTGCGACATATATGATCAAGCTCATAGTCCCAGGACAGGTTGAGCAGAACTTTAGGCTTGATTTGGTTATGTGTATTTAAAGCCATATCCGGTATTATGGGATCTGTAGTGCTCCAAAATAGTCACAGCTTGCCAACTACAAATAACTAATCCTTCAGTTAACTGACAAACAAAAGCCAGAAAATAGGACAGCTGATGCCGTATATTCGTAATAATTAGCTTCTATCTACCCTCTATTTTGATCCTCATAACTGTATGGTGAAGCATCGAATTGAGAACTTATTTACTTCTTTTTTTCACCAGTCTACTGATATTATATACGCGAAAGTTTGTATGGATGTAAATTAGTTACTCTTTCTCTAGTCCCTACTGAATGGATTTTAATGAAACTATACAATATATACCTCATACATCAGTTTAACATATAGGCTATAAGTTATACTAATCCTGCACAGACGAAGTCGCGGGCAGAAGCTAGTTTAATTTAACGTAGAGGTATTTATTATTCGGCTTTTTTTTATTTTATCCATTTTACAGATTAAAACTGGAAAATCATTATCAAGACATCCTTCTTAAGATTACGTAAATCATTTATCAATTATAAACAATCGGCATAATATTATGTCAACTATGTTTAAAGTCCTATGATTTATCAGTTTCACACATCAGGAAAAAGTTGTCGATAATGTGTTTTCGAGGGCGTACGCATTACGTTACGCACTTTTGATGGAAGTGAATTTTTTTTACAAAAAAATAAAATATCTACTTATTCGCAATACAGTTACAGTAATCCCCTTTCACACATAGTTGTGTCGCAGAATAATGGGAACACAGAAGCTAAGCTTATCGAGTGCGCAAGTTCACTGGAGCACGTTTCAGGAAATACTGGTCATGAACTCACCAATAATAACCTTACTTTTCTTTATTTATTTAAAAAAAATAGTGGTTGACCTTTCAGCGATCAGTTCCATCGGCCATTCTGTAAACCGTGGAGCGCTGAAATATCACGTTGTATCGACAGTTGGAGTACTTTTAAATGGTTTTCTGTTACTTCGCCGGCCACTCCCGCGGTACGTTCACTTCGCTCAATCGTCTCGCACATTGTTTTGGTTACAGTTCTAAACTAACCTAATCGAACATAACCTATCCGGTTTTAACAAACGTACCTATTATCGCAATGGTGTAATGTCGATGTTGTATCGACAGTACACCATAGCGATAGTCGTACAGCTCCGATCTTCAAGTATGCTACTCACTTCCATTCAAACGCTGTAGTGTAGAGACTCTAATTGGTAGAGACTCGTTTTGTGGGAGTCTCTCCGGTTACAAATCCTCTTGGGTTCACCCTACAGACTTGAGGACCCACCAAATTCCTCGTCTTCTTAAAAAACCCGGTGACGCTTTAAAGATCATTTGCAGCTAACAACAATACAGTAGTTAGTCGAAGAACTACTAAGTCAAACGCTCGACAAGAACAAGAAGATTTCGCCTTCTGCACTTTCTCTACTCTGTGGCAGTACGGTACCAGCGTATGTCCCAGATATACAATTTTCATGTTAACGGTGTATGGCGAAGACATCGGCAACACTTCTCACGGTTTTTTTCCACGATCCCAGACGAAGCAGGAAGCTGTAAGCTATTTTGTGTGGTAATCATTCTCCTGCTAAGCAATTTATCGACGAAATAGATCGCGATTTAAAATTGATCGCTGAAAAACTGCTATGATATTTATTTATGACGCAATCGTTGATTGTTGTCCATTGATTTTAGTTTTAAAAGTTCGACGGAACTATAATAGTACATTTATTAACTAGAGCGGTAAAGAAAAGAATGTCTCAGATCACAGGTATTTGATATTTTGTTTTTATTTATTTTTACAATGTTTGGAAAACTTAAAGCTGCTTGAGTATCTTTATTAAAAGAAATATAATAAAGCCAATTACAATTTATATTACATATTGTATGCGTAGATTAGTACGCGATCTGAGGCTTACTTTTTACCTCCCTAGTTAAGTACAAAATTTTATGTCACCCCAGACCAGAAGCGGGCGGAAAATGCCACTTTTTGGTCAGAAGATACTTGATAGCTAAAATATACTTTTTACTTAAGCACCTACGTAAACCTTTGCTTTAAATGTTTCTCTCATGTTATGGTGCATGATAGGGTATTTTTTTAATTCTTCTCTTCTCTCCACCACGACGGCGCCGGCGCCTATGTCTAATAACATTCGACCTAACAAACATTATGATTGCATATCTCATGAACTAAGCTCGTATTGCTTGTGTCAACCGACCGTTAATTAATCGCGTGTTAAAACTAGCTAAGAATGCTTAAGATAAAGGTAAGTTACACGATTAACCTGTTTACTTGAAGAAAGTTCGCCCCAGATTATGTGAATGTATTGAACGCAAACAAGGAAATGTCAAGAAAAACTTGTGTTGAGAAGTTTTAGCGGCGATAGTGTCTATTGAAACTTGTAGAATGGCAGGAAAATGTTTCGTGATATGGTCGTGATATCCCAAACTACTTTTACTTAGGCTCTAGACAGACAGAGTGCAGTGTGCAGTCCAACAACTGCTGACTGCAAGCCATCTGCACGGACGGTGTGCAGTTCTATTGCAGTAGGACTAACTGCATCTGAACTTCAATAGAACTGCCTCACGATACTAACTAAACCGACATTTCACAATGTCTCTTTCTCTTGACTTTACGAGCACGGAAATAAAAGAAATAGCTTCGTCAAATCACATTCGTATCCTACATACCTTGGACTTATGCAGTTCAGATGCAGTATTGTTAGAACTGCATGCCAACTGCACACCAGCTGAAATATGGTAGCAGTGGTGGCGTATGGCGTGGTGCGTAAGAGCGTTGTCTCCCACCCGGGAGGCACTGGTTCGAGCCCCGCCACGTACCAATGTGTTTTCAAAATTTTGAATTCATATGTACGTTTAATCGACGCTTTTATGATGAAGGAAAACATCGCGAGGAAACCTGCACACACGTATGAAGAAATTCTTAGGTTGTGTGTGAAGTCGACCAACCCGCACTTGGCCAGCGTGATTGACTACCTAATCGCCTCTAACGTGGGGTAGGCTCGAGCCCCTCGGTGGGGACATTATATGAGCTGTTGATAATGATGATGTTGTCACCCCTTGATGCGTGGCACCCGGGGCGGACCATACTATTTTGAGGCACTGCTTTAATTAACTTAACATTAAATTAACTTAAGCATGTGAAAAAAATATAATCTGATACCATGACTCATGAAGAAATAAAAGTGTTCTTCAAACAAAACGAACCATTCGAAAATTGGCGCGTAGGCAGCGTTACTAAGCACTCTACAAAATCAGTCGCCGCATGCAGGTCGTTTTATAATCGTCTTTTCTTACTTAAAGCCATGGGATTGAAATAGACGTTGAAATACGCTCAATAATATGTTGATTAAGAAGTGCATAAACGAAATAAATATGAAATACTAGCTTATGTCCGCGACTTTGTCCGTGCAGTATCAATATAAATTATAGTCTATATGTTATTTCCCTGCAACCTATGCAATAAAAGAATGAAATAAAAGAATGCATTTTCCCTGCAACCTGGAAAGTAGCTGTGGTTAAGCCTCTGCCTAAAAACAGTCCGCCGGCCACAGTACGTGATCTTAGACCGATCAGTTTGCTTCCCTGCATTTCAAAAGTTTTGGAGAAAATAGTCTGCAGCCAGCTTACAAAATACCTTGAACAACAAAATATACTTCCCCGTTTTCAATCAGGATTTCGAAAGAGCCACAGTACTGCAACTGCTCTCACTGATGTAGTGGATAATATTCTTACAGGACAGGATGAGGGTAAAGTAACAGCTATGCTGTTATTGGACTTCTCACGGGCATTTGATACAATAAACACTACACTACTGTTATCTAAACTCAAATACTATGGCCTGGAAAGTAGCACTATAAAATGGTTCAATAGCTATCTTACACACAGGCAGCAATACGTTGATCTAGCACAAGTAAATGGAACCAGCCTACAATCCCCTCCGCTTCCAGTCACAAGAGGCGTACCGCAGGGCTCGATCCTAGGTCCTATTCTATACATCTTATATAGTGCAGATATCACTACATGTATACAAAACTGCAAATATCATCTATATGCCGATGACTTACAGCTTTATCTACCTTTCAATCCCTTAGAGAGTGCTAACTCAGCAATAAAAATAACTGACGACTTGACCCGAATATCAGACTGGTGTAAGAAGAACTGTCTTGTCCTGAACCCAAGCAAGTCTAAACTCATTCTATTGGGTACAAGAAAAGGTCTGCACAAGGTAAAAAACTCAAATACTCCTTTCAATATATATATATAGATGGAGAGATCATTGAATGTGTGGACTCAGTAAGAAATCTAGGACTTATCTTTGACAATCACCTCAACTTTGAGAAACATGTAATGGAATGTGCTCGAAACTGTTTTTACCGCCTAAAGGTAATGTATAGCATACGCCCCTACTTAAGCGAGGAACTAAGAATTAGATTAACTGAATCCTTAATCTTGTCAAAATTAAACTATTGTGACACAGTTTATGGGCCTTGTCTGTTGTCCAGGACAGCAAAACTCGTCCAAAGGGTGCAAAATGCTTGTGCACGTTTTGCGTTTCATATTCCTCCTCGATCACATGTAACACCATTTCATAACGCTGCTGGTACCTATATTGAGGATGGAAGCCCGAAGGAAGCTCCATCTTGCGTGTCTCATGTTTGGTGTAGTGAATACAAGTAAGCCACAGTATCTTTACTTAAAATTGACGTGGGCACAAGCTCACCGGGCTCAGAAGAGAACTTGCACAAGCGTTTTCGCGACACCCAGGCATCGGACTAGTGCTTTTCGGGGATCTTTCAAATTTGCTGCCTCTCGTTGTTGGAATGATATCCCGCCGCCAATGCGTGACCTGAAATCAAAACGTTTATTTAGAAAACATTATAAAGCCTACCTACTTAATGTGCAAAAATCCATTTAGCACGTACTCACCCGTAAATTCACGTAACGATTAAAAAGGAGATGATCAAACCAACCAAAAACGAGTAATGAGAAGGCAGTGTATATTTTATGCACTATTTTATTTTTCGCACCATTTTGTTATCGCGACGCGTGACCCGTGTGCGCGTGCGATGCTTCAATTTGTTGCAGGGTGCACATATTTTCTTGTTTCTCTCTGTTGGAGTAAACATTTGAATTTGGTTTACGTGGCAGAAGTGGCTGAACATATAGGTACGTGGCAGGAAATAACGCAAAAGAATATTAATACATAAAAAACCATTCAAGTACCGGAATCACAGACAAAAAGTTGGACCACAGAGTCACAGATTAGCACAGACTAGTTAGAGATATGCAGATTAGAGAGTATATGACAGAGTAGAAAGAATATGTCTAAACTATAATTTTAACTAGTTCGACTGTTAATAACATCTGGCCATACATCCGTAATTCTTTATAATACCATAGTAGGTATACATTTCATCCATTTTTATCCAGTTTTACTTTATTCATTGCTTCTTACCTTTCCTTTTGTTAAATATTACTTTAATAGTTTAAAAATAATTTTATTTATTTGTTTGTTTGTTATTATTATTATGTATTATTACAGTTAGACGTTCTACATAGTATATATTTTAAATTATTCGAAATTTTATCTTTATTATCTCTGAAATATTAGTAAAAATTCGTAGGATTATATTTTATTTCATTAGTATTTTATTATATTTGTTGGACACCGTACGTCACAGCGGGGGAGGCCCTGCCAGAAAAACAGCGCTCCTGTGGCACTAAGTCGAAGGAGCAGATGCTGAGGCAGGAACCTTTTGGCCTCGCAAAGAACATTATGTGTACATACCTATTATCTAAGTTATATGTATATTGTTATTTTAGTAGGATATAATTGTTATGTTATTTTTCTTTTGTTTTTGTTCTGTCGAGGCCAATAAATGTTTTTTCTTTCTTTCTTTCTTATTTTGATGTGTGAGCTAAATTATTCTAAAGTTTCAATAAAATCCATTCAGTAGTTTTTGCGTGAAAGAGTAACAAACACACATCAAGACATCCATCCCTATATATATACATCCATACAAACTTTCGCGTTTATATTATAAGTAGGATTTAGGAAAAAAATTTTTAGACAAGGTTTGGTGTCCTGTTACTAGTATTGGACACTTGGTAGATTCAATATGCTATAGAGGTGTGGAGCAGAATCCATAACTATTTTCTATAGGTCAGGATTCGTCATCAAGCAGCGTCTATCTATTCTTGTACAAATTCTGTTGCTGTCTGCCTGGTTCCCAGTTGTGGCGTAATGTTTTTTTCTTCCGCACTTTTCGATCAGCCTTCAACTCAACATTAACAATTTTCTTTGCCATATATTTTACGCAGTCTATACATCTTTTCTTCGGCCACCCCGACTTTATACCCGCTCTTGTACTAATCACCTATATTAAAGCCCACATATTAAGGGCAGATAAGGAGTAACGTACATTTTTCAAACGATGGTCACGCGTTAATAAGACCGAAATTTTTGAAAAATGTTGGTCATGAAACTAGCGTCCTTACACAAAAAAATTGTAGGAGAACATTTCAAAATTTGTACAGTTTACTGAATTAAAAAAAAATTCAAATATGTTTTAGCTATTTTCAAAAAACTTTACTCCGCCTGTAGATATTTTGATTATTTAAATATTCTTATGAGTATAAGTAGCATCTTGTTAAGAAAAATCGATAGTTTTTTTCGTTGTCTGTGGGTTTTATGTAGGTATAGGATGGCTCCGATCAACATGGCTAAGGTCGCTAGCCTTAATCGCGGATCAATCGGTAAGTTATTCAGAGAAGAGCGAATGGCCAAGTGGCAGATCGACCAAGCAATGGATTGCATTAATGCATAAGAATTGTGCTACAGCTTAGCAGCGTTGGAGAAATACAGTGAAAAATCCTTTATAATATTACAACCATAATATCTAACATAATTTTCAAAATTGAATCATCTTTAACACCAATCCAATTCATGAAGATTACCAACAAAAAAAATCACGAGCTAAACCGCGAACAATCAACCAAAATACCAACAGAGTCACTGTACCCGCGGTATTTATAAATTATCGGGAACTAAATCATAAGAGCCTGTCAAATATCATTATCATTAAATGATGGATAGCTAATTCTCAAACTCGATCTGATATTAGCCCGTATAAAGATGCGTGGGACACTCTGTACAATGCATCATTTGAGAGCGTCCGACTTCTATCGAGAGGATCGTACTTGGAAGACAAGACTTTTAAAGGTCATAGAAAAACCATTTATTAAAATAAACGGATTGTGATAATGTTATGGGAGTACTTACGTAAGGACTTTTAAACATAGTCTATTTTTATCTGGAAGAAGTCTAATATATAGTTCACCCCGTGATAGTTATCACAGCAAAGCAGAGGTAGGTAGGACTGATGTCTTGATTTGGATTGCTTGCAGTAATTTCACGCTGCTCAATGGAAACTGATGGGTAGAAGCAAGCAAGTAAACGGGATAGATCAGGGATGGGAAAGCTATGACCCGCTACCCATATTTAACATATACGGTCCAAGACCGTATCACCCATTTCATGGCCCCACCAGATAATATCAGCCGTGGGTGGCCTGTTGCATGAATGCACAAGAAGCGCTACAATTCGATATTAAACTAATATTAAATTATTAAGTAAGTATAGTATTTTTAGTAATTCTATCTTCCTTAGTTAGGACGCATAGCTCCAAGAAACAACAAATAAAAGAAACAATATTAGAAGCGTCGGTAGCCGAACGCGTATGCAGCTGGACTCGGTTGCTGTGTGAATGGAGATCGATCCCCGGCTTCGTTAGCTCAAGCTCATTAGCTTAGTTGGAGGGGTAAACATGATTAATGTGTTAGTAGCACATAAATATTATTTAAAAAAATAGTTTAATACGAGTTAAAACGGGAAATAATATCATCATCATAAACAGCCTTTATAATTCGACCCACTGCTGGGACACAAGTCCTCCCCTTGTCATGGAGGTTTAGGCAGTAGTCCACCACACTTGCCCAATGCGGATTGGTGGCCGCGGAGTATAAGGTGATCCCCTTTGCTGATCCATTAGACGCCTTCTACGACACCCATTGGATGATACCTATGTGGTGATGCTATTCTACTCTGCCAGCATCACATAGCTATTTACTGATTAGATTAAGTAAAAATCTAATAAATGTCTATTTTTTTTATAATCTGACGGAGTTAATAGAATTATCTTATTTTTACTTATTCCTCATCCCTTTTCTAACTGAATATGAGATAATAACAGAAATGTAGAGGAAAAATACATTAATTTATCTAGACGACAAATGAATATGCGTTGTAAACAGCATTTATGTTTTCGTATCAACAAAATAAAAAAGCATTTTAAAACCAAGCAAACCTTTTAAAAGTCCAAATGCCTTCGGCCACAGAAATCAACGTAAAACGTTGAACTTATTGCAAAACAATCATAATAATTATTGTTTAACATCACATACGTAACCCCCCGACGCTAATGCTCAAACAAAACCTGGAACAGCCAAACAAATTTACCGAAATTGTTCGCCGATGGACGGATAAAAATTACGACCGGTTTCTTGGCCCGCGGACTTACCCCTACCATGGGTCTAAATTGTTTTAATCCGAATTATTATATGCTTTATCAGAAAATAGTAATATACTAGCGAGTTCTTATTTAACCTGACTTACAGGTGTATTTACAGTCAATTCTTTTTATAAATAAATGTCTTTGTTTTTACAGTATACCTAACTATGTAGATTATTTTCCATATTTTTTATTTTTTTACTTGACGATGAACTTCTTGGTCTTCATCAATTTTTTTATTGTTGGAATACAATAATGCTGCTAATCCTTCCGTTCTTGTACCAGACGTAAATAATAAGGCAGCTATATTTTTATGGTTTTCTTTGACAGAGATAACAACTGGTTAGTGGAAGTGAGCACTAATGTGATGCAACATAAATGTGAAAACTTTTAACTCAAAGGTCACAAGTCTGAGGCCCGTTTCTTGACGCCTCTCTGAAACACCACGAGCCTAGCCGCAGGTGAATCTAAGAAAGCTAAGAATTAGTCTCATCATTTGCGACTATTTTTCAGAAACATCCAGTACCATTTATGTACCTACTTACTATATTTGTGACTAGTGCAGTAAAACTTATGTAGTCGTATATCATGAGTTGGAATTTTCTATACTTCACTGTCTGTCATAATATAACATCAATTCTTAAAGAGGTGAATGTGTGTATGTATGACAAATACAAATGAATGAAAGAAAGAAAATATTTATTCATTGCCAAACATCACAAATTACATGTTTACTTTTACAACCACTTAGCAATGAAAAGGCTTCTCAGCATAATATCGAAACTACGTAGAGTCACGACGCTGATCTTCCGACGATACCTCACGCAGTAACATGAACAGAGCGCGCGTAGTAAATATAATCTACATTTAACAATATCATGCTTAAAGAGAAAAATCAAACTAGATCAACCACTTATATGTTAGCACGGTGCCAACCATCTGCTTAATATATCCCCAAAAATTCTAAATTTAATAACGCTTAAGGCAAAATATGAATCTATTTGTATGACTTAACAAGATAAAAACTAATAATTGTTCCAATTGATAAATAAAATAATCAACTAACTGGTTCTGAATGACCTAGCTTTAGACTTCCTAATGGGTGGAGGAATATTGTTCCAGCGGTTCCAGTATTTAGTAGCCGCATAACGAAAGCTTCTCCTGAATGCTGCTGTACCATGTCTCGGGAAATCTAAACTTAGTGCTTTCCTAATTTGACGCTGAGAAAAGTGTTATTTGTTGTATAGTTAGGATTGATATTTTAGGACTCCAAATAGCAGGCAGACAAAATGTAAAGTCCTCCCAACCTCCATATTCATTCGGTTGCTTTTGTTTAAGTAAGGTGAACCATATGCTCTGGGTGGTATAGGGAAACAAAAACGAGCACATGCGTTTTGAACGGCCTGTATTACTTTTTTAATATATCCGTAAAAACAATTACCTAATAACCGTGTCTGCGTAGTTAAGTTTGGATAATATAAAATAATGATTTAAGAAAAGTTTTAACCATTTACATTTTTTTTTTCTTTGAATAAGCAACTCAATCTACTTCATTAATGTTCGAGAACCTATGGTAGGAGTGGATGCGCGCACGGATATTTATGTGCCTATAAAACTCGAACACGCCACGAACGGTCACAAAACGGACAAGCTTTTGTACCCTTCGATCAAAATGGACCTCTAACTTACAATACTTAATATTGTATTTTACATTTTTCAGATGTAGATACGTTTATTTATAACAACG
This sequence comes from Elophila nymphaeata, assembly GCA_955850985.1. Lineage (NCBI taxonomy): Eukaryota > Metazoa > Arthropoda > Insecta > Lepidoptera > Crambidae > Elophila > Elophila nymphaeata. The sequence continues at coordinate 16,862,662 of OY039079.1, forward strand.
ATGCGTCATTATATATTTTACAGTAGCCAGCTCTGTGGGTGTCCACATAGGGATGATATTGTGCCATCATCTTGGCAGTAAGGCAGACTAGGTCATTATTCATTACAAAGTCGGAAGTAGAAATGTGAAGGATTGCTACCTTTGAAATTGAAAAAAAAATATTTTAGCTAGGTTAACACGCAATACTAGTTGTTGTAAAATTATTTATTAGACTCATTATTGCTGTTGACCTTTACATCTTAAGCGGGTTTTTTAATGATGCATAAGTTTTGTTTCAGTAACTGACAGGTTTTTCAAATTAACATAATTTACAACATACGCTTTTATGAATAGATGCTTGCAGGTTAACTATTCAAAATTGGAGTAACCATCCAGAGGGAATATCTTCATTCACCTTATTAAAAGTCGCTACAAATAATACCCGTACTGCTAAAATGATTTAGATTTTAACATGACTTATACACTATACTCGTATATATCGCAAGCAATTTGTATGATTTCGCATTTTGCAATAGGAGTCCTCCGTTTGTAAAACTGGCATTAAATGTGTAATGAAGTCTATAAGGCATTAGACTCTCCCACAATCAGCCTACCCCGTTTGGTCTTAAAAAATAACCCTGAACATGCCATAAACTTACTGATCAGTTCTTACTACTATTATTTTTCAAAAATGGCCTACTCGACCAGTGGCCGATATTTTTAAGGTCCAGTAAACTTGTCAAAATTGCGGTGTTTTATGATATGCCGCGGCATTTTGTAAAATGAGGAATCATACTGTAACATGCTAGTATAACATTGACATGATAAAGCACCTTATTTCTCATTTCCAAATTCACTGGCAATATTTTAAAACTAATAATTTCATTCAAAATTCAAAATCATACTTTGACGTTTGCTTCGGTTTCCCGCTCATGTTCATTCTGTTGACCGGATGACTCTTCACATGTGTAACTGTCAAATTACTAGGGTCTCGCCAAGAAGCTTAATTTTACCTATAGAATCTATCTTCGTGGGTCTCGCTCTCGACATTCGTCATTAGCTTGGGCTTGTTACATAAATACTTATTAAAGTACGTATTAAAAGTTATCTCAGGGCACTAATCAGTGTCTTTTATTATCATTATTAAAATATATAGTGACGTACCCGGTGCCTTATTTCCTTAGACCCTACATAACGTTACAATAAAAATTGCCTGCTCTTTAATACACTATATATGTTTAATTATTTAATATACTATCTGGTCAGACGAACGCATTGAGTATCCACATCAAAGATTTACAAGTGTCTAATCTTGACATCACCTGCCTCTCTCATCATGCGATAATTCCTCGTTTTCGTGAGCCACAAAAGCAATCATTAGGATTATTGATCGCGTACCGATGACCCTGATTCAATCCCCAATTAAAACAGGTTCGTTGTCTAACTGCACATGAAAGCTTAATTAAATTTCTGAAATAACAGTCTCAACTTAAAAAAATTAATATGCCATTCAATAACAAAACGTTTGCGGCCCTTGGGCTGGCTTCCGATCAATTTGCTATATTGCCCGACTTTATTCCCTCTTTGACAACTTAATGATATTTTCAGTGTCGATCGCGCTTAATTAGATGGCCGTCATTGCCCGGAGCCGTTAAATATTTTAATTTTAATATAGGTACGTAGCACCACCCACGGGTTAATATGCCTAATTTGGTAGGGTTGATACCTGAGGAGGGTTACTTAAGACGGTGCAAATTAGCAAAATCTCGTGTCATTAACGTTATTTTTGTCAGTTAACCTGAACATTTCCACATTATTTGTAGACACTGTACTAAATTACTTTAAGCAAATCTAAAAACAAACTTGCTAAGGTGAAGACAACCTTACGGGTTAATCCGTGGACATTTGCTAAGTATAAATTTTGAAGAACTGTGTTGAATTCAGAGTATAAAAAGCCGCCGCCTACCCATGCTAACATCTAATTTAAAAATGTATTGCCATTCCTTAGTCTCGCTAAAATTCGAGAGCGGCTGAACCGATTCGGCTAATTTTGGTTTTAAAATATTTGTGCAAGTCCAGGAAAAGTTTATGTGGTGAGAAAATATGGAACAATTGGGAGGAAAATAGTAAAATAAACATTTTTTTCCCATATAAACGGTGCCTACCATTTGATTTTCATCCCATTCGTTCAGAAATGAGTTTCATTCAGCTGTCATTATTTACTGATAAATTTAGTGCGTGAGAACTTTCTGCTAGAACCAAACCGAACCATGAAACCACTGAACCGATTTTTATCAAATTTCGTAAATGAGTTTTGTTTGGTCCAGCTTAGACTATAAGATAGTTTTATCTTGATAAGTAGTTATCATTTTTTTGCAAATTAACCAAAACAACATCTGGCGGCTCAGCTAGTAATCATAAAAATAGTATGACATTATCAAAAATTCAAAAAGCCTTCAGTAAATCAACTATCAGGGCAGATATTTAAAATATTTCAGTAATTTAGACATCGAATTTAACTTTAATCAGATTGTGATATGAACAGTCGAAATTAATAAATTATTATTAGTACCTACCAACTAATTCATTAAAAACTAAATTTACAAACTCAATTTCACATGCTAGTTTAATCTGATCCTGACCCGCTAACGTTTAATTAAAATCTACTGCTGCAATGCGACGTTGTTAAAAGGCGCACAATAAAAATAGACAGCGCCAACCCTACGGGACCATTGCAGTGTGTTATTAAGCAATAATTTTTATTGTCACTAAGTACTATCAACAATGTTTAAAGTTTTATTTCAAGCCACTTTTATTATACCAGAGATAAAAAGACTAGAAAGTTTTAGAAGTGTGCTCTGACCACCCAGAACATCACTAAATAAAATTTCGTCATAACTTTGATTAATCTAGAAAGGCACCATTTAAAACATCTGCATTATACTAATTACGTAAAGCCCACCGACGCCCAAGCTTCTTTTAACCCATAAAAACAATGTCATAAATTTCAAAATATTACTCCAGTTTATCATTTTGATGACAGCATCGAATCAATATTTAAAATTTTAGATCGGAATGCCTGCCGATATCTCGAGTTTCGACCTCATTAATCGGTCCAGATTACCGCAGATTCTAACCGTCGACAGCCAGCGCTCGGTCTGTCAGGCCCCGCGTAAAATAAAATCCAGACGACAGATTACTGGGCCACTTGTCCGCTACTGATGTCGTGTGACGATAACGTCTTACGAGCATGAAGAGTTAATTCGATAGGCACTGCGCTTTATATCATCTCGAATATAAATACAGAATGACATGTGATACGTGTCCGATATTTGACAATCGATATGTTGTTTTAATAGCCGCCGATGGGACACTAATAAAAAGTTCGTTTTGTCGGAATTCTTTAGGTTGAAGTTTTTATTAGGGCGCGTTATTTACTTTTTTTTAATATTATCTCAATATTATATTACAACTCAATATTAATACACAACTTGGTTTTTAAGACATTGAATGCCACCTTGTTATCAATAAAGTTGCTCTTTTATTAATGCTTGTTTTATTTGAGGTCCAGCCAAATAAATGCTCTATTGAAGAGCCCAGTTTCCACATACATAAATATTTCATTGTACTCATTGAAACTACGGATATATCCGTAGTCGGCGTCCGGCATAGATATCAGCTCCGTATATATACGTAGTAAACATACAATGGGGCATGTGATCTTCGCCGATAATTATTATTGTAGGATACAGCGCGAAGAAGAAGAATGTCAATAGATGTCAACACAAAGAGGCTCTTTTGCGTTCGTATAATAAAAATACTCTAAGCGATGTTCATTCGGATGACTTTTAATAAATTAATACTGTGTGTACTTTTAGTAAGGTGTATCGGAATTATTTATTTGAAATTCTAGTAACATTTTTAATACTAAGTCACGATATTCCTTCGATTGCCCTGACTGATAATAAAAGCCACTGTTAATCAATGTTAGCAACATAAAGGGTATACAATAAAATAGTTGATATTTATTGCGGCTCGCGTGCAAGCATTCCTTGTGTATTATTATTGATTGTAAACGGTATGAGAATCGACATTAAATCGACTCAAGACAAATATAATGTCGATTTTAAAACCCGTAGCGCTGGTGGGGGGTTAAAATAATTGCGTTTTCCATCTCTGTCCATAATAATATATTATGCTGAGTGTAGTGAAATTGCTTCTTATCAAAGTGAATATATTGCACTTTTTAACATTTCGAATCTCGACCTCAAGCGACGTATACAAATGTTTTATTTGAAGTTCGCTAATTAGTGTCTCACGAATAATTTAAGGTGTCGGTTATCATTTTTGGCTTTTTATTGCGTTAGTAAATCTTTGGGGCCAGCGAAGACATGTTTGATTAAGAACTTTTATTTTCATTAGCGCGCGTGTCGTTCTACTTTTAAAATAATAATTTATTTTTTATTGCCACGAAGAAGATACGTTAGGAATTATAACCTCTTTACACTCAACTCAATAAAAGATGTTCGGTTTGTTGTTACTTCGAGATACGAAAAATTAATTCCAAACAATTTACACCCATTATTATGATTGCCGTAACATTTCATTTCGAGCGTGCTAATTACTCGGCTAAATACACATTACAAAAACTTAAGGTACATTCAGAAGTTTGAAACGGCTCATTAAAATAACACCTATTAAAATACCATTACGGACCAAAGTCAAGTACTCGATTTATAACTCAGACTTAATAACCATCATCTAAAATACTTGAGCGAATCCCGCCAAAGATTATGATTAATACCACTATTTTAGTTAACGGTAACTCACATAATGTTACAACTTTAATACTGGGTTATGATTTGCAAATAAATCTTTGAGATTTTTGCCGTTCATGTTTTTAAAGTTATTTGTAGCGAATATGTTAAGAAGTGTACAGGACTAGTCGAAACAATTAATTGGTAATAGACTACGCAGTGAGTGAGGCACGAGACAAAAAAAAATGTTCTCGTGTGAAACAGACAATTTTCCATCCCTTCAGCGAGAAAACTGTTGGAGGTTAGAAAAATAAGACAATTTAAATACATACATGTTTACAACGCTAAAAAATATTTTGAATTAGACAGAACGAGCTCGCAGCAAAAAGCGTTTTTGCTTCGAAATTCGAATCGAAAAAACAAAAGAACTCTTTTGGTGCTGGAGAGATAAAAAGTTATTTCTGATCCGTGTGCAAATCCATTTAGAAATTAGAAAAGTCCTGACGAATAGCCTGTCATTTCAAAACAAGTCCGGATATTTTAATCCCATAAATAAATAATAATTGAATAAATTTTCTTTATTGCCTAATTACTAGTACCTACAGACAATACCTCTTTAACAGTATAAAATAATTACATGAGTGAAATTACAGTTTTTGTTTTGAATGAACTCTTATGCCCACGTTAAGTTTTAATTTGTGTTTTGGTTTCATTTTGGGTACAATATTTCATGTTAAAACAATAAAAAAATAATGTATTGTTTTAAGCTAACGTGGTCACTATCATTTCATTTTCATCCGTGATCATGGCGCATGTAACTGCGCCGAAATATCGGATTAACCAAAACTCAAAGGTACGTGGTTTAAATCCCGTTTTCTTTCATTCAAATAAAAAAATACGCTCGAAAGACAACATATAACGTGTTCGTTACGTACCGATAAATTTAAATAGGGCATCCATATGGAATTAAGCGTATATTTTAATACTTGTTGACACATGAAAAGGTATATAACTAGTACAAATGATTCCTTTGCATCTTTTCGCGGTATTTATATTTTAAATTGTTGGTCCAAGACGAGTACGTTCTGTAGCGACCAATTTCACCGTAACATTTAGGCGTCTATCGATAAGGCAATTAAATGTGCTGTTAACTGAATAGAACATTTGTAGTATGTCTATACATAAAGTAATTTATTTCCAAAAACAAAATTTGATCGGTACTCAACGAATCACACGTTGAGATTGAAGCTGGCTCCTATCTTCATTCTTATCGTCACTTATCATCAAGAAAGACGAAGAAACAAGACCTTCCCTGTCAATATTGAAAAAACTTATCTAGATCCTTGCGCACGCCTGTGGTAAAAAGTAATAAATTGTTAGTGATATTACTCAGAAATGACTTGGCAAGACGACAACAAAGAGTATGTAACGCCTAAACTAGCAAAAACCAAGAAACACAAGGAAATTAGTCATTCAAACGATATTTAGAGAGTACGTGTCCATTGAAAATGCGACAAAGAAATAATAGCTAAGCGTTGGGATAATTGAAAACAAATTGATCACCAATTTTTGCGAAACAAATGAAGCCCCGAAGCCGCAGAATCGATTGAACTTCTAAGAATATCGTGTCGGATTCGAAATCGATTAATACGGAACAAGTGTGACAAAAGTGTAGAGAAGTCAACAAACAATTACTTGGAAATCAATTTCCTGTGCGGTTAAATTGTTTAATACTGTCTCTGTGTTATTTATTGAGACATTAATTTCCTTTTTATCATATAACAATATTTTAGATACTAAACGATCCTATGAAGTAAGATCTTAGCATTGTGATGCCAGCAGAGTAGAATAGCATCACCCCATATCGGTATTGATCACTTTATGCTCCGTCCACCAATCCGCATTGAGCAAGCGAGGTGGACTACTGCCTTAACTATTCCTATGATAAGGAGGGTCTTTTGTCCCAGCAGTGGGTCGAATTATAAAGGCTGTTATGATGATGATGAGATACTAATTCCTTTGAAAATACGTTCTCAACCCGTGGGCGTTGTAAAAGCGTAAAAGCTTTTAAGAACTACACGTGCTGGTCTACTATGCTACCGAATAACTGCGGCTACCATTCCAACGCGAACTAAAATGAATTCCATTTCTTGAATGTCGCACAATCAAGAAATGGAATTCACTGCATACTTGGTCCCTCCTTCTTATAATCCTGGGCCATTCAGTCGTCAGGTCGGCAAGACGAGGGCAGTTAGAGCGGCGGCTTATCTTTAGCGCTAGCTATCTTTGCATTTGGACTGAACATCTGCTCACAGTAAATAGAGTTGAGAAAAAATAATTTGTAGGGAGTCAAGAAGGTGTGCTGTAAAAAGAGCCTCCAGCAAGTAGCAGCGCACTCTCCCGCGATTTTGGTCTGTATAACCAGAAGGTTGCGTTTAGAAGCAACCTTCAGAAGATTCTCTCGTGGGAGAAGCCTGTCAACTAAAATCCTCTACAGAGTAGAAATCCAACCAAGGTCCTCGCCTTTTTAAAAATCTGTGGCCAACAGCATTACTCATTCAGGATTAATCCTACTGGGATCAAAATTAAAGCATCTAGAAGATTCGATGATCGAATTTTTAATTATTAACGAGTCAAGTTTGTTTAAAGTACTTATTATGTGCGTGCATTTTCATGTAATTGCTGAAAGAAACCTTCTATTTTTTAATGACGATGTATTATTAAGAACTGCTAAGCCAATCTATTTACCTCACCACAACCTGTTGCGGCCACACAACCGTTCAGCTTGAGGTTTGACATGTTCGCACAATCTCTATATTAGACCCAGTAATTGAACGTAAATAAACATTTTAATTTGTTTATTTGCAATAAACGGATGCTTTGATTTCTTATGTAATGGTTTTTACGACTTTAATACTTACGAAAGCTTTGACAAGACAGTTTTGTCACGGTAATATTATAATCCAGTGTTGTATCTTCATACAAACGATTAGAAAGTGAGTCTACACCAGGCGAGTAATCTGAGAAGAAAGGGAGATATTGGGATTAGGGAAAAGAGTTTCCCTAATCCCAACCAACATCTCCAGCTTCCTTTTAAGGACTACGCGTGCTGGCTACAGTGTCACTGACAAACTGTGGCTGCCATTCCAACGTGAGGTAATACATTTGGAAACTCATAATCAAGAAATGAAATTTGCTGCCAGCATACGTGTGCCCTTCTTACAATGCTGGGTCATTCAAAATATGCGTGAAGAAGCACCTTGGACATTGGCAAGGCAAGAGTGGCTGGCGCGGCAGTTTATATCTTGCACCAGCTAACTTTGCATATGGACTCCACTTCTGGTAATCATCAGTGGAAAGGAGTCATTTGCTTGACCTTTCTATATAAATAATATGGTGGTAGCTAGCCGTACTTAAAACAAGTCGTATTGCCAAAGAAACAGAGCACAAATTTGTACTCCTCTGTGGATCGAACCCGCGACCTTTAGATCAATTTCCATAACATGGAAATAGATCCATATCTATTCATCTATCTATATTATAGTCACGTTAAAAATATTTCGCTTATTCCGAAATCTACATAAATAAAGCGCCGAGGAATACGCAACCTATTTATAAGTCATTTAATAACAAAAAGCGGCAAAAAACTTTAACAAGGTCGACAAAATACACTTACATAGTATGTAAATCGTTTATTTGTCAAGTCGCCGATTAAACTTTTTTGTTTGTCGCCTGTCGGATTCTAATCACTTCTGTGTTATGCTACAGCAACTAGATACTGAGGACAATTATATTATAAGGTGTATCTTATAGATATGAAACTGTTTAACGTCTTTAGAGTATTTGATATTGCAAATACTTTTTTAGGTGATCGAGGAAGAAGCAAAGTTAATTATTTTCTTATTCATCCATCCATAAACATTAATTGATACATAAGTTTGAAATGCGCCACGAGAACTAAATCTAGTTCTCGTGGCGCATTTCAAATTGCAAACATAAAATATTTTTAAGTGAGCGAGAAAGGACAAGCAAAATTAATAATTTTCATAACTTATGCATTCATTAATAAACATTAAATTTACATACGTAGAGATGTTTATTCCCATTCGCAAATAATATACACTAACGGCGCGTGCACATTACGTCCAATCAGAATCTAACCCGAATCCGGGAAAATAAAATAAGGCTTGGATCCGGCGTAATTAGTTGGTCGTTAGTCGTTAAACTATTTCTATGGTAGCTTACGTACTAGATCCGATTTTGAGCATCCGATTTCTCTCCGTCAAAATCGGATCTAGTGCGTAAGCTACTATACAAATAGTTCTACGACAACGCCGGATCCAAGTCGGATATTATTTTCTCGAAATCGGGTCGGATTCGGATCTGAAGGAGTGCGCACGCGCCGAAGGTTTAGATACTTTTTGGGCATCAAAGCCAATCAAGCCAATCACGCACCGGTCTTTCAACCTATCCCGAACGGACCATCTGCCTCCTGTTTAGTTGTAACCTTCTATGCCACCCATAGATAAGGCAGACTTCACAATCACCGATGATTATCGTCCTGGAAGCTGACAAGCCGCCATGACAGCCACCGATTGCTAGTCGCGAATTAATTAAACCACCGTTAAGCTTATATTATGCGCTTGAGTAAATAATACTCGTAACCAGAGCACCATGGACATGTAATTTATTAGAACTGGTCTACCATGTTCAGTTTGGACCATAGAATGTAAATTATCTGGAGGAAGACTTGTTGAGTTGTTTTAAATAAAATGTATGGAATTCTAAATAAACCCTGACGCTACTGATATAACTTAAAGTGTAACATGTGTTCTGGTTGTTGGTCTTTGTTTGGAGTCTTGTTATTTTGATGACCTTTTTACGTAGGTGATAGGGTAGCAAACTGTCTCTATTTTTAGGTACTACCATAGCCCATCATTCACATTCCGAAGTCACATGCCATCGTCGAGTTGTTTTTGTTTTACCACCACGGCTAGTTCCGGACGGACCTTTTCAGGGCCACGACCGCGCCTGAAGTGAGTTCCGATGGCTGCTCCCGGTGTCCTCGTCAGGAGGACGCGCCAGGTGCAGCCGTCGGTGGAGGAGTGACTGCTGGCCACCAATTGGTGCAAGGAGTGCCTAGAGAGGCAGCGTTGGGACGGTTTCGGTGTAGTTGCACTCACGTGCGCAGATCCCGAGCCGTCCCGTAATAGCGCACTGAAGGCCAAGCCGGGGAGGATGTTTAGTGGGTATGGAGGGAACCCCTTTACCTCGAATCCCACATATCCTCTGCGGTTGGCACCACCCCGCAGGGACGATGCGTAAATGCATCTGACCTCCCCGTCAACAAAAAAAAGGTACTACATAGCTCATACTGCCAGTTGTACTATTATGTTACCTAAGACTCTACTCAGCCCCCTTAGGATTATGGGATGATTGTATGTTTTCTAGCTGAACTAATTTACAGTAAGAGCGATAAACTAAATTATAAAAGTAACTTATAAACACAAAAGTAAATTAGTAAACCAGAAAAATATTGTATCTGATACTAGAAAATGCACTGAAAAAAATCGACTTGCCTCAGGCGGGAATTTTTTTTCAGTGCATTTTCTAGTATTAAAAAACGCGTTTGTAAACGCAAAAATAAAATTATTCCATATTGTATCTGACATAAGTAATTAGCCTTACATCAGACATCAAACAACAAAACGTAAACAAGTTTATACTTGCGTTTTAATATTCATATTCATATTCATTTATTCACTAAAATTTGCACAATATGGTACAATACAAAGTAGGTAAGGTCTTATATTAATTTGTACAAATTTGCCTTTTCAAGGCATTGTGAATGTTCCCCTAAGTAATAGAAAATAAACAAATGAACTATGTCAAATACTTTTGTTAAACGTTAAAATTATTTAAATTATTTTTCATGAACTCTAACACAATTAAACAAAGTCCAATTTACAAATATCTCATTAAACAATATTTTCAATAATTACAATTATAATTTCAAAATGTCAATCTTGGAAATATAAATTACATACAAATTAACAAATTCTAAGAAGTCAGATATCAAATAGTCAATAATAACAATCACATACAATTAGAAATTCAATGTCAGTTTTTAATATAAGTTATTATAAAATTAAAATTTGTCATTAAAATACTCTTTCACACAATAATAAGATTTTAATATAAGTAGTTTCTTTAACTCATTTTCAAATCGACTGTTCTGGAGGGCCTTAAATGTGTTTGGCAAGTGGTTATAAATTTTTATTGCCATATAATATGGACCATTTTTATAAATTTCCAAATTTGGGCTAGGCAGAACTAAATCATTATCGCGACGTGAAAGAAAGCGCCTTGATTTGTCACCAATACGCTCAAAATATTTCATATTTTTGCGCACAAAGCGACATACCTCATAAATGTAGACGCAAGTTACGGTAAGTATTTTGTACTCCGTGAAAAGTGTCCTACACGATTCTCTGGGTGCCGTCAATGTTATTATCCTCAGATATCTTTTCTGCAAAACTGAAACTACACTTACATCAGTCGAGTTGCCCCAAAAAATAATACCATATCTAATCCAAGCCGCTGCGTGGCTGTGATACGCAGCGAGGGCACACTCCTTGTTTGTGGATTTGCGGAGCTCACGCAGTGCATACGAGAAGCTACTCAGTCTGTTCCCAACAACTTCCACGTGTTGTTTCCATGAAAGAGTTGTGTCTAATGTAATGCCTAGTAACGAAAACGTGTCCACTACTTCTATACTTTTTCCTTGGTACGACAACTGAATAGGTAAGCCCATCCTTTGATACGGCCGAAATTGCATTAGTTTTGTTTTTTCAAAGTTTAACGTAAGATTTAAACTATTTAAGTAAGTTACTATTTTGTTTAAACAATTTGTAATTTCACTATGTAACCCGTCAATGTTTTTTGGATCACCTGTAACCAAAAGGGTTGCATCGTCAGCAAATAATATAATTCTTTGTGACACTACTGACGGGAGCTCATTAATATAGGCTAGGAACAATAAGCATCCCAAAACACTACCCTGCGGGATCGATCCTGAATTTCCTTCAGTGTGCGAGTTTACTTTCTTTATTTTATGGGTTTTTTCATCTAAGTAGTCTATTTGAACATATTGTTTTCTGTTAGTTATGTAAGAAGAAAGCCACTTATGCACATTACCACGTATACCTAGTAAATGTAATGTATCTAATAATATTCTGTGTACAACCCGGTGGTATGCTTTGGACATATCCATAAATACTGCTATTACACATTGATTTTTATTTAGTGCATTTAGTATATCTAAATTGCATTCAAATACGGCTGAGGTTGTGGAACGATGTTTTCGGAACCCGTGTTGGTGTTTATTAAAAATATTAAATTTCTCAAAGAAAATGTATAATTTTTCGCAAATTATTTTTTCAAAAATTTTTGAAATTACAGGCAACAGAGCTATAGGGCGGTAGTTAGAGACGTCGATTTTTTTACCTTTTTTATAAACAGGCTTTATTACCGCCAGTTTTAAACTATCGGGAAATATGCCCTCTTCATACGATTGCATTATTAATTTTGTTAGCGGACCCAAAAATTCGTTTACACAGTGCACCAGCAGGGTAGCTGGGATTTCATCGTGGCCAAAGGAGTTTTTGCGTTTTAAACTTAATATTGCTTTTTTAACATCGCTTTCTGTAATATCACTTAAATAAAATGAATTAGGTAAGGACATTTTATTGGCTCCATTTGAGACACCATAATTATGGCTTATTCCAATATTTATAAAATATTCATTAAAAATTTCAGCTACTTTTTTTGGCGATGTAATTTGTTTATTTTCATAGTTTAGGTATATATTTTCGACTTTCTGGTGTTTTGTTGTTTTTGTTTTTTCATTTATCATTTTCCACATTTCTTTATATTTATTACTAGCCCTTTGTAGTCTTTGTATGAAAGATCTTCTTTTTTCCGTATTAATAATTTTTTTAAGTATTTTTGTGTATTTTTTTGTGTATGATTTTAAAATGCTATTATTGTAATAATTTGAGAGATACCGTAGTATGCGCTTATGGTAGCAACATTTTTTTAATCCCTTACTAATCCATTTTGTGTTTGATCTATTTTTTATCACTATTTGTGTTTGAGGAATATGTATATCTAAAAGTATTTTAATTTGTTCGTAGAAGTTATTATAGTTTGTATTAACATTGTTGCCCTGTACTATGATTGTATTCCAATTTATTTGTCCCAAGTGTGCCTTAAAGTTTTCCTTATTTTTCATATTATATATACGTTTGCTTATTTTATTACAAATAACATTTCTCTTGACAATAAATGCACCTGCAATTCGAAACAGTTGTAACACGTTTGTTTCCTTGAGATATTAATTGTAAAAAGCCTAGACTGAAAAATTAATCCGATTGACATTTTTTAAGAATCTTTGGTGAGATAGGAAAAAAACAAATTATTTACAAAATACAAGCACAATGTTTATGGAACGCCCCCATTTTCGTAACGTTGTTTTTTCGAAGATGAGTAAAACCACCTTTTGGCATGGCATAAGATAATATTAGCGCTCAAATAAATGCCCTTATATCTGTCGTATATTTTTGAGTAATATTTATCTATACATTGAGCGAATATTTCTAGATTTAATTTCGTAAAAAATGTGTCAATAAATTACGTTTTAAGCTTACCACCAAGTCACCAATAAGCAATAAACCTTTACTGCTCATCTGACATAAAAAAAACTTGACGGACAGACCAACAACTCTGACACTGCGACAGCATCAGTATTAATATGTTAATTCATTGCCCCAGGCAAATAACTCAATGTAAATGTATAATTTCAATTAAGCAGTTATGCGATGAAAATATAAATTTTATGTTCGCTCTAAAGTTTTGTGTGGTCTGCTTTGCTAATTTGATTTATTTAATAGATATTTAATATCCATATTTATTTGTTTGGAGAATGCTTGTTCAGTTCTTGGCTTTATGAGGCTCTTCCTGTTACTGTTAAATTCCATTTCATTAATGTTTGTAATTAGCCCTGCATTTGTGTTGTTTTAATTCTATTTCAAATATTTCCTTTAATGACAATGCAAACATGGCAAACTAGCAGCTAAAATAACTGGGATATCATAATATTTTTATTGGATTCGTAATGGAAAAAATGTTGCTAGGTAGCCTATTATATTATATTTTTCTGATTATGTATCCCCACATAAATATGACAATGTTGTAAAAATTGCGACCGAATCTTGTAGATAAACCAGTTTTTTTAAGTGAAGTGTATTTTGATATGTTAGTCATCAGCTGCCAAATACTTAAAGCTCAAAATCCAAGACATCTCATTATATACAATAGAAAGAGAACGACTGAGCCGAATAGATAGGTTTTATACAGACCGCTGGATGTGCAGGCTGTTAATGGCATTTAAATCTTTAACATTTTCCTTTTCTCCACCAATGCTCCAAATAAGTAGAGTTAACCACGAGAGGTCTCGTTTGATCCCCAAGGAAATACAAATATGTGCTCGATTTGGCTGATGGTAGAGCTTGCATAAACCCGCCTGGGTAGATACCACCATCTTCTCAAAATCTGTCGCCATGTTAACAGAAGTATTGTGTTCTATAAGATACAGTCCAGTAACTTTGTCGCCTGAAAGTATGGGGTATTATGCGTCAAATCCAGTAGTTCTGATTTTTTGCACACTTGTTTATGATGTTGGCCTAATGAATAATGCGAGTTTGTTACCTCGAACATCGAACGCAACTTGGTCAAAACTCGAAAAAACCGCGAAAAAAACGTTATTTTTTAAAATTTTGGCGATTATAACCCATAAAGTTTTTTCAAAAACTAGTCCTTTAAGTTTTTGGAAAAACTTTTTTAAAGTAGACTAAACTTGCTACGTCATACTAGAATGGTCTCTGTAGACCCAATAGTTTCCGAGATTAAGCTTTTCAAAGTTTATCATTTTTGAACTTCGCAAGTTTTTGCAATATTTTAGACGTCACTTAGATATCCTGCTTCTTTGGCTTAGGGAAGAAGCAAATGATGTCCATAGTCGAAAAAAATCTGGATATTGAAAAGCGAGATGGGAATTTTCTCGACACCTACGCCGCACCTGACGAGATAGCAGTAGCAGGAGGGCGGGTCATAATTTCTCTATATGGAGGCAACCCCAACACTAACCTTGACGAGCTGCGGCGTGGTCGGCTCCACGCATATGACCCCTTGCCTTCGTGCGATGGTCTGCAGACACCCACGGGATGAAAAAGGGTTACGGTACCCTTTCTCTTTCCGTATTGATGACCGAAAACTATACAAAAATATTAATTTTTAAATCATTTAAAGATTTCTCTGTAACACTCGCACAGAAGCAACTCCTGTTCGATAATAAAATCGTGATGCACCGTGTGAACTGTGTAGTCGTTTCGTTTACTAGCGTAACTCGGTTAACCTTTTTTTTCATTTAAAGAGCGTAACCCGGTGAATGTCGCATGGTCGCTTCCTTCGGGATTCCTTCTCGTATCGTCCGCTCGACCGTCAACAACTTTAATTGATCTCAATGCACGAGACTAATCGACTCGCCACGGAAGTGACTTTTTACGTGAACTGACTCAGGGCTAGTCAATGAACGAGTTTCACTATCTTTTTTGGAGTGCGATTGGAATCGATAAGATCTTAAGCATTCGAGTTGTTGGGTATTATTTTGTTCGTGTGTCTTTGGTTTGATAGAAAAATAAAATTGTTTTGTGGTGTCATTTTTTACATTACAACGGTTAAACAATCTATGATAATATAGGATTTGGATTTCGCTTAGTCTCATGTGAAAAAAAAACTTCAAATGTTACGCAGCAGTTACTTAGATTATGGACAAAATTAATTTATTAGAAAACTAGCGACCCGCCCCGGCTTCGCACGGGTGCAATGCTTATGTAAATATGCATGTATTATACATATAAACCTTCCTTAAGAATCACTCTATCTATTAAAAAAACCGCATCAAAATCCGTTGCGTAGTTTTAAAGATCTAAGCATACATAGGGACAGACAGACGGCGGAAGCGACTTTGTTTTATACTATGTAGTGATATTACGAGTTAAGTAGCTATAAATTGTCGTTGCACCAGTAGATACGATACAAATATTTGTATTTTGTTATAATTTACTTATACAGTCTTCCTTACCTATTGATTGCTTTCGTTCTTTAAAATATCGATTAGATCATTTAAGTTAGGGTGGTTTTGTTATGTTCATTTAATTCTCTACCAGTCAACCAGTAAGGTGTGAGAGAGAGTGTAGAAGGCAGGATATTTTACTAAAATGTGAGAATGTGGTTTCACTAGAATGTGATTGTGATGTGAGTTAGATGTGATATCAAAAAATCTAATAAATTTGAATTTTTTCATACAATTTGTTTTACTGGCCAAATTATTGGAAATTTTAAATTTACCTTTTTGTTAAAACAATATGTTGATGATAGTATGAATAGGTGTCCGCTTGTTATAATATGAACAACAAAACTAACGAACAAACACAACGTTTTATTATTTGCTCCATTTATTTTATTCATGAGCAATACGTATTATCGACATAAACCGTATCGGGAATGTCTATTTTAACAGGCGACGCAACAAAATGATTGTAAATTGAGTTTGAATTAAAATAATGCTCATTACAACTGCGCTTTATAGAGACATTTACGCTATAAATTGAGTGTTGGGCCATAACTTCGGCGGGCGGGAGATTCATCGAATAATTGTACTGCCAATAGCGAAGGAAGTTTTATTTTTGCGCCGCGGTGTGAAGTAGCCTGCGGTATTTTAATGTGACAGGTGAACACATAAGCGCACTTAATTTTGTCCTAATGCGAGCCAGCGAGAATTCGCTACGTGAGCCATTTACACGGGCCGATTTTCAACGGTCCATTCGGCCGTGTAGTGAAAATGTAGCACTGGTGAAAATGGTGAATAGATTGCAAGTAAAATAGACGAGCTTTTGAACTCTGCGGTTCGGTTACAGGTCGCATGTAGGGGACTAACATTGGCTGTAAAAATGCTCGGTTGCTGTTGATTGCTCGGGACGGAAACGGTTTTTCTGTGAGCTTTTGGCGAATACGTTGTTATCATATCTTTGGAATTGAACATCAGGAACATTAATATGAGTTTCCTGGAAATGGCACAACAACTATCAGTAAGAAAGAAGAAAGAAATACATTTATTGGCCAGCACAAAGACAACACATACAGTAGTCTTTACGTTTTGCGTGGAATGGCAAAGACGGAAAAAGAAAAAAAGAAAATTTCCGTTCGAGTAGAAATACCAAGTCAGGAAAATTATGACATCATGATAAAAAAGTAAGCTCAGTTTTTGGTCTAAAGAAGTTTTACACAGTAATTACATCTGAAGACTTTAAAAGTGGATCTAAAATTTTGGTATTAAATTTAGTCACTATATTTCAGTTAAAAGAGTAGCGTATACTATTCACAGATGCTTGATATTTTAGAGTGTAACATGTATCTTGTAATATGCAATAATAATTGGAAAATCATCATCATCATAAACATTTCAGCTGAGAAACGCCCACTGTTGGACATAGGCCTCCAACAAGGATCTCTAACCCGATCGGTTATGCGCTGCATCCAGCGGCTTCCTTCGACCTTCACTATATCACCAGTCCACCTTGTGGGGGGCCTACCAACGCGCCATTGTATCCTTTTGTCTTCAATAAAGCTTAAATAAATAAATAGCGTGATAACTATGTTATCCGAAGCCACTTGTGGTAAACAAGTGGCTTATACGTTAAGATAAAATTAAAACTGAAGGAGAAAACCCCTCGACTGTTATTGTGCGTCAAAGATCGTGTCCTGTAAATCTCCATTAATCCTGCTCCGATTTTCTCGCGTATCAGAGGAATCGTCGATGGTACCAGATAAGGTGAGTTTCTTTAAATATGCAAAGCGCAAACTTTGTGCAGCCTTCCGACAGGATACTGAATAATTTTACACGCTCTTAATGGTTCGCGTGTGTTTTAAATTTAAGCGTTGTCGAGTCTCATTGGCGCGGAAATTGAATTTAAGATTCGTTAAAGACAAAGAGTGAATTTAAATGTTGACAAATGTAATTAAGGGCCGTTCGAATAAAAAAGTTGAGCCTCCGAATTGTGTACGGACTTTTTAATTGCCTTGACAGTGATAACTAGCTTTGGTTCGAATGTTCAATGGGACTGTAAAAAGTTTGAGGACTTAATTAAGCACAATCCGTCTAAGTGAAGCGGCTTGCATTAAAATATTGAGTCCCACGGGAATTATTTATTTAAGAGTTTTTAATTATTTTCGTGTTGACTTAAGTACATAATGAGAAGTGCTTATTACTTGTGAAAAATTACATATAGTTCTAGAATCATTTTTTTTATGTTACAAGATGGCAAACAAGCTTGCGGCCCACCTGATGTTAAGTGGTCACCGCCGCCTATAGACACTTGCAATATTAAGTGTAAATCACTTAACACTGCAAGTGCGTTCGCCATCCTGGGGACTAAGATTATATGCCCTCCATGCCCAGTAATTATACTGGCTATCTTTCCCTTCAATCCGAAACACAGCGAACTACTTCACGGCAGAAATAAGAAAGGCGGTGGTACCTACCCAGACGACCCTACATATGGGTCTACCACCTAGTAAATCAGTAGTATCAATGTGGATTCTGCACAGTGTTGAGCAAAACATTGCCGCTAACAAATTCTTGGTTTCCTTAATAAGGAGAATTTGAAAGCTGAAATTAATTTGAACGATGCTGCCGAAATACCAAAACCTATGTAGGTAATGAATGATAAACATAAACATAAAACTTTTTAAACACCTGCCTTAAAAAAGCTCAGTATTAGGCACAGTCAACAGCTACATCAGGTTACCACAAACTATCAAATTTTCTTAATCGATTTTGCGCTTAATACATACGTTTAAAGTTGAAAATCAATTGCAGAAGTGCTTCATTTTTGGGTAGTCTGAAGTGCTGTCGTCCGTACCTACACCTGGTCACCTTAATTAATTGATTTTTTTACGTAATTTTTGGTAGTTAAAATAGATTTTACTGCCATAATCTATATCTATACTAATAGTATAAAGAGGAAAGATGTGTATGTTTGTAACAATTAAACTCAAAAATCACTAAACCAATTTCAAAACTTATTTCAATATTAAAATGCTAGAGTTTCTCCCGAGTTCTTGTTGTAAAAACACGTGTTGAGAGACTCCATTTTTAACCAAAATCTATCGTACAATTTCTTGTAACCATAATTAAATTTTCACTTGACATTGGCGAAATTCATAATCTTTAAGATTTTAGAATGCCATTAATTAAGAATAGAATAGAATAGAATGCTAAATTATTCCTAAGTGACATAAGCTTAATTTTTTTTTTTTCAAAAATCTCAACGCGAACGAAGTCGCTAGCGGAGCGCACGCAGGTGCAATAATAATAATAATTGGCCAAAAAAAACCTTGCTCAGTTTCAACTTTTCAAAAATTGTCTAACCTGCTCAATTTACGAAAAAGGAATATTAAATTTACCTCCTCAAAAATAACCCCATCAATATGACACATCAGTGTAACACTAGACACATGGAAGTTCTGACACGCCCGGCGCTCGAATCAGCGGGGGATCCTCGACACGCAACGAGATCTGACTGGAGTATTATTTTAGGCATTTAGAACATAAAGCTGTTGTCGTTTAAGAATTTGGAATATATTTAAGTGAGTACCTATAGTCTAATAACTAAGGAAGAAGTGTAACTTGCAAAAATCAGCAATTGGTTTGTACAACAAAATGGCTCCAATCCAATACGTGATTTTTGAGTTTCTTCGGAGTTCTTGTTGTAATAACACTCCATTTTTAACTCAATCTACCGTACAATTTATTGTTACTTTAGATACATTTTCACTTGACATTGGCAAAATGCGTAATGGAATAATTTTATTTTTGCGTTTACAAACGCGTAAATATTAATACTAGAAAAATGCACTGAAAAAAATCTACTTGCCTCAGGCGGGACTCGAACCCGCATCTTCCACAATCCGGGTAATGGTCAACGCGTCCGCCCGGATTGTGGAAGATGCGGGTTCGAGTCCCGCCTGAGGCAAGTCGATTTTTTTCAGTGCATTTTTCTAAAATGCGTAATCTTTTTGTGTCGCGACACCATTATTATATTATTTAGGATAGAATAGAAATACGTGGTTTGCCATTATCTAGTGTCCATAAACTTTATTATTATTATTTATTAGCATTATTATTATTTAACATGCTAATCTAATCTAGGTTCATTGAATATTATTGTGTAGGTTCACAAATTTAAAGGCTAGGCATAGCAAAATAAATCGTCTTTGAATATACAAAAAATATGTGTCAACTTCTTGTAAAGGACAAGAAAAATATTTTCGTCCACAATAAACGCCTTGAAGGCTTATAAGACCATCATACATTTAATCATTATTATTCAGGCTATATTTTTCACTGTTGGGCACTGGCCTTTTTATAATTGAATCCAATGAGGAGTTTGGAGGTGTAACACCATAACACCATCACACTGGTTCAATGTGGATTGGTAGGTAGTACCAGTTGCTTTAATAATTAGGATCAACATGGCCTCCGATTCTCAGACAGGCTCGGGTAACAAAATTTTTTTGATCAGTCATCCTAGACCGATCAAAACAAAAGTTGCTTAGTTTTGTAATCTAAAACAGAAGGCATAGGGTGGTAAGTATGTCGCCATGTGCGAATATTTTCAGAAAAGCTAATCCAATCTTTGGTTGTAGTATCCTAAAGGTGAAATTCAAACGCAGCTGAGCTTAAACGCATTCAACGCTAAAATTTAATAGATAGAATTTTTATTCCTGCCTCCAGCTACGGCATTTCCAATAAATATCATTGTTCTATTCCCCACATATATGCGTAGAATCTCAAACGGTTCCCGAACACAATCCATTAGTAGGGGCGTCAAGGCGATGTTGCGAACATCAAGCGGACATAATTTAGCACCGCCGCTGTCGACCAAGGCATTTTTCCTAAGACAATACAACCTCAGCCATCGGAATATTCAGAGTGCCTAAAGAATTCTCATTCTCGCACTCGCTAATGAATAACTATTCTTCAAGCATTTTAACTATGCTCCAAGGAATGGAATCCGAGTGCACAGGTTTCTTAAAAGGTCCCGATACGAGACCCTTTCCGTTTCACTTAATTTATGGACGTCCATACTTTTTGCTTTATTTGTTTTAATTACGTACGACGTTATTTCGCGCGCTGGCCGCCCCATGGGGAGTATGTACGTGTCGAATCCGACCAATAACTTAAACGTCACAATTTGAACTTTATTGTTTAGTAATAGAAAACAAGTCGTAATATAATAAAATTATTAGGCACGCCTGTCGGGCCGGTTCTGTAGACTGGACGAAGAAATTTTTTATTGTGTTTTGACGCTAATTTATATTCAAGCTATGTAGGACCACTATTATGGTGAGTGTCTTAGATTAGTTTATTTTTACTTTTTAAAGATCCAGCGTTGTCACCTCGTGCTCGGAATATATTAATGCTAATTATTAGTTTTGGTGTATCTAATTATTGAGGTTCACTATTGCATTCAAAGTCCTGCCGTTGTAAAGGCGCTTTAACTTCTTCTTTGTTACATAAAAGAATGGCCTGCATATTTAAGCCTTATTTCTACATAGTTCTGTTTATTGTTATGTATAAATTAAATGAGTTATCCTAGTAAATGTTTATTACTATCACATTTTGCAATGTGCCATTGGTTCCATTTCGATTGTTGTTTTGCGACTGAGATCTTCTGGCACTAGCAGGATCATTAATAACTTGTCTTATGGAGACTAAGCAAAGGTTTAAACATATCGTACTTAAAAAGTGGCATATATTTCATCTATAAAGCTATAAAAAGCTTATGATCCTAAGACCATTTCACAGATATTCTTGAATCATACTTAAGAACACGTGTGAAACTGACACCATAACAAATGTAATAGTAGTAGTCAACAAGCATAAAATAAAAAAAAATAACTGTAATCCGGTAAAAGGAAAGAAATGAAATTTGTTGCTATCGGAGTTTACATGGTAAAATTGACTTCTCCTATTATTAAAGTTGGTTAAAATGGAGCCTAGTTACCCGGATCATGCACACCTTATTCAATAAAATCGTATAAACACTCAATGATTTATTGCATCTATAATGGATGTTCCAAGGTGTTGTCTTAAAAGATTAGAACATTATAGACCCTGTAAGGGCCATACAATTGAAATTGAAGAGAGGACGCTTAATTACCGTAATGTATTTTAAGAAAGTAGGCATCTGTATATATATTTATAGTTTATTATATATCTATTTATATTTACTTAGGTATATTAATAGATGGGGTCCACGTTCGGATATCTCCTCGTGGTGGACCCTGGCTTTTGATGTCGGGGAGGTAAATGCATTTGACCTCCCCGTCACAAAAAAAGGTATATTAATAGATATTTTAATGACATATTTAAAAAAAAAGGTGCTACGGAGGAACATACGTAAATAAACACATATATACACTGATAAAATCATAACCCTTCCTTTTTGTTTCGCCGTAGTCGCGTAATAATTTATATCCGTTTAATATGAGAACGTTCGTTTTGTTTGCTACTTGTCAAAGCACTGTGCTCAAATAAGATTTAAAAATAAATATCACAATTCGCAATGTGAATAACGTTTCCCAGAAAGACTGTAGAAGATCAATTATATGAAAATGTTGAATTGATCATATTCCACTATAAGCCGCGAAAGCACGGCCAGAGCAAACACAATGTAATCTGTTCCGGGAATAAGGGAACATGATTTATTGAAGAAATTTTCGTTCAAAATCCTCATTACGCAGCGAGCAAGTATAATAATATTATCTCTTTGGCCATCTTAGCCCGTGTTTAAATTTCGTGAAATGGGCATTTACATTGTTTTGGGTATATGGATTTTTACTTCTGGAATGAGCGGAATATCTGAAGAGCCTGATCTTTGTAAAGCAACAATTTATATACGAGCTTTATATTATTTATCTCAGGTCATTGACCTCTTTAATACCCACGACTCATTTTCTGGTTAAAAAATGACGCATTTATTTAATATTTCTTCTACCCTACCCCTAATTAGAGCGAAGGAAAATCGTGTTGAAAATTTTTCGGTCACCCATCCGAGTACCGACCGCGCACTTGGTATATGTGATCGTAATGAAGAACGCACAACGGTGGCACAATTAACCTCCTCCTTATCTTAATATTTAATAATAGAAAATATTTCGATGTTGGTTCACTAAGACCAAAAAGTGGCTTTTGGTCTTCATTTCATCTGATCGTAAGTGATGTTAAGGCCGAAGTGGAAGCGAAGCGTGGTCTGAAGACTGCTTCATTATCTATATTGATTGTCGGAAGACAATTATGCTGTTAACACAATTATCACAGACTTTATTCTGAGTAGTTCTCACAGCAAACGAGCACGTCTAGACAGAATCGTGAGGAGGCCACGAGACGAGAGGAGCGCGGTGGTGCCACATGACACGGCTCTGCTCTCAGAGGTGCCGGATGCGATCTCTGAGTCCGCTGGTTTGGTTTTTCGCGGCGGTGTCAAGGGAGGCAGCGCCGCCCTGTCGAAGCCAGTGCCTGGTGCCTACACGATACAGCCGGACCCAATAGAGCCGCTACTTCGTGCGGGACCGGTGTGACGGATGGCTGCGACTTTAGGTAGGGGGACAGATGTCATAGACATTGGGCTTAAGTTACGCTGAGTTTCACCCAATCCGGTCTTATATAAAAATATCTAATATAGTTGAGATTGGTTCCAGCGGAAGACCAGCGTTAGTCGTGAGTCGTGAGGCTAGCAATATGCTGAGCTGGGACCATTTGAGACATACCTAATTATTATTTTTGATATTTCTGTTTGTTTGTTATATTGTCTCAATAAATATTTCTTTCTTTTCTTCTTTCTTTATTGGCACCACTATGGGAGTCAGTGGAGCTTTGGACTCGGTAAGGGCTGGTGTCTAAGACCTGCGGTCCGCTGTCCGGTATTTATGCTGAATGTTAGACGCGACTGAACGATGCAAAAAGGCAGGCACATATTCCAGGTAAAAAGCGAAAGATTCGCGATCTCGGGTGCATCATAGTGTGCCTTAGCAGGATGCCCGGAGACGATGTTTAGTGGTCTAACCTCTTTACCTCTGAGTCTCACACACCCCGGCAGTTGCATCGTATGTAAGGATGACGCGTAAATGCATTTGACCACATCGTTAAGAAAAAAGTAAGGTTTCAACTGGGAATACCTAATAATAATAAATCAATATATTCCAGCAACGTGAGAAGACCGTTACACATAGCTTCTATAAATATATTACAAAGCTATTAAGCGATAGATAAGCACTTCGAGTACCTCATCCGATGCCAACCACGTACAAAATCCTATCAATATTCTAAGAAAACGACCGGACGTACAATAAGCGAACGAAATGACTACGTTATGCCGCTTAAAAGCTACAAATAAACCATTCATAAGACAGTCAATGATTCGTTATTTGTATACAATACACTTCACACATTTTATTTCGATTACTGATAATACACAATGTATTTTACCCGGAATTTCTGTTGTAGATAGGATAATTTTATAAAAATTGTCCCTTGTTTTTATTAATGTCCGCTCTTCTTAGTATTCTTAGTGAATCATCCCAACAGCCTTTATAATTCGACCCACTGCTGGGACACAAGGCCTCTCCTTGCTATTGAAGGAGGTCTAGGCGGTAGTCCAACACGCTTGCCGAATGCGGATTGGCGGACGGAGTATAAGGTGATCAATACCCCTTTGCTGATCCATTAGTCGCCTTCTACGACACCCATTGGAGGATATGGGGTGATGCTATTCTACTTTGCTGGCATCACGCGGCCACTTCTTAGTGAATGTATCAGACAAATACCAGGAATTATTGTTACATTTTATATTCTTTATAACCGTAATTACACCGTTAATTTTTAATCACCCCGGATAATTTAAGAGACTTTTCCTACTTATACTTAACGGCGCGTGGTATATCAATCGTAATTTTTTTATTAGAGCGGGTATCCCCGAATGGAGTTGTGACTGTCATGACGGTTGGACATTGTGGTATATGTCAACGGTGAGCAGATACAAAATTGGCTCTAATTCAACATAATATAAGTATTATCTAGGTATTTTTATTGGAAAGGTACTTCAGCATCACCCTAGCGTGTACCCCACGTGTACCCAATACGCCGCCGGTGCTATTATTTTACTCCTATATGTGGTTTGGCACAACGACGTAAACGCAACGCAATCACGCCGCCCCTGCTCGTCGATCTGACATACATATAATTCTTGCTATGGTACCAACATCGAAATCGTTAAAATTATCAGCTGTCCATACATAACATGCAACACCTGTAACGCAAAACAAAAAAAACAAACGTTATAGCTGTTGCACTCTTGTACGAAACAGCTGATTTTAGAAACTAACTAAATTGGTGCGATTATGAGAATTATAGAATATGCAGATGTTTGCAGGCAGCACAATACTGATAGGATCTTTGGGAGAATTCTATGTTCAATAGTGAGCGCCTCTAAGTTGAATTTCAAATAATGATAAATAATGATTCAGATTATTTTAACAAATCCCACATTCAATGAAGCTATGTTGACCTATAAATTCGTAGCTGAAAGCCTAAGGTCCGAAACTTAATTCTATAATAACTAAAGTCACAATGGGGCTGGCATGTAAAAAAAAAGAAAATATATGAGATGAAAGGCCAGATACAGATTCATTTAAGACATTTAAAAAATTAGTTTTGTTTCCAATGCTGTTTCCACGAAACAGGCTACTGACTCTTATTTCGCCATTACATAATTACATACATCCAATTCATTCGCAAGTCATCCATTTAAATGTCGCATTCTCGTGTCCTACTCATCGCCGAGAGTAGCCTAACTCTCACAATGGGATAAAAATATACAAAGGTAGCCGCCTTACGCCAGCACTGCTTCTAGGGCTGCCAGTGATTTATAATACCTAGTTTTAAAGTTTACATCTTTATTTATATTCCTTCCTTTTGACAGTAACTTATGCGCTTTATTCGCTAACAAATGTGCTGTGATGTGAAGTTCCTACTGTTTGCGCTAAATTATGAGTTTCAACTTGCTTGAACTCTTTTCATTCGGAGACGGGGAAGGTCTTAGTTCATCTCACCTGGTTTAAAGTTGAGATTAGTATGAAATAGATTCACACTTCACCCGGTACCTTCAACCCCGGAGGGGCTAGATAACTAATGACATACCTACTTTCAAAAGACAAAAGCACTAACGCGAGACCTTTTTTTGTGACTATGGGAAATCCATTTACGGACCATACCGTACGCTGGCTGGGCGTACGGCGGGCGTGTGCGGGACTCACAGGCGCGGAACAGCGCCGGTCCTACTCCGCTAAAATCCACCGGTACCCTCCTAAGCCCTTATGGGGGCGTTTTGGGATCGGTGCACCTAGTGTGCGCCATTTCACCAAAAGCCTCCGGGCCGACTAACGCGAGACCTTAGAGGCACCAACTAGAGGAGACAATACTGCCAATAGAATTTGGCATTAGATTTTTTACGCCCTCCTTGGAAATGCTATTTCGACAGCAGACGAGACCACCAGCAGCGACTGTGTATGTACTCACGTGCGCGTGCGAGTTGGCACCTTCGCACCTTCCGATTTTGCCTATTATTTTAGTCCTCATCTCGCACTCACTTTTTTATGGAAATGGGGACAAACGAGCAGACGGTTCGCCGGATGATAAGTGATCACCGCCGCCCATGGACATTTGCAACACCAGAGGAATGCGTTGCCGGCCTTTAAGGGAGGAATACGCTCTTTTTTTTAAAGATGTCCAGGTCGTATCGGTTCGGGAACACCGCTGGCGAAAGTTGGTTCCACAGTCTTGTGGTTCGCGGTAGGAAATTGCGCGAAATACGCACGGTTGTGGATAGTCAAGCATCAAGACTGTGGGGATGGATTTGTCGTCGCGAGGAACGATGGCGGAATGCAGCAGCTGGTATAAGTCCGAACAACTACTCAGAACATTCCCCGTGATAGGCGATAAAAGATGCAGAGCGATGCCACATCTCTACGCAATGCCAAAGTATCAAGCCGATCAGAAAGGGCTGATTCGTCGACAATTCGAGCTGCTCTCCTTTGTATGCGGATTGGTAATTAAAATACGCACTCTAGTTTAGTTACTTGCATATGGCCCCAGAACTATTTTGTTCCTGAATTTAGTTTATTTTCGATATTTTGAGTTATATTAGTGTTTATAATATCAATACTATCTGTCATACTTTTATTTCAATATACAATCTTAAGTTTAGCAGCAACGGTAAAGTAAAAAGAGCATATATTTTCTTTAAGTCGACTACCCTATGCCACTTGTTGTCGAGTGAGTTATTCAAATGAAGTTTTACCCACGTTATGTTACTGTACGTTGACATATTCGATAATTTATTCGAGTAATGGCCCGTACTCTGTAACACGGGACCAGCCGACATCACTTAATTTTCCTTTATTGGTCATCATATTTCAATACTTCATCGGTAATTGAATGTAAAAGCTCGTTTGGTGAGAATAATGGGTGACTGTAGTGAACTGACAAGTTTACTTTACATTTTGTAGTCAACAAATAGCTACACGAAAAATTCGAAATACGTAAAGCATCGACAGTTCATAGATTAATACTATTTATTTTAACCGACTTCCAAAAAGGAGGAGGTTCTCAATGCGACTGTTTTTATGTTCGTTACCTCATAACTCTTTACTACGTACAGATTTTGAAGATTCTTTTAACATTTGGAACCTGGTGCTTATCATGTGGTCTCATTGAAATTTGATCGACACTTGACGAGTAGTTTTTTAGTTATCCCTAATAATGCCTATTTACTTTTTATTTACACTGGCCTTTTTTATCTGTACCTTTGATATTGTAATATTTACTGCTTATAAACTTGTACACTTGTGCTGACACTGTAATATAATTATCTGATTTCTAAAATTTGCATACCGGAAACGGTTGAATGTACTGTTTCTTATATTATTGTTACACCTTTATCTACGTATGATCTGCAAATAAATCATTTGAATTTAATTGACTTCGATGATACCGTTATCATTTACATTATTTGTTTGTCTAAAAGATCCCGAGGTAGTTTCCTGAAAATTTCGCAACTTACAATACTAAAAAGCAAAAAATAAATTATGTAAAAAAAACGCCTACAAAACTTAAAAAGTTTTATGTTTCAAAAAATCTAAATGTTTTTTTTGAGGTCGGTGCCAAGCCAACTTCAATATTTGGAATAAACGTAGTCACTTGTGTTTGGGACTGACCCCAAAAAAACATTAGATTTTTTAAACATATTTTTTTTATTTCTCCTTTCTTAGTTTGGCGATTTTTATAATGGATGGATACTCTATATTTAATCCTCTTTCTACTACCCTGATATAGGTTATGGTATTAGATTTTACGGCCAGCTGCCTGCATGACACCTAATGGGTTAGCTCTATATAATTAAAACATGTTTTATGATTATGGAATATGAGGCAAAATATAAAGTAACTTTGTCAGTGAGTGTTGACATATAATTTTATGTATTGATATTCTTTTTTTTTTTTGACGGAGAGGTCAAATGCATTTACGCATCGTCTCTGCAGTGTGGTGCCAACCACAGGGGATATATGGGACTCGAGGTAAAGGCGTTCCCTCCATACCCATTAAACATCCTCCCCGGCCTAACCTCCAGTGCGCTATTACGGGACGGCTCGGGATCTGCGCACGTGAGCGCAACTACACCGAGACCATCAGTCGTTTAGGCACGCCTACCACCAATTGGTGGCCAGCAGCTACTCCTTTATCGACGGCTGCTCGACCTGGCACGTCCTCCTGACGAGAACACCGGGAGCAGCCATCGGACCGCACCCGGGGGACTTCGGGCGTGGTCGTGGTCCTGAAAAGGGCCGTCCGGAACTAGCCGTGGTAGGATCTTAAAAACAATTCGACGATGGCATATGACTTCGAATGCAAAGGTGACACACTTGACATCAAAAGCCACACACCTGCCGAGAGAGTTTCCCCACCACGTTACCAGGGTCCGCCACGAGGAGGTTTCTAGACGTGGACCCCGTGAATTGATACCCTAATGTTCTTTAATGCCTACAAGTAGGTGCGGTACAGTAAGCATTTAAGTTAAAAATCCTATACTTAAAAGGAGGATACCTATTCATTTGAAAAATTTCAGTTTCATTTGAAAAAAATATAGAAATACGTCTGACGATGCATTAAGATAAAAATCCAAAGAACCAGTTTTACGAAATGGTCTATTAAACCCAAGAGAAAATTTAACAACGACAATTAGATTGAAATTTATACCAAATTAAATAGAAAAAAATCCTGTCATGGATAAGTGCTGAGACGGAACTAATTTGGTATCAATTTCAATCATATTTAAACATGCAAAATGAAAATTAGAAACAAAACAATGACCAAATATGTTTTCAAATATGATGTTTTAAGTAAATATTTGTAAAATGTGTTTTATTAACAATAAACAAGATCTATTTCTAATAAACTCAGACTACAGACGCGACGTGTATCAGAGAACAAAATCCCGCGTTAACGAACGTTGTCTCGTAATCCGGTCGGGACTCGCAATTAACAAGCCGGGCTGTCTCGCCGACTATATTAGCAGTTATTGGGGGTATTACTGAAAGAACTGTAACGGATACGGTACAAGCTGCTACTTGCATTAAGGATAAACAGACCGAATGAAACTTAGTGGGATTTCAAAATGATATCAGATTTTAGGAACCGGAGTAAAATTTATTTGCTCGTCGAAAAAAGTTAAAGAAACAGAAATAGTTACACATTCAAGTCGTAGTACATTTACAACAGATACAAGGTAAAATCAATTGCACTCGATTTTAATAGAAATCGACAACCAAACATCATTTTGACATGACAGTCATATTTTTATTCTGAAAATTAGTTTTTAATTTATTTCTCGTAAACCCTTACACTTACATAAATCAAACGTTATTACCGTCACAATTTGCGTCACATATTGTTAGTAGAGGAACCATATTCGAAAACGCTCCCGTTATCGAGATTCAGAAGTGCCAGCCAGAAGTTTTTAGTAAATTCAAGCTGCCTGGACATAGATTTTTGCATTTTTCTACTAAACCGCTGTACGTAGGTCGATAGGGCATTTCATGTGATGGCTAAACACCCTTATTTCAGAATAAGTGACGCTAATCTCCTGCTCTAACTATCTGCCAAAACAATGGATGATTTGATAGATATAAGGACAGATACGTTGGTCGATCTAAATTAATTATCTATCGACGTCATGCTTGCACACTATAAGTTCGGCCCTTTCGATAAACGTAGTCTTAAAACTGAACTTCTTGTTCAGAGATAAAGAGAGGTAACATAATTATCAGGGCGTACAGAAGTACCTACACCCTTACAGATAGCAAATAATGTATCTATTTCACAACATCATTAGTTGGAATTCCACGTATCATAGTCCAAATCCTGCGTTAACGAAGGCCGGACGTAATCCCGGACTAGACACGATTTTAACAAGCTCAAATATTTCAGCCGCTGATTTTGTTAATTTAACATTATCCTCGTTCAAAATGCATCTTGCTCGTTCCGAGGAATTTATTATTATAATGCACTGGCCTGTAAGACTAAGTATCACACTTTGAAAATTGCAATTACTTTATAAGTATACAAGATATACTTTTGAAATAAAAAGGACTCGAAAAAGAGTTTAATTTTGTGAAAAATACTTCATAGTCGAGGATCTTTCAAGAAATGGCTAAACTAAACTTTAAAAACAAATATAATCTTTTTTGTTTCAATTGTAATATTAAATGTGTAGTACTTAGTTTTGCAGACCAGTGTAAATTTTTTTAAAATTTCGTGGTCACTATCTCTTAAATGTCGCGTCTCGCGCGAAAAAAAAACGTCGGTGGCGTAGTGCGTAAGAGCGTCGTCTTCCACCCCATAGATTAATATAAGTACTTACGTATTCCACCCGGGAGGCACCGGTTCGAACCCCGCCACGTACCAATTTGTATTCGGATTTTGAATTCATATGTACGTTTAATCGACGATTTTACGGCGAAGGAAAACATCGGCGAAGGAAACCTGCACACACCTATGAAGAAATTCTTGGGTTGTGTGTGAAGTCGACCAACCTGCACTTGACCAGCGTGGTTGACTGAGGCCTAATCGCCCCTAATATGGGGTAGGCTCGAGCACCTCGGTGGGGACATTATACGAGCTGTTGATGATGATGATGATGATCTCTTAAATGAGAGAAACATGATTTAAACCACGTATCTCTATTTTTGATTTTTCCGATATTTCGGCGCAGTAGCATGCGCCTTGGTCAAGGCCAGAGGGCCTGACAACGAGAACAACACGCGACTGTCACGTCAGTGTTGTAAGCTTCTGTATGCTTGGGTCACTGCTTACCAACAGGCAGGCCGAACCTATACTTGTCTGCCAACCAAATATCATAACAATCCTACTCATAGATTATAATTACTTACGTTTATAGATTGGCAATGAATCGACTAGGGCCAGACCAAAAATGCACCAATGTGTGTGTACCGCGCATGTGTGCGTGAAAAATAGTACTGCAGTCTGACAGTTGCTGTCTATTCTACGTGACTAACAGGCCGACTTAGGCCGCCTGCGTGTACGTGAAATGATCGCCTCTATCTATCTCGTTTTAATATACCTGTTAGCATGCTCTTTCTCTTTCGCATTGCCGATCTAGTTTTCTATATCTATGATCCTACTATAAATAGACATATTCCAATCAGATTTATTTGATTCCTAAAATTTCATAAATATTTAAAGTAATACAGTGGGTACCGGCGCCAATTTCATTCAGACATTTTAGACAGCATCTTCTTACCAGCCACACAGACAAATTAAGAAAAAAATAGAATCACCTTTATTGACCAGCGCTGAAAATGCACATTTCACTCATTCTTAAGCTTTCGATTCTTGAATGAGACCAAAAAATCCTCCCTCATAATATGCTTCTGCAACATCATGGAGCTGCAGATACGCTGTTAGCTTCTTAAAGCTTTACTAAGACGTGCCTATTGGTAACCAGGACTAATAAATTAGACTACTTTAACATATAATTAAATATTATAATACAAACGATTAAATAAATACAACTGTTTTGACTAATACCCACTCTCTACAATCAAAAGGATCGAAACATATTGGATTAAAACTGGATTTTACTCCTTATTATGAAGGAAATTAAGAAAAAAAAACTGTTGCTTTTTTGCGTCACTGCCATAAATCTATGCTTTAGTCATTAATACAATGTAGCGGATGCTGTATTATTTAATATTATTCGAGAATCTCTTTATTAAGGATTTGCACAAGGTGTGTCCAATAAATAAACAGATCTACATAATTATTATCGGTTCAAAATACACATTATAATTCACCTAAAATAAACTTATCCACATTCTTGTAAAATTACACTATTGTACATTTTCTTGTTGTAATATAGCATACGGTCTGACAGTAAACAGTCCCTATAGCCTATAGACTGTGGTGATATATCTATTAATATTAAATATTGACCTAATCTAAATTTATAGGACTGATTTCATAGGAAGCTTTTCATAGAGGGCTAAAACATACACATACTACGCTCATAGTCCCAAGAGCGTTTAAGAAGAACCTTAGATAACAATTTGTTACACATAAGCCACATCTGCCCATGAAGTGCCTCCAAATATTGGCAGATTACCGGCCCGTCGCGTGCATATAAGGGACACCAACTCCAAAAAGTAACAATCCTTCATTAAATGGATGTCCTGGTATCTCAGTCCCGGCAATGCCACTATAACCTATACGACGTAAATAAGAACTCTTTTTAAGCATCTGTATATTTATAGACAAAGTTCGATCGATAAACGAAAATGTTAGTATGCCGACACCGATTTCAAATAAGATTCCAAGCAGCGTCATACAGTTGGCTCCAAAGTAGATCTGACGTCTCATTTGAATGTGATCATTGAAAGTGATTAAGCTTTTCTAAACGTTCACGAATCGTCGACTTTGCTGTCCGTCGGCGACTCTCGGCGTATCACGAACTCTGTGACATCTAATTACCCGCCAAATTAGGCCGGAGCTATGAACCTTTCTAGTGGGCTTATTCAGAAAACTTCTCAAGTTTCTAAATTATCTCAACTCTCAGTGAGAAACCTCGGTGGGGACATTAATGAGCTGTTGATGATGACGATGATAACAAAATGCCACAATAATCCTTCAAAATGTAGAATACGAAGAATGAAACAATGTAGTCTAGGTAGGGTATACCGGAGTAGCCGCTCGAATTTGGAGCACCAGAACTGGGGTTATATCTCCAACTTCCAGAAAACCACAGTCAAACAACACTACATTTTTGTGGTGATGTGTTTCTATTGGTGAATTAACTTTGTTGTGCATTCTACCGTCTGTACCACGGCGAGTGCTCTGATGAGCTTTTTTCCCTTATCCCACCATCTTTTCATCATCATCAAGGAATACGCGTGGTGGTCTACGTTGCCACCGACAAACTGTGGCTACCATTCCAACGCAAACTAAGAATTATGGCAACTCGTTTCTTTGTCGCACAATCAAGAAATGGTATCATTGCCAGCACATGTGTTCCCTCCTTCCTACAATCCTGGGTCATTCAAAAGAAGCATGAAGAGGCACCTTTCA
This sequence comes from Elophila nymphaeata, assembly GCA_955850985.1. Classification (NCBI taxonomy): domain Eukaryota; kingdom Metazoa; phylum Arthropoda; class Insecta; order Lepidoptera; family Crambidae; genus Elophila; species Elophila nymphaeata. Next base: position 16,896,277 of record OY039079.1, read on the forward strand.
AGTCGGCAGGGCGAGGGTGGCTAGCGCGGCGGTTTATCTCTCGCACTAACTGTCTTCGCATTAAGATTCCACTTCTGCTTACCATCAGGCGGAATGGAGTCATTTGTTTGACCTTATTATAAAAACAAGTTGCCTGAGCTCCATGAGGTAGGGAAGGGGCCTAGAGTTGGCAGCGCGCGAGAGTAAAGAGAGAACAAGCTTACACAGAAGATGCTTATTCATAGGAACCTTAAATAGTGCTGTGTTGTACGTACTCTGGAATGTAAGCGCGAATAGGGATCCTACAGTTTAGTGGTGCCCATTATAAAAGATATTGAAAAGTGCTTGGTACGCTTATGTACCTATGCGTCAAATTTAGTAAAGAAAACATCGATTTTGTTTCCAATTTTTGTTTGACATATTTAGTTGTAATTGAAATTGATGCCAAATTAAATAGAAAACTGAGTTCCACAAAACAGTTTTACCACGCCAAATTTTATCATATTTTTCGTTTTCTATTTAACTTGGTTTCAATTTCAATTATAAAGAAAACATGGCGAAAATCCTGAGTAACCCACACGAGACAAGTTTTGTTCAATTTTTAATTTTATAAACTCCAATTTGGTAGTATATTTTGAAGCACTCATTAAGTTGCTTACGTAATAATCTCAATAGGGATCCTAAGGTGTACCTTTCTTCAAATAACTAGAAGAGTCCTTGAATACTGCAAAACGAATTTGCAAATTGGATTAGATAATATCTGAATAAGCTTACAAAAGGCTGTTCTTTGCAATCGCTTAGAAGACGTATGTAAAATTTTCCGCTTGCTTAAGAAAAATATTCTTGAATGACAGCATAATAAAGTCACAAATTGTCCAGAATAGGCCTCTTTATGAAGGCGTGCTCTCCGACTTCCATGGTTCCAAATACGGAGAACAACTAAACGATTCCCTTTTACCAACTGACACATATCTAATTGCACGATCTTATAAGAATTCGGGAATTAAGTTCTTACCATTCGATTACAAAATGGATGTCGATGTAAGAATTAAAATAAGCAAATTACGGTCGCGACCTCCTGATTAAAAATTACGCTATGAGCATTTCTCAATAGCTGTACACGATTAATGGTTTACGTACGGGAAATAAAGGGAATATCAGAGGTGCGACCACGAAAACGTCTTATCTAAACTGGCTTGCGTTGTTTGCGCTCTCTAATTGGCTAATTGGCATACGAGAGATAGATCAACAGACGCGATCTCTTCCTTGCGGAGATACAATCGTGCCCACCGCTCCGTCGACCTGATGAAATGCCTGATCGATATCAGGACGCCCATTCAAATACGCCTCTTTGAGCGTAATTGTAATATATTACAGTGGTAATTTAAGATTTGTGTAAACCCACCTAGGTCATTACAACGCGCCATTAGAAATGGCAAGCTCAATATATCGCTGCGTGTGGCCGTTTTTTATGTTGATTCGAACAAGATTTAATCTTATAAGATGATAATGAAATATTGTATTCTGCTAAAACGAGATTTAGCTTATAAGATATTAGCATGATTGTCATTTATGGTACCGTTACAGATGAGAATTGTTCCAAATTAGAAACTTAGTCGTTTGTTACTAAAGAGATATAAGGGTGGTTCCTGGGGCGCTTAATTTTTCGTGTCACAGGCCAATATAATCTATATTATTTAGATTATTATATTTAAATAATTGTCAAAACCTAGAAGAACTACTACTCTCTTGAGGCATCATAAATAAATCTACATAATTTTTGTTTTAATAAAATAAAATCACATTTAAAACCTGAAAACGGGGACATTTTACCGATTTTCGACGTGTCACACGCGTCTCGCTCGCAATATTATCGTTAATATTATTTTAACTATACGTGATATTACCATAATTTATATATCATTAAAAAATACAGAAATGCCTCTACTCTTATATAAAATTTTGTTTAAAAACCTATCAATATAAAGAAGTTGAGCCGTTGTAAACATTTGTCACGCGGCGGGCTTAAATTGCACCCCACGACAAGATGGGAGTATTTCAGTGGTGTAAATATGAAATAAACCTTCAGTCAATGGTTGTCGAGGGTCTCTAGATGTGTCCTGAACTTTTGATAGAAGAGTTGTGTCATTCGAGTACAAACATAACTTTCCAGGTCAGTTCTTATTTAAACTTTAATTTTGGTACACCTGGGTAGGTAAGATCTGTGGGTCGATTAAAAAATAGAAATGTGAACCTAGGGTTGAAACTGTTTCTAGAATATGATGTCCTTCCCATCTGAGTTTACTCTGAGGTAAAAATATCTCCGATATTATTGCAAGTTTTTGAGTAGTTAATCAAAAACAAAATTGTCACGATCAGATCCATGGTCCAAAACAGATCCATGGTCTCAAATCTATGGATATTTTCCCATGGATCTGATGTTGCGTCATCGCCACCAGTCCACAAGGCATTCCAATAGTTGTTCTTTTATTATGTGTATTACCCCACAGGCATGGAACAAGAGTATAAGGTGATATTGTTCCATAAAAAAAAGAGACAACGCTTCTTAAGAGCTTGGAAATGCTGAAAAGCCTTAATAATGCCACTCGACGTGTTGCGAGGAATTTGGATAAGACGAAAGTCATGTTCAATGCACAAGTTAGTTATCCTAGAGCCTCTGTTATTCGGAAATTTGGTCCTCAAAGTTGTTTAGGAATATATCTACCTGGGACAGATAGTCCAGTTGGGTAGAAGCCAGTAGGACGATCCAGTTCTGCTGCACCAGCATTTGGAAAGCTTAGACATATCTTTACTTCTTCCCTGCTACAATGCCTGAAGACGTGGTCACTTACCAGAGGATTACTCCACTAATTTATGGTCGCTCACCGCGCTATGTAGAAGATAGGCTCAGTATCTCGTTAAAAGACAGTTCGTTATCGTTATCGACATAGCCCTTAAAATTAGTACGCTGAAGTGGCAATAGGCTGCACATGACTGCCGGAGAACCGACAACCGTTTGAGCTGATGAATGCTGGAGTGGGGACAAGCATAGTATTAGACGCCTTAAAACAACCCGTTCTTGGTCCGATGACCTTAGGAGGACTGCTGGCAGCAACACAGGTTGTTTTGACTTAATTTGTTGACAAATCACGCTAACACAGTTCAAGTTTTAATGAAAAGAGGACTTTTAACCCACTTAAAATCGATGGTCCCTCTACGTATAAATAATCCCATAAAAGCTGTTTTCGAGACAAAGAGTACTCCGTGTTTCGAGATATATAATAGACCGTCTCGCATACATGGTTGACAACTTCCAGCCTACTGAACAAATCGGATTCCTTAAAGGTAGTAGTACCATAGTCCACATGCATACGCTGCGGCAAGTTATACAGAATACCAAAGAATACAATCTGCTATTATGCTGAGCGTTTGAGGACTATGAGAAAAACTTCAAATGTGTTGAGATATGGGCCGTGCTCTAGTCACTCCAAAGGTGCCAAATAGACTATCGGTACATCCAAGTGAACGTCAAATGCATGGCACCGCGGCGTGGTGTGACTCTTTTTCCAAAAGGGTGATGGTACCCAATTGAAGAACTATAGTCCCATCACGCTCCTGAGTCATGTTTATAAGCTATTTTTGAGGGTTTTATATAACGAATCGTTTTGCGCGCAGGTTTGACGACTTTCAGTCTCCCGAACAAGCCAGAGTCCGAAAAGACTTCAGTACCATTGATCACATACATACGCTGAGGCAGGTAATACATAAGATCTAAGAATATAATCTGCCACTATGCTTAGCATTTGTGGACTATGAGAAAAACCTTCGATTCTGTCGAGACCTGGGCCGTGCTCCAGTCACTCCAGAGGTGCCACATAGAATATCGATACATCCAAGTGTTGCGGTCACTGTAAGAAAACGCCACTATGTCAGTCCGCCTTCAGGACCAGAACTCAAAAACGATATAGCTCCAGCGAGGCGTGAGACTGGGTGATATTATATCGACGAAACTGTACGCGTTTAAGCTTTTAGACTGGAGAGCACTTCGCATCATAAATGACGAGTACATGATTCACGTTCGCTTTGCCGGTGATATCGTAGTTATGGCTGAGACCTTGGAAGACCTGGGCACAATGCTCGACGATCTCTGTAGGGTCTCCCAACAAGGGGGTCTTAAAATGAATACGGATTTAAGACGAAAATTATACCTTATTAACATGTCGCACCCACTCCTGTAAAGGTTGAAAGCTCTGCACTGGAAGTTGTCGACCATTATGTTTACCTGGGACAAACAGTCCAACTGAGTAAGTCCTACTTCCAGAAAGAGGTCAAGCGACGAACCTAACTCGGCTAGGCAGCGTTCGGGAAGCTACGCGGCATATTCTCGGCTCATCTACAGCAGTGTCTCAAGACGAAAGTCTTTAATTTGTGTGTGTTGCCAGGGATGACCTATGGAACCGAAACGTGGCCGCTTACAATGGGTCTCACAAAAAGGCTCAAGGTCACCCAAAAGGCAATGGAGAGGGCTATGCTCGGAGTTTCTCTGCGTGATAACATAAGTAATGATGAGATCCGCAGGAGAACCAAGGTCACCGACATAGCCCAAAGAATTGCGAACCTTAAGTGGCAGTGGGCAGGACACATTGCGAGGAGGACTAGCGGCAGCAAGGGGCGGAGAGGTCCTCGAGTGGCGGCCACATACCGGGAAACGCAGCGTTGGTAAGCCCCCCAGAAGGTGGACCCACAAGGTCGATCTGGTAAATGCCGCGGGAATCCGCTAGATGCGGGCAGCGCAGGACCGACCGGTATGGAGATCCTTGGAGAGGCCTATGACCAACAGCGGGCGTCTCTCGGCTGAAATAATGATGAGGATGACATCAAAGTGTTGCAGGCACTGTAATAAAACGCCACTATGCCAGTCCACTTCCATGACCAGGACTCGAAGCCCATACAGCTCCAGCGAGGTCTAAGGTAGGGGCGATGCTATCCAAAACTATTCAGAGTTAATTTGGAGGACGTGTTTAAGCTTCTTGCCTGGAGATGACTTCCCATCAACATAAATGGCAAGTAAATGCAATCCTTCACTTTGCAGAAATTATCGTAGTCATGGCGTGAGACCGTGAGAGACTCGTAGTGTCTTCCAACAAGTGAGTCTTAATATGAACATTGATAAGACAAAAATCATATCGTACTTAGGCACTCCTGTAAAGGTTGGAAGCTCTACAATTAAGTTATTGACTATTAGGTTTACCGGGGGCTTTACAATGGCCTACGGAACTGAAGCGTGGTTAGTTACAATAGGCCTCATAAGAACGGTCAAGATGACTCAAAGACCCTCTAGTGGCGGTGGCATACCAGGAGACGAAGGTCGCGAGAAGCAGCTGGACATATTTTCCTTGTTTCTGATTATAAAACTTAAATTAACATATTTAAGAAGTGAACTTCAACGTAAGATAAGTGAGAGAACGAGAAGGGTTGTAGTTAAGAGAGATCATAAAACTTAAGAATGTATAAGCTAAGGATAGACAGAGAGAGAGAGACACGTGACAGACTGAAAAATAATTCCAATTAATGTTAAAATAAAGAGACTATAAACCTTTTACATATATTGTTTTTCCTTAATTCCATCCATTTTAGTACTGTATAAACTTCAATCAAATCCGTGGATTCTTTAATCAGATCCATGGGTCCAAAATTTTCATTATTTTTTTCAAGACGATCTATAAACTTTGAATGTGTGCCTCATGGATAGATATGTTACTTTTTTGATTGTTTATTCAGTTGTAATTTTAGTTAGCACCTGTGATGAGAAAAAAAAATTGCCACGGATTTGACGATCAGAACACTTTTCTCAGGAATCAACCATAAAACACGCAACATTAATGTAATTGGAAAACCACTAGCAAAAATCTGTAGTAGTATGGCTGCGATATTTCGTTTGTCCTTAATAATTCTTCGCTGTGCATTTGCTCGCACCCAAAGCCCCTAACTGCGAATAAATTTTTAAAGCAGAAACACATAAAAGAGAATACAGAAGTGCTATTCGAAAGTGAGGAAATGCGTCCCATACATCAAGCGAAAATAGAAAAACAGGGTTCCCGTAAAATGTGACTACATCGCTGTGAAATGTTGCTACGATTTGGAAAAAGACAAATAGCCTAGTGACAGAGACGACGTTATGTATGCATGATGCCCCTCTAGCGATCGGGTCAGTGCCTTCATATTTTGCACATTCAGCAAAGAAAGGGTTGACGACCCTTGCAAAAAGACATCTATTAGATTTATCTTCCCCTGCGATTTGGCTTTCTCCTTTCACTTCTTTATCCATAACACTAACCATATTTTCAACCAAATATATTTGTTTCTGGACTTTTCCACTAAAATCGTTATTCAAGTACCCTTACTTTATTTAGGAAGTTTCAACGTGACTTCACTTTAAAGTAAATTTTATTATCGTCTAGAAATATTTTGTTAATACGTACTCCTACTTATTTTTTGTGTGACAATGCAACCTACAATATAGTACAGTCAACAGCAGTACATGATCAAAAACAGAATGAATTGTTGATGATAAGAAAAATCTTATTAAATTTACCCTCATCTTATGGGTTCAATTAGTAATCATTGGTGTGGTACATAATTATGTACATGGTGGCCAACTTAGAGGTATACAACTTTTTTTACCGCCATTTTGTTTTGGTGGCAAATATGACAGTTGTTGCATGAAAATTAGTTTGTGTAGATACGGCAAATTTGTTATGTAGCGTTTTACGATGGAACAATTTGTTTTAATAATTAAAACGTTTTACTTAACCCAGTCATGTATTGCGGAAACTCTAAGAAAATTGCGGCCAATTTTTAGCAGAAATCACCTACCCATCGGGGCTAACAATAGCTCGTTTAGTGGAAAAAATTGAGAGGTATGGCATCGCGTCTATGGTCAACGAACTTTCAGTAATTAAACAAAATATTCGAGACACGGTCACTGAGATAAAGCTGGTAATGTCTGAAAAAGTGATGAAAACGCGATGAAAAACCTTTCATGCTACTAGAGGTGGACATTTGTCTGGCATTATTTTCCATGTGTAATTGCCGACCCTAAATATTATATTAAACAAGGAATACTTAATATTTTTTATGTTTTATGGAATAAAAATTCAAAAATAAAGTATATACCTCTTATTTATTATTTAAAGTTTGACTAAAGTATATTCATTTTTACCATCTGCTTTTGCTGCAGACTGTACATTTTCCATCATCTCACAATCGTCCATCCCTTCAGTCTGAGACACGGAAGATACATTATACGTTATTTTCTTATCTCCCCCTATCGATTAAAACCATTAGGAGTTTCAAATAGGCACAAAAACGCTACACTTTAAGTGACACAGCCATACATCCAGATAAAAATAAAAATGACATAAGCCAGCGCCTGTATTTGCCTCCCTAAAACGCAATTCCGCCCCCAGATGTTTCTGTCTCGTCGCCCAAATTGTCATGGACAGTTCACTCGGGCGGATTCGTACTCACTCCCGTCTCACTTTGAAGTTACTTAATTACGTCAATTCGACAACACCTGTGATGGAGATCTCACGATTTCTTTTTATGTTGCTCCGACAGTCAAAATTGATGCCGACCTTCTTTAAGTATTTATAACTGACTGAAACACTGTATAAGTTCACGAAGTCGGCCAACGAGCACGTCTAGACAGGGCAATTGTGAGGAGGGCGCGGGACGAGAGGGGCGCGGTGGCGACACCAAACTGCCATACACTCGTTTGGTAGACTCTGGTCCACTGTATGTCTACTACACGCTAGACAAAAGCGGCATTTTCCTTAACTTCAATGGCGTCATTACCACTGCCTATTCTCGTAAATTTTGCCCGTATTATCAGTACAATTAAATAGTACCATCGAGACTCCCTTTTTTATGTTATATTATTTGATTGGCAGACAGCCTGCCTGGTGATAAGCAGTCACTGTACCAGTGTTTCCCAAACATTGTTCTGCCGTGCCGTAATTTTCATACTGCCCCTTCGTGACCCACTTAGTAGTTTTAAATCCAAGTTCCATTAGGTAAAGTAATACTCCTTTATTAATAGTAGAAATGTTTTATTAATCTATACTAATATTATGAAGCTGAAGAGTTTGTTTGTTTGTTTGAACGCGCTAATCTTAATCTCGCTTAATCTCAGGAACTACTGATCCAAATTGATCCATTTATCGAGGAAGGCTTTAGGCTAAAAATCCGACGTTAACGCGAGCGAAGCCTAGTATTACATATTTTGGTATCGCCTATTTAGTAACTAAATTTGAGTGCGAAGTATGGGGCTGCAGCTTATTTTTTACTAAAGAATCCAAGTTCGCGGAACCACTCTGGTTCCACTTCAAATCGGTTTCTTTATTTATTTGTATACAGGTAAACTAGTGTTGAAAAACCAACCATCAAACGCGGAATGTTGCGACCCGGTATTTTATTTTGATGGCCTGGTAGCGGGTCCCGACCCGGCAAATGGGAAACGCTGCTATAGACTATGCTATAAACGTGCGCAATACTGACGTGATACTCACACACTACCTTTTTTTTTGTGACGATAGGAAATCCTTTTACGGACCATACCGCACGCTAGCTGGGCGTACGGCCTCTGCGGGACTCGCCGGCGCGGAACAGCGCCGGTCCTACTGCGCTAAAACCCACAGGTACCCTACTAAGCCCTTATGAGGGCGTTTTGGGATTGGCGCACCTAGTGTGCGCCATTTCACCAAAACGCCTCCGAGCCGGCCCGGTCCAACAGTATCCCATTCCCTACCCTGTGCAGATCTTGCAACTATACTCACCAACAGAAACATAACACCACAAAAATGTAGTGTATTTGATTGTGGTCTTCTGTAAGGTGGAGGTACTACCCCCAGTTCAGGCACTCCAAATTCTAGCGGTTTGTCCGCTTTGCCCTATCTCGAAAACCACATCCCATGTTGAAGATGTTATATGAATGACATTGGTAGGCATACCTACGTTAGCTTAAATAAGAGATGACAGTATATTTCGCCCCTAAATAAGAATATTACTTTTAAAATATTTAAAATCAAGTCGTCTATAACAAATCGGGTTATTTGCAAATGAAAGTTGTATTTGTCAAAAGGGTTAAATCTCTCTAATTATTCAATCTCTAGGTCTTCAAGATGTGTTGCTTCAGTAGCTGCACTTACGTCGCAGATTCTAAGTATGAAGTTCATCTCAGATCTTTTCTTCCTCCTCTTTTTACGCTCGATAGTACGAGAACCCTTTTGTACAACCAATTTCTAAGTTCTCATAAAGTTTTACAATATAATATTTATTGTAATAAATTTTCAGAAACGTGACCTACGCGACTTATCAAGCTATTTTCTATGATGGATAAGGACAATAAAATTACATAATTATGCTGATTCTGACAGATTGTTTAGAAAGCTTCTAACATATCCTTCACATTCAAATGATATTCCTCCTTGTATTTTTCTAGTCGGGTATAATTATAATTGAGAAGCAGACGTTGATTATGATACTTACATCAGCGTAAATGGCACGTGCCACAAGTTTGGCATAATTCCTGCTATAATTGCGATATATGCCAATCCACATTCACAATTATTTATTTACGGTTGCAATGTCATTGCGAAATACCATATCTAATCCACCCACAGCAAAAGTTGTTAACAAACACAGCTATAATTATTAGAAGCATTAATCGCGATAGATCGCGCTTTGGAATAGAACGAACCGCTTTATGCATTAAACAATCTAGGGTTTCAAATATTATGATGGCCTCTGGCATCGGAATATAGTCGCCCATCCATAACATTGAGGTGCTAAGCTCTTTAGAATGTAAAAGGAAAAATATTAAAATGAGTATAGAAGGTAATCTACATACATTACGTGCTCGAGTAAGGCACATGTAGATTTTTCTGCACTACTCGATCTGAGATCTTCTCAAAACAGTCAGGCGCTTACTACAGGTATTCACTTTATTTGGTCATCATTTCATCAGTGAAGTTTAAAAAAGCTTGTATTATTTTAATTAAATGTTTCAACTGCTTTTAAAGTTTGCAATACATTAGATTAAAATTATGTTTATTGTACAATATTAATAATGTTCTCAAACTAGTATTATTGAGTATTTTACGTAAATTAGGCAGGTAACAGTAACAATTTATAAGAAGAAAGTCGAAGAGTAGCTAAACCTCTCTAATTGTCCTTTAATTAATAATGATTTAAAGTCACATAAATATAACAATATTAAGTTCAAATATTCGTTGATTGTGAAATGCATAGTGACGAATTTCGAGGAAAATAAAACGCCCAAATACCTATATAAGAAATAAGATCTATTGAAATTTATCTCAGTGGATGCTCTACCGATACGGGCAGCTAATAAATTGAGTAAGCCTCATTTGATTGTTCGTAGCTGAGCGATTACATAATATGCAATTAGATATACAACCTCACAACAACAGCAAGGTCGGCAAAAGTGGTCGGTGTGGTTTCACTTACATCTGGCGTATTGCATTTTGAGAATAGTTAGTACTAACGATTCCACATTAAATATTCTCACCGTATCTTAGGACGTTGCGAATCAATTTTAAATTAACGGTGTTTTTCTTTAGTGTTGTAAGTAGCCACGGTCGTTGAAGATATCGTGAAAGGTAAACGGCGCGTGCGGTTACTATCTGTTGACTAAAGGTTTTCTTCATTATTTTTCTTTGCCTTTTCAAAGTCTATAGAGAAGAAAATAATATATTTTCCTTAATTTGAAGTAAAGCAAAATATTATTAAAATGTTTAAGTATAATATTTCGTCCACTAGGTTGTCGTATAAAATTATTACGGTTTTTCTAACTTTTCCGTGGTATTTATTCGCTTTCAATTTATCTTCAAACAATTTCTAATAGACCAACGAAAGCTACTACCACTCCAGCGAAAAGGTCACTGACCTCTTTCCAAAAGGGACGAAATAGCCAGCAAAAGCCTGTTCTATTAAACGACGCCAACGTCACACGTGAGCAGTATCGGCGACAAACGGCATCGCGCGGCCGTTTCCGGTTCCCGGCGGCCGAACCGCAGACATCCGTGTTGCGTCCACGGTGGCAGCAGGACATTAAAACACCCCGTATATAACACGTGTTACATTTTGTAATAACAGCTAATTGATTTTATGGCGGCGATTTTCATTAATAGTGTTAGACATACGACATACGCTTCCTAGAAGCACAAACACCATGACACATTGACGTCTGTCATTAAACGCAAGGACTTAGATTTTGAATTGCTAGAATATGTTGGATGGGTTGGATTCCATAATGTGGCATTAATATGTTTATGAGCGGTATAAAGAGTGGCGACCACAGAACAAATAAAAGAGGTTAGAAGTCGTAAGTGGTCGGGGCGCTCGCGCTGCTGGTTATGAGTAAACACTCATATTCGATCCTTTTCGAAGAGGAAAAATATTTAAAAAATAATTTTAAAACACCGTCTTGTGCTATTTTAACTGGCAGGAAGCAAAGTAAGACCCATAATCTTACTAATGGAGACATTTCTTTTCACCGGTTAGTACAAATATACTGTTAAATTGAAAACATATTATGTCGGGAGTGGCGACACTGGCTCTGATATTAACATCGCTTGATGCGACTTCTAACCTCTTTTATCTGTTCTGTGGTGGCGACCGCGTACCGGGAGACGCAGCGTTAGTGGGCCTTCCTCAAGGTGGACCGACGATCTTGTGAAGGTCGCGGGAAGCCGCTGGAAGCGTTGGAGATCCTTGGGGGAAGCCTATATCCAACAGTGATTGTCTCTCTGCTGAAATAATGATGATGAATAAAAGGCTGTTTTGATAATCAGCTTGTTTTATTGTTTAAAACTAATAATCTGCTTTCTACCTTAACTCTTTATATTTTATTTATCTCACACATTCATTATACTATCGCTCACGTCACAGACTATGCCGAGTGATGTCTCATCTCTTCCTGTTGTATCGGAATTTTAGCAAACCATAATATTTACATTACGTTTACCATGTAGGTTCGTCCTATTTGGCAAATGATCGTTCGATGGTATGCGTTCTCATCGCACGATGAGTATAAGCTGAAACTGACCAGTTTATCCAGTCCACTAAGTTGGTCCTCATAAATATCGTATTTGTGAAAGTTAGTTAAGATATTTGGAATTCGTCACTCAATATAATAATAATAATAATATAATATATTTTCACGCTCACACCAATTATCTAGCCCGAAGTAAGTATCATTAAGAACTTGTGTTACGGATACTAGATAACGGACATTTTTTTTTATATACATAATAATTTAATATATTTTTATAAATAAACTTAAATAAATATATAAACAACCATGACTCGCAAACAAACATTCGTGTTCGTCACACAAACATTTGCCGCTACCAGGATTCGAACCCGGACCGCTTGATGTGAAGCCAGCTATACTGACCACTCCACCACGACGGCCATATGAATTTGGATAAAAATTTGGACACACTGATAAACTATTTTCTAGATGAATAAATGGAATACATATTTTCAATCGAATGGAGAGGGCTATGCTCGGAGTTTCTCTGCGTGATCACATCAGAAATGATGAGATCCGCAGGAGAACCAAGGTCGCCGATATAGCCCAAAGAATTGCAAACCTTAAGTGGCAGTGGGCAGGGCACATTGCGAGGAGGATTGACGGCCGCTGGGGCGGAAGGGTGGCGACCACGTACCGGGAAACGCAGCGTTGGTGGACTGATGATCTAGTAAAAGTCGCAGGTCGACTGGTTTGGAAATCCTTGGGGAAGGCCTATGTCCAACCGTGGGCGTCTCTCGGCTGAAATGATGATGATATTTTTAATCATTTAGTGCATTTCAATGCCTTAAGTAGTAAAACCTGGTCTCGCTTAAAAATATAAAATAGATTTAACCTAACTTATTTTTTATCTATGTTATTGCATATAAACTTTATGTATGGAAACGCAATTTTTATGTCAGTTACCAATTCGATCAATTCTGTAGGAATTAAAATAGCGTACCAATTTTATTACGTCAAGGAATACGTGAATCATCTAGTCATAAAATCGAAAACCAATTAACAGACACTGAATAAATATAATAATACATCCATAGGGAATTGATAATAAATCGCATCAAATAGCTCAAGAAATAATTTATTACCATAAATACCAAGAACGTAATAAACTTTGTTAATATTTAAATCGGTGATTAAACGAAGCGTATTTAAGGCCCGAACAACTTTATATTTGGTAAACAAATTGTGATTCAAATTTGAGTTTAAGTTAGGACTCTCCGATGGGCCGTACTTTAAAGAAATTGTCATAAAAACTTTGAGATATTCGTATCTTTGATGACCTGCCGGGCTCAAAGATACCCCACTGAGAGCCAAATCCCTTGCAATTAATACGTCAATAGGAATTCTTTTAAAAAACATATCCTATAATCTTTATGCAAAAAGTTTGAAGTAAAGCTCTGGCAAGAGAATGGACCATTTTAAAATGTCGAGCGCTGTCGGTCGCTATTTATTTAATGGTATTTGCGTTTAAACAAGGGTCGATACCGGTGTGATACATTTATTGGTCTCTTCCACTTGTAGGCGCGTCGTATAAATCAATGATCCCATAACACTAAAAATAAAATACACAGTTAACGAATTCAGAAATGATTAACGGCGGTCGGAACACTTACATACACGGTCGATGTTAGCTTTTTGCATATTTTTTTAAGATGCCCCTTTGTTTTTGCAATTTATTTTTATTACACCTTATCATCTCAATTATATGACATATTATAAATGGCTAAAAGGAACAAAAAATCAGAAATATTTTATAACACTTCAGAATTTCTATACTTTTTGCTAATACTAATGTTCGTATTATAGAATAAGTTTCAAGAATTAACGCCGACTTGATCGTCCTACGTCTCTATCACTTTGTGCGTGATCGAAAGTGACAGACAATTCTCAAGACATATTTGACTTCTGAGTGTCATACGGGCAAGGAGCTTATACTAAGAATGGAGTCATTAGTCAAAATGACAAAGTGAGGGCAAAAATTTTGACAATACTTGACATTTCAAATTACACATTTCTCTTTCTAGAAATTGTCGTCATCTCTTTCTAAACACGACTACATAGAAACAAGATTTCCCCAGTATTTCGCCATCTTTCTAAAACAAAAGTAGAAAAGTAGCTAAAAACTTAACATATTGTATTCAATTATCAGTATTTATTATCAATGAAAGAAATAAATATAATATATTTACTTTTAATGTTTAGGTTTGTATTTTATTTTGAAAATCATCATTGTGATTCTTTCTATAACTTATGGGAAATGAAAGGATTTATATAATGGCAGCACTCTCTTCATGTGTCAATGTCCCGAAATCTCAACATGACATAAATTGTCGTAATTGACGTATTCATAAATATCGACTCGCGATTTTGGTACGGCTTTTTACATTTTAATAACTATAAATAGTGCAAAATGGTGCATCGCTGTATAGTTCGTGGTTGCAGAAGTGAGTGGTATCCAGGATGCAGTGTGAAATTCACTTGTAAGTGTCATAATTGCATATAGTATTGTTCAATCTATAAATTTCATTTTTCACCCGTAATTCCAGATTATTAGCGTTATTTTGCAAAACTCCTTAAGAGGGAGAAATTTCTGATACTCGCATTTAATCCTATCTTAGAATTTAATGAATTTTTGTACATAATTTACTTATTCAAATATTTGTAAACAAATGACTAGGGTGACTAGGATTTCCGGAATTATAAGGAAATAATATCCCTTTCTATCCATTCCTTTTATAAATGGCAATCAAAATTGGTAGATTATTTTATTTAATTCTTTGAAATAACTGTTACATAGATAAAATACATAAATAGTTTTACCCATTTTTAGTTCGAAATGTTTATTTACAAATAAAATATGTAATTTGTGTAATGTAAATTATTTTATTTGAGAAAAAGATAATGAGAGTATTGATTGGATTGTACTAGTGTAATAATGTTTATCATTCACATTTGCATGTACTAACATGCAACGCAGATACATTGCACACAGACAGACAGTATTAATAAAATTGTGGCTGCGCTCTTCTGCACTTGTTATCAAATAGCATATTAAAATCTATCAAATGATAGTTTTTAATATGCTATTTGATTACAAGTTAAAAGTGTACATAAATATTTATATACACTTTTTTTTTTCCACGCTCACACCATTTATCTAGCCCGAAGTAAGTATCATTAAGAACTTGTGTTACGGATACTAGATAACGGACATTTTTTTTTAATATACATAATAATTTTACATATTTTTATAAATAAACTTAAATAAATATATAAACAACCATGACTCGCAAACAAACATTCGTGTTCGTCACACAAACATTTGCCGCTACCAGGATTCGAACCCGGACCGCTTGATGTGTAGCCAGCTGTACTGACGACTTTTAACTTGTATACATCAAATTTTCTTTTCTTTTTAGATTTCCGAAGCGACGGACCACTATGTAGCTTCCACTTTCAAGACACCGACACTTTCAAGGCAACTGCTTATGTCAAACTTCAAGTCCTTTTTTCAATAAAACCACTACTCAATCACTTTTCAAAGGCAACCCTTGAATTGGTTAGTAAAATTTTTCTTGATAGTATACAGTTAATACAGAGAGCTAAAATGTTTGGGGAAATAATTTTAAGGGCATCAGGCATCATCAATTATTGAATATACAATGACTCAATTGAATTTTAACATTATGCATAGTCACAAAAATGGCGTATTACGCAAAAATGAGAAACCAGGATTTCCGAAGTAATTAGTCTATTGTCACCAACACTTCATTTATCGATGTTTAGAGTAGGTTAAATAAAGCGTAAGAAATATACATTCGAATTAAGTTAATATAGTATGAATAATTTCTAATCTAGTCCGTTACACTTTTATCTTGATTATGCTATGCCCAAATGGGCAACATGATGTGCTGGTGTTGTTTGTGAACATCTGTTATTTACATTCATGAATGCAATAAATTATTTGATTTGATTTGAATTATATTTACAAGTTTTGTTTGCCTAATCTTCTTTTTATATACCGATATATGTCGAATCGAAACCGACGAGTTGGGTCGATTTTATTGCACGTAAGTGTAGATAACGGTCATTTTTATCAATATAAATTAATAGCTTTAGATATTTTTATAAATAAACTTAAATAAATATGTAATAACCGTGACTCGCAAACAAATATTCGTGTTTATTAACGTAACGAAGTTCAAGTGTAACGTTACACATACATATTTTACCGACCTACATACATATTTTTTTTTTAATTAAATCAGATTACACTATTTATAAATATTACATAAATTAAGATATAAAGGAAGCTCATCTAATTGAAATATTTCTTTAGAGTTCGCCTCCTAAATTTATCAACAGGTTTTAGCGCTCCATATCAACGTTAATAAGCTACATTTTAGTGACCGTACGACTGTTGCGGGCAATCTCCGATAGATTGCACCTGCGTAGCCGGGCAGTCTCGATCATGTCAGGAATCGCATACAAAGGCTTGGTGATTCGGTCGGGTAATTCGTCATCTGGTCCCACATACCTACGGCCCATTTGGGACGAGTTGAAGAAAACCAAAAATAATTATAAATCTGTTCTGCAATTCGTCCCAAGCTAATTTCTGTATAGAAATTTAACCTTAATCAACACATTGTACAGTGAGTACGAAAATACCCACTTAAAATATATCTTTTTAGATTGTTTTTTTTTGTCATAGAAAGACTAAGTATATTTTTTTAAATTAAAATAATAAATATAATTGTTTTTTAATTTAATTCACACACGATATTATTTAACTATTTTCAGAAGGTATACTAAAGCATAGATGAATAACTCAACAAATTATTTATCATACAACTACATTTATTAGTATAAGGGAGTTGGCAATCCAGGTTTAGTTATTATTTAGGTACCTATTATCTTCCTATGACCAAGGTAAAGATTTATGGGTTTCAGTTGACGAAATTAAACAATGGTTATGTCGGTTACTTTTGAAGTAAAAAGGTTGTGGAAAAAAGCAAAAAAAAAAATTGGAATACATATATTGCAGTTCGTGAAAAACATATCCGAAAATGTACTGCTTTAGCACATCTACCTCGTTATGTAATGGCCGATGGTTTCCTGCATATTATATCTCGTAGTCCTAGCAAAGGATAGGTTCCGAAATTCAGCAATTACTTTGTTGAGACGTGGCTTCCTGAAAAAGCATTTTTGAAAAGAGAAACCCAAGAAATTGTTAATTTATTGTGGAAATATTAAAAGATCTCGGGAATTCTGAAATTACTGTAGAAATATGTATAGAATTATTGTCATTTTAGGAGTTTCTACCGAGAGTTCTTGTTGCAAAAACACATGTTGAGAGACTCCATCTTAAACTAAATCTATCGTACAATTGTCGGTTACTTTATGTATGCACATTTTCACTTGATGTTGGCGCAATGCATAATCTGCGATCGCTATTAATTTAAAAGAAGAAAAAGTTTGTCATTTTAAGGTTAAGTATATAGTAAGACTGATGTACATAAAAATATTATAAATCTTAGCAACTTTTAATAATTATTTTCAATTTTAAATTACATTACTATGTGATACACCTTAGAAAGACTTATACTTTTAGTTGTAGTTGTGAAATGTATCTTTCACAATTGTTGATTTTTTTTATTGTTAATTATTCTATCATCTATGACAGTCTGAAATTAAACAAGTAGAATTTGTTATTTTTAAATAAATTGTATGACTGATTTTAGAAACGTGATTTTAGTTATATCGAATGTACCTACTCATAACAACTCCTAAAAATTACCTATTAGAACTAAAACTAAACTTTTCCGTTTATATTTTTTTATTCTTAAATAATTAAAAATTTTATGAATTTTTATAATAAGTATGGTTGTGATCATGAAAGATTTTCTAACAAACCCGTTTTTATTTTTTCCACGCTAACACTTTTGCTACTAATTGTATCTTTCCTCAATTTAATATTGAGATGGGACGAGTTGCACAACGAAAATATTATTTATTTTGATTTTGTTCAACTCGTCCCAAATGGGCCGTAGGTATGTGGGACGAGTTGATGAATTACCCATTCGGTCGGGTTTGCGCTTGCGTGGTTCGCTAAGTAAATTGAGCACCGACAAGATCTACCTAATACTAATTAACTAATTTGATAATCGTGTGCAATAATAGTTATTTATTTAATGTGTTTAACCCCTAATTGGGGTCCAAGATTAGGCTAAGGTAGCCGCTTTCGCCTCCGCTACTTCACTTCCGCTCAGGGCTGGACTTACAGTGAGCAGCAGTACAAGCCGCCCTAACTCGTCCCACTGAGCGACCCTCACCGAGACCATCTCCGGCTACCACCAGGGGAGTACACGCTATTGGGCATTATACCACCATTTAATAAATTGTTCTGCACGGATCTCTCGTGTCTCATTTAACTCCCTATATCTTAGGACCGTGGGAGCACGTGAGACCTTACCCGTGGCACAAGACTGTCCGTGATTAATTTATGCTACAGGCACCCTACTAGAAAGAGACAGGGCCTCTCTAGCAATGTCAAGAAATGTCATGAAATGTCAAGGGTTGTCAAAATTTTTGCCCTCACTTTTTTCATTTGACTAATGACTCCATTCTTAATTCTATCTTCATGCATACGGGCCTAAGTTTAGACAAAAAAGATTGTAGTCTAGTTAGGAATTTGTATTTGGAATAGGTTTCAGGAATGAATGAAACCTTTGCTATTATGTCACCGATATTACCATTGCGACGTTGCGACGGTCTTATCGGTTGGTCTAATTTAAAAGAAGTAATCTAAGACTATTCTCATAGAGTCCAGCTGAAATTACATTTTTATAAAGTTGGTGATTTCGAAAATCAATTGTCTTAATCACATCCTTTCATCAACTATAAAATAGCTGATGATCTTTAAATCGATATTTTGGAATCATAGCTAATCTATTTGAGAACTTTTCCTTGGATGGAGTAAATACAAAAGACTGAGACAAAAAGCTTTAATATCAATAGTCACACTAACCACTCCTTTGTTAATCCTAATGAATTCTCATTGATGACTCTTGCTATGATACACGAGTGAGGTAAAGAATTATGCAATTTAGAAGTTACTGATATCAAAAATAAAGTCCATATTGTTTATCTTGATTTTGAGGTCTCTCTTTATCAAGAAAACTTTTTGTCTATCAAACTAAATCCACACAATTAAGTCATATAAAATAATAAACAACAGCAACAGCAATCTGACTAATAAACACATAATTTCCATAGACTGCCTAAAATAAAACGTTATGACACACTAACAAGAGTCATATTAACAAGTTATGCGAACGAACATCACAAACCCAAATTTGAGGACGGGTGTGGGCGAGCTACAATATTTTCGTATTAAAGCCCTTTCGTAAGCTACGTTTCATCCAGTTTTATTACTCTACCGTGCATTCTCTACGTCACTTAGCGTGTATCTAAGAAAAGAAATGACACTAAAATGTTCGTGGCCCGTCCCGTCGTACGAGCCTGCGAAACAAGACCACACCTCAAGTTTTAAAGGTAAAGCTCTCAAGCTGATTTCGGCAGCTTATTATCATTTTTATATCGCATCACTCCGCAAATAAAAGATGTGCCTTAACCGATTAAACGTAACAATTTAGATACAGAGATTGTCCGAGCAAAATATATCGAATGTCCCATCAAATCAATATTAGCTAATTCTCGATGTGCTTAACATTTTATAGTAGTCTTAAATTGGTGTAATTCGGTACTTAATTAACTATTAAAAGATTAAGATAAAGCTGTATGCAAATGGAGTTGTTCAAAATAGAATACCATAATTGTAAACAGATTAACTAAATTAAACGTCGCAGAATTTGAATGTTGAGTTAAATGGATAAACACACAGTATTACGGACAATTAACAACAAAGTACTTAGTACCTGACGACAAAGTTTTGAAGGATTAATATGTTAACAAAGGCGTGAAAAGGATTAAAATTCTCGCACATCTCAATTCTACAATTGTTTAAAATTTAAAATGGAAAGTGTCACTCAAATTCGTAACAAGGTCCCTTACCTGACCACTTGCCGAGTTAGCCAGACCCTCGCGCCTTTATAAGATAAAGACTTAAATAAATATATTTTTGCAAAACGGAATCAGATGCAAGCGTAGTGGACAAAAATTAATTCTTTTGTGAGTGTTATTTCGCACTTTGAATTAACTTTTCGTCAATCTTAAGCGATGTGTTCGAGATGTATTGTACTGTATTCATATCAAGTGAAGGTACATTTTTGACGAGCAATAGTTAATACAAACTGTATGCGACATATTTATTCTACGAAATCCAATTTTCTGCTGACATCTCAACTGTCGACTTTAAACGTTGGGGACTATGGAGCTGTCGACTTGGTTTCACGCTTATTCTTCAAGTTACTTTACTGGTCGTCACGTTTTTGCTAAAGTCACACTTGGCGAGATGGGATTTATATACATTTAAACTTCCTGAGATTGCATAAGTAATTTTAATGTAAGTTTCTAAAATACTCCAATATGATTTCGAATTCTCAGACAGAATAAATAAATCGGTTGGCAATAATTGTTTATGTTCTGGGATCGATATTTCGCAATAATCTCTAATACCGCTTCCAATCGAAGTAGAATTTGACTCTATTCTATTCTTAATTAATGGCATCGCGTCGCATTAAGCGTACGCATTTTGCGAATGTCAAGTGGAAATATAACTAAAGTAACAAAAATTGTACGGTTGATTGAGGTTATTAAAAATGGAGTCTCTCAACACGTGTTTTTACGACAAGAACTCGGGAGAAACTCAATTTGACTCCTGTGCTTTATAAACTTTTGTCTTATGTCATTTTCTATTCAATGAACAGAATATTCGTTCTTAATCATCTTCCACTGCTAGCAATAACTACTAAATTTGCATCTAATAACGTGAGCATTGCTAATACGTGACCCCTTTCACGTGTTTTAGTGAACTGTTTACATATTTAAAATTTCTGACATAGCACACGGTGTACTATGTTATTGTTGCACAGAAACATTACTACTTACATACAAGAGGTGTTTTTTTTAAGTTTATACCCTTCATTCTTCTATCTTGATATCGACATACACTATTATGTTTTGGCATTAGAATTTTATGGTCTGCCACCTGTCTCGCACCAGCCCTCTTTGGATAATATTCATGCTTCTGAATCCTTTATTACAATGAGCTAGTAAAATCATTAACAAAATCCAAATAGACAATTCAGGCCAACTTCCCCGGAAGGTAATAAAGCTGGATTCGCTCCATTACAAAGAGCCGGCTGCTGACATATTTGGGCGTCGAAACGGTATATTTATTTATTGCGCCATAAGTCACATAAAATTCTAAGCTCCCATACGATAGCATCTTGGATTCCTACCGGTCGGCAGCACCGGACCGAACTGTAAGCGTTTTTAGGAATGCGTCAAAGCCGCTTAACTTTAAGGTTAACGAGAATGTTTTGATAGTGAGCATATTTAGAATTAATATTCTGAATTACTGTCGGTTTATACAACTTGTAACTAACAGCTGGTATTTGTTAATGTCTGTGATATTTTTCAATATTCTAATTGAAACGATTTACGTTATTTATTTTCAATATTTTTAATGGATCTAAGACAAATTCTTTGTAAAATTAATAAAACGTTGGAACTACTCTATTCTAAGAATACCTAATCAAATAATGTTATCTTGGTACCTTAAGTTGGTAAACCTGGTGAGTTTTCGATTTACGATCGTCTCACAAACTGTTCGACCCATCTGCAATAAGTACCTACTAAAGTGAACAGTAATTATTAGGTTTATAAGGTATTTTGTTTATATTAGGTTGGGGAAATAGTAGTTTATGCAACTGTCATATAATGAAGGGTATTAAAACACGAGTGTGAGTTTATGAAACGAGCGCAGCGAGTTTCATAATAGTAACGAGTGTTTTAATACCCGTGTTATATGCAGTTGCATACACTACTTTATCTACAGTCATACATAAATTCAAATAAAACAACAGAAAAGACAAATGTATGGGTTAGATCCCTTTGCCTTCCCGAGTATTTAAGAAAAATAACTGTATCATAATGAGTCGAACCGGTGTTATAATCGGTCATTATGTTACAGGTTGTTTTTTTAATTTTAATTTTGATTATCTGTATTAAAAAGTATGTCATTTTATGTTCACCTTTGATATCGTAATTCGAATATTATGAAATGAGTGTAGATAAAAGTCTTTTCGCATTATAGTATTTATAAACTTGTAATAAAATCTCTTTGGCTATACTATTTGTATCTGGCTGGTTTTGGTATCATTGAATAAATTTTGATTAAATTTTAAAGAACATAATTCCAAATTCAAATTAGGAAAATGTGTGATTTTCATTTGTTTTTCGTACCGCCAAGATGAGTGAATCTAATGAAGAAATTCGATACATTTTAAAATTTTACTACAAAAAAGGTAAAAATGCAACGCAAGCCGCGAAAAACTTTTGCGATGTTTATGGACCTAGTGCAGTGTCTGTGAGAGTAGCACAAATTTGGTTTAAGCGTTTTCAATCCGGAAATTTTGATGTCAAAGATGCACGTCGCTCTGGTCGCCCTATTACAGATAAAATGGATGCCATTTTTGAAAAAGTGGAGCAAGATCGGCATGTCAGTAGTTACGACGTAGCTGAAGAACTGGGAATTGACCACAAAACAGTTTTGGCGCATTTGAAAAAAACTGGGTACACAAAAAAGCTCGACATTTGGGTACCTCACGAGCCCACTGAAAGAAACCTAATGAACCGTGTACTCATTTGTGATTCTTTATTACGACGTAATGAAACCGAACCATTTTTGAAGAAGCTGATAACTGGTGATGAAAAGTGGATCACGTACGACAAGAACGTGCGAAAAAGGTCGTGGTCAAAGTCGTGGCCGGTCAGGCTTCACAGACTGTGGCGAAACCCGGGTTAACTCGCAACAAGGTGATGCTGTGTGTGTGGTGGGATTGGAAGGGCATTATTCATTATGAGCTGTTACCACCAGGCAGGACCATCGATTCTGAACTCTACTGCGAACAACTGATGAGATTAAAGCAAGAAGTTGAGAGAAAGCGGCCGGAATTAATCAACAGAAGGGGTGTGGTTTTTCATCATGATAACGCTAGACCTCACACATATTTAGCCACTCAGCAAAAATTAAGAGAGTTTGGCTGGGAGGTGTTAATGCATCCGCCGTATAGTCCTGACCTTGCACCTTCAGATTTCCACCTGTTTCGGTCTCTTCAGAATTCTTTAGGCAGTGTCAGGTTAACATCACGAGAGGACTGCCAAAACCACTTGTCGCGGTATTTTGACCAGAAGTCCCAAAATTTCTATAGCAATGGGATCATGTCCCTACCTACAAGATGGCAAAAAGTTATCGAACAAAATGGTACCTACATACTTTAGTTAAATGTAAATAAACTATATTAAAAAATGTTTTGAATTTTCTTAAAAAATGCGAAGAAACTTTTTCCCCAACCTATTATTTTCATCTTTGACTTTTTTTGTTGACTGTGCTTTCTTCGTCTTCGTCTTCAGAAACCTATTCATATCTTTGAGCACCAACAATCTCTACTCAATCTTGGTTCTCCTAGTGACTCTGTTGCGCAATCTTCTCATACTATCAATCCAGAAAGATCTCATTAACGCAATTAAATCCACAGCATTCTTCAATCAACAACAGAATCCGTGTCTACATAACAGCCTTTTAGTTTAATCCGATGTTCAGGGGTTTGTAATAAGTAGATTGTAATTGTACGTCAAAGGCACCGGCAGGATTAGAGGCCCAACGAGATTATAAGCGACAGTTCGATATCGGTCGTCTGATTGACACCGGTCGGTTAATCTGTTAGTTACGTAGCTGGTATTGGTCCGGATTTCGGCGGGGAAGCGATTATTGCATTTGTTTTATTTGGCTAGTCGACGGTTGATGAAGATGTAAAATGATACATTCCTTCTTGTATCAGGTACCGCATAGAGTATGGTCTGTAGATTGTCGGTCTCTTAAAATGGTATATAAATTAATTTATATAAAAAAAAATATCTTTTTTTTATTGAACAAATATCTTGTTTGAGTAATACAAGTAAAATGCAGCAACCTAAGGAATCGCTTTAAAGGCAGAATTGTTGGTACAATGGAGTTGACACATCCATTAATATTTATGATAAAAATGCATTATAAAAATAAATACTGAGGAATCGTGCGCGTATAAGTTTTCACAAATTTTCAATAAGCCGCCACCATCTATCAACGCAACGCTAGGACAGCTATGAATGCGCAGTTAGAATCGACTCTGGAAAACTAAGGCCCGTATTACAGAATGACACTCAGAAATCAATCATGTCTTGAGAATCGTTTGTCACTTTACAACGCTCAAGTCGGCGTTGACTCTTGAGACTCATTCTATACCTAATACACGTACTTAATCAGGAAAAGAAACAAAACAACAAAGCAGACCCTTTGAAGACGATCTTCAGTCAAATGGAGAAAACGTTCTAAAACGTCAAATTTACTGTAACATTTTTTTATAGTAAAGTACACAGATTTAATAACAGGGAACGTTCAGCCCTTGTAAATTTCACCAAATTCGTACTAACGACCAAACCCCCACAATTTGAAAGTTCGGCAGCAGATGACACCAGCACATAAAGCGAATACAAATTCGATATAAAAACACAACGGTGCATTTTTATACGAGCAAATACAGTTAGGCTCAAAATCCGTGTATCGCGCTCAGTAATACATCCCCGAGGAAACGTGTGACAGGAATCTTAAGGATCCAGACGCGGGAATAAGTCGCGGCGGGGATGTGTCGTGCATAACACTGTTTTGTTTGATACAGACATCCTATCGATATTTGTCTGTCGCCCAAAAGTTTCTGGGAAGGCGTCGAGTTTGCTTATTTCTCTGAATCCGCTAAAAGAATTCTCAAATAGTTTCTCACGAGATTCGTGGTGACTATTAATTTTCACGTTTTAGCAATCTCAGATCACCATCTATACCATATATCTGAAACCGTAGTTAAAAGAGACATAATTAAAAAAACTTAGCTATCGTAATGCTTCTTTCGAATATATTTGTTTATTTACACACTACTGGTATTATATCATGAAATACATATATAACTAGCTGACCTGGCAAACATTGTTCTGCCATATATATACTTTGATTTTACTGCTATGAAATATACTTTATGACCTATTTTCATACAGCTACCAAATATCTAGATAAAAATCATAAAAGTCGGTCCAGCTATTTCGGAGGAGTGCGAACACAAACAACACGAAATTTTTATAGACATATTAGATTAAAAACTTATAATAAAAAAAGTAACAACGGTATGAATAATAAAAACTTTAGAAAATTATTCAACGATATGATTTTAGAGTATAAGTATGAAAATCATTAGATTGTATAGTATTCAATGAAAATATGTAAAAATAACCGATGAGATTATAGTATAAGATTTTACACCAATTTTACCTCCCTTCTTGTGTGGCATAATTTATATCATTCACTTATTAACTACTAATTACCCATGGAAGTGGTACTAAATACTCGATAATCCCCTTTTTCTTACCAATTGCACAATTATACTTTGAATAATAAAAATTTATCTGTGTTGGTATAGTTACCACCGGCTTTATTACCTACATCAATGACAAGTAATAACGTTGTACAAACATATTTGATATTTCCGTCTAGCCATCAGAAATCATGACACTAAATTATAAATAACAGCAATTATTGCTACCAATTAACTAGCGTTTATCGTTTTACTAGTCCAACCGCCATAAATAAACCATACGTTGGAAGCATAATTACGCCGGTAATACAAATGAAAAGTGCAACTGAGAGCACGTACAGCCAATTCCGATGTCTTCTGGATTATTTATTGCTGTTTTATCTTGCAACAACCGTCCACGATAAAAGAAAAGAAATGTCGGGGTCCCGTGATCGCGATTATCAAGGGGCGATCGCTGAATCGCCTCTGGATAACCGCCAGTGGCAAACCCATGCTAATATTACCGCTAATATAAGCAACCATTTCGTTGCACCTTTGGCTAGTGGTACAGCGTCTCGATCAAAAGCAGCAATGAATACAGGTCCCAATGAATGTATCGAAATGGCGGCTTTAGTAGTAGCACCTGCGGTAAAACAAATATACATTCAAAAGAGTTGAAAGCCTACTCCTTGCGCGGTGATAGTCAGTCATTGAAGGAGGTTCGCCAATCCCTTCATGTCGGTAAGACAGCCGTGGTCATTGTGTAGGGTTTTAATTAGCACATGTTGTCGAGATTATCAGTACGCGTCAACTATGAGACGACTGAATAATGACGTCCGCTGTGTCCTTCACTGATTATTTTGCCTCTTTTGTTAGGTACGTTAATTGTCGTTGGACATAGATGTTGTGGTAACCATTTTATCATTTGCTACATATCTACTGTATAATTTTGTAAAATATTGTATTTTATTGGCCAATAAAGATTATGTAAAATAATAATGTTAAACGTTATCCTATATTTGTACAGGACAAGTTTTGGAAGTTGGTGCTTGTCATGTGGCCCATTTAAATATGATCGACATCTGAAGACTAGTTTTCGAGTTATGTCTAATAATGCCTATTTACTTTTTATTACCTGTGTATAAAAGATCTCGAGATAGTTTCCTGAAAATTTCTATACTTAAAACACCAAAAAGCAAAAAATAATTATTTTGAAATAAAAAAAACAAAACTATAAAAATTTTGTATACAAAAATATTTTTTTTTTTGAGGTCGGTGCCAACATCAATTTTGGAAATAAACGTTGTCACTTGTATTTGGGACCGACCTCAAAACATTTAGATTTTTATAAACAACTTTTTTTTAGTCTCTCGATAATCTTTATCCATTCTACCCATTTTTCTATAGATATACTTTAAAACTTTTTTGCGCAATCGTCTATTGGCTAAGATAACTGTATGCGATCCTTATAACCCAACTATGCGAAGCCAAAAAGAAGGGTTATGATTTTAGCAGTCTATATAGTATATACGTATGTTCCTCCGTAGCGCCTAAACTTTTTATCTGATTTTGATGAATAAGGTGTCAATCGATTCGTTACTATAATCCGGGTAACATTAGTTACATTTTAACCAACTTTAATAATAGGAGGAGTCGGTTCTACCTTGTAAATCCCGACTTTAACAATTTTCATTCCTTTCTTTTTCTCCGTAGTCGTGTTAAAGTGTTTCACACTTTTTACTTCTTTTAATTTTTAAATTTACTACTACTACTACTATACTATTTTATATTTACTAACATTTTGGACTATGTGGTCTGTAATAAAACATTTTTATTTTTTATTTTATTTTTTATATCAAATATGACAGAATAAAATCTTTGTCATTTCTAGATGAGCAGCTGTTTGTGAAACATTTGAAAGTGGGATACTAAAAATGGCCAAATATGCTACAGCAATTGAAATATCAAAATCTCTGGGTTATGCTTTACCCATGTCACTACTTAAACTTAAACCGCAAAATTTTGCTTCCAAATTTATTTGAAGTTAGTAAAAACCAAATCAACTCGAGTACAACATTGAGCTACTTAATGACAGCGTATTAGGAGAAGCGATGCCAAGACAATCTATTCAAAGGACAACAGCCAAATTGTTCGACAGTGTTGCCAGCACCTGGGTCTTCGTCCCGAGTCTGTTTGAGCCAACTTTCAAATTAACCCACTTCCTATGTAAATAAACAATCCGGAGGATTGTCTTTATCGTTAGGATTATACAATCTACAACATCTTTCCTTGAAGTAAATTCTTTTCAAGATAAAAATAAACCTTTTCTTTTGGTTTACCAACTGGTCCTTCTCTTATTCAAGTTATATGTAACTTAGGAAATACAAGTACAAGAACTTCTGAATTTCATCTATTTGTATGCAAATTAAGCCAACGCTGCATAGTAGTAAGTACAACTTTTTTAACTATCAGTACTCTTACATTAGGATTTAGTAAATTCTTCGACTTGTCTATTGGAAATAGCTCTATAATAAGATTGCAAAACGATATTTGTGTCGAGTATGTAAGGTTGACAGAACAATTCCAAAAAGGCCATGGTAGTAACATGATTGTAGCAACATGAAAACTGGTGGTCCTGGTGTGAATCTCAGCGGGAGGAGAATGTTATGCAGCTCCGTCGATCCATACATCGGGGGCTCGTCAAGCTGTTGAGCCTGATCGCTATCAGACGAGATAGCAATCGTTAACACCCGCCAATGCTTATTGAGGCAACTTCGTAATGGACTCCGTTTGCATTCCTCCTTTTACTTTTCGTGATTTCGTTTTCAATTGTAAAAGTAAAGCGTTGGTTCAAGATATACTAACTACATTGCTTTTCCTCAAAGCTAAAAGTAACAATTAAATAGCATTGACACCTCAATTTTTTTTTTGTTTTTCTTAAAAATCTTTCGCATTAATAAACCTATGCATGAAACAAGTGAATTCAAAGAGCTTTAGATCTAAAAAGTTAATACCAATGTTATATTGAAGATGTATTGAACAAATAGGGGGCACTTTAAAGTAGCAATAACCATTAAATACTAAAGCTTAGTCAATGAAGATTTTGTCATCAATAAATTGAAAGTTATTCCTCTATAAAATGCAAGAAAATTATTGTAATTACCTTCAATAAAAAGTATCTCTGAAAATCGTAGCAACTTGTTAAACTGTTTCTTCGTAATGTTGTGTTTCTGTCTGTGAATAAAATGTCCAAACCTTCTTAGGCGATGGTATGGTGTTAGTATACCTTAGGTTGAAAGTGTCTTTAGGTTACTATTAGTCCAGCTAGTTTAGTTTACAACCCTTAGTATAAAATGCCATCCTTGCTTCAATAAGAATTCATGACAGCACGCCTCCTAAAGATCACGTTTATGAAATATTAAATCTGCCTCTATCAGATTTGGGGATCGCGGAGTTTACCGAGAAATACATCGCGCGCAGGTGCGCGCACGCCTGCACCCACACGCTAGATGACTTGAGACAATTACCATACCGAGCGTGCATTTTACTAGAAAATAAAGACAGTGCAGAAGTTGAGTTGTAGTTGTCACAAGCAAAAATTTTTATAGTTCATGACTCTTAATGTGTAGTAAATAAAGATGTTGAAATGTGAAAAGTGTAATAAAGTATATTATTGCTCGTGACTGTACGAAACTTTTAAGTTTTAAGTCGAATCAACCAATAGATACGGTCGAAAATAAGAAACAATAAAGTCCAATACTAGAAAATTCTAGAACGATTTTTTCAGTGTATTTTTCTAGTATGAAAAATATTTACGCTAAACGAAAAATTATTCCATAATAAAGTTCAATGCTTACAACAATTATGTTGACCCCATGGGAGTCATTAAGAAATTGTATTTCTTGAAGTTTTACCTACTAACGCAGACGGACTAACGCAGAAATGAACAAGTAAACGTATTTAATATAGTAGATATTATTTTGATTAATAGTATAAAATGTTAAGACTGAGGAACAAATATTTGTCCCTACTTGAATTCGAATCCGGACGACGTTGGAGTGAACAGCGCACTCAATCAGCGTGAAATGTGTGTGTTACTGTAGCGTATAATGTATAAAGCTTAACTTCTGTACTCTGTATAATTTGTGTTTTAACTATATGAACGACTTGAGTACACCCGTAAGTACGTGCGTGTAGTTACACAAGCAAATTGCTTTCAAATAATTTGATAAAGCAATCGTTACGTAACTTTGAACTTTATGTATTCATAATAATAAAAAATGAAAATAAAGGACGCGCAAACTGTCAACGTAAAATAAAGTCTGATTTAAGATACGTTTAAATTATTCATTCGTAAGTGAAACGAGATTATATAGACCGTTGATTGTTAAGCTGTCTTAGATTATAAACTATAGTTGCAACATTTTTACTAGGTGGTAGACCCATATGTAGGGTCGTCTGGGTAGGACCGCCTTTCTTATTTCTGCGGTGAAGCAGTTCGCTGTGTTTCGGATTGAAGGGAAAGGTAGCTAGTGTTATTACTGGGCATGGAGGGCATGTCATCTTAGTCCCCAGAATGGCAAACGCAATTGCGGTGTTAAGTGATTTACACTTAATATTGCAAGTATCTACAGGCGGCGGTGACCACTTCACGGCAGGTGGACCGCAAGCTTGTTTGCCATCTCGTAACATAAAAAAAAGATCTCAAAGCTCTAAATGAAAAAATGTATTATCGTTTAAGGTTTTTAATTTAAGGTTATTATGATTTATTTTATTTTGGGAATAAGTTAAGAAAGAGATATTATAATTGATCCCCACTCGGACTCAGTTAGACGTATACCTAAATCTCATCACAACAGCTCATAAATGTCCCCACCGAGGGGCTCGAGCCTACGATTAGGCATTAGTCAACCACGCTGGCCAAGTGCGGGTTGGTCGACTTCACACACAACCTAAAAATTTCTTCATAGGTCTGTGTGTGCAGATTTCCTCACGATGTTTTCCTTCACCGTAAAAGCGTCAGTTAAACATACATAATATGAAAACTCATTGCTACGTGGCGGGATTCGAACCGGTGCCTCCCGGGTGGGAGACAACGCCCTTACCCACTACGCCACCGACGCTTCCTACCTAAATCTACTGTAAGTTAATTTCGTCATATCTAAATGGCAAATTTATTAAGTTTAATCAACCTTATTTTTTTGTCTGTATATATTGTCTGATAGTAGAAGAGGATTTTGGTTCTATTTGTAAGATATTTATTGTTAACAACTGTTGATAGATCAATTAATAATGATCTAAGACGTACCTCGCCTTGGTGCATTTCAGAATGGTACCCGTGACAAAGTCGTTCTCCATAGAAACAAGTTTATGCTACCTACCAAGTACTATATATTGTGTGCTACAAAACATTTTTGTAGCTCACCAGTTCGTACAGTTGTCTATGATCCGGAGCTTGCGAAACATACCTCGTTACTATCTGACGGGCCATCATCACGACTCGACAATTTACATATAATGGCTATCCAACAATAAACAACTGAATATGCAACGCCCAAGTCTCCTTACGACATAATTTGTGACGTATCACGTAGCATTAAGATATGTTTATCGTCGTGTCGTTTTGTCAAATTCAATTAGCTTTCGGTAAATAAATTTAGGTTTGCTTGAAAATTGTTTTGCGAAATGGTACAGCGTTTCTCGTGTCTAATTACGCCTAATTTATAAAATACACATCGGCATTAAATTACTTTCCTTAGTAAAAGAAAATTGGATTATTGCTTATTAAAATCTTCCTTATTGTATTTTAATAACATGTTTTTATAATCTGCTACGTTTATCCAAGAGACTAAGTGAAATTAATTTAATAAAAATTCGCAGAATTCATGTTCATTAAAAATTAATTAAACATGGGCCTAGATGAAGAGACTATTACAAGTAGATTTTTTTTTGTAAAAATAAATGTACTACGTAATTGAATTTTCTTAATTTAAAAATACCTATCCTATGCCTATTTTATCTGCTATGACTATTTTACGAAAAATGTCTGTATTTTTATTAAATAGTTGGTATTTCGAAACAGCAATTAACTGGTCGCGTAAATTTAATAGGACATAATTAAATTTGATTGAAGGATGATTTCAATTAATTAATAAGAAATTGTACACGAGAATATAACCTAACCCCGGGTTTCAAACTGAGCAAAAAAGAACAAAGAGCTCGAGATCATAATTTGTTTTTTGGAACTCAAATATCTGGTAGAAGCAGCTTGGTGGCTGGCTTAAGGAAGCCGCTGGATGCGAACAGAGTAGGAACAGATTCAAATTTTTCGAGGATGCTAATGTCCAAAAGTGTTTGTCTATCTGAAATAATGATGATGGTGAACTCATCTTTGACTGACTAAAGTGAACTTCGATTTTATTTTATGATGCCTTAAGCGGCGCCCTCAGATCTGCTGCTGCCTTTTCGACTTGCAAACTATGTCTTAAAACGGACTAAAGGACCACCAAAGCCTTCTTTAAAACTATCCTGAGTAAAAAGTTTATAACGCTTACGTTACAGCGCAGGCAATGTGCAGACAAGAGCGATGGTTAAAAAAATCTAAATTGCTCCGTGGCTACCTACAGGCCCCTCTTCCCCACTGGGCACTATGGGCACGTGCCCAGGGCCCCGCGATCGAATGGGGCCCCCTAGTTCCTGCCAGATTACCAAATGATAACCGATATTTAGGTATTACCGAAAAACATTAATTTTGAAAAATCTGATGATAATGACTTACTAAAATACCTACGCTTATTAGCTTTAGTTTGCCGCATGCGCATAGCTATACCTTGTACAACATAGCTTGAACTTTTTGCCAGATGGGTCAGTGATGGGAAACAGAAAATATCTATTGGTGTAAAAAATATGTTGGCTAAATATGTGTCTGTATTTATGTTTTAAACTATTCAAAAAAAATAATTCATTCATCAATCAATTTTATTGCACTAGACATATAAACATTGGGTAGGTAAGAGACCATTGTTTTCAGTTTTTCTATTTAAATTTTACTTTCAAGCAATAAAAACCACTTAAGGGTACTTTTGTGTAGTGTCTATTCTTATGATTATTAACAATTTTTAAAATTATTAAAATAAGAAAATATTGTTCGTCGTTGCAAAGTTACATCGATTTCAGATTTGACATCCATGTCAAAAAGATCAAACTATTAAATGCAACTATTGTGCAACTATAAACAGGGTATAAGTACTCCACTCTCGCTCAAAAATGAGGTCTATCTATCTATCACGAAGATGTAAATGAAAAAGAGTTAGAAATAGAATGTCAACATTTAAAAGAATACTTAAAAAATGTTCAGAGTGAAAATGAAGCACCTACAGTGTACAGGAAGTATATAATCTATTAAAGCAAAACAAAATTGAAGACACATTTCCTAACGTAGAAATTGCATTGAGAATATTTTTAAGCATGATGGTAACTAACTGCAGCGGAGAACGCTCCTTCTCCAAATTGAAACGAATATAAAATGAATTAAGAAGTACAATGCTTCAAGAGAGATTAACTAGTTTGTCGCTGATGTCCATAGAATGTAATATTCTCAATACCATAGATTTTGAAGAAGTGATTAACGATTTTGCTCATCTTAAATCTAGAAGGGTACCTTTGCAATCAACAGAGAATTAATCTAAGGAATTTATGCTAAGCGAGTTACTTTTGTAGAATATTTTTTATATTTCCAATTTTTTTATAGTTAGTAACTAAATAAAAATAAATTTAGAACCTTGTTTGTCTACTTTCATTATCTATTATAACTAAATGTGTTTTCTCAAGGTCATAGGGGCCCCATGATCCTAATGTGCCCAGGGCCTCAAATAGTTTAAAGACGGCCCTGGCTACCTAGACAGCTTTCAATTTACACAGCTGTTGGCGAAGGCAAGTATCTCAAATTAGGTTCTTTATGGAGTCGCGAGAGGAGCGCGACCTGACTGCGTTCTCCCATAAATAGTGAACAGCAAACAACCTAGTACTTCGTGCCCGCCAAAAAGCAAATTAACGTTGTCCCGGACAATAGTCTTTAAACATACAACTTTATGTACGACAAGACTTTACGTAACTTAAGTCGCTACTTTGTGAGTTTGAACTAAAAATGACCGTAAGACCAGTTTATGTGCGGTTTTGAAGATTGCTTGCAGTATAAGAATGTTCCTGTAGAACATAAAATATAATTGTTACACGCACACATATTAAAAAACCTAATTTGTTTTAATGATTACCAAATTATTCCCGTCTGCCTTTTTAAAACGAATTTCACAAGCCACTCTTTTCTTATGACTCATTACGTGATCAGGAATATTTATTTTCTACATTCATAACAAAATTAAAAATTAAACCACTTGGTGATAGAGACTACTTGTAGCTAAGTAAAAGCAGGTTTAAGAAGAATACTTACATCACTAGAAATAGATACGACTTCCTGGATCAGAAAAGTTCTAGAGCGGTTTTAGCACCGCTCTAGAACTTTTCTCGAAGTCAGTCCCGAAGCTTTCGATGCATTTATCAAAAGTTGATGATGCATAATATGTATCATTCCTTTCCCTTCCCTCTCTCCAGAGCACAACACTTACGCTACAGAGCAGTATCACCTTGCTCGGTATGGAGGTTCGCAGCGACTTGAATCCGAAGGACTACATCGAAAGC
Source organism: Elophila nymphaeata (assembly GCA_955850985.1). NCBI lineage: Eukaryota > Metazoa > Arthropoda > Insecta > Lepidoptera > Crambidae > Elophila > Elophila nymphaeata. The sequence continues at coordinate 16,930,636 of OY039079.1, forward strand.
GTGATAAAAACAGCTTCACGGAAACTCGGAGTCCTGAACAAGGTGCGGCGTTTCTTCACGCCAATTCAACTTTGCTTGCTATACAAGACGCAAGTACGGTCCTGCGTGGAGTATTGCTCGCACCTGTGGGATGGCTCTGCCAAGTACTTACTCGATGCTTTGGACAGGTTGCAGCGTCGCGCGGCCCGCATCATCGGCGACGAAGAGGTGACTAAACACCTTGAGCCTCTCCAATTGCGTCGCAATGTTGCGTCATTGAGCGCTTTCTACCGTCTGTACCACGGCGAGTGCTCTGAGGAACTTTTTTCCCTAATCCCACCATCTCCCTTCCTTTTGAGGACTACGCGTGCTGGTCTACGTTGTCACCGACAAACTGTGGCTACCATTCCAACGCGAACTAAGAAATTTGGCAACTCGTTTCTTTGTCGCACAATCAAGAAATGGAATTCACTGCCAGCACACGTGTTCCCTCCTTCCTATAATCCTGGGTCATTCAAAAGAGGCGTGAAGAAGCACCTTGCAGGTCAGCAAGGCGTGGGTGGCTAGCGCGGCAGTTTATCTCTCGCGCTAGCTATCTTCGCATTTGGACTCTACTTCTGCTTACCATCAGGTGGAATAGAGTCATTTGCTTGATCTTTTTATAAAAAAAAAAAAAAAAAAAAATCATGCCTTTATTAGCTAGATGCCTAGATGTTGCCTAACACGGAGGGTATGACTGGATGGGATGAGCTGAAGATTGGGTCTATCAGATTCGGGTTTAGTAAAGATCACTATTTTTTATTTCGTTCACCTTTAATTACACTTGTGAATGTATGTGTACAATATTTTTGAAATTAATGCTAACATAATCTACAATAGTAGGTCGGTAAACACTGCTTGCATAGAATAATTATAATTAATAGGTAAAGTTGATGATAGTGATGAGAACGATGGATTAAAAAGTATTATTCGCTCAAAAATTGTTACTTTCTTATAAATCGAGGCAATGGTGTAGACAGGCTACTGGTATTAATAAAAGTATGTTTGTAGAATGGAAAAGTCACAAAATAGCTACTGCTTCTCTATTCCACATCACAATGCTCATGTCGCATAAATATCCAATGGCAATACAAGTCTTAACAGAGCCTCGCGCCTGTAGAAGTCAATAAATAAAATTCGTATTAGAAATCGTTATTCAGATTCCTCTGCAACAAAAGACGCTTTATAAATAACAAAATTTATTCGTCTTTTATCCAAATATTTTTATTTTCTCTCAAGGCGATTGCTATTCAAAATCGATTAGTTGGATATCGATTATTAATGCTGAATGTTAGACCGCCGATGGCTGCTTGAATCGAGCTATTAAAGAATGTTATCGTTTGAATATAAATTAAATTTAAGCAAATAGAAGTAAATTGAATTTTCGATCGAGTTGACAATTGAAAATGCTTAAGCTTGTATTTGTGAAACTTGATTTAAAGTTTGTTTCATTTTATACTTACGGCTACAAGATAACTAGGTACCTACATATAATGTCAGGTGTAGCCCACTAAATCCAATAAACCTAGGTAGACCCAAGAAATTTATAGGTAAAACAGGAAGCCACACTAACAATAAAAAATTGAAGACAAATTTGTTGACCCCAAGTAACCTTTGAAAGTTTCCGTTTCCTACCTGTCTCTTTCTAACTCTCCGCACAAGTAATATGATGACGTATGACGTATTAGACGGTCACGTGGCCGTCTAATACGTGTTAATTACGTGAGACAAAAGTTTCAAGGACAATTTTTTGCCTTCAGTTTTTTATTAGTAGTGTGGATTCCATTTTAACCTCTAAATTTCTTGGGTTCACCCAATAGATTAGGTTAGATTCATTAAGAATAATTTTGGAAAACGATTTAATTCTCTGATTAAAACCCTGCCAATTATTAGCCAAATTTCTTAATGCTTTCCCTACGTTAATTATTGCCGTACTTGCTTAATTAAACCGTTATTGTCAGCAATGGTTTTTATCATAGTAAACGATTAAGACTTGCTTTATTGTTATTGTTAGTGTTGCTCAATCGTAACGAAAAGCACTATAAATCACAATCAGACGATATCAAAACGAATATGCCTTTACAGCACTGTCTACTTCATTAACTAGCTCACCGAAACACGGACCCGCTTCTAATCCTCGTTAACTTTTTTCTTTCTACACCAAAAAACTACGCTCACCAGTTAATAACGGCTCCGGGGAAAATTACTCTTAAACACACGAACCTTTCGTCATAACATGTTACAAATTACGTCAAATCATGTGGATATTATTTTTTATAGTGCACCAAAGCAACATGTGGTAAATTAAAGTCCCTATTATCAAAAACAAAATAAACAAAAATAACTATGCCACACAGTCTTGAGTGGGGAAAAAAATTAACAACCACCCGACGCTGATGTCGCGCGCTTCGTAAATTGTCGGCTCCGAAACTAGTTCCTCCGGAGAATTTTGTAATACGTTTTACTATAAGTGTAATAAAAGGACTTCGAGATAAGTGTTCAATTGTACATGCTACCGAACGAACAGCTGTAATCGTCATTGGACCCGTGGCATTCTTAAAATTTTGTCGGAAAGTAATTAAAGGTAATTTTTCGTTTTAAAGTGACTAATTATTTACATTCAGCGCATGCCGCTGCCTCAAATATGAGTATATTATATTAATTATTACCTGACAGTGACCTATTGAATATTTATAATATCAATTTACTATTTGTAGGTATCTAGTTTTAGTATCCCTTTTATAACGTAGATTTGATTAGTTTTTATTAAGTAGTATTTATTTTTGTATGTAACTTGAAACATAATAATTATAATTAGCATGAAATTTAAAATTAAAAAATTTACTATAAATTAAGTATATGCTATGTTTAATGCAAGTTCTGTTATGGATACATTATTAAAAACTATATTTTTTTCAAAATGAACTAATTTAATCCGTCTTTGTCATGCAAATATATATTAAACTATAATAATAGGTTGGGGAAAAAGTTTCTTCGCATTTTTTAAGAAAATTCAAAACATTTTTTAATATAGTTTATTTACATTAAACTAAAGTATGTAGGTACCATTTTGTTCGATAACTTTTTGCCATCTTGTAGGTAGGGACATGATCCCATTGCTATAGAAATTTTGAGACTTCTGGTCAAAATACCGCGACAAATGGTTTTGGCAGTCCTCTCGTGATGTTAACCTGACACTGCCTAAAGAATTCTGAAGAGACCGAAACAGGTGGAAATCTGAAGGTGCAAGGTCAGGACTATACGGCGGATGCATTAACACCTCCCAGCCAAACTCTCTTAATTTTTGCTGAGTGGCTAAAGATGTGTGAGGTCTAGCGTTATCATGATGAAAAACCACACCCCTTCTGTTGATTAATTCCGGCCGCTTTCTCTCAACTTCTTGCTTTAATCTCATCAGTTGTTCACAGTAGAGTTCAGAATCGATGGTCCTGCCTGGTGGTAACAGCTCATAATGAATAATACCCGTCCAATCCCACCACACACACAGCATCACCTTGTTGCGAGTTAACCCGGGTTTCGCCACAGTCTGTGAAGCCTGACCGGCCTTTGTCCACGACCTTTTTCGCACGTTCATGTCGTACGTGATCCACTTTTCATCACCAGTTATCAGCTTCTTCAAAAATGGTTCGGTTTCATTACGTCGTAATAAAGAATCACAAATGAGTACACGGCTCATTAGGTTTCTTTCAGTGAGCTCGTGAGGTACCCAAATGTCGAGCTTTTTTGTGTACCCAGTTTTTTTCAAATGCGCCAAAACTGTTTTGTGGTCAATTCTCAGTTCTTCAGCTACGTCGTAACTACTGACATGCCGATCTTGCTCCACTTTTTCAAAAATGGCATCCATTTTATCTGTAATAGGGCGACCAGAGCGACGTGCATCTTTGACATCAAAATTTCCGGATTGAAAACGCTTAAACCAAATTTGTGCTACTCTCACAGACACTGCACTAGGTCCATAAACATCATAAATTTTTTTCGCGGCTTGCGTTGCATTTTCACCTTTTTTGTAGTAAAATTTTAAAATGTATCGAATTTCTTCATTAGATTCACTCATCTTGGCGGTACGAAAAACAAATGAAAATCACACATTTTCCTAATTTGAATTTGGAATTATGTTCTTTAAAATTTAAACTTTCAATGATACCAAAACCAGCCAGATACAAATAGTATAGCCAAAGAGATTTTATTAAAAGTTTATACATACTATAATGCGAAAAGACTTTTTCCCCAACCTAATATGTTATGTTTAATGCAAGTTAAATATTTTATATATAATAAATATTTTAAAATTTATGATTCATGAACTAATTTAATCCGTCTTTGTCAGGCGATATAGATATTTAAAACGCTTATCCAAAACCGTCACCGACAAAAATATGGCTGCAGAATTAAAACACGGCGGCGAAGTGAATTGAAACATTATAGCAACTTGTTTATAATGTTTCAATTTTCAATCTAAATTCAAACACAAATCGTGATAAGCATTTTACATCCTGCCTCAAATCAAATTGGCACTCACGTCACTTTTTTCGATATAATTACAGAGCCATAAAAATAAAACAAGTCTGAACTAGAATAGAAACGTAACGACACAATCCACTAAATGATTTTAAGAGTATCTTATTTTAGAAATTTAAAATTTGAAGATTAAAATAACCCTTAAAAGCAAACGAAGAAAGAGGCACAAGCGAAAGAATTTTATCTTGCTAATATTAACTAAAAGAAACAAAAAGTTTTAAGATGATCTTAATATGTAATAACAAGAGTTTTTAATTAATTCCACTAATATCAAGCACTCTGTAAATGAATAAAAGGAATAATTATGTCAAATTTATACAAAAAGAAACAGTTGCCGTACTGTACTCAATTTTAATTTTGCTGATCATTTCCAGGGACTCATTTCTGTGAACATTTATCTATTTTGGTTGCTTAGTATTCTGTTGGTTTAAATACATATCATTGGAATTAGAAATATTTATAAATCTTCTATAACCTACTTTCCAGACGCCCCAGAAATAATAAACTTGCAATGATGTTCAGTTTTTCTATAATATTAATTGGTACCGCTTTCAACTCAACAGGAATCGGTTTGAATTGTAGCAACTCATAACCCTGAGGTAATGTCGTAATCACTAGCAAAAGCAACAGTCGTGTGTGTTGACGGGAACGCATTGACAAGGATTATGCAACTGTACAGCTGGTTACAGCCAATAATACGAAGTAACATAGCGTTAGATATACTTTAAGAGACATAAAGGTTCTTACTTTTTCTTTTCAATAAACTTTGATATTTATTATGGCGTCCGAGATCCGTGGTTCAACTTCGTCAAAATTTAATCAGCAGAATATAGTGACAGTAAAAATAAAAAATGGCTGAGTTTGTACTGACGATCAGGATTTGATTAAAAAATCCTAACCTTACATAGTATATTTTCATCTTACAGAAATACAACAAATGATTTCAGGTTGGAAATAGAAAATACCAATATTTGCACCTAAGCTTTTCTATTGTATTCAAAGGAAACTCTATTGTTATTCGTTCACACTCACTTTGGTTGTCCCTAAGCATTCTACTGATTTCCTTTCTTATTCCTTTGCAGTCCATGCTGTCCAGTTATGGAACTCATTGAAAGTATTACAAGGGCTCTACCTTGGGAATTGTGTAAATGCCAAGTTAGGAATAATTTCCTTACTGCCCAATATATCATTACTATACGTTTTTGACTGATTGACTTTTATCATCATTTACTCTTTCATCCTATCATAATTTATGATGACCATTATTATGTAAGTTTATCTTGATTCTTGCACCTATTTATAATTTATTGCTTTAGTTTCCTCTTACTATAGTTTTCTGAAAAAGATTTCTCATTATCAATACTGTATTAATTGTCCGGTAGCTTTATTTCTGTTTGGATTATTCTGCGGACCTGGACTGCTAAGATGATTTTGAATGTAACATCTGGTCCTGGTTGTTGGCTTTTGCGTTTGATTGTTTACTTAAGGATAGTTTCTTTTTGGCTTTGGTGCCCCTTGTATGTAGGCGACAGGCTGGCAACCTGTCACTATTTGGAGGCACTGCATGGCCCACACTGCCGGATGTAGCTTTATTTGTAACAAAAATCTAATACTCTGCTTAACACCTCATGGTATTACGAGCGTGATGGTATGTATGCATTATAATGTAAATGGGTAAGAGGAGTCTGACACAGTGTTTCAAATTTCGTGCGATATTTGGAACTATTAAATTTATTTCGGGCGTCGTTTATATTAAAAATTTGTTTAATGTGTAACAATAATTCAACAGGTTATTATATGTATCATAAACTATAGCACTGTCTAATCTAATTCCATTAAAGGAAGCCAGCAAACAATAAATTGAAAATAAACATGGTAATAATGTTGTAAATATAGCAAGTCTATGTGCAATGAATTAAAATTGCTACTGTACTGCGTGCTCTGGGTTAGATTTTGAAAATAAAGTAACTTTACTGTAACGTGCCAAAGATGGGTCTTATTGAAATTGTTGTTAAATGTTAATTGGATATTATTTCTTCCTTTTATCCCGGCTTTTATTGCAACTCTTTCTGATCTGCGTGTTTTTATATATTACGCCCTTTTACTCAAGTTTTCTAATCATGGGATACAGGATCGAAAATTAATGTGATATGCTTATTATTGTTTTAAATGTTGTTGTCAATAGCAAGCGTTAATGGCAAAGGTCACGTCTAAATGAACCAAGAATAAAGTATGCTATTAAAATAAATCTGTATCATATCCAGTATTATTAATACAGTGTATTTAGATTTACAGTCCGCGGTCGCCCGCGGGATTAGCGTCGCCGTGTTATCACTTCGTTGCAGTTATTCGCAACATTACTCGAGCGACACGGAGAGAGGGATAAAACTATCCAGTCACCCTATTATTGAAGGCGATTACCTTCTAATATCTTCCAATAGTAATATTGAAGATGTACCTACCAAAGGCTGATTTTGAAATAATTATTTTTCTTAGACTAGGTACATTATAATCTTTAGTAAGAATTATTAAATAATATGTATATCTAACGTTGAAATTAATAATTCGCCTTTATTTTACGGTTATTTAAATTATATTGTTTCAATCTTCTTCCTCTTACTATGCTCTCAATTATTTGGGATCGGTGTACCTAATATGTCTTGTCCTTCCATTTTTATCTGCCTCTTTATCACTTACATTGATAGAAAAAGGTTCCTTAATCATTTCTCAGACAATTTATCCATGAGTTCTGTGGTCTTCCGCTTCCCGTCCATACTTTCAAGTCCACCACTCTTCTAGTAACATGTGTTCCGTACCTTCTAATCTAATAACTTGTCTTTTCCAACATAAACGATTTCCTTTCAGTTTCTCTGTCACTGGACCTTCTTTCAAACTCCCTCTTATATACCTAATCATTTCTTATTTTATTCATGTTACTCCACACAATCCATCTTAACGACAATTTATTATTGTTCCATTTCATTATAAAACATAATGTTTTTCTAAACGTCCACTGCAGTCGCTATTGCGACTAAGCCAAGAACATAATACAGATTTGCAAACACGTTCCATAAAGTCGTTGAGAAATTTAATAGAACTTTAGTATTGAACTCAGATATGATCTGAGGTATTGAACATTTACTTGGAAAAGAACCTTTATAGAAAACGTAAATTTCATAGGTAAAGAAAAAAGAGTTCAAATGCGATGCGTCATTGCAGAGTTGTATTGACCCTCTTACAGTACCTACATAATATTTAGCAAACTTGCGATTTTATCTCAGCGGGTCAGGGCCAAATTGCCCTAGGGTCAAATCGACCTCTCATTGTTCTTGTCTATTTGACAAATAGCCATCACCACCGTGTGTCACAGGTAATCAATAGCAAGTTCAATTGCAGGTCACATTAAGTACCAATATAGACGACAGCTTACAACTTGTTCTAGAATTGTCATGTCCGGTTTCGAGTGGTCAGTTGTGAGAGGTCCCGAATTCGATCAATTTGGTTATGTAGCAAATGCGATGGTTTGTTCACGAGCCATGGTTATTTATACATATTTTTAAAAAAAACTATTAGGTATCTATAACTTAATGAATAAGAATAAAGACCTGCAATATTCTTTATTGTACACTAATTGTATATCGCTAAAATGAGCGACATTAACACTTTAATACCATGTCATAGCAATGATTATTAAGACAAGGTCCTAAAATGTTAATTAACTTCTGAAGCTGACTGTACTAAATATAACCTTTGATAGGGAGAGACTCAAAACTGATGAGAGAAGTTGACATTGAGTAGACATTCATTGACATTGAGTAGATATTTGACGCCGTCTTGGTGGAGTGGTCAGTATAGCTGCCTACACATCAAGCGGCCCGGGTTCGAGTCCTGGTAGCGGCAAATATTTGTGTGACGAACACGAATATTCGTTGACGAGTCATAGTTGTTTATACTATTTATTTATGTTTATTTATAAAAGTATCTAAAAATTATAATGTAAGTATATAAAAAAATGTCTGTTATCTAGTATCCATAACACAAGTTCTTAATGATACTTAATTTGGGCTGGATAATTAGTGTGAGCGTAGAAATATACTATTATTATTATATTATATTCAGAATGCACAGAAGGAGAACTTCTCAAATTTTGGAAAACATGTTTAATAGAAGTGGAAGCAAGTTTTCTATTTTTTTTTTATAAAAAAAAAATAATTCCAATTAAAAAAACTTTTTCAAAATTTTTACATCACGCACCTGTTAGTTGTGTAGGCATTCGTTTAAACAATTAATTCATTACATAACTATGTACAGCTTTATTTTAGGATATTTGTTTAAATTTCGACAATCTATTTCTGCAGTTGACTGTACCAAACATTACGCAAATCACGCAACGTATTAATCCTAATTAAATAAACATCCATTATCTTCCCCACCACAAAACTATCACTGTTATTTCAATACAGATCGACAGAGATAATTTTATCTACCCATCATAGGTACTGTGCGTGCAGTAGTCAGTCGTGACGTCACTGACCTGACTCCACATCAATTTGTCATGTACGTCACAACTCCGTTACTTGTTATTGCTTTGTCTAGACTAATTTCTCGGGCCATTGTTTATTCATTAGCGGTTGTGTTCAACTCTGAAGCCGTTATCAGTTGCCATTAATCGTGGTTAGTGTGCGCTACAAGTTTAAAAGCTTAAAGTTTCCAGTAGTCTTTATACATTTTAGAGCAGTTGAGTTGGTGACTCTGATAGATAGAATCGCATTACTAAGTAATCTATGCTTTTTCCGTGCGGTTTCCGGCCATTAAGAGTGTAACATTAAGATCCTTTGAGAAGGCAGATAGGCCTTAAATACACTAAAAATGGGCGTTAGAGATAGGCCTTCTTAAAGTATCTCCAACTTGATCAGTCCTGCGCTGCCTGCATCCAACGGATTCCCGCAACCTTTGCCAAATCGTCGGTCTACCTTATAGGGGTCTGCCAACGCTTCATCTCCCGGAACGTGGCCGCTACCAATGTGCCCTGCCCACTGCCACTTGAGGATCTCAGTTCCTTCGGTGATGTCAGTGACCTTAGTTCTCCAGCGGACCTCAACGTTTCTGATTACAAGCAACCTTGAGCTTTCTTATGAGGCCGTTAAGAATTATGGTCAGGAATTGCAGACGCCACTGGAGTCGCAATACAGATTAAGTAAAGAAGAATAACGATCTACTAGTAAGGTGAGTTTAGCTACTAAGCCATTCGTGATTCCACTATGGAAGAGTCCATCGTGTAACATACAAAGGAGGGTTCATTCCAGTGCCAGGGGCTTTTGACCTAAGTATAGGTTTAAGATTCAAGGCTCTATTTGCATATTTCATATGAAAAAGCTATTACGAAACATGGTGCATCTTAGTTTGGACTTTGGTCTGAAGATAAACAGTACAAAAAATAAAATGACAGTTATCGATCGCGCTAATAATAACCTGTCAGAAGTGACTGGACGTACACTGTTAGGTGGTTCAGTTCTATGTGTACCTTGGCTCTCTGATATCAAACGGCGGTGGTTGCGTGAATAGGGTGTAAAGACGTATGTTAGTAGCTACTAGCTAGAAGCGCAGTGGGCAGGATGCAGAAAATATAGAGTTATAGGAACATCTCAAAGTACCTACCAGGTAGGTTAAAACATCCTTCATATACTTCCTATTTGCAGACATTCAGTATGGAGTTTTATGTCATTTGCCATAATGTTACCAACATAATAAGCTTATATAACTTAACAGTTTAAATAAAAACAAACTACTTTCGTATATTTTGTCTATTCCATAAACCCACGTCAGAGTCACATTACAAATCAATCTTCAACCACCAACTGGACATACAAGTGAGTGTCGTAAAAGCAATCTTATATCACTTGCAATGTGACAAACCATGATCGATGCTTCTCTTTGTTTTTGCAATTCCAACGTTCACTCGTTAAGCAAGAGGTAGCAATTCTCATAATAAAATATCATGCTATAATATGTTCGCACACTGCAATGACGCAATGGTATAATCAAAATAATGTGTCAATATTATTTGACTTGTTTTCTTATTGCATAGATGTGGCATAATTATGACGCCAACTGCACAGAAATGTATTTTTTTTACTTTAATATCTTAGATTTACATCAATGTAATTTAATAATTACCCTAAGAATATTTCTCATAAATCATTTGTTAGCGCTTAAAATTAAACGTTGTAATAAACAACACAAACATCTAGATTATCAACGGAGTCCCGTGAACAAAAATTATATTGATTTTCAAAAACAGAAAATGCTGTTTTAAGTGATTTACCCTTAATATTGCAAGTGTCTATAGGCGACGATAACCACTTGCCATCAACGGACCGCAAACTTACTTGCCATCTCGTAGTATAAAATAAAATAAAAAAAAATACTTTTACTCAACTTTTATATGACTATGAAAATGCCACAAAATAAAGGGAGTACAAAAGTCGAGTTCTTTTATAATTATTCAACCTCCGCCACAGGGTTCTTTTTTAAATTAATTTTCAAAGAAGACGAGAAGAATGGTGGATCCTCTAACCTCGTCTTCTCAGGTTAGAATCTAACCCGTAGGATGAACTTCCCATGGGGGGTTTCTAGCAGGCAGACGTCTCACCCTTCGTCTAGTATCTGTAGGGTTCGATTCGAAAGAAAGCGCTGACCTGAGTATGCGTGTAAGGTCTCGGACTTCACCTCAGATGTGCCGTGATGTAGAAAAATCTACCTTACTACGGAAAATCATTTATAACCGCACAAAGCGAACATCTGCAGCGGGCCACTGACCTTGTGTTGTTCTGAGATTTCGTGTCCGTGAGGTGCTATGTGTGCATATCTCGGATGCTTATGTACGAAGCTTACCTTCTTGATCTCTTTTTAATTTGTGGCAATAATAACTACAGACAAGTGTGTCTCAATTGCTGTGTGACGCACGCCTTGCGGTGTCGATAAAAACTCGCCCGCTGCTCTAGATTTCAAACAAAATTACTGACAACAAACTAACAGCGTCAATTACTTCGGCTAATGGCGCTCAAAATGATCTTATCTAGGAAGCGTGTTTGTCAGCGGGAACACATACGGAAATGTGGTCATTGAAAAATTAACGTTCTTTTATATTTTTGAAGTTTGCTTCACACTCTTAGAATTCCATGGGTTCAACTTGTCGATGCCGGGACCATAATGTGCAGGAAGGGGAGCCAGGAGCAATGCCTAGGACTTGTGACCTAAGAGGTAGGTTTAAGGTGTTGTCACTGACGAAAACACCTTACGACGTTAATCGTGACGAAAATCGCTTAAACTTGATAAAAGTAGACTCAGACAAAACAAAGGTAAAAGTGACATAGAAAACTGTTAAATGTTTCAAAACATAAGAAAACTCAGGACTTAAATTATACGCGAAATCAAACACCAAAAGAGTGTCGTTTCAAAAACATTGTAATCATCCATGACTATCTCTATATTCCATTATTACAATTACTGTTTAAGGTTTCAATTTCATAGTTTAATTAAGCGCAAAGGAAAAGGATGACCGTTTTAAGTACCTCTGCAAATTCATTAATCATAAAGTTAATGAAATTAACACAAAAGCTACAACACGCTATTCACAGTTAGAAATTACATGCAAATAAAACGAGACGAGTCATTATCAAAATTCTATTTTCAAAACTGGATTTCGTTGGCTTCCTTTAAAATTACAATGGTAACAATAAAGATAATTATGCAACCACAAAGTGTGATAATACCGCACCTCATTTCTAATCTAACGGAGGAACTCTCAAGCCAGTAATATTTCGTGTTCCAAAGGTTTCCAGCCGCGCCATAACTGACCAACCGTTAACCAGCTTGATATTAATCATAATTTCAACTGACGCGACCCGCTCAAGTGTTTTAGATGACCACTATTATCTGAGAACGGCTTAGTGATGAGAACAACTTCGATATTGTTCGTGCTGTGTCAAAACGGAATGGGGCTACTGTTAATTGAAATACTAGACGGAGTTCCGATTGTTGATGTTATGTTTTGTACTCGGTAGCAAACTGTACAAACATACCTCGAAATAGACAAGATCATCCACTAAAATATTCACATATATAATAAAGGTAGGACAGGTAGCCGTTGGAAGTTCTAGCACTATTTTGGGAAAGTACCTCCCTTCAGCACCTAAGTGGCACTTTAACTAGCTGTGTTTGTCAAATATTTACCTCTGGATCTAATACCGGTAGGGGAACCACTAGATCAAGGAAGCAGTTAACGTAAGCGATAACAAAGTCGAGAAGATATGAGACTGAAAACGAGCTAATATTCTATTAACATCTTGAATTATTTATTTTAGTTATGCAGTCAAATCGTGCAATCAAATTAGTTTTAATCAAATTAATCATATACTAAAAGACTTCGTTCCATTTTCGTAACAAAGCTAAGATAAACAATAAACAGTTGTATCCCAACATCACTAGCGTCCGATACTAAACATTAAGTAAGCAATGATAGATGGCGCAACGCGAAAATTGCAGGTAAAATAGCCAATATGTTTGCAAAACTACGGACAATATACCTGTCGAAAGATTCTGATCAAACAAGGCAGTGATGAAAATTGGACGGATAATAGTTTTATGTTCCCACGATGCGCCGAGGCAATTACCTGATGCGTTGATTGTATTGTTTACAATTTATTAATTTTGTAAACAAGCTATAGAGGAGCTATCGATGTTGATGGACTGTGTTAATTTCATTACGTTCATCAACTGCGGTGCTTTTATCCAAACTTTTGATTAAGGAAATTAAAAATTTAATTATGGCATTAATTGAGAAAGGGATGTCACAAGACCGAACCACGTATTTAGTATTACATCAAATACTTTCACACATAAAAGCATATATGAATCGGAAGTGAACGAGATGTGAGACGGAGAAGACTTAGGCACATATTATAGAAAGAGTCTCAAGAATGAACGCCGAATTGAGCGTCGTACGTCTCTATCACTTTGTGCTTGATAGAAAGTGACAAACAATTCTTAAGACATGATTAATTTTTGAGTGTCATTCTGTAATACGGGCCTTAGACTTTATGCGTGTATTTAAAATTAAACGTTCCATGAGGTACATTTCCCGTTTTTCCATTCAATAGACAATTTAGAAGAACACTTATCAGCTATCCTCTTCGATCAATAACAGTTGATTTAGCGATCAATCTGTCAGATTCATGCTCTTGGAAACGATTGAAAAAGCCTAGGACTTTGAAGGCTTCAATAGCCACTTCGCCATCAAGGCCTGTCGGTTCGTGATAGTTTTCACCTTTTTAAGCCCCACTGACCCTCCAAAAGCTCATTGCGACTAAGAGCGTACTTAAGATCGGTGTGTTCTAGATTTCTCTGAGCATCTAGTAAATTTGTTAGGAAATCAATATTGGATATTTTATTATTTTCAGTGAAGACACGAGGAAATAAAAACTATATGGACATATCAAAAATAAGTTTTAGTTCACTTGGAAAAACCGAGGTTCTATTTTTTCTGCTGAAATTATTTTTAAGTATTTGTTCCTTAGATTTTTCTTCAAAATTTATGTTATGGTCTCTTCTCACCCATATCTATACTAATCTTTAGTAATACCATTATACTAATAATATTATAAACAGTATATTGTGTATGTTTCTAATGTATAAACTAATAAACTACTGGACTGATTTTCATTAAATTTGGTACAAATGTAGATTAGTTGTTGGGAAATAACATAAGTTACCTTTCATTCCCTATTTAATCTCGCACAGGTTTCATCCCATATTTCATACCCACACAAGTCAAAATTTCAAAAACGCTAGAGCGAATATTTATTTATTTATTATCAAGTAGCTAAATTCTAAGTTTCATGATTTTATCTTCACAAATGACGAACAAAATACAAACTTTCATCGCTTATTTCAACCACTTTAATTCTTGTTTTCGCAATAAAAGGTAGCCTTTGTCCTTTCCTAACTTATAATCAATATTTGGAAGAAATTTCATCAGAATCGGTCCAGTAGTTTTTGACTTTATTCATTACATACATGCAAATCTTTCCAATCACAAAATGAAAGATTTGTATATTTGTAACGAATAAACTCATGAACAAGGATTACGGACTAGAATATTAAATTTTGTAAGAAAAATATGAATAGTATTTGGAAAAATACTAATTCTGTATATTTATTTATTTTTTATTTATTTAATTATTCCAATTACAAAATACATTTTGTGTCGGAAATACATTCAGGCTAAAATTAAACTATTCTATTAAACAATACAAAAATTATGTCACATCACTTCATTAAAATTGGTCAATCAATTCATTAATGTCATAAAAACTTTTCTCTAACAAGAACTTCTTCAGGCCTTTTCGGAACAATGTAACATCAACAACAGATTTCAAATGTTTGGGCGGACTGTTAAAGATTTTGACAACCTGATATCTAACACTATGTGATATAATGCGCAATTTCGGCTTCAACGAATTATGCAAGTTTTTTCTCCTAGTATCTAAGCGTTGAATCCTATCATCTGGAGATTCATATTTAGCCGGTTTTTTAATAAAGTCCGAAAGTAAAACAAATATGTAAAGACACGGCACAGTCAACATTTGAAGTCTACGGAAATGATGTCTACAAGATTCCCACTGAGGGATTCTTAACATTATTCTGACAGCTCGTTTCTGAAGAATGAAGTATAGTGTACTGCATAAAGACATTTATCCCAAAATGTAAAAATAAAAATAAAATGGTCCACGTGCCTCTAGCTAATTATAAAAATAAATATAATATTACTGCTAAATCCCAAAAATGATGACTAGGCAGGCATATTGTCTATAGAATCAAATATTTAACGATAAACTCTTCTTATTCCCTAACAAAGCGATACCAATTAATTGACAACAATGCCTCCAAAGAGGCGTACAGTAATTTATAAAACGAAACCTTATTTACATATGTCAGACAAAAAACACTCGTAAGCTAGGAATTCATTAGTCTCTATTGAGAATGAACGTGATTGACAGTCAGTTCGAGTTCATCATACCAATTTGTAGATACTTAGCCTTTTTTTACTAAAAGATTTACTGAGTTTTTATAAACGTTTTTGAAACTTAAAAAATAAACGGATTAAATTGAAAATCTTTGGAAGTGATATTTAAGATTTATAGTTAAATGTAAACATAACTAGCTATTAGCCATGTGATGCCAGCAGAGTAGAATAGCATGACCCCGTATCCTCCAACAGGTGTCGTAGAAGGCGATTAATGGATCAGCAAAGGCGTATTGGTCACCTTTTACTCCGTCCACCAATCCGCATTGGGCAAGCGTGGTGAATTACTGCCTAAAACTCCTTAGATGACAAGTAGAGGCCTTTTGTCCCATCAGTGGGTCGAATTATAAAGGCTGTTATGATGATGATGATGATAACTAGCGTTACCAAATGATTTAATTTTATTGCTAGTAATCAGGTCATTTTAAATAATTGGGTAACTAGTCCCCTCGGAAATATCTATAATATCTACTGAGTAATACATTCTGTTGCGCTCTGTAGTTTACTAACAAGACGGGATACCGCTAAAAGTAGCTACTATTTTGGGTGGGTTTTCTGATTAAACTACAAAACGAAAAACAGCCTACAGTGTTTCAATAAATATTGTAGGTGTTTTCCTAAGCGACCTACCCGCCTAACATGACCACCGAAACACGATATGATATAGCCATTTATCGCTTATGAACTGTCAAAAATCATTAGATATAACCGCAATCTTGAAATTTTATCGATACTGTGAACATGTATAAGCCTTAAACAAGTTCGCAGTTTCGATAAAATTTCAAGTTGGCGGTTATATCCATTTTTTGACAGTTCAAAGCGATAATTGCCTATATAATAATAATAATAATAATAAATTCGTTTATTTCGACCAACAATGAGTCATTTGTGTTAGTAATACAAAAATAAATCTTAATCCTATTGTTAGTAAAACATAATTATTATAATTAGCATGAAATTATTATAATTAGAATGTAACATTGAACCGGATCGGATTAGTAGACTGACATTTAAATTAAAAAATACAATAAAATTAAAATCCAAAAATAAAATAAAATTAATAAGAATTGAAAAAATTTAAAATTTTTATATATTTATTTGTTCCTCAGCATGTGAACCATTGCACAATGGTTCACATACTGAAGATCAAACCTACTACTAAACATGCTCAGAATGCTGTGAGAGCTAGCCCGAACCCTCAACATCAGGGATGTACACCTCTTCCTCATTGTGGTATAAAAACAATCTACGCGGGCATCGGCGAACATCCCTGATGCGCTACAAAACCGGGGCAGCCCCATCAGCACCCTGAACGCGTTATTATATTGCGTTACTATATCATATCGTGTTTCGGTGGTCATGCTAGGCGGGCTGGTCGCCCAATTATTTAAATTTGATATGATTTTCTATGGTTAAAGCATCCTATACTGTGTGATGCTGCTTCAGAAATTTATAAGTTCTGAAGTACCTAGTATCACACAGGAGTTAGCCTAATCCGAAATAAAACACGAGTACATTTTTTCTTAGTATTCACGTGCTCATTCTCCACATCAAGATAAGCAATCCTCTAGCCTCTCTACAAATAATGATAAAGATACGATAGGACGTCGTATTAATTTTGCTATCTTTCAACTTTCAACACATTTACCTGCGTCCAAAATTCCACATCAACGTCATAATGTTATCTCCGTTTCGCAAAGTACAACAACCTCGTTATCATTACCGTAAGTAACCATCCCAAATGAGTCATTAGATTATCTGGCAACAAAGACGGCTTCTTGAGGCAGGAACTGATAAGATTCGGCACGCTATACCCGAAAGTGTTCCAAACTGGGTAATACCTTATTTTCTTCAGTCGACGGTTTCCTAAGAGGTTCATTTAGTTAGTTGATCCTATGGGTATGGGTAGTGATAATATGAGCCAATCTTTCATTGCAACAGTGTGTACATTGATAAATGTATAAATTTTGTAAATATGTAACTACTACAGTTCGTAAAATTTAGCATGATCGCTGCGACGGCTGTCATCGACCACAAGTCCAGCAAGTTTATAATTTTGTAATGATTAATTTACCCTACGAAAACGTCATACTTTATTGACGGGATTGCAAGAATAGTGTTGTACGCCATGTAAGATAAAACTGTATTTAATTTAGTAACAGGTAACACATTTCATTATGATTTTATGTAGTGTAGGTAACTACATAAAATCATAATAAAATGTGTTACCTCGATCAAAAAAATCGTTCCATTTTGCTTAAATTTAATTATATAACAATTTTATATACAATATTTTGCAATCATCAATTGCAGTTCTTAGTGATAGGTACTTAATTGGTGTGAGCGTAGAAATATATTATTAATCATCGTGTTTGGTTTCCTTATAATTCGCTTGTTTGTAACAATAACATGACATTTACGAATTATATGTAATCAATTAAGAAAAATGTCACGTTATTGTCGAAAAGAATCGAATTATAGCCCGTTGCATTATCCAAACAAATGCCACATAACAATAATCAACACCTAATTATTCAAATAATATTCCTATAGTGATTGAACTTAATTACAAGAGATCATCAGTTAGTATTTAATTCATATCTCAGAAATATGATTAACACATTATTTTTCTTTTCCTAATTTAAATAAAAATGTTTGGCGGTGAAGTGTTCGTCTGTTTTTGATCTCAACTTCCAGACAATTTAATGACCTTCTGATACAATAAGGCTTTAACTTTTTCTCATTTTATCCAAAAACATCCTCATTGGCCTCTTCCTTCTTCTATTCCTTTCAATCCTAACTCAGTAATATGTCTGATAAGAATATCAAGCAGCAGCTTTATCGTATCTTCTCTTTTAAATTCTGTAGCAAAAACCAAAAATAATTCCTCATACGCCATCCTGAACTGTTCCTCAATGCATTTAAACTCTGTCCATTATATCCATTTTATCCTTGTCCTGTAAATCATGCCAATTAATTCTAGTCTATTCCTCAGTGTTATTACACACACAATAAAAAAAAGTATGCGTGCATTTGGAAAACAAGAGAAGTTTTATGATTTATTTGCATGTTTTTTATTATTTGGTATTATTTTATCCAATAATTTTTTTTCAACAAAGAACAAATGCTAAAAAACAAATAATAATTTTAAAAGAATCTCTGATTCTCCAAATGAACGCAAAACCGATTAATACGATTAAAACGATTAAAAAAAAAGTACCTAGAAAATATTGTACAATATTTTCTAAGTACTTTTGTTTTATTTTTATTTAAAAAAATTTTTTTGAAATTAATTCAGAAGCCGATCCCTAACCACCTGTATTCAGGGTGTTGGTTATTTAATTTACATGTTGTATATATATTTTTCCAGTATTGTCCAAGCAAAATATTTGACTGCGCATATAAAAGAACTAAAATAATGAATATCAAATACCAAACTCATATCGACAATATAAAACAAACATTCAATGATAGTTAAAAAGCTATTTTGATTGTTATCAAAGAGCTTGCTAAAAGCGCTAAGTGGTTTATGCGATATCTTATCATTAAAATCAATAAGTGTTTGTTGTGTCCAAAAAGCGCTAATTGCTATCGCAAGCGCTTTATGAATTTGCTATCTCCATTATTTGTTCCGCTATCTAAAATGCTTACCAGACAGGCACTTTTTATCGGTGATTGGGCAGACAGTAGTCATTAATGATATTATTAGGTTGGTATGTTGATTTTTATTTTGGCTTTATTGAGGATGAATAATTTCCACTGAGATATTAACATTTTGTTATTGAAATCAAATAGAACTCATCTTCAAATGTGTTTTGTGTGCATACTCTAAAGAAAAATTGTGACAATGTCTTTGACAATATTTTTGTTTCATATAATATGTGTGAAAAAAATCGACCTGCCCCCGCCTGAGGCAGGTCAATTTTTTTCAGTTGCAGCATTTTTTCTAGTAGTCTTTTATTACTGTACGCGCTCAACAGAGAAAAATTCATACCAAACTATTGAAATATTTAGAAAACTGAAAATTTAAACAGCTATGACTCGTGAACTAAAACCATTTTTACTGGACACAGAAAGGCAGTTTACAGACCACTTTAGACACAGATATTTGTGACGAGCAGGTGGGTCTTAAATTTTAATGCAGATTTGTAGATAAAGTCGATTATAAGCAAATTAAAAAAAAATCGCAATAATGTAGCGCCCGTGTTTCCTTTGCTGCAATCGATATGGAATATTCAAGATGCTGCCAAATGTTAAGCTTAAAACCACTAAGAGAAAAGAGCATTTACTTACCAATTTTATATTTAAATCAGAATAAATTAAACATAATTAAAACAACATTGGCAAGGAAGATGAAAGTACACACGAGAATAGCAGGCAGGATGGATGACGGCAAGACACACAAAGCGTACAGATTGGATGCCCCTGAGTAACGTCGCTTCAAACACTCCTGTGCTCACCTGTACATATTTGATGATGTCGTTAACTGCACGAGTCTTTACCTAAGGCAGGACTTTTGTCACTGAGAATGCGTGAATTACAAATAAGCAGGAGCAGGTCAAGAAACTTGCAGGTTTCAAAGCGAATCCGTGCTAGCTAGCGAATTAACGTTTCTTGGACGATGTTATGCAAAATTGGTGTAATTTTATTATAACTATCGCACTTGAGTCTATCTGTACAGTAGTGTGTAATACACAACTATCGATGAACAAATTTTTCAGAAAAATCATCATAATCAACAAAAATCGTTTATTTGACAGATATTCTTATAAAGAGAAAACGACACATGCGTTTGTCGGTCGAAAATATCCATCGACAACTTAATGCTTGTACTAATCAATGATGTTGTACCTATTGACGAAGGCAGATTTAGAAGCATCAAGGATTTGCTTACAGAAAATTGACAGTTCTGGATAGTCTCTCGTCGTCTGTAAATACCTTATTCTACATGGTAAATTACTACATATTAGCATCTAAGTTTTTAACTGAATATAAAAAAAATTGTATCAATTCCAGATGTATGGATATTCACAGAATTGCAAAGATTTGTTTATGTTAGTTCAGCTTATTCTTCGTAAAGCGGTGGCTGTATAATTATGATCATTTAAAAGTACTTCTTATACTTTTTCTTCACCAGAAGAAAGAAGTTACTATCTTTTATTTCTTCCAATATAACACAGTCGTCAAATTATCATCATGTTCCTTCATTAGGAACTGAGTATAAATAATCGATCTCCATTTTATAATGGGTACCATAAATAATAAGCAGACGAATTAAATATTGATATTTTAATTAAATATTCTGATGTCAGTCAGGCGACTGATCGTAAAACTTTTGCCGAATTCAAAGCTATGTGTAATAAAAACATATTGAACTAATGCCTATAAAATTGTTAAGCCTTTCTTACTTTAGACTAATTAAGCCAAATTAGGTAATGAAAAAAATCAATTAGTATTCAGTTAATAATGACACACTTTTGGCTAGATAATTGGTGTGAATTGGGCTCGATAATTAGTGTGAATTTCTGACGGAGTGAACGCATGCTGGTATAGTTGGTATGATGTAAACAAAAAACAAATATGTTATAAAAAAATATACATTTGTCTTTATTTACATTAGATCACATATACCTAGATACATGCTGGGATAAGTGGAGATTTGTGACGTCATCGTGGTGGAATGTTCCTTAACCAAAGTCTATAGTACTCCGTGGTTTAGTACTCCGTGTCAATAACGCTGCTGCACATAAAGCGGTCAGGGTCTAATCCTTGTGCGATGAGCACGAATATTTCTTCACGATTCAAAGTTGTTTATATTATTTATTTAAGTTTATTTATGAAAACTCGTGATCGCCCAGTGGTCGAAATTCGACCATTTTTAATTTAAATTATAAGTTTGACCATTATTGAGGTTCTATCAAATACTATACGTCTATAATCACAGTTTTTGCCAAGGCTACACTGTCAATTTGCCTATTTTTTTTAAACAAATTATACGAAAAATGATTAAAATAAAGAATATCTTTTAAATTTATTTTATTTAAACAAGAACTATAGACAAATTATGTTAATGACAAACAATATTAATATATTCTCAATTTGACCTAAGACTTATACAATACACAAAAGAGCCTGTGTTAAATACATGGTAGTGTGTGTAACTGTGTAATGTTTTTTATTGTTTTAATGTACTTCTTATGCATAATTTACATACTGCACTCCTCTATATAAACTATAAGTGTGCGAAATTTCATACTCCTCTTTTGTCCGGTTCTTCAAGAAGTGTTAGGTAGACTTTTCTCAATATAGAAGCTCGAAGAGAGTTCCATGTCAGCAGCACATAACAATGAAAAAATAAGGGGCCCTTTAAAAACAAGCTTAATAATTTTCAGAACAATCAAATATGATTGATTAGATATTTGTTCTATTGTTACGTTCTATGTGCACATGATGATAAATGAATTCTTCAATGCAAATGTTAACTACACTTAGCCATAATTATGTGCAAATATGCCCCGTAGGCGACTTAACCGTGGGCTTAGATTGCTTTGAACAATGCAGCTGAGCTGCAAGCTACTGATAAAGCGCCATTCATGATAAAGTCTTTAGTCAATCCTTAGCCCATTTCATTACGCAAGCGCCCATAAAGTGCATTCCTTAGTTATCGCTTCTTTTGTATTCAATTAGCCTTGCATTTAGATTACCGATGCCTTTCACGACAGTGGTAACAAGCGTGGTCAGCTGTCAAAATGTCCAAACAATCAACCAGATCGCCGCCACTCAATCACGTCACCAAATTTTTGGTCAAACAACTTTTGCTCCGCTCGCATTACATTGCATGTTTTGGTAACGACGGTCGATGTTTATTATCAAGTTACGCAGCAATGGAACTGGTTCAATAAAGCTCGTTGTAGTTTCCGGTAATTTATGGTAGTAGTATTGTTGTACCGAGCAAGATTCGATTCGGGTTACATTGTTCAGTCTATTAAAGTCTTTCAGAGGTGGGTCAATTTGGACAACGCGTGATCAGATTGCGCAATGGGCACATTATGTATCCACACATGCAAGTGTACGTGACCACAAATGGAGTTAACATTCGGCTCGTTATAATGTGACATCGGCGCTTTTAACAAGGTTTGTGATATTTTTATAAGGTTTCGGCTTAATATGTATATAGGTACAAGCAATTTTAATGCGCGTAGATATGTGATTACGATTCTAGGATTCAATGAAATGAACGAATTCTAAGAACTTTGTCGCTTGACTCTGTTGAGTGTGCATATATCTTGGCCTTAAGAATGGATGTCAACGTTTTGTAGGCGGTACATTGAGGCCCTGGGAAGGACACAGGGTATATTATGCCACGATAACCGACATTAACGCAAGTAAAACCGCTAGTAATTATATAGAAACCTTTACCAATTTAAAATGACAATTCACCCAGACTGCTGGATGCTTTGCAATGTAACATGTAAGCAATAGTTTTTGATTCAGTGACGAATTTGACCGGTACCTACATGGGATCAGTCTGATGGTCTGGAATACTGTCGACGACGGCCGGGATTGCTGATATAAATAATTTCAATAACTGAGAAAAGAGTGTAACATCTACTTATAGAATAGAAAAATTATCCTAGTAGTTGTCATTTGTTTGTTTGTATAATGAGGGATTGTCATTTGTGTAGGCGACAGGCTGGCAACCTATCACTGTTTTAAGGCACATCTTGGCCCATACTGCCAGATAAGGCTTTATGTGTAACCAAATATTAGCTAAAGCCCTGCACTCTTGGTATTATAAACGTGATCGTATATACCTACATGATGTATGTAAATAACAATGGTTTTGAACAGATAATTATGATCGACGTGACAGCCGCCGATACATGAGGAATACATAAATTGTCATTGTAAGGGCCTTTATACACTCCGACTTACAGCATCGCGATTTTATACGCCCGCTTGCATCGCTGCAGACGCAATACACTCTTGTGTATTAAAGGTTAGCATTCAGCGAGTTTTTTTATGTTACGAGATGGCAAACAAGCTTGCGGCCCACCTGGTGTTTAGTGGTCACCGCCGCCTAAAGACACTTGCAATATTAAGTGTAAATCACTTAAGACCGCAAGTGCGATTGCCATCCTGGGGACTAAGATGATATGCCCTCCATGCCTAGTAATTACACTGGCTACCTTTCCCTTCAATCCGAAACACAGCGAACTGCTTCACGGCAGAAATAAGAAAGGCGGTGGTACCTACCCAGACGACCCCACACATGAGTCTACCACCTTTAGCGAGTGCATCGCGATTGTACCTTAACTGTAATTTAATACACGACTGTCACAAAGCCCTAATCAAGGCAGGAAACAAGAACAAACTAACCCTATTAGGTACTGGATAAAGGGGCACAGCTCGCAAGGGTCAATGACGCAGCTGACTAGCTGGCCTGAAGGAGATCGGGCATAAAACCATTAGGTCCAGAACCATTAGTTCTTCACCCTGTAACCTGGAAAGGTAAGATTTTAAAGGTAAGATTTAGCACTCCCACCTTGTACATGATAGATATTGGCACACCTAAGAGACTAACCGACATGCGAGATAATTTCTACCTCATAATAATAATAAATTTATTTCAGGCAAAGCCCATATAGTGTTAGTAACAATTTTATACTTAATTCTAGTGTTAGTATACAAATACATTACATCTACAATTACTTAATAACGTGGAGGTGTATCCATCTCTGCAAAAGCGGAGAGTCCCACCGATCCACGAACACCTTCAGAATGCTGCTGGTGCAGTTACGTAGGCGAGTAAGCATAGAGGCGCACCTTTTCCTAATGATTTCAGCAAAGCCGTCAATGTGTGCGTCTACAAACATACCGGATGCTCTACATCGCCTTGGTAGCCCCAATAACATCCTATAGGCATTGTTATATTGGACCCGCAGGTCACTATAGGTCCGCTGCGTAAAACTGACCCACAAACTGCACGTGTAAAGAGATTGGCAATATGCTTTAAACAGCGTGTTTTTAACTTTTTTAGAACATCGTGCGAATCTGCGAGCCAGCATACTACATCGGACCACCAGCGACCTGCGCTCCCTCTCAATGTCTAAAATATCTATCTCTATCATATCGACCCAACGCTCTTTAAGAAATTACTACAATTAAGAGATACCAGTTACGCATAGCCATCCTCTTTAACAAATATGTTTTTAATGAAGGTGTAACAGATAGCTAAATTTGGCGCATGGCGGAGGCAATAGCCGCTCACGTTCTGCTGGAGAGCAGAGGAGTGACAGAGTACCGGGCCCGCTTCCACAGGTCGCCGAGGAGCGGCCAGGAGTGTCTTGGTAACATCAAGGTGCTAGGCAATTTCCTGGTGGAGTTAGGATGCCTAGAGTGATCCGGCCCACATCCTCCGATGCAAAATAGGTTGAAGGTTGAAGAACTGCCCGTACGAATAGAAGAAGAAAAAAAAGAATGTTTCGCGTTTGCCTCGCTGCTAAAATTAGGAACGATTAAAAGCTCTAATGATTATAATCTGACATCATAAACGCGATGATAAAGTAAAATATACTAAAATTATTCACCAAGATATCGGGTACTCTATTCATTTCAATATCTGATAGATGAGAGATCGTAAAATTGCTCCTAAAGGCATCAGCAAGTTTGTTGCAGCAATAGTCAAACAACCGCCGCTTAAAATTAAAACTTGTTGAATTATTTAAGACCAATATTTTACCATTCGACGTCATAGTCAGCTCAGACCCCCGCAGCTCATGGTTGTAAATATGCAAGCGAGTCAACACATAGTAAGAGCTACCTTTTTGCTTCCAATCTCAACGTTATTTACATATTTATTCCTTTTAAATATCCACAAATGCAAAATAGAAAAGAAGCTTAGGGATTGACACGAGAATACTAGTACCACCAATTTTTTATTTCATAACTTCTACATCAGATCAATTTTGAAAAGCCTAAGCGAGCGAACGCACTATCCGGTGGAATTTAGCTCGTGGTTTTTTTTTTAATAATATAATTAATGTTCTTCTAACACAATTAATATTAGTCGTGTTAACCCCTCCAACTGAGCTGATGCGCTTGTGCTAGGAGTGGGTTCACGATGGTAGTCTAAGGCCGTGGACTCAAAGTCAGCGACGAGCGAGGCGACGGCGGCGGCGCGGGGCGACAGCAGCGCGATCCAATCATCATCATCATTGTAACAGCCTTTATAATTCGACCCACTGCTGGGACACAAGGCCTCTCCTTGTCATCGAAGGAGGTTTAGTCGGTAGTCCACCACGCTTGCCCAATGCGGATTGGTATAAGAAGTATAAGGTGATAAGGTGAACATCCATTGGAGAAAATTGGGTGATGCTATTCTACTCTGCCCGCATCACATGGCTAACCAATGCACAGATTCAAATAGCCTGGAAGTGGCCTGGGAGGCAGCGGCGTGGCGCGAGGAGCGACGCACGAGCGATGGGCTCCAGACAAACGGCGCCAGCGCGTCTGTATTAACGTAGTGTTGTCCATTTAATTTTCATTTATTTATTTCATCTTAGCATAATTCCATCCTTACAGTTTACACCAATACGATAGAAAAGCATTACATAACTAAATATTAATAACATAAAATTAACAATGTTATCGTTGTAAACTCGTTCAACGAACAGGAAAAAATATCCACTTTCTCAGCTATTCGGTTGAAGGTTCGCAGCGCTCGCGTTATTGGAGCGTTTCGTTGTAGTTTGGTCCGAGCGCCGGGCATGTATAGCAACGGCATTTACTTCTTTTTATCGGTATTTACTCTTTTTACGGTTTTTATTTCTTTTTATCGACCGACGTTTCATTATTCCCGCCGAAGACATTGAGGAGCAAATTATTTCAATTATTTTTGACACTAATTTGTTATAACACAACATTACGCCGCTCTAGCGACGCGCGATCTGCCCGCTGGCTTCGAGGCCAGGTCGGCGTCCGCCGCTCCGCTGACGCCCCGCTCGTCACTAACTTTGAGACCGTGGCCTAACGGCGGCCGGGGATCGATCTCCTTTCACACAGAAACCAAGTCCACTTGCCTGCGCGCTCGGCTACCGACGCTTAAATTAAGAGTCCCAAGAATATCCATATTGATGATTTCCCATTTTACAATAGTACACACAATAATTCCATGTCCTTCATATTACTAGGGATGGACTCTTCTTAAACCCCTGAACAAGTTATATCAATTGCCCAACATGAATACGTAATGAGTTTCACTCGAATGATCGTCTGATTCGACAGGCCAGCCGACAAAGATCGGTATCGAACATTACCGCAATCCACAACACGGTCGGTATCCGAGAACCAAGAGCTTATACGAGTACGATTGAATCGAGTAATCAAAGCGCCATGTCTATATCGATTCAACAACACTGCTATGGCTATCTCTTCGGCGATCGATATTTGTTACATTCGGAATTAACAATACTTTTTTATCGCCAGAAAGTCGCCATTTCATCCGTAGCACGCGAATCTCCACCTTAAGCAGTTAGTAATTAGGCATTGTCACCAACAGTGAATTTAAAATCACCTGCAAAGGTATCGTGGTTCGTCTCAGCATTTCAAATTGATTCACTGTCAAAACCGACACAATCGATTCAATGTCGAATGTTTGCGATAGCACTCGTATCTTTTATTGAATTGACCTTTTAACCGACTTTGACCATAAAGTTAACGACAATATGTTTACGCTTATGGTAAACGCAGCATTCATAAAAAAACAATAGATCTTTCAGATTTGATTGAATATGGCCCACGTATGACGTTACTTAGTTTTTAACAATCGTTGACATACACTAAACACTGTGAATCTATGTGACGAGTAACATACGTCTTTAAATACTATACGTATTTTTGATGCGAAATTTCTGAGCTGATACTAATCATTGCACTACGCAACTAAACAAACAAGATGTGATGCGATAATATCATGCAGTAGTCTCTTACAGACTAGGCGGTAAATGTCTCGCAACAAATCTAGCAAGAACTCGTGAACTTCACTTTCTAATCCACTAACTTTTCTTCGTATTTTTGCTATAATACAAATCGCAAATAACAAATCCACAACTTCGACATTGAATTTGCTTTTAATTTTATTTGGCATGGCACTGGTGGCATGAATAGCGTAGTTTCAGTCAGTGAGCACTTCGAATTCACCAATCAGCATTTATTTTATTAGGTAAATATTATAGTACGAGAGCCCACGACCAAAACCATGTCTCATAGCAATACAGCAAAAACCCTATAAAATCGTAAGATTGTATGATTCTGAACCCGACTAGGTGTGTAGTAATGGTCGAAAGTGTAGCAACTGCGTGGGAGGCCATTTCTGCTGTGTCAAAAAAAAAAGACAGTCGGTATTATAGCAATACGTCTGATAGTGAAAATGTACATAGATTTTATAATTGTATTACGAAAAAGTTTGTTTTCAGACATTTTGCGCGTAGCATATAGCCTGAGCGCATTTTTGAAAATGTCAACAAATTTAGCATTAGTCATAGCAATACGGATAATTTTTTTTTTCAACTTTTCGTATTGCTGCCAAGATTACCAAAAACCTGTTTTCAGACACTTTAAGTGTAGCATATACTCCCAAAAACGAAAATAACGTTTCGGAGTCGCCTGGCCGACGCCTCTGTTAAATGTTTTTTTAAATTTACAGCCTTCATAGATATTCAAGAATCTCCCTTGTCTATTATATGTACTTTGACAGATGACAGATGTCATTACTTATTTCTTTTGTAAAAGTTACTCAAGTGTGCTTTAAATAAAACCAAAACTATCAAATCAATCAGTATTTAATTTCAACAGCCTCAGCGCTTGTTACGCTCCTGCCCCTTTCTTACTATTATACAGCTCACTCGCCAGCTGCTCCAAACGTTGGAATACGAGAATATTTTGTAACTTTGAATAAACCGTTTTTTTTTCAATTTCATCCCAGTTTCCTTTTGTGCGATTTATTTCAGTCCTTCAACTTCAATGTTACGGTTTCGGGTAAATTCTTTGTTAATTATCATCTAATAAATTCAGGGTCGCAACGTATTCATTAGTTTGTAACAGAAAATTCAAGATGCCTCAATACGATTTTTAAATGATATCTGAGTATCGAAAAGTTGTCTGATAGAGAAGGTGCTACACTTAATTTGTCTGATATAAATTTTTTGCACATGTGGACAACTTATTTTATCATGTCCAACAATTTTCAGACATATTGCTATGATACCGATCGGTAAAATTTGTTAACATTTTCAAAACGGTCTCAAAATTTAATGCGTTCACATTTCCGTCTGAAAGTTGTTTTGTTCGCATCAAATAACCAAAACTTACTAATAAAAAAGATTTTCAGACGTATTGCTATGAGACATTTTTTTTGTCTCATTTTTAATTTTTTTAAGTGATTTTACGGGTTTGCGCTACACCACTAACGTCTGAAAAATATGTTTCCGGTATCTCAGAACTATCATTCAACTACAGTCTGCAAATCAGACATATTGCTATGATGCAGTTTGGTAAAATTCTTTGACAATTTTGAAAATTCGGTCAGATCAAACGCTACGCGGAAAATGTCTGATATTGGTATTTACGAGTTCAGGATAATCGTATCTATCGATTTGATGCGGTTTTGGCCGTATTGCTATGAGACAAAAATTTTGGTCGTGGGCTCTCGTACTATTATGCATATCTCGAATTTATACGTAATTGAATTACATAGTGGCATTGTATCTTGGATTACAATTTGACGGATAAAATGAAGCCAAAATTCGATGCAAGATTTGCTTCGTTACAAATCTCGAAATTGTCTTCACATAAAACAATCTTAGCATAGTCTTCAATAAGACATACTACTTCAACCCAAATAAATTAAGAAAGAAGAAGTCGTTAAAAAAAAGTCTGATTGCAACAACACCCTTATTTCCTACATCTAGTATTCCATTAATGTTCCAGCACAGAGCCAGCTCACCATCGGGTTGGCCGAAGTTTGTTTGCCACCTTGCCGAAACAACCGTAATGAGTTAATAAAGGAAGCCAATTAAACCTTCAAACGTCTGACAGATGCACGCACGCCTCGCTGTCTGCTTTGATAGGAACCTCCCGCGATGCGTCACGAAGTTACGTTGTGTAATAGTATGTTGTTTGCTTTCGTCTTTGGTCGCGTTACCTTCGGGGCGATAAGGGGTATAAGCAAATTACTTACACAACAAAACAGTATGAAAATATTTTTAAATTTGTACATGTTAGTGTATTAAAAAATCTTGGAATAGGTCTTACCAAAGTAAAAAGTGACGTAGTTCGATTCATCTCGTAGATAATTTGATGATTTAAATATTCACATGAGAAAAAGTATAGCTTTTTCCTTTTCTGAGTTTGTTATGCAGGCGCGGGGTACTTACTCCACTCAGTATGACCAAGTTTCCAGGCCCTTATCGTCGCTTTAAAACTACTTGTTCCAATGATAGTTAGTGGTAGATCGAATTAGGAAAAAAATATTTTGAATAAAAAAAAATATCGGCTTTTTATACATTAGTATCTCAGAAGTAGATTAAAACTTTAGTACTATGTCATAACAACGCTTCTTTATTCCATTTTTGAAACAAATGATGAACAGACTTAGAAGAGCTGTTCTAACGCTTAAATGTTTTTAATCAGCTAAAAGCCAAAAGTTTCCACTCAGCGTCTTGCACCTTGCTCAACAAGATACATTAAGCTTAATTTTTCCCTAAAGCTTGTCTAAGACAAGTAAATTGTAAATAAGCTCACGTGCTCAGAACATGTAAATCTACTTACACTCGTGGCGTGACTGCTAACTATGCTCTGTATGCGTTTTACGCAACTCTCAGTATCCCTAAAGTTGCCTTGTATAAATATTTCTCACGTCACAATGTACTAAACATTAAGTTATTTTTCTTATTAAATTTTGACCAATTGACTTCAAAATATTAGGGGCTTAAGTATGAAATTGCCGTTTTGTATGGAGAATTTTACGAAAATTAATTTTTCCATACAAATATATTTGCGATTTTTTAAGGAACCACAAATCTAAATTTTGTGGATATATTTAGACAACATTAAGCTATAGTATGCATAGGAAAAAAAATTGTGAATAGATCTGTAAAAAGATATTCATATTTTTATAACGGAGACGGGCACCTCTTAGGATGAGCTGTTTTTGAAGATGTATTTCTAGTGAAAAAAAATAAAATAAGAATAAAATATTATACATCAATATAAGTCCTTGTAATGAAGTTTAAAATAAAAAAAGAATAATGGTTATAGCTATTGTATTAAAGGAATAATACACTAATGAATAATGAGAAAAAAATCGGCAATTTCATTCTTTAACCCCTATTAAATAATAATTGTATTTATAAACTTTCTCTATATTTTCCATTGTTATACAGTGTTGTTCCTAAAATGTAACTACTTCAGTCGTTCCATTTTAGGAACGGTCGAACAAAGCTTCAGGTAACCTTCGGTTTCACACAAAACCACATCTGGCAGTATGGGTCATACCAAAAATAGTGACAGCCTGCCTACTACTAAAAAAGGGGCACCAAACAAGAAAATCAGCAATCGTCCAGCAAACAAACCAACTAAAGCCATCGACCAGGACAAATGTTACACTAAAAATCAAGTGTTTCAAAAAAATCTCAGCAGTCCAGGTATTCCTGAACTGGAACTAGAATGGATTATGGAATAATTTTTGCGTTACAAACGCGTAAATCTCGATGGCGAAGTGGTTAACGCAAGCCTGAGGCAGGTCGATTTTTTTTCAGTGTATTTTTCTAGTAGAATAGATTGTTTTTTAAAATTATATTACATACATTCTACTTTTAGTATTTGTCATGAGCTCTTAAACTTTTTTACAAGCTGTAAAAAGTATATTTAGAGCCGAAATAGGATGATTGTACCTTGCATTAGAAACATTTTTTACTAATTTCTAAATTGCGAAATAAAAATCTACTTTAAAACATATTTACTCAACTATAAAGTTTGTACAACTAATTACTTTTCGTGATATCGAAGTTGAATGCACAGTATAATAATTATTTAGCAATTATTTTACACTGAGTTTGCCACCCCTTTTTCTCACACTTTGAACGACGATTCAAAGATATATTTCTGTAGCGTGACTACCAAGGCCAAGGTCCTTATTTCTAAACCTTTTTTTGGTTACATATAATAGATCACCTGCAAAAATTAATGAAGTGTCATGTCTATTGCGTCAGTAACACATCAGCAGGTAACTTCATCAAGCAGGCCGTTTGCCAACCACCTAGCATAAAAAATTAAATGATGATTAGAAAACCAATGAATTCACATTCAAGGAAGTTAAAACTTAAATAAAGTCGATGTTCAGCCTTGTCCTATTACAGTTCGATCACGCCATGTTACTGTTTAGCTCTGTCCGAACTATGGGTTGCATCCATTCAGTTCTTTACTGTAATGCTGACCTGATCCATTGATGTTCGATCTTTCCTTACTCGTTCTTGGTGACATAAAAACGATATAAATAACAAAAAAAGATCATATTAATATTCCATTTCCTTAATAACCAACCGGAAAACGATAATTGGTGAAAAATCTCCAACATCTCGATACGGAACATAAACTAGATCAAATCGCGATACAAATGAAGCTATTGGTTATTAATTTACTGTAATTGTATACCTATAATGTTTAAGCACAGTAACCTATCTGTCTGTTCATCCTGCATAATTTTTTGAGTCCCAATTAATTATTAACAATTAAGTATTTTAATTTTTTTATTACTTAGGTGCTTACATCTTTTTTGGTCGCTGTTGTATGAAAATAAAAATTAATATTTTTGAATCATACAGTAATCTCAATAAAATAAATCACAAGTATTATCTAAAGTAATTAGTTTAATTTAATTACATGCTTATTTAAATTCATATTTGTACTGTGATGGTTAATAATTAATGAAGTGTGTTGTTACTATAATATCAAATTATAGGAATGTATAGAAAATGCAATTATAAATAAATCATTGATTTTAATGATACTCTTACTTCAAACATAGAACATTGCACAATATAATGTTCTGTAGACAATCATATATGTATAAGAGTCTTTCAACACAACCCACTGTATCTTAATAAAGTCAAAATATTATCACGTCTCCTCGAGAAGATTGTTTCTAAATTTGCATCGAGCTTTCATCGCGCATTGTTTGTTTTTTCTTCTAATAACATGCCCCCGACAAATGAAACTATTAATCACAAGAGCCGCGCTGGCCACGAATCCATTTTCTTAATAAATCGACACACATAAAAAATCAGGAATGTCGGTTCGTTTGTTTTATGGGTATTTTTATATAGTTACATGACGAAAATTTTGGACATCGTCATTACTCGTATAATTATCTTTGAAGCACTATTTTTCAACCAAGGATGTTTCTGTAGATACATAAAATATAGTCATGGTTCACACCCGTTCGTAAGATAAAAATACTGTATATTTAAAACTATATCTGTCAAAAATATCATGCAAGTGCACGTAACCATTGCTTAAGAAACAAGTTGCGTCAAAAATATATTTAACTCACTTTCTAAAACTTTTCGATTTATCTTAAAATTTAGATAGGTAACTTACATTAAAATTTCTACAACTGAAATAAAATTAAGTATTTTAAATTTTATTTGTCACTATTTAAGGTTTAAATTAGAAAATAAATCTAATAACGCAACTCTATCTAACAAATTAAACTTCTGTAAAATAGGCGTTGTAAATTAAATCAAAGCGATTAAAACAAAAAAACAGTTCTTCCTTATAACAGTCCTTGAGAAACCTGGTATCCACAAAAAATAACTATGATAATTAGCCTCACAATTAACTCTCAAAAAATTAAGTAATAAAAACACAAGCAAAGTCGAGAGTCATGATAGTAAGGTATTCTAAATCATAGTTTATTAATATTCATAGCGGGCCATTTGTTAATACACACACGGCTGACAGCTCAATTTCACATCTAACGTAACTAGTATTAGCTGTTAATAGTAATTTACAACTAAAATAATGCCTAGGGTTTTCTTGATATTGTTGGACGGAAATGATGTTTTAATATTTAAAACATCGGCCTGTTTGATATACCCACTCACTCTTGCATGGTAGAGAGTAATGTTTGGCGCACTTTCATGACTCCGGTAAGATTTTTATTTCAATAATTCAAATTTCAATATTTCAAATTCATGTTGGCATTCAATTCAACGTTTAATTTTTCAAAGAATTTGTGGTGTGTATTACGTTAAGACTTTTAACAAAACGAGCGCTAATTTTTATCACCACAGTCAGTTACCACAAGAAGAAACAACTGCTTAAGGCTTCTTCAAATAGCAAGCGTGGCAAAACTTGGTGCCATTATTAATAAGGTGACTCTCAACACACCGCGCCAAGCCAAACCTCCCATAAAATTGCATATAATACACAATACAAACTCTAACGTAAAAACGTCGCACCACGCCACACTCGCTGTTTGGCAAAGCCTTTAACGTGCCTTCCGAGGCGTGCAAAAGTTCAAGATGACTTTTCCATATTTGAAAAATGAAAACCCGATCGTTCTCGAAATTGAAACTTGACTGGATAGAGAGCTTTAGAAAAAGAACAAAGTTGCCTTAGTAGTATGTAGAAATAGCGGTTGTAGGTAACCTTTAGAAACTGTAATTGTTTATACATACATGCAAATACATATGATCATTCTCGCAATCCCATGAGGGGTTGAGCCACAGATTTAATAATACAAGGAGATAGGCCAAGCCGGCGTTTAACTTGTGACAAGTGTATACATTTCCGCCACTTCGCCTTCCGATAAAGTCAAGTGAATACGTAACTCAGCGATTCGACCGATCTCCTTTGCGGCTTTGCTTAACTTTTATCGCTTCGCAGTCTTTAAGACGTGCGCAATGAATAGGATATTACGGCGTGCTCAACTAGAACCATGTTATGTAGTACGGCCGCTGATCGCGACACTCGGTCTTCCTATGAACTCGGCGATTCGACCGATCTCCTTAGATTGATATATCTGTGGGTTGAGCAGAGCCTTAGGTAACATTTTATTACACAAAGTCATATTTGGCAATGCCTCCATATAGCGTCAGGTTATCGGCCTATCCCTTACATAATAGGGGAAACATACCCAAAAAGTAATAACAATCCCTTAATGAACAATCAAACACAAAATCCCACAACCAAGACAGATGTTACACTCAAAATCATCTCCGCAATCAGGGTGTTGTTTAAAAAAAATGTTAACAATAATAAAACATTAAAATATCCAGTGCAAATGTTAGTTCGCAATTTCAAAGCCCGTTGTCTGCACACAGGTAATTAAAAAAGGCTATTGGGTGCAAATATATTAGGAATGCCGACCACGTACGTGTAGTCTACTCTTGATTGATGGGCAACCTGAAAAAGATCGCAGGGAGCTAATAGATGAAGTCTGCGCACACTGTCTGCTTGTGGAGATGTTTGGCCAACACGCCAACTATATGGATACAGAATGGTCCAAGCATGGGCGTAGCTACCGCCGTATTAATGATACGGGGCCCCCGGACTGCAGAGGCCCCTAACATGTGTAAGCAAAAATTATTAACATTTTATCCATAGTGTCACTTATTCTCGTGTTTCCTGGGAAAAAAACTTGTAAAAAATCAGACTTGTCACTATTGTCTATAGAGGCAGAAATTTTAGAAAAACTGAAATCGTCTTCAGCTATAGATGATTTAATAAATTAATTCGGCGAACAAAAGGCAAGATAATCGTGTACCGGGTGGAATTTTGTAATGCCACCTGAAGGGAAAGTATTCTTAATACTGTAGACAGAAAATTTTACTCAAAGGAAACATTCCTTTATTTTTGAAAAGAAAGAAAAAAGCATTCAAAATTTTTCGAAAATTCGCTTGCCACAACCGGGAATCGAGCCAACTAATATCTGTAAAAATTACACATGTACTTTTATTGCATCGATCGTTAGGGTCAATCATTAAGACGAAATCTCTGTATAAAACTTGATAAATTAAATGAAAGGAAAGCCATGAAACCCTTAATTATTTTATTTATTTACATAAAATGGTAAACTAACTAATTAAAATAACTAACTAAAAAAAATTGCTCGAAATGGGCTCCATTCTCTTAAATACACAAATTTATTATATAACTTTTATAACTTTTTTATTAACATATATTTAAAACTAAATGCAACTGACAGAAACGCAATGGAAATTGACCTTCCTGATCCTCGACATCCGCTCCTACTCCTTACAAACTGCAAGTTGCGACGACGATCAATCCTTATTTGGATAGCTTGCGCTCATTGAATGAGTGGCAAATGAATGTACAATTGTGAGATAACGTTATACGCTACTAGGTAATAATTACCAGACGGAAATAGATTAAGAAATGATTAAAAAATTTCGACCTAAATTCACATCCGAGCAGATTATAACTTTTTCTTTTTTCTTTTCTTTCTCCAAAATTTCCAAGTAACTTTGATTTGTTACTAACTGGCCAATTACACTTTGACATTGCAATCTCTTTATGCAGCTGCAATACCCTTAGGCAATACCTCAATACCGAAATGAAGTTCGCCCCACTGCTGGGATATAAGGCCTCTCCTTGCTATCAAAGGAGTTTAGGCAGTAGTCCACCACGCTTGCCCAATGCGGATTGGCGGACGGAGTATAAGGTGATCAATACCCCTTTGCTGATTCATTAGTCGCCTTCTACGACACCCAATGGAGGATATGGGGTGATGGTATTCTACTCTGCCGGCATCACGCGGCCAATAATACAGTATAGAGTATATATAGTAGGTATAGTTAGTTTATCGTGACTGAATGATACGATAAAATAACTACACCTAGCCTACATTACAATAATTATACGAAAATACCGAATAGTACCAGTCTCTTATTTTACTCATAAAATCCACTATACCACATAAACTCAACTAGTGATTAATATTAAATTCTAAGTAATTTTTCAAAAGTATGTCACCTACCTTTGTATCTTAATACAAACTTATAATTTATGAGCAGACCATTTTCTCTTTCCAAATACTTCTTTGTAAAATAATTATTATTTACAGAAACATTATAAATAATTCTGATTTCAACGGAACTCGTCAGGTTCTCAAAAATGATCGTAAAAGTAGCTTTAAGACAAACGTCTTATTATAGGTCAGGTTATTCTACCTGTGGCGGAAAAAATAACCATTAATAATATATGTATAAGCATCAGTTTTGTAGGTACAGGTAGATCTTTTCGCCCCACAGAACAGTGTTCTGTATTTCGCCCCACGTCCGCATCTTCAGTACGTGACAAACGAACTCTCAAATTTACAGTATAGTATCAATTTCAATTAAAAAAACGGAATTTATAATAAGAAATGTCACCTTTTTCCGTACTTCCTGGAAACCATGACAAAGCTATCACAAGATAGTCCAGCAAAATCCGTTATTACTACCATTGTGAAATTTTAGTTATGAATATTTTTTATTGGATCTACAATTACCGAAGTCGGATAATCTGTCATGCTCGAGCTTCTTAATAGATTTTTTTCGCATCCAAATCAAGATGAGATTTCATTTCCATTTCTTTCTACTTTGCTTTGAATGTCAATTGAAGTTATAAAAAACCATTTCATAGCGCGATGAGAGGCCTGATGTTTCCTTCACAATCTAAACCAATTTCTTACTGGTTCGTTTTTAATTGCTTTTTTGGGCACAACAATTGGGCAGCTCGGCGTGGCAGCGGGTGGGCACCGGCTCCTTTGGCTCACATAATTACAATTATTCCATTAACTTGTACTGCAATTATATCGTGAAATTCCAAGGCAACCTTCGTTTGTTTTCGCCTAACTTGAAAGAGGTTTTCGGAGTAAACGCTTACAATTTATTTGTTTTTAAAATAATTTCCCGTTTCCTTACATTCGTGCCGTAATAATTTTCCATTACACTGACAGGTTTATTTGAAAGCTTTATAATTAACATGCCTTTCTCTGATAAATTTGTGCCTTATTATAAAAGTTGTATTTCGACGCATCACTTAAAACTATATCTCAACACTCGAGTAGGTAATTTATAGCTTGCCTATCTTTGTTTTATTTATGTTGGGATGTATTCGAATTGAATGCAAAACGGAGAAATACAAAAACTAACCCACAAGGAGATCAAAATTTTAATCTATTTTCTAATCAAATTCGAATCAGTGCAATCTCGACTTTAATTCATTAGCGTAGACGATGTTATAAAAACAAGACCATTCTTAAGATAATGACCTGTGCTAAAAACATGTCCGCGAAAAAGTTTAATTAAATATAATTTCAAAAACAAGGTAATAAGAAACTTTCTTGTGATCTTTACCTAGATCTCTCTAGAGATTAAAACATTAGTAAGATGTATTGTTCTAAAAAAAACACGGGCGATATTAATGTTGGCAATATCTTACTGAATGGGACTTGTTTATTTTGTCAACTTCTTACGAGACTTTTTTGGTAATATTTATATTCTTTGAGATATCTATACTTATTTGTAACACGTGAAAGGTGTCTGGGAAACAGAAAATTTACGCTTTGAGAAATTATTTTTTAATGAACCGACAGGCTCCAAAAGCTTTGAAGGTCAATCTCAATTAGAGGTTTTGTAAACAGGCATCGAAAAGCAAATGTCACCTTAAGTGAAAAGCAATAAAAGTCAAAATTACCTACTTAAAATTTTACTTCTAAGTTTTAACGTGCAAGCAAATTGAAAGATGGAAAAAACGTTAAAGAGCACAAAAACAAAGAGAAATTCGTAACGATTGCCAAACACCATATGACGTCCCTGAATATCGCCGCCCACCCTTAACAAGATTTATAGTCCGTGTTTTGAAAATTATCCACTTACATCGCTAGGTAGTTAACAAACCAAATGCATAATCCAAAATAAGGCAGAGATGTATGGCATTAAAAAAAAATGTGATCGTTCCTGGCTACACGCACCATACGGAGAGAATCCGCAAAATATAATTGTGTATTTTTTCACTCCCCGCTGTGCGGCCAGAAGTTGTCAACATTTTCGGCTGATTAGTTGAAAACAGTTTTGTATTGATCTGTAATTAGGTAATTATGTATATTCTTGGATTCAATAAAAACCACTTAAAACTTCATTTAAATAAAAGAAATCTAATTAATACATACATATTATTATTTTACAATACACTTATGTATGAAATAATGCGGTACGTTTCACAACTTCCAAGTAAGTTCCCATTAGCGTTCACTTGACAGGTAGTCCATTACACTGTTAAATTTTAATGTCAAGTAGCACCTAATCGGAACATACATACATTTTTTTTATTTTAGCTGTAAATTACAAAAAAAATTGCAAATGAAAAAAATACAGCGTTGTGTGTTTTACTTCGTGTTGAGATTTATTTATTAGAAAACCAACAGCGTATACAAAGTATTTTACATAACAATAATTGATATAGGTATGGCCAATAACAGGTTTTCCTATGTATAAATTGTATTCCATACATTAGGTTATGTCGCTAAGATAAAGCACCTAGACCACGAACAAACAAGCAGCTCAATGTAGCAATCAATAAAAAAGCAAAAAACTAATAAAAAATAACATATATACATATACCTATATACACAATATATATTCATGTAATAAAGATTAAGATTAAGATAGTATATAGCTCACATTTAGGGTTAGTTGAAAGAAGTCTTTTTTAAATTCTTATCTGATCTAATCAAAAAAATATTAACGTTATATTTTGTTAATTACAATTAAGAGTGATGCCGGCAGAGTAGAATAGCATCACCCCATATCCTCTAATGGGTGTCCTAGAAGGTGACTAATGGATCAGCAAAGGGGTATTGATCACCTTATACTCCGTCCACCAATCCGCATTGGGCAAGCGTGGTGGACTACTGCCTAAACCTCCTTCGATGACAAAGAGAGACTTTGTGCCCCACCAGATCGAATTATAAAGGCTGTGGTGAATTATATTTAGAGTTCACGTAGACTGCACTTTAACAAAAATTTTAAACTTTATAATAGATACTTCATGTTTAGAACCCCTGCATGCCGCCTTTGAAATCACACAAAAACAATGTTTGCGGTGAGCATCAATTTTTTCACAAAAACCATAATCCCGGAATCGGTACTCCAAAGCAGGTAGCAATCGAACTTTAAAAACTTTGTTTGTATTTCCGAAAAAAAAACCATACACAATAGATAATATGTTATATTTTACCTGACACTGATTGTTAAATGTTACAAGAAATATGACGACATATGCATGTTGCTTCGGTACTTATTTACATTGGGTTCCGTACGATATTATTAAAATATATTAAAAAAGTATCAACTATTTATTCATGACTATAAAAGTAATTTTGTGAAATCCATTTGCTATATTTTTTAAATAAAATATTATCGATAAATTTGATTATAGATTGAACTTCTTCAAAAAGTTATACCCGGACTACTAAGACTATTTTGAGTGTAACATCTGCTGATCTTTGTTTTCTGAAAGATTTTAACTTTTTGAGTTCGGTGCCCCTTTTATATAGACGACAGACTGGCAACCTGTTAATATTTGACACTACTTGGCCCATACTGCCAGACTTGGTTTTTTGGGTAATGAAATGTTACCTAAGGCTCAACCCACAGAATAAATAAAAGAGATTAGAAGTCGTAAGTGGGCGGGGCGCGCGCGCCGCTGGTTATGAGTAAACACTCATATTCGATCCTTTTCGAAGAGGAAAAATATTAAAAAATAAATCTAAAACACCGTCTTGTGCTATTTTAACTGGCAGGAAGCAAAGTAAGACTCATAATCTTACTAATGTAGACATTCCTTTTTACCGGTAAGTACAAATATACTGTTAAATTGAAAAAATATTATGTCACCTGTGGCGACACTGGCTCTGGTATTAACATCGCTTGATACGACTTTTATCTGTTCTGTGGCTCAACCCCTTTTGGAACTATGTGCGTGATCATACGAGTAATTGTACTCTAGCGTCTTTTGCATTCACTAGGAATTTTTAATTTTATAATAATAAAAATCATGAATGAAATAAATGAGTCATGGTTGTTTATATATTTATTTAAGTTTAGTCAAAAAAAAAATTAGATTAGTATATTTGTCCATTATCTAGTATCCATAACACAAGTTCTTAAAGATACTTAATTTGGGCTAGATAATCGGTGTGGGCGTAGAAATATATTATTATTAATCTAATTGTATGTACAATTACAATAAACTTAACACCGCGCGCTTTCGCTGTCAGCTAAAATACTCGTAATAAAAAAATCTTCGCACGGTGTTCGTGATTCCACCGAGCTCCCGAAGAACCCCAAAGCGCATTCTTTGTAGTAAATTCGTTGAGTGAATATTTATTATTAGTTGTTTAGTCGACTCCTCAGAAATACGATTACAGTTTGTGGATGAGGCGTTTTTATTTAGTCTCTGGTGCGGAAGGGCTGTTTCTACGTCGTTTGGCTCCTACAATTGGGATTTGGCGAAATTAGACACATTAACAGGGAACATGCGGCTTGAGCCACGCAACTGACGTCTTCAACACTAATTATGTCTGTTCGGATTTTTTTGAGTACGTGCTTTGAACTTGGGCAAATGAGGGTTTTAGGGCAATTTTACAAATATACAATACATAATATTATGCTCATAGGATCATGATGAGGTCGATGGCGCCGCGGTTGTACTTACCTAGTAATGATCACGAAAGCTAGGTACCAAGTGCGCGGTCAGTCGTCGGATGGGTGACCGAAAATTTTTCAACTCGACTTTCCTCCGTGTTTTGGAAGGTACACGCTGCTATCTTTTAACGGCTGCTGTCGAAAGATAGCCAGATAGACAAGGAGGGTTAAGTTCGTCGCACACTTATCAGTTTGGAAAGGCAACGCCTCTTTTTTTAACATACTTCAAAAAGGATGAGGTTCTCAACTCGACTGTGTTTTTTATGTTTTATTCCTCATAACTCTTTACTGGGTGTACTGATTTAGAAGATTCTTTCAACGTTTGGAAGCTGGTGCTCGTCATGTGGTCCCGTTCAAATTTCATCGACATCTGACCATTAGTTTTTGAGTTATCTCTAATAATGTCTATTTAATTGACATCAATGATATTGTAACAGTTCTATTACTTATTGTCTAAAAGATCTCGAGATAGTTACCTGAAAATTTCTCTACTTATACTTATAACATTAAAAAACAAAAATTATTTTTATATAAAAAAGCCCTCAAAACTAAGAACGGAGAAATAAAAATTTTACATTAATCTAAATTTTTATTTGCGATTCATTTTGTACTTGTATTTGGGACCAACCTCAAAGAAAACCATTTAGATTGTTGTAAACAAAATTTAGAAAGTTTTTTTATTTTCATACAAAACAACAATTACATAGGTAAGGACCTAGTTACTAAAGAAAGCCATCATGTTACGTTCTCCTAATATTCTATAAAAATAAATAACGCTAGTCCTGTCCACATTATTCCAAAGACGGACTCATTAGGCGACTCCGGTCAGACAGGATTACATAAATGTTAATAATGAGCTACTATTATACACCGCTCCCATATCCCCTATTGTGTCGCCGCCATTTTGTAACATTTCGCGCATGTGTCACTTACTTCCGGATTTCCTTCGAGAATTTTCCGCGT
Organism: Elophila nymphaeata; assembly: GCA_955850985.1. Taxonomy (NCBI): domain Eukaryota; kingdom Metazoa; phylum Arthropoda; class Insecta; order Lepidoptera; family Crambidae; genus Elophila; species Elophila nymphaeata. Next base: position 16,973,017 of record OY039079.1, read on the forward strand.
GTAATAAAAATGCAAAACGTCAAAAATTTTGTAATAAAACTATAAATAAGAGTTTTTGTCACTAAAATCGTAATAAAATAAGCTAACAGAATATAATATATTAATTATAGTTATATTTTTAAATAATAAAAGTAATAATCATCATTTTCACCATCGGAAAATAGTGGAGGGGGGGATCGACCTCCAGGAGGTCGGCCGACACACAGGCGTTTTTGACAGCGACCTCCAGGAGGTCGCGCGACACACAAGGGGATATAATTACAAACTTTTCTACCATTTCCGTTCAAATAAACCCGCATTCCGTGACATTGCACTATGTTGTATTCCGTTATTGTAATGGTTACTCGAACGCTATTATTGTGTTAAGTTTAATGAATGTACATAATTCTGGTGAACAAATATACACAGAGATTCATGTATCATCGTTAGCTTTTATGTTTTCAAATAGGAATTAATTTTCCGTCTATACCTACTTGTATCTCGATGTCTGTATTTGTTCGGCACGAACTATCTTCTATTAAACTAATAAACGAATAACCAAAAAACTTCCTTAAAAAACACACAGGACACACGCAAAGTTGCAGATGTAGGAAAAAACTGTTCTTCCCGTGAACTCTGTCGCGTGCACGAGTAGCAAACACGCAAAATCATAAAGATTTAAAAGGATGGAAAAACAAAACAACGTAGTTTAGGAAAATGTGTTAAAATAGGCTATGAACAGTAAAAAGCTTCGGTGGAGTATTGCGTAAGAACGTCGTCTCCTACCCGGGAGGCACTGATCCCCGCCACGTACCAATGTGTTTTCAAATTTTGAATTCATATGTACGTTTAATCGACGCTTTTACGGTGAAGGAAAACATCGTGAAGAAACCTGCACACACCTATGAAGAAATTCTTAGGTTGTGTGTGAAGTCGACCAACCCGCACTAGGCCAGCGTGGTTGACTAAGGCCTAATCGCCCCTAATGTGGGGTAGGCTCGAGCCCCTCGGTGGGGACATTATATGAGCGGTTGATGATGATGATGATTAACAGTAAACCACGAAAGTTTGTAAGCGCATTTTTTGCAAAATAAATATCCTTAAAAAAATAAAAATGCTGCCTACAGCACTATTCCAAGCGGCCGAAGACGCTGTTAAAAGCTAGTACCTAGTAAAAGTGTCAACATAAATCATTGAGCGTGTCTGAAGTCTGATCAAGTCGAAAACTTAAGAAAGATCAGGTCAAGAGTCCTCGAAAAAAAAACCACGTATGAGGAGAGAACTGTGATGAGAATAGATGAAGCAAGTGGAAATTAGTGATCTCTGCCTAGCCCTATGGTTATATAGTCTTTGCGTATGGGAGAGAGAAGTAACTTTGTGTATGTATGTATCTGAAGTGAAAACACTATGAATCCCCTATGATCTACCTCCTAAATTGTATGATTTCCAATTTAAAAGCTTTTGATTTAAAATGATTGTCAAAAGATTTTAAACAATTTACATTTTACATCTTGTCAAAATAAAATTTAACTATCAAATTTGAAACAAAACAAGCTCTTAAGAAGTCGTTTTAACCTTTTAGACTACAAATCTTACAACTGACAAAGTAACGAATAAATAATGTAGCTTATCAAGCGCCATTATAATGACTTATTAATGCGATTTGAAACCGGCTGCGTAAATAGTAATAATACTCCTCCGATACAATTATTATATTTTTTTAACAATTCCGACCAAATTAGATGCGCGCGGCCGTGACGCGACTTTCGGTACCTTCCTGACATAGTGCAGTGAGAGCTGCTAATAAAAGTCACAGAATATGAAAATTATTATTTTGACATTGCATTAGCTTAAGAGATCTCATTGTAGAAATAAGTTCGCTCTTGCATACCTTCTTGTTAACATAAGTCGGTTGATTTTTATCTGTGTTGCAATAAAGAGTTTATATAATTATACTTATACTTATATAACAGCTCTTGACTTTAACTTACCTGATGGTAAATGATGGTGGAAGCAAATTTCACCCGATACTAATGCTGAATAACAATACAGTGCTGTTAACACGACTGCTAAATTTTTATGCAAAAATTATCATATTGATACTTACAACAAATCTCATCATTCTCCATACTGTAAGATCAATACAGTATGGTTGATATTTTCATTTAGCTAGGTAGGTTCGCCTTACAGTCTTGAGAACCCTCTTCGTCTTCTTAAAACCTTGTTACACTTTGAAGACTATCTGCGGCCAACAGCAAGAGCTTATTTATTTATTTAGTACTGCCACTTGATACCTACAACCTACATATTCATCATCATCATCATTTCATGCGAGAGACACCCACTGTTGGACATAGACCTCACCCAAGGATCTCCAACCCGAACGGTCCTGCGCTGCCCGCATCCAACGGCTTCCCGCGACCTTCACCAGATCGTCGGTTCACCTTGTGGGAGGCCTAACAACGCTGGGTCTCCCGGTACGCGGTCGCCACTCGAGGCCCATTCTGTCCCAACGGCTGTCAGTACTCCTCGTAATGTGCCCTGCCCACTGCCACTTAAGGTTCGCAATAATAATAAAAAAATATAAATTAACGATTATTATTCATTATTAACGTACCTTTATGTATTGAAAAACAACAGTTCTTATAAAAATCACATTAATGACGTAGATTGCACTTAATATAAAATGCAACAAAAAATATATGAAGAAAGAAATATTCCTTTAACTAATTCACATACTAATTAATATTAAATTATAGTTTAAAAAAAATCGATGCCTTGTTCAATAGATTGATAAGTGTACCTGCTTCTGCTGTTCCTCAACTATGTTACAATCCGTTATTCGTGTAATTACCAAAATAAGATGTTTGTTACTTCTTATAATGCCGGATTTAAATTAATCAAGAAATATAATAACTCTATTGCTGTTTTAAACATAGGCAAGGCAACAGTGGCGTAGCGTGGTCTAATATGAACGTGGGCGGAGGCGCATCAGCGAGGCCCTTTCTTTTCAGTACCTATTAGTGACCCTACCATTTTTTGTGATGACGAAAATGAAATATAATTTAACAGAAAACATGAGTCATAATAAAAAAAGAGTTTATTACTAACATAAATGATCTAATCTTTACAAAAAGAATGCCTTTCGGCTCTTTGCTTTGCTAAAGTTTTGAAGTAAAGATTTGTAGTCGATTTATGACGCTAAATTAAAAAACTATAAAAATATTCAAACAAATGATACAGTTATTATTATTAACTTATTGTGTATTTAAATTATACACTTAGTGATAACGATAAGTGTCCACGACCAATGTAATCAGTCACACACAATTTCACAAGACAAAATGCACACACTTTAAGTAGGTAAGTAACTAGCTAGTTAGTAACTACGTCTGCCGGGTCGTATTGGACGAACGAAAGTTAGACAGAAACAAAGATTGGGGAATACCCGGTGCATCGCTATAATGCTGCGGCCGCACACATCGCGATGTCGCGAATATTCCCGTTATCGCGATGTGTCTAGCCAAGTATTCGCGAATACTTCGGCACTTGGTGCGAAGTCGCAAGGACATCGCCCCGTTGTCGGTACACTGGCGCACATCAAAGCGTTTTTATCGCGATGTCCTTCGCTTGCGTGGCCAAACTTCGTGGTCTTCAGTCGGCGCACAGACATCGTGCACATCGCACGTATTGGTTTAAATTAGTTTTCTACAATGGATTGGAATAACGACAGGATTTTAGAACTTATTAGCAATTAGGAGTGTGCGTCAATATTGTTTGGCCTTGCTTTTTTCTTAAACAATAATACCTGACAATAAAAAATAATTGCCCTAAAATATAGGCCGACCGCGGCGTTCATTTTGTTTTTTGCGTAACATCGCGATCACATCGCGACAGACTTTACAGCGCGCAATGTGTGGCCATGCACATTCGCGGTAGGCCGAAGGCGAAGATTATCGGACGAATGTTATCGCGATGTGTGCGGCCGTAGTATAAGTCAAACAAAATCGGATGAGAACGCAAAGATCGATACCGAAAATGTTCGATTCCGTCATATCGATATTAATAATTTTGTTATTATGCAGGATGAAATTATGAACATTAAAATATAAACTAATTTACATCAAAATCAGATTTTTAGTAACACTTGCACATAAAGGGGCCTCGCTCGCGCGAGGCCCCTTTATGTGCGAGGCCGCGGGCGAGGGGCCGCTTCGCCCACGCCTAGCTACGCCACTGCAAGGCAAGCTCAACGGAAGGAATGGGCGGGATAATCGTATGGTGATTGCCCTCATATTTAAATTAAGCTTCTATGAAAATAAACACTTCTAGGTCAGTAATCTGAGATTAAGAAAAAAAACGAATATTATCACGTTGTAATATTCATATTGTTAAATCTTCATACCATGTTTTTCAAAAACAGAAAATGTTAATATAGTTTACAAAAATTTTCAATAGAAAGAGAAGAAATAAAAAAGACATATACTGACCAACACAGAACATCACAATAAAGAAAAAAATATAATCTTACCTACAACACAATTCACATACAAAAAATTATAAGGCTTTCTTGTCAATTCTAAAATATCTAATGAAGTTGGTGGAAATATGATTTTAGTTATAATAATTGAATCATTTGAAAATATACTAGCACTAACTCTAATTATATAACTAATATGCACAGTCGCTCGAAAAAAAGCGTCAGTGGCGTAGTGCGTAAGAGCGTCGTCTCCCACTCGGGAGGCACTGGTTCGATTTTAATCGACGCTTTTACGGTGAAGAAAAACATCGTAAGGAAACCCATGAAGAAATTATTAGATTGTGTGTGAAGTCGACGAACCCGCACCTGGCCAGCATGGTTGACTAAGGCCTAATAGCCCCTAATGTGGGGTAGGCTCGAGCACCTCGGTGGGGACATTATATGAGCTGTTGATGATGATGATGCACAGTCGCTAGTGGAAAGTCGTTTAATTGACGTGCATTTAAGAACATAGTAGACGTTTTAGATTTTTATAATTGATATGATTTAGATGTTTTCAAATTAAACTGGATTATTGGACGCGCTAATTAACTTGTGTCAGCCCATATAAAGTTAAATCAGAAATCACAAAGTTTTCAATAGGTATACTTCAACTGTGTCTCAAGTTTATTTCCTTGCTAATTAAAGTATTTATTAGACATGTGTCCGTGTCCGTGGCATGTCATCAATTGTGCTGAGCCACTCACTGTAGATGAAGTTTACGTAACCGAACAAAGCTCTCCTAAAGGACATATGCTTGACTTAACAAATCCACTAAGCCAGATCAGTGAACCGTCATCCCTTGTAAAGCATTTTCGGATCTTTCACTTTCAAGAACCGCTTTGTGCACGTCCTTATTAACAAGCATTGTTCGACTCCCAACTGATTTTGAAAAATTCTTCCAACGGTCGAATGTTAATAAATACTGTCTTCGCACAACAAGTTTATTAAGGGCCAAAACCCGACGTTTTTGCAATTTATTTTACTTTACGCAACAAAGAGCGCGAAACGTTTTCAGATAATCAAATTTGATTCGGCTAGCATTAATCACTTCAACACATTTGCTCTGCGGCCGTCGCGATTACATACAATTAATGCAGCCGGTCCGCGAAATCGAATGATTAATTGTCGTAAGAAACGCACGTATCAAAATAATTACCAGCCAATTTCGATTTGTATTCAGGAGTATTGTTTAAGGTTGTGTCAGACCCCATTATGATTTATTCTTACGATATCATTTAACACAATGATGCGGGATTATGAAAGGTTATGTTGCGTTATTCGCCTTTAATCCGAACGTAATTCGTGGCGTGAATTTGGCTTATTTCGTAATCGAATAATACGTGGAGACCTTTGCCCTGATAAACGGACACATGCTGTCTGCTTCACTATTGCAATTTAAGTGTTTGAAAACACGCGACCCTGAGGACTTAAGTAAGAACATTGCATCGTAACTGTTTGGTGAAAGAATAAGATAGAAGGAAACGAAGCTGGCGACAAAACAAACCTGCGACCGCAAACATTACGTGTCTATTGACGTCTATCTAGTCGAGGCCTGACCACTGCGACGCAACGATTTTGAACTAGAACCACTGAGAAACACTGATGATAAACCTCAGCCTCTCAATAAACCAGGAGAGTATTTTTTTGTACAATATGGGTGGCAAAATAACATAGGTACTATGTGGTACTATGCGCCTATAGGTAAGCACTCAACTTAGCCTATAAATGCTTATAACACTCTAGTGTTCGCCCGCGAACTTCTCTCGCGTTAACGTCGGTTATCCTTCTTCGATTAATGTAATATCCAAGATAAAAAGATTTTTTCGATTTGAATCAGCGGTTTTTGAAATTAGCGCGTTCAAACAAATAAACTCTTCAGATTTATAATACTTAGTATAGATTATCGTCGTAGTTACAAAGAAAGACGGTGTTGAAAAAACTGAAAGTAACTTGTTACAAAAACGGGAAATCAACGCGAACGAAGTCGCGGGAACAGTTAGTTTAATGACATCAAGCTGACTAAAACTGAATACTATCTGAACACAAGCAAAAAATAAAAGCTTCGTTTTTTTATTTTCAAATAGCTACAAAAAACTACATATTAATAGTAATCTCAATTATTCTTGTAAATATATTATGGAGAATTCTACTTAACTTTTCTTAGAATTAAAACCATCAATTGTCTTAAAAATATAGCGGGGCGTAACTTAATATTAAGTGTGAGTAACAAATTTTCGAGTGACTCATATCATGTGTAATGCTTAGTCTTTCTATGGGAACTAGTACGATTGCTATTATTTGTTAAAACTAAGGTCACACTGAATAGGAAGCTTCTACTAAATTACACTTTTCAGGCAAAAATAAGACTTAATGTAGTAATAATAAACAGTTATTCGTTTGGAATAAACCTACTCGAGAGTTTGGAATGCTTTCACGGTGTTCGGTTAGATTTTTATTGCTATAATTCGAAAATTGTACATTTTAGTTTTTGTGAGGTGCTTAGGATCAATTAGCCGGAATTACTGTAATAAAACTTTTATAATGCTAATAATTTCGAGAATTTTTATAGGTCGTCGGTATTGCTCTTGCCTACATTTTTCGCTAATCATTTACCCCCTTATTCATGAAACAAGTGAATTTATTAGAGATTTACAAATTGTTTGTCTCTGTCACTCTGGCGCGAGACGAATGAGACAAAACACTTTTTAACAAGGTAATAACTAAAATAGGGTTATTGAGTGTTTATGAATAAGGCTGTTAGTGAGCAATGGTATGAAAATATGTTACTTCCACATTATTGCAGTATAGCACAACTAAGATGTATGTGTGAACAGCACCCGTAGTGTAAGTTTTTTCGTGTAAAAAACGTAACTATTGTTGTTGCGTTAAAAGCTCAATTTGTATGGGAAACATGATTAGCGCTTCTTTCCGCTAGGGGCGCTATTCGCGATTCTTATACAAATTGATCTCTAAACGCAACTAAAATAATTACCTTTTTATCCGAAAAAAACTTACAACGGACTGAACAACGAGAAAATATGAAGAATGTGACAGACGACGGCAGTTGAGGCTACTACCAACTGTCAGACTTTGAACTTAACGATTATGGAATATGATTGAAAATCTAAAGAAGAAATTTTAGAGATTTAGGTAGCCTTGGGTCGTCTGTAAATCAAAAAAAGATTGTAAGTAGCTCCAGCGGCAGAAAGATTAAGGTAAACGACTAGCGTGGTACGGGGATATAAAATGTGATAAAAAGAAATAATACATTTCCACTTTCACAACAATCAATCACCTATTTGTAATTAATTATTTTACGTAAATTCAAATTCAGACTGCAATAAATTTAACATTCTACTACTGGTAAAATCGTAAAAACATCCAACTATTCAACTCAATGAATCGAATTAAAAAATGACGAAATAATTTACTAACACCCATCATTACTTCGACAACAATGACGCTCGGCTACTGCTAAAATTATACGAGATCTGTCACTAGTGTTGTTTCATCGCGACTAAAAATATCCGTAAGTAACATTGTAGTTTTTATTTTTTAGATTTAAAACTTATGAAGCTTATTAAGAGTAAAGTTTTTGATTTTGTAAATTTCTAAATACTTCTAATTTGCTTTCAGATTCCCTAGACAAGTGGCAAACGCTATAAAGCGTTTCTGCAAATAACAACTCCAAGTCTTAAATTTGACACGATGGTCGCCATGTTGTTTTGTCAGTTACGTTAGTTTAATATATTAAATTCTATTCGTTAAGCGTTAGATGGAACAGATTGACCATTTATCTAGGCAATTATGCATGTTTTTCATTTTTATTTATATAAAAAGTATCGAGATATTATAAGATGCGAATTCATTCTGTATTTTTACCTCAGGAACGGGCTGAGCCCCAAAAGTTCCCGGAGCGCTTAGTACCGTCACTGCCATTGTGGTGGTCACCACAATGGCAGTGACGGTACTAAGCGCTCCGGCACATGGACAATGTGGTGCATATACGACAACAGAAGTAGATTAACCCTAATACAATGTTATAACAACGCCGGCGTTTGTGTAGTAGGTAATAGTTGTCACCATCATGTATGTTTAATTAATATGACAAGGTACTCAATTGTTAATCTACTTCTGATACTGCCTATACAACAGCCATGACTGACTTGGGTTCGTGTGATAAAAATACCTTATCTCAAAATGAATTTCGTAAAATCAAAATGAATACTTAACAATCATGTCGGTATCGATGTTATGGGCGCATCACTAGTTGATCCATGCAGCCACCAGTAAGGCAAGCAAAAACATCATAGTGTGCGAATGTTGGCGGTCTTCATTTGCATACACAGAACATAAATTCTCGTTTGTAAGACACTGGCACTTTTATTGTGAACTCCTCGTGGCTTGATAAAAAAAGTTTTTTGTCCATAACGAGATAGACCGTAACCTTTGCTCGTATACAAATAATAATCGAGTCGAGTAGTAAAGTAATCGTTTTTATCGAATTCACTCGATGTGGGTTCGCGAATAGCTTAGTGTCGGCTATTGGAGTTTTTTGTGATAGAGTTGCGTTCTTTTCAAATTGTCGGATTCCATTGATTGTTCCGCTTCGTTTTATTGGCTGTCGGAGTTGATTGGCATGTTCATTTTGTATCAATTAGAGGGAAGTTTCTATGAGTTTTAGTTGAATCAATTAAACTTTCTTTGTTAATACTTAATATGTATTAATGGTTGTGATTTTTGTGATAATTGGAATAAATGGATGAAAATTGAACTTTGACATTATTATGTGTAATGGTATGGTATTTTCCACTGTATTTATATTGTCTTCTAATATTTATTTAACTTTACATGCTCAACCCTCATAACAGAGGAAAGACAAAAGACATAGGTACATACATTTCGGTGGTAGACCTATATGTAGGGTCGTCTGGGTAGGTACCACCGCCTTTCTTATTTCTGCCGTGAAGCAGTTCGCTGTGTTTCGGATTGAAGGGAAAGGTAGCCAGGGTAATTACTGGGCATGGTGGGCATATCATCTTAGTCCCCAGGATGGCAAACGCACTTGCGGTGTTAAGTGATTTACACTTAATATTACAAGTGTCTATAGGCGGCGGTGATTACTTAACATCAGGTGGGCCGCAAGCTTGTTTGCCATCTCGTAACATAAAAAAAATATACGATCTCGCTCATAATCCAAAAAAGCATTGTGCAGAGCCTTAAGTAAGATTTGGCCAAACATCTGCCAATATGGGCCATGTATTACCTCAAAATAGTGACAATATACGTAAGTATGTAGTTTGACAATTGTATGTCATCACGTCATCATTTATATATTTACTATGCATTCATTTCGTCCCATTAACAAAAATAAACATATGTTATCATGTAATGCGCTTTTTATTTGGAAAAGCAGATCACAAATACTAATTCACTAGAAATAACATCAAAACATGCGCGATCATCTGGCACAGTGACAATATTTTAATTGTTTCTTTGTTTCGCACCTGTCCTGAGTTTTCTGTTTTGAAATTTCAATTAATTAATAGCCATAGAATTCTTCGTCGCTAAAATAAAATAATTGACCTCGTTTCTTATGATTCTTCTCGTCTTATTGGCTCGAAATAGCAACTTTGGAGATCCTAGTCAAATCTGGCTCATTTTACTCATCTATTGATCTGTAATAATGTTTTAAAATTGTAAGCTATGAATTTTATTCCGTGGTTTCTCCTCTGCACAGCATAATAATTATTAAAGTGAAATATTTTTTTCCTCCTGGAACGGTGGTAGGGTTTTTAAATGTTTTTTTTTTCACGCTCACACTAATTATCTAGTCCAAATTAAGTATCATTAAGAACTTGTGTTATGGATACTAGATACCGGACATTTTTAATATACCTAGGTACATAATAATTATAGATAATTTTATAAATAAACTTAAATAAATAAACAACCATGACTCGTGAACAAATGTTCATGTTCATCACACAAACATTTGCTCCTACCTGGACTCGAAGCCGGGCCGCTTGATGTTTGGCAGCGTTACTGACCACTCCACCACGACGGCGTCAAATTAACTTTAAAAGCAAAGCAAAGTCCATTTAAATAAAGAGCTTTTTGATTTTTAACAGTTTTTGTTACCTGAACATTTATTAATACAAAACAGTTTTGATAGTTCCTTCCAAACAGATAATGATGTTGCGAACACAATCAAGTTCACCGCAGAGACGGCGGCCAAGCTACGGAAACTACATAACCGCGACACATCGGCCGCACGCACCGGGGGGCACAACAGTAGGGTATTATTGGGCATTCTGGCACACTTTTTTAGCACTCCATTGATCTCACTATCGTTCGATCAATTTCGTAAAAAAGTGTGCCAGGATGCCCAATAACAGTAGTGAAAATCACGAAGTGGTCTTAAGTTTTGCAGTTTTGCATCACATTGTTCTGTGTAGGTGATTTACTAAAAGGCTGATTTAAAATGCGAAGTGAATTAGACACTCCAATGAAATATTAAATTGAAAGTTATAAATCATCGATCAATGTCGTAAAAAAGTGTGCCAGGATGTCCAATAATAGTAGTGAAAATCATGAAGAAGTTTTAATTTTTGCGAAGTGGCTTGTCGTATTTTATAACATTAGGTATCAACTATAAATCATAATTGTTATATCGAAGGACAACAATATTGTGTGTTTCGATCATCATTAAGTTAGCATACTTGATTTCAGTCTACTGAACACGTTTTCATGGTCTTCAACCTCCGGCTATTAGGCATTTAACTAGGTATAGCAGTGCAATAATGATCACAGAACTTAACAACTTGGGGCTCCCTGGCTTCCAGGACTTTATCCCCGGCTAAGTACCTATCTGTGTCAATATACACTCTAACCTCGATAAATGTGAATCCTCAACCCAAAGGAAAATACTTGTGTGGTTTGACCGAAAGCGGTGTACATTTACATGTTTGATTGCAATTTACTAAACACATTTTCAAGATTTTCTATCCTAAGCTATGGAGGCATTTAACTCGGTATAGCAGTGCAATAATGATCACAGAACTTAACATCTTGAGGCTCCCTGGCTTTCAGGACTTTATCCCCGGCTAAGTACCTTTCTGTGTCAATATACACTCTAACCTCGATAAATGTGAATCCTCAACCCAAAGGAAAATACTTGTGTGGTTTGACCGAAAGCGGTGTACATTAACATGTTTGATTGCAATTTACTAAACACATTTTCAAGATTTTCTATCCTAAGCTATGGAGGCATTTAACTCGGTATAGCAGTGCAATAATGATCACAGAACTTAACATCTTGAGGCTCCCTGGCTTTCAGGACTTTATCCCCGGCTAAGTACCTTTCTGTGTCAATATACACTCTAACCTCGTCAAACTTAAGCCCCCAATGCAGAGGAAAACACTTGTGTGGTTCGATCGCAAACTTCATAAGTCAGCATACCTGATTTCAGTCTACTAAACACGTTTTCAAGGTCTTCAACCTCGGGCTATTGAGGCATTTAACTAGGTATAGCAGTGCAATAATGATCACAGAACTTAACAACTTGGGGCTCCCTGGCTTCCAGGACTTTATCCCCGGCTAAGTATCTATCTGTGTCAATATACACTCTAACCTCGATAAATGTGAATCCTCAACCCAAAGGAAAACACTTGTGTAGTTTGACCGAAAGCGGTATACATTAACATGATTGATTGCAATTTACTAAACACATTTTCAAGATTTTCTATCTCAGGCTATGGAGACATTTAACTCGGTATAGCAGTGCAATAATGATCACAGAACTTAACATCTCGGGGCTCCCTGGCTATCAGGACTTTATCCCGGCTAAGTATCTGTGTCAATATACACTCTAACCTCGTCAAACTTAAGCCCCCAGTGCAGAGGAAAACACTTGTGTGGTTCGATCGCAAACTTCATAAGTTAGCATACCTGATTTCAGTCTACTAAACACGTTTTCAAGGTCTTCAACCTCGGGCTATTGAGGCATTTAACTAGGTATAGCAGTGCAATAATGATCACAGAACTTAACAACTTGGGGCTCCCTGGCTTCCAGGACTTTATCCCCGGCTAAGTATTTATCTGTGTCAATATACACTCTAACCTCGATAAATGTGAATCCTCAACCCAAAGGAAAACACTTGTGTAGTTTGACCGAAAGCGGTATACATTAACATGATTGATTGCAATTTACTAAACACATTTTCAAGATTTTCTATCTCAGGCTATGGAGGCATTTAACTCGGTATAGCAGTGCAATAATGATCACAGAACTTAACATCTTGGGGCTCCCTGGCTATCAGGACTTTATCCCCGGCTAAGTATCTGTGTCAATATACACTCTAACCTCGTCAAACTTAAGCCCCCAATGCAGAGGAAAACACTTGTGTGGTTCGATCGCAAACTTCATAAGTTAGCATACCTGATTTCGGTCTACTAAACACGTTTTCAAGGTCTTCAACCTCGGGCTATTGAGGCATTTAACTAGGTATAGCAGTGCAATAATGATCACAGAACTTAACAACTTGGGGCTCCCTAGCTTCCAGGACTTTATCCCCGGCCAAGTATCTGTGTCAATATACACTCTAACCTTGTCAAACGTGAATCCTCAACCCAAAGGAAAACACTTGTGTGGTTTGACCGAAAGCGGTATACATTAGCATGTTTGATTGCAATTTACTAAACACATTTTCAAGGTTTTCTATCTCAGGCTATGGAGGCATTTAACTAGGTATAGCAGCGCAATAATGATCACAGAACTTAACAACTTGGGGCTTCCTGGCTTCCAGGACTTTATCCCCGGCTAAATAACTGTGTCAAAATACACTCTAACGTCGTCAAACGTGAACCCTCGAGCCAGAGGAAAACACTTGTGTTTTTCGATCACTGTCAAGACATGCTCTGAATTACTGATAAATAATCACGGCTTTTATATATTATTTAGCCAATCAGTTTTCAAAGCATTCCCATGAAAATTCACTTATCAGCAATAACAAATATGAAATGAATTATATTAAATTTAATAAAATTGATCAGGTCTCCGATTACGAGTTCAGTTTAAATAATAAGGCTTCGTACTCACGTTATAATAACTATGATTTAATATGTGAATAAAGATATTGTTATTTAATAGGCTTCCAAGATAAATTGTTATGAAAATAAACTCATAGTTTATGTATAGGTAATCATCCTGATTGTTATGTTATACATACATTGTTAATACCGTAATCTTGGTAATACAGCAAACCTATTTATTGTTTGTAACTTTCAAATACTCTGATCAACAAAGAGTATTGATCACCATATACTCCATCCACCAATCCGCATTGGGCAAGCAGCGTGGCGGACTATGATCTAAAAAACCTCCTTTGTTGACAAGAAGAGACCATGTGTCCCAAGGCTGTTGTGATTATTATGAATCGCTGATAAACGTTTATAAACGAGAAAGTTTGTATGTTTGTTACTCGTTCACGCAAAAACTACTGAATGTATTATAACCTCATAGCTCATACATCAGAATAACATAAAAGCTATAATTATACTAATCCTACGCATACGAAGTCACGGGCTAAAACTAGTATTAAATAATTTTCATTCTTATGAAATAGTCTTTATGTTGCATGTGATGCTTAGAGTCAGCAATTAGACACACGTTCACACGCTCACAGGCATTAGATTAGCACATTCGGTGTCATTTTTAATAATTAATTTAACAAAACAAAATTGATGACATATTGTAATATTATAAGTGCTAATTGGCATCTTTTGTCAGCAAATATAACGGATGCACATAATATAAATGCATACTTCTATTATGGTGAATAAAAATACTCGTTCCATGTCTATTTACATGAACACAAAATTACTTACAGTAGTGTTTTTAATAATACTAATCGGTTTTATATAGAATGGATAATTATAAATAATAAGAAAGGTTGGTCACTCCTGTTCAATTATTGCTAGTTTTGCAGTTTACTTGTAATAAAAAGCGGTAAAATGGTAGTCACCTCACCAGTGCTCCAAGGTGCTTTCTAAGTCACTACTCACCGATAATAGTGCTAACGTAGTACCTACCCACTACTACCTGAAGAACCAGCGAGATTCAAATCTACATCGGAAAAACAAATCGACCCAAACAATGTTCGTAAGTTTTTATCGTCTTTCCACTTTGTTTAAATTTAACTTGCTTCGCTGAATGTTTGTTATAATATGTTGTGTTTGCCAGGAAATTATTTTCCACACATAAAATCTTATCTTAATACAGTATTGGTATTCTTCACATTTCAGGTCTGAAGCCAAGTATACCAAGCGCGCTGCTAAGAACCAGTCAAGCCTTTTCTTTGACACTGACGAAGAAGTCGTAAGGTGACTTTAATTTTCTATTACTTATTAGTTCGCTATTTTACGTCTACGAAATGTAGATGTTAAACTACAATAATTATAAATTATGTTTTCAATTCCTCTAGCTCCAAGAAGAAAAGTAAGACGAAGTCGGTGCCTTCCAAGCAACAGGTGGCATCCTCCTCTTCGACCGAAGCTTCCGAGTGGTTGTTCGACACAGAGTCGGACGAAGAGGTTCCAGTCCGCAACCCAAGTAAAGTCGAGAGCGTCTTGACGCGTCGAGTACCTGGCGGCGTGACTCGTCGCACGGCGCAGCTCAACGGTGGGTTGGTGGCGGAGTTACGACTCTACAGCACGGAAGAGGTACGCGACCTTGCTGGTTTGGAGAAGTGCGACAAGGCAATCGTTTGGTTACGATTGCAGGGTGACTCGGAGTCTGAGGAATTCCTTGCATTGAAGCAATTCGTTAAAATTGCTAAAACAAAATTTACTGAGGAGGGAACATTTTATAATCACAAAAAGAAAATGTAAGTAATTGATTATATTAAGCTGGGTACCTAACTAGTTAATGTTCCTTCCACAGTAAATTATATTTTGGTCAATTAATATTCGTTTTACTTTTTTTCATATACTTAACTTCTTAGTTTACCATTAGTTTATATACGGTGTATTTACCTACATTAGTCACTTCATCGGCTAACACAGTGAAAACAAATTCATTATGTCGAAGACTATATTCTGTTCAGTGTGTAACATATCCATTAAAAATAGGGCTTTCTCTGCTCACTTAAAAAGTATTTTACACAAAGACAATAGTTCGGTTGTTGAAAGTGAAGGCATTGAAAAAGTTCATAGCGCTTTCCGCAGTCGTATAGCGTCATATCGAATTCGATGCGATGGTGTTGCTCGCAATAGCGAGGTACCTGAACAACCGGTTCGTGTGTACACACCCGTTGAATTTTTGTCTCATTTGCGCGGACGAGTAAGTCTGTTACTATCATCACGAATTCAAAGTCATACTAATCTGAAAGTGAATTTCGAGTTGTTTTGTCAATTTTTTTTGCATAAAAATGAGTCAGTTGCCGTTAAATCTTTTGCCACCGAAAACATTATTTTGCACCAAAATTATGACTTTCTTGATTTATTTTCAAATATAACTAGTTTGTTGTGTAAAAAAGTCGAAGAATTTGAAGAAAGAGATAGCGGTTGGGCTTATTTGAAAAGTCTATACCTGGAAGTAAACATAAATAAATACAACCCTATGAGAGCCTCAAGTTATATAGATTTACCTAAGACAATAAAACACAAAAAAGCATGCGTCAATATTCAAAATTTTGACGATTATTGTTTTTTATGGTGTGTCGTGGCTTCACTTTTTCCTGTAAAAAATAATGCGCAGCGAACTTCAGCCTATCCACATTTTGAAAGTGTACTCAATGTTAGAGATATTTCGTTTCCGGTGGGGTTTTCAGATATTAAAATTTTTGAAAAAAATAATCCTCGTATTAGTGTTAACATTTATGGTCTCAAAAATAACAGTCAAGTTGTCGGACCACTATACAAAAGTGAATTTCGAAAAAAACACCACGTTAACATGCTTTTTCTTGAGAATGGAAAACGTACTCATTACTGTCTAATCAAAGATTTATCTAAATTACTTCGCAAACAATTGACTAAACACCATTCTAAAATATATTTGTGCGAAGATTGTATGCTATTTTTTGATGACAATGATAAATTAGAATCTCATCTTTGTAGTGGTGTAGCAACAATTTTACCAAAAAAGGGAAATCTACTACAATTTGAACATTTCGAACGAATGCAAAATATACCTTTTGTTATTTACGCAGATTTCGAATCATTGTTAATACCATCTGAGTCAAACTATGGAGACTGCACATCGTCGTTGCAAAAACATGTGCCTGCTGCATTTGGATACTACATTGTATGTTCCTATGATAGCTCACGCAACAAGTACGTTTCTTATCGCGGTCCCTCCTGTGTAGAAAAGTTCTTAGAACATTTATTAGCGGATGTAGTTATTATTTATAATATTTTACAGTCGCCACTACCAAAGTCTTTAACAGATCAAGACAAAGTTCATTTTACTAACTCATCAAAATGTTTTCTTTGCGATCAAATATTATTTGACGATAAAGTCAGAGATCACTGTCATCTTACAGGACGTTACCGCGGTGCAGCTCATTCATATTGCAATATCAAGTTCCGTTTGCCAAAATTTATTCCTATATTCTTTCATAATTTGGCAGGTTATGATAGTCATCTTTTTATACGACAATTAGGTGAGTTACCAGGTAGAATACAAGTGATAGCAAAGACTAAAGAAAATTATATATCGTTTACTAAACTTTTTCAAATTAATGACAAGGATATCGTACCTGTTCGTTTTGTTGATTCTTTTAAATTTTTGGGGACAAGCTTAGAGAAACTGGTTGCTAGCTTGAATGATAGTGATTTCAAACACCTCCATCGATTTTTCCCATCTCAGAAGCATTTTGACTTGTTACGACGTAAAGGTGTATATCCTTACGATTATATGACTAGTTGGAGTTCGTTTGAAGACCAAGAACTACCACCACACGACTGTTTTTTCAACAAATTATTTAATAGTAATATATCCGAAACAGATTATGAACATGCAAAAAGAGTTTGGAAATCTTTTAAATTATTAAATCTAGGAGAATACACTGATTTATATCTAAAGTCGGACGTACTCTTATTAGCGGATGTCTTCGAAAGTTTTCGAGAAACATGTAAGACAAATTATAAATTAGATCCAGCCTTTTATGTAACAGCCCCTAGCCTAAGTTTTGATGCTATGCTTTTAAAAACAAACGTGAAATTAGAATTAATAAGTAATTTGGAAATATTAAGAATGATTCAAAAAGGTATACGTGGTGGTATATGTTTATGTTCTACAAGATATTCAAAGGCCAATAATAAGTATTTACAAACTTATAATCCAATAGAGAAAGACAATTTCTTAGTTTACATTGATTGTAATAACCTGTATGGTTATGCGATGTGTGCCTCTTTGCCCCATTCAAATTTTAAATTATTGAATAAACAAGAAATTGATAGAATTGACTTTCGAAATGTACCAACTGACGGGGACATTGGATATATACTAGAAGTTGACTTGGAATATCCTGAGTATTTGCATGATGATCATAACGATTTTCCATTCTGTGCTCAAAAATTTACTCCGCCAGGTTCAAAAACTTCAAAATTAATTCCAAATTTATACGAAAAATATTTTTATGTTATCCATTTTGTTCATCTAAAAACATGTTTGAAACATGGGTTATTGTTAAAAAAAATACATAGAGTAATTCAATTCAATCAGAGTCCTTATTTAAAGCAATACATTGACATGAACACAGAGTTACGAAAACAAGCGAGTTCTACCTTTGAACAAGATTTTTTCAAATTACTAAACAATAGTATATTTGGAAAAACCTTGGAGGACACTGAGAAGAGAGTCACTGTAAAATTGGTCAATAAGTGGAGTGATGAGGAAAACAAAACGAAGAAAAGTTTATCAGCTGAGCAACTGATAGCTCGACCAAACTTTCATAGTGCTACTATTTTTACAGAAAATTTTGTAGCAGTTCAAATGAAACCGGAATCAATTATTTTGGACAAACCTATATACATAGGCTTTTCTGTTTTGGAAACATCGAAAAGCCATATGTTTGATTTTCATTACTCGGTAATGAAACCTTTTTATGCTGAAAAGATAAAGCTTTGCTATACAGATACAGACAGTTTTCTTTATTCTATAGAAAGCAAAGATTTTTACAAAGATTTAAAATCACATTTTCTTCAGTATTTTGATACTAGTAATTATCCTGAAAATAACTCTTACGGTATTCCAGATCAGAACAAAAAAGTACCAGGTTTGTTTAAAGATGAACTAGGTGGAAATTTAATTTCAGAGTTTGTAGGTTTAAGGTCGAAATTATATTGTATTAAAACACTGCAAGATGAATTAAAGAAAGCAAAAGGCATACAGAAACAAGTAATAAAAAAAGTTTACTTTAAAGATTACTCTAACATATTAAAAACAAATGCTTTTCTACGAAAGAAGAATATAATTTTTAAGTCCCTTAAACACGATATATTTACACAGGAACAGAACAAAATTGCCCTGTCAGGTAATGACGACAAACGTATCATACTAAAAAATAAAATTTCAACTTTATCATGGGGTCACAGGGATACTTTATCTTAGTATTCATCCATTTATATTTTCTTAGAAGTTATGAATGTTGTTTTCACTGTAAACCTCACAATTTTCACTTGTAAGTTATGAATGTTTTTATTACTGAAAACCCAGTAAGTTGACATTTATCTACGTTTTTCGGATTTCTGGATTAAAATAGACATAGAGTTATAAGTAAATAATGTAATGTGTTAGAAATAAGACCACCTATTGTACTATAGTTTTTGTAGTGTTTGTGTTTCCATATTTCTCAATTTAGGTAATGTTTTGTATTGTAATGTTTTCTACGCAAATGTCAATTTGTAATTTGTATTTAAGATAAGTTTAATAAGATTAGAATGTAATAACGGTACCCAGAATTATTTTAATATTACATAAATATAAACGTTTATACATTAACAACTGCATTTTTATTTTAAATACATCTTCCTAACTGTTCTATAGTTATCATTGAACCTAATAAAATTGTAAACTCACTCATCAAATTGTAATTGTATAAACAGAAATGTGATGCCTAGAACTGTGAGTAATGCAAAAATAGCAAGTCGCGACATGTTATTGATGAGTCCGAAGTCCTAGTAATTTAACTCGTCTTTCTGCTATGTCAGACAAAAAGAAATGTGATGCCTAGAACTGTGAGTAATGCAAAAATAGCAAGTCGCGACATGTTATTGATGAGTCCGAAGTCCTAGTAATTTAACTCGTCTTTCTGCTATGTCAGACAAAAAGAAATGTGATGCCTAGAACTGTGAGTAATGCAAAAATAGCAAGTCGCGACATGTTATTGATGAGTCCGAAGTCCTAGTAATTTAACTCGTCTTTCTGCTATGTCAGACAAAAAGAAATGTGATGCCTAGAACTGTGAGTAATGCAAAAATAGCAAGTCGCGACATGTTATTGATGAGTCCGAAGTCCTAGTAATTTAACTCGTCTTTCTGCTATGTCAGACAAAATTACAGATGTAGGTCAATACAAACGCAAACACACACCTACAGCAAAATATGACTGGTATATATATAATCGCTTATTTGCATCAACAATTAATTCTTGTGAAAACACGAAACTAAGTGAACGTCAGTTATCATGGTGAGTAATAAATATGTCTACCTACCACAGTGAAGATGGGGGGTTTGTAAGTAATAAGTAATGTATCTCACGATAATTCTAATTAATTTCAGAACACTTCTTCGCAAATCACCTATATTCCCGATGACAATTCTGTTGCGAATGAACAGCGAGCGATGTGGCAAGACGCTCAAGATCCTCTGGAAGGGTTCACGGAGGAGTTCGTGAGGAGGCCTTCGAGTGAAGACAGACCTGATTCGCCTTTGCAACGCAAAGTTTTAAAGGCGATGAAGAGGATCACTCGGAGGAGGAAACAAAAAAGAAGCTCCTTCCTGAGAGATTGCCACTCGTTTATAGTAAAGAGTGCGCCTACGCGAGGACGGCGCTTAATCAAAATTGAAATAATAGATATGGAGAGATCTAATGAAATGTTAGAGGACTCAATGGTGTCTGCACAATACGTGGTCACTGAGAATATGGACCCTATACTAGACCAAACGGAGGGTTTGATTAATAAGATCTCCAAATCATTGTGTGGTTATAGCTATAATTTCTAAGGCTATAATCATAATCTATAATTTCATAAATTAAATTTCTCGCGTAGGAATTGTGTGTAACTTCTCTAGTTACATATAATCCTTCGGAGATACATTGTAAATAAAAGAGCGTACTGATGTAAATAGTTTGTCTTAAATGTTTAATATTCTTTATTCTCATTTGATAATTGTAAATATCTGTGTCCTATTCTTATTTCATTATACTACACTTTGAGGCAAACTGTTGTTTGATTTTATCCCACATTATGAGGTATCGTTAGAAATAAAAGACTTACTTAATATACTTTATTTATTTAAAAATCTGTAATTGACATATTATTTTCAATGCACCACTTTTTAATACATATAACATTTCTGAGAGCACAGACATTATTATGGTTTAAACAATTAAAACTAGAAGCACATTTACAATAATTTTCATACAACGTTGCAAAATTAGGACTGCCTTTAGCTTCGATGTCTATCAAGATACAGTTATCACACAAGTCTTTTATCCATTTCTGCTTTTCTACCCCCTTCATTACTATAGTTTTATTTTGTAAAATCGGAATAATTAATCTTTTGAATTCCCTGTAGTCAATATTTCCTTCGCTCCAATAAATATTTCTATTTCTTTCAATCCACCTAACTCTTCTTTTTTCTTCTGGTGTTAACTTTGAATACGGATATGGGGGCTTTATCAAAAAGACTTGAGTAAATTCCTTCGTAGATAACGCTAGCTCCTTTATTATGAAATTACCACGGTAGTCTTTAAAACCTTGAACGTCAACAAAAATAGTTGAACTCATGATATTTTGCGAACAATATTACTCAAAGGTTTGTATTCTACGATACAATCGTTCAATATTAAACAGTATGCTGACGTCTGATCTGGTATTTCTTTATGACTCTCCAGCTCCAGGCGAATATTAATTACGGGTCCAGTTTTTATGTTATCGTTTTGTCTCGAACAATCTATTACGAATAATGGCGCAATGTCTTTATATTCTTGAGCACTTAACAAACAACTAGATCTACGACCATAGTAAGACTGTTGAAAATTTACGAACTGCTCGTATATTAAAGCAAAAGAATGCTTTGCGAAATCTGTATTATAGCTTTCGTACGGATAATAGGTAGAATTTAAATAAACTTTAACGTCACGCAAGTTGCAATGGTCAAATCTGGACATATCCTTAGACACGTCATTTTTTCTGTTAGTTTGTAGTCCAAGAATCACATATCGAGGCTTCTCAATTTGTGTTGAAGTTTTTATAGACCAAGTATGTTTCGTAGTCTTCGGAAGTAATGGGTATTCATAGATATCCCAATTTCTGAACGCTAATTGTATAGGTCTATCTTTTTCAAGAAGTTTAAGTAACTTAACCTTTTCTCTGTCTGATACTTTAATATGAGGCATGCGCCAAATTATTTTATGTATTTCAATACTTCGCACAGTTTCACCGGTGTTAAGTTTTAAAGCGTTAAGGTCTGTATTACTTCGCAATAAAACAAGCTCATGTTTGCAATTTACTATTACTTTTTTATAGTCTTCAGCAAATCCAAGTATGTGACTAAGTGGAATTGATGCAGAAAAATGACCGCCAATATCATTTTTAACGCCTTGTATATCCCATCCCCATGCTTGAGATATCTTCGATTCGATGTCATTCATAGATAATAAAGATTTCATAGTAGTAGTAATGCCCGCATTCTTTACTTTATCTATTTCAACACCGTTCAATTCATAGCGTATATCTTGGAACAGATACATAAGTGAGTTATTGGTAAAATGAAATGACGGCGCTCTATCCTTGTTATCATTTTTGAAAACATTGACGATCCCTTCCAAATACAAAGTGCTTGCACTTGGAAGTATGTATAAGTCTTGTTGGTTTATTGGAATTCTTATTTCATCGTTTCTGTTGAAGCTTGTTATGTAAGGCTTGTATGAATGAGTTTCAATACATTCTATCGAGTTGTCATAAACAGGGGTATTCGTAATATTTAAGATATTCATTTCAACAGCCCAATCAATTTCAAAAATTGTTTATTCTCTTCAGATAATTTCTGTCTTTTACCACAAGCAAGTGTTCTCTTTCGGATCGCACGATAACCACTAATCTTTTGAATGTGTGGAATACTGTTTTTATTGTAATCGATCATATTTTCTTATATGCAAATACAATTGTACTTCTTCACCACGAAGATCGATAAGGTTATTGAGGCTATCCAAAATCCTTATGTTAATACTATTAATAGAGTGTCTATTGACTGGAAAGTATATTGTGTTCTTTGGTATTTCTATTATTCTATAACCTGGTGGCACATTTGGAACAAATTCATGTATTATGTGACTTGATTTTCCGTTGATATATGAACCGCTAACAATATCACATTCGATGCGTACCACTGTTGTTGATAAAATGTTTACAGGAAAGGGAGACTCATGTAATTTATTACTTTTCAGAAGAACTTTACCATAGCCCAATAAATCTCCAAGAGAATTTTGCATTTCAAAATGAATATCCTTTGTGCAGTATATTGTGGTTTTAAGAGTGTTGTTATTACAAAATAATTTGAACATACAACCTTTTATATTAGCCTTAATAAAGTCATATATATCGTGAAGCTCGTAAGTTCCTTCAGGAATTTCTACAACCTCACCATTACCATAATAAAATTTGTTGTTATTTTTTGTAATATTTGGTATAGAATTGAAGGTGGAGAAATGTAATAAAGAACACTCATAATCACCATCCAGTTCCAAAGTTGGTAAATAATTTGTGGTTAATATTGAACTTTTACCAGTTATGGATAAAGTAAAAGACATCGTGGAAATGACGAAATGAAACAAGGGATGAATGTTTATATACTATATTTATTCCAAAAATTCCTTAAAAAAAATATACACAAATGACCACAATTAACACTGTTAAAATTCTGATACCGAGCATAATTATAATAAATATTATTCGAACCTAAATACTCCACTATTTCTTTAGGAGGCTTCAAATCACCGAAACTATCAAAATATTCACAGTAGTTATTAAGTTTTACATAGGCTACCCAATGACTACCATTGTTCATATAACTATCTAAGTTAACAATACCACACTCGATCGGTTTTGCTTTATGAGGCATCATATCTCTCATATAGACTCCTCGGAAATATGGTATATCATGAGAATGGTTAATGATATCAATATTTGTTAGAGCACGTCGGGGTAGCCTACGGACTAGTTTTTTTTAATGTTTATAAATAGACCGCTGCCTTTTTTATACGGTTTGATGTAAAGACCTTTTCCTATAGCAATTGCTTCCATTGTTTTGTTGTGACGCTCCAGCTCATTCAAGTTCTTTTGAGCTGATTTATACTCATTTACTGTTTTAGCTACGCCAGCTGCACCTCCAGCTAAAGCACCAAGAGCAGACAAACCCGCGAAAATAGGTATCAAAGGTAATATCCCACCAGTTTTGGGAATCGGTATGACACGTGGAAGTCGGAAATTTCCACATTTTGGAATAACTTTTTTAGCAGCTTTATAAGCATAATTGATTAACGATGTATGACTTTTTGGTTTCATTTTGTTTATTTTTGAATTTATTTTCGAAACCATTGATTTAAACTTTTTAACTCCAGAGCCTGTTTTTACTTTAGCTTTCATAACTTTGCTAACCAACCACGAAGCTAATTTTTCTCCTTTTCCCACATCTTTTGAATGCAAGCGTTTTTTAGCCATGTCCAACAGTTGCAGGTCTGCTTTGTGTCGGTTAGGTAAATCCGTATAATTTGTATATGCAATGTCGTGGTGCTTACAAGCTTCGTCCAACTGATTAATTCCTTTATCGCCTCTTGCCAATCTTTTTTTTAATTTTGTTCCTGGTCCACAATAGTTGTATCCCGGTAAGTGAAGTTCTACAGGTAAGTTATTAATCAAATTGTTTATAAGTCCTCCTCCTAGCATTTCTTTTTATATAATGATAATGATATGTATAAAGCTGCACTTATATTATTGTACAACTGAATTGCTATTAATCCAACTATTTTCGGTATCTGAAAGACCCAACCACTTGACAAGGAGTTTGCGTCCCATTTTTTTTATTACCCTTTCAATTAAATAAACATTAGGATATTTCGTTTTCTGCAATTCCTCTTGATAAAAAGAGCCTAATATTTGTTGCTTTCTCTGATCTTGAATGTGAAATGTAACTGGAGTAGTTTTATTAACCTTTTTAATTATAAATATCTCTGTAGACCAGTTGGGGGTATACCCTTTATCAAAACTACTTTTATATTTACTTATGCGTACACAGTCACCTATTTTAAAATTAATCTTTTGCTTTTTATTTGGTCTGGTTTGACTGTTTTTGATATTATTCCTAACAATTATTTCGTTTTCAGAATTCACATCCGCTGGTTTAAATTTAGTAATCCGGTGTACATTATTATTGTAGGTATTCAAAACGTCGATCAAAGTTTTCCCTATCCATTTATAACTACCTTTATAGCTAAAAAGCATATGAATTTTATTCTTTAATGTTCGAATTAGTCTTTCAACAATTGAAGCCTTTTTAGTTGAATATGATGAATAGTGATTTATTTTCAGTGACTGCACAAGTGATTTAAAGGAATCGTTGTAAAATTCTGTTCCCATGTCAGTTTGTAAGTTACGAGGGCAACGACCACTTTGCGTCAAAATAGCCGAAAACGCGTCAACGACAGCTCTTTTTGTCTTTGTTTTTAAAGGAATTGCCCAAGCGTATTTAGTGAAACAATCAATGACGACTAAAATATAAGCAAAACCTTTATTATACTTCTTTATGGTCTGGAAATCAATTAAATCAGCTTGCCATAAATCATCTATTCCTTTTAAAATAACAGATCTTCTGTCGAAATTTTTACGTGCTGATCTATGGATTTCGTTTACTACTTGCTGCTTGATCATTATTTCGCTTAGCAATTAACTTTTCGACGTAGTCTTTTGTACAAAATGTTTTCTCTAACTGCTTTAAGCTTGATGCGATTTCCTCTTTTATTGTTACCATAAAAATGGAAATTTCTTTTTTTGTACATAAACCAAAAACTTTTTCATCTACATACTTTTTGTTTACCGCATCATCAGGTACCAATGGTTCTTTGATTCCAGTTAATCGCGATGACTTAGCATCATAATGACCACTTTCTGATTTTACTAAAGAGTTATCTGTTAAATCTAATATTTCCGAGAAACGTAATCTTTTATGAACAGAATGTCCGAATTTATCAATATTCATTTTCGTCCAGAGAAGTAGTCCGAGCAAATGGTGGAGTGATAATAGAAAAATAAAATTATAATATCTAATTTATAATACCACTTTCACGTAATTCCTCAATTATGGATATAATTTCATTATCTAGCCCAGTATTTCCAGCATGTTTAGAGGCAATTAGTAATTTCAGTCTCTCCACAAGCTCGTTAGGATCATCCCAGTAAATATAATCAGTATCTTTTCTATAATTTTTCTTCACACGTAGTCCTTCACCCTCACTAACATAGTTAACATTACTTACACTCGATGAAACAGAAGATGTTGAAGGTTTACGTAACTTAAATAGTGGTCTTATAATATTTAAATATTTTCTGCCTTTATTAGATTTGATTGGCTTCTTTGGATCATAATCTCGACGGTGAGCGTTAGTTTCTATCAGTATTGCTTTATACACTTGTCCATCGCTTTCCGTTATCAGCTCTAAATTGGGTACTTTCTTAAATAAAAGCTCACACAAACCAGGAGTTTTTCTGTACTCATGACCTGCTATTGATATTTTTTTATCATTCATTTCTACACGAGATGTACCCATCATTAATTTACCTCGTTCTCTTCTAACACCAAATGGAACATCCCTAAATATTTCAGAAGACATTGACCAAGAAGTTCCATCTAAACTAGGTATTGAGTCTATTGTTCTGAACGAAAGATTACTTGTGTTGTTAGGATCAGACTCGTCAATAGCATTTCCATCTAAGTTTTGATCCATTTCATCAGAATCTTGAGAACTGCAAATGCTATTTTTATTCTTAAAGGTTTTCTCAAAGTCCTCGGAGTCTAGAGAAAGATTCTCATCTTTCATGAGAAAGGAATCTCTCACTGAATCATTCATAGAATGCTTTGATGTCTGTAAATGTTTTTTATGTTGTATAATTTGATTGAGTGAAGTCGTAACGGGTTTAAAAACTGTATCTAACATTTTTTCATTTTCACTTTCCATTAAACGCATTTCTTTGACTTTCTTTTTGACAGCTTCTGAAGCTTCAACCACTTGATTTTTTATTTTCTGTTCCATTTAATAAACTGTAGAAGTTCACGTGTTATGTCTAATAGTTTTTTAGGCGAAATGAATCTGAACTGGTATGAATCTCATTTTATTTATTAATCAAATTTAACAAAAGTATCAAAATTCATCCTGTATCCACCTTTATTTTTCGGACAATCCTTATTAATTACTAAATAATTATACGGAATCTTCCAAATTTTCGAAGACAATTCTTTAAACTCTGGCCACGACATATCAGTACTAACATGTTCATCGTATACATGACGTAAGTTGATATCGTCTTGTTTGAATAATATTATTAGGTTGGCGTTATCTCTTACCAACTGTTTAGGAACTTTAGTGTAAGTTTGATTTAAGTAAAAACAGTCAATAAATTTATGCCTACCCATTGCAAAATAATCTCGCATGTTGGATTGATTTTCACATGCTACATCATCGAAAATTATTACTGAATGTGGTTTAGCCTCGTGTGGACTCACGATCAAGTCATTATCTCGATATTTTGCGAATGATACCTCTGGCACTAAATTCAAAACCTTTTCTAGGTATACATATTTGGATTGATATAGCGTCTTAGAGTATAAATACACATTTTTAAACCGCAGTCCATTTTCATGTAGTAGAAGGCCAATAAGTAAGTTTGTTTTCCCACAGTTTGACGGCCCACAAACAAGACATCTAATCATATTAGGTAGCAATTTTCCATGTCGATGAACAGATACTACCTCATCTGGGCAAATTTTTTGAAATTGCAAAGATAGTGGTTGTTTAATAAATTTCATCGTAGGTAGTATCCATACAGATCGATGTAGGTAGAGAGAATGAATGTATTTATAAATATCTGGTTTTATATTCATACCACGGCAGTTATAGAGAGGATAATTATCCAACAGCCAATAATCATGAAGGGGGGTTTAGCAGCTAAATCAAAAAACGCTTTCAATTTAATATTGGAGTGTCTAATTCACTTCGCATTTTAAATCAGCCTTTTAGTAAATCACCTACACAGAACAATGTGATGCAAAACTGCAAAACTTAAGACCACTTCGTGATTTTCACTACTGTTATTGGGCATCCTGGCACACTTTTTTACGAAATTGATCGAACGATAGTGAGATCAATGGAGTGCTAAAAAAGTGTGCCAGAATGCCCAATAATACCCTACTCACAACCGCAGTCGGACGTCCGAGAAATCTTTCCTCTAGTTGCATAATTAAAACACGTTGAGAACAGGAAAGGGCAAAAACACACTGATAATAATACTACACAAAATTAATAATTGTGCAACAGTATTTTTTTTTTTGTTGTGAATTTGACATTTCGGATTGTTATTGTTTGACTTGGATTGTATTCGGTAATATTTAAATTGTGTTTGACATTTCGTACTGACCAAGGAGCTTATATTTTACCTAGTACTGACTCTTAAAAGTTGTTTTCTTAATTTTATTGTTTTCTTAATTTGACATGATTTTAATAAAGTGTAATTATTTCGCTATTGACTAAGCTTGTAGGCGACTTGGATTTTTATCTGTAAGTTTATAAGTGTAATGAATAAATAAGAAATAAGAAACAGTAAGTGCTAGTGACCCGTAAAAAATGTAATTTCAAATCCTTAAGCAGTATTGTGGATATCAAAGGCATACTGCACCGACACAAATAAGTTAGTAGAAGTGTAGGAAAATGATGATGAATGGTAAGTTCTAGTGACCTTGTTTATAGTATAATATATGTAGGTATATATAAGAGAATCTTGCGCCCGCATAGCACACTCAGAAAACACACAGTAAACGAAATAAACTATTTATTCTCATATATGTATGAATGAAATTATCTACAAAAAGAATAAAACTACTAGAAAAATGCACTGAAAAAATCGACTTGCCTCAGGCGGGACTCGAATCCGCATCTTCCGCAATCCGGGCGGCTGCGTTGACCAATTACGCCACCGAGACACTGCTTTTCGCTGTCGAAATTTGTCAGTGCTTGGTGCTTATGTTTTTATTGTAAACATTGTTTCATCAAATCTTTGAAATTTGCACTTCTAAGACCCGAAAGAAATATTTGATGAGTCCCGCCTGAGGTAAGTCGATTTTTTTCAGTGCATTTTTCCAGTATTAATATTTACGCGTTTGTAAACGCATAAATAAAATTATTCCATAAGAATAAAACTGAAAAAAAATGACTGCAGGTTGCCTGGAAATGATTACTGCTTAGCAATAAGGCCGCCCATTGTACCGTCCTGTGTATAAATATCTTCTGTATTTTTTGTCTGCAATAAAGAATATTTTCATTGTATTAAATTGGTATAATCTGCAAAATATTGACATCATAAATCGCTGGCACAGCATGAAATTTCTAAACGTAGGACGTTTATTAATGTCATACAACACAAGAAAAATATTATAAAACAAAACTGACACGGTACACCAAACAAACCCACATATTTATGCATAATATGAGTAACGACGACCAGGAATATCGTCAATATCCAGATACACTCACAACAGATGTACTGTTTACATTTCACGAATCCCATAATGATTATAAACATAAAATGTTCACTGGAAACATTAAATTACAAAATTCGTGCACTCGACGCCTGTACCAAAACCGGACACACACAATCCACATTTGTGCATCTCACAATACACATTTTACGAGTGATCATTAAAACGGTTTTAAAATTGATTTACAGCGACCCAAAGTGATTGCTGCATCAAATTTTGTATCGGCACGGCTAAAATTGTAGACGTCGTTCAATGAACACCCATTCATTTGTTAATTTTGTTCACCGCTGTAATATTTACGGCTGCTGTAAATATTACGACCATAAAACGTCCAGAATGGCCTTAATATTCAGCTGCCAAGTTCTCAGAGGCTCGAAGTTCAACTGAACAAATAAAGCTCATTATTTTGTTGTAAATCAAGAAAATGATGAAACGGCTCTTAATAGAAACACAGACGCTATTGTCGATTTACCTTAAGCAAGAGAAATTCCTAAGTTGATAAGTGATACCGTTAGAATTGAATTCGTAATTATTAATTAATATATGGCTGTTGGAATCCCTTTTTTAGATTTTGGCTGTTAGAAATCAAATATTTATTATAGACAATAATTAAGAATATTGTGTTAGATATTGAAGACTTTAAAAGGGTGGAATTCATTGTCTGATGATTATGACCCCATCTGTTTGGATGTTTATGCGAATCTTTATGAGGACATAAATATGGGTTATCTGTCGTGCTCTGTTAACGCACGACTGTGCCGAACAATGTTTTAAGTTCACCTCAAGAACAGACATCAAATCAAGAAATTTATGAGTCTCACAAATATAATTTTGTCAAATATCACTGCCCAGATTTTAATAAAATAAAACACTTTACGGCATCAACATTTAAAGAAGCCATCACAAATGAACCAATTGCATTGCTTTAACTTTAATATCCACCAAAATTATCACTATATTCGAGCTGTAAAAACATTTTCACTACTAACAGTTCCGCTTATCTTCTTTTTATGTGCATTGCTGCTTAGCATATGGACACTCGATAAAAGATTTTGTTTTTAAATGTGTCGAAGTTTATTTAAAAATCTTCAAAGCTTGTAGCCTGTCGCTGCACGTGTAG
This sequence comes from Elophila nymphaeata, assembly GCA_955850985.1. Lineage (NCBI taxonomy): Eukaryota > Metazoa > Arthropoda > Insecta > Lepidoptera > Crambidae > Elophila > Elophila nymphaeata. The sequence continues at coordinate 17,003,671 of OY039079.1, forward strand.
GTGTAAATTGTATGAAGATCCTTAAACGATGCGATAATAATTTATCGCAGCTCCAACCAGGAGTGGTTAAGCTTTCATTTATGATTGTTTTAAAATTTGAAGCTGGTGTTTTAACATTTTAAGAATTTACGAGTGTTATTTTAGATCTTCGCATAAAACGGATTAAATTCTTGTATCCCAACTTCAAAACAGAATATTTTGAAACGTATACTAGTCACATAAAAATACACTCTCAAAAACTGTTAAAACAATGTTGCTAGTTTCCTTCATGCATAAATCTACAATTCAACTACCGTCTGTAATCTGGCACTGTGTAAGTAAAAAAGATGCTTAAGAGGTAATATAGGCACAAAAGCTGCACTAAGATCATTATAGCGCTCAAAAGTATTAAAAATACGTGGGCGAGACGTCAAGCAAAATAAGCCGGTTTGTAATATAATGGCCGATAAATAAAATTAACCTGCACACTTGGGACCCGCTAAAAGACTCAGTTTACATAAGACGATCATCAGTCATACGGTAATAGTGTATTAATGTAAATTAAACTCATTAGCTACTTGATTCTATTTCGGTTGTGTACATGCTTAAGGTGGCCGTTGAGTAATGTCTTCGTAGAACTACAACTTTATCTCTTTGTGATATGTAAGACAAGTCATCGTAAAAGGAACTCTTTAGTCCGATAATGTCTTTATTAAGTGTCGTCAGTAGCGTTATTTTACTATCAAACATTTAACCTACAGTTGGAATCAGCATTAGAACGAGAGAAAAATAAATAAATAAATATTGAAGGCGACAAATCCATAATAAGTATTGATGATTTTGAAGATTTGTACAAAGTTGAATATATTATAGTGAGTGCAAAAGACAAAAGCATGATTTAAAATAATTCTCTTGATAGAAATAATAAATTCAAAGTCATCACTAAATTAAACTTTACAGAAAAAAAAACTTTCGCAATAGAAAAAATATCAAAAGATATAAAAGTTGCGCCAAAACATTTTAATTGTTATTCTGAGGTACTTGGAAAAAATAGATAATACTAATTTCATATAAAATATTTCGGATCAACCTACAATTCCAAATGCTTGCAACTGCTTTCCTTTTCTGTTTGAGGCGCGCAGCAAAGTTGTTTCCTTCTCCCACGCAGGTCTCAGCGTCATCGTGAGAAATACCTCTGTCTTTCCTACAGCTACCAGACATTCTCGCCTTAACAATTTGATACTAGCAATCTGCTTTTAAAAACATAAATAGATTGTAAGGAAGATACTTGAGCTTATAAAAATAGAAAAGAATTTTATCGAAAACAGCGATCTAGAAATATTTAATGACTGCCCACCAACATCGTCAATACCCCTTTCAATTTAAATTGCCTAGTCAAAGCATTGACGTATTAATAAAGGAACAAAACAAAGGAAGCTGGAATTAATGATCCACATAACTCTATTATTAGTACAAACCACATGTCGCCTAGGGCGTCAAGACTCGAGACCTTTTTACGTAAGTTCGACATGACAATAATGAATATTTATAATTACTAATCATATCATGTTAAAAAAACTAAGGAAGCAAATTTTAAAATAATCCCAAATCCAATTTGTTTTATAATTCAAATATCGAAATAAATATTTTCTTTCCTCTTCCTCGTGTTAGATGTTAATATTGAAATTCTACGTAGGAAAATTATTCACAATCATATCATTAAACATAGCACTTGACGTGCTCAAAAAAACGGAAACAAACCCGGCGTGGTAAAGTCATAAGAGTTCACTTACTTCACTTCACAGTAAAGTAGGAGAACTTTTGAAACAAGGAAAAAAAATGTCCATTTTATTGGTTCTTATTACGTCAGAAATAACTCAACTAACAACGCAAAGGTGAAAAGCAACAGCTTTGTTAATTGGCCAACCTTACTAAGATCACTTTTATTTCCTAAAGTTCACAAACATCAACCTCAACCCGTAATAAGAATAAATTACTTAATGCGGGTTTTATCTCAAACACACCAATTATGCCATTTCTAGTTGTTACTTAGATAATCTCCAAGCGTCATTAGCGTAAAATTTTCTTGTTTATAATAACATCATCATAATACTAATATTATTAATTTTATAGCTGTTGTATTCATAAAATTTATACATTCTAGCTTTAAGTGCATCATTACAGATGGAAGTCGTGTACCCGATAAGATTATTAGAATTTACGATTTTTCCTTAAAGTCCAAATCGTTTTCTCTTTAATTGACTGAGGTACTTAAAAACTATTTAGAAGTTTTGTTATCCTGATCGTAAACTAAATGGACTCGGCCTTCGTGAGTAAAACTAGGAAAGTACATCCTTATCTAACAGAGAAGGTAAGAAGCTCCTCAATTTTTGAAGAGAAGGCTAATGATAGTGGGAAAAGCTAACGAATTTACTCATAAGACACAAGATACATTGGTGACTTCTGAAGTCATATAATTTCACCACAAACTTTTTTGAGGTGTCATTTGACATTGAGAATGAGAATTTATTCAATTTGATGATTGTGATATTAACGAACATGATCACATTGTTGTTTTTGAAAATTGTAGTTCTGCTAAGATATAATATAAAAATGAATCGCTTAATGTGTTGCTAAGCGCAAATCTCGAGAGCAACTGAACCGATTTCCTAATTCTTTATATATTTCTTGAAATCCGATGATGGTTCTTACGAAGAGAAAAAATTAAAAATTAAAGAATCTACTGTTAGGCGGTACGAAGGTCGCCGGGTCAGCTAGTAAATAATAAATATTACATACACTTATTTATAGTAACACGAAGGAGAATAATTTAGGATCTGTTAGAAAGAGCAGAGTTTGGGGAAAGCAAATGCAGCATAAAAACTGACTCGTAAATAAATTTTAGTGTGTGTGCAACATACATTCAAATTACGTGATCTATAAATTAGAACCCAGCGTTATCAACTCAAGTTTCTACCTTCCCTGAACCAATTCAGTTAACGTGACCGTTATTTTAATTCTATTCATTAGTTCATTACCATCGAACGAGCAGTACAACGCCCGATATCACCTTTGACTTTCAATAAAAAGCAGTTTTGAATAATGCTGCGTGTATCGTTAATGCATCATGGCTTGGACAATAACATGACCGACGGACAATACGAACGAAATTATACGCGGGTATTACACGCGCGCAAATAAATATAACCGGCTGACATTTGGACTGCATTTTTTTGTTTTGTGAGAAAAGACAAAGACTATATCCGCCCACGAAGACGGGCTTGAAGGGCACCGAAAATTATGGAGCGTGTTCTTTCCGAAGCATTCCAGTACTAATGATTTCGAAATATACCCTCCCCTTGAATGTAAAACGACTCCGCCCCCAGAATGAATTGAAACACTGACGGGGAATTTTTTATTTATTTATTAATTGTCCTTTTTTAACGGTTGGTGGCCAGCTTCGGGCCAAAATTTTGTTTTGTTTTGTGGAACGGTATTAGAACAGGATTATGAGTTATTGGCTTACAAAAAGTTGGTCGGTTCCGATGAGATTTTTTGGTAAAAGCTTGGAAGACAATAAATAACGTAGGCCATTTCGTTTTTAATAAGTATTGTAGTTGGCATGGTTTTAAATTAGTTTGGAAAAAATTTGTTATGTCAGTGAATGAAAGAAAATAATTTTATTACTAAGATAGTAATTATTTTCTTTCATTCACTGGCGATGGCTTTTATAACAAATTCAAATTCAGAACTTTATTGCATACTAAGTATCTAACTATCATCTATGTAAGTAACTATCATCATGAAAATACATTTTAATATAAACAGTGTGCCAAGACAAAGCCAATGCGTGTGTGACTTCTGTTTTTGTTTACAAAAAGAAAACTTAGGCAAGTAAACTTACGTGTACCACCTGATAGTCCAGCTTAACGCCCGAAATACTCTAATCGGTATACAGACTTACTTTGTACGCCCAGGAGATATCCTCTAGGAAGGTTCTTACAGGCTATAGGACCTACCAAGTTCCTCGCCTTCTTAAAACACCAGGCGATACTGTGAAGAAATAGTAAGTCATGAGCAATTATTATAGCCCAGGTCTTAATCACCACCAAAATCTTAATATTTACAACTAGATTCTTCAGTTTGTTGATAGAGAATTCCATATAGGTACCTATAGTAAAGATAAAATGCTTCATAATCAAACTATCTTTGGTAAGGCAATAAAGCACTTTTAGTAACAAAGAAAGTAACTCTAATATTCATTTTATATAGCAATTGTCCCAAAGAACGCAAACGAAAGTAAACATAAGTTACAATCGAGTAATTAGTATCTTGACCCATCCTAGAAACTAGTCTTAATTACTCTTAATCAAATTAACTTTTATTGACTTCACAAAGACAGTAAACTCGATTATATTTGCTCAATTTGGTTATAACAGTGCTAAAACGGTATGAAACTGATTCTTTTTGAATTCAATATTCAAACAATTGAGTAATGTTAAAACTTGCAGGCCATTTTGATAACGAAATAAATACTAAAGTTGACTTTAATTTGAAAGCACCAACAATTAAATCTCTTAACAACATAAAAACCAACAAAGACTTAAACAATAAGTAAGTACGTTCCATGCTATTTACTATCCCACAAATCAATTCCCCTCCTTACTTGGTCTTGGAAGTACAGCCCAACATGCCCTGTAGTCTCAGTTTGAGTGAAACACGTTAATAGTTTCCTTTAATGGCGGAGATATGCAAACAACGCTAGCAGTAGGCGTGGTAAATGTCAAGCACCTCCGCTTGTTCTAATACATTTTAAGAAAATCCTTTTGGTGTTAATCTAGCGAGCTCTCGCCTCTCTCACTAGTGGACTTTATAATTTAATAACCGTCTTGAATAAACAAAGAACAAGTGACTTATCTTCAAGGCGTGTAATTTCAAGATCTTACAAAATCGTAATTTGAATTCCTTTTAATTGAATACGTATTGTCATTGTTGATCAAACGCAGAATGAAGCAGATAGGACGACTTTTAACACTATGGTAACTAATATAAAGGTACAGGAACTGGGTTAAAGAACATCGACAGTTAAATTCACACCATTGAACACATTCGATGACCCACACAAATGTCTTCCTTGATTCATGAATAGACTTTATTTCCCAAATTTTTTGTCCAGTTTTATAAGTTGACTTTGTCATATTTTTGTAAGAATATACTTAGTTGAAATTAACATCTTTCACACGATGTATTTATCTATTATCTTCAACATCCACTTTTGTATTAGCCTCACTATTATTATAATATACTCATTACCTTCCTTAAACGCTGATTCCTCGTTTCTTACTAAATATGAGAAAGTTATTTTCTGTTGCCAATGTAAATTTTGTTACAAATCCTTTGAAACCACTGGAAGCTTGCATTTAGTGTGCACTTCGGAACATCGCCTCAGCAAACAAGCTCCCCACTCCAGTGGGCTCTACAGTCAAACTTCTTTGTTTACAGCCCCTATTGACAATGTTGAGGACAGCCCGAACTCCCAATCACGTACGAACAACAAAACGCTCTTTTGCGACGACTATCTAAGCCTTTCATTCGACGTTTTTACTTTTGCCGTCCAATTCCTTTCTGTAAGCTGTTAAGTATCAAAGCTTATTATTCTAACAAATGCAATGTGCACTCACAGTCTGATTGTAAAGCCACTTTGGAGCTATGCAATTTTGCAGCATTAATTCTTGCTTTTACGCTAGTAAAGAGACGGAAAAATGTAATACAAGAAAAAAAAGTATAACAAGGCTAAAAATTGGATAGATGCAATTCAAAAATGCATTCTGCACCTTCTTTGTAGTTGTTGTTCAATCACTAAAAGAAGCTCGTTTAATGGATTTCTACCATTACCGAGCAAATAATCGTACAAGTCTGGTTAGACTGCTGGCTTAGTGATACGAAACATAAGTTGTTGACAAGGTCTCTCTGTAAGTAACATAGCAAAAATTGGAACTTCAAATATGTGCATAAATTACATAACCTAATTTTTTTAAAACCTTTATACTAATAATTGTGTATCATGCAATGTATTACGCTGAATGGAGTTCTGTTCAAATCCATTCACAAGAAGCTCACAATATCGCAGACGGCCAAAGCGAAACTTTATTTTAACGAAAGATCTTCACGGCAACTAAATACTTTTTATTTATGCATGTTTTTCAATTAAGGATGTTTTAAGTACAGAGCGTTTTTTATAAGTTAGGCTCCAGTTGTTTACCAGAAAGATAACAAGTAGCTAACAGACAGAAAATAAATATATTATTCGAAGTGTCTATTTAATAACCATTTTAAATATAAACTTAATTATTTTGAAACGTAATTCGGATTGAGTAATGTGACATTTTTCTCTTTGTTAAATATTTTTGTTAATAATAATATGCATTGAAAGCCAAAAATTTTAGTTGTTTAAGTGAAATAAATAATAAAGCAATGCATGTATTTTAACCGCCTTTGCTTAAATCCCCGCTGATCGCTCCGCTCGCTCAGTGTGTACCGACCGCTCGCGGCCTGCGGCGCGCCGGCGCAGTCACGACGTGCCCGTCTCACTGAACCGCCAATTTGTGGCCGCCCCATGTTGGTTTTGTTGAAGCCAGCATCTTCATACCTATATGAGAGCTTTTTACACTTTTTGCCAGCATACGCTTTGCCACAACCGTCTAGCATGTCAAACAACGCGTCAAAGATTGCCTATTGACATTTAAAGTCAGTACCATAAAATAAGTTTTTTTTTATAAAAAAAGGGCAAGCAAATGACTTCGTTCCACCTGATGGTAAGCAAAAGTGGAGTCCAAATACGAAGATAGCTATTTTGTATGCATTTTATTTTTAAGAAAAAAAGACAGATTTTTTTATTTACTTAATCTTATCAAAGGCATAATGTGGTAACAATGTGAGCAATACCTAACTTATCAATAGCGCAATAGCCACAAAAATACGCATCTATTAAAAAGCGCGCAACGTAAAATAAGACGATAATTAATAATTAAGGAATAAATAGGTACTAACGGTACATTTCGTCAACTACAAAAATTCAAAAACATACAACGCCCGCCACCTAGTATTGACCTTTTCCGCCGGTTCAAAATGCCCGCGGTCATAATTTCGTGCACCGGGTATGACGTCTACGGGAGGTCGAGCTATAATGGTCACCTCTCGTAATAACTGGCCCGTCAGTCGAGCCGTCAGTCAACGCGCCCAAAGAATGAGTTCATTTCCTTCGGCCACGAGATACGATTTTTAATTAAGTTTTTGTTAAAAATTCATTAAAGAGCATCGAGGACGGGCAAGTTCGGGCTACACGCATAAATGACTGTGTAATTAATGAGCATAGACTTCGGCCACTTTGCTCTTAATAATGACGAATTTCTTAAATGTTATGCAACCATTATTTTGAACGTCAGTTCTTAAATAATAATTGTTCCAAGCGGTACCTATGGCATTTAGCTATAGACGAGATGACGCCTAAATGAATATTGCTTTTCTCTACACTCATGTCATAATATTCGAATTATGATCTCAAAGGTGAACATATAATGACATAGATAATCATAATTAAAATTAAAAAAACAACCTGTAACTTAAAATACCAACAAAGCAATTACAGCTATTTTTCATAAAAAAATAACAAATAATTAAAAGTGTTCCTTCTTTAATTAATTGTTGTCGCGGGATTACGCATTTAGCCAATCTCAAGTAAAAAATGTATTTACGTACAATAACAATAAATTGTACGGTAAAAATGGAGTCTCTCAACATATGGTATTATACTGGGTGTAAAAGACATGAGCAGTCAAACGAAAACCACGTATTCTATACATCAAAATAAGACATATTTCAAAAAAAATATTGCTGGGAAATGATTTTTATTTTTTGGTGTTACAAAAAATTGCAAATTGTACCGCGCAATGTAAAGGGCTCAACTCGCACGCAACTCGCAAAACCGCGGTATTTTTGTTTGACGGCGACCCCGTTCGTTAGTGTCCGTGCGCATCGAGTGAGCTACATTGAACGCTAACGTTTTGAAGCCATTTTTTGCTATGAAATACTAAAAAAAATGATAATGTTTCTTTAGACAATAATTAAGAAATAACGTATAGAATACGTTTTCATAAAAAAATGAAAAAAAAAATTATGACTTTGACCTTCAATAAAATCGTAACTATCAATTTCCCAGGTATAGTCTAAAGGAAGAAAAATCTTATGACGGTGAGCAGAATACATGGTTCTCGTTTGACTGCTCATGTCTTTTACACCCTGTATATTATGTTGAGAGACTCCATTTTAACCGTTACTTTATTACAACAAGAACTCGGGAAAAACTTCCGTGTTTCAGACAGCCAAATTGAGGAGTAACTAGTTGACACTTTTTTTTTTAATACTTCTTCATACGGGAAGGTAACTGGTAAAGGGATCTAACCCGTACAGAACATTTGACTGCGCCAGATATTTTGCAAAAGCCACAAATAGTTTGTGGTTAGAAAAAAAACAAAAACGTAAAGAGTTTACGGAACGAAAAAGGCAAACTCTTTTTTGGACGCGTAATATTAGCCTATTTTTGTTCCATTTGAATGTAAGTATGAGTGTCGATAAAGTAGTGTATGTAACTGCACATAGGTATTCATGATCCTTGCGTTTTCCCGAATGTGCCCTCAACGCTTTTGCGCGAGGGCCCGGTATCCAACTTGCTAATCTTTATAGCTCACTGCACACGGTCTTCGTGGAGTGGGACCTTGGTTGAGAGATCTATTGGCAAGTAATTCCTACATCGCGACGTTAAATAAGCGTTTCTTTGACCTTCCTCTTTTACTTGCACAGCACATAACTTGATATCAAAACACTTGCGTGATACTATTTAAAAACTCGCCAACTATGTCGGTAACATAAACTACTAATAATTTTTTATCTTTGAAATGAATCATCATGCAGCCTTTATAATTCGACCACCAAGTCCTAAACCCATTTTGCAGATATACCACACTAGCTGTGCCCGCGACTTCGTCCGCGTGGATTTCCCATTTTTGTAACATTTTTCATTGATGCTCAATTCCTATTAGTCGTAGAGTGATGCTATGGAGGTATATAGGCCTATATCAGGGTTTCCCATACTGCGCGTCGCGATGCCCTGGCATCCCAGGGTTCGCGGTTCTATCCCGGGGGCGGGCGTAGTGAGACGATCCACATAGAATGGCTGTCTAGCTGCTATGCGAGCTAGTAGAACTAAAATAAATGTAGAGAAAGAAATGAAATTAGCGATTTCAAAACTTGAGCCCGGATCGACTGTCTAGGGCGAGCGAAAAAATCGAACACAGCATCTTTCGCAATCCGGGCGGCTGCGTCCGTTTTTTTTTTGTTTTTGTAGGTATGTTCTTAACTTTGCTGTTACTATAACGGGGAGAGGGCTCGTAAAAATTGGAAAAATCCTAAGGGCGTCACTATGAAAATAAGTTTGGGAAGTCCTGGCCTATAGTCTTCCTCGATAAATAGACAATCAAAGAATTTTTCAATTTGAATCAGTAGTTCCCCTTATTAGGGTTCTGTACCCAAAGGGTAAAACGGGATCCTATTACTAAGACTCCGCCTTCCGTCGGTCCATCTGTCACCAGGCTGTATATCACTAACCATTATAGTTAGACAGTTGAAATTTTCTCAGATGACGTAGTTCTGGTGCCGCTATAACAACAAATACTAATAAATAGAATAAAATAAATATTGAAGCTGTTCCCATAAAATAAATGTGACTTTTTTTGGTCGATTTTGATAACGGCAACAGAAACTTGAAATGTTAACAAAATATTTAATTTAAAATTCAAATTATTTTCGGACAGTTTTGATAAAATCTATGGCACGGAACCCTTCGTTCACGCGTCCGACTCCTTCTAGGCAGTTTTTTTTTGACTATTTTTACAGGATGTCTCTGATGACCTTCTTTGAGTCACCAGGGGTTTTAGTAAAGGAGAGGACCTCGGTGGGTCCTCAAGCTTTAAGGTCGAATCACTCCAGAGAGAATTCCTGACCAGTGAGCATCTCCTTCGGAGGAGTCTCTGAACCTATTAGAGTCTCTAAGGCGTCTGAATCTGACGGGATCAGTAGTTCCTAAGATAAGCGCGATCAACCAAAAAAAAAACAACTCAGTATAGATGCGTGCGTAGTACTTGATCATTATTTAGCTGCGGAGTTATGTTAAAACTATGATATCTCTGAAGATATTCATTGAAATCTAATGATGTAAAAAACAATTTTGTACAAAATTAAATACTTGTGATGGATAATGTATTCATTTTAATAAGGAATAATATCATGTTTACAAAAATACCTTCGCATCTTAAGCATTATTTTAGAACAAAATTTATTAACAAAAATAGGTTATAGCGAGTCAACCTTAAGAGATAGATAAATGCTGTCTGGAACTTGTTTTTAGAACTTTTAAAGGAGAATAATTTCGTCCTACATAATTTTTGTGTAACTTTAACCGTTTACGCAGCGCACGCAAAGAAATCTCTGAAAATCAAAATTTATTATTTTCCGTTTATTTCAAACTATGATATTTCTTAAGATATTCATTGAAATCAAATGAAGTCGTGAACTATTTTGTGCAAAATTAAATACTTGTCATAAATAATGTATTTATTTTGATAAGGAATAATATCATGTATACAAAAACACCATCGCAGATAACGCATTATTTTAAAAAAAATTGATTACCAAAAAGAAAGGTTATAGTGGAGCCAACCATAAAAGATAGACATATGCTGTCGCAGACTTTTTTTTAGAAAATTTAATGGAGAACAATTCCGTCATACATGATTTTTACGTAACTTTAACCGTTTACGCAGCGCACGCAGTGAAAGCTTTGAAAAGAAATATTTTTCTCCAGTTTTTGCAACATTCTTCATTGATGCTCAGCTCCTATTGAACGTATCGTGATTTTATATAGCCTATAGCCTTCCTAAATAAATGGACTATCCAACGAAAAAAGATTTTTTCAATTTGAGCCAGTAGTTGCTGAGATCTTAGGGTTCAACCAAACAAACAAACAAACAAACAAACAAACTCTTCAGCTTTATTATTTGTATAGATATTTAATTATCGAAAAATTCAAACATTACTTAAATTTTGAGAACTTTATTGAATTATATTGTTTGTGATAATGGTATGCATATAAAGCAAAATTTATAAATTTATTTTTTGTTTGAGAAAAAATAGCGACTCTTCACAAAAAGCTCTCATCAAAATTGACAACTTTGAATAATAAACACACTATACACAGCAAAATGTATTACAATACTGTTTATAATTCTGTCAAGCAGGCATGTCTTCATATTCATTTCTTCTTACTATTAACCTCGTGAATGTAAGTCTAACATTGCAAAACACGCTCTTATTACGAATGCATAAAGTTCATCAAAAATCTTTCAACATCTGCAGAAATAGCTTGTAATCTTCAGAAAAGCAACAGGTTGATGAATTTTTATGAAAATAAATATTTCATGCTCTCTAGTAGACCAACTCACGACATAGCAGCATTCGCTAAAAATTATTCCATATCTTTCATTTTAAATGGAAAGATACGTTGTAGCAAATAACAATAAGATTTCAACGCACGTTCGCAGAGAGCTGTTTTAGTATTGGGTAAGGTAATAGATAGTTGCCTTTCCAGCTATTTTTAGAATACTATTTAAATATTACTTAGCCCCGCTTATACATATAATTTAAGGTGGCTTCCCTGTTCCTTTTTTACTTTCTCGTTTACGTAGTATAAAATAAATCTTGTAATCGTCAAAAAACCTGGTGGACCTCGATATTTTGACGGATTTACACGTTTTGGACCACCCTGAGTCCAAAAATACCGTTTTTGGAATTATGTCTGTGTGTGTGTCTGTACGTTAGCACGATAACTCGAGTATGCTTTAACTTATTGCAACCAAATGTAACATGGATATATGACATCAAAATATAAGATTTCTGTCAACTTTTGAGTCGTATTTTTTTTCTTTTTTGTTTCCGGTATACGAGAAAGTCAAGGGGAGACCACTGCCGATTTTTTGATGAAAGGTCTTTGTCCTTTTCTATGCCCAATAACAATGTGAACAAAATATCATACTAATAAGTTGTAAGCATAGCTATCAAACATACAGACAATCCCACATTAATCATTCATCATCATGTCAGCCAAGGGACGCCCACTGTTGGTCATAGGCCTCCCCCAAGTATCTCCCCATCGATCCTGCGCCACCCGCATCCAGCGGCTTCCCGCGACATTTACCAGATCATCGGTCCATCTTGTGAGGAGCCTACCAACACTTCGTCTCCCGGTACGCGGAGACCTTCCCACCCCAACGGCCTTTAGTCCTCCTCGCCATGTCAAATTGCAGTGTCTCGCCCACTGCTACTTAAATTTTTTTTCGATGTATTGTTGTTAAATACACATGTTGTGATACCATGCACACATAGACATTACTCGCAGAGCGATAGGTTCATTCCGGGGTGTACTATAGAAAAATGTTCGCGAGCTCGGATTTGGATGACGTTTCACTAAATTATTAATGATAAACAACTTTTAAAAAAAAAAGTCCAACCAACTTCAAAAAGTATAAAAATAACATATTATTAAAATGTGTGCTAGGTACCTGCTGTACTGTTTGAACCCGGTGCCAAGCCATGCCAATCGTTCAGCACCACGAGCCCCTATAATCACCTACGCTGGCGCGTTCGGTCAGTCGCAATCGCGAGATGGTGTGATCAATGAATGTGATGTGGCAGGCGGACCTATAGAATACCTAGTTGGCTTGGCACCGACTTCAAACAGTACAGCAGGTACCTAGCACACATTTTAATAATATGTTATTTTTATACTTTTTGAAGTCGGTTGGACTTTTTTTTTTAAAAGTTGTTTATTTTTCTATTTTTAGTGTTTTATGTGGAATAACTGTTGTTGTTTTATATATATTACGAGATGGCCAACAAACTTGCGGCCCACTCGATGTTAAGTGGTTCCATCGCTTATAGACACTTGCAATATTAACCATAAATCACTTAACATTAGAAGTGATTTTTGGGTTTTGTGCCCCATTTATGTAGACGACAGGCTGGCAACCTATCACTATTTGGAGGCACTGCATGGTCCATACTACCACAGATGGTTTGATGTGTGAAAAATGTTACAGTTTTGTACAAGTTTAACACCCAAATACTAACTATTACGGTGCTTTGCCTTCCATCATCAGCTCACCTAACAAGCTGAAAGAATACAACTTTCGATCTTTAGGTACCCTTTAATATTTAAAGAATTATCATCCAACTCTTAATCGTTATGGAGTTTCTCCTTCCATCATCAGCTCACCTGAACAGCCTGAAAGAATACAACTATCGCTCTTTAGGTACCTTTAATATTTAAAGAATTATCGTCCAACTCCTAACCATTAAGGAGTTTTACCTTTTATCATCAGCTCACCTGAATAACGTGAAAGAATACAACTATCGCTCTTGAGGTACCTTATATATTTAAATAATCATCAACCAACTCCTAACAGTTAAGGAGTTATTCCTTCCCTCATCGGCTCACCTGATTAACTTGAAAAAATACAACAAGCGGTCTTTACGTGCCTATAATCTTTGAAGAATTATCATCCAACTCCTAACCGTTAAGGAGTTTTTCTTCCATGATCAGCTCACCTGAATAACTTCAAAGAATACAACTATCGCTCTTTGGGTGCCTTTAATATTTAAAGAATTATCATCCAACTCCTAACCATTGAGGAGTTTTTTGTTTCATCATCAGCTCACCTAAATCACCTGAAAGAACACAACCATCGGTCTTTAAGTGCCTTTAATATTTAAATAATCAACAAACAACTCCTAAAAATTAAGGAGTTTTACCATCCATCATCAGCTCATCAACATGAGATGACTGCCACACGCAATCAAACTAGAATTGCTTCATAAAAAATATGAATAACCTCCCTTTCCGTTGTTTTTCGAGGGTTGCCCTCGATTTTCCCAGCTTTGCATCATTAGATCCTGACTTGGTGGCACTGGGACCACTTCAGGAGTATACACTATCGAATAAAAAAAGAATTTTGAAAATCGGTCAACAAATGACAGAGATATCGGTGAACATATATTTACCTTCCATCATCAGCTCATCAACATGAGATGGTGACTACCAGACGCAAATGCTAGTATAGCTTTAGAAAAAGTATGAAAAACGTTGTACATGCCTATAAAATTTGAGGGTTGCCCTCGATTTCCCTGGCTTCCCATCATCAGATCCTGACTTGGTGACAATGGGACCACCTCAGGAGTAAACACTATCGAATAGAAAAAGAATTTTGAAAATCGGTCCAGAAACGACGGAGATATCGGTGAACATACATAAAAAAAAAATACATACAGACGAATACAGAACCTCCTCCTGTTGGGAAGTCGGTTAAAAAGTGATCTAAATAACTTATTATTTCAATAGCCTCCTTAAATAAACATTAAACGAGCAAATGTTTAACCAAGTAGATTACCTAATGCAAATTTAATTTTGTTTCTTCTTTTATTTTATTCTGACACAACTTTTTATACTTTTCAGAGTATTATTGGTTACTGTATTCCAAACATCCACAATGATGACCCGTAAGGCCACTGCTAAGGACACAGAGATGAAACTAAAACAAGCAGTGGTCGACCTTCGGGCATCTCGGGAACTGTGTGATCGTTTAATGCAGGAACGGGAAGACAGTGAATCTGAAATTCTTAGCATATTGGAAAAAAACAAACAATTAAAATGTGAACTGTCGGAGCTGCATATTAAGTATGAGGACATTGTTGAGCAATGCAACCATATGCAGGACATCATAAAATCCTTTACAGAGTGCAGTAATACACATGAACAGGCGCTTAGTAAAATAAATGAGTTGGAGGTTAGCTTATGCCTCGCAAATAAAAATGTAAAACATTTGGAAATGCAAAATAAAGAATTGTCTACAGAGAAACATTCTCAAAGCTTGTTCGATGAGTTAACCATTTGTAGTCCCGGCTTCATCGAGGAACAGTCATGTGTAGAAAATAGCAAAATAAATTCAGAAAGATATTTTAGTAGTGTTAAGAAACTAAAGAAATATATACGTGTTAATAAGTTTATAAATAAGACAAAAAGAACCATAAAGCAATATAATTCTTTTAAGAAACAAAAATTGCAAAATTTGAAATTGATAGAAAAATTAAATATTATTAAGAGTAATGCAGTTGCAACAACTACTGATTACACAATATATAGTAAACAATTAGAGACAAAATTGACAGTTTGGAAGAGTCTTTAAAAAGTATGTTAAAAAACATACAGACTATTTCCCAAAAACAATTAAATTATCAAATACTTGCTTCAAATGACATGGTAGATATGTGTAATTACAATGCAGAGCGTTTTGAATCTTTAAATAAAAAACGAAAATGTTCATGTCTCGTTACAGATATACAAAAAAATGAAGGGTGCATTTCAAGTATATTATATGATCAACAACACGAAATTGTGTCACTCGTAGATAACCAAACTTGTTCCCACAATAATCTTGATGAAGGTGGGACTCAAGTGAACATAAATAAAGAACAAAACAATGTTATTATGTTTAGTGATGAGTTAGGCAAAAATATGGGTCAAACAATGTGTCACTATATGGCACGGCCTGTAACTAATTATTGTATTCCAGGTGCTAATTATACCCAAATATTGCAGAAGGTGATCTGTGGTACTTACAGCCCTAATAGTACCATAATTATTTTCATTGGTAGACGAGGCAATGCTAATTCCTATGTCATGGAAAAATATTTTAAATGCCTGTCTAAATTAAATGTAGAGAAAATAATTTTATTTACTTTTCCTTACAGTGAGTCATTGAGTCATGCAGAAAATGACTATAGATTTAAGTGTAATAGGAAATTGCATTTAATGACAAATTATAATAAAAAATTTGACATTATTGATTTTAATGGATTCATTAAAAAATTTTTTTTGACAAAAGAGAAATATTTTCTTTGTAGTATTTACAAAAAGCAAATAGCAAAATCGCTATGTTATTTTATTTTTAAACAAGCCAATTCATTGGCTATAACTTCTGCCTCTATTGGGCAGTCAAATTGGACGCTGGACAATGACAATTTGGAATTTGCCTCAAATTCTTTAAATTAAATTTCGAGACAAAAGAGACTAACTCTGGCACTAGTAACTATAATGAAAAATTAGATTCTAATTATAAGGTTTTAGATATATTATCCTCCTCATTTGCAATGAATAAAAATTGTAAAAATAATTTTGTTAACCTAGTCCACCAAAATATTCAAGGGATGTCAGGCAAAGATTTAGAATTGGAGCTATTCATGAATTGTAATAATATTGATATACTGTGTGTTACAGAACACTGGCTAAAAAGCCATCAGCTCATGTTCAATTTTAGTAATCACCATGTTGTCAGCTCGTTCAGCAGAAAAAACATATTACATGGTGGTTCATTAATAATTACTAAAAGGAATATTATATGTAAGGAAAGAAATGACCTAGTAAGTATGTCTGTTGAGCGAGTTACTGAAATAGCTTGTATAGAGTTTGAACAATTCATTGTTATTAGTGTATACAAACCTCCATGTGCCCCTTTTGAACAATTTTTAAAAATTATGGAGGATGTCCTATTTAAAATCAGTAAATGTCCTAAAACAATTGTTATCTGTGGAGACTTTAATATTAACATACTAGATACAAATTCAATAACTTGTAATTTTTTAAATTTATTTAAGTCGTATGATTTGGACTACGTTTTTTATGAACCCACAAGAATTACTGAAACAAGTGCAACTTGCATTGACAATATTTTTACCAACCGAACACCTAGCCAAAAGTCAATTATTAATATGTTGCACTCTGATCATTGTGGTCAATTAGCATCGTTTCCTAGGAAAAAAGTTGAAGTGCGAAGAACGAAAATAAGCTTTATTCCTATAAATGCAAGCCGAATTGAAAAGTTTAAATCGAATTTAAGTGTGAAGATGCCATGGTTGCCTTATGATGATTGTCCAGATAAGCTATACAGTTCTTTATTTAATCTAATAAATGTTGAATTTACCAACACTTTTGTGCCAAAAACAAAGACGATCTGTGATCGTCTAACTTTTAGTGAATGGGCAACGCCTGGTATCTACAATAGCAGGAATAAGTTGTACGATTTGTATAGTAAAAAATCATATAATTTTGATCCAGTATTTGTTAACTATGTAAAAAACTACTCTAAAGTTTTCAAAAGAGCCTGTTCCACTGCCAAGTCAGTTTACTTAAAAAATAAAATTAACAATTCTACTAATAAAATTAAAGAAACTTGGAATATTATTAACAGTGAAACTGGCAGGAGTCAAACACGCTGCCGCAATATTAACTTAAAGATTAATAATGTAAATGTTAAAGCTGATTTGGAAGTAGCTATGGAATTTGAAAAGTTTTTCTCAGATGTTCCCATACTGGCTACTAAATCACTTCAGTCGTCTTCCACCTCAGCTGAACAGCTTCTTAAACAAAATGTACCATCCTGTGACAGTAACTTCGAATTTACAGCTGTTAATTATAAAGATATTATAAATACCTTTAAGTCTATTGACCTGAAGAAATCTATGGATCTTTGGGGACTATCAGTCAAAACAATCTCATCCATTATAACTATAATAGCTCCTTATTTAGTTGTCGTATTTAACAGTTGTATTGGTTCTGGTGTGTTTCCTGACCTGATGAAACACAGTAAAATAATACCGTTATTCAAATCTGGCGAAACCTCAGATCCCACTAATTTTCGGCCTGTTTCTATTCTGCCAACTTTAAGTAAGATCTTTGAGAGATTAATGCTCAATCAACTATTAAAGCATTTCAATAAATATAATATATTTCATCAGAAACAATTCGGGTTCACTCGGGGTCGCTCCACCATTGATGCGGGAGTTGAGTTGTTAAAGGAGGTATTTGCTGCTTGGGAAGTATCACGTGACGCTCTTGGTGTTTTCTGTGATTTATCTAAAGCTTTCGACTGTGTTAATCATGATACTCTGGTCAGGAAATTACACCATTACGGCATTAGGAACAAGGCTCTCAACCTTATGACTTCATACCTGAGCAATAGAATACAGAAAGTTGATATAAATGGTAAAAGATCTCCAGGTTCTCTAGTCACAATAGGTGTTCCGCAGGGCTCAATTCTTGGTCCATTTCTTTTTCTAGTGACTTGCCTTACTACATAAGGGACAATCATGATATTGTATTGTTTGCGGATGACACATCTTTGATTTTCAAAATAAATAGAAAATTAGATAATTATGACGAAGTTAACAATGCACTTGCAAAAGTAGTTTATTGGTTTAATGTTAATAACTTGTTGCTTAATGAAAAAAAAACCAAAGTAGTTAAGTTTACTACGCCGAATGTGAGACGTGTAGAAACTAATGTACAAATAAATGGAGTTGAATTGAAACCTGTGGAAACAACAACTTTCTTAGGAGTAATGTTAGACTCCAAACTACAATGGGGTCCACATATTGTAAAACTTTCGGGTAAACTAAGTTCTGCGGCATACGCAGTTAAAACTATTAGGCGGCTTACCGATGTAGATACCGCTAGAATAGTTTATTTTAGTTATTTTCACAGCATAATGTCATATGGAATTCTTCTCTGGGGGAGTGCTGCAGATATTAATACCATCTTTGTGCTGCAAAAACGGGCTGTTAGAGCAATTTATCAACTGGGTCCGCGTGACTCCCTCAGAGAAAAGTTCAAGGAGATAAATATTCTGACTGTGTCATCACAATATATACTGGAAAACTTACTATATGTAAAGAAAAATATTATGAATTTTTCCGAGAAATGTCATACGCACAATGTAAATACTAGGAAGAAACACGATTTGGTTGTATATAAAACTCGTCTCCACAGTAGCTCCCTTTGTGAACCGTCTTGTAGAACAAACTACTTATTAAGCACGTGTCAGTCAACTGTTTCATTTTCTTTATTACAATTTATTAAACCTTTTAAGTCAAAAAACATTGTCTTTCATCCTTATCTTAATATTGCAATGTTCAAAATTAGTACGAATAAGACGATAGGGAAGTTTCTGTGGAGTGACTCTCTGTGTCTCAGCCCCGGATCTTCAATTTTTTTTAGGTGGGGCAAAAACTGAAAAATGCCGCCCCCGCCCCCTTATATTTATTTTTAACCGACTTCCAACAAGGAGGAGGTTCCGTATTCGTCTGTATGTATTTTTTTTTATGTATATATATGTACACCGATATCTCCGTCATTTGTGGATCGATTTTCAAAATTCTTTTTTTTATTCGATAGTGTATACTCCTGAGGTGGTCCCATTGTCACCAAGTCATGATCTGATGATGGAAAGCTAGGGAAATCGAGGGCAACCCTCGGAAAACTACGGAATAAAAAATAAAAATATCAATAACCCTCCTTGTTATTGATATTTTTTATAAAGCTATTCTAGTATAATCAATGTGACCGATAGGTTTGAAAATTACAATAAAACACACATTAAATAAGAGCTATGGTTATGTACATTTCAATAGTTTTTGTTTCATTAAAATCGATGCAGTATTTCCAAAGTTATTAACGCTGAAAGTTACGGTCGCTATTTAATTTTTCAAGTACGCGTGCTCTAAGTAGGTGACGTCACACATCGACAGCCGACACGGCAGCCGCTCGCTCGCTATACTAGTCGCAGGTCATTCAAAGTTGCTCTGCGTTTTGTGTCGTACATACGTACTGCGATCTGTGTAACTTGACTTTTATTGTTTATTAGCCTTTGAATTACAATAAAGGAGAAAGGATTTCAACAAGGTCAATCAGATAATTTACCAAAATTAGATAGTTTGTCGCTCAATATATTTTTCCAAATATAGTGATTATATAGCAACGGAAATGCAAGGAACTGACCAAGTAAAGTAAGTAGGTATTCTTTTATGTGAATAGCATTTTTGCAACATAGATAAGTGAACCTACTTATTGGGTATAGGCACGGAAGGTAAGTATAAGCCCTAGTCGTGTAAGGTACCTACCTACCTAACCTAAATGCAGTTAACAAGTGATGCTGAACATTTATGTTACTGTGTGCATGTTATAAAGGCCAAATTTAGATAAAGGTACAAAAGTACAAATATTTGTACTTACATAGATAATAAATACCTATGTAGGTAATATATTAGGCATGTAGTGCAGTGGCGCAAAATATTTTTGAAGCAAACCATGTTGTGTCATAATATTTTACGTCCATTATGCATTTATTCCCTTTGTAGAGCATTATAGGGTGTGTATACAAGGGTGAGACGGCTCTCGTCGTTTTGAAAACCAGTCTGAACTAGCCGCGTATTGTGAAGACCAGGACTTACGCTGAGGGAATAAAAATTAGGTAGCTCCCTTTGTGAACCGTCTTGTAGAACAAACTACTTATTAAGCACGTGTCAGTCAACTGTTTCATTTTCTTTATTACAATTTATTAAACCTTTTAAGTCAAAAAACATTGTCTTTCATCCTTATCTTAATATTGCAATGTTCAAAATTAGTACGAATAAGACGATAGGGAAGTTTCTGTGGAGTGACTCTCTGTGTCTCAGCCCCGGATCTTCAATTTTTTTTAGGTGGGGCAAAAACTGAAAAATGCCGCCCCCGCCCCCTTATATTTATTTTTAACCGACTTCCAACAAGGAGGAGGTTCCGTATTCGTCTGTATGTATTTTTTTTTATGTATATATATGTACACCGATATCTCCGTCATTTGTGGATCGATTTTCAAAATTCTTTTTTTTATTCGATAGTGTATACTCCTGAGGTGGTCCCATTGTCACCAAGTCATGATCTGATGATGGAAAGCTAGGGAAATCGAGGGCAACCCTCGGAAAACTACGGAATAAAAAATAAAAATATCAATAACCCTCCTTGTTATTGATATTTTTTATAAAGCTATTCTAGTATAATCAATGTGACCGATAGGTTTGAAAATTACAATAAAACACACATTAAATAAGAGCTATGGTTATGTACATTTCAATAGTTTTTGTTTCATTAAAATCGATGCAGTATTTCCAAAGTTATTAACGCTGAAAGTTACGGTCGCTATTTAATTTTTCAAGTACGCGTGCTCTAAGTAGGTGACGTCACACATCGACAGCCGACACGGCAGCCGCTCGCTCGCTATACTAGTCGCAGGTCATTCAAAGTTGCTCTGCGTTTTGTGTCGTACATACGTACTGCGATCTGTGTAACTTGACTTTTATTGTTTATTAGCCTTTGAATTACAATAAAGGAGAAAGGATTTCAACAAGGTCAATCAGATAATTTACCAAAATTAGATAGTTTGTCGCTCAATATATTTTTCCAAATATAGTGATTATATAGCAACGGAAATGCAAGGAACTGACCAAGTAAAGTAAGTAGGTATTCTTTTATGTGAATAGCATTTTTGCAACATAGATAAGTGAACCTACTTATTGGGTATAGGCACGGAAGGTAAGTATAAGCCCTAGTCGTGTAAGGTACCTACCTACCTAACCTAAATGCAGTTAACAAGTGATGCTGAACATTTATGTTACTGTGTGCATGTTATAAAGGCCAAATTTAGATAAAGGTACAAAAGTACAAATATTTGTACTTACATAGATAATAAATACCTATGTAGGTAATATATTAGGCATGTAGTGCAGTGGCGCAAAATATTTTTGCCAATGAGTGCATTTTTACTTTCTCGTATACGTAGTATAGAGGAAGTCTTGTAATCGTAAAAAAAATCGACCTCGAGATTTTGACGGATTTACACGTTTTGGACCTCCCTGAATCCAAATATATCCCCTATTGTGTCGCCGCCATTTTGTAAAATTTCGCGCATGTGTCAGTTACTTCCGGACTTTCCGTCGCGAATTTTCCGGGTGTAAAAAAATAATAATACAAATTTTGTAATAAAACTATAAATGAGTTTTTGTCATTATAATCGTTATAAAATAAGCTAACAATAAAATATAATTAGTACAGTAGGCCTATTCGCTAACTTTTTTTGACAGTTGAAAGTGATCATCACTGAGTGAATTACATAACCATTGCTGTTTTACACGACACGCTAATATTCCACTTGTCGTGTAAAAACAGCAATGGATATTTCACTCAGTGATGATCACTTTCAACTGTCAGAAAAAGTTAGCGAATAGCCCCCCTGTTATATTTTCAAATAATAATAATAATTATCATCATTTTCATCATCGGAAAACTGTGGAGGGGGGGTCGACCTCCAGGAGGCCGCGCGACACACAAGGGGATATTTTTTTAGGAATTATGTCTGTGTGTTTGTGCGTTAGCACGATAACTCGAGCATGCTTTAACTTATTGCAACCAAATTTAATATACGTGTATGACATCAAAATACAAGGTTTCTATCAACTTTTGAGCCGTCGATCACGAATGTTAAGCAACCAAGTGCGCGGTCGGTACTTGGATGGGTGACCAAATTTTTTTTAAATAAACCTTGTAAGTCGTATTTTATAGTAAAAGGAAGTAGGTAGGTACATACATAGGTAGGTAAGTACCTAATTTATTGGTCATGAACTCATCTCGGATTTTTATGATTTTAGTTATTTTTTCATACTAAAATCGGTGAGAAGGGTATACATATACATACATGCCATACGGGCTTTTGGTCTGCAAGTCTGTTTTTAAATAGGTACAATCATGGAACTATAAATATATATATGGAAGGTAAGCATCTGGACAAGAAATACATTGAATAGTCCATATTGTAATATTTAGTGTGATGTTTGTACACTATTCGTCGCGTCGCCAGAAGGCGCTGCTGTGGCGCGATAAAGAAACCAAACACCAAGCGGGTGAAGCCGCGGGCGGCTGCTAGTGTATTTATAAACTTGGGTACCTATTTTCCTACCTTCATTTTGCCGTCAAGAAAAGTCAACTTACTTAATCATACATAGGTACCTATGTAGTATAAAGAGTGACAAATTGAAGATATTGCACCAAAAACCTCATAATACAACTTAGTTATAGGGTATTTCCTAGTAGGTAATAGGTACCCCAAAGCTTAGAATATCTAATTACATATTATCTTACTTAGATCTAAATGGTCTTCACAATAAATCCAACGGTCTTAGGGTCAATTGGATCTGCCCGTTTCATAACATTCATCCACTTTTTACGCCTTTTGGCATCCAATGGCACTTGAAAAAATAGTTTTGTAGGCGTTTTAATGGTTGAATTTGTACACATAGGTACTTCACAATATTATTATATGGCATAATGTTGATTTACACCTGAGAGCCACATAAAATTAAAGACAAGCGCGCGCACCAGTTGCACAGAGCTAAAGAAGTACGCGGCCGCGAGTACCACTGCCCGTTCTGTCGATGTGTGACGTCATCAACTTTCGGCGACTCGATTTAAAAATCCGGACGGCGCAGCAACTTTGAACGCTTATATCTCGGTCACTTTTTAAGATATAAAAAAAATAAAAACACTGTCGTATTTGTCTAGTGACCTATATTCTGGGTATATCGTTAACAAAAATCGATGGTCAGATTAATTGCGTCTGGTAGTCATCTCATGTTCATGAGCTGATGATGGATGGTAAAACTCCTTAACTGTTAGGAGTTGGTTGATGATTCTTGAAATATTTACGATAATTCTAAAGACCGATAGTTCTATTCTTTCAGGTTATTCGGGTGAGCTGATGATGAAACGATAAACTCCTCAATGATTAGGAGTTGGATGATAATTCTTTAAATATTAAAGGTACCTAAAGAGCGATAGTTGATAGTTGTATTCTTTCAGGTTCTTCAGGTGAGCTGATGATGGAAGGCAAAACTCCTTAACGGTTAGTAGTTGGATGATAATTCTTTAAATATTACAGGCACATAAAGACCGATAGTTGTATTTTTTCAAGATAATCAGGTGAGCCGAAGATGGAGGGAATAACTCCTTAACTGTTAGGAGTTGGTTGATGATTATTTAAGTGTTAAAGGTACCTAAAGGACTATAGTTGTTTCAGGTTATTCAGGTGAGCTGATGATGGAAGGAAATACTCCTTAATTAGGAGTTTAATAACATTTTTTTAATAATTAAGGTACCTAAAGAGCGATAGTTGTATTCTTTCAGGTTATTTAGGTGACCTGATGATGGAAGGAAAAACTCCTTAATGGTTAGGACTTGGATGATAACTATTTAAATATTAAAGTTACTCCTATAGGCCGATACATACATACGATTACGCTTGTAATCTCATGACGGATTGAGCAGAGTCTTATGTAACATTTTGTCACACATAAATCTACCTCTGACAGTATGGACCATGCAGTGCCTCCAAATAGTGACAGGTTGCCAGCCTGTCGCCTACATAAAAAGGGCACGAAACCTATAAAGTAATCCCCAGACTGGCATCGAACTTCTAATGTTAAGTGATTTCCCCTCAATATTGCAAGTGTCTACAGGCGACGGAACCACTTAACACCGGGTGGGCCACAAGTTTGTTTGCCATCTCGTAATAAATATAAAAAAAATCAATTATTGACACTAAAAATAGAAAAATAAACAACTTTAAAAAAAAGTCAAACCGACTTCAAAAAGTATAAAAATAACATATTATTAAAATGTGTGCTAGCTACCTGCTGTACTGTTTGAAGTCGGTGCCAAGCCCACTAAGTATTCTATAGATCCGCCTGCCACATCATATTTATTGATCAAACCATACGGCGATTGCGACTGAACGCGCCAGCTTGGGTGATGAGGCTCGTTGCGCTGAACTATTGGCATGGCTTGGCACCGACTTCAGACAGTACAGGAGGTACGTAGCACACATTTTAATAATATGTTATTTTTATACTTTTTGAAGTCGGTTTGACTTTTTTTTAAAAGTTGTTTATTACGTTTATCATCTATATAATTTCAGCTATCAGATGTCCACTAATTGATTGACATTTGGACATAGCCTACATAGGCGGTATATTTACTAGGTGGTAGACCCATATGTAGGGTCGTCTGGGTCAATTCTTATTTCTGCCGTCAAGCAATTCGCTGTGTTTTGGATTGAAGGGAAAGGTAGCCAGTGTAATTACTAGTCATGGAGGGCATATCATTTTAGTCCCCAGGAAGGATGGCAAACGCACTTGCGGTGTTAAGTGATTTACACTTAATATTGCGACCACTTAACATCAGGTGTGCCGCAAGCTTGTTTGCCGTCTAGTAACATCAAAAACAATAGGCCTTCCGGAAATAATGCATCCATCGCTGTTTTTTCTGCACGAAAAAAAGAAAACAGGAACTTTTATAGTTTGAAATAGTAACGTGGCGCTTCAAATGCGTGCTGCCGCGATCTGCGATTCCTGCGGACGAGCGGGTGCGTATTTTGAACTATGCCTACGCGCCTCGCTCGCAACTAATACCTAAATAATGTTCGTGCAGCACGTCTCACTCCGCGCTCTGGATATCGGTCGAGTTGATATGGCCATGAAATTTCTGCACTTATACTATACTATTATTTATTCTGTGGCCAAAGTTAAGTAAATGATGAGTTGTCCATTCGTCTGTAAAGTGTGAATTTGGCCGCCCTCTGAACTTGCCGCCCGGGGCATGGGCCCCGGCTTGCCCCCCCCTAGATCCGGC
This sequence comes from Elophila nymphaeata, assembly GCA_955850985.1. NCBI lineage: Eukaryota > Metazoa > Arthropoda > Insecta > Lepidoptera > Crambidae > Elophila > Elophila nymphaeata. The sequence continues at coordinate 17,029,361 of OY039079.1, forward strand.
ACTGCTGTGTCTATATGACACACTAATTCGTATGCGGGTTAATCTGCTGGGTATATTTTTACTTTCTCGTATACGTAATATAGAGTAGTCTTGTAATCGTATAAAAATTCGACCTTGAGATTTTGACGGATTTACAATTTTGGACCTCCCCGAGTCCAAAAATACCGTTTTTGGAATTATGTCTGTGTGTGTGTCTCTTTGTCTGTGTATCTGTGCGTTAGCACCATAACTCGAGTATGCTTTAACTTATTGCAACCAAATTTAACATGCCTGTATGACATCAAAATATAAGGTTAGTATCAACTTTTGAGACGTCGATCACGAAAGATAAGCAACCAAGTGCGTGGTCGGTACTCGGATGGGTGACCAAAATTTAACATACATGTATGACATCAAAATATAAGGTTTCTATCAACTTTTTGGTCGTTTCCGGTATACGAGAAAGTCAAGCGGAGACCACTCCTGATTTTTTATTTGCGTTAAAAATTACCATAAGTTTTATAAGATTCGAGGGAAAAAGGTATTTTATAATTGAAACTGGACCTAGACACTAATTCAGTCATATTATTTATACAGACTAGGCAATACCTTTAGTAAGAGTAATGGTGTTATCAAAAAATTTAAATTGCAAAATTAATTAAAAACTATCGAATATTTGATTGCCGTTAATGTGGTATACAAAATAATGTATTTGAACAGTTAAGGCGAAAAGAGAACTATTTCATTAATATTCCATTCCTGTATATATTTACTTAAACATATCTAAAAAGGAGGCAATACGGTTACGTTCTTAGTGATGTAGTGTAGATACCTTCTTACATAAACGTTTGATATGTTATCATATTAAATGCTCTTAATTAACAAAATCAGGCCAAGGAGTGCCAATTAAAGCTACAGGCACAAACGCATAACGTAAGTGACCACACCTATGATGTCGAAACCTTTTATTCGTCTGCAGCTGCGACAATGAGTTTCACTGGCGCGCGCTCACGTCAAACCGCGGCGCCACGACAATTTGTAAACTTAAGGCACAAGTTCGTAGCCGAATACAGGCAGGTAAACGACATGTCGCCGCGACATTTTTTTTACCGACTACTACTGTTCCTTTTCTGTTCATGCTCTCCGGTTGTGGAATATTCTCCCTGAGAGTACCAAGAGTCCTTTATAACTGAAGTTTGCAGTCATTTCATTTCTGCTTGCCCATAAGAGTCTACAAAGTTATTCTTTATTTTTTTCTTTTAATTCAACCATGAAGTAGTATATAGACTAGGTGATAGACCCATATGTAGAGTCGTCTGGGCAGGTACCACCCCCTTTCTTATTTCCGCCGTGAAGAAGTTCGCTGTGTTTCGGATTGAAGGGAAAGGTAGCCAGTGTAATTACTGGGCATGGAAGGCATATCATCTTAGTTCCAAGGATGGCAACGCACTTGCAGTGTTAAGTGATTTGCCCTTAATATTGCAAGTGTCTGTAGGCGACGGTAACCACTAAACATCAGGTGGGCCGCAAACTTGTTTGCTCGAATCTCGAAATATAAATAAAATATAGATATTGAACACCTTTTCTTCTTTTTCTTAGTTCTGCAACCTTCCCATGTTTCTGTTCTTTGTATTGCTTTAAAGAAATTATTATTATTGTTACTGATGCTCGCAGATGACCTTCCCAGTGTAACCAGGGTTTTTAAGAAGGAAGGAATACTAAACGATCAAGCATTTTCCCTTGTAGAATGCATCGTTATCACAATCCGGCTGACTTGAGTTAGCCGCATTACATACCGGCGGCGTTTAACAATATTAAATCGCAGGCAATGTTTATTATTCCGCATTTTACAAAATGCCTCGGCATATCATAAAACGCCGCAATTTCGGCTTAGGTGACTACTGGACCATAAATATCTCAAATACTGGTCGAATAACCCATTTTCTGAAAATGGTCATAGTCAGAAGTGATCAGTATATAGGTTCAGGGTTATTTATGACCAAGACTGTTTGTGGGAAAGTCTTATATCTTATGTACCTTCACTTTGTCTTCGGCACATAATAAACGGTGCGACACGTCGCCACAGAGTAGGTATCTGACGTCGCCTTCTGCTGCATGTAGTCGGCTACGAACTCTTACCTTTATCTTCAAACTGAAGCACCATAAAGTGCCACGCGACAGATTCGCTTCAGTCAATTGTTTATTTGCACCCATACTGAAATGGGATCGGTTTTAATCGAGTGTAGTAGCCGGCTCCTAAATAGCATCGTGGACAGTCGCGATCGTCTTTTGTAAAAGTTAAATATAGACGGAATGTTATAGTGATTCTGGACTAAGAATTCGAAGTGTTTGATGACAGAGATTAGAAATAAACTGATGTATATCCTGTATTATTGTATAAAGCGTACTTCTAAAGGATATAAAAGACACGAAGGATATAAAAAGTTGTGGGTAAGAAAAACTTTATTGATTGAAATATATTGGACGGTTCCTATTAACATACCTACATACAATTACGCTCATAGTGTCAAGAAGGGTTGAGCAGAGGCTTGGGTAACATTTCGTTACACTTAAAGCCACATCTGGCAGTATGGGCCATGCCATGCCTACATAAAACCGAAAAGCAACAAAACCTTCAGTGGTCCAAAAAACAAAATCCAGCAACCAGGAAACCAAGAAAGAAAAAAGAAAGAAAAAAATATCGAAACAATACAACAAACATATCTACTAATTTTGTTTCAAGCGGACACCGAAGAACAGATATTATACTCTAAATCGCTTAGCAGTCTGGGTTATTAAAAAATATGGTATTAGAGAAAATACGCTAACAAATCATACGGCCGTGTACACTAAGCCTTAGCGCTCCAATTGTCTATAGTAAGTTGAAACACTAGCATCAAGGGTGCGATGCGTAAGTACATTTTGCCGCCACTACTCACCGCTTACGCATTAAAAATACTCTCAAACTAATTAACGCGGTAATCTTTACGCAACAACAAACGATTCACACAGAGCCGACATTTACGCAAAACAAAATTTACGTTTGCCGACATCCGGCAAATTTACAACTTCATTTTGAACATTTAATGAACTGTCTCTTTTAATGCAGCTTGTGGTGTAAGATTTGACAATTTATTGCTCTTATCAATTACACGAGTTTTTTATGAACCCCTATTAGCAGTTCGAAATATATCTATCTATGCAAATGTACCAATATCTTAGTCTTCGTTAATCGCGCTACAAATCGAATGGCCTATTAACGCCTTGAGAAATTTGATAGGGGATAAGAATGTTCTAATACTTATAATACTATTTCATTTCAATTCAGGTATTCGTGTGAATAATAATTTTATGACAGACTGTTAAAAATCAAATCAATTTGGATTTAGTTTGGTGATTCATTAAATAACGTTAGTCAGTTTTTCACGAATATATTACTTAACACAAGAACATAAACTTATCAACTTTAAGCGTAAACAACTAATTCAAGTTGGGTTTAACGAGTTTTAAATTTTCATTTGAATATAAATTACATTATCATAATTCGCTACAAACCGTTCGTAAGTTTATGTTTCCAACATAATAGACAATGGATATGTAAATAAATTAATTTTAAATAAATTATGTTTATGACTATGACAATATCTAATGGAAACATTATTATGCGTTTGTTTAATTTATATTGCAAAGATTATAATGTGGATTTCGGGTATAAAGACGATGAAGGGCCACTCTTATTTCGTCGTTATACCCAGAAGTCGTTACAGGCAAAGGTAAAGAGATACAGGCACCTGTAGTTTATGTGCGCCTAGTCATCATCATCATCAATAGCTCATATAATGTCCCCACCGAGGCTCGAGCCTACCCCACATTAGAGGCGATTAAGCCTTAGTCAACCACGCTGGCCAAGTGCGGGTTGGTCGACTTCACACACAACCTAAGAATTTCTTCATAGGTGTGTGCAGGTTTCCTCACGATGTTTTCCTTCACCGTAAAAGCGTCGATTAAACGTACATATGAATTCAAAATTTGAAATTTCCCACCTGCGATGTTTATTATAAATTAATAATTTTGTTATTATGTAATAAATGCAAAATTAAATGCATTTTCCAGATAGACAGACTTTGAATTACATTTACTTGTCAGACGTTGAATTACGACCAATATCTTTTGTAATGTCAAATGAAACACTAAATTCTCGAAACACAAACAAACAAAACGCAGTTTCTACTTATAACTTCATACACTTTTGTCCATGATTATGCCGTGAACTCGTATTCATAAAGTACCGTTTATTTTACAATCATCTTATAGAATAATAATCGGAATTTATAATGGATAAATAATTTAGTAAGACGGTGTGAATGGAAGCCACCTTCGCTTCCTACCGCGTGGACACCGCTTTTATGACTGTGATATTAATCCCTAATGTGTAGGGTGACCACGCTTCTAATTTAAATTCTGTAATCAGAAACAATTAATAAATAATTCTTAAATTTAACTTAAATTAAATTTAAATTACACTTATTTGATTATGACTTGCTCAAACGCTTTATTCTTTGATGAAATAACCTAAAAATTTTATTTTTAATAGTAGTCTATAGTTGTATAATATACAACTATAGACAGCTATTAACAAGGCCTATGTCCAACAGTGGTTATCTTTAGGCTAAAATGTTGATGAATATATATTATATACATAGGCTCCCCCAAGGATCTCCAAACCGGTCGCTCCACGCAGCCCGCATCCAGTGGCTTCCCGCAACCCTTACCAGATTGTCAGTCCACCTTGTGGGGAGCCTACCAAAGCTGCGTTTGCTGGTACGTAGTCGCCACTTGAGGACCCTTCCGTTCCATCGGCTGTCAGTACTCCTCTCAATTTTTGGGCTATGTCGGTGACCATGGTTCTCCTGCGCATCTCATCATTTCTAATATGATCATGCAGAGAAACTTCCAGCATAATCCTCTCCACGGCCCTTTGGGTGACTTTGAGCCTTCTCATGAAGCCCATTTTAAGCGGCAACGTTTCGGTTCCATTGTTTATGACTAACACGAACGGCAACACACACGAATTAATGACTTTCGTCTCATCCATCTACCGCAGTGATTGATAAGGGCCAAGAATATACATAGTATCTTCAAAATTTTGTTGTTTATTTATCATAATATATCGTCTTCAAACTTATGGTTTTGCCTGTACAAAAGCATACAATGATAAACAAATAATTGTTTTGTCTTTTAAGTTGGAACGTGGAGAGGTTTTAATGAATAAAACTGTTTCTCAAATATATTTAAAGATAATAAAAACATATGGGCAGCTATTTTTCATATTGACAATTCAAAACATATAATTTATTTCCTCTTATTTATTATTATTATTCATGTATTTGACAAAGTGGGTAACGATAATGTTATGACGACAAGTATTATCAAACTCAATCACAAATAATAAAGATTAAAAATTATGTACTTGAATACCTACTATAGAAAACATAAATCTTCAAAAAAGTTCATCCTTCTTTTCACGAACGCACAGTCACCGGAGCGTAGGAAACAATTCGACCATTTAGCGTGTTTATGCAAGAAATGCGTAAGCGCAGTGTCGGGTTGTAACATCCACCGGCTACCTCTTAATATTCTCTATCTCATGTACTAGATAAAAACCCACCTGTCTATGTTTGTATAATCCTAAAGGGTTTTAAAGACATCTGCACTACTAAAGAAAATTGGTAAGTTTTTTAATTATACTGACCGAACAGTCCATATTAAAGTTGAACGTGTAGGTAGGTACTTAGCATATATGTATTATCATTTTTTTTAACAACTATGTGAAGATAAAATTTAAGTAATATTGTATAAGAAAACGGCGTTAGGTAATTATTAGATTTTATTGTACTTTTTTGAAGTAAGTACTAGAATCCTACTAATAAAATTAAACGCGTAAGATTGTATGTATGGATGTATAGATGGATGTCTGGATGTGTATTTGTTACTCTTTCACGTAAAAACTACTGAATGGATTTTAATGAAACTTTACAATAATATATAGCTCATATATCAGAATAACAACAGTAATTATACCATTATATATGCTTTGTTAAGTATCACGCTGGTAGAGTTCCCCCGCCCCCCTCACCCCGCGCCGCGGAATCCTAGCAGCGAAACCGCTAGAAGATTTCCGCTAATATCTCTACGCCACCAGTTGGCTCTACCGTCGTTGTTTAGTATCCTTACGATTAACACTGCGAAACATACGCGGAACCCCATTTTGTAGCAGAACTGCGTGTGTATCGCAGTTTTTTTTTTTTTTTTTTTAATTCTATTGCAGATTGTCTCTGATGACATTTTCTGCGTCACCGGGTTTTAAGAAGGCGAAGACCTTAGGGGGTCCTCAAGCCTGTAGGTCGGACGTTCCTAGGGGATTACTGGGCGACCGAGCATCTCCCCCGTGGGGAGTCTCTCGACCGCCTAGCGTCCCTAGGGCGTCCGTGTCGGTAGGGAGCGACATGCCCGAGGGTGCCTCTAAAGGCTCGGACCTCGGCTCGGGCACATCGTGTCGTGGTGGAGGCGGGGAAAAGCGCCCCGGTACATGTCTGTACCGGGTATAGCGCGTCGTATGTAGACCGGGTCTTCGCACCCTTGTTCGACGAGTGCGGTCTATAACAAAGGTGTGTCTAGTGCTTGAGTGTGTAGTGTTTGACTGAGAGTTACTCGAACGGATTGTTTCGCAGTGAATGTGCACAAAATGCATGTGCATTTCTCTTCTTTTATGTAGAAATGTTATCGAAACTCTTGAAGCGATTCTGCTGCTTTGATTCCGCGGCAGAGGTGTGTTACCAGCGTCAAGGCCTCCTTATATACAAACTGGCATGTAAGTAATGAAAATTCGTATATTAAAAATCGGCGTTTTCATACTTTTAAGCCGAGTATGTCTGGAAATTTGTACAGTGCCCCTAGTATGTGTTTGTTAGTTCCAAGCTTGATCAACATACGTTTGACCGAGCTCTAAAACTATCAAAACTCATAGTAAGGGTACTTAACAGGTTTTATTTTCACGATTTCAGTGCTGCTGTCTTAGTAAAAGTTGTTTGTATGAATGAGGTCATAAAAATATGGTTTGTAGGTTAATGGTGTTTTAAAAGAGCCCTGCATATTTTGTTGAATTTAATTGGTTACTTAAAATGCTTCTATTTAAGTGTTTATTTATATATTACAATTTTTTTATATGAAAGTTTTTTCCAATTTTACTTAGATTCCACTCTAATAGTACTTAAATTTGTAAATTCAAAACATATTTTCTCGCGCAATTTGGAGAATGAATATTCCTCCAAAATTACTGACAGGTAACTATAACAAAGTATCGGATTAAGATCTTAAATTTCCCCGTCTACATTTACAACTATCACATAAGTTCTAGTCCCAACAAAGATATCATGACATAACGTGCTATTTCCACTGATTTTTCAGTGGAATTGTGACAATCCGCTTAGCTGAAGGCTCTAAGCCGATTGGCGGAAGAGTTTTGTCTGGAGCTGCTATCAAACAGTATAAATAAAGATGGTATTTAAATAGATTGTTCCAAAAACATTGTATTTAATAAATATTTGTAGCTACCTTTGGTTGACTACAACTATGTTACTTTTAGCCTAAGTTTTTGAATGTCAGAGAAAACCAAAGGGCGCTAACTAGCTTAGTAATTTAGAATAGTTACGTGTGTCACACTAAAAAAATTACACTAGAACGGCCATTTGCACAAAGTTTTATGTTTTGTAAAAGGCAACTTAATTCATATGAATGGGTTGTTCCTTTTTTCAAATGTTATTTTTTTACGAAATTGTAATAAGTCTTCACGTAGTCTGATGTGTACGTGTGACTTACATGATCACTGGGAAGGCATTGGCATTATTAGCCATGTGATTCCGGCAGAGTAGAATAGCATCACCCCATATCCTCCAATGGGTGTCGTAGAAGGCGACTAATGGACCAGCAAAGGGGTATTGATCACCTTATATATACTCCTTCCACTAATCCGCATTGGGCAAGCGTGGTGGACTACTGCCTAAACCTCCTTCGATGACAAGGAGAGGCCTTGTGTCCCAGCAGTGGGTCGAATTATGACGGCTATTATGATGATGATATGACATTGGTATCCTTTTAAAACAAAATGGCGCGATTCCATTAGGCAAGTCTTGTATGCAAGTGACGTCAAGTTGCAAATTTAACACAACTTGATCAAACCTGCATACGATCTACAACTGTATGAGGTAGTTTCAACATGTAAATTTTTACTTTCTCGCATACGTAGTATAGAGGAAGTCTTGTAATCGTAAAAAAATTCGACCTCGAGATTTTGACTGATTTACACGTTTTAGACCTCCCTGGGTCAAAAAATATTTTTTTTGGAATTATGTCTGTGTGTGTGTCAGTGCGTTAGCACGATAACTCGAGTATCCTTTAACTTATTGCAACCAAATTTAACAGGCATGTATAACAAAATATAAGGTTTCTATCAACTTTTGAGAAGTCAATCACGAAAGTTAAGCAACCAAGTGCGTGGTCGGTACTCGGATGGGTGACCAAAATTTAATATGCATGTATGACATCAAAATATAAGGTTTCTATCAACTTTTGAGTCGTTTCCGGTATACGAGAAAGTCAAGGGGAGACCATACCCGATTTTTTATTCAAGTGACGTTTTACTCACGATTTTTTCCTTCACCGTAAAAGCGTCAATTAAACGTACATACATATGAATTAAAAATTTGAAAACAATCGAACCGGTGCTTCCCGGGTGGGAGACAACACCCTTACGCCACCGACGCTTATAAGTACTACATGAAAACTTATTCTAAAAAAAAGATTACTCATTTCCCTACCCTCATCCCAATTTATTTGGGGTTGGTGCAGCATGTCTTGATATCGACAATACTGCATAAGGATGTTCTCTTAGATTTGCGCGAGCACTACACATTATAAATAAAACAACTTTTACGGAAAAATGCACTGAAAAAAATCGACTTGCCTCAGGCGGGACTCGAACCCGCACCTTCCACAATCCGGGTGGACGCGTTGACCAATTTCGCCACCGAAGCACTGCTTTTCGCTGTCGAAATTTGTCAGTGCTTGGTGCTTATGTTTTTATGGTAAACATCGTTTCATCAAATCTTTGAAATTTGCACTTCCAAGACCCGAACGAAATATTTTTGTGCAAATATTTGACGCCCAGCTAAGATGAAACTACCTTACATTATGGAATAATTTTATTTTTGCGTTTACAAACGCGTAAATATAATACTAGAAAAATGATAACGCAAGAAGGGCCCAATCATTATATAAGGTTCGATAAACCACACATTCTCGCCAAGGAACGTCGATACATCCCAAGGATGTTGCGCGAGGCTATTGAAATAAAGAAACACCCAAATTTCAATAGAGAAGATGGTTGGGCCGTATCACCTGCTTGGGATCCAGTAATTAAAATTATTAAAACTCAGGCAAACCACCACACAGCAAGACCTAATGACACCGTGAGCTCCGTTTGCGTGAAACGGAACACTCCAAATTAATAATTAAAGTGACGGTAGATTTAACTATTTCATAAAATTTGACAACCTACATCTTTAGTCATCCCGTGACCACGAACGCTGAAAAGTGTTACGAAACGTCGGGCAATAATAACATCATGTAAAATCTAATTACACGCGAGTTAAATCCGTAAAAGTTGTTTTATTTATACTGCATAAGGATTTGGCATTACATTTTTACGGCCGTCTGCCCGACACCAACTCTCCTTGGGAACTGCTATCTTCCTACAGCAACCGGGAGCAACAGTTTAACGCGCCTTCCGAAGCACGGAGGAAAATCGATTTGAAAATTTTTAGGTCACCTATCCGAGTACCGACCGCGCACTTAGTTGCTTAACTTTCATGATCGTTACTGAGAACGCATGACCACGGCGCCATCGACCTCCTCAAGAAACTATTTTAATAAGAAAAAAAGAGAAATCACTGATAAAACTATTCATACGGATCCCCAACCAAGGTGAACTTTTGCAATTGTATTAATTGTAAGAACATGTAGTAAAAATTCTAAACTTCACCATATGCACCTATTGTAGCGACATACTATTCAATATTATAAACTTCTTTACAATGTTACCGCAGCATCGCTCTGGGCTACTAACCGCTACTTTAGACATCAACCAGTCTTACATTGTGTACATTCAGCCATTCGCCCAACAATAAACTTTAAGACAAAAAATTTAAGGTGCAAACTTACTTAACTAATATCTCAAAAACTACCTTCAATTTGTTGGGGTGCGTTTACACAGGACCCAAAGTGCAACGTCGGGACAAACATTAGGCTTTGTGCTTATGGAAAGAGCAAATATTATCCCTTTACTTCGGGGAAAAATGCGTTTCGGTTTGATGTGTACTGTTTTAGTTATTGATATTTAGAGTGGCTGGCGTACAATGGGACTCGCCTCTGTTTTGTTATTTTGTATAATATGTTGATTAAATTTGATCTCTGGTTCAATGAAACCGACAGAGCTGCCGACAGCTAGATTGGTTCATAATTTTATCGCTATTATTCAGCTGACATCGATATTGGTATAAATAATATTTATCACGTTAAAGCACATGGCGTATTTCTACTGCGCGCATACGTGCAGATAGAGCGATACAGACGCTCAGATATAGCGATACAGACGCTCAGATATAGCGATACAGACGCGCAGATATAGCGATACAGACTCGCCGTAGTCGCTCGCAGCTTCCGCGTTTTTATCAGAGACTGCTCGTCTGTTGTACAAATGGCGTGCCTCTTTCGTCCTTTGTACGCGCGCTTGTATCGATCCAAACGCGCCTACGACTCTGCAAACGAATTTCAAACGCACTTCACGCGATACAAACGCATAAATCGGCATCTGTCGTCTGCGTGTCGCCGTGTGCTTAGGCTATTAAATCTAATTCAAAATCAGATGCGGCTAAATGTTGCGTAACATTTTGCAATATTAATTCTTCGGTGCCTGGGCAATATTATGTAGAATGAGAAAAGTCTAGCGGTTGATGGCTCCGTAGAAAACTAAGCTTCCAAACCTAATTTGGGGTAGATGAAACAAGAAATGTCTAAAGTCAAATTGAGCTCAAACGCAACTAAAATTCTGATATTAATGAAGCTATTGCAAAATATAGTAATAATATGTATTATAAGTATTAAATGTAATAACAATCTTGTGGAATCCGAGGTGCCGTCCTACATCGTATGCCCCAGAAAAGGTTCTTGAAAATAGCCATGCCACATTGTATTGGGATCGACCTATCATTACAGACAGGACTATTGTAGCTAATAAGCCTGATATTGTGTTGATAGATCGACACGAACGCCGCGCAGTAATTGTTGATGTTGCTGTCCCCCATGACGACAACCTTGTGAAAGCTGAAAAAGATAAAGAAAACAAATATCTTGCTTTAGCTCACGAGATTGTTGACATGTGCGACATCGATTCAGCAATTGTTGTTCCGATAGTCATATCTGCCCATGGTCTGATAGCTAAGAGCCTCGATAAACACCTTAAGAGGCTCGCGTTAGGTGCTTGGGTCAAGAGTCCGATGCAGAAGGCAGTACTTCTAGACACGGCCCGTATAGTGAGAAGGTTCCTGTCTCTGGAACCTTAACCACCGGTAGCCGGGACCCTGATTTTGCTGCCGATGGGGAACTGCATTTTTGCATTTTTAAATATTGTATTTTTTAATGTACAGTCAACAGCACGTCGGGCTATACAAAACTGTCAAATTTCTCCAAACGATTTTCAACCTAAGGCTATTGAATATAAAGTGCATAATCGATTGGGAAAATTTGACAGCTTGTGGTAGCCCAACGTGCTGTTGTCTGTACATTGTAAATGTAATACATTGTAAAAATGTAATATTTAAAAATATAATTTTGTATGTATTTTAAAATAAATAAAGGAATATGTATAATATATTTCCACGCTCACACCAATTATCTAGCCCAAAGTATCTAAGTATCATTAAGAACTTGTGTAATGGATACTAGATATCGGACGTTTTTAATACACATAATAATTATAGATAATTTTATAAATAAACTTAAATAAATATATAAACAGCCATGACTCGCAAACAAATATTCGTGTTCGTCACACAAATCGTTGCCGCTACCAGGATTCAAACCGCACTTAGCCAGCGTGGTTGACTAAGGCCTAATCGGCTCTATTATGGGGTAGAATCGAGCCCCTTGGTGGCGACATTTGTAACCCAAGTTCTGTCATAAACTATCATTACAACTAGTAATTGTAAATGACAGTTACAGCAATTATGAAATGAAATAATTTATTTTAATTACACATAATTTTTTACACATTAAACATGTTACAAAAGTTGATCAACGTTAACGGCATGTTTGTAAATGATCATTATATTGAAGAATAAAATAGAAATATGAAAGAAACAGTTATTTCATTACTATTGTAATTCCTTTTTTAATGTAAGTTAAGTTTTATTGCGTCGTCGGTGCGTTTGAAGCAAAAGTAATGATTGAATTACTAAGGTTTAGTGTTAATAAGCACCTTAAAGCATTACAGTACTAAATCCCTCTAACAATATTAAAAGCCCTTGGCTGTTAATAATTATTAAAATTAATATTATAACTTCCGTAAAGCAATGTCGGCACATGGTGGCGTTATTAATGATATTATTATATTATTTAGCCACTAGATGAGTTTGTCCTAGTATCTCTTAGTAGTCTGTGGTTCTCCTGTACCCTTAGTATGAGTTTTGATAGTTTTCGAGCTCGAACAAATGTATCGTCTCTTTTCATACATTGACCACTGTTTCTGATAGTTTATGCTAGAGGCACTATATTTTTTTTTCGATTGTATGAAGACGTGCTCGCCGTACTGTCCTCTTAACCACAGAACAAATTATTTTGTCTGTTCTGTGTTCTGAGCTGTATACAACTCTGAATCCATAATACTGAGCTGTATACAACTCCGAATCCATGGTCCTATTTTAAAAACCATAGTACCGTAAGTGATGAACGAAACAATAGCTTGTAATATATTCAACTGACAAATATCAACATGTGTCGATCGTAAGGACTACAAGACTTTTGCATTAGAACTCAGGTCAATAAATGTTGCTGACTACAAAAAAAAATTGATAAATAGATATAAGGTTCACTGTGTTCGGTAGAATGCGCTCGAAATGCATCCTGTTTTCGTTAAACATAGAAAGAGATGGAATATTAACAGTTATATTCATATTTAAAATACTGTTCCACGTGCGCTAACCGATCGATCGTCGATAGATGTACTAAAAGCGCAAAAATAATATCTATAGTTACGAAACAAGCAAAAAGAGTTAAACACTGTAACCCGTCTACGGAAAATAGTAAGGAATAAAATTGTTTAAAATCGGGGTTACAAGGTAAAATCGAGTCCTCTTATTATTGAAGTCGGTTAAAATGTAGCCTATGTTACCCGGACTATAATAACGGATCGATTGATATCTTATTCATCAATATCGGATGAATAGTTTAGGCCCTACGGAGGTACATACGTAAATACAAACATACTTATGTAGACTGTTAAAATCATAACCCTTTCAAACATGACTTCGCGTAATCTGGTTAAAACGAGACAAGGACATGACAGAACAGAACAGTAAACAGACCAGACCAGAACAGTAAAAATGAAAATGTGTGACCTTTTTAATCGATAATTTATAGAGTTACCTTCACTAATAATAATGTTCATTCCATGAAACACTTCCGATGAGCTTTGCAAGTAAGTTTCAACTTTGAATTTTTACACTTTTTAATGCATAGATATTCAATGAAACAGAAATAAAATAACAAAAATATTTATTGCACAACAATTCTGAAGAAATAAAGTTTATTTGAAAACGAACTATGTATTTGAGCTTAATTTGAATCACACGCGTATTCCAAGGGCGGATCCAGGGGGGGGGGGTCATGGGGGTCATGACCCCCCCTGGGCTGGGTCCAGGACCTAGGTGGACCACTAATTAAAATAATGTTTTTATATATTTTAATTTTTTTTTATTAATTAAGTACTTTCAATATCTAAATAATTTAATATAATACTTTGACGGCAAACGCATTATTCGGGAAAATTTGAATTTACCGCGCCATGGCCGCCATGCACCTTCGTGTTTTTCTTGATCTGAGGGTTTTCCTGAGGGTTTTTTGCGTTTCGACAAGGTTTCGACTAACGTCTAGCTAGAACTAACTTCAACCGGTACGACTAAACTTTAGTAATAAAGTACTATGTTAAAACATTTTATAATTTCAATCTGTAATAGTGTTCTTAAAAATTGTTGCCACAAATGCACGTGTTATCTATTTTCATCCATTCGCTTTAATGCCAAACTTTCTGATGCAGGACGACAGATCTCAAGATGCTTTTATAGATTTTGAGATAATCAAGGGGAGTGACATCATCATTTCAGCCCAGAGACGCCCACTGTTGGACATAGGCCTCCCCCAAGAATTTCCAAACCGGTTGGTCCTGCGCTGCTCGTATCCAGCGGCTTCCCGCGACCTTTACCAGATCGTCGGTCCACCTTGTGGGGAGCCTACCAATGCTGCGTTTTCCGGTACGTGGTCGCCACTCGAGAACCTTTCCGGCCCAACGGCCGTCAATCGGGCTATGTCGGTGACCTTGATTCTCCTGCGGACCTCATCATTTCTGATATGATCACGCAGAGGAACTCCAAGCATAGCCCTCTCCATTGCCCTTTTCGTGACCTTAAGCCTTCTTATGAGGCTCATTGTAAGCGGCCCATTGAGGCCGCTTACATACTCCCATTGAGGGGCCTCAATGGGAGTCCCATATTATCCCCGTAACCTGCCGCCATTTCATCCATCCTGAGCTTACTCGATGATTGACATCTCGGTCTATATTACCGTTTTGCTGTATGTATAGCCCAGGTATCGGAATTCAGAGCAGACTGTGATACAAGCACTCCGTCGAGAGAACCGGCTCAGAACATTTTGGTTCTACTGATAAAAGTGGCGCCAGGTCATGGAGAATTCCATGACCTGGCGCCACTTTTACTATTTCGTTGTTTCGGGGCGATTTACATCACTGCTGGTTAGTGCGCTTACGGGAGTATGGTTCGATTTTGAATGTGTTAACCCAGGAGTTCTTTGCCAGTCCGCTTTTGCCTCTCAGAGGAGGTGGGTTTTTAAGTGTTTCATAGCCTGGTTCTTTGGGATACGACAGAAAGGCTCTGGGCCAAATTGTAGTCCTTGAGTCCCAGGCCTTGCTAGCTTATTGACCTTTTCGCTACCGATGACCCACTCTTACGGCTCAGACCAAAAATTATTTTTATTGGTCTGAGTCTTATGGTTACCGAATTACTATAACGGTGTTGTGCCCAGTCCACCCTTTTAATCAGTTCCGTGGTACTTCTTGTGGAAGTTAAACTCTGGAAGCAAGACATCTGATGTCATTGCGAGAGCGTGGACATTCAACACTTATTTTGTTTTTCTCCCGAGTTTTTGTCGTAAAAACACGTGTTGAGAGACTCCATTTTTAATAACCTCAATCAACCGTAAATTTTTTTGTTAATTTAGTTATATCTTTACTTGAATTCTATTATAATATTCTATCAGAATATCTATTCTATATATTGAATCTAGAATTTACTTTTACCTCAAACCTGAAAAAACCGATACAGCCGGTTTTCCAAAATCATCCGGTTTTTGAATCGTTTACCTGTATTTATGCAAATTTATAAACCAAGTTTTGAAATTTTTCGTTCGTTTCGTTTGACATTTTTGCGGGGCCCGTGGCATTTTGCCACCCATGCCACCCTATAGTTACGTCACTGGACTTGACCACGACTATGTGACCCCCCCCTGGCGCCAAAGCTGGATCCGCCCTTGGCGTATTCCCTGTTGATATGTCGCAGTATAATAGTAAATCCGGAATATAGTTATATCTCTAGGGATATTGTTGTATACCATAATATACGATAACGATCCATTACTATCTTACTAGATATACACAGTGATATAATTATATTACTATTTGATAAGTTTAGAGAAACAATTGTAGGCGTGTAGTGCGGGGGTGCGCCGGCGGCGTCAGTCAGTCGGTCGGTATGTTAGCCCCTTTGTTGTCGTCGCCATTTTGTAACATTTCGCGCATGTGTCAATTACTTCCAGACTTCCTGTCGCGAATTTACCGCGTGTAATAAAAATGCAAAATGTTTAAAATTTTGTAAAAAGAAAGCCATAAATAAATAAGAGTTTTTGTCACTAAAATCGTTATAAAATATGCTAATAGAATATACACAATTAGTAACATTATATTTTCAAATAATAATATTTATAATCATCATTTTCATCATCAGAAAACAGTAACGGGTAACGGGACGATATCCCTATACATTACTATATAACGGCTTTATTTATCGTACTGCGATATATATAATTTATAATGAGCAAAGAGTGAATAGCTAAAATCTCCTTCGCGTTAGAACAAAATCAATTTGTTTTCACAATCGTTTTAGAAACACATTCGCCTAACATTGCAATGCTATAAAAACTTTAAAAGTTGGTACTCGGTACTTTTTGCAAATGGAATACCCCGTCAAATCACTTTAAACACTTCAATTATGTTGTCAAGGAGAGGTATTACCTCTGCGCCCGTAAAACTGAGTAATAAATCAACCAATAAAACAACAGTTAAAATCAACTCTTTTATTGGCCGCCGCTGACGCGTATTTGCAAGCCCTTTGCAATTCGCAAACGTGACAACCCTAACCTATTGTTTTGCGTCACAGAACAAAGGGAGCTCTAAGAAATAGTGGAAGGGTGTAAGAGATGTAAGACTTAAAATCAATAGACAAAAGAACAATGCTTTAATAAAATTTGGAGTAAACAAGCTTTTACCGTTCTTACAATGGTTTGAAGGTTTTTTTACTACCTAGTCTTCTGCCGACTCGCTTGTACTGTCAGTAGAAAAAACTATGGCTAAAATTAAAACTAAATTTGGCAAAGGAAGCTCGATTATAGATAGGTATATCAAGGAAGCGTCGGTGGCGTAGTGCGTAAGGGCGTTGTCTTCCATTCGGGAGGCACCGGTTCGAACCCCGCCACGTACCAATGTGTTTTCAATTTTGAAATCATATGTACGGTTAATCGACACTTTTACGGTGAAGGAAAACATCGTGAGGAAACCTGCACACACCCATGAAGAAATTTTTATAGGTGTGTGCAGGTTTCCTTTCGGTTGTGTGTGAAGTCGAGTGCGGGTTGGCACTTGGCCAGCGTGGTTGACTAAGGCCTAATCGCCCCTAATGTGGGGTAGGCTCGAGCCCCCCGGTGGGGACATTACATGAGCTTTTTTGAAATGGTGTATATATAAGAATAAGAATAAGAATAAGAACATTTTATTGCATAACTGTTACAATTGGTTGGTACTAGGTGTAATTGCACACAGTGAGTAAAAAACAGTTACCCTTATCGGGCATACAATAATACAGAAATATCTATATAATGTATATTTTTAAATTAGTCACAATGCAATGTCAATATAAAAAAAAAAGTATCATATTGTATTAATTGCATTCAGTCACATAAACATTCATTACTATTATAGTTAAGAATTAATTTAAATTATGTCAAGAAGTTTTAATTTTAATAACAAATCCATATCAATGTTAATTTTGATAAATATTTAAAAAGTAATAGAATCACATATTATATTAATTACATTCTTAGTCGGAAACATTATCTGTCATTATTATCTAAGTATTCATTTAAATTATAAAATGCATTTTCTAGGAGCCATTTTTTTAAAGAATTCGTGAACTTATGGTCAGGAAGATCTTTTAGCCTAACAGGTAATTGGTTATATATCTGTATAGCAGACACATAAGTACTTTTCTTGAAGATCCATGAATTTACACAAGGATATACAAGATCGTCATATCTTCTCATCTCTGTTTTTCTTACTCTCAATTCAGATATTTTAGGGAAAATTGATTTTCGATTTCTCACAAACTTGCACATTTCCAGGATATATATGCAACACAGTGTCAATATATGTTTCTCATTAAATATGGTTCTCAAGCTATCATCGTTACATAAATTAAAGATAATTCTGATACAACGCTTTTGTAGAATAAAGGTACTGTTAACATTGACAGAATTTCCCCAGAATATTATTCCATAGCAGAGTATAGAGTAAATATTTGCATAATAGGCGCTCAATGCCACCTCCACGGAGGATACGTCAACTAATACTGACAACGCGTAACAGTAACTAGCAATTCTACTATTTATACTTTCTATGTGAAGTTTCCAGTGTAAATGAGTGTCTAATGTCAACCCTAGAAATTTTGAGTGGTCAATTTCGATAATTTTAGTGTTATCTACCGTTATATCTAATTTTAACGATTCTTTTTTATAATTTCTAAATTGCATTATATTAGTTTTTTGTAAGTTTACAGTCAAATTTAAGGAGTTAAGCCAAGAAGTTATTTTTTTTGATGTCATACAAATAGTTGATTCATATTCATTTACACACATATCGTGATTCTTAACAAATAACACAGATGCGTCGTCAGCGAACATCACACACAAGTTATTGGCGATTTCCGGGAGTTCGTTAACATAAATTAAAAATAATATTGGTCCCAAGATGCTACCCTGTGGTACACCCACAGTGACAAGCTGAAGTTTAGATTCAGTTGAATGAAGAGACTTACTTTTAAGATCCAAGGAAGTTAGTTTAACTTTCTGAGACCTATTTTTAAGATAAGATTCCATTAGTTTCAATGCAACTCCACGAATACCCAAGCGACTCATTTGTTCTAATAGAACACTATGCTGTACGCAATCAAATGCACGGGACATATCCAATAAGAGAGCCGTGCAGTGTTTTCGTTCGTCAATTGCATGCCAGACCTCTTTTAAAAAACAATAGATCGCCCCAGCCGTAGAAGATTTTTTCCTGAAACCGAATTGGTTTTTGTTAATTATATCGTGTTTATCTAAAAAATGTTGTAGCCTATTATATATAATTTTTTCGAATATTTTAGAGAAAGCTGATAAAACAGCAATAGGTCTATAGTTCTTAGCTATGTCACGCGGTCCTTTTTTGTGAAGTGGATGTATGACAGCTATTTTTAAACTATCAGGAAAGACCCCAGTTTCGAGCATCCTATTAATAATATGAGCTATATGGCTTGCTATGTAGCTTATACACGATTTAACCACTTGAATGGATATTTCGTCGTGTCCACAGCTCTTTTTATTTTTTATTTGTCTGACGCAAGTAATTATTTCATTTTGGTTTGTAGGCTTGAGAAAAATACTCTCAGGGGTAAAACCAAAACTCGGTGAATACCTTCCGCTGAGACAGCTATTATGATTATGTGTTACAAAAAAAGTGTTTAAGTAGTTGGCAATATCTAACTGGTTTCTATGTATAGTGTCATTACCTTGTAAATATTTAATTGATTCCTTTATTTGTCTATTTTGTGTTGTGCATAATTTTATAAGTCCCCACGTAGCCTTTGTTCTGTTGGTACTATTTTCAATGTATTTCAAATTAGATATTTTTTTAGCGGCCGCTACAATGTGTTTCAATTTAGTTTTATATTTCTTGTATTTATAAATGTTGCGAATTGTTCTTTTACGTTGAAGTTTTTTATGTAATTCACGCTTCTTATTACTAGAAACCCTTATACCCCTTGTTATCCAACTTGGTTTCTGTTTATATGTGATTTTTTTGCGTTCTAGTGGAAAGCAAAGGTCATATATCAATTTAAATAGGTCTAGAAATTTGTTATACATTGAGTTAACATTGTTTTCTTCATACATTTCTGCGAAGCTTATTTGTGATATATATCTGTTAAATATGTTTAAGTTTTTGTCAATATTTCTCCTATGCTCATACCAGAATTTACAAGTTAGTTTGGGTTTGTATGGCAATGATATGATTTGACCAGTGTGGTCGGAGAGCCCATTATCAAGGATTCTTGTTGCATATTTCTTTAAGTTAGTAATTATGTTATCAATACAGGTGGCCGAGTGAGATGTTAGCCTTGTAGGTGAATTGATGGTGCATACCATATTGTAACCAGTTAGTAATGCCTTCAGCAATTTAGTATTTTTGTGGTTAGTATCCAGTAGATTGATATTAAAATCACCTACAAGTACTACTTTTCTACATATTTTCCTTGGTTGACGTAAAATCTTGTACAACATTAAATCTAACTGCTGGAGAAAGGTGTCTATGTTACTATTGGGTGGCCTGTATATACAAATAACCGACAGGCTTGGATCAGATATCAGGACACCACAACATTCAAATACCCTTTCGACAGATATGTCACCAATCCACTCAATTTTTTTGCTGTCTAGTGTTTTTTTCACAAAAATACAAGTGCCCCCCCTGCTGGTTAAGCTTCTAGAGTATGAAGATACTAAGCTGTAGCCATCAAAATTAAGACAGTCTAGATCAGAGTTCCTAGTAAAAGTTTCAGAGAAACACAGCACGTCAATTTTAGGAGTTATTGCATTTAAGTAGACATCTATATCGCTGTGCTTATTCTTTAGGCTCATAATATTCTGATGAAGAATTGTAAAGGATCCATTATTATTCAGTCTAAAAAAGAGTCATTGTCTGCAGTTTGAGTTCCGGTTGTAATTTTGTTAGATATATTTTTATTTGTCATTTTTTTATTTGTACTAACGCGTCTGATAGATGTACAATATTCACTGTATTTACGACTATATTCCCTGTTTAGTATGGTTTTTAATATATTTCTACATAGGTCTTTTAATCTCGAGTAAGTAGTATTATGACGTTTGTATGTGTAAGTACTATAGGTTGTCCATTCAAATTGATTACAAATATCTTCATATAGATTAAACAAAGCATGTTCACTGAAATTCCTATTTATATATACCTGTGTAAGGATAACATTAGTGTGATTTAGTCCATCCATAAAATAATACAAATAACTTTGTAGCTCCATACGATTGTGATCATTTGATCCACCTATAATAATGACATAGTCCGACTTCGTTAAAAGCTTACATTGTGATTGCAAGTTTGAAATAAAATTACTAACTTTGGCTCCAGGCATTATGGTTGAAAATACTTTAAACTTATCACCTAAAAGTAATTGTAAGAACTTGCATGCTCCTTTACCCTCATCATCTGCAAAGATTAAGATCTTCTGTTTATCGGTCATCGTATCGGGTTTGTTATCATGGCACACAGGTTTACTGTTCTTCATCACATTGTTTTGGACAGAGGATATATCTTCAGTTTCAGTCATTTGTAGTGTTCTATTCGAGGTAGTTTTAATCCCTTTCTGCATCCTCTGCGGGCTTGTTGTTAACTTTGTATTAATTGGTGATGATGTAGATAGATTCTGTTTAAAAGGTGATTCTGTGTTCATATTTTTTCTCGATTTCGAACCTTTAGCTTTAATATTCTTACTTATAGGACTACTTATTTCTTTTAAGGCCTTAACAGTTGACAAGTTGTGTTGCAAGTTCTTTCTTAATGTAGTGTTTTCCAAAAGTAAATTTTCGATCTCATTGTGTGCAATTTGCAATTCTTGTTGGAGCGAAAGGATGTGCTCCTTCATCTCTTTTACTTCACTATTGTTCAATGACATATTTGGGGCACTTTTCAATGAACAGTCTAGTAGGGAGTTGTAGCTACTTTTTTCTCCCCAAGATGTGTTTGTTGACAAGTTTTGTATAGAATTAGCAGATTTTGAACGCGGTTTACGGAATGTTATATTATCATTTGTTGAATTCACTTGCTTCGCCAATCTTGAGCGGCCTGCGTCATACATACATGACGTATTATCCAAGCAACTTATGCATTTCCAGGTCGTTTTATTGTCGTTTGTCATAAGATGAAACCTTTTTTCTGTTATGTTCGTATTTTCTAAAACATAGTTCTTTTTGCACACGGAGCAGTCAATTGATAAGCACCTTGATTGTTTCATTTTCTTTCTTAATTTATGTAGGTTTAATGTACTAAAAACAATTTATGTGGGAGGATTTGTGACCCTCGACTTCTTGATTAGAAAGTAGTGTGTTAATTAAATGTCAAGATAATGCTAATAATGGCTAATTAGTTCTTTGTTTCCATTCTAATATTTATTTCAAGATAGAAAAATTTGACTTACAAAATATGTTTTCTCATGTCATTGGGGATCGAACCAGGTCCGCCCGACTGCAATGTATGTAAGTCCGTGCGCTAGCCAATTCGGCCAGAGATCTTTCCTTATTAGCGATGAAATTAGACTACTAGTCTTACTATAACTTTTGTATTTACTTTCAATGTCTGTTATTGTGCTAAGTGATTCATTTATACCCACTATAAAATTATTCACGGGCTATCAATTTCAATATAATAATTGTTGTTTTCCACATAAATATCACATTATATTATTCACTTAATATAGTTTATGGAGATTACCTTGTTATAGTATGGTATTTGCGGTAATACGGTATATTTTTGTTTAGGTACTGTAGATTCTTTCTCTCGTTCCGTAGTTTTGTTAATTTGATGTTTTCACTTGAGATAATAATATGCACTGAATTATCGTTGTGTATTTTTG
This sequence comes from Elophila nymphaeata, assembly GCA_955850985.1. Classification (NCBI taxonomy): domain Eukaryota; kingdom Metazoa; phylum Arthropoda; class Insecta; order Lepidoptera; family Crambidae; genus Elophila; species Elophila nymphaeata. The sequence continues at coordinate 17,051,992 of OY039079.1, forward strand.
AAAATTATATTTAAATCACACTATTAAAGTAAGTTTGTTGTATTTATTTCATTAGATATTTTATTATACGTGCGCACTTCTTGACAGTTTTTTTTTTTTTTCTTTTTTTTTTTTTTTTTTTTTTTTTTTTTTTTTTTTTTTTTGGGCCCGAGACATCTTTGAGTACTTATCGCTATTCCTAATATTATCGGATTTGGCCATCCACGCCCATTGAAAAATTCAGCCTGTGTAGGTATATACTTACTATTATTCTCAAATCCCAAAAGGTTTAAGCAGAGGTAACATTTGGTTTTGGCAATGGCAATTTTATATCAAAATAAAAACAGTTTACCAGTCTATCGCCTAATAAAAGGGGCATCGAATCCAAAAAGTAAGTAACTAAACATTCAGTATGTAAAGCTTTATATTTGCAGTTTCGTTAAAATTTCAAGTTGGCGGTTAGATCTAATGATTTTTGACAGTTCAAAGCGATAAATGGCTATATCCTATCGTGTATCGGTGGTCATGCTAGGCGGGCAGGACAGATGATAGAGTGTCCGACTGTCCGTGTATAAATTTTATTTATTAAAATTTATAATTGAGATTAGTCATAACATCATAAATGTATATTCGTATAGTCACGCTCACAATTTCACAATGCCACATCTGGCAGTTTGGGCCATTACAGTACACCAAAATATTGACAGCTTGCCAGCCTGTCGCCTGAAAATGGGCACCAATCCCCAAAATTAACAATCCTTCAGTAATCAAACCAACTAAAGCCGACGACCGGGACAGATGTAATACTCAAAATCATCTCAGCAGTCCGGAACAGTCTTTAGGTAAACTCACATAAGTATCTACTTGCGATCACTCTGGTAGGCCCAACAGTGTTTGATGACAGAGATCAGAAATATCCTATATTTGTGTATAAAGCGTAGGTACTTCTAAACTTTAGAATCTAAAGGATATATGTATAAAAGACACGAAGGATATAAAAAATTTGGGTAAAAAAAAACTTTATTGATTGAAATATATTGGTCGGATATATATTATTGATTGAAATATACAATCACGCTCATAGTCTCAAGAGGGGTTGAGCAGAGCCTTAGGTAAAATTTCGTTGCACATAAAGCTACACCTGGCAGTATAGGCAATTCAGTACCTTCAAATAGCCACTCTGTCACCTTTAGAAAGAAAAAAACATTTATTGAGACAATACAACAAGCAAACAAAAATATCATATAATTATATCGTTTAGGTAAAGCCTGTCAAAAATACTCTCTTGATAAGGTTAAAACGATTCCATCACCATATTTATGAAGAAAAGTATAGAGGATCAATCGTTTCCCAATAACAGATAAATCACTGTTACCAACGGTTGTCTAAATTATACAACAACTAGCATGTTTAGTGCTCTACAAACCGTTGACTAACAAATCAGAGCTATGCTTTGTAAACTGTAACCCTGTGAATGTTTCGCAATGAAGGATGACTCAGAGAGCTGTTGGCTGCCGTCGGTCGTAAACTACGGGCATGATGCTAAAATATTTACTGCCTTACAAATAAAAATTGGGAAAAAACTGGCTATGACTACAAATTTAAGAATGCTCAAGCTCATATATGTAAAAAAAAAAGATCTTCTAAACAATCCAACACTTTTCCCTTTCGACAAAAAGTGAGAATGTTTATTTTATTGTTATTCTGAACTTGTAGTAAATATAATATCTTTATCTAATATTTTTCTTTTACAAATTGAAAATAAATTAATTAGCCATGACCTGATTATTCTTTAAACTAAATTACTAATCCTTTTCGTTTTAATTAAATTTCTACTATTTGTAAACTTATTTTAACAATTTGTTTTATAAGATACTAGCTGGCCACGCGTTGCTGTGGTAATTTCATACTACTGTCCTATAACATTGAATTTGCAGTAAAAAAAAAATGGGGACTAAGTACTTATCAAGATAAGAACTATCTTATTTCACAAGTTGGAACAAAACACATATTTAAAAAAAAGGTAAAATCGGATTGTTAGTTTCGGAGTTCATCCCGGACAAACATCGTAACACGGGAATTACTTAAGTATATTAGTTACCTATAAGTTAAATAAACTGTATACATAGTTATGGCCTTACTGTAAATGTAGCTAATAAATAAATCCTATAAAAGAATACCGTCCTATAGAATCATAATTAAAAAATATTCAAGAAATTCAACTTAAGAAAGGTATTCCAACTAGAAAGCACAACAAGATTAGAGATAAAACAATTCTATGTCCACATACAGAATTTATTTAGAATCCATACCAAGCTATGAAACAACCTTAAACTGCCTACAAACGATGTAATCTCGCATTTTTCCGTCCCAATTTACGATTCTGGTCTGCTCCAAACATTTTTCGGATGAACGGCATTTTTGTTTCCAATGTAGGTATATTGTTGCTAAACATAACCATTCCGTTCCACGTGCAACGCATAATAAACTCATTCTTCCAAGTTACATTCTAAACTAATAATGAAACTATTAAACTGGTGTCTCGAATTTCCGAAACAGTAGAATCATTGTACGTTTTTAAGAAATCAAACCAAATAAACTCGTACTTGCAACTAAAAAGAATCGGTTTCATACAATTATTTTTAGTACATACTCCGTGTTTAAATAAACATACAGCTAACGAATGTAGTACCCGAGGATTTATATGGCTAGATATTATGCTCCCCTATACTTTCGAACTTTGAGCCGCGGTGTAAGAAAGGGAAGATTACCTATGATTTAATTAAATTGCAATAGAATAGAAAGAGGCAACACGACGTCACTCAGCCCGTTCATGACTTCGACGTTATCATGTCCACACCAGTAACATACTTTTGAGCGTCAGCATTTTTCTTTTAGCATCAGCATTTCTATCGGTAATCTTGTGGCCAAAAAAATGAGTGTAATTTGGGTGTAAGCCACTATATCTGACGCCAATAAGTCGTAATTTCAACATATCAATTACGAAATATCGAATAAGTTTCCATTTTTCTGGCGCTTCGCCGGTCGGCTAGTGCAGCATGCTTACTCTCGTTCGGCTCAAACTTTATTTTGGTCACAGTTGACACAAAAATCTGTATTAGATGTCATCGATTTAATAAAATCAAATATTCAATATTTCTTCATTACACTTGCGTTTTGATTGTACCTAATGTTTATAAATTGGACCGTAAACTTAAAATTTAATGTACAAAAATATTACTTATGCAACGTAAATTATTTTCATTTAGAGACTAAAGAAAAAATTCCACCACTTCGCAGACGAACACAAATTGATTCGTCGGGACAACAATGTTAACTTTTTCTGAAATCAATTAAACCAAAAGTTCGATGATATCTCAAGCCTTTAATTTGCAGAATCTTGGAGGCAATCCATCGATTTGTCTCCGTCACATTAGCCAAAACTTCAAGAAAGTAAAACCGCGTTCATTCGTGCGCGTCTGACGTGTTCCGTTTTTGTGGGCACATTCCGTGGTTTATCAACAATGCAGGACTTTCCTTTAATCCGACAATGTTGAGAGATACTTATGTACAGTCAGCGTCTAAATTATCGGAGCACTTCACTAAGATTTCACGTATTTATAGAAATTATTGATCAAACGTATCTTGTAATTAAAAGGCTGTAAGGCTTTTCCCAAACACAATGACGTTTTGATAACGGACGGACCAGACGGAGGAAGACCTGGGTCACACACGTCGCGCTATACCCGGTACCAAGGCGCGCATGAGCCTAGACCTAAAATTACAGAATACAGGGGTACCTATAGGCAGACCAATCATTCCCAGTGGAATTCTTTACGTACACTTATACCGTTTAGCGATTTGCTTGTTAAGTACAATAATTTTGAACACCTTGTCAGCTTAGATAATATTTAAAAAAGGGTGCCTAGATATTATATCATACACTGTGCGGTTAGATCAAAATGGTAACTTTGATTGCCTAGGTAAAATTGAATTTCTGTGCGTCTGATCTTTTTAGTCACGTTGGGGCCTAGTTGATTATTTCGCTTACTGTACCTCCTAATGGTGTTTCAAATGCACCGTCTTTAAACGCATTACGCGACTGGATCACGCCTATCTATGATAATGCCGCCACATACTAAATCCCAATGGATACTCCATAACAAGCTTTGCCGCAACTTTGAAGCAAAGTTACCGCGTGTAACACGATACGAATTCAGCTTACATCGGTTATTTGAAGATCGATTTTAATTTTTTGTTGTTCTAAATTTCATAATAGATTACTTACTAGGTGGTAGTATGTAGGGTCGTCTGAGTAGGTACCACTGCCTTTCTTATTTCTGCCGTGAAGCTGTTCGCTGTGCTTCGGATTGAAGGGAAAGGTAGCCAGTGCAATTACTGGGCATGGAAGGCATATCATCTTAGTCCCCAGGATGACGTTTATGTATTTATAAATATAATATATTTATCTTAGTTTAGTATTATAATTTTAGATAGGCACCTACTATTATTTATATTGTTTATATGCCGTGTACACAATACTCCCGCATTTAAACGCTTAAACTAATGCTAGGGTTGGCTGGAAGAGATCTCTGTTGGCAACACCAACAAGAATAATGTTTTGTCCTTGTCTAAATGCTCTCGCTCGCTCTCTTGCGATTTAATGGCGGTTCTGTAAAGTGTACAATAACGTGTCTCTCCAGAATAAATTAAGTTTGAGTTTATGCAAGTTTTTATATTGCTGCCCACGACCTACCCTGATGATCCTGACATTGGTCCTTCGAGAATCAGCGAATTAAAGGGTTCAGGAGGTCGCGACGGGTAAAGAAGTAAGCGAAAATACAAGGAGGTGCCACGCGACAACGCCATCAAGGGCCCTGCACTCCGCGAGATTTTTATCGGAGCTGCTGGTTCGACTTTCTTCACCCATCATCTACGCCACGAGTTCCATAAAAAACGGCGAAGGTGCAAGCAAAGGAAAGTGAAAATATTTGTGAATCGTGTAGTGTGTGTCGTAAAATTACAAAATAATTATATATTTGCCATTTTGTACGAGCTAAATAACATCCAATCAAAAGAGTCAAAAAGCAGGAAGCGACGTCTATAAGCCAACCGGCGCGCCGTACGTGTCAATTCCCCGCGCGATTGGTTGAGCCAAAATTGGCGCGACGTTCCCGCCAAGCCGACATCGAGCAACAAGCAGACGCAAGCGTCGCGGTTTCTTACTTAGCCCGGCCCGCCATTTTGTTGTTGCATTGGCGTATCGCTGTGTTGATTTTAATTGACTTTAAGTTTACTTTAAGTTTTAGTGTTAAATTCGCTCATCAAACGATAATTATAAGTGTAGTTATCATGTCTGTTGACGATTTGAAAAAGTTGAAGGCGGAGCGTTCCTTCATTAAAGGAAAAATAACAAGATTGTATAATTTGTGCTCTGTTGAAACAATAGGCGAGGAAACACTCTGCAATTTGCAGGCAAAAAGAACAAAAATGGAGTTATATTTCTCAGAGTATGATAGTATCAACAAAGACATATTTATTTTGGACCCGAGTGATTCAGAGGATTATCAGTCCTCGGACTCTAAATACTATGATGCCATGTCAATCTTGAGCGACGCAATAGCCTCAAAAAACGACATTTCAACAGACACTCCTCGTGTTAAAACAAAGTTACCGACTATTCATATTAATAAGTTCACCGGAAAATACAGTGAGTATCCAGATTTTATTCAATTGTTCAATTCACTAATACACAACGATTCAAATTTAGACAATATACAACGGTTACATTACTTAAGGCAGTTTTTAGAGGGCGAGCCCTATAACTTAATTAAAGGTTTGTCACTTACGAATAAAGGCTACGAAGATGCTATGACTATGTTGAGTGATAGGTATTATAACAAATTTAAAATTTCTACAGAATTTATAGGTGCGTTGCTTGATTTAAAACCCATTCAAAGGTCAACGCCCTCTGTTATTAGAGAATTTGTTGGCAGTTTGAAACAAAATTTAGCGTCTATTAAAAATATAGGCATTAACATTGATAACTGGGACCCTATTCTAATGGTTATTTTTCAACGTAAACTAGACGCCTACACGTCACGCGCCTACCAATTAGAGAGAGACTTCAACAACGAGCCAAAGGTTGATGACTTCATCAGCTACCTTGAGCATCGTGCACTAGCATTAGAGAATGCTGAAGGAGCACCGAGGATGCAGATTCCAAGGCAGCTGCAAAGGGAAAATGCTGCAGTCAACATAGCGGCAACAAAACCTTCCCCAGCCATCAGCTGCAATTACTGTAAGTCTCAACAACATAAATTATATTTATGTAAGAATTTTAAATTGTTACCATCTGCTGGTCGCTTAGAATTTGTAAAGGAACAGCAGTTGTGCGAGACCTGTCTTAATAAGCATACAGGAAGATGCCGCTTCCATTTTAGATGTGCACAGTGTAAAAAGTCACATCATACTTTGTTACACCCGGACGAGCAGTTGGCACCACAACCTGTAGCACTAATTTCTAATATTCAATATAATAATTATAAAAATAATAATGTCCTTCTTCCAACAGTTTCTGTCAAGGTCCTCACACATGACAAGCGAGAGGTTAAGGTAAAGGCTATTTTGGATACAGGCTCACAGACTTCATTAGTGACTAAGAGTCTTGTGCAAATCCTAGGCTTGACTCCGGTGCGAGCAAATACTAAAATTATCGGAGTAGGGAATAAAACTAGTTCCATATCATATTCAATACCATTAAATATACATTCCCTAACATCTAGTTATAATACTATAGTTGATTGCAATATTGTGGAGAATATAACTTGTAAAATTCCTCAAAATAAAGTAAATATTTCAAATCTAGTTATACCCGAAGGCATCAAATTAGCCGATGAAACTTTTAACATACCGTCTGAGATAGATTTACTGATGGGGGCACATGTATTTTTTCAGGTGTTGCTGCCTTCAGAGCTCCAGCTGCCTGAGTCACAACAGCTTGCTTTATCACCTTGCACTTCATCTGCACAGCATGTACCTAGCATCATTAACACCCGCTTTAGCCATATTGTGGCTGGGGCATTGCCAGACGTTAGTAAAAAGTCAAATTCATTTGTCAATCTATTATGCTCTCAATGTGATACTGATGTTAGGGAAACTTTAAAAAGGTTTTGGTACACTGAAACAGTGCCAGAAATTATAAATGAAAAGTCTTCAGAATTTGAGTTAACGGAGACAATTTTTCAAAATTCTATGAAACTTGAAAATAAAAGGTTTCAAGTTGATTTACCATTAAAATATCCGCTTAGTAGGATCAAAGATATATTAGGTGAATCATTTAACTAGGCCTTTTATAGGTTTTTAAATTTGGAGAAAAAGTTACTTAAAAATCCAAATTTATTAGCAGAGTACAAAAAATTCATTCATGAATATATTCAGCTTGGTCATGCTCATGTTGTGGATATAAGTACAATAAATTTTGAGGAAGAACCTATTTATTTCATGGGTCACCATGCAGTATTAAATGATAATAGTATTTCAACAAAATTAAGAGTAGTTTTTGATGGTTCAATGAAGACTAACAAAAAAGTATCATTAAATAATTTATTATTAAATGGCCCTGTTATTCAAAGGGACCTTTTTGAGGTATTATTATTATTTAGAATAGGTGATTATACCTTTACCACTGACATTAGGCGTATGTTTAGAAATATGTACATAAACCCTGAGCATACAATTCTCCAAAATATTTTATGGCGTGATAACCCTAAAGAAAAAATACAATGTATTAGGTTGGATACAATTAGTTACGGTTTGAAGAGTTCTAGCTTCCTTGCCACGCGATGCCTGCTTGAGCTTGCCAATATTTATGTTGATAGATTTCCCTTAGCATCGTTCATTATAAAAAATTGCACCTATGTTGATGATATCCTTTATTCAAGCTCTGATATCACACATATGATTGAAGCCAAGGAACAATTGTGTGAGCTACTTAGTTATGGCAGTCTAGAAACACACAAATGGGCTTCTAATAGTGATACAATTTTATCTAATATTCCATTGCATAAACAACACTTTGAAAATAAAAGTTTAACTGAAGAGAATGATTTTAATATAAAAACTTTAGGATTAGAGTTAGACTTAAAGTATGATAGATTTGTGATAACATGTCCTAAAGGATATCAAAGTGAGTGTAACACGAAACGAGAGATGCTTAGTTATATTTCAAAATTTTATGACCCGTTAGGTTTTGTCAGCCCTATAATTGTAAAGGCAAAAAGTTTCATGCAGAAGTTATGGTGTAATAAATTAGATTGGGATACAGCTGTTCCTAGCGATTTAAAAAAGGAATGGTTACAGTTTGTCACTAATTTATCTCGCATGGAACCGATTTATTTATTTAGGAATATACCTGTCAATGACAGCATGAAGGCAGTGCAGCTGGTAGGATTTGCTGATGCCTCGAGTTCTATAGGCTATGGATGCTGTTTGTATTTACGTATGGTTGACTCAACAGGTACGCCAGATACATTCTTACTCTGTTCGAAATCACGAATAAATCCGCTTACGAGTAAATCCAAGCTGACTGTACCCAAGCTAGAGCTAAATGCGGTATTGTTATTAGTAAAGTTAACTACAAAAGCTTATAACACATTAAAATTAAAAATAAACATTAATGACATCTATTTGTATACCGATTCTAAGATTGTGCTTGCATGGATTAAAGGCGATTTATTGAAGCTTCAGGCATATGTATCGAACAGAGTTAGAGTGATAAGAGAGTTATCTTCTCAGTGGCAATGGCTGCATGTCGGTTCACAGGAAAACCCAGCTGACTTAGTTAGCAGAGGGGCTGATCCTGAGGAGCTCAATGGATGTGACCTATGGTGGAAAGGTCCATGTTTTCTTCGTGATGCTAATTATAATTTTGAGCAATTAATAAGTTTACCTTCAGATGTACCATGCATGCTGCCCGTTGATGATTGTTCAGGTGATGTCATACTGTTAAATACTGGCAGTAATGAGTTTTTTAAGTTTTTAGATAAGTATTCTAGTATTAATAAAATGGTACGAGTTGTAGCATTTATATTTAGGTTTTTCTATAATCTTTCTAAAAATAAAAATAATAAAGTACAGTTGTCATACTTGACAAGTGACGAGTTGAACAATGCGTTATTGTTTATAATTAAGCATGAACAAGAAATTTATTTCGGAAGCGAAATAAAGTCAATTATAAAAAATGGTACCATAAAAGGGCCATTACAACAGCTACATCCTTTTCTGGATGATACGGGCGTGTTACGTGTGGGCGGTAGGCTTCAGCATGCTAACATATCTTTCTCACAGAAACATCAGATTATTCTGCCAAAGAATTCTCGTATAACAGAGTTAATTATAAGTAGCGAGCATGTTAGGTTGTTACATGCTGCGCCTAGGTTACTTCTATCTTCTTTGAATCAAAAGTATTGGTTAGTGAATGGTATTAGGCAGGTTAAAAAAGTAACATATAGATGTTTAATTTGTTTTAGATTAAAAGCGTCTACCGCGCAGCAGCTGATGGGTTCCTTGCCCCTACATCGTGTTACAGCAACAAGACCGTTTCAAAGGGTAGCGATAGATTTCTGTGGGCCGTTTGATATCAAAAATTCGCGAATTAGGCGCGCTTTGATATCAAAAGGTTATGTTTGCGTATATGTCGATTTTGTGACGCGCGCTGTGCATTTAGAGCTTTGTTCAGACATGACCACAGAATGTTTCTTAGCCTCTTTTAAGCGGTTCTGTTCACGTAGAGGACTACCTACGGATGTCTATTGTGATAATGGTAGCAATTTTAGAGGGACAAAGAATCACTTAGCTGACTTACATAGAATAAGTAAAACTGCTGATCATCAAGGACAGGTCAATGAGTATGCTGCTAATCAAGGCATAAAGTTCCACTTTACTCCCAGCTACTCCCCTGTCTTTGCTGGTTTAGCTGAGGCAGCAGTCAAAAGTATGAAGTACCATTTAAAAAGGATTGTACAAAAATTGATACTTACTTATGAACAATTTATTACTTTGATTACACAAATAGAAGCTGTACTAAATTCTAGACCTTTATTACCTGTTTGTTCGTCAGATATTAATGATTATTCGTATATAACGCCAGGGCATTTTCTCATTGGTGCTCCTCTTATTGAATATCCAGAACAAGATGTTTCTAATGTACCATGTAATAGACTTAAATTTTGGCAAACAATTAATAATATAAAACAATGTTTTTGGAATGTTTGGTATAAACAGTATTTAAATACATTGCAATGTCGTCCTAAATGGCAGGTGCCGAAGCCCAACATTAAGGTTGGAGATTTGGTTATCTTAAAGGAACCAAATACAGCACCATTATATTGGCCAATGGCCAGAATTGTTAAAATTAATCCTGGAAAGGATGGCATGGTTCGTGCCTTTAGTGTAAAAACTAGTAATGGAAAAATATATAACAGATCTTTGTCTACAATATGTGTACTTCCACTAGGTGAATAAAAACAGGTAGGTAATATAAAGTACTTTGTGTAACATTGGCATTACATATTTACTTTGTTTAATTTTCAGCTATGATAAAATAAGATAGGTTATAAAAAGTACTTTCATGTTACAATAACTTTATTTTCTTAAGTTTAATGTAATGAATAATATCTTAATAAGTTTAAATAAGACACTGTTGTTAGTTTACATAATTATACTTTACTTTGTAGCACTATTAATAACGAAATTAGTAATATACATACATAACTATAACAATTGTATCAGTTTAGGAAAGTAGCATTTCATGTATTTATGTTTTAAAGTTTTAGCCTCGGTAATTACAATGTTTAGAATTGAATTAGAAAGAAATAAACTTTATTGTACAAGCTTTGTTTACTGTTTAAGGAAATTTATATTTTGTAAGTAACTAAGTTTACTTATAACTGTATTGATAACGAGCGAGCTTCTTTATTACTTTGTTAATCATTTTGAAATTGTGAGGCCGCAATATGTTGGCAACACCAACAAGAATAATGTTTTGTCCTTGTCTAAATGCTCTCGCTCGCTCTCTTGCGATTTAATGGCGGTTCTGTAAAGTGTACAATAACGTGTCTCTCCAGAATAAATTAAGTTTGAGTTTATGCAAGTTTTTATATTGCTGCCCACGACCTACCCTGATGATCCTGACAATCTCTTTTAGAGATAAGCTCACCTTTGTACATGATTTTTCCTGCACTATGTTGTATTTATATTTGTGTGTACAATAAAGAATTTGAATCACAACGGACTTGCCTTGTTAAGTGATTTACCATTAATATTGCAAGTGTCTATATAAATTAAACTAGCTTCTGCTCGCGACTTCGTCTATGCAGGATTAGTATAAATTATAACCTACTTAAATGTTATTTTGATGTAGGTATGAGCTTTTACTATCTCTGTAGAGTTTCATTAAAATCCCTTTAATTGTTCCTGCGTGAAAGAGTGACAAACATCCACACATACATCCATACAAACTTTGGCGTTTATAATATTAGAAGGATGACATAACTCTAGTACCTTGGTCCTTGTAAAAATACTTACAATCAAGTTATTCATTCGACTTTATTAGCAATACCAGGGATTAGACTAAAAAAAATATTCATTTCTAATCGCAAAAAAAAATCATATAAAAATAAATTAATATAGGTAGGACAATACAAGTTAAATAAAAAAAATGTCGCCTATTTTACTATTCTTAAAATGTAGCTAAACATCTACATGATTACAAAACAATGTACAAATAAAAGAAAAATTGTTAGATATTTTCTACAATTTTCTAGAACGCTACAAACTCTTTTACAAACTAGATAAAATATAATCGTACCTTTATGTTCTCGTCTCTTGTGATCTACCTTTCATTCACAGTTTCTGTGACACTGTGAAAACAGTACGGACCGTATAATTGTCTTCGAAGGGAGATCTTACCTTTCTTCTTTGATATGGCGTAGTTCTTTTTTTATTTTTTAGCATCTACCATTCGGAATACAACTCTAGATTCATTGGACTGAAATTCTAGTCGGTAATTCAAAGCTCAAGTATTCTCTTTACTTTGAGTCGACAAATAAAATATTGCGTTAGGATTGCGATCTGAAAATATTAGAATATGAGAAAACGGGATTTATAGCACGCACTCGATTTTGTTATTATTCCGATATTTCGGCGCAATTGCAACACATCAATATTATTTTCCAAAAGTTAACAATACTTTATTTCAGTCATCAAAATCAAATCATGCTGAATTAAATTATTAGCCAAAAATAAGCAAATACTAACATAACTAGATCCTCAACTTTCGACAAGTATTAGTAAAAATATCCTAACCAATGTTGAGTCAGATTATGACATATTAAGTAATAATAATTATAGATTAGAACATACAACTATATAGAGCTACTGTGTTAGACTCTCTTAGGCTGGTATTATAGAATGAGTCTCAAGAATTAACTCCGTACTAAGGGTCGTACGTCTCTACCACTTTGTGCTTGATAAAAAGTGATAAACGATTCTCAAAACATGATTGATTTCTGAGTATCGTTCTGTAATACGGGCCTTAGTCCTCTACAGCTGAGTTGGAAGAGCCCTCGCTCAGATATCAAAAGGTCACGGGTTAGAGTCGCGTCTCAGTACTGTCAATATTATTTAGTACCTTGTCATAATAATCAATCATACACAATTGTGGCAATTATTACTGCACAAGCGCTAGGGCTAATATAGCAAGGTAAAGTTCACCGACTTCTGATGCTGATCGTACCATGGGGCAAAAATCAAATCTACTTTGATTCATGAACAAACATTCCAGATCATAACTGAAATAGAAAAAAAATATGTACTAGCTTAAATCACTAATGTTGCGAATTCTACCAAACAAAACGAGCAATATAAAAAAGCACTCCATGCCGCACTTTAATCGGTCTCGGATATAAACAGTAGCCATCATCCAAGCTCTTTCGTAATCCACATCAAATCCCGAGCCGTAAACGCATCTAAACGTTAACAAATAATAACGTTCACGAAACATTACGTACGTTTATTTTATTTTCAATAATCCAGTCTCCGTTTAAATAACATTATCTAAATGTCGTAAATAGGGACCATTATCGAGAGCCCTTCAAAATTCCACACGGCGTTTTTGAGCGCACCGAATGACGTGTCTACTCCATCGACCAAGAAAAATATTGAGACAACAGGGCCATGTGTAGTGCCCTCCACGCGACATAATGGCATTTCATTCAATTCTTGCTTTCTTTTGTTTATAACCCATAATGTTTCGATTGGGCATGATGGAGGGCCGTGATTACTTTAATAACAATGACGCGGGCACAAAGGACCAAAGTGGAATTATGTACCGGGTTATGTATGGTTCTCATGCCCCTCACGTAGGGCACGCGGAGGCACGCTCTCTGACGTTTACCTGTGACGGTTAAACGTTAACAACATGAAAATAATGAGCACTCATAGACCGCCATCGAGTTTACTGATGTCGTCGCGATTAAGATCCTGGAACAAACGAATTATGACAAGAAAATCCAATTTGCTTTATCATTTTAATAATGTGCTCACGAATATTTTATGCTTATAGTAAAATTCTTATCTCTAAGTGTTAATGCACTGCGTAATTTGTTTAGAAATATTTCATTTCTTTTATTAAAACAATGGGAAATTTACCTAAACAAACAAAGATAACCTAGATTGAGCGTCAAAGCCGATAACTAAAAACCTTGTTCTGAAATTATTGCAACTATATATTTTCTTGTAAATGTAAACAAAACGTATTTTAATATCATAAAGAAATTATTCTACTCAGTACCTTTAAAGGGTAACGGCTTTGTAAACGCTTCAGGTATTCAAAATCCGTATGCCGTGCATTAGGTATGGAAGTCCCGGCTCGGCGGAAACAAAACGCATTTCTTTATTTTAATATACAGTGACGACGACATCCCGCGACAGGCTGGGGACTATACGGGGTGATATGTATGCAGCACGGCAAAGGGACACGCTGTTTGATATGGTTATTACGTCCTTTGTGGGTAGGATAAAGAAGCCGGTGAGAGCCGACTCTAGGATCCGTTGTGAGATTTGTCTTCGTGATACGCTAAAATTCAGAAAAAAGCCCTCGCGATGACGTGATTGTCGGTGCCCTTGGAAATGGAAATTTCTATACAATACACAAACCTGTTCGAGGATATTTTAAAAGATACAACAATTTCAGTGTGACTGGACCAGTCCTATACATCTTAGATGACATCCTTTGAGAGCGTGATTCATGTCGATTGCAGGACAAGTCTGGTAGCGTTCTCAATGAAGTGGCGGTTCATGCATTTCACATTATAGGAAGAGTTACAGTTTATTTCAATTCGTATACAAATCTTCAGAAGAACAATCATAAATCTGTGTTCCTGGTGGCTCTTTTGTGCGCTGGCCTATAAGGCATTGAGCATAAGATAAAATAAATATTTCTGATAATGTTTGTGTTATTGGATGTTTTTGTGTGCATGCAGCTATTTGTCACAAAATCACAAAACGAAGCAAGTTGAATAAAAATTCCAAGATAGCTTTACAAACTTTCGACAACTGACAATAGGATATAAGAAATATTGAGTTTTGACGCGGGTCCCCATTATTGATTGCAACAATTGTTTACATCAAAATATTAAATTATGTCCGGAATAAATACCCATCTGGCCATTAAAACATTACAAACTCTATCACGGAAATTCGGTGCACAATGTCAGCGAAAGTAATTTCATTCGTGTCTGTCTTGTTATTGTGGTTACATTTTTCTCTTGCATAATAGCGAGAAATAAGCTCACCGTATCCCTTTCACAGAGACATGATAATAGTATCAAAACTAAGGACGTCTGGCCATTCTTCCTGGCAAACCCTGGTAAACAGGAGGCCGTCACTGATGCTGACAACATGTTATTACATCGTTTGCGTAATTGTACCCCACGACGAAGCCCCATTCAACATACTCGGACTTGAAATGCTAATGTATGCGAAGAACACTCGGAAATTAGTCATTGTGCTATAAGAATCGGATTGTGCGGACGCCGAAAGGATTGAATAACGACTGCCTGAGAGCGAAACTGAATACAAACAGAAAAAGGCAAAACTTTAACTCTACCATTATTAATTTACCGCCTGATAGTTTATCGTTTGTTTTATTAAACATAGTCCTAGCGATACAGAGTTAAATTGTCAAACAAAATTAATTATCCACAAATTTCAATGAAAACTTACGAAACCACGCTCAGCAATGAGACATTCTTGATCAACTACAAACAAAGTCTTGGTATGTATTTAATGAAGCATCCAAAGTCAACAGGAAAGGTAAACCGCGGCGGAAAACATTTGGAAAACGATTGCTATGATAATACTTGAAGTCAGTTAGCTGAACTTATGGGCATTGACGACGGACGTTGAGAATAAAAATACATATTATGTAGATGCAGAGGAACAACATGAAGGCGAAGTAAATGTGAAGTATAATGTTACTAAATTTACGTACATTTTGAGAGTTCAATGTTTGTGTAATGCTGATTTATAATAAGTTGTTGCAGGATAAACATAGAGCTGTCATGTCTAATCTGTGTTTGAAATATACTGGATTGTTTTTCTCCAAAAGGTCACAATGTTCTAAAGTCAACCCTGCTTACGCCTTTGGAGACAAGAGGTGTCGTCTATCGGAGGAGATCTAATCTCAAGATCTGAGCTTGTTTCGCGGCCAGCGCAAAGGGCGCGAAGGTGCGAGTTGGCATCTCACCGGGACATTGTCAATTCGCAATGAATCTTTTACAAAAGCCGCGTGAGCCATCGCACCTTATCGGGGATCTGAAATGCCGCATTCCCGCTCCAAGCGAAGACTGCAAGATTTAAACACTGCTTAGATCGCACATCTTCGATTTCAGCGAATAGAATACCCTATGCTATGCATACCTCAGTGACTCATTTCAATTTCAAGGACGCAACATTTGCAAGCATTATTCTGGTACAAACAAACTGCAAGGGGTGGTAAAAGTGCCGATTTTTATTGCAGTCCGTTATTTTGAGCATTATTCATTAACGGGATTTAAGGGTTTGCTAAAAGAGTTGCGAATACTGCAAAACAATTTAGAACAATAGTGAAGAATCCCGTTAGGTTTTGTGAATTTACCCGTTAACGGCAGTTTGCTTTATAGCACCCTCATATCCTTGTTTTGCAATAGTTTGTTTGTTGTTGTAAAGCGAGACAATATACTCTAAAACAAACCCTTCTAGACATTGTCGGTGTCTTTATTAGCAAATATGATAAGTTACAGAAGCCAACCGATTCATAAATCACAAGAGCGATCGCTTTTGTATCACTTAGCGAGTAACAGGGTTATAATAAATCACACGAAGCGTTCGTTGAAATAACGGAATCTATGACAATAGTGGAATTCGAGGACAGTTGTTTTAGAAAATAAGCAATATTGACACTAGATTTACTATACCACATAAATATGATAAATTGCAAAGCGCAAGAAGTGGGAGTAAAAACCTTAACAATTAATTAGACATTTTTTTATCTTAAAATGCGTATAAAAATATATTTACCAAACTAGATTTATAAAAGAAATCGAAAGAAGCACTACAAAGGTAAAAAATATAGTTCAAATAAAGAATTAATTTATGTTTTGGAATCGGTGCGTCGCTTCCAATACTGGATTCTCCAAATAACTTAGTTTAGAACTGACTCCAAAACTGTAATTAAAATTCCTGTGTAAATTATATTCTACCTTTTTAGCGATTGTCAGTAAAAGTGTCTGTGTTTTATTTTTTACTCCTATTTCGGGAGTAACGCTGTGTTTGGTATGGGAAAAAATACATGTGCAGATGTGCAGAGAAATTAAAGTACACGTTTCTTGTTTCTGCGGATAGGTAACTAGGGTTATTACTATAATTGACGATAACCGCAGAAGACTTTCGCACGTTACAAAGAAGAGAGAGTATTATAGATTCGGAAGGTAAGTAGCTGCAGAACTGTAGTTGCATCTAAGGACTCAGATATCAGCCCAGGTATGCCCTAGCATGGTTAAATAGGAAATATGTATAAACAATGCATGAGGTCCTTCTGAGGTTTTATTTGGTTAACAATTCTCAAACACCACAATTCGCCGCGCCGTTTTGTAATACGGCGTGATATACGATCCATCCACCAATCTACATTAGACCAGTGTACTTAATGATGTAAACTTATGAGGTGTGTTCATTCAGGCTTGTAATGTTTTTTTTTAATCTATTTATTAATTTAAGGGGTCTTGTAATGATTAAATAACAATAATAGATTCAAAATTCGGAGAAAAGTTGATGTTTGTAAGTAATAAATATGTAGCTATTATATAGGTTTATTGTGAACACCAATTATTTATATCCGGACTTTTTTTTTCAAAAGGGGCGAGCAAATTACTCCATTCCTCTAAACGGTAAACTTAACGTAAAATATTTGAGGCTGTAATGCGAATATAGTTAAGGTACGATGTGAACTGCGTTAAGCAGATATATAATATTAGTAAATATATTTGGGAAAGTAACTGTTTCTTGTGCCACCTCTTTTGTATAGCAAATAATAATTGATCATTTTCAGTTTATCAGTGAAAAATCGGAAAAGAAACACAACGAAGACTAGAAAGACGGTAGAAGGACTTTTGAAGAAAAAAATAACAATGATACCTACAATTTAACCTATAAAATACATCAGTAGGTACCTACCCAAAAGTCTTGAGTAATAACCCATTATCAAAAGGGTGGCAGACGACCACATAAAAAGTAAAAAGACAGTTATTTTGTCATTAACATACAACGATAATACAAACATAAATTCAGTGAAGACTGAGTTATCAAGCGATGCAATACATTTACGTTTGAGTCATTAAAACTGAATTGCATCATAGATAATGATATTAATTGTTTCTTGTGTTTTGAATACGCTATGGTTTCGATTTTGAATTCGAATTTGAAAACGATTTGTATCGTTTCGTTTGCTGCAAACGAAACGATACAAATCGTTTCTATGAGTAACAACGTCAACTGTATTTGACGTGATGGTTGCCATGGTTTTTTCTCAGAATTATGTGAATTATGTCATACATAGCGTTGAACAAGCGTTGAACGAGGTTGAACGCAATCGATTAGTCACTTGTCTTATAGTGCTATCGAGCCTCTGACACGACATAAGTAATTTTAACAAACTTCTTAGTTTATACTGTATAGTGCGACCTAGAAATTACAGCCGCTTGGCAATGACCTTTTAAAAAAACTCACACGAAAAATAAACTTTAAAAAAATGTAGCTCTATCAACTACAGTAGTGCACTTAATAAAACAAAAGCTAGTTACAGCCAGCAAAAATGATCCTTTGACTCGCGCCTATCCTAGGGTTTATGAAAATAGCCTCACTTTGTCGAATCTCCGGATTTTATTACTAGGGGGGGGGGGGGGGGGCTTTTTCTCATATCTGCGCATTATTTCTGCCCAGAGAGCAGTGAAATGGCTCGATGGGCCCTGATAATGAGGCCACGATTCGTTTATCAGGAAGAAAAATTGATCAGAAAAAAAAAAAATACCGAACCTCCCATACTTCGGTATTTTTGTCATACCGAACACCTGGCAACCCTGGTTACAGCAAAAACACAACTTATTTCCTGATTTACTGACAGACATATTTGTACCTAATTTAGAATGTAGCATATAATTTTTTTTTATGAAAAATCTCCCAAATTTAAAAAATAGTGTAAAGTAGAATAGATAAAATTGTGTAAAGTCTCAAAATTATGTAAATTTATTCACAAAAATTATTGAATTACCTTTCTGCCCTCAGCCAAAGGTTAATCCAGTTATCATCCTCTGACGTGGTTTGAACCAATACGAGTAATATCGTAAATTTTTATCCTAATCATGACTACTTAAACATCCTAATCATCAACATTGACATATTTACAACGGAGTGTTTTTGGTACTTCGACTTGTAAAATAATTACACAATTTGTGTTGCATTTTATAAAATAAATAAGTAGGTAACTTAATATACCGTTCCATTCCCATGATAAACATTATGCAAAAAGTTGCAAGTCTCGCAACGCATTTCATATTCAAATTCGAGCCATCTTTAGTAAATTGCCGGTATATTACAATAAACTGACTCGTTGGATTCAATAGATGCATTAAAATGAAACAAATGCATTTTTTAATTTTAAAGGGGCAATACAGAATAATTATTGCCAGGACAATCAGCGTCGGTGTCTTTGTAGAACATAAAAATGACAAACATAATTGAACCATTGGGCCTTACCGCATTCAAAACGGCTATGATCCATATAAACACATGGTTTTATGCATGACAACGAAATTTACTGTTTTCAAAGGTCACTAAAGCCTGACAAAGAATCGTGTGACGTTGAATAGCCGGCATTGAGTGACGGGCAAATAAAAGTGAACAAAACGTCGCTGCCCGCCAACGGATATCTGCTCCGAGTTATTCTCACACTTTCTCAAAACAAACACTGGTCATCCGACTTTGGACGTCACGAAGTCGAAACTGCGACGAGCACGGGACTATTTGACAGTAAAAATCGACGTAGTCGATAAAAATAAATAAATTTAACTCATATTCCTAAGAGACAAAGGGCATTTGTAGATATTACCATGCCACAGATTTAATAATACAAGGAGATAGGCCAAGCCGGCGTTTAACTTGCGACAAGTGTATGCCCTGTGGGCATACATTTCCGCCACTTCGCCTTCCGATAAAGTCAAGTGAATACGTAACTCAGCGATTTGACCGATCTCCTTTGCGGCTGTGCTTAACTTTCATCGCTTCGCAGTCCTTAAGACGCGGGCAATGAATAGTGTATATTACGGCATGCTACACTAGAACATGTTATGTAGTACGGCCGCTGATTGCGACACTCGGTCTTCCTTTGAACTCGGCGATTCGAACGATCTCCTTAGATTGATATATCTGTGGACCATGCAAAACTTCATGCTTGCGCTACAATATCGTTGAAGATACAGGATAGCAACCAATTTGCAGATATTGTTTAATAGGTAATAATGACTGATAACAAATGTTTTTCGGTACGTTTTAATCTACCTAATGCATTTGTTATGTAGCGCAATCAATATACTTTTTGAAGTGAAAAATTAGGTAATGATAAGTCGTGATTTAAATAAATGCAATGTATTTGCGTATAATAGTACATGTAATATACCTATTAGCCTGTTCACAGCAAAGTTCTAGCCCAAATTAAGTATAAAAATTGTTGAATAAGAATCATAAGTGCTTGACTAAGAGATAACGGTCAACCGTGTCACAAAACGGCGCAGCGGATTGTAGAGTATGAGAGTGATGAGTGACAATAATTCCACTACGCTACCTACCAATAATAAGCGATCTCCATTCGATTATACAGACGAATATTAAACGAATCTACTATGGATTTATCAACAAACGGTTTTATTTGGTTAAAAAATCTCACACACTACAATCCGCAGCGCCGTTTTGTAATACGGCGTGTTAAATGATCCGCCTGAGACATATAATGATTTTAAAGAATATGAAGCAAATTCTTGAACAATCATTTGTCCCTAGGAGCATTGAAACTTATTCACTCGCAGGCAGCGTCATTACTGCCTCTTCTAGTGTTTCATCGTCAACAGCTCATATAATGTCCCCACCGAGGGGCTCGAGCCTACCCCACAGAGATAACGAACTTTCATTTCGTTCTTTCTTCTAGTGGTTAGATATAAAAAATCTCAAGCAACATATTCTATCGATATCAACAACATACTCGTTTTCAATTCGATTAAGATCTTAGAAACAATCCGTCGGCATATTCCTTCATGATTTAAATAAATGTACCAACGTTAAATCGTTGAATGTTAATAAATGTCAAACAATGGTCAATAAAGTTGTTCGATAATTCCTAGTCGAAAGCTAATACTTGCGCTATCCTTCACTAAGTGTCCGGCCGTGAGATCCAGGTGTAGAGTAGAACAGCTTTTCTAAGGGGGGTGGGGGGAAGCGGGAGCGGGGCTCGGACCACCAGCGCTGCGCCCGCGCCGCCGATCCGCCGCATAATTACTACGTACAAACACACACACGCGCACGCAGCTATCGATAAAACATAAAATTAAATTTTATCTACCTTGTAAACTTCATGGGTAACGATTGAGTTTTTCGAGAGTTGTGGAACCCAGTAGCTATTAGATGGGTTCGATTTTTTGACCAAGCAACAACATGCATCTCTTTAGTTAATGCCCTTCGACTTCAATAGCTGCCGTGTTTGTAAACATTTGGAAGAGATCCTTCAAAATGTTTTATAAAAGAGGATGTTAATGTTGAAATGACGGTTGCTTGAGAAGGGTAGAAGAATAAAACGTATTACGCCAACCCCAAATTAACCTAGGAGCAAGGCAAGCAAATGATAAGAAATAGATTGATAGAAAAAAATACGTCATAAACCCGAATATTTCCGAAAGATGATATTGAAATAGATGCCTTCTTAAGTGTTACAGTCATATCAGAATATTTTTGTTACCCGACTGCAAGGAAAGGGTTATGTTTTTCGCGTGTATCTTGTATATAAATTTTTTAATATTCTTTATTACCCAATTATTAAGATATCGTTAGATTTGTCTTGACAGCCCAAGTGTTCTTAGTTAAGTGATGTTAAAAAAAACAACAAAGCGATTGTGAGGTGCTATTATTAGGAGTGAAAAAAAAATATTTTTGGTATAGAATTTAATAATAATTCAAATAATTCATAATGTCATGCCTCCGACACTGCCGCTTGACTCTTTTAAAATAGTTCCGTAAGGTTTGATGAGCTCTGTGCACAGAATTTCTGAGCTTTTTACCTCCACTAGGGTTCATCCAAAAGTATGTATGTCCATAAGTACCTATAGACAACTCTTAGCAAAGAGAGGAGCCTGGAATAATAAGTTGTGACGAGTAAAGTTGTCTTTTTTTTGTATAATGATTTCATTTTGCTCACAATCAACAATAAATAAAAGAGTGCAAGCATAGTTACTCTCAGCCCATCTACCGCAGTGTCATAAGGCGAAAGTATTTAATTCGTGTGTGTTCGATCGAGTGATTACCTATGGAACCGAAACGTGGCCGCTTAGAAGAAGGCTCAACGTCACCCAAAGGGCAATGAAGAGGGCTATGCTCGGAGTTTCTCTGCGTGATCATATCAGAAATGATGAGATCCGCAGGAGAACCAAGTTCACTGACATAGCCCAAAGAATGGCGTACCTTAAGTGGCAGTGGGCAGGGCACATTGCGAGGAGGACTGACGGCCATTGGGGCGGAAAGGTCCTCGAGTGGCAACCACGTACCGGGAAACGCAGCGTTGGGTAGGCCCCCACAAGATGGATTGATGATCTAGTAACGGTCGCGGGAAGCCGCTGGATGCGGGCAGCGCAGGACTGGCTGGTTTGGAGATCCTTGGGGGAAGCCTATGTCCAACAGTGGGCGTCTCTCGGCTGAAATGATGATGATGAAGCAGGGTTATCTTTAATATTGAGAATAGTTTGGTTTTCTTGTGTTTTCGATTCGATAAAATAGTGATTCAGTGATGATATTCTTATTAATGATATTATACTATTTTGAAGTACTCCTCAACGCGTATCAACGGTTAATGGTGGTAGGGACGTTAAATTTATTGGAGACGCAAGAACCAACGGCTGCAAAGCATAACAGATGGCAATCAATACCGAGACAATTTGTAAATTACTTAATAACCACTACAAGCAACACAAACCCTTTAACCGCGACAAACCGCAACTCAAAGAAGGCTATTCCAAATGGAGCTGTTTTCAAACCGATGTATTCGCGAGTAAAACATTCGCATTCTTCGCGTGTCCCGCGTTCTGTTCAAAAATGGCTTCTATATTTGTTCAATGAAATGTCAAAATGTGTCGTGAGAACGTCAGGCGAAGAGCGTATGATCATCGCGGTCGTCTTGTCGTGCCCGTCATATAGGGTTGCTAGCTGCACAACTTGGAGAGACTGTAATTTTTATTATTCTCTTTATTTATAAAATTCTTCTGTTCAATTTTCACTGAAGTCCTCCTAAACGTGGATTAAGGACGACGCCACGAAACGGTTGGACCGATTTTAATGATTTTCTTGAATGTGTTTTTGCAAGCGGGTCCAAGAATGGTTAAATTCACAATTCGATCCGATAGATTTTTTTATAACTGGATAACGTCTATATTTACATTTACTTTCTCGTATACGTAGTATAGAGGAAGGTCTTTTAATCGTCAAAAAATTCGACCTCGAGATTTTTGCGGATTTACACGTTTTGGACCTCCCTGAGTCCAAAAATACCGTTTTTGGAATTATGTCTGTGTGTGTCTATGGATTAGCACGATAGCTCGAGTATGCTTTAACTTTTAGCAACCAAATTTAACATGCATGTATGACATCAAAATAAGAGGTTTCTATCAACTTTTGAGTCGTCGATAACGAAAGTTAAGCAGCCAAGTGCGCGTTCGGTACTCGGATGGGTGACCAAAATTTAACATGCATGTATGGCATCAAATTATAAGGTTTATTTAAACTTTTGAGTCGTTTCCGGGTATACGAGAAAGTCAAGGGGAGATCACCCCTTTTTTTAATATTTAGCTAAGTAAGATTGTGCGTTATGGATACTATACATAGTAATTTAGACAATTTATAAATAACCTTAAGTAAATATAATATTTTAAAAACCACGACACTGAGAATAAATTTTCATGTTCATTATCACAAGGATTTCCCACTACTAGGATTCGAATACGGACTGCCCGATGTGTAGGCAGCGTACCCCACCATGACGACGGCGTCAAAGCAATAATTTTACCTACTAATCGCTCTAAGAACAAGAAATCATAATTAAATATTTATGAGCTTAATATTTGAATATGAGTTTGGACGTTTAATTTGTAGTAATGTTAAAGTGAATTGTTTATTACAAGTGTATTTCTATGGAAATCTTATTTTATTCTTTATGAATAATTTAATTCAATATACTTTTGTAAGACATTTCCATTTTTATATACATTTTATTAAGGACGCTATTCTTTATTGTCGTTAGTAATTAAATTTCTAAATTCATTCATTCACAATAACAAGGTTTACTAGGCATTAAGTCATTAACAGAATCTATAGTTTTATTCAAAAGAATGTGGAAGAAAAATAGTTAAAAAAGATCTTTCGTTAAAATTAAATGAAAATTATGATATTAGGTATAAATTACAAATAAAATTATATAAATCATACTAAATTACAAGTATCATATTTTCAGAAAATAAATCTTATTTAGCCCTTTTAAAAACCTATCCAAAGAACTAAATCAAAGGCGAAGCGCAAGAGGACCAATAATTGGTCATTTTTGCATAACTTGAGATTAGAAATAATTAAAAATGTTTGTCAAATTATCTGTTTATGAAGCTGTGTAAAGTAATAAAATAAAAGTGACGGGAAGTTATGGTAAAATAATGTTGCTGGTATTTAATAAAAAATTTGCAAGTCTTGCGCTGTCAGCCCTACCGACCGGTCACGCGAGCGATTCTACACTTGTACCTATGTACTTAGTACTTTTACAGGGCCCGCGCTAAGATATTTTGCCCGGGGCCCATCGAGGCTTCCCTCTTTGTGTGGTTTCCACAATTTGAATATTTCAAACGACTACCTTCTTGAAAATGTATTCACAATTTCACATCTTTCCTCATTTGGTAATTATATTATTATAATCGAAGTAGTTATGGTAATTATTTGTGTTATACATAATTTATGGCTATTGAAACTAATGTCTCATGTTTTTATCATTATGTTGATCGATGTCTCTTGCCTCGAGAGCTTTGCGGTATCGACTGACTCTACTTTTAAGTACAATTATTCACGCAATTTTCTAGTAAACTTTAAACTATTAAAAGTTTTCAATGAACAAATGTATTAGTTATCTTTGCTGGTATTTTTCTATAGATAATACTTAAACTACGAGTTAATAATTCTCCGGGAATACGCTACATAATCAAACGCAATCAAATAAATGACTGGGCTTAATATGATTCGAGTTGATTATGTTTTGACTCAATCAATCGTCAATTAAAAATCAGAAGCACAATTATTAAGTTGAACGAACCACATATGACCATAGAAACTATGATGATAGAGGAGCATCTCACATAACTCTCTCGATGAACGATAATCGATGATTCATAATTGAGACTTCGAAGAGTTCTAAATCAATAGATAACTATGAAACATGATCTCATAATTACTGGCAGGCTTAAGGCGGTACAAAACCAACAAAGCAAACGGGAAGACTGTAATTCAACGACGACCCATCTGTGGAGGCGACCCAGTAATGGCCATCTAAATCACTGGATATAATCGCAACAGTGATTTTAAACAGAGGTCACGAAACTCTCCTATTGGGCAATATTTATGGAGACAAAAAAGGAACTGCTCGACTGAACGCCATTAATTTTACGAGACTGTGATTTTTTTACTATTATATTGACGAGTCTCTCGCCAAATTTTGGGAACAGCATCGCTGATTGTTTTTGCGCCAATCAATCTCGAGACTTACTCGAACGTAGTGAATCGAATCCAGTCACTCCGAAATAAATAAAAAACAGATGTCCTTTTAGTGTTCACCGGCTCGTATCTATCGGACGTGTCTTGAAAACCATTAAACAGATAAATCTGACAGTATTTTACACGTAAATTGTGAGAAGAGTGGGTTGGGGTCACGAAGCTACTAGTACGACCGCGTATCCTTATCAGGTAGCGCCGATGACCGCAGTGAAATATTTTTATGAGAGTTTGAGGCAGCTTCCGCGTCTTTCATAACATAAATACGGTGTACAGTTTCATTCTCCATTAAATTAATATTATTATGTGACAAATTACTATATCAAATGGCAATAAACATTTCAACCAACTATAATCGTTAACCCGTGCGCATACAGTGTAAATATTTATTTTAAATTGCTTGGAAAACATAAATTCCGTAACGGTTTTTATTTTTAATTGCGCTCAGAATAATTGGCGGCTTTTATATACGTACATAATACGTGACTTGTTTCATTCAAATTGATTGTAATCGCACCAGTATTTGGTCTAAAAAAGTTACTTTTGAGCCGCATTCCGCAGCCACAATAAATCGAGGTTCATTACAGAATCGCCGTAAAATACTTGAGCGATTCAACGTTGAGGCGTGGAGGCTACGCGGGCGATGTAGTGTGTGCGTGCGCGCCCCACAGCCTCCGCCGGCCGTGAACAGGTAGTGTTGTTCTGTATAAACAAATAACAAAATCGACTTGTCTTACGAAGCGCTCCAAGGTCGAATGGCCGGCTCGCCGCGCCCGCGCCGCCGCCACTCCATCCAGACTTTTATACTTTTTTCTACTTCAAAAGCTCTTATTTATTGTGATGGCTGAGTATTTGGGCGCACAGTTTGTATAAGCAATCAATTTTATTCATTTAGACGGAACGAGTTCCCTTGTACAAATAAATGAGTCAATGTAAAATGTTGTAGTGGCCGGGAGAGGTTCGATTGTGCGTTGCGTTATGATTCAAAATATTTTGCTTTTCTACGAGTGCGCGTGAAAGCTGACGTCTCTATTTGAACGTTGTCGGTGCCCTCCGCAATTTGTTGATTGAATTAACACCGCGTGTATTGCGTCCGTTCATGTAATCGATACCACGTTTTGATTTGGAATCGATGATGAACGGTGTAATTCGATCCCTATCGATTTGTGAATGGCGACCGGAAATCGGGCCGTCGCCGTCGGGTCGTGTTGGGAATCCACGGAGCTTCATAGTTCTTCCACGGGCCACGTCTGTGACAAATCGCTGCGTGCCGTCCATCGTTCAGCTCGTCGATGATAATTCAAATTTAATTTAATTACCGCTTGAATGCCCACGAACCAATATGAAATCAAGAAAAAAGTCTTTAATGGTTTTTATTTCGCTACCCTTAAGGGCGCGGGAGCTTGTAATTTCCGTTGATGAACGATGCGCCCGAGTTAATGTATTGCTACTGATCCTGTTCTCGCAAAACAGCTTTTTTTAGTTATTGTAATAATAAGGAATATCTTGTGGATGCACGATTTGCTTGTTGGGAATGAACCTTATCGTCATAAAGGGAAATAAAAATATGTCTTACTTCAATAGATTCACTATAGAAGCCTTATATCTAATAGATATTAGAAAATTGGAGACCAAGTAAACGTAAAGTATTTCCTGGACTTATGACCAAAAGTCTATAAACTATATTAAGCGTACGCATTATGCCAATGTCAAGTGAAAAATTAACTAAAAAAATTGTACGGCATATTTAGGTTAAAAATTGAGACTCCATTTTCAACACGTGTTTTTACAAAAAGAACTCGGGAGAAACTCCAAACTACGAATTATACTTTGTAAACAGAAATGACACTTAAATTTTATCTCTACTGCAGTTTTGTTTCCTAATGTTGGAAAAAAATTAAATGTGAGACCAAAAAACCTAAGTTTTATTTAGCAGTTTAACTGTATGATTTTTAGTTAGTAAAAGTATGTTATCAACAGTGCGCATGTGCAGCAACCTACAGTGTCTCAAATGTCACAACTAATCACTTCACTTGCGCAAATATATAGAACAAATAGCAGAAAGTATAGAATTACTTGATAAAAACAACTCTGAACTTATTAAAATACTAGCGTAATTTTTCCCATAATGTCGAATAAAGCATACTATGAAATAATGTGATTTCCTAGAATCCTTTATTCAATATCACCGCGCGAACACATAATAATTATGTTTTAATGCTATTGTAGTAAACAATTTTATGTATGATAATTAGAGTACCTACGTCGTAGGCATTCTGTATGATTCCACATTTTACAAACGGCTTCGTCCGTTTGCAAAACCTGCATTATGTAATGTGCCGAAGATAAAATGTAGGTGCTTATGACATTAGACTCTCGGACAAATATCTACCCCGCTTTCATTAAAAATACCCTGAACCTACTAATCACATTTTTAAAAAATGGGTTACGCGACATTGCGATGTTTTATGACATGCCAAGGCATTTTGTAAAATGCGAAATCTCACAAATTGCATGTGACACCTAATATTAAATTGTATATTTAGTGTTATACCAATAAAAAAAGTAATTTGAGCAGCTTTATTGACATGGAGTAATGTTCAAATGTAAATAGATGATTACTACAAATGCCTTTTATGATGTTTTAAATAATAATGATGATTTCTCGGCCTGTATAGTGGGAAGGTTCCTGTCACCGAATTCGGCCGTTGAAGCGGAAAGGTCCTCGAGTGGCGACCACGTACCGGGAAACGCAGCTTTGGTAGGCCCCCCACAAAGTGGACTGGCGATCTGGCAAAGCTCGCGGGAAGCCGCTGGATGCGGCCAGCGCAGGACCGACCCATTTAGAGATCCTTTGGTGAGGCTTATGTCCAACAGTGGGCGTCTCTAGGCTGAAATGATGATGATGATGAAAATAAAAAATTGACAACGCTCGGAAACTATTGGAGGTAATTTCATACAACTTTACTCATCACAAAATCATAACCCTTCCTTTTGGTTTCGCGTAGTCGCGTAATAAAAGGTAACCGTTACTGACTGATCTATCAACACACAGCTCAAACCACTGAACGTATTGTGCTGGATAGTTAAGGTTGTTACACACTTATCATCTCGGAACCGTATCACCTCTTTATACTGTGTTAAGAGGTGATGCGCTACAGTCCGTAGATATTTCAAAGTCGCCTTTCCGCAGCGTTCATAGTAAAAAAGATTATTTCCCTTTCCTAACGCCCGTATTCGCAAACAATACTTATCTAAGTAAACTAGTGTGGGTACCGGGGCATGTAGGGATTGAAGGTAACGAAAATGCTGACAAACTAGCAAGGAAAGGATCGGCTCAAAACATCAATGGGCCCGAGCCTTTTGTAGGATTATCTAGAAGTACCATAAAAATGGCACTAAAGGAGTATTGTCAAAAGAGGCACCTCAGGGAATGGTTGTCCACTCCCCGATTGACACAATTTGAAAAATGAATTTTTAGGATCCTCACACACATGTAGCCAATGTGTGTGAGGATCCTAAAAATTTCTTCTTAAAAGAATGGGAAGATCTCAGGAATCAGCAGAACCCAAATCCGCAGCCTCATAGGTGCTCTCACTGGCCACTTTGCCACTAGAAGATACCTGTGCACAATAGGCAAAGCTGATGACCCCATCTGTAGAATGTGTGTTGAGGAGGAAGAAAGCATGGAGCACATACTATGTGACTGCGATGCACTAGCCAATAGGCGACTAAGGGTCCTAGGTTCAGCTTACCCTATACCAGAGGACTTTATAGACCTTATTCCCGCCAACATCGTGAAACTCATACAAAATGTTTTCCATGTTGGCGGGGATGGGTGATAAGGAAAGGGAAAGAACAAAAGATCCCATAGGGTCGAAGTGCTCTGAGATACGGCCTCAGCCCCTTATTTAAGAATAAGAATAAGATAATATCTAAGTAAAAACAATGCTATGTAAAATAAGGCATTTCTCAGTGCGTGCTATATGGCAAGGACTTTGAGGTCTCATAGTGCGGGTGGATGCACTGGGTCTTAAAAACTTATTAATAGACAATACTTAAGTAGGGATCGGCACTATGCGCACTTTAAAATGAACGCACAGCTAAGGTAGTGCAGCATAGTAGCTAGCTAGCTATATTACGCAACGCACAGGTCGAGATGTCAAAAGCAACGTCCAGATGTCAAAAGTTTAAAGTAGTAAAACGTCAGTAAATTTAAAGATGTGAACTACGCAACAGAAACTTAACAATCACAGAGCTCTATTCAACGCAATGCGTTTACTTACCCAAGAGTCCAGAGATCTTATAGTAATGTTTGTGTATACGGGTGTAATAGTGCTGTGACCTTTATTATGACTTAGGCATCCGCTGAGAAAGGATTTTCTAAAATTCCTTCACCTCCAAAGGGGATGAAACGTTGGTCCAAAGTTTGTATGGAGAAACACAGTGTACGTTACCTACCTTAAATTTAGTGCGAGCAAAGCCGGGGCAAAATCTAGTATAAAATAAATAAATTAAAATATTTAAGCCTCCGACGCATATACCGTGGGAAGAAGAGACACCGTAAAATGTCACACGACCAAACAAACGTGAGACAAAGCGATCTGACTCAGTGGTCGCGGCAGCACGCCTGGCTATTATGTCAGAGACCATGGACAAAAATATTATTTTAATTTGTAGGAGAGAATTAGTTCAATTAGTCTGGTTTTGACGGTTGACTATGTGTGTGTGAATGTGGATACATTTTATTTAATGTAAAATCTAGTGCTAAAACCTATAGCATAGCCGTATGTTGATAACAAGACTTACTATACCGTCCCCAAAAAAGAATGGTAATTACTAACCGACAAACCACTCTGTCCACCTGGTTGGACGGTTAGTATTTTTTTTTCTTTACGACAAAATTAATGCTCTTTGCTCTTAAATGAAAAGCTCTTTTTTAAAAAAATATGTTTTTAAATTTCGTACGTCACGATTATGCCTTGACTACTTAATTATTTATTACAAACCAATGAAGCAGTTTTAGTTTTCATCAAAATTGGGCCCGAAACTCCTTTGAGTACTTTTGCTATTCCTCATATTTTCAGATCGCAATATCTACGAGTATCTTCGCATTTGGATTTCTGCTTTTTTGACTGTAGTTAACGCTGCGCCGGCTTTGCGGCGAAAATTTTCAACCACTCTTGTTAAACCAGCTGCAGACCAGCAGAGTAACGTTGACTCTATGTTCTCAATTTGCGCACGACACTACACATTGATTTACACGCTATATCTTTATCTACAGCAACGATTACGAGTTGAATTGAAAAACAATAGACAGATCATTACCTAAAAACGCGATGCATTTATCTAAGTCATCATCCGCCTATTAAAGACTGCTCTCACATTAGAATAACAAGACAGTAGCATTATTAGACCTTAAAAAATGACTGTTGGATCGATACGGTGCACGCAATACTCACACCTGTATCATGTAATTTGCTTTTCAAGAACTATCAGCAACGGAAGTAATTGTTTTTGAAAAAAAGCGGAATTGAAAACAATTTAGGTAATTATTGTCAGTTTTATAAAGCATCAAGAATAACATTGGATATGAGTTTTGTATTGAATTTAGGATATGATTTTTCTGTTGATTGATGCCGTCATCTTACGAAGTCTATAATACTTCTCGATGTAGGTATCACTATTAGGTAGGTACTACGTTAGCTTTCTTGCAGCACTATTTCCATTTCCTGTGGAACCATATGCACGTAATGTGACTTTTTATGTTTTCCTGTTCCTGTTTAATTTCGTATATTTTTTTGTAATTTTCATTTATATTTTCACACGCATGCACACATACACACAGACAACTTAAATATGAGTTCGTTTTTCATAATTTTAATTGTTCATGATAGTTATTTTCACCTAATTACGTTATTAAGAGGATAGTACAGCAAGCACCGTCTGTATACAAAGGAAGACGGCTTTCTAATTCAATATTTATATTTTTTTTACATATAAAATAACGTAATTTACTCTTACTACTAGGCAAACGTAGTAAAAAAACTAAGTTTACCTTTATGATTTTTTTTTTCAAAATAACTTTGAATGTACGTCGAATATTGAAAAAATCGGGAGTGGTCTCCCCTTGACTTTTTCGTATACCGGAAACGACTCAAAGGTTATATATAAGGGATAGAAACCTTATATTTTGATGTCATACATGCATGTTAAATTTTGGTCACCCATACGAGTGTTAAATTTGGTTGCAATAAGTTAAAGCATGCTCGAGTTATCGTGCTAACGCACAGACACACAGATACACAGACATACAGACACACAGACATAATTCCAAAATAATATTTTTGGACTCAGGAAGGTTCAAAACGTGTAAATCCGTCAAAATCTCGAGGTCGAATTTTTGGAGGATTACAAGACTTCCTCTATGCTACTACTACTATACTATACGAGAAAGAAAAACGTACAGATATAATTATTTTATTTTTTCTTTTTGTTAAGAATATTCTAATACACCTATCTTCTATATAATATCTAATATTAAGAAGAGGAACGATTTGATTGTTTGTTTGTTTGCATTGAATAGGCTCCGAAACTACTGGACCGATTTTGATGAAATTTGGTATAGAGATATTTTGAGATCCTGGGTAGGACATAGGATACTTTAACTGACATTGAAGCGAGCGAAGCCACGGATGACTGCTAGTATATTATAAAGATCGGATAAGAAATAGAGATAGTAAAACGTACTTTTAAAACCTCCATATTTGACATCAGTAACAGAGTTCGGAATTAAACTTTAAGTAAATGATTGTGAAAAAAAAATTAATTCGAGTTGTGTCTTGATTAACGAAATCGTATTTTGTTTCAGATCGCAGACGACGATACAGCATCATCAACAGCCACATCTTAATGTCAAAAATTATATTATATCATACAAAGTTGTATGATATAATATAATTTTTTTTTGACCAACCCGCACTTGGCCAACGTGGTTGACTAAGGCCTAATCGCCCCTAATGTGGGTAGGCTCGAGCCCCTCGGTGGGGGCATTATATGAGCTGTTGATGATGATACAAAGTTGTTGTTTTATTAATTCATTGAAATATTTGCAAAGTTCGTGGATAACTATAATTGGCTTACAAAATGTAATAATTACTTGTTGTAATATAAATTGTAATATGCTGTTGTTATCCCAAATAAAGAAAATAAAATAAAAGAAAATAAAGTGTAGAATTGTAACTTAAATGTCACTATGTCACACAGCTTCATAGAGCATTTACCTCTAATTTATTATAGTGGCAATTTTTCAGTAAACAAAAAAACAAAAGACAACAACAAGGAGAGATGTGACACTGTTATTTATTTTAATTTCGCCCCTAAATGATGGTAGGATTATGACGATTTAAAAGTACCTACTTGCCAAAATCTATTTAAATAAAAACTTATTGATTTCGATATTGATTTATTCATAGATTTATTATTACTGACGTGTTTAGATTGGCATTGAATCGACTAAGGTGAGACCAAAAAATACACCGATGTGTGCGTAATGCGCATATGTGCATGAAAAATAGTACTGCAGTCAGACAGTTTTTGTCACATCAATTTCATCAATGAGACTCTAAGCTCGGGAAAGCAGGTTTTAGTAGTTAACTAAATTGTAGCAATTTAAAGATAAAAGTATCAACCTCATACCCATTTACAGCAAAGAAAAGTATACCACAAGCAAACCGTTGGACGTGGGAGAAAATCCGCTATTAGCCCCCGGGACGTGATCTCGAGTGAAAGTCTGTGAATCCAGGAATTCCGACTCGCATTAAGATCAGCTCTTCGTCATTTCGTATTCATTGTTTCTGCATAACTACGCTGCCCCGACAGTTACTGGACAATTTTGTGGTCTTTCAACATTGCCTCCGTGTCTATGTACAAGGCTTTCATTTCGGATATTTCATTTTCCAGCTAGAAACACAGCTTCCTAATTAGGTTTTTAAATATGTAAGCGCATTAACTCTCTCTAGAAGATACTTACTGGTTTAAAATTCTACAAATCCTTGACAAATCCACATCTATAATTTTACTACACTTTTCAGTATCATTAAAGCTTTGTTATTCCTAAAAAACTACTGTCTCAATTTTACTGGCCACATAAATTTAGTCGATTACAGAGATATTTTGGTTTTTACTTAGTTTAAAAAATAGACTGTTGTAGTGATATTTTTTTAGGAATTACAAAGCTAATTGCTAAACAAAGGTACAATTTAGAAACCGATCCAATATTGGTTACTTATTATCTATATGGAATGTATGCCTTGTGGGTTGATTTCCAAGGAAGGTTGGTGTCAGGCTGACAACCGGCCATAAAACCAGGGCATAACCTATAGAGGTATGGTGACATTGCAGCAATGAAAAATCAAATTAATGTTTATTCATTCCATGTGAACGTTTAACAATTTAATTGTTAGTCAACAACTAATAGTTGTTGACTTCCTCTATTAGGTACAATGTTAGCATCTGTGACAGAGGAAGCCACTCTTCCTTAGCCAAAAAGTCGTAAATATTACTTTAATTCCTAGTCATTTCCTAGGACATCGTAGAGACTAGCATTTATTTCAAACTAACATTTTATTTGTTCTGGATTTCTATGTATATGTCCCCACCGAGGGGCTCGAGCCTACCCCACATTAGGGGCGATTAGGCCTTAGTCAACCACACTGGCCAAGTGCGGGTTGGTTGACTTCACACACAACCTAATAATTTCTTCATATGTGTGCATGTGCAGGTCTCCTCAGATAATATGAATTGAAATCCCGCGTATGTACGCACCCCGCCACGTACCAATGTGTTTTCAAACTTTGAATGAACCGTCGCCTCCCGGGTGGAGGACAATGCTCTTACGCACTACGCCAGCGACGCTTTTTTATTGTGAATTGCTAATTGCAAAGACTGTAAAACCAAGGTTTAGTACTCCGTGTATTTCACCGACTTCAAATAAATTGGAACCTGGTACGTAACATTGAAGGCAGAAAGAGGAAGAAGATTAAATGAACTTTGGAGTGACCGATTCAAAATTGGAGACGAGTCTACAAAGTCGACTGGAAAGCTATGACAACTACTACAAAGTTATATTTGTTTTGTAAACCAATAAAGATTTATTAAGAAGCAACATCAAGCAACTACATCTCACTGAATCCCGCACAATGTTCAACGAGATCGCAACAAAAACTAACGTCAATTATTTCAGTATCGCTGTCTCAATCGTGGTCTTGGTATTGAACATGGGACATGCACTTATGAGAAGACAATTACAATACATTATATTCGCCTGCCCTTTTAGGGGCTGTGCTAACCAGTCAGCCGGACTATAGTCTAAAGAGTAGACCTAGAGCTAGAGTACAAAGATTTCTGTCCCTTTTTTTGAAACATTTGAATACATATTTTGGTTTGACCACATGTGACAATGACTATTGCTGTTATTTGCAGTTGGTCTTTCAACCATTCAGGTTTTTAACAAAGAGACGACCGTGATGGATTCTTAATCATGTAAGGCAAACTTCCCACAGGATTTCTACCAAGGTCTTTGCCTTCTAATAATCAGGTGATGCCGGCAGCGTAGAATAGCATCGCCCCATATCCTCCAATGGGTGTCGTAGAAGGCGACTAATGGATCAGCAAAGGGGTATTCATCACCTTATACTCCGTCTACCAATCCGCATGGGGCAAGCGTGGACTAACTGCCTAAACCGTCTTCGATGACAAGGAGAGGCCTTGAGTCCCAGCAGTGGGTCGACTTATAAAGGCTGTTATGATGATGAATCAGGTGGTAGTTATGAAAATCTCTTTAAGATTGACATTTCTTTGGTGTCAAAAATATATAATTGTGTATTCACCATATATCATATTAATTATGTATGCGTTATGTAAATAAAAAATTAAATATGCGTGCATTATTCTAATGAGATTATTTATGTAATCTTAATTACTTACACTTTTAACGATGAGAATAATTACCAATGAAGATTTAAGAACCTCGCTCAAAAATGATTACATCTATGTATTGTATATATTTGTGTGAGCTAACATGATATAAATGCTAAAGATTCATATACAATATGAATATCATGGTCATGCTGTCTTCATAAACATGTCGAATTTATTTTCGGTTTTCGTCTACTTCTATTTAATTAAAGGATTTGACAACTTTTCGTATCAGGATTCGGTATCACAAATCAGGATTGACTGTTTTCATTTAGTTTAATCTTGTAAGTTAGTTTTATCCGATTGTCATCATTTGCGGTGGAAATTGTTTACGACTGTCATAGCGGTTTATCAAAGCGTGTTAAATTTAAAATTATAAATAATCTCCGACTACCTACTTACATTGGCTCAAAATTTTGACGCCGTGTCGTGGTCGAGTGGTCAGTATAGCTGTCATCAAGCGCTCCGGGTTCGAATCCTATTGTTTATATATTTATTTAAGTTTATTGATAAAAATATCTTAAATTATTATGTGTATTAAGAATGTCCATTATCAAGCATCCATAACCAAATTCATAATGATACCAACAATTGTCTTGATAATTGGTGTGAGGGTGGAAATATATTGTATTACTATTAATGTTTTTTGTCCATGCTCACCCAAACTATATGGTTTATTGATTACGCTGTACCGCCAAAAGTTCGGACTCGGACCGCTTGATGTGTAGGCAACTATACTGACCACACCACCACGACGGCGTCAATTTTGCGAGGAGACGGGTATACTGCAGATTCTAGACGAGATATAGGTATACTTACTGCAGATTCTAGACGATACAATATCATTAAAGTTACATCTTCATACCTAAATAACAAGGTGGTAGACCCATAGTAGGGTCGTCTTGGTAGGTACCACCGCCTTTGAAGCCCTGCCGTGAAGCAGTTCGCTGTCTTTCGGATTGGAGGTAAAGGTAGCCAGTGTAATTACTGGGCATGGGAGGCATAGGTATCATCTTAGTCCCCAGGATGGCAAAGCACTTGCAGTGTTAAGTGATTTACTCTTAATATTACAAGTGTCTATAGGCAACGGTAACCACTTAACACCAGGTGGGCCGTATGCTTATTTGTTATCTCGTAATATTAAAAAAACAATCAGATGAGGCAGTTACTAAGAACCTTCATAATCTACAAAGAGTTGATGATGTTCATACGGCAACAGATATGAATCATAGTTAAGACACTCCTGTTCAAAATGCGTTCCAACAGAAAATCTAAATCAATATCGTTATCTAAGATCATATGAGTATGATCTATAGTCCCTAACACTATTAATCGATAAATGGAAACAACTAAATTATTGACGGCAATTCTGTGTTATAACACTAATTGTCCAACCTACGATGTCCCTCCGACTACCAGTCGGCAGAAGCTAGTAACAGAGGAGACCGTGTTAAGCCCATGTCGGGGGCACAACATTATGTCACAGACGCCGCATTGTTTGTCACTCACGCGCATTTCACCGCGACAAATGGCAAAGATGCAGGATAAACACGCACCACAATACGCGGAGAATAAAATTAAAAAGCTGATAAGATTTTTGTGCTTGTGGGAGCTTAATTAGTCCGCTTAATTAGTGCTTCGAGCACAGAAATGTATACGGGCCGCATGAGTTATGATGGTGTGGATACAAACTGTTAATGACGTGCGCACAACGCTTTTCTGCGTTTCACCGGAACGCTGCCTTCCAATTGAAGAATACGTGCAGTGAAATATTTGTGGATTTTAATGTTGAGGGAAGAGGTAGACCGGAAAAAGACATAGATAGTGTGAGAACTGAGCAATGATATGAAAGACTAGACGATATATGATATAAAGACTAGAGATAGAGTAGATGATAGCTGATACAAAATAATGGAAGGCAGTAGAGTTCGAAGAAGAAAAGATGAAAATTAATCAATAATGTAGAAATATTTAATTCTTTTTTATAAAAAGATCTCACAAATGACTCCATCGCAACTGATGCAGGTGATTTTTCACGTCTCATTGATTGTAAGTAGGCAGCAAGACGTGCTGGCAGTGAATTCCATTTATTGATTCTGTGACATTGAAATAAGTTACCAACTTTCTTTGTTCATATTACCATTCCACAGTTTGCGGATCAACACCAAATCAAATCAGAACGCTTAGCATCATAGCGCCTCGTTGTTAAGAAATCTGTGGTCTCCCCTTGACTTTCTCGTATACTGGAAACGACTCAAATGTTGATAGAAACCTTATATTTTGATGTCATACCTGCATGTTAAATTTTCAGTCACCCATCCGAGTACCGACCGCGCACTTGGTTGCTTAACTTTCGTGATCGACGACTCAAAAATTAATAGAAACCTTATATTTTGAGGTCATACATGCATTTTTAATTTAGTTGCAATAAGTTAAAGCATAACAGAGCTATCGTGCTAACGCACAGACACACAGACATAATTCCAAAAACGGTATTTTTGGTCCAAAACGTGTAAATCCGTCAAAATCTCGAGGTCTTATTTTTGACGATTAGGTACAAGACCTCCCCTATACTACGTATACGAGAAAGTAAAAACTGCGTACATCAAACTACTTTTAGATATCATAAAGAAGTCTGCGCATTGTTATACCGGCATAAAGTAATAAATATTGTAATATTACAGGTCAACCTCAACAAATGCATTCAAGAGAGATATATATCAGCGATTTGCTACACTTTTACATCGGTCAATTGACAGTGAGCGCGTCAGTTTTTTATTTCGAGTTTAGTAGCGCAGGCGCAACCGGCAAAAACTACGTCAATATTCACTCTCATGACTTTTATTTATTTATTCATCTGACTCCGATTGAAAGTAGTTTTGCGTCGATGTTTTATGCTCTACAAAACGTTTCTGTGTAGACATTGTCCCTAATATTTTCGCGACGACCACGAAAGTTTTTCAAGTGTCATAGTTGTTTATATAGATATCTAGTTAAGTTTATTTTTTTGTTAAGATTCTGTTAGATATAGTTATTTTATATATATTTTATATAGTTGGACTTTCTAGCTTTCAAATCAGACCACTTTTAAGAAAATACACCGTTTATTTAAAGAGAAAACTAAGATTATAACATCTGGCACGATAGGCTGCCATTTTTTTAATTTTATTTTACGAGATGGCAAACAAGCTTGCGGCCAACCCCACCAGATTTTAAGTGGTCACCGCCGCCTATAGACACTTGCAATATTAAATGTAAATCACTTAACACCGCAAGTGCGTTTGCCATCCTGTGGACTACGATGATATGCCCTCCATGCCCAGTAAATACACTGGCTACCTTTCCCTTCAATCCGAAACACAGCATTTATTATTTCAGAAGTTCTTATGTTTTTTATTTGTGTAAAAAATATATTTTAAAAGGAGAGAGATGTCGTAGGAAGAGCTTGTATAATCTCACCTCTTTGGTTGTACCATAATAATTAAGAATAATATCAATAAACGTCACTTTATGTCAGACATGCTAAAATGGTAGTTTTATTTAGATAAAATATATTTCTTTAAATTATTACAACAGCGAACTGCTTGACGGCAGAAATAAGAAAGGCGGTGGTACCTACCCAGACGACCCTACATATGGGTCTACCACCTAGTAAATGATTGCTAATAGCCATGATGATTATTCAGTAATATTTCAGCTACATATATAATATTCTATTCGCAAATCTTTAGATGGAATAGATTGACTATATTAGGCACCCAAGACACTAAAACTGTCAAATTTCCTTAGTTTTCTACGTTATTCCAGAGTTCAGTCTGTCGAGGAAAGACAGTAGCCCGATCTACCATCATCTTTACGATAGTCTTAGAGGTTGTTACTACGCGAATTTCACCTGCAACTCTATAATATTAAGTATGACCAAAATTACGCCCCTACGAATTCCATGTCAAACAACAAATTCGGCATTCTCCACACTTTCTGTGCGTAG
Organism: Elophila nymphaeata; assembly: GCA_955850985.1. Lineage (NCBI taxonomy): Eukaryota > Metazoa > Arthropoda > Insecta > Lepidoptera > Crambidae > Elophila > Elophila nymphaeata. The sequence continues at coordinate 17,091,590 of OY039079.1, forward strand.
ATTAATAGAGCCGGTACAGACGAGTCTATCCACCTTTCGATATATTAAGACTGATGTAAAAGTGTAGCAAATCGTAAAACACTCGTCATTACGTTCGTACACCGTTTGAGCGCATTCCTTGACACAAAATATATGTTGTAACTCAAGTTACATATGAAAAGCTTTCTTGTCTCAAAAGCCGTAGAGTGCAATTTGCTCTAAACTTGCGATGTATACTAAAATATATTTTTATTGTAGATTTCTTTGTTTATTTGTTTTCTTCAAACCACTACCTTGCGTAGTGGGCATCGTAATATTTGGTTACATTGTCTGTAGTAGTAAATAGCGTTGTATACTCCAATTGCAATAAGCTAAAACTTTAAAGTATGTTATTAAGAAACTGTCAGCTGTATGTGAATAAGAATAAAGGCTTTTCCGAACTTCACCAGATGGTTAAAAATTCATAGCTAAAGCAAAGTTGGAAGTCCGGTAAGGTACAGCCCAAATATATGCAGCGGCTGTAATTTATTCAAAATACCCAGTACCTACATTGTCACCCCGCCCTTATTACACTATAAACCATGACGATTTGCAGACCGTAGGGCAACGAGTGTGTGTAGAATAGCGCCCAATTTTCCTCTCACATTGTGTGGGATTAGAGAGAAATTTATATGTCTGGCTTTTTCGCATTAGACGGCTTTAGTTCGGATTAATTCCAACTGAGGGCACCCGTCCCACCATTTGTCAGGCAAATCAAGGATTCGTTCAGTTTACGTCTAAAAATAATGCATTGTCAGTTGATGGAATTGGTTCGTCCCCGATTGCCTTTTGTTTTGGCTACGGCTTTTGTTGCAGTCGAACTATTTTATTAATGTCTCTAGTTAATCCTTGTTTCGGCTGTCGTCATTTTAAGGATTCCCCAACATTACTGTTTCATAAATACTTTGTTAGTTTAGAATACGAAAAATGTGATATGTTATGGCAATGAGCATACTAATCGTTTAATAGTGGATTGTTGTCTAAATAGTAACCATGTTACATTATCGAGTATATTGGATATTCTTTTACTTTTCTGCAAAAAAAAACAGTAAAATAACGGTATTCTTCACGTGACAAAACTTCATGTAAATGCGCATGCGCAAGGATTTTTTGGGATTTGTGTAGAATAACAATATCAAAACATAGCCTGTTCCTTCTAAAGACATAAACAAGAAAATATATACCTGTTTGTATTACACGTTTATACGCAAATCGAAAAAAGATTTGAAAATTAAAAAAATATTGGGAGTGGTCTCCCCGCGGTCTCCCCTTGACTTTCTCGTATACCGAAAACAACTCAAAAGTTGATAGAAACCTTATATTTTGATGTCATACATGCATGTTAATTTTTGGTCACCCATCCGAGTACCGACCGCTCACTTAGTTGCTTAACTTTCGTGATCGACGACTCAAAAGTTGATAGAAACCTTATATTTTGATGTCATACATGCATGATATATTTGGTTGCAATAAGTTAAAGCATACTCAAGATATCGTGATAACGCACAGACACACAGACATACAGTCAGACACACATACACGTAATTCCAAAAACGGTATTTTTTGGACTCAGGGAAACGTGTAAATCCGTCAAAATCTCAAGGTCGAATTTTTTGACGATTACAAGACTTCCTCTATACGACGTATACGAGAAAGTAAAAAAACTTGTACCTATATGTTTGAAATACTATTAATGTTGGAATAGATAATTATGCCCAAATACTAAATAATAACATTCACAAATGTAAACCAGCTCATTGAATCAGATCTCGCCTGACTGACAGAAACGCAACATGCGACATATGTAAGTAGATTGTAAAATAACATTATAAAATGTTTTTCAGTATCAAACCAAAAAAAACACAATAATAAAAGATATTATTTCGGATGATCTAGAACTTTCTTTCGCGATGTCAAAAAGAATTACCAATTTTATTGATAATAATTCAAGTGTGCGAAGTAAAGATAAGATTAATAAAATGAATAGGTAATATTTTCGTGTATTGAACAAAATTTTAGGTACGCCATTTTACTTATTTGAGAACAAATAATTATAGCCCGTAAAATAATAGTAGCAAAGTACACTTTCTAATTATAAAACAATAGTCCAATAATTCTCCTTGTCTTGTTCTAAACTATTTCCAGAAGCTTTAAGCCGATCTCGAGGTCGAAGTCTGTAGGTCACTGCTTAAATAAGATATTTTATAGTTTGCTTTTTATTTGCTTGTAAAATTCGGTGTGTTGTTATTACAATCTAAGTGAAACCGATGCTATACTAATGCTCTGTCTTGTGGGTTGTTAGTATTATTATAATTCTCAGCTATATATATTTCGTGGCCAGATCATGAAATACTTGTGCATATTGTCTACCTACCGATCACACAGATACGTAGATTAGACTCTCCCATAAACACTCCACTCCGCTTGGTCATATAAAAATTACTTCTTTAAAATCACGGTAACGCTGTAAAAGTCATCTACAGTTATCAGTATTAGCACAGCGTAAAATCATACAGTGGTTCGACGCCTTTGAAGTTCAGGAAAATGCCGCTTTTGTGTAGACAGCGTACAGCATACAGTGGGCCAGCGTCTACCGAACGAGTGTATGGCAGTTCGGTGGCGTCATCCCGCGTCCCCCTCACGATTCCCCTGTCCAGAAGTGTTCGTTGTCTGACTGTAACAACTTATATAGACTGTGGTAATAGTCACTCAAACAAAGTTTTATTTCATCAAAATATATTTTTTTATATAAAATAAACTCTTTGGGCTATTATTGAACGCGACAGATTTTTCATATCTACTTACAGACTTTTTCTCTCCAAAGCTACAGTTGACATCCGAGAATATCACCAACCATACTGTTTGATCTATTATAAAAGTTGAAGAATTTATTACAACGCCAACTTTTGATGGTATCGCAAACAAGTAAAATTTTATTGATACTTACTTCTTTTTGGTAAGCCAATTCAACTTTATTCCAATTCAAATAAAGGCGTGAATCACCGAACTTCACGTTCTACAAAAACTGGGCAGTCATATAACCAAATCCAAGCTAACATGATCAACTTTTATTAATAGATTTCGCTCGTGCAAAAAATGTCCAAAGAAGTTTGTTTAGTGAACGTAAACAAAACGAAACAAGCTAATTATTTTTGACTACATACTGTTATTAATTTAATAGCATATTTCCATAATGTTATATTATTAAATATTATTTTTCGAATAAAATCCGTTAAAATCCCTATTGATAGCTATAAGGTTATAGCTATCAATAGGGACGCTAGGTGGTCGAGAGACTCCCAGAGGGAGATGACGAAATCCCATAGGAACGTTCAACTTGGATTGAGGGACCCAACTAGGTTTTCGATTTCAGTCAATCAAAAAAAAATCAGAAATAATATCTTCGGTCAGCCAAATTATTCGCAATAGGTGACATCAATATTAGTTACAATAGAATGGAACAGAAATATTTGTTTAAGGCCAACAAAAATTTTCAATTCAAAAATAAGAAAAATTTTAACTGGAACTTTGTTCTAGTATTTTAGTAGGTATTTATATTGGATAACTCCCATAATTCTGCTTATTTTATGTGTCTTTTAAAGTTTCTTTAAAAACCTCCTTCCACGTTATCTAAAGAATGTCAAAGGAACTCACGAAATGCAAAAATAAAACTAGTGCAGATCTTTGGATAAAGGAGGTATACATGGCATTAAGAGGCTGATAACCTCTGTTCTGAACCATATAATTATTGAAGATACCATTTGCAAGACGACCAATGTTTTACTATAGCACAAACCGATCAACAATTTCAGACTCTAAGCTGTTGCGACACGAATCAATTTCCAAGGACGACACGTGGAGAGGCTGCTGGCACGATGCTTGCGTCTCCACCACGAATTGGTCTATAATTAAGAAATAAGTTAAGATACGGTTTTTTAGTTTACTTTTTACAAAGCATGTTGCGGGCCAACGCAATTAACCCGCCTTGTAAATTGAATGTTTGCTTTATAGTGATTAGTAATTAAGTTTAAATTTTTTATAGGACCCGCACGACGCCATTGATCTCGATGATGCTTATTTGTTTGTAGGCACAGCTTAAGTCAGTTTTGTACGGTAAATGTTAATTAAAATGTTTATCTTGGCCTTTTTGTTCACATCAAGAAGGCTTTCGCTAAAATTTGCTTGTTTAAAAATATTAATTAATTTCTGTTGCTATTGATTATAAAAATTATGTACGCAATTATGCCGCAAGCCAATCCATAATTGATAATAAGTGACCACAGTTAAAAAATCTAGGTAACTATTTGTTGACAATCACCAGACTTGGCGATCTCATAAATGTAAGTAATTTTGAGGTACATACTTACATATCTCATTCTAAGATCATCATTTATTAACAAAATATCAAAATGAAGTACATGAAATTGCTGAAATCCCTGGGACCGAAAGATATTAAATTACTAAAAACTATTAAATTTAGTAGAACGTTGACAAACTTTAAAGTTTAAGAGTGAGAGCATAATTTACTGAAACATAAACAAACAATTAAATTAGAAGATATATTAACATCCTTTTGAAGATACTATAAATGTACAAGTCCAACTGTAACCGCATTCTTGTATGTAACAGTAACATAATCCGAACCATGAACCATCTGAGGCCAGTTTCGATACTCGATCAATTAGCGACAAAGCGTTTGGTCGCGGGCATCCTGCATAAATTCAATTAGACCGCGCCGGCAATTCTGTCGCCGGAACATAACTGTATGGAATAATTGATCGGACGGAACCCTTTGAGAATGCTCATTTGTGGATGTGACAAAGGCTTTAACCGCACGACGCATAGATATAGGAGCGAAGAAAACTGTGATAACCATAAAGACAAGACTATAAGGAAAAGGGTAATAACGTACACACGCTTCATGTATCTGATCGTTAAAAAGACGATGAACATAATTACAGTTTTTGATGTGACTTACTTCCTTTATACGGCACACCCATGAAAACCTTGAAAACTTGAATAAAACATGGAGAAACATTTAAATACAAGACATAATAGAGCAAACTCAATTATAGTTTTCACAAATAGGTACAAGTTTTTAGCTTTGAAAAAGCCATAGGTAAGTAATAACACATCTAAATTATAAACAACGGTGACTATGAACTCTCGAATATCTCCTTTTTATATTTATTAGTGATTGGATCAGTATGAACATATCGAAAAAAAGAAACTTAGGAAAAATCAAACTGATATAGTAAATACCTAAGTGAGTCGGATACGACGATAAATCTTGATCTCCTATAAATGAATTTGGCAAGCAGAGAAGTCCTAATTACTCAAGTCAATGGAGATTTAAGGATGTGTATCTAGAAACACAGTTATTTTGTTCCGACGTTAGTTTTATATATAAACGAAAACATGGCGAGTTAGACACTTATACATCTTAATCTATTGCTACACAGTCAGTAAGGAAGAGCTGAAGAGAGCGTCGAGCACAACATAATCTCGCCGCCCAGCGAAGCCGCTCCATTTATTTATTTATGGAGATTATTATCGTGCGTAATAATTCACTAAGTTTCAATTGCATAATGACGGCGGACAGGGCTACCAGCTCGCTCTAGGCGGACCTACAGATAATCTTCTAGTCAGGACTATTATTAAATGGAGGGCTGTCAGTGGCCCAGCCGCCTCCTAGCGCGGCGTGTTCCCAAGATTCACTGTCGAACGCAAACTTGTAAGTGTTCTGTGTAGTGATGTTAATTCGTGTTTATTTTTAATGACATGATAAACGCACCACTACAACTTGTAAATACATCCGCATAACAATCTGCCTGTACCTACTGCTGATAGCACACTGTGCTGATATTGAAGAATTCATATATTTTTTTGCCATTTCAAAATTTGCTACAAAGCCGATGCCTATCGCGATAACATCGCATTTTTTATTAGAGGGGGGAAATACTTTTATTAAACAAATAAATGATTAAGATAACAATCTTTTGCATGCGTAACAGTGACTTAAACTGCTTAAAATATCATTAACATCACAATATTTGCATAATACAATAATACATTATAGATAAAGCAATCTAGATGTAATCTCTAAGAAATTGAAACAGATAGCGATACGATACAACCAAACAGCGATACATTAAATCTTGAAGACCAGTTTATCGCAAATTTTATGCCGTCGCGATCAGTGCTATCTTCATCCATTATCTATGGATTCAGGTCAATGCACCAATTACCTATGATCTTCTCCATTACGGTATTTCAAGGAATGGCTTTATAGTGAAATATTTCACGATTCTATCATTAAAGCTAAAAATATTTCATATAAATGCAAACTATTTGAGTTAGACAAAAGAATTAATGACATGAAATAATATCGTAACACATCTCAGAAGTAACCCATTAAATATTTTCGAGTCGACCACAAAGCAACCGGTTACATAAAAACATTTGTACTGTAGAAAGTAGAAATTCACACAAACAGTCAAATAACCACTCATCAACACATCAAAGAGCTTACTTTTACCGATACAGATCAACTAATTGATGCCCTTTAAATAATTCAATAGATGAGCGCAGACAATGCTCAAGCGTGCGAGATTTATTACGAGCGAATCAGATTCTCATCTCAGGGTTACCTCAAAAAGCACCGTTAGCTAAACAGATATTAATCATAATTTTCACTGTCACTGCCTCTTCTATTTCAGATAATGGTTATTAACTCTTTTTAGCTGTTAAACAAGACTGTGTGTGGGCGAATAAGGAGCCAGCTACTGGAAAATTGCTGTGTGACATCCACGGATAATGGATTTAAAACAGCTCGCGGAGACACTACGAAATAGTAAAATAATCACTTCCTGCACAATTACCCACAGAAACATTAGGGCCCATCTCTTGTTGTTCTGAACGGGAACAATAGACGAAGTTCTTATGCCCCGGGCTTAAAGGTCAGAATTAAGTAGAAATAAACGCGAAACATCTATCATCGCTTCCTTGTCATTCATCATAGTTACTCTGGGAGGCGTCGTGAATCTCAAAAGTGTATTTAGACAATCTTTTTGCATCGGTGATAATCCGACAATAGTCTTGTAGGAGTCGGGTGTCGCAATTATTTGATAAGACTTTACAAATTTTGTTACAGTAAAGTATTAAATTAATAAGTGTATCTACTTTTTTATTATTTTTAAAGTTTCATCTAGAATAGAATTTGTACTCATACGTACCGGGAAACGCAGCGTTGGTAGACCCCCCACAAGGTGGACTGACGATCTGGTAAAGGTCGTGGGAAGCTGGATGCGGGCAGTGCAGGACTGACCGGTTTGGAGATCCTTGGGGGAGTTCTATGTCCAGCAGTGGGCGTCTCTCAGCTGAAAAGATGATGATGATGATTGTACTCATAGACGCCTAATGAACAAATTTTACATAACGTTTATAACTTCAATGTATAATTCTTTCACATCTTGCTATTGAAAATCCCTAAAAATTTAACCTAAATATATCCTTCAAGAAGAGAAGCCTCTTCATGAAGATTTATCAATAAAGCTTTCAAGGTATATAAACAAATGAACGATCTCAAATTGTATCATAATATCATAAACAAAATTATAATTCGAGACGATTCCTCCTAAATCATGTTCGAATGAGATTCAATTGAGTACAAGCTCGTCCCTAAGATTTATTCGGGATCAATTATGAGACCACGAAGGTTGTCATCGTTTTATTTGACCGGAGACCGGTGATGGACCGACTGTGACCACTTGATTTAATTGAGACAATCAGCCGGCCGAGATTTCTCGATTGGTTCTACACACTTTGATGATTCATTTCGAAAGAAATATTGCCTTGAGTTGTTTGGTTGTAGAAATTTTGTTAGCGTATCTTTTGGTCAAGGTAAATTTACAAGATTATACGTAATCTTAAGAAGATGACATGGCTGTTTTGAATTCCGAGAAATACCAATTGATCCGATCCTAAATGAACCAACCCTAACTACATCCCCTATACGATATATCCCTGGCGACGTTATTCAGCAACAAAAATACCTACAACACTAGGAAAATGTAAAGTTAGTTAACTGTAGTTCCAGAGGTTAGTAACACGTTCTGAGAGAAGGATTGAAACGCATGTTACCAGGAGGGTGACGAATTTTCATGTTGAAGTATGCTGCTGAAGAAATGGATAGACTATATTAGAAATTAAGTCTAGGTAGAGGTGCTACTCCGGTTTGTACGCTCCAAATTCGCTGTGTCTTATGTATGTAACTTGAATGTGCTAATATTTTATTGACAATTTTCCTATTACGCTGTCATTCGTTTCTTTCTATACACTGAAAATGATGGAAATACATAGAGACGTATTCTAGAGAAATCAATAAATTAGTTGCACTGTAGACACAACGAGTGAATGACATAGTCATCGCAAAAAATAAAACAAGCTAGGTCTTGACGTATGTTGACACTACTATGTGCAATTATTTCTCGTAGTGTACTAAATTAACACGCTTACTAATACTGGTCACAAAATAAAGACAGTAAAGAAGGCGAGACGGCTCGAAAACAAGGAAAGTAACGTCTGCAGCGCGTGGAACTCATGCTCAGATTGAGTATGACTTCAATCCACCACTTTCTAATCGTTCTTCGTATAACCTCACACACTCGCAACAAACCACTTTACTTCCGATCCGACTGCGTGTGCAATGAGTAACCAGGTTCATGCATGTCGTGCAATGACAGATACAGATAGTGCCTGGACCCTTTCTCTCCGATCCTTCCACGTGACGACACACCTAACCGTTTGGACCAGACACATTTATTTACTGATAAAGCCATTTTTTGTAAAAAAAAAAAATTATATACCATAAAAGAAACAACTTTTAAGGTTTACATTATATCATTATTTTAATAACCAATCGGCAAAAGAAAGAGCAGATTGTTTTGAGATGATCTCGGGTTCCGTGTTCGTGAAAGACGTCTATATTTGTGTTGTTTGATGGTATCGTACGTACGTCATTCTTATTACAAACTTCTACAATATTTATGAACGACTACAATGAAAAATAAAAGAAATACTGACTCCTGTAACTACTGATTTTGATTTGTGCAGAGAAAAGTTATTTATTTAGTTAACATAACTGACCCTCTTTAATACCTTTATTGTGTGGACCACTTCTCCCATTGCCAAGCGGCCGTGACGACGCGTGCAAAAATAACAAAACACTATCGGAAGTAGGTAACACGTTATCATCTATATTTTACGTACGCAAGATACTTTTTCATTAAACGTTGCCATATTGTACTTTCATATTGAAATTTCTTTGTAAATATATTGGTATTTTTCATGCTTTATATTGGTGTTATCGTTCAATGAAAGCAGTATTGCTTCAATGACGCCACGATTTTATGCAATGACGAATTTAGTACACGATGACGAACGTTGTGGTATCGTAAACATATTACGGTATTTTTAATAGTAGATCTTATTGACAATGAGTAAAGTATCGAAGTGTACTTTGAAGACAATCATTAGAGAGATTTCCGAAATTCGCCCCAAGGTTTAGTGGTTTATCTACCGCAATTAGACCCAGAGGGAGTAAAAATATGAGCTTTTTTTGGTAATACAAGGTCTACTATGAACCAATTAAACCACAAATTTGTTTAGTCTTTCCGGCTAGCTATCAAAGTCTGCTGTCATTGCTATATAGAGATAACAACATTACTTCAATATCTCGAAATTAGAGTACTCCTCGTAGCGAAGTTAGTCTTTCAAAATGTTTTCGAAATGTTTCTTGTACATTTCTCTCGGTAAATAGGGTTTCGGTAATTGTAAAAGATTAAAGCAGCGATGACAGAGTATGGTTGTTTTGTTATTCATATATGATTTAAAAGTTTTTTTGTAGTCTATACCATCCCACCGTTGGGTACGATCTTCATCGAAACATCCTGTGCAATGGCTTCCCAGTAAATGTTCTCAAACCTTTATATCCACAACGTTTTACCTTTATCCACCACCACGTCTATGACAGCCGTTCGAGGGTACCCACTACCCAGTGTGTGGCGATTCGGGCCCACATATATTATCTGGACGTATATACATCGCCAGTCGACTCTCAACATGGCAGCCTTGAATTCAAAATCTAAATCAGACATATTTATTTACCATTACCAGACATCATTATAGATTATAATTAATAGCATGACTGAACAATAAATATTTAACAGCCGACATAAAACTAAGAGAATAGATTTTATGCTAATTTCATTATCTACCATTTCCTTCAATTCAATTGTGATTCTTCACGGCAGAGTAAGAAGTCATTTAGCAATGGACTCGTTGTTAGCATTTAATAACCCGCCGGCGGTGATAGTAAAATCTTAGTTAACCCTACTACGCAGCTGCTGCACTAAATAATTGCTCACTTTTCAATCTCACAAAGCATAAGTGCCAACTAACATCCGCTCAGTATAAAACATAAAATAAAACACTCGGACGTTTCACCAGGACCCCATAAACACTCTAAATTGACGATTCGCCTGTTTTACAATACACGGCCAGCAGATTATTGGTTCGTTAACTACTTTTATGGTGAAGTAAAGTGGTAAAAATACACAAATGATAAAAACGTCACGCGAAAATTAACGATATCTATATAAAACGGATTTGAAAAAGGAGCCATTAATCCTTGCGCGCATGTCCGAGGAATCCTCGCTGGAAGCTCAGGCGAAACCGATAAAAACATTACCCGACGCTCTCAATAAATACACATTAATGTCCTGCAGTATTCTGGTTTACATTCCGTGCGGTTACCGGCGAGTTTTATAAATGCTCTGTTCGGCCGCACACGCAATTACAAGCGCCTCTTTGCGGCGCAATCAATATTTATCTGGCCCCAGACAATATAAGGCAGATACACCATCAGCTACGTTGCCTTAGCTACTCGTAAAAAATCGTTCGCCCCTATAGCACGCTTAAACTTACAGAATAAAGGTCACAGCACACATATCAAATCGGAACGCGATGGTAACCGTATCGCATCTTTTCCTGAGGTGAAGCGCTGATTAGTGAGCGTGACAGTATGAAGTTTCATACAAAGTATTAGGTAGAATATTAAGGGGCTGACACGAGACAACTAGGAAGGTAATCCAATTACATTTAATTTTATAACTCCTTAAACATAACAATTATGTAAAATGTGATGAAAAACTGGGTGGTAGACCCATATGTATTGGTTCTGGGTAGGTACCACCACCTTTCTCATTTCTGACATGAAGCAGTTCGCTGTGTTTCGGATTGAAGGGAAAGGTAGCCAGTGTAATTATTGGGCATGGAAGGCATATAATCTTAGTTCCCATGACGGCAACACACTTGCAGTGTTAAGTAATCGCAGATTTTACCCTTAATATTGCAAGTACTTTTTTAAGTTACGCGCTATCTCGTAACATAACAAGCTTGCGGCCCACCTGCTGTTAAGTGGTTACCGTCGCCTATAGACACTTGCTCGCTTAGTAGAGGCCCCTAGACTGACTTAGCAACACTGATAGGAGCAGCACATTGTAAATCCAGCTACTAAGAAATCCAATTTTTGGCGCTTTCACAGTTATAAAATTATTGCGTTTTTCGTCAGACTAGGGTATGTCACACCCCACCTGCTACAGGGAGGGTTAAGTACAAATTTTGAAAAGTTCTATAATACAAATTTGCTTTGTAACTCTAGTTTCATAAGGATATTTTTTCAATATTTACGATCTTATTATTAACGCGTAATGATCGTCCGAAAATTGCATGTTACCCGGTTTAATTTTCTTTATGACCAACTAACGACCCGTACGCAGTTTCATTTGCACGTATACCGTTTCTGTTCGTAACCAGGATGAAAAGTATGTCCATTCTCAATATTGCTGAAAGAATTTTCAAAATCGTTTAAGTGGTTCCAGAGATTGCTTCCTACAAAGTTACAAACTTTTGCTCTTTCAATATTAGCGTGGTAGTGTGCCGTCTATGGATTTTTCGGAGAACTGCCGGCCTATTCGCTAACTTTTTTGATAGATGAAAGTGATAATTGCCGTGTGAATTACATATAAATTGCTGTTTGACACGACAAGTGCCTTAAATAACGTGTCGTGTAGGCCTACAGTTCTTCTGAAAGCCACTCGGCGCTCACAGCACACAGTTAGTGTTCAAATTAAAATACATACTTCCATTACCAATACACTTCTAGCTTCAACAGTGATTCATCATCTGTTGAATCACTGTTGAAGCTAGACGTGTCTTAATTTAATGAAATAATTAAATAATCAATTGCTAAATAGTGACCTCGTTTGAAACAATAGCCGGTAGTAATAAATCTGTGTCAAATATTAGCATAGTATGAGTAATAGTGAAAAAGTGAAATGGTAAATTTTATATTAGTGAACAAATAATAATATTTTATAATGGAAGGCAGTCCTTTCAACCGGAGTGCCAGGACTGCGCGTACTCCACCCCCTACGCCTCCGCCTGCGCCCGCGCCTGTTCCGCGTCCAAGACCTCCGATCCAAGAAGATGACGTCCTAGAAGTTATTCCAACACCCGAAATACAAAACTGGATGGTAACAATCGAGCAGTGCTTGAATGAAGTGTGCCATATTGCTACAGAGGGCAAACTTAACTCGGACCAAAAACTGCGCATAAGCAACCTGTGTCGAAAAGTGAGTCACGGAACATCGCAAATGGCAGTACAATACCAGTCCATCAAGCTGAAAACCGTTCAAGCCCATACCACTATCCAAACATTACAAGACCAATACGACCTATCCCAGCAATTACAGGATCTCAAAATGAATATTGCCGAATCCACAAAACCTATCCCAGAAAATTCCTTTGCCGATATGGTCAAGAAAGGTACGAACGATTATATACAGCCTTTAAAAGTCAGTTCCGTAGCTATTTATCCCAATGATAAGCTACAGTCAAGTGAGGACACAAAAAGCCTTGTCCAAAAAATTATACGACCTGAACAACTGAAGTTACATGTAAGAGGTCTACGCAAGACTAAGAATGGTGGGGTCATAATCAGTACCGAGTCCAAGGACGATATAGAGAAGTTAAAGAGCTCAGAACAAATTAAGAACTCAGGCCTTACCCTTGACGAACCACATAAACGGAAGCCAAGAGTAGTCATTATCGGTGTGCCCTCATCTATGCAGGAAAAAGAAGTCCTTACATGTCTGTACTATCAAAACATAGCCGACGGGCTTCAAAATTCCACCCTCGAATCATTTCTACCTTCCATAAAGCTGAGTCATAAATCGGGAAAGAAGGGCGCTGAGACCTGTAATTATGTAATTGAAGTTCCTGCATTCATTCGTAAAGCCCTTATAACAAAAGAAAGGATATTTATTAATTGGTCGTCTTGTCCGGTTAGGGACTTTACTTTGGTCACACGCTGCTACAAATGCCAGCAGTATGGTCACGCGGCCAAGACTTGTCGTGATTCGACGTACACCTGCGGACACTGTGGTGCTCAAGGCCACTCAATAAAAGAGTGCACCAAATCAGCCCAGGATCCGAAGTGCGCTACTTGCCTGCATTTCAAGAAACCTAGTAGCCACAGTACAGGTAGTGCAGATTGCCCGGCAAAAATTATGGCGGAAAAAAGGTACATAAACTCGATTGATTTTGGGGGCGCCTAAGAGCGCCGTATTTTTAGTTTATTTGGAGAACTTTTATTTCCGCTGTTTTTTAGTTTTTTTTAGTTTAATTTTTTATATTTTTATTGACTTTTATTAATTCTTAGAATTATTATAATGATAAATAGCTTAATTAATGATTTGGATAACTTCTCTGTATCTGATTCTAAGCTTTGTGAGGTCGAAAATTGCAAACAGTATCTATCGTCTTACAGCAACCCATTCACAATACTAACTCAAAATATACGCAGTATTTTTAAAAATTTTAATAACTTTTGTACATTTCAACATAGGTTAAACATAAACTGTGACATTTTTGTACTAACCGAGTGCTGGACCTCTAAGCAATATAACATACCCATAATGCAAGGATATAAGGCCTACAAAAGTAAAACCAGTTACAACAAAAACGATGGTGTCATAGTCTACATAAAAAATACATTAAATGTAACTGTAGAAGAACCAAATATTCAGGATTGCAATAGACTGATAATAAAAATTGGGACTGAATATGCAATAATAGCTGTATATAGACCTCCTTCCTTCAGGAATTTAGGTGCTTTCACTGAATCTCTTAACGATTCCCTAAATAACTTATCCTCTTTTAAGAACATAATTTTAATTGGAGATTTAAATATAAATATTAGTACTGAAAGCTCAGATGTATGTGCCCAAGACTACCTCAACTTGTGTTCGTATCACGGTTTGCTTTCCGCTCACACGCTTCCTACTCACCAAAGTGGCTCATGTTTGGACCATATTATGCTTAAAACAATTTACCCCTCTCAAACCCTGGTTACTAACTCATCAATCACAGATCACAGTGCTGTCCTACTAACCCTTGATTATAAGTTGCCTAAGATAGATAATAACCGCACAGTATCTAAATTAAACATGATTGAACTCGAGGATGACTTACGCGGCATCGACCTCGGCCCAGTATATATTTCTGCTGACCCGGATTATTCCATGTTATACTTAATAGAAAACGTCCAACTTGCAATTCAGAAAAATACAACAATTAGTCGATTAAGCAATAAAAATAATAATATCAAACCGTGGATTACGCCAGGTTTGATAAGGTGTATGCGTCATAGGGATAAATTGCATATTAAAGCAAAGTCTACTCCAAGTAATTTAATTTTGCAATTATCGTACAAAAGATATCGTAATTTCTGTAATGACCTGTTAAAAAAAGTTAAAATTACGTACGACAAAACTATGTTAGAAATGGCAGGAACAAATAATAAAAAAATTTGGCAACAAGTTAAAAATATTACATATAGTTCGCCGCCGCGTGAGTCGTGTTCAGGTTTATCTCAAGCACACTCTTCTAATTTAACAGCCGCTAATATAGCAAACGATTTCTTCATAAACGTGGGTAAAAATCTGGCAGAATTAAATCGAAAACAGTTACATCCCACAACAAGAACCTCGTTCATCTACAACACTAGCCTTACCTCTTTTGTTCTACTAGACACCGACGAAAACGAGGTGGAGAGGACAATACTAGCTCTAAAAGATGACTGTGCGATTGGGTGGGATGGTATATCAAATAAAATTATTAAGCACTTCAGGCACATTTTAGTGCCTCCGTTAACACATATTTTTCGCATGTGCTTATCTACAGGACTCTTTCCAAAATGTCTCAAAAAAGCCATTGTCATTCCTATCTACAAGTCTGGTAATAAAGATCAAGTATCAAATTACAGACCTATTTCATTACTACCATGTATATCAAAAATATTGGAAAAAATCATAAATAAAAGGTTAGTATCTTATTTAGAGAGCAAGGGGATTTTATCAACAAAACAGTTTGGGTTCCGGCCAAAATTATCAACTGCTGATGCTGTACATAATTTAACTGATTATTTGGTACAAAAACTTGACTCAGGTGACCACACAATTGGAATCTTCTTGGACCTCGCCAAAGCCTTCGACACAATTTCTGTCCCTATCCTATTGCACAAGCTTGAAACGTTAGGTATAAGAGGAGTTCAGCTAAAACTTCTCACTAGCTATTTAGAAGAACGTACCCAATGCGTAAGGATTGGCAGTATCCTCAGTTCTGAGTTAACAAATACGTCTTTTGGCGTTCCCCAAGGAAGTATTTTAGGTCCTACTTTGTTCTTAATCTACATTAACGACCTTTGCAATCTGAATCTAGAGCATGGTATGATTATATCATATGCTGACGATACTGCTCTCCTTTTTTCGGCTAATTCTGAAGAAAACGTCTACAGGTATGCGCAAAATGGATTTAATATTGTGAATAATTGGCTTCAGCACAATTTACTAACATTAAATGTAGATAAAACAAAATACATTAAATTTTCAATTCGGAAAAAAACATATCCTACTAACTTGAATGTGCGTGCTCACTACTGTAGATTTCCCACCAATGAACAATGTGAATGTCCGAGTATTACAGCCACAACTTCTATAAAATACTTGGGTATTATATTAGATGAAACGCTGTCATTCAAACCACATATCGAAGCCCTAAATAATAGAATCCGTAAGATGATATTTGTCTTTAAAAAATTACGGCATGTCGCTGATCCGAAATTAATTAAACAAGTGTACTTCGCTTTATGTCAGTCCATATTAACTTACTGTATAACCACTTGGGGTGGAGCGGGTAAAACGTTGCTTCTAACAACCGAGAGAGCTCAAAGAGCGATTCTCAAGGTATCTACTTTTCGCCCTTTCCTGTTCCCCACGAGCCTTCTCTATCAAAATTGTGAAGTACTGACAGTCCGACAATTGTTCATACTTAACATAGTACTAAAACAGCACGCAGCCCTTCCATACAGCACCGAATTAATAAACAAAAGACGGAAAGATATAGTTTGTATTCAGAAAACTTCGAAACACGCTTTTGCGGCAAAATTTTATACATTTTTAGGACCTCTTCTCTATAACAGATTAAATTTAATGGTTAAGATGTACCCCCTGAATTATAAAGTTTGTAAGAAAGTCCTTCAAGATGCCCTTCAAAAGATGTCCTATGAAGATACAGAGAACTTATTAACTGTAATTAAATAATACTTTATACTATTTCATTGTATAAAATTAGATTGTAAGTTTTTTTTTTTATTTGCTAGCAATTATGTACTTTTACTTTTGAATACTTTAAAGATTATTTTTAGGCATATTAAAGACCTAATCGCCTGAAACACAGGTTATCCTAGTTCAGGCACCTATGTTGTAATATGATACCATTGTTGTAAAGAATTTGTTATAATATATCTTGTACGTGTATTTTTGGTAATAAAAATTATTATTATTATTATTATTATTACTTGTATTAGCAGTAGGTAATGTTGTGGTAAGTGTTGAAAAATTCTTTGTCCATCCAAGTACACAGAATTCACGATCGTGACTAGCAAGGCA
Organism: Elophila nymphaeata; assembly: GCA_955850985.1. Taxonomy (NCBI): domain Eukaryota; kingdom Metazoa; phylum Arthropoda; class Insecta; order Lepidoptera; family Crambidae; genus Elophila; species Elophila nymphaeata. Next base: position 17,108,680 of record OY039079.1, read on the forward strand.
ACGTATGGGCCCAAACAGGTTGATTATAATGTTGTCCTGCCTTAATAATAGTTTGTAAATCTTTCGCTACAATATTGAAGGACATTACGTAATTAATTTCAATTACAATACGTCAATATAATCTCGCAAATTACAAAAGGACAGCGCAGACAGCGTTGAAATAAAAGCAATCATAAAATAACTGTGAGCAAATTTTATAGCGCGGAAAACAATGCGCTCGATTCGAACAATCGAACCGATGCAATACGAAGGGATGTCGGAGTGAAAGCGCATGAGCTGAAACAAGAAAAAGGCTCGTGAGCCAACCAGTTATTACACTAATCGCTGCGATATAATTCCACAGTCAACTTAAACACAGGTTCCTTGCGGATCGAAATGCAAACATGGCGGGCACTTTGAGCCCGATAGCGCGGGAACTAAAAAGTGCGGGTCAGTCAGTGCGAATCTCAGAATTTACAAAATATTCATACGATGAGACGATTTAATGGTGCAGCACAAAATTAAATATTTTTATAGAAAACTAGCTGACCCGACGAACTTCGTACCGCCTAACAGTCGATTCTTCAATTTTTTTATACTTTTCTGCTGTAGACCCCGGTGTCCCGAGTAGCAGAAAAAATATAGTTAATAAGTTAACAATTACATTTTATAATTTTTTTTTTTTTTTTCAAGTTTTCTCTACGTAAAAACCATCTTCGTAATCAAGGAATATTATAAAAAAAGAATTAGAGAAATCGGTTCAGCTGCTCTTGAGATTTGCGCTTACCAACACATTCAGCGATTCATTTTTATATTATAGATACACAATGATTAGTGAAACATCAGAAAAGTAGCAAAAGTGATTTCAGAAGCAAGAGATGTTTACACTGGCTGTCAAAATGTTGAACAACAAACATCTATGCGTCAAAGAGTTTTTGGTGTCGCATTTTCGTTTTATCAAATTTTCAAATCACAACGATGCTAAGAAAATAATCTAAAGGTTAAAAGGCAACTGACAGAAACATGTCAACAACAGATGAAACTCGAACATAAAATAGAATTTATATAGCGCTCACATTTATGCGATAGGCGAATTAATCCGAGTCTACATCAATTTATCCGAGTGCACTTTACTTGAAGCTTAGTAATAAATATCAAAACAAAAAAATAGTCGTAGCAAGTCGGCACCTCCTGTTGCGGTCCATCAAATCGCAGATCAAAAGTCCCAAGGTTCGTTTTATCGCGTTCACGTGCTGAGTTATCAGTACCCGTGTAAGATTATTAGTGTAAAAACGTAACTATTTTAGCTACGTTATGACCTTAATTTGTATGGGCAACGTGATTAGCGCCTCTAATGGTAAAAAGTATACAAAAATAGTCTGACTGTCATCTAGTCTCTACAGGGTTCTAAAGGCTCGGACGTCTATGATGTTATTGGTTGTTTGTCTAAAAGATCGTGAGGTAGTTTCCTAGAAATTATTTAAAACACTAAAAAGCAAAGAATAAATTATTTTTAAATAAAAAAACCGCTTTCATAACCAAAAACGAAAAAACATAAATTTTTTTGACCTCATTACTTATTTGGAATAAAAGTTGTCACTTTTGGGACCGACCTCGAAAAAACATTTATTTATTTTTTTATTTCAAAATAATTTATTTTAAATCAATGTCGTTCTAAAAACTACATTTAATCCAAGCTAATCTAAGTTCCTTTCCCGTTTACCCCACAAAACTTACGATTTTCTTATAAACTAAACTCTTTGACTGGTGAAATCGAAGTGAGCATCAAAGTGAGAAGTGATATCTTTACATAATAGCACGACTGAAGACATGGTTAATCCCTTTGCCTTCCCTTAATAGGGAGAATTAAAAAAAAAGAGGAAGAACTCGTTATGTCATAAGGTCCAAGGTCTGAACATTAAATGATTTTTTATACCCCCACGATTTAAATCCTCTATAAAAGATTCTGCAACAGCTTGATGCGTGGTATCTGTATGAATTTCAAAAAAAGAACATTGTCATTCACATGCGTTTCAGTACCACAGCGCCGTAACAAAAAAAAATATAATTTATTCGCCATTTATCTTCGATATTAGTTTTGCAAAAAAATATTACTTTGTTGTTTTGTTGATAAAAATGAGCGATTCAAGTTTTGATAACATACCACCAGATATTTCTGATGCAGCAAAGGATATTTTCAATCAATCACTCCCGGAAAAACCAAGCAAACAGTATGGATAGCCGTACCAAGATTTTTTAAGTTCTTAGAACGCTTTGTTTTCAGAACCTTTTATAGAGGATTCATATCATAGGTGTAGATAAAGTATTTTATGCAACTGTTTATAATTAGATATTAAAACACTCATGTGATACTATTATCATAATATATGTATGGGTATACCCACATTCGTGTTTTAATACCTATCATAATACAACAGTTGCATAAATAACTATTATACACTTAAAAATAAAAGTTTAGAGATTTGCTGGCTCTTTACGCATTTAATACCTTGTAATTATTTGTGACTGCCGCTAACATCCCTATCAAAGCATAAATCGCTGACACAACATTTGCTCGATAACTTTAACTTATTTATGATAATTATTTATTTATTTTTGTTATAAATATTACTTGACATATAATCGTAGAACTAGACATGTGATCGTAAATTGCAGGTTAACCTATACCCTTCGTCAAACTATTGAAAGTATGTCTCAGCTGTGCAGCAGTAATTGGGGATAATAGTTTATTCCCTCATAAACATTTTACATGATATTTATCACGATCTTAGTGGGTGACCCGGTTTGTTTACGATCGCTGGAGACGGGCGTCAAGCGAGATCTAACCATGGAAACAAATTGTTGAAGTTACGGTTTACGGTTCCTTATAAATAGTTCAAAACAACATCCTAAAGAACAAGTTCACGAGTACTTAAATATGGTAACAGTGGCCTATGAAGTTCAACTTTCTACCCTGCTTCGCCTGGCACCATCCCTCCTTGGGAACGACTGGTATCTCTCGACAGCACCCGGGACTTAGTAGCGGACCAGCATCGAATAGCGTTGACAGAACAAGATTTCTGATGTCTGCATTGATTTTTACTTTTGCAATTGCAATTCAAAAAGTGCGCAGCAGTGGCTTTACGCCACATTTTAATTTATTTTTTTACAAAGAAAGTTAGCAGCTCATTATTATAGTGCACAATCAAAAAATTAAATTCTCTACCAACACACGTGTTGCCTCACTCTTAAAATCCTGGGTCATTCCAAAGAGGCGTAAAGATCCACCTTACCGGTCAGAAAGGCGAGGTTCGCTAATGCGGCGCATGTTATATCTTGCAATCTTACATCTGGACTCCACTTCTGCTTACCATCAAGTGAGCTGAAATTTGCTTCTTATATATATAAAAAATCAGTAAACAATGATAAATTATAAATAAAATCTTAAAAGTTCAAAATCTATTGCAAAAAATGTCAGATTTTATATGCAATAAAAAATAATAAAGTGTACTTTTTAAATCGTTTATTTCAATTATCTAATCAGTTATATGAATCTTCGCAATTTGCAATCGCGACATTATAAAATCACCTCGACGTTTCCAACGCATACCTTATAAACCACGTTCAGATATCCGTAAGTCCGTGAAGAGGTAAATAATAAAGAAGTTAACTTCAAAACTTAACTTCGGAAGCGGCGCCGTAATTGTCAAAGCCGCGCCCAGTAAGTGGTTTCCTCTGTAGACCGAGTGCAGAAGTTGCGGTAGCATCCTGATCGGTGGGAGTGACCCGTTATCATTTATCTCGGCGTATAAAATCACAATCCTTACTCTCTATGATTGTAACATCAATTTAAAGTCCCTAGCTAATCTAAACGGACTAGCAAAGGGGAAGCAATATCATCGTTCATCTCCCCACTTCCTTATTATCTGCTGTTAATCTTACGACGGTTGCCAATATCTTTAAATTATTATTCAGATCTTGCCGCGTTCTATTTACTTTTCATAAGAATAATAATTTATTTTTCAAATCTATTATATAAGTCTACACATTTTTACACACAGCAAAACAGTATGAAAATATTTCAAAATGACTAATTATTTTCGAGACGACTAACAACTTAAAGGGCGACTAATTATTTTGTTACTTACTAAAAAATAACTTGGCAGCGATTCAATATTTTAGCAATAATAATTATATTACATGAGCGTCCAAATGCAAAGATTTATAAAAACTAAATAATGGCTGCTACTTTATTGTAACAAACATATTAAAGAGGGCCAATGAAATTATTCGTGAGGTACTATAAATAATGACATGGCTAATATAATATTAACAGCGGGATAACAAACATTGTATTATTGGCAACTACAGGATTCCATACAAGTAACCTAACTACATATTTGTTTCTGTGATTGGCAGGTTAGGGTTATTTTTTTACCAAGCAGAGTGCACTGTTTTTGGGAATCAATGTCAGTTTAAAATAAATCATAGCTTACAACTGCTTATTAAGCTGCTACATTCTACTTAAAATTATCCTTCACTGTAGCTGCCAACCTATTATTTTTGCTACTAGTCTAAGATCCGAACCTAATCGACCTTCACCGAGCTGATAATAGAATGAAACATATTTTATTATTAATTTAGTATATTAGAAAATATATTAAAAATGGGTTGTCTAAAAAAATCCTGGACAGACTATTTTTAATTATTTTTTGAAAAATGATTTTTAATAAAATATTGCAACATCAAGATAATAAGAAAATTTTGTCGCGCGCTTATGATGATATAAAATTTTTTCTATTATCCAATCGAGTGAAAGTAACTGATATCGACATACCTGTTCATACCTGACAACCCAGTAGTTCGCGCAGGTAAATAATAGATAACCCAATGCCTGCACATTCTATACGGTTTCTACTATCAGTCAGGACAAAATTTTCTTATTATCTTGATGTTGCAATATTTTATTCATTTTTTTTTAAAAATCATTTTTCAAAAAATAATTAAAAATAGTCTGTCCAGGATTTTTTTAGACAACCCATTTTAAATATATTTTCTAATATACTAAATTAATAATAAAATATGTTTCATTCTATTATCAGCTCGGTGAAGGTCGATATAGGTTCGGATCTTCTACTATACCGACTTTAATTTTTTTTTGAATCAAAAGCCTTTAAAAATTTGTACATTTTATGACTTTAATACTAAAGAATCTCTCATTCTAGGCTAACCAAAAAAAAATACATAACTCTGAAACTATTGGAGCTTTTCTTCATCTTTTTCATTTTCATCTGATATAGACATTTTTTTCTTTTGTTTGATAAAAAAATTAATGGTGTCGTTTTAAGTATGCATACATAACGTAAGAACATATTAGTCGTTTTAATTATCTTATCTTTCCCTGGCATGTATGAATGATGTATCCGTAACGCAGTGCCTTTCTTATTTTGCCGTAGAAAATTCTAATTTTCTAAAAAAAGAACGCTTCCTTTAAACCAATTACAATACAAAATATTTTTAATTTATAAGTTTAGGTAAGTAATCTTGGTTTATTATTTGTTATCGTGTTTGCAGCAGAACATGATGTTTATGAAATATTTGAAGGAAGACTATTGAACAAACATAGAGACAACGGCGAATCACGAAGCTTGCTTACATTTTCTCGTAATGTAGTTTGTACGTAGTAAGGTAATTTGCCACAATTTCATGCCGCATCTTCAGGTCGGCCGTGTGATGCCGGCAGAGTAGTTTACCATCACTCTATATCCTCCAATGGGTTTCGTAGAAGGCGACTAATCTGGTCCATTAGTGGTAGGGGTATTGATCACTTTATACTTCGTCCACCAATCCGCATAGGGCAAGGTGGACTACTGCCTAAACCTCGTTCGATGACAAGGAGAGGCCTTGTGTCCTAGTAGCCGGTCGAATTATAAAAGCTGTTATGATAATGATGATCTTAAGGTCTGCCGTTCCCTTTAGATTCGAATCACGTAGATTTAAGAATCAATACAGTGAGACTAGAACCCTCTACGGGAAGTTAGCCCTATCCATCAAAATTTTTTTTTATGTCAAATGGTTGGTAGAGAGGCAGGATCAGCATGCCTGGTGGTAACCAGTCATGGTAGCCTATAGACGCTCACATTAAATTTTAGGGCCGCCGCCTGCCTGATACGCCCTCCTTGGGAATAAAAAAGGCTTAAGAACTCTGATCTTCTTTATTCACTACTATTGTTATAGGCCGCAGATAACCTTGGTATAGTTAGTTTAGCCTTGTCACCACAAAACTTGACAAAGCTATCAAATGTTATCAAAATTAGGACTGTGTCACTGTTAGAACTTTATGAAATGTTATCATTTCTAATAAACAAGGTAGAGTTTCTCCCGAGTTCTTGTTGTAAAAACACGTGTTAAGAGACTCCATTTTTAACTTAAATCAAACGTACAATTTTTGTTACTTTCACTTGACATTAATTAAGAATAAAATAAACAAGGTACTCGTGTTGTTTCTATCATTTTTATCTGTAATGTGACATATACATTAAGCTTCCTCAGTTTCTTGCTCCTTTTTCTCGAGAACAATGCCTACTGGTAGACTAGCCACTGGAGAGCATAGAAGTTAATTTTCATATGCGTCCAAATTGTATCTAAAATTGACGATAGAAAAAGAACTTAATACTAATGTAATTAATGACGCAAATAGCTTTGCGGCAAAACACTTAATGCAGTTTACATAAAATAAGATTTTTGGTGATTTAAAGAAGCTAATCACTACATTCCAAATTTGTCTATTTTACATTCTAAAGTCTTCAAATTGAAATGCTAATGTAAGTAGCGTTTACCAGTAAAGTCGACATTAATAGCCACTGTCATATCCAAATATTTATTGGTCTAAAACAAATTAGAAGTATAAATTTAAATATTAAGGAACTTAAGAGTATAATCATTCTGACACTTGACATCAAAATCCAGTTTATTACCGGTGGTCTATATGTCACCGACGCCCATGGTGAAACTTAATTAATTCCACCTATAAAAATCATATAAATCCTATAAACACCACTCGTAAACATTTATTATTAATGCTAAACATTGTAGTAATATCATCCTATTTTATGTTAGAATTTTTTTGGTTGAAAGCATTGAGCATAGGGGAGCCTGGGTACGGTTGAAACAATTTCGCGATAAATGCCCATAGCACTGTCAGTATGCAACGTAGTTATATAAAAAATACTTAAAGTGAGAGAGTGGAGTTTTGACTTTAAAATAATATAGTTATTTGAGGATTAGGTGCAGTAGTTTTAGGATTATAGGCGTCGAACCTCTTAGAATTGACAATTAAGCTGAAAAACACTTACAGTGCAAATAACATATAGCAACAGAGTAATTTCAAAAAGAAAACAATAAAAAATACTTACTTTTGGTCGACAAAATACAATAGGGTGGCCTAGAAACGTACGTGGCGCGCGGAGTGCAATGCGTTACCGGAATACAGGTTCGGACCTGCCTTCCGCATCTTCCCTCCCTTGGACCCTTCATCACATCGCTTATACTTTAAGAGTCAAATGCGTTGTTGCAACCGTACCCTGCTTCAACCGTACCCAGGCTCCCCTACGGCACGGGCCGTCGACGTGTACGTGACGCTGAGCGTTGTAGCAAGAAAGGAGTATGCCTAATTTAGTATGGCTCTTGGGCGATGATTGCGCTTTAATGAAATGAGTGCCAAACACTGGGAAAAATCTATAATTTATGGGGGGAAAATATCATTAAATTATTTTCGGTGAGTTATGAGATGAGAGAGAGTTCATAATTGTGTTTAGTCTTTTTCTTTTAGATAAAAGGCGATCGCGAGGTCACGACGAATGTATTCGTCTATTTTATGATAACGTTCAAAGCATGCGAAAAAAATAAAAATCTACAATTCCTCGTGAGTATACTGAACCTTTCAAATAAGACGAAAGTACTAACAATATATTCAATACTAATTGGTACAGTACGATTTGTTATACATAAATAAAAATGGAAGCGTTATCAATTACTTGCACAATTAATTGAACGCTACAATCAATTTCAGAGCGTATAAAAGCATGTACACACGATGCATCATCGTTCGGACCTCCTAGCGTCTAGATTAAAGATTAGGTAATTAAAAGTAAGTTCTTTTAAGGGTAGCTATTAAAGTGTAATATATGGTCGGGAAGGCACGCCGCACAATTATTCGCTTAACCCCCCACAAGGCGGCTCGGTTCCTGCGCCCGCGCACCTCTATATTTAAAATTTATCACCTGGATATTAAATGTCATCCCGCATATAAATTACTATCCGTAATAAGCAAGCGAATTGGCACGATTAAAACCCCGTTGATAGTGCTCATGATTTTAATTGAAATTATCAATTTGCAATTGCCTTTAACGGTGCCGACGGGAATCCCACTGTTTCATGGGTTTTTGTAGCTTCAAATAATTATAGGCCGAACAACATTCTCCTTTGATTGACAACGATCTCAACAAAAATGGTAATGCGAATGAATTATTAAAGATTTTCTTAACAGATTCGTTATTTAAGTCCACCGTATAAATTTCGCCAAATAAATAAGTAGACAGGTGACACATATTTGTTTTTTTAATGCCCCCGAGCGGCTGGTTAGGTGGTATGGATGTGCTCAATAAAAAAGCCAGAAATATAATGACCCTCCGCATGTCTGTGGAGTCGTGCAACGTAAATGTAGAAGTTTGTCTTTATCCAGTAATAATTGCTTTATTACTTAAGTCCTCACCGCGTAAAATTATCTCCATATGCGAAGAAAATTATATCTTAATCGTTTCAATAAACTTATTCAACTCATGACATTAACAAGCATACTGCAAGCTTTATATTGCGCGCCGAATGACTCTGTGTTTGATATTGCTTCCATAATAATATGTTCTGCGACGACATTTCGCAATAATATTTTGTCAAGTTAGTACGAAATTTATTTCAATTACTTAATGCGTTAAGAAAGAAAATGATTGAGTTTTCACCGCCAAGTTATCCCAACCATATTTGAAACTATGTTTTATTTTTCCTTCTTCTCAATAGTTTTTGCTTTAATTTAAATCCAGTATTGACATCAAAATTATTTATAGATATTTAACTGAATATATCTAAGTTTGATTACCAGAACTTAATTTAAAGCTTTTTGCATACAACTTCAATATCTCACTTCTCGTAACGCCCTCTGACGTAACTCGGCGAGACAAAGTGCTCGGCTGAATGCTGAAAGGTTCTTATAGAAACCGGCGAGTTTCGGTAGCAGCCTTCGTTAATGCTATTTTTAGATGACAAGCGTTTGTTCTAACTGATTGTAATTTTCGCGTAACATTTTTTAATTGACTTTCAAATCTTGTTTTCAATTGCAATGGTAATTAAGTATTATTTATTTCTTATAAAGTGATAATCAGAGAAAAAAAATAAGTATATCACAGTAAGAAACAGTTGTAAATTCCCTGTACCAAACAGGATAAACTTCTCAATGACCTGTTTTAAAAGATTTGAAGTCATTGCTGGATTGTAATGTGAGAAAGTTTTTTGCATCAATTCTTCTCCATTGACAAAAATGTTAAAGAGTCCATTTAAATAAAGAGCTTTCGATAATTATTTTTCTATTTAAAGATTGTAGCAGTAGTAGTAAAGTTTATATCTTGATTGAATATTTAGAAGTTTAACTAGTAATATATGTCCATCTATTCATACACATATATTTGCAGACAGTTGTAGACAACTGATAAGTGTGGTATCCTGTGAGCTATTATGATTCCCCAATGTTCAATAATAAAATCTAAATTCTAAACATCAGACACCCGATATGCTACAATCAAATCTGGGCCAGAGGTGACAGTCAAATGCGCAATCATAGTAAAAGCCCCCAATTCGCTTACACTGCCGCTGCGATTTGGCGAATTCCTCCACAGGTGGCTCTTTCGCTCTCAAATTACTTCGATTGTGCATCAGATCAAACCTTTCCGGTCGGAACTGGGTTTACGCCCAAGCGAAGCTCGCGGCTCATTGTGCGCTACCATTAATTGGCCCCAGACATTTAATATGCTCGTGAAACACAAAAAGGCACCCCAGATCTCCCAATGCTCGCATCCGCGCATGAAAGAGCGTAACACGATATTTTAGTACACGATTTGTCAGCAATAGCAGATGGGCGTGATTCGAAAACAGGAAACAACTTCAACTTGTTGCTACTGAACGAACGCTTGTTTTCCTTTTAAGAAGAAACCGCGTGATTTTTTTGTCACTGTTACGTAATCTGGGATCTGGTATATTTCTTAAGCGTTTGGTTGTAATTTTTTCCTCCGCATCCTACAGGCTTGCTTTGCAGTAGCATGAAATTCTGCAAATGCAATTTTTCTCATACAAAATAAGAATCTAGATGTCATTGTAATTTTTCTCACACAAAATAAGAATATGTTAAATGGCTACATTATCTGTGTGCCAATTTGAATCCTAATCCCTAGAGTCGTCTGTGCGTGATAGAATAATAAACGTCTCATAACAAAAGAAACAAACTTATCTTATCACTGATAATTTAAAAAAATAAATTGCTTTGAAATTAAAAAATCATTTACACATAAAAATTATATCTATAAACAAAATTGATTTCAAATAAAGAATGTGCAGAGACCAGGCAGTTGGCAGAGACTCGTGAAAAAAGAACAATATTTGTAGAGTCAGCATTTCGACGTCAACAGAAGTGACACCCAACTTTTACTTAATCTCCAAAAAACAATTTGTTAATCATAATGGCAGTCAGAACGATTCCTGTATATTTGTATAACGGAGCCGACCCCTCTCGACGCCATGCCATCTAACAGTTCAGGTAAAATAATTATTTTTTTAGAGCCAAAAGCTCCTTCTATTCGTGTCGGAACCCCAAGTTAGAGGATTATTATTTCTGTAACATCTGTACGTGTAACTCTAACTAGATACTAATAGATAACCGCGGATGTTTTTTATACCGCTCGCTTTTTTAATCTTTTGTGTCGACTGCCACACCAAATGCGCATTTCATTTATTAGGGTACGTTATACAATACGAAATAGGGTTGCGAGAGACAGTCGAAATACAATACAGATGATATGTCGCACTTGTGACCACTTGTTGGTAATTGATTTTTTTATTAATATAGCAACAAGTGTACACAATTACTGGACTCTTTTAAGCGCAGTTGTAAATAGCATATAATTAATTTTTAGTCGACAGCTGGTTAAGAACTTTTAGACTTTTTTTCGATATGAAACTCTACTATTGGTATGTATGAGTTTCGTGAAAGAAGTAAATGTAGTAAAGATGAATGCACTTGTGATGGAAACAAAAAAAACCCTATATTATTAGGCGCGAGATGGAAACTTCAGTACCTACACATCCGACATACACTACAGTTCTTGCTACCTAATATTATAAATGCGATTTTTTTTGGATGGATGAGAGATATTCTAGAATGGGCTTCTTACCATAGGCTACTTTTTATACCGGAAAAAGTAGCCTATGGTAAGTAATCTACATTTCCCGTGGGATAGATTTGACACATCCAAACAGCTAGTAAATATACAGGGTGAATTTTTCAGGGCCTAAACTATAAGGAATATCGAAAAATGCTCAAAGGAGTCGCGAGATTGATTTTCATGAAAACAAAAACTGCATCATTGGATTGGTTGATAGAATAATGATCATTGCTTTGATTATCGCTTCAACCAAGGTGGATCTAGAAATATTTAATTAAAATTTATAAAACTTTTCATGGCAACATCAACAAATCTTACCTACCTAAACTTATATGATAAACTAGCTGACCCGGCGAACTTCGTACCACCTATTTTCTTTTCTGTTGAAATTTTTCCTGAATTTTCTTTGCTATAAACCTCACGGAGCCCGAGACCTTTCCAACGAATGCAAAACCGTGGAAATCGGTTCGTGCGTTCTGGAGTTACAGCGTCAGGAAGGAAAACCCGACTTATTTTTATATAGTAGATTGTGTAATATGTATTATGAAATTACTGAATATAAATACATGTTGATATTTTTATCTAACTACTGCGAAATGCGAAAGTGGACCTGTTAATTAGTATGAAGATTATTCTTTTTTTTTTAATTTAAAAGCTCTACTAATTCGCAAATTCTAGAAAAGTGTTGATTCGGTTCTGACATAGTTCAAATTGATTTGGAGTCAGTACAGAGCTGTCGCCGGAGCGTTGACTTCAATATTCCCGCGTACTGAATGCATGTAAGCGGTGTGGTCAGTTCTCGTCGCCGGCACTGACGGCTGCTACTGACTCTTTACTTAACCTATGTAAATCAGGTTACTAAACTGTCAAATATGTATACATGCGCCCTGATTGCCATTCCCTACTCCTTGTAACTTTGGAAACAAAAGGTAGCTATTTCACTTGCGTTAATCAAAACAGCATTGTTCGAAAACAGTTTTAAATTTTTAGACTACATCGCACTGTAGACCTAGCCTTATAAATGACCCATCTGGTTCATTTCACGTAGAAAAGGTACTGAGCTCCAAATCTACTGTTGGCTTTAAGTTGCTTACCTCCAAGGAATACGTCCGCTCATAAAAATAATGATAACAGTCCCAAATATCAAAAGAGAATTGGGTCAGGTTAATTATTCGTAAGTGGAAATTGTCTGGTTTATTATTCTTGGCAGTTAATCACATTTAAAAGGAGCAGGACGCCCCGAAACTTCCAATAAGCTACCGCTAATTACGTAATTCAAGGACCGTGACCGAAATAAATAAAAAAGCTAGAATAACTTGGAGTATTGTGGCGGCGAGCGCAAAGGGAGCGAGCAGGGACACCAGCCCGACTCGAAGAATGCGAACACCGCTGGAGACGCCATACGCACTAAATAAACACAAAATAAATTAGGGTCGGTGACTGGCATTTTGGCAGTATGTTTAATTCGTAGTTTGGTATTGATATCATAGGTTATTGATGTAGATTGATTTAAAAATGATTGATCCTTATTGATGTAGATTGATTTAAAAATGTGGTTTTTATTTCCACATGACTACTAGAGCTGTGAAACTAACTAAAATTATATCCATATGCATACGGTACTGATCATACACGTCCCGTTACACATGTTGTTTGTTACTTTTGTTACTTCGAACGTCGTGAGGAAAGAGTGTAAACGGGCAATGTGTATGTCTCGTATGTGTTTTCATTTATGCCACATTTCAAATAACCGAATGCTGCCGAGTTGAGCCAAACGTAATACCTACTTAATTTTCGCATGCAGTTTAGGTAGTATAGTTTCCTTACAGAATTGATGAAGCCGCCACTGATTGTGAAAATATAAAATTGATTTTAATATATTTTAGATTGATTCCAATATATAACTAGATCACTTTTAGTTTATAAACATTTTCATTTATTTATTTATTTTTAGTTTATTTTTTTAATGTGTCACAAAAATTAATATCATAAAATTCTATTTCGTTATCAACTCTTTATTTTTCAAATTTGTCTTATATTGCAGATTACATACTACGCTCGATATTTCTTAGCTACCACTGAATTCGATAGCTGAAAGAATTAAATGAGTCGTCTCTACGCCTCCACTAGTCTCCTTGAATACGAGCGGGGTCGATTTTAACGAACTAACTATTGTGACCGCATACGGTTGCTAATCAGCATATTCAATATCCTCCGCGTTTTCGACAAGTGCAACCCCAAACAAACTCTTGCATATGTCCAGTTTTAGCGAGAGATTCAATACGCTAGCGAATGGGTTCGGATTTGTTTCGGTAACATTTGTTTTATAGAAAACTTACATGACTAATTACACTTTTTAGTACATACAAAATGTCTAGGAAACGTGGATTATGACAATGAAAGATCATAGAATTCCGCATAAAAGTTACTGATATTACCGCGGTCATACAGACAGAGAGCCAAACGCGTGGGTGCTTGGGGGACTTTCTTTAACACCATATATTGATTGATTAAAACATGTTTTTGATTGCCACTTACTAAGTATTGAGAGCCAGATGTGAGATTTTCCCATAACTTCAATATCAACACGATGTTCATGGAGCATTTTATTAGCGCGTTCTCTATTTGAAACCGTAACTTGATGTTCGTTGTTCTAATTTCGAACAGTATCACGTTTTAGTGGATCAGTTTTATCTGTGGTTACGTAACAATAAAGGCGGTAAATAAAAAATTGTAGTTTCTACGTTAAACTCTGACTTTTATTTGTTTGTTGGTTTTAAATTACTTTAGTTTAAGAAATATGTGAACAGAATACGATGACAGTTTGAATACGTCTCATTTTTCAATAATTATAGGAAACAATAAAATTTTATTACAAAAAGAGAGAAAAGAGAAAGTTTTTAGGTACTATCTGTTGTCCACGGCTTCACATGCGCGGATGTCGTTTTTCTATAGAACAGCGAGTTCATTTCACAAGAACAAATTACCAAGACCAGAAGTTTCTTAAAATTCAATTGAATTGAAATATAGGTACAGGTATGTCATGATCTAATCCAAACCTTATTTATATTATTAGTAGGATAATAAATCAAAAATAATATATTTTTAACTACTTGCAGTCTTAGCTTTATCTATCGACTTCTGCCGTTATACCCTTGAAGACATTTCAAGAGAGGTTAACTGATTCCGTCGAATGACCAGTAGTTTACCCAATGCTCTTATTTTAAATCATAACCTAGAAAACTGTGCAAGATTGTAAAATGGTTTTCTTCTTAATCGATTTAAAGTATCAATCAGATTTTGCTCAAATCAATCAGTTTTTTTATATATTTTTTGTAAAATACGTAGTAATTTATATAAACTATATAACCTAATATGCATATAAAGTACACCGACAACTTCCCTCATTAGTTTTAATCTTTCCTGTCCATCCAAAGGTTGTCTGGAAGAGATTGCTCTTTTTAGCGATAAGACCGCCCTTTGTACATTTTATCTTTTTTTGTTTTTTGTTATTAATTACTTAATGCTGTACAATAAAGAATAATCTATCTATCTATCTTGTGCTCATGGATTTAGACATTCTGGTTTTGATCACCATATTTAGCTGTAGACTGTAACATCGGTAGTGTCAAGTGCACTATAATTATTCTGTGACCCTTTAGTTCATTGACATAAAGATGAGAAAGACATAAACATTGACAGGAAACTCTATTAGTTGTTGACACCCTTTTTAACGACTCATCAATGGGAGCACAGTTTAACTCTATAAATAAACAAAATATCCAAGCTCACACCAATTAACTAGCCCAAAACAAATATCATTAAGAACTCTATCACGATGTCTTAAAATCTAGAAACCAATTACTGATTGCAATCTTAGAATCAATTACTGATTGCACCTTTCTGTTTTTCCCGTATAATTTTAAATTGCGTCACATATACAGAATGAATTTTTCAAGTGAGCGTGAATGGTCAAATCCAAAAATATGAGGAATAGCGAAAAGTACTCAAAGGAGTCTCGAGCCCAATTTTCATGGAAACTTAAACTGCGTCATTGGATTTTTGAAAAATCAACAATTAATTAGTTAAGGTACGATGGTAACGTAAGAAAAATACAAAAAGTATTTTGTTAAAAATGAGCTCTTTCCTTAAGTTTGTCGTATGTTATTATCTTCCAAAATTTGTTCCTTATTAGCGACACTATCGAATAGTGTTATAATAAAAGGTTGAGTTTTCTTTTTTGTCAAAATCAACGGGTTCGATTCCTGGCTAGGAATATTGACTTTTCAAAAATCCAATTATGCAGTTTTAGTTTTCATTCTAAAAAAAACATTTAGAGTTTTATAAACATTTTTTTTTATTTCTCTGTTTTTAGTTATGAAAGCGGTTTTTTTCTATTTTTAACTGTTAAAGTTGTGTTTCATATTAAACTTGCGGACTTTATTAACAATAGTATTTGTTAATAAAGTTCGCTAGTTAAGTATGAAACACAGCTTTAATAGTTGAAAATGTGTATATGTTGTCGCCCGTCGTATAAATAAGTCTTCTCAATTATCATACAAACAATCATGTCGATTGGAACCACACATTGATTCGTGAAAGACTGAAACTTTAGAACGGCGATTGTCTTGTTAAAAGTAAATTGTCCAAGGTGTCCTCACCTTAACATTTCTATATAGGTACCGATTGAATTCTAAACATTTTTAAAATTTATAGCCTCAATCGCACGTCTTAAAATTTGCGTTTTAAAACCCACCCACACAACTTGTGTCATCATATTATGACGTCTCTTTAACCAACTTAAAATCTAAGCGCTTCCGACGTTTATATGATTCGACTTTTACATCATTCGATCCGTTCAGCAGCCGACTTGAGTATATAACAGAAGCTATTATTGTTATTGTCACAGTAGCTTCTAAAACTTTCATTTTTCGCAGCAAGCGAGACGCAATGAGGTTACACTGCCTTAGCCAATACGGTCCATATTAACTGGATATTTCTATTACATACTTGAAAGCTTATATGTTTAAATATAAGATTAAAAATATATTATAATATTCTGTCTTGAAACCATCATAATTCAGAAATATTTGTATTAAGCGGTCATAATATTATTAATATTATCGGCAACTCAGGCATTTATCTACACATCAGCATTATAAGTCCATGCCATACCTAGTTTAATAATACGATCGTTTTTTATCTGAAGGTGTGTACACTATCCACGGCACGATATAACGAAGAAAATAGATACTGGTTTTCTTAATGGAGTTGGTTTTATGCTTGTACGAAAAATATGTCCAGTAGATTGATTTACTATTGTATACATGGTAATTTATACACCCACATGGCGATAGGAAGTAAAATTATATCGGATAGAAATTAAAACGGCTTACAATATTTGGGCATGGTCATTAATACATGACAAGATTCAATATGAAAGTTTAAGTCAAAACTTAAATACAATATAAACTTTTGGGTTGGGCACGACAAATTACTCATTTTTCAAATCTTATATAGATAATTATTATTTCTCATAATCTCTACTTTTGTAATTGATATGTATTGAAGACGCCTTGTGATAAATAATAGTTAATACATACTTAATTACGAAGATTTTCGTTTGGTTTTATCTTAGACTAGCTGACCCTTCACACGTCGTTGTGGTTAATTTGGAAAAAAAATGAGAACTGCTTATAAATATCAAGACAATCCTTTAGTCTTAGTCGGACCAAGCAAAGCACATTTACAAAATTTGTGTTAAGAATGCAGCTGTGTCCTCGTTGCATAGCAACGGTTGTTCGCGTCACTTAGCAATATATTTTCGCGGAAGCTCCTTGATTTTCGCTTTGTAATACATACATACAAAATCTACATCATCAGTAAATTTTCTAATTATCCAATTTTATGCGCAATTTTCTTAATTTTTTCTTTCCATTAGACCTTAAAAAGTATTAGAAAACTTAAGAAAAAAGATGAATTAACTAACAATTAAAAATAAATAAATTGATAAGTACAAAAGAACACAAAAATACAGATTATCAAGCCCACACATTAGGCCCACAGATTTAAGTGAAGCCTGTCCTATGCAATGATATTATCATTGGTCCTATGGGATTATTTATTTATTAAATTTGGGAAACAAACAATATTTTTACAACATTACAATCAAAAAATTTGAAAATAGTACATTTCCACTAATAAATTGTTACAGACATTTAAATAGGTATAGACTAGAGCTAAATCAACAAAATATTAAGTATACAATAAAAATTACTAGTTTACATTAAAATGAATTAATAAAAAAAATGGCTAGTTATTATGTAGAAGACATTAAAATTAATTATAAAAAAGTAGTCAATAAAAAATACAAAATAAATTAATAATACTGTTATTATTATTAATTTATTTTACACAATTAAAAAAATCGGGAGTAAACGACTAAAAAGTTGATAGAAACCTTATATTTTGATGTCATACATGCATGTTAAATTTGGTTGCAATAAGTTAAAGCATACTCGAGTTATCGTGCTAACACACAGACATAATTCCAAAAACGGTATTTTTGGACTCGGGGAGGTCCAAAACGTGTAAATCCGTCTAAATCTCGATGTCGAATTTTTTGACGATCACAAGACTTACCTCTATACTACGTATACGAGAAGGTAAATATACATTTATATCGGTAAGTACGTAGTCACTACAAACGATCATTTCGTCAGGTTCTTAACAAGTTTTTTAAACTTCTTCTTTAAATTTTAGAAGGAAGATTTTATAGAAGGGAGCAATTAAAAATGTATTTTTTTTTAATGTAAATATTTATTGTATAAAAATTTCATCAAATAAAAATGCAACTTTGGCAACAACAACAACACCTGAAATGAAGTCAGGATTTGGCTAATCATCACTCAACATCATTTGAGATGAAGGTCAACTTTCCTATGCCAAAGCTAAAAATATGCATATGGTGCAATCTTTGTTCCAGCAGTAATCACTTCTTTATTATAGTTTCAAAATCCACTTAAATATTTTTTTCGTTTTGTGTAAAGAGCTTCCCCTGCTTCTGTGACTCATTTATTACTTTAAAAATTTTACTGAAATCCACTTCTTATCTCTAAATATCCGCACTTAGCACGTACCTGGAGCACTAAAGATATCGACGCAACTCCCGAGCCCTTATCTCGACATTCCTTTACTTCCTCACAAAAAAAATAATCCTCTAATACCACGGATTTGTATGACTAATTGCCCACAGATGTTTCGTGCCCTTGCTAGGGAATATATATCAAAAATAGAAATTATGGGTTAGATGATCACCTTTGATCAATGATAATAATTAAATTAAGTCGACTATCGGGCCCATCTTTGTAGCCACCCAAGCTATGTTATGGTGCTTAAAAATGAACGTCGATTTGTTAGAATATAATAAAATTTTACATTAATAATGCAGTTTGGTTATACAATGATTGGTGGTTGCTTTTCAATGGTATTGATTAGCAGCCTTTACACACGTACCTATCTAATAAATAACTAAGTCCACAGTAATTCACTACATAAATATTGATTTATTCGTAAAATAATGTGCATTTTTATTATAACACACAGATAGTAATTTTCTGGTGGTCTAAAAGTTTATAGATTTTACAAAACACTGCGTACTAAAATTTTCAATTAAAAAAACAATAGCTAAAGAAGGAACTGAAAATAGAACGTCATCATGACTACAAGTTACATTTACGATGTTATTACAAAATAAATGAGAATTGTGTGAACTAGGGTGAAATAAAAATTCATATTCAAATAATATTTAATATGAAAACATATACTATTCTTGGATTGAGTAGAAACATTTTTCTCGTCATTAAAAACCTTTTAGGATTGTTCGCCTTATAGACTCGAAACTTACCAAGGTCTTACCGGTGGTGAAGTTAACTGCGACTTAACAAGACTGCACACGGCTAACTAAAACAACAGTTTCAGTAGTTTGACATTTATAAATTAAAATAAAAAATGACACTACTTGTCGCTTTATTTTCATAAAATTCTTAAAATCCATATCGGGGATACAGTATCACAACTTCTTTGCTTATCTCCACTTCAAAAATGTGCTAATTTTACACAAGCTAGCTTAGCTTACGAAAGCAATAAAACATTTTGTTTATTAATACCGACGACAGCTTCCTCTAAATTTCTGATAGCAAAAAGTCAACCCAGCGACCTCATTATAAGGAACATATGCGATACATTCCTCGCCCTTTCTATTCCCTGGCGAATTTAAATTTGTAATTCCTTGATGCTCCCTACCTTAGCCAATAACGGTGGAACATTTATTAAAAAAACACCGCCCCGCCCACCGGCGGAAGCAGCTGCATTCTACAATAATTATAAACAGACGAGCATTGGGCAGACCTAAGGAACTAGTTCAGCCTCGAAGGCCTCCCCGAACGCATCGGGGCGAAGAATTTATTGATTAGACAAACTAGTTTATACGCTGAAGTGAACATCGTAATCATAACGCAAACATATAGGTAATATAATAGAAGCTATAATAACCTTTCAAATTTATTCTTAGAAGGAGATTGACTCTGTCTAGAACATATATGTTGCCCAGATGTAATATAATAATAATATATTTCCACGCTCAGACCAATTATCTAGCCCAAAGTAAGTATCATTAAGAACTTGTGCTATGGATAACGGTTATAATGGATAACGGACATTTTTAATATAAATAATAATTTTATTTTTATAAATAGAGTTAAATAAATATATAAACAACCATGACTCGCAAACAAGTATTCGCGTTTGTCACACAAATATAAACCGCTTACCAGGATGCTAACCCGGACCGTTTGAAGGGTAGTCTCAGGACGAGTAGAAGAAAAAAGGAGGAAGGGTAGAAGAAAAAATATCTTTTTTTTCTATGGTTATCAACGCGGGCACCAAACAAGGCTGAAAGGCCAAGAAGCCATTACCAGTTTTAAATTATTGAAAAAAATAACACAAATTGGCATTATTTATGATTAAGTAGTAAAATAATTAAATATAGCGTTGAATATATCATGATTGTATTAACTTTAAATTAAAACTACATAAGAGATAATATCATACATTAAGTCAATTACAAAGGTAATCAATACTCAAGTTTTTAAAATTAAAAAGTTAAAACTACAAGGTGGACTGAGACTGAAAGGCCAAGAAGCCATTACCAGTTTTAAATTATTGAAAAAAATACCAGAAATTGGCATTATTTATAATTAAATAGTAAAATAATTAAATATAGCGTTGAATATATCATGTATTGACTTTAAATTAAAACTACATAAGAGATAATATCATACATTAAGTCAATTACAAAGGTAATCAATACTCAAGTTTTTAAAATTAAAAAGTTAAAACTACAAGGTGGACTGGCCTCATTATCAAATAATTATATATAAGTGCGTAATTTTCTTGCACAGTCTCAAGACTAATCCACTGCAGGTTTCATACTTTACAACGAAAGGTATTTATGCGAACGATAATAGTTTAAATGAAATATGAATCCTCCGTCCTGTCAGGTTTCCTGAACCAATATTTCTTCCTACAAGCCAAAGATCTGTTTTTACTCGACTATGGCGAAGCAAAAGGAAGGGTTATTATTTTAGCAGTCTATGTATGTTTGTAGTTACGTTTGTTCGTCCGTAGCATCTAAACTATTCATCCGATTTTAAGGAATAAGGTGTCAATCGATCCGTTATTATAGTCCTGGTAATATAGGTTACATTTTAACCGTCATTAACAATAGAAGGAGTCGATTTTACCTTGTAAAAACCGTTTTTTCTTTTCAATTTCATTCCTTCCTTTTTTTCCGTAGTCGGTTTTTTTTAAGTTTTTGCTTATTTAGTTTTGTAACAACAGTTTTTTAATCTTTAAAATTAGACTGTTTAAAAAGTGTGACTCGAAAACTAGGGATTCCATGGATTTACCGTGCGAGTGTCTATAGTGTTACAGAGAGGGAAACTAGGAGACATGCCTGGGCCCTTCCATGATACATCAGCACGCACTACCAGGGCTACTTTCACTGCCTAGCCATATATTCGCTAGGTGGTAGACCCATATGTACGGTCATCTGGGTAGGTACCACCACCTTTCTTATATCTGCTGTGAAGCAGTTCGCTGTGTTTCGGATTGAAGGGATAGGTAGCCAGTGTAATTCCTGGGCATGGATAGCAACGCACTTGCAGTGTTAAGTGATTTACCTTTAAGTGTCTATAGGCGACGGTAACCACTTAACACCAGGTGGGCCGCAAGCTTGTTTGCCAAAAAAACGTAAAACCGAGAAGTTTCACGAGAGCCGCTTTAGATACGTTACAATCTAGTTTACTTTTACCAATACTGAATTGGCCACTCGTCCTAATTTCGCATTCCATTCTTTCGGCGCCCTAAACGACACCGAACCAGTACGCGAGACGGTCCCACCTACATTATGTTACCCTGGTCTTACATTTATTGAGTGCTGTGTCTATTTTTACGCTAAAAATGAAATAAACCTTTGAAGAACTGCTGGCGTACCCGTTAATTTCGAAAATCCGAGAACGCTGCCATTTGTAGCTTCACTACGTAGTATAAAACAAAGTCGCTATCCGCCGTCTGTCTGTCCCTATGTATGCTTAGATCTTAAAAACTACGCAACGGATTTTGATGCGGTTTTTTTTAATAGATAGGGAAGGTTTATATGTATAATACATGCATATTTACATAAGCATTGCACCCGTGCGAAGCCGGTGCGGGTCGCTAGTATCATTATAAATAAGTCTTTTCAGGTATTTGGCTTTGACTCTAATTAAGCTTCTGTTGGTATCTATTAATCTTTATCTTTCAATATCCTGGAATCTGTAGCGTGTAATTAGAACGTATCTTATCAATCACCTAATAATAGAGCAAAGTCTAGAACGTTACTTATAGTATACAAAATTCAGTTTAAATAAGGTTGTGGTTTGATTTAAACCGTAATGTTAGTACAAGCAAGACATTCGTAATTGCTACTGATATAAATGTACTAACAAAATACGCAGAGCATTCGAAGTTATAGTATCTACTATTCTAAGAAATCCCTGTGTAATATGTTTCGATTCATGAATGTAATATATAAACTAATTGCAGAGAGAAAATTATTCACGAATTGTTTTATACTCAAACTCAAATTTCTTTATTCATTTAGGTACAATTTGTACACTTATGAAAGTCAAGTTTGATGCCATCGGTTCACGAGTCTACCAGGAGGCCTTGTTCTGAGAAGAACCGGCAAGAAACTCAACAAGTTTATCCTCCCTTTACAGTTTTCATAGTATTGATTTGGAAAGAGTCATAATTCACATTGTCAAGTCTTTAATAATTAATCATAATATAAATAATATAATAAAATAAAGACTAATAAAATACTTACACATACCTACCAAATAAACACATTATGTACAGAGAAATATTGTAACCTATATTAAAATGAATAATACGTATTGTTACAATTTACAAATATCTAAGATTATAAAGGAAATTTTATATGATGAATAATACTAAGACATACATGATTCTGTTTATTAAATATTTTAGGGACGGAAAACATACAACGCAAATAAAATTAGTAAAGAAGTATTTTTTTCTTAATGAAAGTTCTGTTAAATCTGAAATGCTCGTTATAATATCAATCTAGTACCTAGGTAAATATAAAACTTAATTCATTTCACTTTGTTTAATATTTTTGATGAAAGAAGTTGTGTCCTTGTTTCGTTAGTAAACGTTGTTTTTATAAAAACCTGTTTCCCGAATAGATATCTACAATAAAATAGAGACTCGTACATACAGAGAATCATTTCGGTTATTGAAATTCACTATCACAAAGAAAATACAAACACTTAGCTAAAATTTGTTATTTTGTAATATAAATAATATTTGTTTGTACAAATAGAGCCATAACGAACATTCTTATTATGACATCGCGCATCCTACACAAACTATCAGTGTTTCGTTAAATATTTCATTAACGGGATCTTACCGACATTTACGATTACTTATAGCTATGGGCAATCACGACCGATTCCACAATCGTTATTAATATGTCATTGATGGCACGGTTTGATCAAAAAAACTTACTTAACTTACTTTTTTATGAGTGGCATTAGTAGGATTATGGTAAAATCTAGGTACTTGTTATAAGTATTCAACGCTCCTCTTGGTCATAAAACAATAACCATGAACCCCGAATAGCATCAATAGGCTATTCGTGAAAAAAGTAAGTCAGGTGATTGGCCTGGGGTCTTAGGTAAAATGTTTGGAATAAGGCGATGGCACCTAGTACTATTTTTTATTTAACAACTCTTGTCAGATTTTCGCAAAACTGCACCCTATAAAATTTCTCATTACCATCCCAGATCAACACTCGTGTAATAAACCTGTCCTCGTATAGATAACATCACTATCTGTGCTTTACCAAAAGCTAAAACGCCGTTTATAGGGACATAAACGTTTATAGAATCATAAACTAGAATCAAACTATTGTCTCGACGGCCTACGCGTCGCGACGACATAACTAATCGGCCGATTCCGCTTTTTGTCTCAGCGTGGCGCATAATCAATTGTCACCTCGTCCGGATATTTCTCAGTTAAATCTCAAATAAGCCAGAACGGGTTTCGAATAGTCGAAAGCAATAAACGAGGTATCGTATTGCACGAAAAAAAGGTGATGAGTGTTGGTGTTGGGGGAATGTTGGCGCAAATGGATGGCCTAGTGTGGCTGTGACATGGCCCATTGATGGCCTCGATTTAGATCCTCGCAGGATACACACTCGACTACGGATAATGTTACATGACCATAAGCCATTCGATTGAGATGTTGGATTTCTGTTCAATATATTTTCTTATAAAACGATTCTGATTCGATTAAGATAAGAATTAATGATAATGCCAAAGTTTAATATCTGCAGATTATACTAACGATGCGCATATACATAATATATTACAACCGCACCACGCGTCCACATATATTGTGAATGCAAGAATAAATTATAGTGTAATATAAATTTATTACTTTTATGAGGTTAAAGAAATCATCAGCCGGTAGAATAAAGTTAAAAATCTATTTAGTAACAGCAATAAAAGTGAAATTGGAGAAACAATGTGTCATATAAGAAAATAAGAATGGGGCTATACATCCCCAGTTCGTAGTTACTTCTTATTTAGAAATGCTTAATGAATCATAATTTGTAATACCATAAACTAATTCAATAATTCTAGAAACATTAATATATATTATTAAGTATTTATACAATGATGTTCTCCCTCTTTTACTGTTTATTATGAAATTATATCATTTTAAGAAATTGTTATGAGAATGCTAAATAAAGAAATAAATAAACTTACATACCTACATATAACAGAAACAGAAAAAAATTTAGGTACTCAGTAGCTTGTTAAATGTATAATTGATTTCCAAAATCTGGGAACATTGAGCCCAATTTTCTAGTCTAAATTATAATTTTATTACTGCAATAAAATAAATAGATATTATTAGTATGAAGAGGTAAAGTCTTTATGTTTGCGAGTTTGTTTGTGGGAAGTAATATCTGGAAGTACTAAACTGATTTTAAAAATTCTTTCACCAGTAAAACGTTACATTAGTCTTGAGTAGTATAGATTATTTTTTATTGTGAATAATAAAAACCTTTGATGTGAAACAACAATATTTTTAAAATTAGAAAAAATACACTGAAAAAAATCCAGTTGTCCAGGGCGGGAAGTCGACAAGTCGGTTTATTTCAGTGTATTTTTTCTAAATTTCTAAAATTCCATATAACATATATTCCGAGAAAAACGTTAATTTATCAGTGTGCGCTTAGTATAAGGTTTGATATTATGTACGTAGATCAATCAGTAAATCCGTAAAAGTTTTTTTTTTAATAAAAGCTACTTTTACGGATTTAACTCGAGTGTATTTATGTTCTAAAAAACGTCGGTGAATAATAACAAAATTTGTAAATAGTTTTAATTAAAATATTTTTCTTTAGTTTGATACCCAGCGAAGTGGGCACGGGTCAAGTAATTGCCAAAAATAGCAAAGCTAATAAATTGATATAAAATAAATAACAGGTTATTACCTATGACATTGCTCATTTTTTCATACACACTATTTAGCTGTATAACTTTTACTCCTCATTGCACTTGAAAAAATATAATTATTTTAATGTTTATCTTGAAAAATAAACTGAAATGGCCCCTTTTATTTGGTCAGCAGAATTAACTTTTATTATCGTTATAAAGTATGGATAAGTTTTTTTTGTCGAAATTATTGATGCTATATTTAGGTGACTCTTGCCCAATTATATAGGTACTCCAAATTTCAAAAGATTATGAAATGGAACTTTTATGAAAATCTTCATATAAATGGGCGATTTTTCCATACTAACTTTATTTTTTTATAGCTATACTAGCATTGGTTTCACTCCGCACTAGCATTGGCTAAGCCTAGCATCAATAATTTAAGAAAAAAACAAGTCTGTCCATGAGTTAGTACGAATCAAATCGTCAATTATGATGACGAGATTAAGGAGCCATTTTCACATGCTTTTCAGAATTTAACAATAGAAACATAATTTCACTACAAGCAAAATCTTGTGAAAAGTGTAGTCTTATTAAAAAAATAATAATGAAGCTTGCAATTTCTTTAAGAAAACAATACAGCAACTTCATATGTAAAGTATAATGAAACACCTAAATAATAAAAGCATTATCTCTTAGATTTATTTCTTACACCACTGATATTTGATAAACTCTACATTTTATCAGTACTCTCACAAAGAATTTATCCTAAAAGAGCCTTCTTTTATTTTTCAAATAATGGAGAAAATATGAAAGAAGTGTTCATAGAAATCCTTTAGAACTTTTCTTTTGTAATCTATGACTATACTTTTATATCTTCGTGTAAACTAATACATATTATAGAAAGAAAAGATTTGTACGTTTGTAACAAATAAACTAACAAATTACTCAACCGATTTCAAAAATTCTTTCACAATTAGAACGCTACATTATTCCTAAATAACATAGGCTACATTTATAAAATCTTCTATAATATAAAAATGAATCGCTAAATGTGTTGCTAAGCGCAAATCTCGAGAGCAGATGAACCGATTTCGCTAATTCTTTTTTTATAATATTCCTTCAAGTATGAGGTAGGTTCTTAAGGAGAGAAAAAATTAAAAGTTGAAGAAAAAAATAAAAAAAATATGTTCATTTACACAATGTAATTGTTGACTTGTTAGCTATCTTTTTTCTGGTATTCGGGACACCAGGTCTAGAATAGCAGAATAAGTATTAAAAAAAAATCAAAAATCGACTGTAGGCGGTACGAACTTCGCCGGTTCAGCTAGTTTGATATAAAAAAACTCCACGCAAATGAAGTCGCGGGCGGAGCGCATGTTTATTATATTAATATGTGAAGAAAAACTTTGTAGTTAACCTCAAACAGACTGCAAACATAGATGAGTGTGAGGTTTGGCTTAAATTTTTAGTTAGAGAAGAAGTGCAAAAAAATATAATTTGTGTTTATATATGTGTGTTACAATAAATATGATTGAAGAAGAGTCGGCACTTTTTGCCGACAAATTAAAACAATAGAAGTTTAAAGCCTTTTCCAAAAGTTTTACAATACAGCCCATTTAATTCGAAATTTATATTATTTATATAATTTATATTAAAATAAAATAATCATACATAGATAAGAACGTCAATCTCCCTTCAATATACTTACTCAATATAATCAATGTTATTATGATCCATGAACGTTCTTATTTATCACTTACTGAAATTCGTTGTTGGGTATCTAAACTGGAATTTGAACCCAGTACCTCAAGTTTAATAACCAAGTGACTGTTTGTTTTGTGATAGCTACATTCACGCAATAATCAATAAAATGCAGACATATCTAATCTAGTGATTTAGAGAAAATAATACTGCCAAATATTTTGAGAAATTTACATATCCTACGTACCAAATTATTTAAACGTCTTATCATTGAAACTGTCATAGTACTTGCAAAGCCTATCTTGATTCGATAATAGGTAATGTTTCATTGGTTAGCGTTGGTCGTGAAGATGTACATTTGGACGTAATCGATTGCTCCATTTCTGTGATACTAGTTAACAATGGAGAGACACCAAAGTGCAATCTAAAGTCAATTAAAATGCTGTATATTCATCCAGCCTTCGGTCGGACGATGATTTATAGTTTCGCAGCGGGAACCAAGCGCTCTGTCGCGGTCGCTTTTTAAATTAAAACTGTACGAAGCCCGCACGTGATCTTATCCGACTCGATCAATTTAGATAAAATAAATATTTATACATTCGTCTGTGGATGAGCGAACAAAGCGATTCGGTAAATTGATTATGCCAATGAAAAACTTTCTGAGTCTCGCCCCTATTCAATCACCTGTTTCGATGATAGATATCACTTTGGATTGAGTCTTTCGAAAGTTGTGAACTTTAATACATTGTTTCAGATTCGAGAAAAAGTTAACGCTGTGATTGATTCGATTATCAAACAATCGATTGTGAAATTTTCCTAAGTTCCTTTAATGCTATATATTCCCTATGTCTATAGTCCCTAAAATGGTAATGTGTCATTAATAAAAGACAGTAATTAGTAGACAAAATAATTAATTTATTCATACTCTGTGATTGGAAGCGTAATAAATACGATTTTATTATGTTTCTAGCTAAAAATTACATCACAAAATTGTATTTTTTAATTACAAACTTAAATTATGAATATTTACAATTGACTAGGGTATATTTCAGTTCTTCAACAAAATTATATTACCAACGTTATTTACAAATATACACTTCTCACTTAACATTGTAGTCTTTAACAATTGTAAGTACCTAATATTATCACATAGCAGTCATTATACCACCTGTATTATATCATTACAAATTTAAAACAGTTTACCAGGAACCTTACATCGCATCGTCTATTGCTTGCACTGTTTTACATACTATAAAAGTACAAACAAACAAGGAATGTTACACAGCAGATTAAAAAATGTTCTCATTAGAATATTAATTTAAACGGAGATGACTGAAAACAGGTACATTTGTCCAAAAAAACGTCCTAATACATAAGGGGTACTCATAGTACAAAATTATAGAAAAGATGCGTCTAGAGATTATATTATGACTCCACTAAAACATTATAGAGTACTCATACTTATAACAATGTAAGCATGTCATTTTAATGTCATAAATGCCTTAGTTTCCTTACAAATATTCTAATGATATTATGTACAAGTTTTATTTACACCTTATAGTAAACACATCACATGCTTTGATAAATATAGTAAATTCAAATTACACAAAGTAAGTCTTTTTCATGCTAGGCCTAGGGTTCGCTATAGGAAATTGTTGAGGGGACCTGAGAGGCCGCTCCTCACATTGATGGTTATCTATGGACACATAACTGTGGTGGTGCGGGAGATGCTCGTCAGGGCGACCCTCGCTACTGGCCATCGAACAGGTCTCATCCTCGGTGCTGCGAGCGGACACCTCCGCACTAGCACTGGTCGAATGCATAGGGCTCGACATCATGAGGATTTGAGGCGTCATCCCACAGTTGTACCACGTGTCATGGGACCTTGGAGGCGCCGTATACCTCAAGTTGCCATGCCTGCTGAATCCTTCCCTATTACTACCACTTTTGATATTATTCGCACTATGAAGCGTCCGATTCGTCAACGTGACGTCCACATCCGGTAACCGAAAATTTAGCTTTTCCCAACTGTTTTTCTCACCCCACACAATCACTGTACACGTTTTCAGTAGCACTTTCAGATCCGGATCTATGTTTATGGCACTTAAGTCTGTCGTAACAAGAAATATTATCTTCTGCCGCCTATGTCTAATGTTCACTGAGTTGATTGCACTTTGTACAGCCGCCCTTGATTCGGACGAGTACCACTCTTGCCGTAAAAAGTGTATTGATAGCACTATCACAAGTCTTTTAGAACTTTCCGATGCACTCACTAAACTATCACCAGACCTCCTTTCCATCAATTGTAAGTCTCTGTGTTGTAAACATAAAGAATGTCCCGAATTCTCTAGCCCCAAACTAACGGCGCGAGTCACGAAGTCTTCGTCACAGGGATTGTACACAAAAAATGCATCAAATCGTTTATTTTTGTTGTCATTCATGTCCTTAGGCGTGGAACTGAATATTCTGATTCCATATCTCGAATGCATCCACAATTTAAAGTCTTCTCTGAACATGAAGAGCACAGCGCACATTAATATGAGTATAATTATTATTATCAGAACCGCAGCGATATATGGAATGTAATTTTCGACTCCATCATTCGATTCGATGAATAATCGCTTTAAAGTCTCTGTCCCGGTTTCTTCGGTAGTGATTTCTGTTTTACATTCCTTCGCTACAGTCGCAATAGTTTTATTCATTGGCTGACCGTGAGTAAAGTAGCACATCATGGTCTCGGTATCTTTTGATTTTTTTATTAGCCATTGATTCAGCTGAGCTACGTCTTTACAATCACATATCCAGTTGTTCCCATCTACAGAAACACGCGTGCGAGGATTGTTGTCGGTAATGACTCTCCATGGCATATAATCAATGTAACCGTTGTTGTCAAGGTCCAAGTACTCCAGTGAAGGCAGGTAATTAAATGTATCATTTTCTATTACTTTTATTTTATTATTTCCCAGATAAAGTTCATTCAAGTTTTGCAATCTAGTAAATTGTGTATTTCTCAACACTTCTAGGTTATTGTTTTCCAAATGTAGAACTCTTAACGAATCGATCCCATTAAAAGTTCTATTTTGTATTGTGTTTACGTTGCTATTATTGAGATACAAAACTTGTAGTCGTTTTTTGCCGATGAAAACGTGATTTCCTAATTCTTTTAGATCGTTCCCGTCCAAGTATATTTCGGTCGCGTCCATCGGTATTCGGTCCGGTACGTGATCGTAACCGGCACTCGAACAATCGACCACGTTGGAGTTCCAAGTGAGATCATGATAACACGAGCATTTATCTGGACAAGTCATCTTACAATCACAAGCGTCAAAGTCACAACAATGGCAAAGGGTGAAACAATGTGAATCGTACTCGCACAAAAATTCTGAAGACTTGACTTCTAGTAATAGCACATCCGATTTAGTTCGAGAATGGGTTAAAGAGCATCTTACACTTTCTAAATCCATTACTCTCGGACGCTGTCTGGGGTCACTTAATTGGTTAATTCTCTGCAGCCATTCCATTGTGCAATCGCACGCAAATGGGTTCTCGCTAATATAGAACTCGGGTAAATCTTTCTCCTCGGGAACAGCTGATATGGTGAAAGCGGTTGCTTCTAATGTTTGTATCTTATTGGAATACAAAATAACTTTGTTCAAATTATATTTTTGTAAAAATGTACCAGGACTAATTTTTTCAATGTGATTATTGTTCAATACAGCAGTTTCTATACTGCTTGGGAATGAAAATTCATCAAGACTCCTTATTTTGTTGTAGCTTACATCCAACATTTTTATGTTGCAAGATTCTTTTACACCATATGTATCTTCGAGTTTCTCAATTTTATTTTCGTGCATATCAAGCCATTCTAAATTAGTGGGTATATGACTGTAATCAAACCAGAGCAATTCATTATTAGATACGTTCAACCAAACTAATGGCTGTGTGTTTGTAAATATGCCTTTTAAATCGACAAGTTTGTTTCCATCTAAACCAATTGCTTTTAATTGCTGGTTAGCTGCGAAAG
Organism: Elophila nymphaeata; assembly: GCA_955850985.1. NCBI lineage: Eukaryota > Metazoa > Arthropoda > Insecta > Lepidoptera > Crambidae > Elophila > Elophila nymphaeata. The sequence continues at coordinate 17,139,946 of OY039079.1, forward strand.
CTCCGTCATCAATTTGATCTATGTTATTGGAGGCCAAATTCAAAATTTGCAGTGATGGTAAACCAGCAAATGTATCCTTTGAAATTTTCTCTATTTTATTACCAACTAAACGTAATCCATACAAATCATCCAGTCCTTCGAATTGAGAAATTGTGACTTTAGTTATTCTGTTCATGCCTAAATCTAGAGAAGTCAAGAATCTTAACGTCTTTATGGCTTCCGGTACTTCAGATAACTGGTTCCCACTAAGACCCAAATCATGAAGTTTAGTAATATTTTCAAAAGAGCGTAAGTCTACTTTTGTTATTCTGTTTCCATCAAGGAATAACTGATTCAGTACATATAAATTTGAAAAATGACTGCTGTCTACTTCTATTATGTTATTGTGAGCCAATGATAATGAATGGAGATTTTTTAAATTGGAGAAGGCACCATCCGCTATTCGTGCTATGTTATTAAATTCTAAACTCAAAAACTGTAAGTTGTTCAGGTCTTGAAATAATAGCGCATCTATTTTGGTTATTCTATTGTGTGATAAGTTTAACACTATTAGCCGCACCAATCCAGAAAATGTATCTCTATTTATCCATTCACTTGTTAACTCATTCACTGACAAATCCAATATTTGCAACTGGTCCAATCCCTCAAGAAGTCCTGGCGCAAGTACACTTAGAGAGTTGTTATTCAAATATATTTGTTTGATGTCACGTGAAGATTGGAACATCTCCGGTGGTAAAGCCGTTAATGCATTAGTAGACAAATTCAATATTTGCAGATCATTCAATCCTACAAAAGCACGATCAGCCACAGACGATATTCGATTATTTTGTAAAAACAACTTCTGCAGTGCGCGTAAACTTGATAAACCGTTATCTGGTAAAGCACTTATTTCATTGTGTGACATGTCCAATGTTTCCAACACAGTGTTACATGACTTTCCTGGTGCGGTGGGTCCGTTACCCCAGTCTGAGAACCCCAAATTTGAAATATCTTGTAATCTGTTTTGGGTCACATTCAACTCTTTCAAATTATATAAGGGGCAGAATATTTCTGATGGCAAAATCCAAATATTATTATCTCCTAAGTCCAGACTTCTCAAGTCAGTAAGTCCACGAAAAGTATCTCTATGGAACTCCATAGACATCGCAGACCAATCCGTATTATGAGTCCTAATACTGAGACTTCGCAGGCCGCTCAAAGGTGATAGAACAGCTGACGGAACATAACGGATTTTACAGTACTCTATCCTCAGTTCTTTTAAGTTGTGGAATCGAGATAATAATTCAGTTCCCTCCTCTTTCCGCCGGCCAACGTCAAGAGAGCTTTCGAAAAAAAGGACATCGGTGCAGTGTAGATCGAGAGCCGTAATGCGCTGTGCCTGGGAGTTGCTGAGACCGGCGAGAAGCTCCGTGGCGCCGGCTGCGGTCCGCAAGGAGCAGGCGAGCTGGACGCGTGTAGGCTCCCCGGCGGCGCCCGACACGCGCTGCCACTCGCACTCCTGCGGAGCCTCCGCCACCCGGCTAGTCAGAGACGCCCCACCGGCGCCCGAACACATCCAACTCCATGCCGCGTACCACACAACCAATAATCCCATCGATAACATATCGAATATTTCACTTTTAAACTGTCACTTTATTCAAATCGTCACTGATTGTTTCGCTATTATCGCGCTCATCGCTACGCTAGTCCGGGCGCGCTCGGAAAACTTCACGAATTTCCCGTCAAACTTGTTTCGAAGTACGACACATAACGGCTCGTGCGCGAAGAATTGTCACGTAACGTGCACCACTCTCTGGGACGTGCGCCGAGCGACTGACGGACGGTGAAGCGAGTTGAGCGACCGGCTGGCACGCTCCCCGCGCACTTACGCTCCTCCCCCGACAAAGACGTCCGATACACGCATCTCTGTCATAAGTTCACAACGCGGCAACGGCAACAAGTTGCTCGCCGCAAGATTGGCATGAACAGGAGCGCGCTTTGCGAGCTTTTATAAACATGGCGGCACTTACTTTGTTTGTTTTGCCTTATCATAAAATTTCAATAGCGTCTTGACTGAAAGGCGTGTGAACAATGATTTCTGACGTCGTATTATGTAAGTTATTGTCAAATTGTTACAGCAGGTAATTAAATCACGAGTCAGCTCAATTGCAATACATTTTTTTCATATTATTATGTTTTAAGTGATTACAAATTACTATTTTTATTCCAATATAGTATAATATCTTAAATTATTGCGCATAATTTTTATCAATAAAGAAAAATAATGTTCTGGCGTAGTTTTGTTACAAGTTACCTATTTCTTGATGTAGGGTAACTTATTTATTACCCATTTATCTCATACCCTTCAAGCTTCATGTGAAATCCTTTGTCTTCGGATTACCTTGGCTGACGCATTGAACGATAACGCTTATCGTTGCACCCGAATTACTAGGAGTTGACGTCATGTTGTGATATTTTTGCCAATAAGTCATAAAAAAATAAAATAACGTAATACTTATGCCAAACTAAAAAGTTTAATGTTTTGAATATTAAATTAGCTACCTAAATCATCACATCACTACCATAATCTAAATGTATTGTACTCTACATTCAACTTTTAATAGAATTATAGAATATTATACTCGGTATAAGTAGTAGATATAACAAAAGTGCTATTGAAAATAATGTGTCATCTTAATTACCGCAACGTGAACTACCAAAAATAATACGTGTTGAATTCTTAGGAAAAGAATAATTCAACTATTGTTTTCTAATTGTTTATAACAATTTTTATTTATATTCAGTTTTGCATGCCTGTACGGTCTTAACAATCCGATTATATATATTTCCGATTTTATGTATTTAAGTCCTATACTATACTATACGGAACAAATACCAAGTTAAAATACTATTATATTCAACTTTCAAATACATATTTCCTAAAATAGAGAATACTCTGCTTATTTTTAAGTTGATAACACCGGTAACACCTATTCTCGGCCTTCAAAGGTATTCATAAAATTTAATTCGTAGATAACTACTTGGATTTTGATATCATACATGTAATGTTGTGAAATAATGTACAAAGAAAGTTATGAACGGATATGACATTGATACTCCAAAAACATGTCACTTCAATATCTGGTCTAATCTCTAATCTTTATCCAATTGATAACATTCTAGAAATTTGCAATGATTCATTCCGATTTCCGATGCTCCGGAAATCGGAATCTAATATTATTCAGTATCTAATCTACGAATTACTTTCTTCTATTTGTATTGTATGTATACTATGCAATATAGAGTAGGTACCTGCTGCTATTAAGTTCGTAATATTGAAAAGTTTTATCAGTAGAATTAAACGAGATTAATTTTATAGCGATATCAGGAGTGCAGCTAGCAAAAAGAAACAGTGAATCAAAACAGCTTTCCAAATGCACAAATAGAAAAAAAAATGCTGAATTGAAACTTTTCACACTGCAATGCATTATTTAAGTAGCTATTATGCAGTATTCTTCTAATGGATTAAGTTTCGATTTTGATCATCGCCTTTTACTGTTCCTTGTACACATTACATAATTCAGATGTTTTTATTTTTAATAAAACCGTAGCATTAGCGTAACTCAATTATTTTTTGAAAAATGTTGTACCTGCAGACATGTACAACATTCGAAATTAAAATACAATATTCTGTCTAAATTTCTGTACTCATCCCGCGGATCCAGTATATAGAACCATGTTATCAAAAAATCTTATAAGAATAAATGAAAAGAAAAGATGATGATGAAAAGATAAACACAAATAAAGCTTTCCCTCCTCCCAATGTCATTCACGACATAAATGAAATATTTTCCATAATATATTTTAAATAATGCATTCCACACTGCGAGATCCGGCGGGCTACATGAAAAGAACTTTATTGGCACTCTCGTCGGCGAAATACAACAATTTTCACAACGTTAACTGATCTAAACGAGTGCTCTCAACAAATGGTCGCTTCCGCTGTCAGAGAGGGCTATGGTACCACTTTTTTTTATTGTTTCGCGTAAAAGTGTCGACGTTAGCCGAGATGGCGGTGGTTTTGAAGGTTTCTGTTCAACTTGGAGATGAAACTTTTGCCTTTATGTCACCTGGTGTTGGATAAAGTCAAAGGTAGAACAACCTTCATCCGCAAGCTAGCTTCTGGCTATTTTATCACTCAATTTCGGAACACAACGATACGAACGCAATCAGGATGTTCCCTGTCAAGTCAGTTGGTTTCTTTTTTTAGTTGCTAAAACATAATTTTTCCTTAGATTTTTATAACATTAAGAACTCGTGACGTCATAAGTTCCTATAGCCAAATGGCTGAATATTAAATTATTTTGATTCGCCTAAAAAACAAAGTCTAGAAATCATTTGAAAGTACAGTTTAAGTGAGAAGGTAGTAAGTTTACTTTGAGCGGCATACTGCAAGTACAGTCTATGCGTAGAGTATTGCTTGCACCTGTGGGATGGCTCCGTCAAGTACTTACCTACTCGTTGTTTTGAATAGGTTGCTAGGTTGCAGCGTCGCGCGACCTGCATCGACCTGCCGAAGAGGTGACGAAACATCTCGAGCCTCTCCAATTGCATCGCTTCATTGAGCGTGTTCTACCGAATATACCATGGCGAGTGGTCTGAGGAGCTTTATTCCCTAATCCCACCATCTCCTTTCCTTTAAAGGACTTTGCGTGCTGACTTACGGTGCCACTGGCAAACTACTATTCCACGTCGAACTAAGAAATATGGCCGCTCATTTCTATGTCACACCATAAAGGAATGTGAATGGAACTCACTGCCAGCACACGTGTTCCCTCTGACAATCCTGGGTCACTCAAAAGAGGCGTGAAGAAGCACCTTGCAGGTCAGCAAGGGGAGGGTGACTAGTGCGATCTAGTACCTTATATCTCACACTAGCTATCTTCGCATTTGGACTCCACTTCTGCTTACCATCAGGTGGAATGGAGTCATTAGCTTTTTATAAAAAAAAGCGCTCGGACCTCGATTCATGTGCGCTGTTGTGTAGGAACAGGAGAGATGCGCCCTGGTATTACATGTCAGTGCTAGTTGCCAGTGTAGTCCCTCAGTTCATACGCACATCAGCGGATTAGCTTAGATTATTAGATAAGAAAACTGCATATTAATAGCTCTACATTTTCGTAGTGTGATCTTTCTGTCGGCGAGTATGGTTGCAACAGCTCCTCGGGGTAGGTTTGTGAGGCGTAGTTGGCAGCTTGAAAGTGACATATTTGTATTACAATTATACATGGTGAATTTTTCAAGCGGGCGTGGATGGCCAAATCCGAAGCTTAGTGGACTACTGCCTAAACCTCCTTTGATAACAAGGAGAGGGCTTGTGTCCCAGCAGTGGGTCGAATTATAAAGGATGTTGTGATTATAGCACAGGACAGTCTATGCTAAGGATTTTACCGAGGTGACGAATCAAAGTCGGAAGACTCCTTTGAGTACTTTTTGCTATTCCTCATTAAGGAATAGCGAAAAGTACTCAAAAGAGGACCCACTGCTGGGACACAAGGCCTCTCCTTGTTATCAAAGGAGGTTTAGGCAGTAGTCCACAACGCTTGCCCAATGCAGATTGGTGGTCGGAGTATAAGGATAAATATCCCTTTGCTAATCCATTAGTCGCCTTCTACGACACCCACTGGAGTATATTGGGTGATGCTATTCTACTCTGCCGGCATTACACGGCCACTATGGTGCTATGCGTGTTTGTAATGTGGGTAATTAAGATTTAAAGTATCGTAAATAAAAAAAATACCAATTTGCGTATTACAAACTACTCGTATGTTTGTTTATTTCTGTTACACGTTACATAACATAAAACAATTTATCGCACTCTAATAAAATTTCGAACGTTCCACGCTACATCCCGTGGTTTTGTTATACCGCGGCTGTGATAAAACAATTCGTCGACACATTTGCCAACTTTACCACTAATCGCGTTTAAACTTTCACGACCGCGCTATGAAATATGATTTTATTTAATTTATAGCTATTTTGATAACAGGGCGATACGTCGAATAACTTCTGAGAATTTATTCCAGGCATTGTTCTCATCTGTGACTGTGGGTTGGTTCGCGGCGAAATGTCGCCATTCCTCGTGACAGATTGTTTGAACATTCATTGAGCAAAATTTGATCGTATCTAATTAGAGACTATGTCATCAACATCTTTGAGACACAGTTCTTATAATGATAATATTGTGTATCAAAATTAAAAAGTTGTTCTTGCTACTAATTTTAAATCTTCAAAAAACAAACTTTTCGGGACGATTATAGATCTTTCCCTTCCATAATGTTCTATCAGTGTCAACTTATCATCCATCTATTCAATTTTTCTATATAATTCCTGACACAAAACAAGACATAGGTGTCTTCTGCGGACGAATAAAAATATTAGATATATAAAGTATGGAGCTTGAAGAATATACCTTGGATAAGATTTTTTAAGTCCCATTTGTTATTCTCTTTCAGACTTATCTCAAAGTAGCAAAGTTCAAAAATGGTTGGAACCATTATGCTATACGTTTAAAAGAAGCAGAGCACAGAAGAATTATATGATCGAAATTTACACAAAATTAAATAGAAAACGAAAAACGTGGAATAATATTCCTGTCATGGATAAGTCTCATCTCAGCACTTACTTTAATTTTATACCAATTAAGGTATGAATCTCAATCATATTAACACATGCCAATTAAAAAACATAAACAAAATCACAGAAGAATTACATTACGGAAGAGTCCAGCTACATATATCGATGAAGGAATAGGATTGATCACATCAGTACCCGAAGTGTAAGTTTTTTAGTATACAAAACGCAACGATTGTAGTTGCGTTAAGAGCTCAATTTGTATGGGAAACATGATTTGCGCTTCTCTCCGCTAGGGGCGCTGTTCACGTTTCCTATACAAATTGAGCTCTTAACGCAACTAAAGTAGTTGCGTTTTTTATACTAAAAAACTTACACTACGGGTACAGTACCCCTAGTATGAGTTTGATAGTTTTCGAGCTCGAACAAACGTATCGTCTCTTTTTATACATTGCCCACTAGCGCCTCTAGCGTAAACTATCAGAAACAGTGGGCAATGTATAAAAAGAGACGATACGTTTGATCGAGCTCGACCCGGTACAGATATGTACCGGGGCGCTTCTTGCCGCGTCCTCCACAACCCGATGTGCCCGAGCCGAGGTCCAAGCCTTTAGAGGCACCCTCGGGCATGTCCCTCCCTTCCGATCCGGACGACCTAGGGACGCTAGGTGGTCGAGAGACTCCCTATGGGGGAGATGCTCGGTCGCCCAGTAATCCCCTAGGAACGTCCGCACTACAGGCTTGAGGACCCTCCAAGGTTTTCTCCTTCTTAAAAAAAATCCGGTGGAGCAGTAAATGCCATCAGCGGCAAACTGCAGTAGTCATTTAAAAAAAAAATCGAGCTCGAAAACTATCAAAACTCATCATCATACTAAGGAGTCGCCCGCCACAGCGATATTTTTATGTTATTGTCAAACCCACATCTACTACTTCTAGATACGTGGATGGTGGAGGATGACAATAGAAAGTCCTGACTCAGTTTTAGCTGGTACGATTATGACAATTGTCATTGGAACAACTTGCAATGCAATTTCAATACTCAATATTTTTATTGCATTTCACAATAGGTACAAGGTCTTATAATGTTATAATTAGATCACTGTGAACCCTCTCGTAATAGTAGTATTTAATTAAATTATTTATCAAGTAATTATTAGGTATTATTTATATATGAATTTAATAATATAATTTTATGGAATAATTTTATTTTTGCGTTTACAAACGCGTAAATATTAATACTAGAAAAACGCACTGAAAAAAATCGACTTGCCTCAGGCGGGACTCGAACCCGCATCTTCCACAATCCGGGCGGACGCGTTGACCAATTACGCCACCGGTAACTGCTTTTCGCTGTCGAAATGTGCTGTGAGGCAAGTCGATTTTTTTCATTGCGTTTTTCTAGTATTAATATAATTTTATTAAAAAAAATATAATTTATGATATATTAGTTTATGTAGGTTAAGTTGTTTATTTAATATATATTCTTTTATTTGATATTTTAATCTCGAAAAATACTTTAATAGAATAATAGCATTTTTTTATTAGTATATTTATAATTTGATGCGCACTTTCCGCTCGAAATCGAAACACCTAAAGAAAGCTGCAGTGCGAGTATGAAACTATCGATAAACAAAATTTTACAGTAAATTTCGACAAAACTATATTTATTTGACAGATGTACTTAAAGAGATAAAAGGAAAATGTGGTCGTCGATTGATATGTGCAATTGTGCATCCATAATTGCAGACTTGTACTGCTGGAGTAATGTAGCAATACTTTTTCGTAGTGTTTGTGTCAGTCAGTGAAGTTTTCAACACAAGGGATAGAATGATAACCTTGGTGTCAAAGCATCTACTACACAAAATGGGCCGTTCAGTTGATTGTATTTTATTAAACCGTTGTCGGTGGTCGGTGGCGTAATGCACAAGGGCGTTCTCTCCCCCCGGGAGGCTCCGGTTCAAACCCCAAATGTGTTTTCAAATTTTGAATTCATATGTACGTTTATTCGATGCTTTTACGGTGAAGGAAAACATCGTGAGGAAACCAGCACACACCTAACAAGAAATTCTTAGGTTGTGTGTGAAGTCGACCAACCCGCACTTGGGCAGCGTGGTTGACTAAGGCCTAATCACCCCTAATGTGGGGTAGGCTCGAGCCCCTCGGTAGGGACATTATATGAGCTGTTGATGATGATGATGATTTTATTAAACCATTGTTAATCGGAAAAAAGTATAAACTAAATTTCAACTTAATAATAGTTTCTCTCCGTATTAATTGCTACTGCTTTGAACCCATTACTTCAAACTAACATTAAATATAATGTAAGAACTCTTGTTTTTACAGCTTTAATGACGTAACGTTGTGTTATCTAAAAATATAAAACATAAAAAGTCACGTAGTTCTCGATGGCATCGGGTGTTACCAGCGGCTGCACTCTCAGGAAACTATAAATCACTTCGCTATACTGAATACACACGCAGTACTTTCCATTATATCTTAACCTCCCACCCTTTTCTAAATACTTCTAATATTAGCCCAAAATGGTGCATCGCTCATCGTTATCACGGATCTAGTTATACCGGTGCATGGCGAACTCTGAAAATGTGAAATTCACTTTTTATTGCGCTAGCATCCTGCGCCACGTTGACGAAATGTGGAAGGAACGTGTAATAAAATATAATCAATCTTAACTTCAGTGGATAGCGCTCAAATTCAATTTAAAGTTTCGGAGCTGGTGACCGTAATGAGTCAATGTTGCCGCATAAAGTGACGTTACTGGTCCATAATAAATTATACTTTTTATTATAATATCCTCTTTTATAAGTCTTTTCAATACTTCATTTGGGTCAATCATTTTCGTTTAATCTTTAAATTAATGATTCCTATAGGTGCTTTCCACGAAATTTTAATTAGCCATTATGTCGTTTGTATCAACGTATGCAGTATTAAAAGGAAGATAAATATGAAATTACTTACGTGCAATATATACCTATATTACTACTACGTGTTCTACGTATATATTCCCACTAAATTGTAAGAGTTGTACCCAGTACCCTTAATGTCACAAAAAGTAACAATTTTAGTTGGATTATGACTATATGCTGAAGCGTCGGTGGCGTAGTGTGTAAGGGCGTTGTCTCCCACCCAGGAGGCACCGGTTCGAACCCCGCCACGTACCAATGTGTTTTCAAATTTTGAATTCATAATGTACATTTATTCGACGCTTTCACGGTGAAGGAAAACATCGTGAGGAAACCTGCACACCTAAGAAGAAATTCTTAGGTTGTGTGTGAAGTCGACCAACCCGCACTTGGCCAGCGTGGTTGACTAAGGCCTAATCGCCCCTAATGTGGGGTAGGCTTGAGCCCCTCAGTGGGGACATTATATGAGCTGTTGCTTATGACGATGACTATATAGGTACTCAATTTGTTTGTCTAAGAAACGTGATTTTCGTTTCTTTCCGCTAGGAGCGCTAATCAAGTACCCCATACAAATTAAGCAAACAATAGGAAAAGAAAAAGTTAAGTTGTGTTACTAAAAAAGTTGTAGTAAGTAACTCAGGTTCACAAAAGGGGGTTTACACTGATGATTTAATGATCTACAAACAGATTTTTAAGTCGCACAATTCACACTGCTAAAAGTTCTCAGCGCGTCAATGCCTACAAAATAAAATTAGGCGCAAAGCACATGCGCGGAGTTGAATTCAAACATTAGAAAGAATAGTTTGGTTAACAGTATAATAATGTAAGACAAGATAGTCTTAAACACGTTCAATTTTACAAGATAACAGACATATTTATCGATAGATGACTAGAAAACTCAATGCATGACATAACATAGGACAATTCTTGATACATGTAGAGCAAAGAAAAAAGTCATTTGATTGGGCTCATTACTCCTTAGTTTTCTATAACAATTTCAACACAGAGACACTAAATTAAAAAATATATACTTAAGTATATTATCAATTAAGGCTAAATTACAATAAACTTTTACAAATATTGTTTGAAGCTAAATTGTGCTTTGAAAAAGGAGAGTTCGTTCTTACTTAACAACACGTTATTATTTTAGTCTATTACAAATTACATATATCAATTTTCTGTTAATAAGTCATTTATGTATTTCACATATCACAATTTCATGAAAATCCGAAAGTGTTCTAATAATTTTAAATTAATACGTAAAATGTGAATATCAAAGACTCTCATTTATAAGAATTTTAGGTAGAGTCGGTAAGTAGGCAAGAACGTAAAATATTAACTGTAGATTCGAGTCCCAAATGCTACTTCAAATGTTACTAAAATGTATTATTTTCTAACTCTACATAAGTAAATTCTGATAAGCTATTCTACATGAGCCCCTTTAAAGACTTAAGAATCTATAAAGGTCTTAAAAGCCTGTAATTTATAAAAATCTATAAATTGATGAATAACAAAATTAAATATCTAATTTACTCGTTTATGCTTTAACGCGTCCCCTATTTAGGCATTATTTATAAAGCAACCTATTGACATCGGATGAAATCAACATGTGATTTTGATCACCATAACTAACCACATTACTCCGATCACAGCCAACTGTTCGCTCCGGCCGCAAATCTATTATCTGTCAATAAATACCCTCTATTGTTGCCACAAAAAACGCATAAATCGAATCGATCTTCGTTCCTGTCTGCCATTCACTTTGTTGCATCTCTGGCTTTAATGGCAGCGGTCCCTAAAGACCCATACGTGTTTGGTGGTAAACGTCAAAATATTTTGTATCAGTTGTGCTAATGGTGGCAGTTTGTAAAGTCGCCATTAGGATCATATTGTTGCTTTATCCGGGGGATTGTTGCCAAATGTGCGTAATTCGCAGCTATCTCAAAGGCAAAAATGTCATAGACTAAACAATAAAGTGTAATAAATTTATTGTTTTACATTTCGTCAAAAATACAATAGAAAGTAACATCCATTAGCACATAGAGCTATTTAATTATTTAAATGGACTTTGCTAATTACTTTGTTATAGTTTATTTTTCGTTTCTAAATTCACTATAACGTAAAAATGTTACTAAAACTAGATACAAAATATTTCTAAACTACTAATTACAAATATAAAAATTCGCCTAGGTCCTTTGAAACAGAAAGTGTACCAATAACACCGGCTGCATTAGCGAGACTAATTTTTTGCGCGTAATACAAACAAACAAGCCTTATTGTCACTTGCTGTCTCACGTAGTCGCTTCGAAATATCCTGAAAAAGTCGGCAACCCCACGAGTCTCTACTCCAAACGGCTCAAATAAGTAGTCTCCTGTATATTGCGCCGCGTGAAAGAATAATAATATTTTCGGAATATTTCACTTTAGTCTATACTTAGCTAATAACTTTGTTGTTTCGTTATTTTGTAAATTAATAACAAGATGATTAAATTTTAAAATATAATTCTTAAATTATCTACGCATGAGGTGGCAGCATCATTCTTGTTCGTTTTTAGGGTTCCGTGAGGGTATAACGGGACCCTATTACTAAGACTCCGCTGTCCGTCCGTCTGTCACCAAGCTGTATCTGATGTATATCTGTTGTCACTATAACAAAACAGAATACAATAAGTATTTAAGGGAGCTCCCATACAACAAACGTGATTTTTTTTTGCTAGTTTTTGCTCGATATTGATAACGGCAACAGGTAGACGCTTGAAATATTCACAGAATATTTAGTTATATATAGAAAATATAATTGAATAATAGAAAATACAATTCAATTTAGAAATACATAGTTAACTTTAAATATAACTAATATTTAAGGGGCACCCCTACAACAGACATGATTTTTTGCTGTTTTTTATAGATAATGGTACGGAACCCTTCATGCGCGAGTCCAACTCGCACTTGGCCGGTTTTTTTTTGTTATTGTCTGTAGAGATTTTTAAGCTGCCATGTCTTCAATATAACTTTTGATTTGTACACAATTGTGCAAATTAAAATTGAATGAAGGAATTTAAAAAATCACCACCAAATGATTTGCAAAACTGAAAGCCACGGTGATGCGCTAATGTCATTAATAAGAATAATCGCGTTTAAATTAGCAAAATAAAATGGCAGTCGGATTAGATTTGTGTTTGGTAACGAGAAAAGCATCGGAACAAAAAATGATGAGTCCCGAACAGGACTCTTGACGAAATCTGGCGAATGAATGTAATGCCATTATGATTAGCATTATTCGGTCGAAGGGGCCACAGATTCCGGTTTACGGGATAAAACGAATTTCGCGAACACAAAGGGGGTTTTTTCCTTTGACGCTTTATATTTTTTAATTCGGTCCAAACATCTGTGCAAGCTCCTCAGCTACAGCGGTTTTAATCGCATTTGATACGCTGCATGTTATTGATAGTTGAATGGTTTGTTTAAATATTTTGGTGACGGGAGCACGGGAGCAGTCAGATAGTAACACATATCGATGGTTCAGTATACTACTAAATATTTGTAGCGTTTTTCTTGTATCCATCGATAGTTGTCATCTTAGTTGGGAGGACCGTAATGTGTTGATCAGATACTGATTTCTAACAATTTTTTTAAAAATTATATAAGTTGGCGGCAATCTGTTGAAGCAAAGGACAAACGTCCATCATTTCATCTGGTGGGAATTAGTTGGCAGTGGAAAGTGTTAGTCTACTTTACCTTGGAGCCTTAATTGAAGAAACAGGAGTAGGAGGTATCTTACCTAATCTGCCGTAACAAAATCATGGTATCTAAAAAACCAGTGAATTAATATACACTTACTAAATAGTATCCCAATATCAGCACTCGATATTGCTTACCTATGCAATCATTCATTAAAAATAGATTTCATAACAACCAGTTATGCAATAACAAGCCCACATAACCCTAATACATTATCTAGCAGTCGGATGAATTATAATTTATGTGGGGATTTTAATAAATAATTAGACACATTCTGTAAACAGTAAGCTGAAAGTTTTATTTTGTAGAGTGTTTTATAGTTCTAGTTAATCCGGTTCGGTTTGTCACGGCCATTCTGTTGGGCTGCACTAAATATGAGCCTTTATGCTTTTAACGTTGACATTAATCACAAAAAGCCCTATGATTTATGCCAATAACATAGATCGATGTGGAGTTAAGTTTTATTTAGTGCCGTAGTTACATCACGCAGGCGACAACAAAAAGACGTATTCTTTTCCATTTTTACGAGTTCACGAGTGACCTCAGACCTCATGCCTTCAAGTAGGTTACATAATAACGAAGAAACAGAGACCATTGTGTCATTCTTTGTGTCCAATAGCAACGAGTTATGTCTACGCATAATATTTAACGCTAATAAAGGCAATGATTCGGGCGAGCTATAATTAAAACCGAAGTGTTATGGCCTGGGTACCCGCGTCATTGACCGCTCCTGAATGGGACCTAATTTTTTTCAGGGCTTCGATTTGTGGGTTCTTGCTTTGTGATACAAAATTAATGATTTTTGGTCAGCGCATCGCAGCGTCAGCTCGACAAAGGGGCAGTGACAATAGTGCCCCGCTGTCTGCTATATTGACGGAAGGCCTCGCTACCTACGCTCCTGGCCCTCGGAGCTTTTGTCTGCAGGAATTTTAGACGCGTCATGTACCAAATGGAAGCTCGTGAGAATAACCTGGAGCACAATATACCTACGTCATAAAACGAATCTCTAATTACGATTCCAAGCGCGTATCACGTTCGTTTTCAATTTGTTGGAAATATAATTCGATATCACTCTACATTTTTTAATATCTCTGGTTTAAAATGTGACATGTCAAAATTTTGTGCTCCGTGTTCAAAATAGGTAATAGGTATTATTAGCTCCACGGTTTAGTAATAGGTCGCGGGAAGCCGCTGGATGCGGAGAGTCGATCGGATTGGAGTTCCTTGGGAGAGACCTATGTCCAACAGTGGACGTCTCTCTGCTGAAATGGTGATGATGATAGTAAATAGTTTATCATTCTCAAAATGCTGATGAATATGCATTTTGAGAATGATATTATAATCTATTTACCAATACGTTTCTAAAACTACGCGAGAAAAAAAATCATACTTTCATAGACGTATCCTTTCAATACAATCTAGTTCCCCAAGGAACTTATGTGTGGCATAAATGTGTGGTCCTAACCACTGTTTACACAAACAGTGCCACAATAAAAGCGCATTGCCCCAATAAATTACGTCGTCTATTTCTCCACCTTCTACGGCAATTGTAACTCCCGGGACATTGGGGTGGTCATGTTTTGACCGTCATTTGGTCGAAAGTATTGTTGCTATTGCGAATGCGTTCCTATTGTGGTCATTTAATTTATTGCAATTCAATATAATTTCATTAGCACCAAACTTTGAATCAGTACAGAATCACTGTGTGCACCGATGACAGTGTGGGTTATGGCCAATAAATTAAGGGATTATCTTGTCGTGGACCGTGATTAGGTCGCATCCATAGAGTGTGAGGGTAAGTCGGAAATTAGCAGTGTAAGCCTGTTTGATGGTGGTTAAAATGACAGGGCAATAGAAGTTATTCATTTAAACGCTATAATTCAAGTCGCCAATTCAGGTTGAATAAAATAAATTGGAATAAAGAATTACTGTAATCTTTTATAAAATAAACACTGGGTTTTGTAATAACGGTGAAAACGTTAAATTGAATTATTAAGACGAAGTTTAGAGTAATCCTATAGGATCACAACTTTTTTTTTGTTTATTTTACGTAAGGATATACAGAATAAATTTTTCAGTGGGCCTTCAGGGCCACATCCTAAACTATAAGTAATATCGAAAAATGCTCAAAGGAGTCGCCACCCCAATTTTGATGAAAACATGTGTTTTAATGTTTGACCTGAAAAACTTCTAAACTCGTTTAACAAAATGATATACTTAATGAAAAAAATCGGGAGTGGTCTCCCCTTGACTTTCTCATATACCGGAAACGACTCAAAAGTTGATAGACACCTTATATTTTGATGTCATACATGCATGTTAAATTTTGGTCACCCATCCGAGTAAAGACCGCGCACTTGGTTGCTTAACTTTCGTGATCGATGACTCAAAAGTTGATAGAAACCTTATATGTTGATGTTTTACATGCATGTTAAATTTAGTTGCAATAATTTAAATTTTTGGTGCAATAAATATTCCATAATGTAAGGTAGTTTCATCTTAACTGGACGTTAAATATTTGCAAAAATATTTTGTTCGGAAGTGTAAATTTTGAAGATTTAGTGAAACAATGTTTACCATAAAAACATAAATAAGCAAAAAAGCAGTGCTTCACTGACAAATTTCGACAGCGAAGGCAGTGGTAGCGTAGTGGTTAACGCAGCCGCCTGGATTGCAGAGAATGCTGGGTTCGATTCCCGCCTGTGACTTGTCGTTTTTTTAGTGTATTTTTTCTAGTTTGAAAAATTATACCATAAAACGATTACGATATCATCGACGTCAATTAATTGAATAGGCATCATTAGGGATAACTCAAAAACGACTCGTCCGATGTCGATCGGGGACCACACGACAAGCACCGGCTTCCATACGTTAAAATAATCTTTAAAATCAAAATAACATACATTAAAAATGCAGTCGAATTGAGAACCTCCTCCTTTTTTTGAAGTCGGTTAAAAAGTATCTATTAATTTTTGTCACACACAAACATTTGACTCTACCAATGTGTAAACAATGTGAACACTACATCTACCAAGATAATTACCCGTTGGATATTCTATTTTTTTTTCACTATTGTTCATTGCTGGCAATTCACTTTTAGCACCATTGAGATTTTAAAGAGCAGTGATGCAACTGATCTGAACTTTTACAAAAACACTTAGGGAAATACTACAGCATTTCTAATTGACAGATTCTAAAGCGTCAGTGTCCTTTTCATTACGAATCTCGAAGCTATTAGTAGGTGGAAAGGGATAGCCTGTTTTAGCCGTTTTCAATTACTAGCGCGACATATAAAATTATTAATATTAGGTAATAGTAGTACTCCAATACTATGAAGTCACAACTCTTCCAAACACCAATCGAATTGAACACGAAAAGCACATTGCAATACCATCTCTATTCCATCGATGATAATAGCATCTTTAATTCCGGCTCTTTTTGTTGGGGATACGAACAAAATCGGTGGGCATCGAGTTATAAACAATTCCCGTAATTCATTCTGGATTCTCGCGGCGTCTAACAGAGATATACTGAAATGACCAATCATGAACGTGCGGTGAATGCCAAATCATACATTTACCTCAGGCACTCTGTAGCTGTTACACCGATTGCGTTTTCCATTTCATTGAATATTTTTGAAAAATTTTACCTCATTATGCATCTTCATCCCTCTTAGATAATAGTAGGCAGAAGTGGAGACTTATTGCTAAATAGCTAGTACAGAAGAAACCTTTTTTTTATGTCGGGGAGGTCAAATGCATTTACGCATAGTCTCTGCGGGGTGTTGCCAACCGCAGGGGATATGTGGGACTCAAGGTAAAGGCGTTCCCTCCATACCCACTAAACATCCTCCCCGGCCTGACCTCCAGTGTCCTATTGCAGGACGGCAGAGCAGCCAACAGGGGCTACTGACTAACACCAGCCCCTGTGGGCCGCTGGCCGACGCCGGCCTTATAGGCCGCCTCCTCACCGACGGCTTTCGACCTGGCGCGTCACCGAGGACACCGGGAACAGCAATCGGACTGCACCCGGGGGACGCCGGGCGCGATCGGGGCCCTGAAAAGGGCCGTCCGGAACTAGCCGTGGTGGGAAAACAAAAACAACTCAACGATGGCATGTGACTTCGAATGCCAAGAGGACACACTAGACATCAAAAGCCACACACCCACCGAGAAAGTTTCCCCACCACGTTACCAGGGTCCGCCACGAGGAGGCTTCCGAACGTGAACCCCAAGGCCTAATCGCCCCTAATGTACCTTCTGGGTTTGTGAGCGTGATTATATTTAAGTATACATGTATATTTATTTTTATGACCTACTTGAACTAGAACATTGGAATTTACTCACGCAATTCATTAACAGTCAAATTAACAAACATTAGAGAATAAATACAATTACTTGAATATTTCTAAAGACACCTTCCTTATTATCAGCAGCATTCATTAAGCGGACATTCCTACATTCACCACTTGTTATGTCAGTTCCTAACATTTCTCTGTACCAAACTAACATCCACTCCGTGGCTTTGTCATAAAGTGGCATCTTAGTACGATCAGTCTGATTATTTGTTTGTACTTCTTAAAGTGGTCAAGAAGAGATACCATTATTACAAAAGATTTTTTAGATGTAGACATAATTTAGGCATAATGCAACTATTCCTCCTTGCGCAAGCGCAGCTTCGTCGGCGGTCGCTTCAAAATTAAATTTATTTTTACGTTTGACTAAAAGTCAAGTTTTAATTTACTATTTTTTCAGAAACAATACACACTATTTCTATTTGGTATCCCATTTTTTCGTTCGCCGTAGAATCACGGTGTAACATATGGACAAATTCGTGGGCTCGATTCGATAGTTACATTTGCTCCGAAATCGGCTATTTCTATGTCCATTAGTTTAATGTGATTCCTTTTAGATGTTGGAAAAGTAGCGTGGTACTTAGATCCGCCTAATGCTTTTAGTTTTTACCCTTATGATGCCTTCCTCTATTGCGTTAAAGTAGAGAAAATCTTGATTCACGCTCGTTTATATTGATGGCATCTTAAAATTGCATCACAAATCGATCTTTATACGACACAACATCAAATTTATTACTGATGAGTGTCATAGCGGAAGATAACCAAACTTGGGTCTTTAGTAACACTGTCAATTCATAATCAAGAGATCTGCAAGCTAAGATAGACAAGTAATTTTTTGTATCACATTGCTTTAGAATTACCCGTGTGGTGCCGGCAGCGCAAAATAGCATCACCCGTATCCTCCAATGGGTGTCGTAGAAGGCGACTAATGGATCAGCAAAGGGGTATTGATCACCGTATACTCCGTCCACCAATCCGCATTGGTTAAGCGTGGTGGACTACCGCCTAAACCTCCTTCGATGACAAGGAGAGGCCAGTTATGATGATGATGATTGCTTTAGAATGTTAGAGAGATATCCGATTGGCATGGTATGGGTATTTAATGAAAAGAGATGATGAGCATGTTACGAGAATGAATGCTGAAGGATATAGAGGGAGAAAAGATGGATATACTGTGTGAAAGATATAGCAAAGAAGGTTGTTAATGTTGAAATAACGGCTAATCGAAAACTGTTACGCCGACTCCAAATAAAATTAGGTGCAGGGCAGGCAAATGATGCTTTAGAAAATATTATGCTAAGGGAGACCTGGATTTTGCAATTTGCAGATTTTATTCTTAGACAGAACTTCATAATTTATAAAATCGGTGCCTGGCATTTTCAGCCCTTTAAGCAGGCATTTAAGATTCACAACTACGAGTAAAAAATAGCTTGTTATTTTCATCATTTAACATTCTAACTCTTTATTGCACTTAAAAACAAAAAGACTAATTTATAGTAATACAGTTTGCAAGGGCGAACTTATCTTTTTAAGAGATCTCGTCCATTTAACCCAAATGTAAGTATGATACCAGAGGGTGGGAGACACGATAGTGCATTGCAAGATAAAAAATATAAGTAAATGTAAATCAAAATATCTACAG
Source organism: Elophila nymphaeata (assembly GCA_955850985.1). NCBI lineage: Eukaryota > Metazoa > Arthropoda > Insecta > Lepidoptera > Crambidae > Elophila > Elophila nymphaeata. The sequence goes on from OY039079.1 coordinate 17,159,216, forward strand.
ACATATGAATTATATTCTCATTAGGATATTTTTATACTCGTAGTTTGTCTTTGGGCCACCAACGTCACGGTACACCTGAGGTAATGTCCGACTTGTTACCTTCAAACCTTTATAAGGTAATGGCATAATAGTTGTCATCTTATGTAGAATTTTACTACTTTTAGATGAGTATGAAAAAATAAGTTTTCCATTGCAATGTAAAGTCTAAGTCTTCTATGCTCTGGAGACTCTAGTGAAAGTGAATCCTACTCAAGGGGGATCTATCGCCAGGAAATCCTCTAAGCGAAATTGAACCACCAACCTTAGATCAAACCAATTTCCCAGACCTCTTAAAAAATTCCTTTTCCACTATAAAAATTATCTGTTTCAAAAAATCTTCTCGCTACTTCTGTTCATGTTGAATTCAAGTATCTACACACTAACTCGCTAAGTATAGGTACCAATAAAGCACAAATGACCTTTCAAAACATCCGTAATTAGCCATATCGCCTCTAAATAAAGATTGCCTGATGTCTTCGACGATTGCAATTTGTTACAAGCGTCTGCTAACAGCCCAGCGCGGAATACATCTCCAGAAAATAGAAACATTTAAATTCCATGCCCTTTCTAAGACCCGCTACCATAAGGACAATGGACAGAACACACTCCTTTCTGAAACACAAGTTGCCTACGACGTTCGTTAGCATGTTGATGATAAATTTTAGAACAATTACGTTTTCAGTAATTACTTCCTAAGCCTGACAAGTATGCTAATTGGCAAATTAGCGTACGTACACGAGTTATTTACGATAGACGGAGCAAATAATCAGAGCCGTACATACAAGCAAAGACATTCGCGGGCAGAGGTCAAAGCATGCGGTACACCGTCTCTCCTTGGAACACTTCTATAGCTTGGTTTATTTCCCGAATGCCATAATTATGACTCTAGCTGTTTTATTTTATGTGTCGTTAAATTTAACAACAATTGCCTTTTAGTGATGTGAGAGTGGAAGTATTTATGTTTATAAGCCGTTAAGATTAAGCCTTTCTAAGGGTATATGGGATGACTTTGTACGCACGGTATCGTGCGATGCATTACCGTAAGTTATGGGAGTTTCACTGATATCTAAATTGTCGCACTACTAAAGAGCTATAGACATTTCTAAGTCTAAGGGAAATAGTGAGTGACCTTCTGCATAATTATTTCCTTGTCACAGTGTTTTTTCCTGACGATATGTGACTTATGATAGGAAGGCTAAGAAAGAATCGTTTTTATACAGTAAAGTGCTTGCGCAAGTATATCCGCAGTTAAGGAAATTTTCCAAGGACCTTAGCTGAGCTGGCTGAGATGATTTTGAGTGTAACATCTGTCCTGGTCGTCGGCTTTTGTTGGTTTGTTTACAAAGGATTTTTAATTCTTGGGTTTGGTGCCCCTTTTCTGTAGGCGACAACCTCATATATGATCAAAGGTGGCAACCTGTCACTATTTTGAGGTACTGTATGGCTCATACTGCCAGACGTAGCTTTGTGTGAAACCGAATGTTACCCGAAGCTCTGCTCGACCCCTTTTGGGATTGAAAGCTTGATTGTATGTATGTAGAAACTAAAACCAATTCATTGATGTTCCCATTTGTTATGTGTATGAAAATCAGTGGGGATTTGGTGTATCTTCGGATGGCTCTAAGAGGAGGACGCTTCAATGAAAGTCAGCGCCGATAAAATCACATTTTCTACTAGTTTCAACCTCGCCATCTAAAAGGAATCGCCACTGATGAAAATAGAAGCGTTTTGGATTTGTTAACAAATACACATGTCAACTATGCATTCACGACACTATATGAGTAAGCAGAGTCAATGAAATTACTGTCTTAGCAGAAAACTTGATACTGGCGGAATCTATAAGAACCGCATGTTTAACAGGTACTCGATAAATAGAGCGATAGGCTAAGGGATATAATTAATAATAACTGAAAATGAAACCTAATTATTAAAGTATAGAATCTAGTTTCATATTGTTCCGTTAATGGCATTATGTAGCGAATGCATTTTTTTAATCAAAGAAAATATGTAAGCATCTGCACTTAAAATTATAATCGCCTCTAGAACTAGAACGGATGTCAGGATGAGGAGTAAAGTCTTTTTAATAAGAAACCTTATCTAGAAGTTACAAAATGAACTCTATTTGTGGCGCTATTTAACTCATGTCAGCTCCCTTACTTACGATGACTCCTCGGTTGTTTACGAAGAATCGGAGAGGAATTTTCAGCGAAACCGCTGCCGGCCTACTTCAACTGTAATATTTAGTAATGATTACTTTAGTACTTAAATTTATCTATGGTAATAATAGCAAATAATCATTGTCAATCCTCACAGAGGCAATTTTTCTTATGTTAATGTAAAGATCTTACTAAGGAACATCTCAGATACAATACAAACTAGCACGGCGAAGGCCGTATATTGATATGTTTGTGCGGTGAATCACTTACAATACACTAGTTTGTCTATTGCTCACTCACAGCTAGTGTGTATGTTGTACGATTTATTTTCTTTCTTTTGGTTAGTGAACATGTAGGTAAGTACTTGTGTATACTATAATGTATTGCAAAAATGGCTATAATCCGGATAGCTGTATTAGTTATTCGGATAGAGTCCAGAATATATTCAGAGACATCAAGACTGGGAGGCTTCCTGGAAGAGGTGGCCTGCTGGAATGAGCTTCTTTTCTTTAATTTTTTCTCTTTTCCAGCTAGCGATTGCCAGATCGAGTAACCTATTATAACTGAGCTACACATGTTTGTGTGATACCACAGATTTAATAATACAAGGAGATAGACCAAGCCGGCGTTTAACTTGTGACAAGTGTACATTTCCGCCACTTCGCCTTTCGATAAAGTTAAGTGAATACGTAACTCAGCGATTTGACCGATCTCCTTTGCTGTGCTTAACTTTCATCGCTTCGCTGTCCCTATGACGCGCGCAATGAATAATGTATATTACGGCATGCTCAACTAGAATCATGTTATCTAGTACGGCCGCTGATCGCGACACACGGTCTTCCTATGAACTCGGCGATTCGACCGATCTCCTTAGATTGATATATCTGTGTGTGATACCAACGAAATTCGTAGAATATTCGAGAACACTACACGAAATGATGGCTACTAACTTACAATCTACAGCGAATGTCATGTATACATTTGTTTTAGTAGTAGGTACGGGTAAGTTCAAAACTAATATAACAATATAGGTACCTAATTATAATATTTCCACGCTCATTCCAATTATCTAGCCCAAAGTAAGTACCTATCATTAAGAACTTGTGTTATGGATACTAGAGAACGGGCATGAAATGAAATGAAATGAAAAAGCTCTTTATTTAAATGGACTTTGCTAAGTACTTTTAAATCGTCAAAAGCCCTACCACCATTTCGACGAAATAATTATTTTACTTAAATAATTATTAGTATGCTGAGACGGAGAAGAAATGGCGAAAGAAACTCCGCAGCTTACAATTTCGTAATGATTTCAAAACATCATTACATGTCCACAGATATATCAATATGAATAAATTACAATTGTAAATGCGTAAATTTGGGCAGATTTTACTCCCACGCATTTGGATCATTTAAATAATCATTTAACTTGTAATAAGCTTTTTTATATAATTTAGATTTTACAGTTTTTTTAAATTTATTAATAGGCAAGTCTAATATTCTTCGGAAGCTTATTGTAAAAACGTATACATTGGCCCATAAAGGAATTGCGTGTTTCTTCCTAGTATTTACATTGTGCGTATGGCATTTCTCGGAAAAATTCATAATATTTTTCTTTACATATAGTAAGTTTTCCAGTATATATTGTGATGACACAGTCAGAATATTTATCTCCTTGAACTTTTCTCTGTGTTTAATAGAGATTTTTTTATAAATAAAATATATAAACAACCATGACTCGCAAACGAATATTCGTGTTCGTCAGACAAATACAACTGATATATAATAATACAAATGAAACTGAAATGAAAAAGCTCTTTATTTAAATGGACTTTGCTAAGTACTTTTAAATTGTCAAAACCCTACCACCATTTCGGGACGAAATAATTATTTTACTTAAATAATTAATATGCTGAGATGGAGAAGAAATGGCGAAAGAAACTCCACAGCTTACAATTACAAAACAAGGATAAGGCCCTTCTGATTGGAATCAGTCACCGTAGTCTATGGGTACAGGAATGCAACACTGTGTCCCTCACGCGCTGCCAATGCTAACCCATCTCCAAACCTGTGCAGCAAAAATTATAACAAAACAACAATCCAAAAGACGACTCATTGTAATAGCGGACTCTTTTTTCACCATAACTTCTGCAAAGACTTTCTTTGGGAGCTCTGCCTTTGATCGCCTAATTTTCTTTGTTCTCTAGCATTCATAACACAAATTCTTCTTTACGATAGGTACATATTTTTTCTAGTTTCATCATAATTGGACCTATAGATAGAAGTATAGATTAGTATAGAGTGTATATAAGTATAGATATAGATTTCTACTCTCTAATTGCTTATAGAGCAAACATTACGCATCTTAAAGAAGAATTTGTGCCATGATTTCTCATGATTTAAATCAGTTAACACCAAGAGTAGATAATCAAAGACTTACAAATTCATTAAAAGAGAAATCTTTGCAGATTTTTTTACATTTTTGTTTCAGATAACACATGTAACTAAGATTCATTTATTGCCTCGACGATAGCTTACCAAATACATTAAGACTGACTACAATTTATCATAAACTTTTAAGATATTACAATAAAAAAACTCTTTCTTAACCAAAGCCAGGTGTGTTTATACTATTTTGACTTTTGCAACTCTTAGAATGCAGTACCAAGAGACCACACAAAAGGTGTCGCTTGCCGCCTTCGTCCGAGCCATTGTGATTGTCAAAACAAGATCAGTTACAATAAATCTTATTATAAGCTCGCCACACAACGACATTCATGAGCGCTTTTACGAAACCTCAAAGAAATCGTTGTACGTTAGTTTTTGTGATAAACATCTGCACTACCTGGGTGTCCGTTGCAATGTTATTGAATAATAAAATATTAGGCGAATGTTATTTTCTTTAATTAAAAGTATCACTTATCGAATAACTTAGGACACAAATCTTATAGCAGTATGTCTGTCGTGGCCGATCGTAAAAAGGCCAGAGCATGAAATGCTTGGGCATATCGTCTAACTACAGATCACGCAGATACGTAGATTGGCCTCTCCCAAACACGGTCCACTCCGCTTGTTAACAAAAAAAACTTTGAACATACTGATCACTCCTGACCACTACCATTTTTAGATAACAGGCTACTCGACTAGTGGTCGAGATTTTTATGGTCCAGTAGCATTTCATGATATGCCGCACATTTCATGATCTTGCTACGATAGGGCCATGTCGATAGCAAGACCCAAATGAAAAAACGGGAACAGGATAGGAGAAAACAATAATTTAGGACACGCCGCTGTAGACGCTTTCTATTATTTAATACTGTGAGTTGTGAACACGGGTGATCTATGACTGTATCTCTTGCAGCCGTATCGTATAACACACCGTATTACAAAACAGCACGGCGGATTGTAGTCTGTGAGAGTGATGAGTGACAATAACTCCCCTCCGCTTGGTCAAAAAATAATCTGAACCTACCTATAATAAGCTATCTCCGTTCGATTATACAGACAATATTGATAGAATCTACTACGGATTTATCAACAAACGGTTTTATTTGATTAACAATTCCCACACATTTATAAGGTCGGAACGTGGTCGGAACCACAGATATATCAATCTAAGGAGATCGATCGAATCGCCGAGTTCATAGGAAGACCGAGTCACCGAGTGTTGCGATCAGCGGCCGTACTACATAACATTGGGTCTAGTTGCGCATGCCGTAATATACACTATTCATTGCGCGCGTCTTAAGGACTGCGAAGCGATGAAATTTAAGCACAACTGTAAAGGCGATCGGTCAAATCGCTGAGTTACGCATTCACTTGACTTTATCGGAAGGCGAATGCCCACGGGGCATACACTTGTCACAAGTTAAACGCCGGCTTGGCCTATCTCCTTGTATTATTAAATCTGTGGTCGGAACCGTATCGCTTCTTTTTACTATGAAAAAGAGCGAGATGCGCTACGATCCGTGGTCGTTTCGTAGCTGCCGTTCCGTAGTGTTCAATAATAAAAAGAGGCGTTCCCTTTCCGTTCGGAAAGGCGGTCGTTTCGCAGCCGCCGTTCCGTAGTGTCCATAGTAAAAAAAGAGAGGTTCCCTTTCCGGGCGGATATAAGTGTGCTACTACCTTTATACGATATGGCTGCCCCGGGTGTCAAGCACTAAGGGGTGATAACGGTCGGTCCTGCGCTGCCAGCGGATTCCCGCGTCATATCGTCAGTCCACCTTGTGGGGGGCCTACCAACGCTGCGTTTCCCGGGGGGCTATTCGCTAACTTTTTCTGACAGTTGAAAGTGATCATCACTGAGTGAATTACATATCCATTGCTGTTTTTACACGACAAGTGGAATATTAGCGTGTCGTGTAAAACAGCAATGGTTATGTAATTCACTCAGTGATGATCACTTTCAACTGTCAAAAAAAGTTAGCGAATAGGCCTAAAGGTACGTGGTCGCCACTCGAGGACCGAGGAGGATGTGCCCTGCCCACGCCACTTAAAGTTCACAATTCTTTGGGCTATGTAGGTGACCTTGGTTCTCCTGCGGATCTCATGATTTCTGATATGATTACGCAGAGAAACTCCGAGCATAGCCCTCTCCTTTGCCCTTGGGTGACCTTGAGCCTTCTTATGAGGCCCATTGTAAGCGGAAACGTTTCGTTGCCATAGGTCATCTCTCAAACAGGTCGACTTGAAAACCTGTTAGAAATATGTTATTTATCTATGCTCTACAATGACATGTCAGGTCTATGATGGTTGGAAATCCCACTATACAATTCTCATCAGTCACCATCATGAGGTCTGTACCATGCATTTCTCGCCAAGCACTCCCTAGATGCATTAAAAAGTGTGGCACCCACATTTTAATGCAAAAATCAAGAAAGAATATGAAACTGAAGACTTGGCTGTATGGGCTAGATCCCTTTGCCGTCCCGTAACAGGGAAAATTAAACCAAAAATCAGGTGTATGACAGCCTACGATGACAGCTGTCACTGACAGAGCCTTTTCATCCGCTCACAGATTAGAGAGTATATGTCTTATATCCGCTTCCTTATCGTTCGCCTGACAACTTGGTGTTCATGTCCGTCCTATATAGTTTTTACTTAATTATAGACTTAATCCTAATTTATCGTGCTTCTCATTGTAATAAACAATAATTGTGATAAGTGACAAATATAATGACTATTGATTGCACTTCTCAGTATATTTATTTTCAACCTCTGACACGTGGATCACTACGCAACTGCTCTGCCGAACAAAACCTCATTTTTTACTTTCTCGTGTAAGTGCGTAGCATAAAGGAAGTTTTGTAATTGTCAAAAAATTCGACCTCGAGATTTTTTCAGACCTCCCTGAGTCCAAAAATACCGTTTTTGGAATTATGTCTCTGTGTGTGTGGTCTCGAGGTCGAATTTTTTGACAATTGCAAGACTTCCTCTATACTGCGTATACGAGAAAGAAAAAATTACTAACGCTCATTTTCCAATGCTATCGCCGTCACACTTTACGTAGTAATGTGTGACGGCGATAGCATTGGAAAAATGAGCGTCAGTCTTCTTGTTCTCAGAACAAGGCCTCCTGGTAGACTCTCGAACCGATGGCATCAAAATTTACTTTCATAAGTGTACAAATTGTACCTAAATGAATAAAGTAATTTTGACTTTGACTTTGACTTTGAATGAGATATTGCAAAAAAACTGCTATTTTCGTGGGTACAACTAAAGCTAACTCACCATAAAAAACAAGATGCTTTCTGGCCACCTACCGTTACTTTTGAAATTATTAGCTAATATTTTGTATTGAAATCGATGTAAATATTAATATGAAGCCAACGTGTTTATTAACGTTTATTGTGTATAATATTATCTAGGCGGAAACGAGAAGCAAAACCGCGGAGTTATAATAAATGTATAAATCTATGTTGTGAGACTAGCGAGTAGGTAAGTAAGTATGATGTACGGATATAAATTAATACTCACCATTACTACAATAATATTTTAATACATATTATGCATAAAAATATTATGTATGTACCGTATAAAAATATTATACTGGGTGTAAAAGACATGAACAGTCAAACGAGAACCACGTATTCTATACATCAAAATAAGATATATTTCAAAAAAAATATTGCTGGGAATTTTTGGTATAAACAAAAATTGCAAATTGTCCGCGCAATGTAAAGGGCTCAACTCGCACGCAACTCGCAAAACCGCGATAATTTTGCCAGACGGCGGCCCCGTTCGTTAGTGTCCGTGCGCATCGAGTGAGATACATTGAACGCTAACGTTTTGAAGCAATTTTTTGTTATGAAATACTAAAAAAAATGATGATGTTTCTTTGGACAATAATCAAGAAATAACGTATAGAATACATTTTCATAAAAAAATAAAAAATAAAAATTTGACTTTGACCTTCAATAAAATCGTAACTATCAATTTCCCAGGTATAGTCTAAAGGAAGAAAAATGTTATGATGGTGAGCAGAATACATGGTTCTCGTTTGACTGTTCATGTCTTTTACACCCTGTATATTATATACATACCTATTATGTATAAAAATATTATATATTATATAGGTAGGTACTAATAAACCGAAGTCCCAAGCATTCGAGACTATGAGACAGTGGAAATCTTTTTCGAAAAAGCGTCGTTCGCGACTGCATCATTCTAGCTTTCGAAGCTATGAGGCAGTGGAAACAAAATTCGCAACAGCGTTTGTCGATTGTCGCAACAACGGCTTTCGAGACTACGCAGGACACCCGTGGTGGGCTACTGCCTAAATCTCCATCGATGACAAGGAGAGGCCTTGTGTCCCAGAAGTGGGTCGAATTACAAAGGCTGTTATGATGATATTATGAGTGTGATGTCTAACTAAATATGTGGGTAGTTGCGGAATAGACAATAAAGATATACGCCGTAATGGTGGTGAAGGCTCGGTTGAGTTCCGATTGTGTTCCGACCATGCTAAGGTAAATGGTAACTCAGAACTACGGTTTTTTAGTGTTATAAGCGCCATCTATCCACGAGTTAGGCGAAATAATACAGTGCTGCCATAATGGAATAATAGTTGGTATCAATAGTTTACATTACAATAAGTCACACCAACACATCAAAAGTTTACCATAAATGTTACTGCATTTAATGCGCGTACTTGTGCCAATAATAATAGTGTTTGTTTCATCGAAATCGGGCCAGGATTTCCAAAGTTATAGCGTTGTAAAGTTTCACCGGTTTATTTTAAATTTGCTTTCCTTCGCGCGCTCATGAGATGACGTCACGGTGCGACAGTCATGTCCGGTTGTGGGTGATGCAGTGTTTAGACTCTTTAAATTTGATTTGTAAAGTGGTTTGCACTTATTATTTTATGTGTTTGTGTTAGCAAAATGGTCTTCACAGCAATGCGCTTTAGTTTTAGGGCCTATTGAATCAAATCTTTTTACGGCTAACATCCACTTTTTCCTCATTTTTGGGTACATAGGCACATAAAAAAACAGTTTATCAGGTGTTTTAACTGTTGAATTGAAGCACTGGGGCACAATACAATATTTGTTTTCCATTTTTACCACAGATAACTTTATAATTTTGATTTTTATTGCGCAGCGGAGTGTGAACGAGAGCGTGACTATCGAATGACCGGGGTTGAGACGTCATCGGCTAGCGTTTTTAACAACCTTCGGCCGGAAATACGCACTTTGATCGTAAATATCTTAGCCGTTTTTTAAGATATGAAAAAATTAAAAACACATTTTTATCTCGTAATTTTTTGTAGAATTATTTGGCATGTAAAGTAAAAAAATGTTTGTCAGACCCATTATATAAAGCATCCGTTTAATTCAAGATCCATTAAAAAGTAATAAGATCGGATAACAATCTTTTGTATCCTTCGAATATCCGACTTAATTTTTAATATGAAAATTAAAGCAAAAATAAATATTAAATAAAAGATACATTAAATATGGCTGTAAGTACTCAATTGCTTTGCGTTCTTTTAATAGAGAGAATTTAAAAGTAAAAAAACAGTGGCCAATCAGTACTATGTACCAAGTTTAAAATCACCAATCAAATCAATCGAATTCAAAGTCGAAAGTTTAGCAACGCCATCTGGTTAAGAAAACTAGAAAACTAGTGACGTTTTGTTTTTTAATTGTCCTTGAGTTCACAGATTGTACTTCGAATATGTTATCTGTGCCAGTCAGTGCAAGCAAGTTGCAACATGCAACACTTGCTGAAGTGTCAAATGTGAATGCACTTTGTTTGCTAAAAACGGCCAAAAGATTTGTTTGCTTTGTTAGTTTGAAATTGATGCTTGTTAAAAGTGTTAAATAAAGTGAGTCTAATTATTCAAATCCTTACTTTATGAATAGCAATGAAGAGCTAGCAGCGTACGTGGTCATTTTTACTACAGGAAGATAATGGGGTTCGTATTATGAATTTGTCTAATCACCATTATACTGTTGTGTAAAACGCATGTTAGTGACATTAAATTATACTAAAAATAATAAAAATTACCAAATATTAAGTGTATACTAGTAAATCATTCACTGAACACTGGAACTCTAATGACCTGTTGATGCAATGATTCATAATTATCGTATCCACAAATTGTGTATATATTTACGTGCCATTAGTGGCTACCAAAATCTTGTCTACCCAATTATATTGGTTTTCAATTACTTGATAAACCAACTGTGTGCAGAATTTTTGTTATAATCTTTTTTTAATCAAGTATTTGTATCATAGTCAGCTGAAACTGCTACTTAATTAGTTTTTTTAATTTTTCAATAACAATTTGTTCTTCTCATCTGTCTAACCAATTAACAAGCTTTAACTTGTTAGATTAAGATTTATCAAGAATGGTCTATATAAAATATACCTACTACAACACATTATTATGCTGATTTCTTGCTATACTTAATTCAATGACCAGTGACTTATTTTTAATTTGAATTGCATTTAAGTACTTACAAATAAAAGAAATATACAAATTTCACTTATTGCAACTTAAACTTATTTGCTGATAATTAATCTGTGGATGAATGTGGAATAATCTAGACACAAATTGTCTTGCGGTGATATCTACCAAGCAAGCGGAAGCCAGAAGGTTAACAACAAATCTATTTTAACAGTGATTTTTATACATAATGATTGATGTTATGTTGTTAAATTAGTATAAAAATAACTTATTTACAAATTTTACTTGGTAGTATATTTTTTCTGTTTGCTAGTCATCTTTAGACTCAATGAAAGTGCCAAATGTGGAGTGTCTGCACAACTTATTTTACTGATTTTGCTATAACTGTAAACAATAGACAACTGTGCTTCTGAGATATCCACAGCAGGGTGCAGGTGAGCAGATTTGTGGCGAGAATTTGGCGTGTAAAGTTAATGTCCTCATTAGGACTCCACTCTTAAAGTTACTGGAGTCAGCTACAATTGACTATCAAGTTCCATAATTTTGCACCTCTTTAATCGTCCCATGCTCTTGGGGATTGTGAGTTGCACTGCTAAATGGTTAGGATGGTTTTTTAGCCTTGATTTATATTTGGAGCTGTAGTGTCTAATTTCATCCTTGACAGTGTAATTTTATTATTATGTTTGGTTTTAAGAGACAACTTAAGTTAGACTTGTAAGGGACAATGCAAAAGTTAATTGGAATAGAAATATATCAGACAGTTGATCAATAGAGTTTGCTTATTGTGGTCATAACAAATCTACTTCACAATGCATCACTGCATACACTACTTGAAATCTCTGTATACACTACCTGGGCCCATGTAGCACTAGTGTGAAATCACTAAACATAATACAGGGCTGGATCTCGGAAAACAACTGCCACTGGAGAAGCTCACCGCTCCTGCCCTGCACCCATATGTGATGTGTTGCACACCCTGCACCATAGGCATAAGTGACTCTGGTGCTTAAACTTTGTAAAGATTTGTAAACTTTCTATCAGGGATCAAAGGTGTTAATATTAAGGTGTTATATTTGCCAATTCATATGTAGGAACGTTTTTGGCATCTGTATAATTCTTTTATTGTCATTACCCCTAATGACATAATCTAATAATATCTAGGTAACCTAAAGCTCAGCTCAACACCTTTTGGTGTGTGTATGTTTGCTCACAACAAGTGTAAATTTTAAAAGTACCCTTTTCTAATAACTCCCCATCCACCAGCATTTATTATTGCCAGAACGTCCATTCTATAAGGAATTAATTCTAGTGGATTGGCTTGAATTCTTAACATTGGATATGACACTCGCTTTGGTGTTTTGTCAGTAATAAGTCAGTCTCGTACAATGTGTAAGAGAAATAAGACAAACCCTGAAAGTAATTTCTACTAATATGCAAATGATTATACTTATGATGGTACAGTTTTTGTAAACAAACCTTTATTACTATTATATAAAACTCAATTTTATTCGTCAAATTATTTAAAGTGGGAATATCTTAATTAATTTTTGGTCAATTATTTGCCCAAAAATATAATTCTTCTTTTTCATTGTAACGACACAGAAGCTGATTCCAAATAAACTGCTTTTGGGGTGTGAGCTATTTCTGTTACATGTTATATTCTCATTGTAAAGTATTAGATGTAATAGATTAGCCACTTGCCTAGGCACTCTGTATAGAATAAAATCTGGAAATGCCTATAATAAACAGGATTCTTTTGTCAGGATTATAATAATAACATAATTGTAGAGTTCCTAACAGTCAAAATATTTTCTATTTTAACTTGCATGTGGGTACCATAAATTAATAAACAACTCCATATTTGGAAAACACATTTAATTATCATTTCCCATGTTGACACACTACTGAAATCAAAATAGTATAACAAATACAATAATCTTTTATAATCTGAATGTAGAGAAATTAACTATACCTACAGCTCAGTTAAACCAATGACTATAATTATCTTATAATTGATAACATTGAATAAAATATTAAATAATCTGTCTATGTATTGTCACAATAAATGTGTAACTTTAAATAATACCATGATTGTTTTCGACAGGTTTATACCTGTCCCGTAACTTGACACACTTAATATTGATTACAGGCATATTGTGATTGTGCCATTGTAAGTAACTAAAGAATGGATACCTATAAAGAAACAAAAAACACCTTTTAAAGTCATGTTTCCAGCACTTCATGTAGGCATGGGGATGTGGATTATTTTTTCCACACTCACACCAATAATCTTGCTCAAAATAAGTATCATAAATAACTTGAGTTATCTATGGCTACTAGCTAATGCAGAAATACACATAATAGTTTATATTAGGTTGGGGAAAAAGTCTTTTCGCATTATAGTATGTATAAACTTGCAATAAAATCTCTTTGGCTATACTATTTGTATCTAGCTGGTTTTGGTATCATTGAAAGTTTAAATTTTAAAGAACATAATTCCAAATTCAAATTAGGAAAATGTGTGATTTTCATTTGTTTTTCGTACCGCCAAGATGAGTGAATCTAATAAAGAAATTCGATATATTTTAAAATTTTACTACAAAAAAGGTAAAATAGGCAACGCAAGCCGCGAAAAAAAATTGCGATGTTTATGGACCTAGTGCAGTGTCTGTGAGAGTAGCACAAATTTGGTTTAAGCGTTTTCAATCCGGAAATTTTGATGTCAAAGATGCACGTCGCTCTGGTCGCCCTATTACAGATAAAATGGATGCCATTTTTGAAAAAGTGGAGCAAGATCGGCATGTCAGTAGTTACGACGTAGCTGAAGAACTGGGAATTGACCACAAAACAGTTTTGGCGCATTTGAAAAAAACTGGGTACACAAAAGCTCGACATTTGGGTACCTCACGAGCTCACTGAAAGAAACCTAATGAACCGTGTACTCATTTGTGATTCTTTATTACCACGTAATGAAACCGAACCATTTTTGAAGAAGCTGATAACTGGTGATGAAAAGTGGATCACGTACGACAAGAACGTGCGAAAAAGGTCGTGGTCAAAGGCCGGTCAGGCTTCACAGACTGTGGCGAAACCCGGGTCAACTCGCAACAAGGTGATGCTGTGTGTGTCGTGGGATTGGAAGGGCATTATTCATTATGAGCTGTTACCACCAGGCAGGACCATCGATTCTGAACTCTACTGCGAACAACTGATGAGATTAAAGCAAGAAGTTGAGAGAAAGCGGCCGGAATTAATCAACAGAAGGGGTGTGGTTTTTCATCATGATAACGCTAGACCTCACACATCTTTAGCCACTCAGCAAAAATTAAGAGAGTTTGGCTGGGAGGTGTTAATGCATCCGCCGTATAGTCCTGACCTTGCACCTTCAGATTTCCACCTGTTTCGGTCTCTTCAGAATTCTTCAGGCAGTATCAGGTTAACATCACGAGAGGACTGCCAAAACCACTTGTCGCGGTATTTTGACCAGAAGTCCCAAAATTTCTATAGCAATGGGATCATGTCCCTACCTACAAGATGGCAAAAAGTTATCGAACAAAATGGTACCTACATACTTTAGTTAAATGTAAATAAACTATATTAAAAAATTTTTGAATTTTCTTAAAAAATGCGAAGAAACTTTTTCCCCAACCTATTACATATATTTTTTAAATAAACAGGTGGGTAATGAAAATGACTCGTGAACAAAATGTTTGTACAACTTACTGGGATTCGAACCAGGTCTAGGTGTGTGGCCAGTGTTACTGACCACTCCATGTTGCGGACTACGGAATTCACACACGAGTTTTGTATAAGTAGATATTTATTAGCACTCACAAAACATTATAAGTTTTCAGAAAAAACGTTGTCAATCTAACATATTGACACGGAACATTGACTTGTCATTTTAAGTTGATTGTTTATGACTAGAGAGTTTCATATCGCTATATAAACCTTAACACTTTCCCTAAACAATCACACTTTCTTTGAGTCCTAGTCCACTACATAATGACTGAAAAGCTGGACGACTCAAAGCCTTTGTTAAGACATCCGCTAATTGGTCTGCGGTTCCAATTCTTTTCACTTGAATAGCTTCTTCTGCAACTAGCTCTCTAACGAAGAAATGACGTATCCTGATATGTTTGGTGCGTTTGTGAAATTCAGGGTTATGCGCAAGCCGCACTGCTGCTTCATTATCCACATATAGAATCGGAGCATCCTTAACTTCCGATGTCATTTCTTTAAAAAGCCTTGTTAGCCAGATGAGCTCTCTTGCGGCTTCACTAGCTGCTACAAGTTCTGCTTCCGTTGTAGAAATAGCAACTGACGTTTGTCTCTGACTGAACCACGATACCGTTCCGCCAGAGTAGCGACATAGTACTCCTGTGGTAGATCTCCCGGTATCTTGATCACCACCGTGATCCGCATCGCTGAATGCTTCAAGCAATCCGAGTGAATGGTGTCCTTTATATTCTATTCCATATGAGCATGTGCCCTTGATATAGCGCATGATCCTTTTAACGCGAAGCCAGTCTTGTTTGGATGGGTTCTCTAATTTTCGACTCACTACTCCAACAGCGTATGCTATATCTGGTCTTGTTCCGACCATCAGATAAGCTAGCGCACCAACAGCCTCGCGGTAGGGGAACTTTACACTTTCTGTTTCAGCTTTCCCTAATTCAAGAGGTGTCTTTTCCATAGGAGTTGCAACAGGATTGCAATCAGACATCCCGAAACGTTCTAGGACCTTCTTGGCATAAGTTTCTTGATTGATGAATACAGAGCCATCATTCTTTCTTGAGATTTGAAGTCCCAGGTAGTAACTCGCTGGTTTCGTTGTAATATTGAGATACTGTTTCAAGTCATCAAGGAAGCTATTGCTCAGTGCTTCATCCGTGGCCGCTATCAATCCATCATCGACGTACAATGCAATGAGTAGCTTTTTGCCATTTTCATATATTTTGGTATACAGGCAACAATCCGCTTCACATTGATTGAAACCCAGCTTTAGCAAAGTACTCTCGAAACATGAGTTCCAACATCTTGGAGCTTGTTTGAGGCCGTATAAACTTTTATTCAGCTTCCAGACATTCGATGTGCCATCTGAATAGCCATCTGGCTGCTGTACATATATTTCCTCCTTAAGTTCGCCATTGAGGAACGCGGTGCAAACATCAAACTGTGCAAGATGCAGATTTTCTTGCGCGCTGACACTCAACAGGGCTCTTATTGTTGCAAGGCGTGCGACAGGACTAAAGGTCTGATCGTAGTCTTGTCCTTTTCTCTGCTTATAGCCTTTCACGACGAGTCGGGCTTTATACTTGTCGATAGTGCCATCGGGATTCTTTTTTATGCGAAGAACCCACTTGCAGGGAAGAGCTCTTTTGCCTTTTGGTAACATACAGGGCGTCCAAACGTTGAGGTCTTTGAGAGATTTCATTTCACTTTCCATAGCCTTTCGCCATTCTTCGCAGTCATCTTGTCGCATAGCATCAGAGAAATTCGATGGATATGTTTCTGAGAGGCATACATAATCCTTATATCTCTCTGGTCGTTGGATTTGGCTGCGGTCGCGTAAATCATAGCGAACGGGTGGCGGTGATTCAGCGTCATGAAATTCTTCTATTTCAATGTCTGTTTCATCTATGTCTTCATGAACGTAATTTGGCGTCACATTTTCTCCCTCGAAAGTACGTTCATTACTATCAGGGGACACCTGTTCTGGACCATTGACAATGTCTCCCTCGTGTTCGTTAGTATCTGAGCTTTGATGTTGTCTTGGTGAAGCTACTTCTCTATTAACTACGTCCATAGGCACCTTAAACGTGTATTCCCTTGTATTGCTGTCGTTTTCATTCAGTGGTGGCTCGTTATCGTTTATAGGAAGCGCTTTTTCATCAAAGATTACATCACGTGAACGGACTAGGGTATTTTTCTTACCGTCAGTAATCCAGATACGATAGCTATCTTCGTCGTATCCAACAAGTCTGCCTCTAATAGCTTTCTTGTCTAATTTCCTTCTCTTTTGCTTTGGGACGTGGACGTAACATTTGGTGCCAATAATTCGAAGATGTTTAATTATTGGTTTCTTCCCAAACCAGGCTTCGTAAGGACTTTTATCCGGTATGCTTGATGGACCCGTTCTATTCAATATGTATGCTGCTGTGTTAATTAGTTCTGCCCACAGTTGTTGTGGCATCGGCTCATGTGCATACATCAATGATCTAGCTGTTTCAACCAACGTCCTGTTCTCGCGTTCACTGACTCCATTTTGCTCTGGTGTGTATGGTGTGACAAGTCTCAACTGTATTCCATGGGCGTCTAGGATGTCACGACAGGACTTGTTGTCGAACTCGCCTCCATTGTCACTTAGCAGGCATTTTATGGTGTGTCCAGCCGTCTTGCAAGATACCAGCATTAATTTAAGTTTATCTTTAACTTCAGACTTATGGCGGAGATAGTAAACCATTCGATAGCCCGTGAAGTCATCTTTGAAGAGAACGTAATATTTGTATTTACTGTAACTTGGTTGAAATGGTCCACAAACATCAGTATGAACAAGTTCACCAGGCGCTGTAGCTCGGGATCTTGTACCGAATTTTAGTCTATGGGCTTTCCCAAATACGCAGCCTTCACATGTTTCTCTATCAAGAGGAAGGTCAAGCCCCAATTCTCGTTTAACTGTAGCTTTTACATGCCTCTTATTTTGATGTGCAAGTCTCTCGTGATAGAGCTGCATTGTGGCTGTCGTCGCGTAGACTACGGGGAGTATATCAGGCGGAACGTTTTCTATATCGAGTTTATATAAACCGCCGTGTTTCTGACGTTTTCCTTTTAAACATTCTTCTCCGTTAACAAAGACTGTACATTCTTTTGTTGTGGACGAGAACATGCTACTAGGAACTTTGTCATGAAGTGCGAGGACCGAAAAAAGATTCTTATTTATAGCTGGTACGTACCAAACATCTTGCAGGCATACACGAATTTGTTTCCCTTTAATATTCGACTGAAGAATTATTGACCCTTTACCTTTGGCTCGAATTGCGTTGCCATTAGCCGTAGTCACAGTTCTTATTTCATCAAAATATTCAAAAGTTTGATATAAATCAGCTCGATTGGTCACGTGACTTGTCGCGCCGTTATCCACGTACCAATTATCTTTGTCCATTTCGATCGTAAATATCTCGTTTTCGATTGACATCAGGATCATATTCGCCGTCTTCGTAGTAGAAGGTGTTGGATTGCTACTTTTTGGTGGTTTGCCATCGTTAATCCACTTCTGACAGTTTTTCACACGATGTCCTATCACCTGACAGTAATTGCATTTCAACTTCTTGTCCTTCTTCTTGTTAGAGGAGGTGCTTGAATTCGACATTAGAGCTTCTTGTTCACGTAGTACGGCATTACTACTGAGCAATGTCCTCTCGTATGCACATAGATGACTTGTGAGACTTTCAATGGTTCGATCAGTCTTAGGCAGTAACAGCCAGCTGCTTCTGAAATTGAAGAAGGAGTCATCGAGAGTGTCGAGTATTTTACATATAAGGAGCAACTCTGGAAGCTCTTGGCTACTTTCCTTCCTTAATTCCTGATTAAGCTGTGTCCAGATATTCTTTAATTTGGACAGATGTGTAGCTATATCGTCACTCTGGTCTTTCTTAGAACCGAAAAATCTCATACAAAGATCGTAAGTTTTATCTTGGTCGACACCGTCATAAAGTCTATGTAATTCAAGCCATACTTCCCTTGCGGACGAAAATCTCATGACTTTCCTGATTGTATCCTCGTGCATATTGGCTGTTAATACTGTGATGGCAGTCGCGTCAGCTTTTTCAAAGTTTTCTAACTTTAAATTGTATGCGGCAACGGCGGCGTCTCCTGCTGCACCATCTGGCGGCGTGGGTTTCTGGAACGTGCCATCGATGACTTCTAGCGCCTTCGGAATAGTGCGTAAAAGATTCTTGGCTTTATATTTCCATGTATCCCAGTTGCTTTTCCCATCAAGTAAGCCAATTTGAATTTTACCCGTAAAATCCATTTTTAAGATTATGTAGGTAGGGCGGGCCCATAACCTGTTGCGGACTACGGAATTCACACACGAGTTTTGTATAAGTAGATATTTATTAGCACTCACAAAACATTATAAGTTTTCAGAAAAAACGTTGTCAATCTAACATATTGACACGGAACATTGACTTGTCATTTTAAGTTGATTGTTTATGACTAGAGAGTTTCATATCGCTATATAAACCTTAACACTCCACCATGACGGCGTCACACAGAATTGGAATTGTGTATGTGTAACATTATTGTGCTAGCAAGTGTCCATTCTTATTAAGTGATAAATCACACTCACACACTCCAGACACCCCACCCCAAGAACCGGCTCACACAAGGCGCGCTATTCTAGGTATATTCCTGGATGTTTCTCCGCAATGCCTTTATAGAGCCTCTATGCCTCTATTGAGTCCCATTGGACTCTTAACTCTGTAGACCAGTGAGAAACCTCGTGGGAGGTTTCAGTGCACTGGATCTCCTTATAATTCGTCCTAGTTTTGAGCAATCCGGTGACGCTGTAAAGACTGATGCGATGAGCAATATTTAAAAAATAGGCAGGCCTCTCTCACATAAACCGCCGCCCATGGACATTTGCAACACCAGCGGAACCGCAAATGCGTTGCCGGCCTTTAAAAAAAGAATACGCTCTTTTGAAGATGTCCAGGTCGTATCGGTTCGGAGACACTGCTGAATCAGAATCAGAATGAGTTTCAGCAAGTTACCACCGGTGTTTCGTGTTTCACTGGAAGTGAGAGTGTTGGTGACAAAACGCTGTTGACTATACTGTGTTAACAGAATTTGATTAGATGATTAGGACTAATTCCAGTAAGAACAAATTTGTACCTTCCTGGAATACTACCCCACCTCGTTAGTCAAAAACCCGCAAAGCGCCTAAAGTTCATATCTTAGGACTTTGCATGAATAATCAATATGTACTAATTTGGCTAGTGACAAAAAACTTCAACCTATCATAAAAACACTTGACTATTAGTTAATATTAAAAATATGTTCTAACTACACAAAATATTAAATGGTAATAAATAATAGTTGTTCTTACCGCCTACATCTTCAATTGTTTTGAAGTCGATTATTATGAATCATCTTGTAAAAATAATCATCCAAAATACTAAAGCAACCCACACAAGTGTAGTAGAGTTGGAGTACGCGTGTTTGAGATTTTGATATCTTCCTAGTTTTCTATTACTACTTATTATGTACTTATCTTTATTACCTTTCTACAACTTTAAGTAGCTTTCAGATTTATTCAATACTTAGCTTTTGCCCGCGACTTCGTCCGCGTGGAATGGTTACTGGCAGCATTTTAATTATCTTCTGGTATTTATTTCTTATCAAGTGCCTAAGAGAAAAAATCCCCATATTGATTTTCAGACTTTGTGATGTCACCCTATTTTCCCCTTTTTTTCAATAGGTACACAAAAATACGTGAACTGTGGCTGGAGCCTCCTTTTAAGCACGACATTGCTTGTGTCAGGAGGCACCGCTCTTCCATATCTATACATACTTAATTTATTTATTTTACATATAGTGCTTACAAAAACTAAAAGAAACTAAAATACAAATAAATCAAATAAAAACAGAAACTAATTTTATGAAAGTTTTTAAGCATGCGTGCGTGCGTGTGTGCGTGCGTGCGTACGTGTGTGTGTGTCTTAAGATAAGTAAGTACATATTAGGATAACGTTTCTAGTATTTATTCAGTCTCATAGTTTTAGATTGAAGCCAATTGGGAATCACTTTTTTACACTCATAGTAAAGCTTCCCATATACTATATAGTTCCTTATTTTTTACGGTACCTTTTGTACGGTGGGACAACTACATATCCGTTGACTCATTAGAGTATTACAGTTGTGTATTTTAATATTAAAATCTTTACCCGAAAAAAAATCTGAAAAAGCATGAAATACATGTTGACTTATTTATCGATAGGAGTACTCTTGTGAAGTTTCGAAGAAAATAGTGTAACTAATCTTGTTTCCCCATACAAAGTTTCGACCCCCGTTTCATTATACCTTTAAGTGTGGAATTTCGATAAATCGTAAATACTTCCTTCCTTAATTTCTAACCGAAAGGCTATATTCCAATATTTATAGATTTTACTTAAATATGACTAATTTGCATAGCAACCTACATCCCCCTATTTATACCCTTTAGAATTTATAGAAATCGTAAAATATGTCTTATTTAATTTCTAACAAAAAGATCATGTACCAATTTTTTAGGGCTTCTACTTAAAAAAGGACGGATTTCCATAAAAATTTTCATCCCTTATTTTACCCCCTTAGGGATTGAATTACCAAAAATTCTAAAATACCTCTTTCTTAATTTTAAAGGCCACGTAGCAGTTTTTATGGATTTTACTTTAAAAATTACGGATTTCCATACTAACTTTGCACCCCCTTTTCACCACCTAGAGGGTGAATTACCAAAAATCCTTTCTTAGTGCAGCTCTGCCCGCCTAGCATGACCACCGAAACACGATATGATATAGCCATTAATCGCGTTGAACTGTCAAAAATTATGGGATATAACCACAATCTTAAAAATTTATCGCAACTGCGAACACGAATGAGCCCTAAAAATGTACGCAGTTTCGATAAAATTACAAGTTGGTGGTTATATCCAATAATTTTTGGCAGTTCAACGCGATAAATGGCTATTTATTTATTTATTTACTTAATTTAACATAATTACACGGGGTTAACCCAATTACATAATTATGAATAGCGATTCACAAGCTTATGTCTATTTTGTTTACAAAAGTTTTGTAGCTGTCCACAAAGACGTCAAAATCGGGGTAAGCCACAAGGAGTGCGTTAAGTGCATGATGCATACGACATAGCGGTGATTGCGCGCGTGCCACCGTGCAACACGGCGGAAGCGCAAACAGCCGATGCCTACGAGTGGATCGAATACGTAGGTAGTTATTAGGCACAAACAGACGAGATAGTTGCGCAACACATTCGGGGGTACATGAAGGTATAGGTAAAACTGGAGGCCACACTCGGTACTAAAAAAATGAAGCTTAGTAGGTATGAACTCAAATAACCTTTCGTAGGGGTCCTGGGTTACCACACTAGGGAGTTTCTCCCGAGTTCATGTTGTAATAAAAAGTGATGAGATAGGTACTTTGTTTTTAAATTAATGTACAACCGTGCAATCAATTGTGACTCAACTTACATTTTCCACTTGACATTAGTTAAATGCGTAATCCCACGTGAACCATAAAATTAAGAATAAGATACAATAAAAAACATTAGAAACAATAAAATAAAACATACCACACCAGAATTTACCGTGGGGTTTACCTACTATGTCATTATTTTTTTTATTGCTGTGTGTGAAAGATTTTGTTTGAGTTTTTTATTTACATCAAAATCGGGGTCGATATCGAATATAGTCGAATCAACTCTTTGATAGGCCCTACAGACTCACGCGAGAAGTGTCGGCGAGACATTTATGTATTAATATTATTCAAATTTTTCAAATCCATTCAATTATTAATATTTTTTTATCAATTAATGAAAATTGAATAGGATGTGACATAATATATTGCTCTCGCTCATGTGGTGCGTCGGTGTGTTTAAATAAAACGAAGTCCCTTTACACTAATATTATTTTAGCCTACATGTTCTATTTCTGAGAAAATAAGTTGATCTAAATAAAAAAAATAAGTAAGAAAAATATTTTTTTATTGTCAATAACATAAATTCAAAAAAACATTTGAGATAGTACATTAATTGATATAAATAAATTAAAAGGAAAGGAATGAAAGGAGTCAAAGCGACGCTATAATGGTCATCAAACTATATAAAAATCCTTTCCAAAGATATATCGCATGTTGTTATTAGTTCCTAGGCAAAAATGCCTGTCCGCTCCCGGTGAACGCCTCTACCTCGAGTCCCACATATCCCCTCCGGTTGGCACCACCCCGCAGGAAAATAATGAAATGAAATGAAATTAAAGAAAAGCTCTTTATTTAAATGGACTTTGCTAAGTACTTTTAAATCGTCAAAACCCTACCACCATTTCGGGACGAAAAAAATATTATTAAGCTGAGATGGAGAAGAAATGGCGAAAGAAACTCCACAGCTTACAATTAAGTAATGATTTCAAAACATCATTACAGGTCAATAGATAATAATAATAAAATAAAATTACAGTTCTACATGCGTAATTTTTGAACAGTTATTACACCCACGCATTTGGTTCATTTATAATAATAATTTATAGTACGAGAGCCCACGACCAAAACCATGTCTCATAGCAATACGGCAAAAACCCTATAAAATCGTTAGATTGTATGATTCTGAACCCGACTAGGTGTGTAGTAACGGTCGAAAGTGTAGCAACTGCGTGGGAGGCCATTTCTGCTGTGTCAAAAAAAAAAGACAGTCGGTATTATAGCAATACGTCTGATAGTGAAAATGTACATAGATTTTATAATTGTATTACGAAAAAGTTTGTTTTCAGACATTTTGCGCGTAGCATATAGCCTGAGCGCATTTTTGAAAATGTCAACAAATTTAGCCGACCTGTATCATAGCAATACGGATAATTTTTTTTTTCAACTTTTCGTATTGCTGCCATGATTACCAAAAACCTGTTTTCAGACACTTTAAGTGTAGCATATACTCCCAAAAACGAAAATTAATAACGTCGATTTAGCTCGACTCAACATTTTTTCGAAGACATAAAATTAAAAACGACGAGGCTTCGACAACTCTGAATCTCCAGTTATCCAATTACGACGCCTGCAATCTGCCACCATGCAAAACGGAATTGGAGAAACATTTATTACGAACAAAATATATTGCACAAGTCTGGAGCAACCCTCATACCAAAACGCCAACCGAACTGAACCCTGCAGATTGCGGATGGTATGAAGACAAGGGACGATTTCAGTTTTCGTGGTTCTCTGGCAACCAACTACCTGAGTTGAGCAACGTTATTTTGGACGACAAATCATCATCCACAACAGGTACAGTTTACATGGCTTTTGCTGTTAATTTCATAAATAAGTTCGTGATTTTCACTAACGATGTTTATTTTACAGAAGAGGACGTTGAAGATCTCCCGAGCGACGTCGAGAGTGATTTCGAAGACGACGATTCCGAATCCGACAGCGATTGAATACGAGAATATTTTGTAACTTTGAATAAACCGTTTTTTTTTTTCAACTTCATCCCAGTTTCATTTTGTGAGATTTATTTCAGTCCTTCAACTTCAATGTTACGGTTTCGGGTAAATTCTTTGTTAATTATCATCTAATAAATTCAGGGTCGCAACGTATTCATTGGTTTGTAACAGAAAATTCAAGATGCCTCAATACGATTTTTAAATGATATCTGAGTATCGAAAAGTTGTCTGATAGAGAAGGTGCTACACTTAATTTGTCTGATATAAATTTTTTGCACATGTGGACAACTTATTTTATCATGTCCAACAATTTTCAGACATATTGCTATGATACCGATCGGTAAAATTTGTTAACATTTTCAAAACGGTCTCAAAATTTAATGCGTTCACATTTCCGTCTGAAAATTGTTTTGTTCGCATCAAATAACCAAAATTTACTAATAAAAAAGATTTTCAGACGTATTGCTATGAGACATTTTTTTTGTCTCATTTTTAATTTTTTTAAGTGATTTTACGGGTTTGCGCTACACCACTAACGTCTGAAAAATATGTTTCCGGTATCTCAGAACTATCATTCAACTACAGTCTGCAAATCAGACATATTGCTATGATGCAGTTCGGTAAAATTCTTTGACAATTTTGAAAATTCGGTCAGATCAAACGCTACGCGGAAAATGTCTGATATTGGTATTTTCGAGTTCAGGATAATCGTATCTATCGATTTGATGCGGTTTTGGCCGTATTGCTATGAGACAAAAATTTTGGTCGTGGGCTCTCTAACTATTATGTTGTAAAAGCTTTTCTATATAATTCAATTAATCACATTAATGAACTAATTCATTAGTCTTGATACCCACCACTATTTTGTGTTATTGTTAGATAGATTTCGCTCAATTTAGGTGCTAAGCATACATTTATGATCCTTTGGTTAATAAATATAGCTATAAGAATACAATGTGTGGCATACCAAAAAATTTAGTGTGTGCCTCCAAATTGTGCAGGGTGGCCGGCCTGTCACCTACTTAAAAGGGGCATCAAACGCAAATATAAAAATCCACAGAATGGCAACGCACTTCTAATGATAAATGATTTACCCTTAATATTGCAAGGAATTGCAACGGAACCACTTAACACGGGTGGGCCGCAAGTTTGTTTGCCATATCGTAATATATATAAAAAACGACAGCAATTATATACACTAAAAATAGAAAAATTAATAACTTAAAAAAAAAGTCAAACTGACTTCAAAATGTATAAAAATAATATATTTTTAAAATGTGTGCTAGGTACTTGCTGTACTGTTTGAAGTCGGCGCCAAGCTAACTAGGTATTCTATAGGTCCACTTGCCACATCACATTCATTGATCACACCATTGATTGCGACCCAACACGCTAGCTTGGCTGATGAGGGGCTCGTTGTACTGAACGGTTGGCATGGCTTGGCACCGACTTCAAATAGTACAGCAGGCATCAAGCATACATTTTAATGCGGCTGAAAGTATCAGACAAGGCATCAAGGCATGTCAATGTGCTAAAGCAGCGTTTTCCAAACTGGTAGGCGCGGACTAGTAGTTAAATATTTTTAGGCGAGGCGCGCGAGGGAGGCGTAGTAACATCAAGTTTGGAAACCACTGTGCTAAAGAATGAGCTGGTGAACAGAATTTATTCGATGAGAGTGGCGAGAGCGAGACCTTGTGATACCTCTTGTTCCTTGGAATGAGCGTAGAGATGATTCTTTATACAATATATACGGAACAGGGAAAGTCAAGGAAATTGTACAATCCCTTAGGCTGACTCGCATTACCAAAACATGTGGGTAATAAGAGTCAATTTCAAATTGTCAACACTTTTGTTCATTAATTATTATTATTAAGAAACTGCATATGACAGACAGCAACTTCTTTCGTTTTTTGATTGTTAATTAGTTTAATACGATTATTATAAAATGCCATTATAATATTGATCATAATAAACACTTTTCCTTAAATGACTTCCATTCCCCCGATATCCCCTAATTTTTAGGAAAGGTACGTTTAAGTATTGAGCTTGAAATCCCTTGATGCTAGAGTACATATTAATATAATTTAAAGCCAACACTAAAATAAAAAATATACTGTGGTGTTATTTATATGATATCAATGTTATACTTATACAATTTTAGGTAAAAGACAATTTAAATGTTAAAGAAACAACAAATCGTCATCCGCTGATTGTATGTGGGTGTAAAGATCGTCAGTTTATTTTTCAAAGGGACTATACAACGCTCGAATTCGTTGAGCGCGCGACATGTTTATCAGGCTGACTGACGGTGTTACCTCCGTTAAATGTACAGCTGACACTTTTCTTTAGTATTTTAAAAGTATAAAAATTGAGATAATATATATTTTACAAGGTTTAAAATAAATTTATTTGTGAAATTTTAAATGAGGTTTATGCATCTGACTGACATTGAACCCCCCATCGTACAGCTGGCGATTATTTTATTTAAAAATGTGATTAATACAATCATTTAATACAGTTTTTCTTGGTATGATAATCATCGGAACAGAGTTTTTTTCCAATGATTTTATCATACTGTCTCCTTTAGCTCCACCACTAGTGCGATAGCTGACGGTCACTTTACTGATATCCGAACATCAAACAACTGTTTGAAATAAAATTCATTTGGTATAAAATTTCTAGAAAAAGTGATACGCTATCTCCCGGACTATAAGGAAAACTAACTAGGGTAACCATAATGTAAATATCTTTAATATTTATTTTCTAAATCAGAGTGTTATTGTGATTTCTGAATATTATGACACTTCAGTGATATTTGTAGATTATACTTAAACTAAATAGACAAACAGAAAATGTTGACGATGTGAATAAAGCCCTTTGCAAAGTAATGTGTTGGCTTACTAACAATAACTTCAACATGTGAATTATGACTCTTTCCAAATCAAAACTGTAAAGGGAGAGAGTAAAACTTGTTGAGTTTCTTGTCGGTTCTTCTCAGAACAAGGCCTCAAAATTATTGGCAACGCGTATTTAACGATACTGAATATTTCAAAGTCAAAATTTCTTTGTTCATTTAGGTACATTTTGTACACTTATGAAAGTAAATTTTGATGCCGATGACATGAAATATTCAGTATAGTTAGATACGCGTTGCCAATAGTTTTTATTCCTAAGGAAAAGCGAAAGATTTGTAACCAGTGTCGAAATGGGTTTAGGAATTCATCGTATCAAATATTTTGTCGATTATTTGTAAAAATTCAATCGTAGATCCATTATCAAAAATATCTGAGTTTACTTTGTCCAGAAAAAAATATTTGTTTAAAAAATTATTACTTTGTCCCGTCCCGAAACGATCGATAGTAGGGCTTTTCACTATTCACGAAAAGCACTTACTAAAGTTCATTTTAATTTTCATTTGCATTTCAGCTTTTTCATTTCACTTCATTTCATTATGCTTAGCGTTTGTGGACTGTGAGAAAGCCTTCGATTCTGTCAAGACCTTGGGGCCGGACGATCACTCTTGTTCAGAGGTGCCAAATAGACTATCAACAGATCCAAGTGTTTCAAGTTCCATGTTGCATTCGTGGAATCTTATCATATACGGCTAGGCAGAGAGAGAGAGAGAGAGAAGCCAGAACAGTGAAGGCGAGTGTTAACTAGTTGTCAAAGGGCCCTTTAATACCTTACTTGGATTAGAACTTGTGACTCGCACACAAGTCCCAGACGCTGCACTTGACTTCGCTCTCTGCAACACAACCGGCATCAGCACGGTGGCTGCATGTAATGTTAAGAACTTTCGTCGCTGGTTTGATTAAATTAGTTATATAAGACCCACCTTAATTATCTTGTTTTCTTTTTATCGATGTAATGGAGTTGAAAAAGAAAGCTGCCATAACCATGTTTCTAATAGTATAGTATGCGAGATCAGTAAAGTAGAATTGTGATAACATAGTGGATAGTTGTAAATAAATACCTATTTAAATATCAATCATTTATTTGTTTTCACAAATATAATTATTTTTATATCTAGATAGACTAGAACAAACTTGCTCAGATATTGATAGGTTCTTATTTAGCCTATTTTTTATTTATTGAGAGTACTCAAATCGAAAATTCATCTCAACAAGACTAGCTATCTCGTTCAAAATCCCGAGAAGATACATTTTCAAGGTGGAGAGAGATTTTGTCCACGTGGAATTAGTCTATTAATAGTTGAACACTATCTAAGACGACGGAAAGTGCAAATTTGTGTATATCTTTACCGTTGTTTGTTTATAGCAAAAAAATGGAAAGAAACACCCCCATTATTAGAAGTAATCAATAAATATAATTGTTATCTGTATCTATTAATCTTATGAATAATCTTTAGTTTAATATGTATATTTACTACAAATTAAAGTCCTTTGTGATTGTGATAAAACTTAATGTCACTTACAGTCGGTAAGTGATTATTTTTAAAATTCTTAATGTTCTCTTAGATTTGCGCGAGCACTACACATTATAAATAAAACAACTTTTACTGATTTAACTCGCGTGTAATTAGATTTTACATGTTATTATATATATATTATTTCGTCGAAATGGTGGTAGGGCTTTTGACGATTTAAAAGTACTTAGCAAAGTCCATTTAAATAAAGAGCTTTTTCATTTCATTTCATTTCATTATTATTACCCGACGGTAGATTTAACTATTTCATAAAATATGACAACCTACATCTTTAGTCATCCCGTGACCACGAACGCTGAAAAGTGTTACGAAACGTCCGGCAATAATAATAACATGTGAAATCTAATTACACGCGAGTTAAATCCGTAAAAGTTGTTTTATTCAAAATTCTTCTTTAGTAAAGCTATTTTACCGGAAATCCCGTTATTTTACTCTTTGGTACATACGTGCATCCCTGGCATATAAATAAGCAAGTAGCAAGTAATTAAAAAAACATATTTTTATTTTGTCCTTCACTTTGTAGTTGCGTGGACACCTAATTAGAAAGAGAGGCCCTGCCCTAAGCGAAAGAGATGGCATTAGTCAAGGTCAGCTTCGTTTAGGTATTTAGGAGTGTGGCCTCCAGTTTTACCTATACCTTCATGCGGGGGTATCCATATCTCCACGTAAAATTGCCATAGCGGTTGTTAACTCGATTCGAGTTCTCCTAACCTCTCCTAACCTCTAGAGAATCGTGTTTCGGTGGTCATGCTAGGCAGGCTGGCCCTCATCATACGGAACCAACATACTAAATTTGGAATCTGTAGACCCAGCGGAGGAAGTTATAGCTAAGATTCGGTAAATTAAATTTCAAAATTTCGATTCCGACTCCGTCCGAATTCGTCACCTCCGATACCTTATCGTAGACTATCCTGGTGCTATAATCACAACATCCTTTTTAATTTGACCCACTGCTGGGAAATAAGGCCTCTCCTTGTTATCGAGGGTGGTTTAGGCAGTAGTCTACCACGCTTGGCCAATGCAGATTGGTGGACGGAGTATAAGATGATCAATACCCCTTTGCTGATTCATTAATCGCCTTTTACGACACCCGTTGGAGGATATGAGGTCATGCTATTCTACTCTGCCGGCATCACACGGCATAGTGAGAGTAGATGAAGCGAAATAAATAAAGATCGTAGCAAGTGGAAAGAAGTTATCTCTGCCTAGTACCTACCCTATGGAAGAAAGGCATGGCTGTATATAAGAATCCATAACATCTTAAGTTTTCTTGGATCACACTTACAACTAAATCTTGATTTATGACCTTGAAATACCTACGTCAATTAAAGTGATTAAACTTTGCTCCAGCGTCGCTGGCGCGCCGTCCCGTCAGCATTCGCGTGATCGCGTCACGGTCTCGCCCCGTCCGCTATTTGACTTTTTCCATTGCAATAGGTGACATAATTTTGTCTGTTCCGTTAAAAGTTTTCACTTATTCGTAATTGCTGAGAACTGCTGAGATGATTTAGACTGTAAGATCTGTCCTGGTTCTCGACTGTTGTTTATTGGTACACTGAACGCTTTCTTACTTGTTGGGTTTGATGTCCATTTTACACAATCTGTTACTATTGTGCACTACTTGACCCATACTGCTAAACGTGGATAAAGCTCAGCTCTACCTTTTGGCATTAAGACCATTTTTTGTTGACGGGAAGGTCAAATGCATTTACGCATCGTCCTGGTGCCAACCGCAGGAGATATGTGGGACTCGAGATAAAGGCGTTCCCTCCATACCCATTAAACATTCTCCCCGGGCCTGACCTTCAGTGCGCTATTACTGGACGCCTCTGTATCTGCGGACTTGAGCGCAACTATACCGATACCCACCCAACGCTGCCCGTCTAGGCACTCCTAGCACCAATTGGTGGCCAGCAGCCACTCCTCCACCGACGGCTGCTTGGCCTGGTGCGTCCTCCTAATGAGGACCGGAGCAGCCATCGAAAAGGTTTAGCTAGCCGTGGTGGGCTAACAAAAACGACTCCACAATGGCATGTGACTTCTAATACCAAGGGGACACACTTGACATTAAAACGTTACTAGGGTCCGCCACGAGGAGGCTTCCGGACGTGGACCCCTTGGGATTAAGATCTGGGCCGTCGCGGCACTATTCTAGGGGCGTCGTGTGGCGATCCACATTGGTTGTCTGTGTGACTGTGCGATGCGAGAGACACGAGCGAAAATAAAACTAAAAAAAGAGATGAAAGTGATGATTACCAAACTTGTGCCCCGTTTTGAGAAGCTATGCTCAGAAAAGCAAGCACATGTCTCATTAATAGCCAGCCAACAAAGTAAAAGAAATACCTCTTTTCATGTATGGATTTTGTTTTTAAAAAAATGCAAATGTGTGTTGTATGTTTTATTTTGATGAATCAGAAACCTCAGGTCGCCTGATATTGGTTTATCATAAATTAGCCGACCTTGGCAGTATAGTACGGTCAATGGCAGCGTTCTCATAGTTTTGAGTTTGATGTTACGTAGGTGTCAATAATATACAAGGTCGCATAATCACAAAACATATTCAGTTGACTTCCAAATCGCGGTGGCTACACAAGTGCTGTTATATTTTTAGAACTGTTTGGTGTTTGTTTCTTTAGTGCTTACGTCTCATTCTGTTGTGTAACTTCTTGTAAGGTAGTGTGTTTTTATGTTAAATTTAACCTTTAAATCTGGAATAAAACACCCGATCTCCAAGACGAGCAAATTCTACGGCTTTTTATGTCCCATTTAATTTTTTGTGCTAAGTATTTTGGCAAGGTAAGGTAAGTTCGATGTCTATTGTGGCTGATTGACTTCTAGTTTTTAATTTAGTAAAATATTTTGAGAGATCTAGTGTTGAGTGGTTACATTATTGGTGCTTATAAATTACGCCCCTATATATAAGTACAATGAATTTTGAATTATATGTATTACCACAATAATATTGTTTCCTGTCGTATGCAGTTTCCTAGCAGACAAAACTTATTTAAATGTTATATGTCTGTATTTGGGAATCAAAATATTGTTATTAATTTAGGGAGGTATATGGCATATGACTCGCTCATGAGGGGAAGTCCTAACTCTTTAGACATATTCTCTCTAATCTGTGGTCCTAACTTGGCGCCGGCCGGCCGACTGCCGGCGGCGGCGCGCCGCTGTCATAAATTATCTAGGTACAAAAACAAATCAGAACAAATTCACCTCTAGCATATTTTGAGCAGGCACAGACGAATACAGAATCTTAATGTATTTTGGGCCGGGCCAGCCTGGAGGCGCCTTGGTGAAAAGGCGCACGTAAAGTGCGCCGATCCCAAAGCGCCCCCGTAAGGGCTTAGGAGGGTACCGGTGGGTTTTAGTCGGTAGTATCGACGCTGTCCGCGTCGGTGAATCCCACACACGCCGTACGCCTAGCCAGCGTGCGGTATGGTCCTTAAACGGATTCCCCATCGTGAAAAAAAAGGTACCTAGGTACCTACACACAATATTTTTACTTTCCTTGAGGTTCATAATTGCACGCAATCATCTTATTAATTAATGCCATATTTACACCTAATATTGCGACAGTTCCAACATTTTGTTGTATTTAATTTGTAGAGTTGGTAGAGTATACCAACCTCATGTCATGTCATCTATTAGGTAAGTACTAGCTTTTGCCGACGACTACGTCCACGTGGAATAGTTACTTCGGGCAGATTTTATTTTTTTTAGGGTATTTATTTCTTATCAAGTGCCTTAATTCAAAGTTTCATGGTTTTTTTATCTTTGATAATGAGGAAAAAATCCTCATATTGACTTTGTCACCCCATTTTTCCCTTTTAACGGGTTCAATTCTGAAAAAGCCCGAAATACGTGTGTACTTACTTATCGATAGGAGTACTCCTGTGGAGTTTCGAATACAATAGTCTAACTAATCTTGTTTCCTCACCTTAGGGGGTAAATTTTTAAAATTTCTTTCTTATTGCACCCGTAGATCTCATAAGGAACTTACTCGCCAAATTTGGAATCTCTACATCCAGCGGTTTGGACTGTGCGTTGATATGTCAGTCAGTCGTTTTCTTCTTTTATATACTTAGGCATTATCATTGGCGTTTTGTGGTAACTCTACCGACCAGTTGCATTAGGATTTAATCTACCTTTTACAATTTAGTAAAAAAAAGAACAACAATCCATTCCTATGAATTAAGTTGGCTTTTATCTGCTTTTATGTTACTTTCTGCAAAATAGTAAAACTTGATGCAACTGGCCGTATATTGATTTATCACAGAAAATGAATGCAGGAATTTTGCACGCACGACTCGATTTACAAATATCCCTATTAGTTAGTGACACATAATAGATATCACCAATAACTGGATTTGATTGGTCAACTGCACAATATCGAATCTTTATTACGAGCGCCTTCAATATATTGCGTCAGATTAGATTCATTTTTAACCGACTTCCAAAAAGGAGGAGGTTCTGTATTCGTCTCTATGTATTTTTTTTTATGTATGTACACCGATATCTCCGTCATTTGTTGACCGATTTGCAAATTTATTTATTTTTTCTATTCAAATATTTAAAGGAGTTCGATTGTGCAAAATATGAAATCACACGTAGAGAGTTTTTAACCCAGAAAAGCTTGCAAATTATGGTTCTGGATGTTGATACCCCCCTCATATACATTCCTTCTTGGATATAGAGTAAATGGACCGAAAAAATGGTTCACAACTATTTTAATTATTATTTACTTGACAATATCCAATTGTTTCTTTTAATTAAAGATACTTATGTCTAGTCAGTTAAGAAAATAGAAATAAAATGTTATTGTTGATATAAAAGATATTTATTAGGAAAACGCCAAACTTAACACAAGTTATCCAAAAAAGTAAACGAGTAATCAATATTTTTCACAATTGTTATTACTTAATACATTTACAAAACGAAATACAATTTAGTTCAATTTTTTTACAAGAACAAGCCTTTGTAAACTAAACTATTCATATAATCTCAAATAATTATTTATTTAAATTGAGTGTACTTTTTTTTATTAAATGTGCGATAATCAGGACATATCACTGATTAATATCTCCAAAACGAATGATTAGCTTAAATGACGTACAAGACAATTTTGCATTATAGCGAAGCGCTTAGCATAATCAAAAATTAAAATGACATCAAACTTAATTGACGAGGCTTCGAAACGGGTTACAAATGTCTAATCTAACCCGAGGCCGACGAACTGCTCCAAGCGAATATAGATTGCGCTGCAAGAAGCGATAGCGTCCAGCGTCAAAAACTTTTTCTGTTATCTACAAGGCCACAAAGTAGCGCTGCAAGCGGCAATGAAATTCGCTGCGAGTGAGCTTTGGATGATAACGTCAGACAGAACCCACGACACAAGGCGTGACGCCGCAACACGACACAATACTTAGTTTCTACCTTTACTTACAGTAGCTCCACGCTCCCCGCTAGTGGCGGTCGCTTCGCGCATCATATCAAATTATGTTGTTTTTTCCTTCTGCATTATTCGTTAATCTTTTGCATAACAAACGTAGCACTCGAGAAACTTTTACTCTTAATAGGAAAATTAAAATAATTTTAATTATAAAAAGTAGGACGCAGCGGACAGCTCTGTCTTGGTGCGTCAATCCTGGAGAAACATGTCTACCTTACAGAAGACCGAAATCAACCAACACTAAACTTTAATTTGAATAAATTTAGTGTAAACTAATATTCAGCCATGTACTGGAAGAAATATGAGTTGTGGGACTTGCGGAAAATTTATGTCGCCAGCGAGAGCAGCAGCTTCCAGCATATGTTCCACAAAATGCCACCGAACCTGTTTGGCTATCGCAGATAAAACCGAAGTGACCAAGAACTTGGTGTGCCCTGAATGTAAGAGGCACATCCAAAAGAGATACAACAATCAGATGTCAGTGAAGTACATCAACGCCGCCGGTGTGGGGCCGGTGCAGGCCAGAGGCTGCAGCGCTCCGGCACGGTAATATTATCTATACAGTATTCTATCTTCATACAAACGGTCGGAAAGCGCGTTATGCTACGCGCCTCGAGTTCGCGGGGCACCCGGTGGGCATCCAGTCGCGAATGCGCCGCAGCGACTACCGAACGGTGTGAATTATTTTTTAAGCAGTTAGCCGTGCATAAACGTGCGATTTGTATTGTGAATATTTGATTGAATTAAGTAGATACCTACATAATTCAAAATGGCAAAGAGCAATATTTTTTATGCACCTATCTACTAGTACGTAGTTTGTTTTTAATATTTAGGTATTTCAATTTTTCCATCGGGCAAAATCTGGAATAATATATAAATAAGTGGATAGGGTGAAAAAAGACACAAACGAGTAACCTACCTACGCTCGCGTTAAAAACAAAACTACATAATACGTAGGTAGGTAGTTTCCTAGACTAGGCTATCTACTTACTTATGTACCAACGTATAACTTTACTACATATATTTACATATATTATTAAATATGATGAAATATCATTATGAAATAATTTACGAGAGTAATAAAGTAGGTATTAGTGATCGGATTTTTTTGGTGTATACTGGCAGGTTGTCAGGTAATTTGGAAAAGAGACGGATTGTTGACAGGAATTGATAGATGGAAAATTATAAAATAGGGATATTTGTGCGGAGTTTAATGTTCTTGAAAATAAAAGTGTTTCAGTGACAATATAATACCCACGTCTCAGTCAAGGCGTAAATATTTTTGTCTCAAATCTATAATATTTTTTTTTATTAAATATTACCTAAAAAAACATGTATTTTATTGAACACTTCCTATTTCATTCACAACATATTTGTTTACATATAAGTAAAATAAAATATTTACAATCATAGAACAAGAAATGTAGAAATTAAATATAAAGTAAATAGTAGGTATATAATGTGTGTTGGTTAGTTTTTGTTAACGTTTCTCTTCTTTATGTATGTGTTGTTATAGTTTATTAATAATTAGGTAATATCGTGCTCTGTGAAGGCCAATAAATTTTCTTTGTTTCAAATTAAAATACTGTAGGCGGGTAGCCCTTCCGCGTGTTTACGCCCCGCTCGGCCGTAGCAGCCGTAGCCAGTTATTTCAAGGACAGGGCCGAGTCACAATACTGATAGATAATATTACCGTGGCTCCGGGGTCCACTACGAACGCTACTTCGACGGATTCTACAGGCACAGCAAGCAATTTGGAAAACCGTCAAGAACTCACGAAGTGCGTTAGCGAGATGCGTGACTTTCGCAGGAAGATTACCCTCCTACGTGAGTCGTTCACTGCATTCACGGTGCGGTTTGACGAAGTCCAACAGCTGTTAAAGTCGCTTAAGCATGGTCGATCGAAGGGGGAAGAAGCCAAAGTGACCAAACTCGAACGGTCCATCTCCACCCTCAAGCAGGAACTGAACGACCTCAGAACAAACTACTTCGAGCGCTTCGATCGCTACAACCGGCAGCTTTTTCGCCGGCGTCGCGGGCTGCAGCGTCAGTGCTCGTGTACAAAGCGGAGCCACATACTCGCCGAACTAAGGGATGGTAAGCCTGCTTAGCAGTTACGAGTTGAGGAGAACTTGTGCAGACCTTAGACAGGGCTCGCTTGACTATCAGGGACTTGTTAATATACATGTATTTGCGCGAGTATGCTGTTAAGAGCACTATAACGCGTACTGGCGCCAAAATAGACAGGTTGCTAAAATTTTAATATACTAAATGACAGACTCGAAAAGTTGGACTTTTCAAAGCGTGATCTATGTACACAGGTCGTGATAATTTCCTGTAGCGATCGGAGGGTTGTCACTGGAAGTTTCTTCTTCTTCTTCTTTAAATAAATGGCGTTCGCGATATGTAACTCATTTTGCCAATGTCAAGTGAAAATGTACTTATGAGTAACAGACAATTGTACGGTAGATTGAGGTTAAAAATTGAGTATCTCAACACGTGTTTTAACAGCAAAAACTCGGGAGAAACTACACTAGAAGTTTCATTACCTTCTGATCGTTTACACCATGATCAAGGACATTCCATGGTAGCAACTCGTTTTAAAATAAAAAAAAAAGAAAAGTCACCGCCTCGTCACATCAGATATGAGCTTTCAACCATATGTTGTTGACATTCCTCCCATTCGCACGAAGCGATTTGCTTCCACCTTCATGATGCGAACAGCTAAGTAGTGAACTCTTTGCCGACGTTTTCCCGGATCAGTATAATCTGGATATCTTTAAGGCCAGAGAACGAACAAGCATCTTCTATTCGAGCGTGTACCACCTTAGACCTAGTGATGAAAGGACTCGAGGTTTTTAAGCTCTTTAAAAGGAACTCGACTCAACTCATACGGTTAACAACTGAATAAGTCTTTAAACCCTGAACCCTAAGCCTTATTCGAGTCCAAGGCCGGGACTCGAGACCTATTTCAAGACTGAGTCATTTTGAAATGACTGCGTATTTTAAACGACTTAGGCGCAACGAAAAGGTTCGAACCCTTTTAAAACGACTCGGTTCGCGGGAGTCTTAAGTCGCGAGGCACGCTCATACTCGTATACTATAACTTAAAAATAGCAATAATTTATAGCAATTTCATTACAATTATACTATGTTATAATCTTGAGTAAATTAAAAGACTGGTCGGCGTTTTAACTTTTCAATTTCTTTTACAAAATTATTTTGCATTTTAGAATTACGATAATTATCTTTAAATTATAATGTTAAAATTATCAAGTGATGCATAATTAGAATACTCAATAATAATGCAATGACCACGTACTGAAGTTTATTATTTTATTATAATCTCATTTTAAACAGCTCATCTTATGTTAAACAACTCGAGTTTTTTACTAAAAGGCTTGCCACTAAGTCGTTAAACTCTTATTAAAAGACTCAAGTCGTTTTATTTCAGAGGCGAAAACCTTGGGGGGTCCTCAAGCCTGTAGGTCGGACGTTCCTAGGGGATTACTGGGCGACCGAGCATCTCCCCCATGGGGAATCTCTAGACCGCCTAGCGTCCCTACTTCATCTTCCATTAGTAAAAAGTCTCAAGTTTAAAAACCTCGAGTCCTTTCATCACTACTTAGACCTCATCATCGCTTTTCATCAGGCGTGATTATGGTCAAATGATCGGCCTACTCAACATATAAAAAACTTGTATTTAAATTAACACCATACTAACCAAACCTACAAAAATGGATAAATGCTTACCAAAAAAGTGTAGTCTCACCGAAAGTTATTTTTGGTGAGTAAAATATACATTTTGGTGCAACAAATAGTGACTTTGGTGGGCACTATTTGTTCCAAAAAAAAACTGTTTTGCTGAGATCTAAACTCAAATAAATTTTGTCTTTCTTCCATTAACTTCAACTACTAGAACTTTTAACATAGGTTTATTATTTTCTAAATATTTCTTTTCTAAATTTAATGACTGAATTATTTTACAAACATGTGAAATACATACTGACAAAAATATTTAAAACAAATTTTTTAAATAACTGTCTAACATAACAGATGTATAGTAGGTGTATATTTGTAAAAGCTTCTCATGGGATCCAATGATATATATTTTTATATTATAATATCATTAATCAGATCTTAAAGATTTAATATTTTTGAGGAGGGTAGTTGAACAGTGCAGATTGTAAAATTTTACTCTTGCTTTTAAAATAGTTTAATAAATAAATTAAGTAATATTTAACACTTTTCATGAACAAAAGTAAATGATACCATAGTCATCTCTCCCGCCGTCCATTATTTCCTGTAATAAAACACTTGTAAAAAAAAACACAAATGGAGCACTTTCAAGAATCAATCACAAATCTTTCGGAAATGTTCACAACCAGAATGGCGAAATTTGAGGCTGATTTAAAGGCACCAGCTGATTCCTCTCACAACACTTCTTCACTTGCCACTGAATTCTCATCATTTAAAACTTTTATTGTCGAGTCGCTGAGCAACTTACAGAAACAGCTCGAGTTGATATCTCTAAGTGTTGACCGGTTGGAAATGCAAAGTCGCCGGAAAATCCTTCTTTTGCATGGTGTAAAGGAACACAAAAATGAAGAGATTTCTGATGTTGTAGTCACTATCTTGAAGGACAAACTGAACATGCAAGCCTTTAAAAGCAGTCAAATTAAGAGGTGTCATAGAATGGGGCGAGCTGCAGACGCTACAAAGCCGCGACCCATTCTCGTCAAATTCGCTGAGGCAGATGTCCGAAATAAGGTGTGGTTTGCGAAGACTAAACTGAAGGGTACTGCAATCGCCCTTTCAGAATTTTTGACGCGATCTCGGCATGAGGCGTTCATGTTAGCTCGTGAGCGCTTCGGAGTTAATAAGTGCTGGACCAGGGATGGTTGTGTATATATTCTTAGGTCTGACGGTACTCGACGCCGGGTCATAACGGTTAAAGACGTCAAGAAAATCGAGCTAGAACTAGCGCGACCACCTGCAGTAGTGAAACCCCCTGCGAAGAATAAACGTCCAGCGGCATCAAAGAAGTGAGAGTTTATTGGTTTTGTTTGCTCCCTTATTATCTTCCTTTATAATTAATCTTTGCTATAATTTTCTTTCCTCTTGTCGTTCATAATTATTAGGACGATAGTTGATGATTGCTCCTCTTTCTCCATAACTACATACTTCCGCTTCATAACGTTTTCTTGTGAAATCAATCTAGGTAATAATTCTTTTTTTAGTGACCCTCTATTACAAATTAAATATTTTATATTGTTACAAAATCACACAGACTAAGTTAGTTTTAGTTAGTGTCAAAATTGGTTTATATGTTGTCATGTGTCAACGTCAATATGTATTTTTAAATTATACATTCGAGGTAGGCAAAGAAATTTAGCTCATTCAGCCATATCTTAATTTTTTTTTAATACTTTATTTTCTACTACGTTATTTAATATACGTGTGTTTTAATTTGTACTATTGTTTTAAGTAACTGGCGGGTGGACGAAAGAAATAATTAGAGTTTAGATATTTTTGCAGTAATTGTAGATGCTTTTATATTACGATGTTCCTAATAATTTTAATGCAGTTCACATTAACGCCCAAAGCATTCCGGCTCATTATCCAGACTTATTAACCAGTTTTGACTGTAAGAATATCCATGCCCTTCTTGTATCAGAATCCTGGCTTAAGCCTATACTTCCTTCCACTTCCTATTCTATTCCCGGGTTTCATCTCATAAGAAATGATCGCGCGGTTGGCGGTGGCGGTGGTGTTGCCATATACCTTCGTGCATATATTCCTTACTCAGTAGTTAGTATATCGCCTCAGCCTCCTTCGTCAAATGCCGGTGAGCATCTCTTTTTAGAAGTTACTCTCCATCGTACCAAAATCCTTTTAGGAGTCTATTATTCCCCTTCCAATCGTATAGACTTCTTTTCTTCCTTAGAAACTATCCTAGAAAACCTTATCCCTTCTTACAGTCATACAATTATAATGGGCGATTTTAACACCTGTCTCCTCAAGAATGACGCCCGTTCCCTCTCTCTCCACTCCCTGTTATGTTCCACCAACTTATTTCTGCCCGCATTGAATGCCACACATAATTTTCCTAATTGCACTCCCTCTCTTTTAGACCTCATGTTTGTCTCTTCTCAAAATCACGTGGTGAATCATGGTCAGGTACCGGCCGATTCCTTTTCATACCATGATGCAATATTCCTATCCTACAAAATTCGTCCTCCTAAAACTAAGCCTAAAATCTTACAGCTGCGCAATTTTAGTGGCATGGACATTGATAAACTCCGTGAGGATGCTATTCATATCGATTGGACTACACTGGATAGCCTTGAGTCTATTGATGCGAAAATCACGTGTTTTAATTCTAACATCATTAAATTATACGACAAACATGCTCCAGTTCGCAATGTAAAAATGAGACACTTTCCTTCACCCTGGTTGACAGATGAGATTAAGAAACTAATTGACAAAAAAGCTGCGACTAAAACCAAATATAAGCGTCGGCCTACTCCTGTAAACTGGGAAAAGTATGTGTCTATCCGCAATCACTGTAATAAGGTGTGTAGAAACGCTCAACGCCACTATTTTCATAGTTCCGTAGAAAACGGAGATCCGACGAAAGTCTGGAAATTTCTTCGTACAATGGGGATCGGGAACTCACGTCCTGCTGAGTTGAAGCCCAGCTTGGATATTAATTCTTTGAATAAATACTTCACCGCTACTGCTAACATTGACTCCATTACGAAAAATAGTACTTTAAACTATTTATCTTCCCTCCCATCTCCAGATCATCCTTTATTTTTCTTTAGTCGATTTACTGATTGTGGTGTTAAGAAGAGCATTCTATCCATAACGTCTAATGCAGTGGGATGTGATGCGCTGAGCCGGAAAATGATAACTCCCATTTTGGATGAAATTCTTCCTATCCTTACCCATATTCTCAACTATTCCATAACTAGTGGGGTCTTTCCTTCAGCGTGGAAAGATGCTTACGTCATACCCTTACCTAAAAATCGTAATCCTGAGTCCTTCTCCGAATATCGTCCCATTTCTATCCTATCGTTTTTATCCAAGGTGCTGGAACGCCTAGTCTATGATCAGATTAATTTATTCCTATGTAAAAATCAACTCGTCAATCCATTCCAGTCTGGTTTCCGGCCGGGTCACAGTACTACAACTGCTCTTGTTAAGGTAACAGATGACATTAGACTAGGTATGGAGAAAGGTTGCGTCACAATACTAGCATTGCTGGATTTCAGCAATGCTTTTAATACCGTTGATTTCGATCTGCTACTTGCTATGCTGTGCTCTATTAACATATCTCCAACGGTAATCGATTGGTTTCGTAGTTACCTGTTAGGGCGCCGACAGCGGATTCGCATCGATGATATTTTTTCGTCGTGGTGTAGCACAACTGTTGGTGTTCCGCAGGGTGGCGTTTTATCTCCTCTTCTTTTTTTCAATTTTTATTAATTCAATCTCCAGTATTACTCTCACTTCAACCTACCACCTTTACGCAGATGATTTGCAAATTTATACACAGTCAACTATAGAACATCTTGCTCAAACGGTGGACATATTAAATCGAGACCTAGCCTACATCTGCGAATGGAGCAAATCATATGGACTAAAGGTTAATCCGGCTAAAACTCAAGTTATATTAATTGGCAGTCAAAGGATGACTTCCAAAATCGATTGGGCAGCTGTGCCACACATTATCTTTGACGGTACTGTCATTCCATTTAGCCGTAGTGTTAAAAACTTGGGTATTCATATTGACTCTAACTTATCCTGGGGTCCACAATTACAGGAAGTCAGTCGTAAACTATTTGCATCGGTTGGATCCCTTCGGAGGGTACGCAATT
Source organism: Elophila nymphaeata (assembly GCA_955850985.1). NCBI lineage: Eukaryota > Metazoa > Arthropoda > Insecta > Lepidoptera > Crambidae > Elophila > Elophila nymphaeata. The sequence continues at coordinate 17,201,317 of OY039079.1, forward strand.
TTCTACCCACTGCTACTAAAATTGCGCTAGCTCAATCCCTGCTCTTGCCTATCCTTGATTATGCCGATTCCAGCTATCCAGATCTTAATGAGGAGCAACTAAATAAACTAGAGCGCCTTCAAAATGTCTGCATTAGGTTCATATTTGGTTTACGGAAATATGACCATGTTTCAGAATTTCGCACTAAGCTCAATTGGTTGCCTATTCGCCGTCGCCGGAATGCTCATACACTCTCCCTTCTTTATACTATCTTGTTTTACCCCAATACTCCTTTCTACCTCAAAGACCGCTTTAAATATCTCCATGACACCCACTCACGTGTACTCAGGTCGTCGGAGACGCTCTGTTTAACCACCCCTATGCATTTTTCTAAATTTTACAAAAAATCGTTCACCGTACAAGCTGTTCAATTATGGAATGAGTTGCCAGCCGAGATTAGGCGTGCGCAATCCCTGAGTACATTTGCGAAATTGGTAAAAGAATTCTATCTGTCACTATAGCTATTCATTTCTAATTTGTAAGTATCTGTGTTAGACATATTCTTTCTAATATGTGTATCTGTGTAATAATTTATGTAATTTGTATACTTATGTATTTATGTATATCGTATTTATTTTTGTACTGTATTTAATATATTATGTATGGTTTAATAATGTTATTTATGTATTTGTATTGCTATGTATATTTATGTACCTATTTTGGTAATAATTATGTATAGGTGTTGTTTATGTTTTGTGTATATATTGTATTAAGTAAATTTTTACATCGCCATCTTCCCTCACTGTTTTTGATCTTATAATTCCTGTCCATCCTAAGGTTGCCTGGAAGAGATCGCTCTCAGCGATAAGGTCGCCCTTTGTACAATTTTCTGTAAACTTGTTCTTTTAAATGTTTTGTATTATGACGATGTGTACAATAAAGTTTATTTCTATTCTATTCTATTCTATTCTATCTTCGACGTTGTGATTCAACAGGATGACTGGGAAGGGAAATTGGCAACCATTTGAAAATAGTATCTACTCAGTCCTTAACCAAAATATAAGGCAAATCAATTGTCCTAAAAATTCAGCTGTTCCATACATTATAGCATCTACGTACACTTTGGTTGCAGGTGTTGCAGTTTTGTATCGAAAATATATTTTTGTTGTTGTGATGTAATAAATAATAAACGATATAAAACTTTATTGGGTTCTCCCAGTAGTTAGTTGGATAAGCAGACGATAGCCAAGGGTCACAGGTTCAAGGCATATTGTATGACAGGTTCATTTTCTAATGTTTTGTCTCTTAAGAAGTGTCTATATTAAAAAATTCAAAGATTATCCTTGCTTTATGTATTTGGTTGGCAAACAACTTTGTAACGACGCTCGTAACACTTTGACACGACACTCGCGCGCTACTAACTCTAGTCCCCTTCCATAGCCCGTGGAGTACTGACAACCTCACTCACCAACAGAAACGGAACACCACAAAAATGTTGTGTTATTTAACTGTGGTCTTCTGTAAGGTGGAGTTATTTCCCCATTCCGGGCGCTCCAAATTCGAGCGGCTAGGCCACTGTGCCCTACCGTGACTTTGTTATTCCTACGCTTACTTACATTAGCCATACTTAATCAATTTTTTTTTACAGATGGTGCAAAACGGGGCGACATGGACAACAAGAAGAAGGATGTGCTGCGACAGCAACAAGACGCCATCGTTAAAGATCTAAATGTCGAATACATTTTGGATGAATTCTTTTCAAAATCCGAAATTGACGCCACAGTCTTGGATACGATCTTTGATAATAAAGTAAGTAATATGATAATAATAATAATATATTTCCACGCTCACACCAATTATCTCGCCCAAATTAAGTATCATTAAGAACTTGTGCTATGGATACTAGATAACGGACAAATATACATAATAATCTATATATTTCATAAATAAGCTTAAATAAATATATAAACAATCATGACTCGTGAACAAATATTCGTGTTCATCACACTAACATTTGCCACTACCAGGACTCGAACCCGGACCGCCCGATCTGTAGGCAGCTTTAGTGACCATTCCACCACGACGGCGTCAAAGTATTAGTAATAAGTACTACAATACTTATTACTTATATTATTATAATTTTAGTGAACCATGATCTCATTACTTAGAGCTCATATTTATTATGTATTATTTTTCGATTAGTACGTATTGTGAACATGGTTTCTGTCTGTGGTTTATAATATTCATTAACGTTTTTTACTTTTATTTATGATTATTTTATATCAAAAGCACAAAACCAAAATTCCAACTTAAATAAGAGTATTATGCCGGTGGACATTCGTAGAGTACCCACTCTCCACAACTATGACCTATACACATCTCGAACCACAATCATGCCACTCTGAGGTCATAATCAAACCTCGCCTATTTTTTGCAAATGATAATTTTCCTTGTCCTCGAACTCGTGAGTGACGGTTATCGCGTTAAGAATGGACAAAACTTTTTACTGCCCCCTTTTCTTATCCTATGTTTATTAGAATGTTTTTAACAAAAAAGAAAAAATATGTCTGTCTGTAGTCACGTATTCCTTTTTTGAAATTCGTCATAAGATTTTGAAAAATGGAAAGCATACAGACATCTTGTTTTACTATGTTAAAAAACATTCTAAAATATCATACAGAGTTAGTAATAGTTCCGGGATAAAAACTAAACTATGCCCTTCCTAGGTTCACAAACTATCTCAATACCAAATTCAGGGTTTTCCAAAAAAAAACGAACAGTGAGCAAAGAGAAAGCTCCTTACTTGTCGTATTGCCGATCCTTTCACTCGCGCACAAAAAACCGACAAAATAGGGAGCGCTGGGCAGGACGAGGAGCATGACGTGTAAGGTTGCCATACTACGTCCCTGCCTCCTATCTCGTCTCTTCTCTAGTCATCTTCACTCGTCGAGTGTGTGGCTGGCCCATAAGTAGGGATACTACGCAACATCGATGCCGATTGCGTAAAATTTGACAGTCGATTCGTTTATTAGGGAGAAAAATTAATCAGAAAAAAGTCGGTTTACTGACGATAGTTAAACGTGACAACGTCTTAAGAAAATACTGATGGAATGGTAGCATTTTTCAAAAGAAAAATTTAATTTCATTTGTTTTGCCGGCCTTACATGGTAACGCCGCATGCGTCATGTTTTTTCGTGCGTGCAGCCGGCTCTATCGAATTATAAGACGTTGTCACGTCAAAAAATACCAAATCTCCCATACTTCGGTATTTTTGTCACACCGAACACGGTGCTAAAATACCGAACGGTTCGGTAGAATACCGAACACCTGGCAACCCTGACCAAATTACATCTAAATTGACAAACAAGAAAGAAACCCTTAAATTAATTTGAGGTAGGTAGAAAGTTCGTCATACACTTAGTAAATGTATTAAAATAACCATAAATTATTAGTACCTATGTTATAATATAAATACAAATAATACACAATGTCGATAATATTTACTCATGAAACGTAATAAACACTATGATTCAGACGCCATCCACAGTGATATTATTTTATGTATTTTTGGTTGTGCAACCAACCAAGAGATAAAGTTCTACTTTATGTCGAATTGACTAAGTATACGAAACATTAACTAATAGATACAACAAATCCACAATAGCCGTGTGATGCCGGCAGAGTAGAATAGCATCACCCCATATCATCCAATGGGTGTCGTAGAAGGCGACTAATGGATCAGCAAACGGTTATTCATCACCGTTACTCCGTCCACCAATCCGCATTGGGCAACCGTGGTGGACTACTGCCTAAACCTCCTTCGCTGACAAGGAGAGGCCTTGTGTTCCAGCGTGGGTCGAATTATAAAGGCTGTTATGATGATGATGATGATTAAAAACCCGTTCCGAAGTTCTATTTTAATAATTTTACAACCTTCACTTATTCAAATTCGCAACTTATTTTTGTCGTGGAATTCCCCGTCTCATTGAAATCGATTCGAATCTCATCGGAAAACCTCTTTATTTTTTTATACTTATTGACGCCGTCGTGGTGGAGTGGTCAGTATAGCTGCCTACACATCAAGCGGTCCAGGTTCGAATCCTGGTAGCGGCAAATATTTGTGTGACGAAGACAAATATTTGTGTGCGAGGCATGGTTGTTTATATATTTATTTAAGTTTATTTATAAAAATATCTAAAATTATTATGTAATTAAAAATGTCCGTTATCTAGTATCCGTAACACAAGTTCTTAATGATACTTACTTCGGGCTAGATAATTGGTGTGAGCGTGGAAATATATTATATTATTATTGTGTAATTTTAATGTAAACCCTAATGTGTGTGTTCCTAATACTTAAGTACCATAATCGAATAAGGGTTTACTCAACCTATCTTGCAATTTGGCATGTATATTGATATATAGAATTTTACAGACGACGGCAGATTAGTTAGGCTACCCAAAACTATTTTCAACCTTGTTAGAACCACGCACCGGACATAGAGTTCAAAGTCTATTAGTTAAATAAATTTGACACTTCGTGGTGTGGCCTGATAGCCTGATCTGTACCGTCGTCTGTGCAAAATACAAGTTCGGTCAAAATTATCGCCTTTGTGGTCACCGTGGTCTCGGGTTCGATTTCCAGGAGGTAAATTTGTGCTCGGTTCGATCGGTGATAAAGCTGTTTTAAGCTCACCTAGTTCGGTATCATATGATATGATGGCATCATAGTGTTAACAGCATTGTTATATTCTGACAGTTAAAGGTGCTGATTACTTGAGCATTCACTTGTAATGAGCATTCTAGCGAATGTTACATTACAAGTAAAAGCTCACAAAATAAACGCGTGCGTTTTAGCAAGCATTCTAGCGAAACGAGAAACGACAGTAAATTTGCTTCGAGCTTTTACTAAAGCATTCGCTAGAATGATCGTGAAAATGTTCGTGGCGATGTTTGGTTCTATGCTTGGCTCTGTCCGTTGTTCGATCGATAAATTTAAAAACGGCGAATGCTCGTTGTTCTGCAAATCTATCAGCACCTTAGCTGATTTACACAGAGTAAATAAATAGTCAGTAACCGGCGTCAGTGCTGGTGCCGAGAACTGATCACACCGTATTAGATGCAGTCAGTAAGCGGGAATATTGAAGTCAGCGCTCATGCGACAGCGCTGTACCAAGTCAACACCCACTTTCCTTGAATTTGCGAGTCAGTTGTGACTGTGTAAATCTGCCTTTAGTGATAAGAAGCCTGTCTCTCAGCGGTTAAAGTTTCGGTACACGGAAATTCTGAACCCTGTGCAGACCATCACACCAAGGGGTCACTCAACCCCAAGGAGAGATGGTGTTAGGCAGGACACGGACATAGTCTAATAGACCCGAATAAAACGGGCACAGACATAATGGACCCAAAAAAAATTATAGCAAATACACAATTTGTATCTGTTGTTGTTTGTTTACTAAACATTATTGCGATATTTGTATTTCTGATCATAAGAGGTCAATGGCACGGCGGTCGGGCGTGCGATAACGATCACGAAAGGTAATCTACCAAGTGCGCAGTCGGTACTCTGATGTGATGGGTGACCGAAAACTTTTCAACTCGATTTTCTTCCGTGCTTCGCAAGGCACGTAAAGCTGCAGCAGGCGGCTGGCGGCCGTACCCCACCTTATCAAAGCATCTACAATCCTCATATATTATAATAGACATAACGGGTGTAAAAAGTCCTATGACAAAGCCGAGAACAACGTATTGCGCTCATCATTAGGACCATTTTTTTCTTGAAGACTATACCTGGGAAATTAATAGTTATGAAGTTAGAAGGCCAAAGTTAGACATTTTTACTTTCTCGTACGTAGTATAGAGGAAGTCTTGTAATAGTAAAAAAATTCGACCTCAAGATTTTGACGGATTTACACGTTTTGGACCTCCCTGAGTACAAAAAAAAATAGAATTATGTATGCGTGTGTGTCTCTGTCTGTGCGTTAGCACGATAACTCGAGTATGCTTCAACTTATTGCAACCAAATTTAACATACGTGTATGACATCAAAATATAAGGTTTCTATCAAATTTTGAGCCGTCGATCACAAAAGTTAAGCAACCAAGTGCGCGGTCGGTATTTGGATGGGTGACCAAAATTTAAAATGTATGTATGACATCAAAATATAAGGTTTCTATCAACCTTTGAGTCGTTTCCGATATACGAGAAAGTCAAGGGGATACCACTCCCGATTTTTTCAAAAAGATTTTTATGAAAACAAATTGAAAACATTATTTCTTAATTTTTGTCCAAAGAAAAACCATTATCATAATTGTAATTATTTTATACCAAAAAATGATTTTAAAACGTCAGCGACTCGATATCGGGGTCATTCAACTCAGCCGACCGAACATCGTCGGGTTATTTTTTAACATAAAAAAAAAATCTGTTCCTAGCAATATTTTTTCTTATGTTTCTTGTTTTGATGTATAGAATGCGTAGACTGCGGCTTTGTCTTAGGTCTTATTAGACCCTGTATATGCTTAATAGTTTCATAATTGGATAATACACATAATGTGATACATAAAATTATTTCCATTTCAGCTAACACGTGCGACTCGCGCCCGCCTGCTAATAGACATACTGATACAATACGGTACTAACGCATCCTACGAGGCATTCGTCGACTGCCTTGCGAAGGATTACAACTGGCTTTGGAAGACTCTGGCAGTGGACACCAATGAGCCAATGCTTAACGAGAGCTTTGAGAATAGCCTCAGTAGAGGAGATGTACCGCGCTTGCCCAAACACTATGTGAAGAGGGCTGTGGTATGTATCTATTAATTTATAAACCACCTTGTGGTCTAGAGTCCGCCAACCTATATAAGTTGGTGCAGGACACTTTCGCAAAAATATTTAGGTGTAAGACATTTGCCAGACTCCATATGCGCTAAAGCCAAAAAAGCCGTTTGCGCGAAAGAAAGAAATTTGGAAAAAAAAATGCGACAGGAATGACGCTGTTTAGTTCTCGACTTCTTTAGTGGCGAAGCCGGGGATATCAAGCAAGAATTTAATATTTAATTAATTTGAAATTTGCTCCAATACGTCTTCTACTCACAACTGAGTATGCTGGCCGAAAAAAGAATGCATTTTAACGGCATATCAGTCCCAAGAACCCTATGAAATGCTTTTGTGCTCGCTTTAATTGTAGTTAGGACTTGTAAGTCTGCCTTGTCTACTGTCCAGCTACGACCATCGTACAAAGTGTTCGCTAAAACAAGAGTTAACATCATTGATGTGTTCCAATAGTATGATAAGATATATTATAGCCTATCCCTCATTTAGCTAAAGGTTCACGGTGAAACTCGCTTCTACCATTATGACTTTTATCAGATGAAATGAAAGTCAAGAACTTCACCGTTATGTAATATAAAAGTTTCTAATTCGACTCATGAAAGGAATGCTGATAATAATATTATTTCATTAATTTGTCATGTCTACAATTAAAAAGCTCATAAAGAGACTGATATTGAATACCGATTATTCTTTATCAAACGTTGTACAAGCTTTTTATAATAGGGAATATGGATAGGAAAAAAATATATTGGTTTAATACATTTATTAACAAATACCTAGAATCATGCTGCTAATAGCGAAAACAGAATTTATTTTAGCCAAAAAATACCCGAGATATTTGAAGTAGAAATCGCAGTATTCCTGTCTCTTTCTAAAAAAAAACTTTGAATGAAATATGTATGACGAGCGTGTAATGTGACGTCAGGGTTCATAGCGGATCTCCTTGTCTAACACGCAACTTTATGTGGTTGTAAGTCAGGTATTCATACATATTTTTCAAAAATTCTTTCAGTTATGTAAATTCTGTGTAGAATTAATTTTAAAACCTAAAAGAAATATGCATATTCCCTATTTTAACGTTCCGTAGCCTAGTACGCATTGGTTAAACCAAGATAATTTGTAATATCTCTTTTTATTTTTGCAGGAAAATGTGGTGGCGGAAAAGTTGAATACCCTCGCTCGCCATAAGATATTGGCCCTTCATGGCATGTCGGGATCAGGGAAAACATCACTGGTCATTAGTGTACTACGAGGTGACTCCGAGCTAATCACGAACAAATTTAACGGATGCGTCTTCTGGCTTAACCTAAACAACTGCAAGACCGAGGATGACATTGTATTACAACAAAATATGTAAGTACACAAAAATATTCATTATTTCGCAGTTTCCAAAAATATTCCTTTCGCGATTCCTGGTGAGGTCCACGTCTGGAAGCTTCCTCGTGGCGGACCCTGGTAACGTGGTGGGGAAACTTTCTCGGCGGGTGTATGGCTTTTGATGTCAAGTATGTCGCCTTGGCATTTGAAGTCACATGCCATCGTCAAGTTGTTTTTGTTTTCCCACCACGGCTAGTTCCGGACGGCCCTTTTCAAGGCCACGACCGCGCCCGAAGTCCCCCGGGTAATAGCCCACTGGAAGTCAGGTTGGGGAGGATGTTTAGTGGGTATGGAGGGAACGCCTTTACCTCGAGTCCCACATATCCCCTGCGGTTGGCACCACCCCGCAGGGACAATGCGTAAATGCATTTGACCTCCCCGACAAAAAAAAAGTTGCGATTCCTGGTGGTCTTGGATTGTTTGTTTTGTGTGTTAATTTTATTTAAAATAGATAAAGTAAATTTATCCATGTTTGGTTTGGCGATGCCAACATAGAGGAATCTCCACTGTTATTTTAGTATAGCGACGTAAACTATTGATAACATTCAGCCTTGGAACCTGCGGTTTGCCGAGTCATTTTAATCAAGTATATGTTTAGGTATGATAACTAATATAAAGTAATCAGCTGATTTATAATACTAATTTGTACACTAAACATCACAGGTTTCCTTTGTTATTTTATGTCAGTCACACCTCAGGGGGACCAATCAACATCAAAGTATGCTGCAGCTAAGTTTTATGTTTTAAACGAAGCGCAACGCAGCAAAATTTGTTTGTTTCTTTGTTATAACTTAAGTGATTCGACTAAACAGAGTATAGAGCAGCATAGCTCCATGTTGATTGGTCACCCTAATGAGCATATTGTTGATGAAATATTATTTTGCAGATTATATAGAAAAGCGTTACCAATATACTCGCCCAATTCTTATATGAACTCTACAATGTCAATGTCTAGTTCTGGTTCTAACTTCGACAATAAATCGCTATCGTGCTGCGAATGGACTTTACAAGACTTAAAAGACCGCTTGAAGTCTCAATTTTCTGAACCTGTACTAAAAGATGCCCTGTTGGTACTCGATGAGGTCAACTTGGAGCTGTGTGTGGAAGCATTCGATATTGGATGCAAGTTGCTCATCACTACAAGAGACACTGGAGTAGTTTCGAAGAACAAGTTTGAACCAGACATTATTGAGGTAAGTTGCTAGTATAAATGTAGAGCTTCCTTTCTGTATTCAAAAATGGCCAAATGGCCTGATAATTGTTCTTACACCTAAGTACCTAAAACTATATGTTTTATTTTATCCGAAGTAGATATTTTGGTTTGAAACGTTAGATTTAAAAGGACCGCCCAACTTGAAACCTTAACCGCCTCAGTGGTCTAATGGTTCGCACACCGGAATGAGACCCAGAGCTACCTCCATGTTAATAATTCTGTCGCCATAATAACAGCATTATTGTGTTCCGACATCTAATGATAATATAGACAGTCCCTAAGAGCGAAGCCACACTGCTCCGTTGAGTTGCGTTGAGACTTCGCAGCGCTCAATTTAGACGTATCGCCGCTTACTCCAACGACTAAGAGATGAGGTAATCAGTATCAAGATTCTCTACACTTGTGTTCAATAAGCGTTGTGCAGGTTTTTTAGTGACTCAACGAAGCTATGTGACTTTAGGTGGTTAAGAGTTCATAACCATTTACCATCCTGTGATATAAAGGCCAAGAGCTTCTTTGACATTCGCCGACTTATTTGCAGATAGAAAACAGCCTAACAGAGGAGGAATCATTGAAAGTATTTGCATCATATCTCGAAATAAAGGTGTCTCAATTGCCTAAACAAGCCAAAAAGTTCCATGAAGCTTGCAAGGGTAGCCCATTCGACGTGGCACTGATAGGAGTCCAACTGGCTCAAAACAGGGAAGGCTTTTTGCACAACAAAAGCCTGTGGAACGACTACTTGAAGAAATTAGTGAAAAAAGAATTTTGGATGTAAGTACCCGGAATATATTTTCTTCCTAATGTCTGTTAGTACTGGCCTTGTAGCAGATAATTGCCATAAAAAGCTTCAGACCTTTGATAGATAGAGCTATAAATAGATGGACACATTTAGAGGACAGAATTGAGATATCTCAGATTACTTATAATGGGGAGCAAGTGTGTCAAAATAGTCTCAATAGTCCTGGATCTATTCTGTTCTGATAAGAAAGACGCTATTATGATTTTCCGGTAAACATTAACATTCGTTATTATTAATTTTTAATTTTGTCAATTACGATATTTCACTTATTATTCATGTTGGTCCAACTGAGGATAGGATTTCAAAAAATAAGTTAAATATAGTTTTCAACTATTTTATCTAAATATCCGTATGAAAATTAGTGTGAAGTATTATAAATATTCTTCATTCATTCAGTCTGTTTTTTTACTTTCTCGTATACTTAGTATAGAGGAAGTCTTGTACCTAATCGTCAAAAAAATCGACCTCGAGATTTTGACGGATTTACACGCTACCAAGTGCGCGGTCGGTACTCGGAAGGGTGACCAAAATTTAACACGCATTTAAGACATCAAAATATAAGGTTTTCATTATCAACCTTTGAGTCGTTTCCAGTATACGAGAGGAGTGGAGACCAACCAAGTCAAGGGGAGACAACTCCAGATTTTTTTATATATAATATAACTGACCTGGGTACAATCTGGTACTAGGTACACTGGGTACAAATGCCTAGAGTTGAAATATTACTAAATATTATTATGCTCTCGTAATTATTATGAACACTTTTGTACAGATAAATTTAATATACTTAATTACTGTTTCCTCCACATTTATTTATATATTTCGCAGATTCACGAGGCCAGAGGAAAATCCTATGAAAACGATTGAGGTGTGCGTTAACGAATCTTTAGATCAGAACACATTAACACTCTTCAAGAAGCTTGCAGTGTTTCCCCACAGCGTAAAAGTATCGCCCAAAGTTCTCAGCAGACTATGGAACATGAAAGAAGTCCACCAAGTGATACAAATCATGAAGAAGCTCAAAGACAAATCTCTCATAATAGAAACTTACGACGTCGAACAGAAAAGCTACTTCTACGAATTAACTGATCGCATTATGGATTACTTAAGAACCTGTTGGAATGATGAGCAGCTGAGAAAAATCAACAATGAACTGCTGAACAATTATAAGTATGACAATATTGAAAACCCACCGATTCAAATTGTCGATGATGGCTACATAGCCTTCTACATGGGGTATCACATCCTCAACACGAAGAACTTGAACAACAAATTAAAGCTGTTCCGCTTGTACTTGAATCTTTTATTCCTCGGGAATAAAATCAGGCTCACCGGCCAAGCTGACGTCATATTAGACTTTGAAAAATATGAAAACTATATAGTGGACGATGTAAGTACTACATTTAACTGTATTGTCAGTTGGCCAAGGCAATTGAATTTAAATGTATGTAGTTATGAAAAAAAATGGATAATAATTATTCTTATATGATGTTCGTATCTTAAAATAGTTATGTTGCTTTGATGGCGTTAGCAGTAATTTTTCCAACAAATCTCAGTTAGTGTGTATTCAGTTATTCTATCCATAAATAGAATTAAAATGCTCAGCCTAATGCTAATCGAGAAAATTGGCGACATTTTCAACACATGCCTCACAATATTTTTTTATGTAAAGACACAATGGGCTGCTTTCCTTTGCGCTGGCTATGAAAATTTTATTATACCTCCTTTTCATTAGTACGTGTAATGTCTACGTAAAAATACGTAGACGTATACGTATACGCAGAAACTATTATTATCATGCATCTTGTTGGCCAATCATTTCAAAACTTGGAAACTTAAAAAAATATCCTGAAATAATAGATTTGCAATTCTTAAATTATGTTTATTAAATTTCAGGATGAAACAAACAGATCATTTGTTAATAGTACAAAAGCTTTCCTCAAAAGTCACGGAACGGACTTATACAGGTATCCACATACAGACATTGTTCAGAGTATCATCCAATACGAGTCTGAAGGTTTACTCTACTCGAAGGCTCTGGATATAGCCCGAAAGAACTCTTCAAATAACGAACTCTACTTCGACTTTGTGTAAGTATCCACCATGATTTTTAACCTTTGTATCCTTGTGTTAAATTCTAAAAGTAATAAATATAAACAAATCACTCAGTTTTGTATAAATGACTAGCGGCACGTTCCGGCTTCCCACAGGTGGACAATTTTATTTTTTAAAAATTCTTGGATAAGCTATAGAGAATCTTTCTATTTTTTATAATTGGAAAGATTTGTATGTTTGTAACGAATAAACTCAAAAACTACTAGACCGATTTTGATCAAATTGGGTACAAATATTGATTAGACATTGGGAAAGGACATAGGATACCTTTTATCGTGAAAAAAAGGCTTAATGTGGTTGAAATACAAAATATTTTGTTCTAGCGTTTTTGAAATTTTGACCTGTGTAGGGATGAAATAGGGGATGAAAGGTATATTCTCAACATCTTATTTATATTTGTTCCAAAATTAATCAAAATCGGTCTATTAGTTTTGAGTTTATTCGTTACAAACATACACAACTTTCCCCTTTATAATATTAATATAGAAGTATAGATGAGCAAGAAAGGTAGCGAGTGAAAGGGACAAACCTATACAAAATTACATTTGGTTTGTTTACATTTGTTTTATCGAGTTTGACTTAAGTGAGTTTGAGTTGTGCCCGACTTTTTAAGTCGAAGTATCAATTTTGATAAGGCCTAGTGTAATTAACACCATTTTCCAGTCATGAACGAGGCGTAGAAGAAATAAAGCCTTCCATAATTGATGTCAAGGAAAATATTACAGCAGTATGCTTCCTCGGTGATTATGTGTTAGTGGGCACTTTGTCAGGAGTAGTTAAGGTATTTATATTTTTTTAACTCCGAAATAAAATCAGCTGTTCCATACAAAAGTACCTACGCGACCAAAATGTATGAAACAGCTGATTTTTTTTTTCACGATTTTGATGATGGTCCCGCAGCAAGAGTTGATTATATTGACCTACCTATTAAAATTACTTCGGCTCGACACGACAACCACTAAAAATTCACCGTGGATAATTTTATGACAGTGCGTGGAAATATCGTGTAACGTCACGCTTTCGAACGCTTTGTACGAAAGCATGACGTCACAACCCCCACGGCTGAACTTAGATGCTCTATATATTTTTAAATATTTACTGATTTGATTAATTTAAAAATGCATGTCTAATTACATTTCAAAAACTAGCAATAATCGCCTTACGTATTAAATAAATGGTGAATGCTTCATTTATATTTCATTCCATGTTCACGCGGTCAAACTGGATTGAAATAGGAAATAACATTCACCTCCTCTTTTCTTTCAATATGTCGTCGAAAGGAGATCGTTTTGCCGCGACGTTCTCCTCTACAAGACTTAAAACATAAAGACCGAATCGAAAGTTCTTTCAGTGTTCAGAATGTTCATTTATCGTTCATTCCGAATGGGAGTGAAAGATGGCGGCCAATATCTAACACTGTTAGATCGGTTCATTAAATGAATGAATTTAGCACTTGTGTTTCATTTGGGTTCTGACACTTCATTTCGAGTGAAAGGTGGAGAAAGAAAGGCGAATAATGAACTGGCTGATACCACCTTAGGATCGTAGCACGTGGAAATAAGATCTCTACCTACGGCTTTGGGAGAAATGCGGGACTTTATGTATGTATGTAAAATATTGATTTTAATTTTCAAATTCGCAGTTCTTCCACAATCCGACGAACAAACTGAAGAAAGAACTAAGCGGTACCGGTACCCCTATAAAGTGGGTAGGAGCTTGTCCTGCTAAACTGTCACAGGTAGCGGCACTCACTAATGACGGATACATAAAAATATGGCACGTCGATGACGTTGAACAAGACGATAGCGAAGAAATCATCGAGGAGGGTATGGATATTTTTATTATACTTACGTAATTTTACAATAGACCAGTTGAAATTTTCCGCCCTCTACCTTACAGAAGACCACAGTCAAATAACACGAAATTTTTGTAGTGTTCTGTTGGTGAGTAAGGTTGCAAGAGTTCTACGAAGTAGGGAAGGGGACTAGGGTTGGCAACGCGCGAATGTCACGTCTGTGTTGCTAGCGTATAGGCTACGGTAGCTGCTTACCACCAGGAAGGCCGTATGCTTGTCTGCCAACCAATCAAAAATAGATCTTGTGAATCATGGGAATAAAATATATTTCTTGTGAATCATGGGAATATATTTCTTGTGAATCATGAGAATATATGTAATTATATTCCCATCATATTTTACTTTCCACCTTATTGTCTTCTACATAAAATTTAAAACCAATTAATTATTAAAACTAGTTATGGTATATAAACGCTTTACTGCTTTTTTGTTCTAATTTTTGCCACAAAATTGGACTCCTTTTTTTTCTTTGATCATTAGCTTCTGGCCTAATGGTTCCTAAATTAGGTCCAGAGGTCTAGTTACTAAACAAAGATAAACTATTTAAATGTACTGTAAGCAATTATTGTACACTTGCGTGATATAATAGTTTACTTAGGGCAGTTTTAATTTTTTACTAATCACAATCATATATATATGTTTTAATTTAGTTATTTCTCATCAAGTAGTCACCCAATCTTACCCCCTTTGGGTTGCATTTCTAAAAATCCTTATCCTTTGCCTACATCATAAAGGAATCTCTATGCAAAATTTCAGCTGTCTAGGTCCAAAGGTGGGCTGGGCGTTGATGAAATAGTCAGTCAGGACTTTGCCTTTTATATATAGATAATGTCTTTATTTTATTAATTATATTATTGGAGCACGCAGTTCATAGAACAAGAAAACATTAAATATGAATTAATTTGCTTTGTCGCATAAATACGACACGGTAGCCGTGTGATGCCGGCAGAGTAGAATAGCATCACTCCGTCTCCTCCAATGAGTGTCGTAGAAGGCGACTAATGGATCAGTAAAGGGGTATTGATCACTTTATACTCCGTCCACCAATCTGCATTGGGCAAGCGTGGTGGACTACTGCCTAAACCTCCTTCGATGACAAGGAGAGGCCTTGTGTCCCAGTAGTGGGTCGAATTATAAAGGCTGTTAAGATAAATACGACACGAACACGGACATGCAAATATTTGTCGCATAAATCCGACAGAAGTGGTAAATTCTAAGATTTTGTTTCAGAATCCGACGAAGTGGACAACAATAACTACCCATGCAACTTTACCATCAACCCAAGATTAGGTCCGTTTCTCAACTGCCGCTGGTCAAACCACCAAAAGAGCCTCATCACACACACAACAACTAGGATAATGATATACAAATTTGATGGAACACTTGAACACATGATCGACAATTTTGATAAAGATGAAATTATGTGCTGTGTGCCTTGTAACAATGATAAGTACATAATAGTAGCTGTAGCAAGAAACGGTGCTAATTACCTGGAGATCATCGACCAAAGCAGTGGAGAAAGATTAATGTTGTTACAAGAAACTGATAAAGTGATAGACATTATGACAGTACCGGGTAAGTGCATTTTGTTTTCAACTTAAAAACTGTTTTATAACGTCTTAATTACTTACATACAATCACGATCATAATCACGTGAACCCACATCTGACAGTAAGTGCCCTGCAGTGCCTCAAAGCCGTGTCTCCTGCGCGTGTTTTTTCGAAACATTACACAAAAACATCTAAACAAAGGGGCGTGGCTTTACTCATTTGTGTACGCACGCATACACAATGTTTTTGTTCTCCGATACAGATGGAACACATTCACCGAGCTGTTAGAGAGGGGAAGGTTTTTTTATCTTTTTGCGACTGCCGAACCGCACATATCCTTTAAAAGTGTCTTTATCTGTGACTTTCCGCTCTTTGTTGGTGACGCACACCATTTTTTGGGGTTATATTATATTAAATCAAAGAATCGGAGTACAGTATTGATATACATATACATTAACTGTGATGGATTGGTGTAAAGATAATGTTCTTTGCCTTTAAAATATAATTCGTGAGAGACCCGTTATTTGGGAGGCAGTAAATATGGTCTAACTCGAAATCGTTGTGTTCTCCTTGATATTCCATCCACAATCGCTAGAACGGAGAGCACGTCTTCCTCGTCGGAACTCATGATTAATGTTTTGTTTTATCAAGAAACATTTGTCTAGCAGGAGACAGCTTGTGTACAAAAACCAATGTTTTTTTTTTCATGGTTTCTGTGTAATAATTCGAAAAAACACGCGCAGGAGACACGGCTTAAGACAAAGCCGAAGTTTACGTATTCTATACATCAAAATAAGAATCATACAGGTATATAATCTAAGGAATCAAATAAAAACTTAGCAATTTGAAGACGTACGCGACGAACGGTCAGCTGAGTTACATTGAGCGCTGACGTTTTAAAGCCATTATTTGGTATGAAATACTTAAAATGTTGATAATGTTTTTTTGGGCAAGGATTAAAGACACAGGATGCCAGCCTGTCACGTACAAAATTTGAACCGCCTGCGTGGTCTAGTGGTTCGCCCCACCGAAATCCAGAGGTTTGATCCCCAGGGGAGTTACCTACAAAGTTGGGTTAGTGGTAGGACTTTTTTCAAGTCCGCCTGGTCAACCAACATATTATTAAAATCTGTCGTCATAATAATAATGTTAACAGCATTAGTGTTCCAAAATAATAATATATTATTATCACAAAGCTGAAGAATTTTTTGTTTGGTTGAACGCGCTAATCTCAGGAACTGCTGATTCAAATTGAAAAATACTGTTAGTATTAAATAGTCCATTTATCGAGGAAGGCTATTGACTATATAATAACCGACATTAACCACTAGTTAATGATAAGATACCCAGTCCCTCTGTGGTTGAGGGTTCCAGGTGAAGCTTGATTCCATCTTTGGCTTTATTGTCACTTACCATCAGGTACGATGAGGGCCAAGGACTTTCTTGACCAGAATATAAAAAATATAGGGTTAGTTATACTGCCTTACACACATGTACACCCCATATCCTCCAATGGGTGTCGTAGAAAGCGACTAATGTATCAGCGAAGGGGCATTGATCACTTTATACTCCGTCCAATCCACATTGGGCAAGCTTGGTGCTCTACTGCCTTAACCTCCTTCGATGACAAGTAGAGGCCTTGTGTCCCAGCAGTGGGTCGAATTATAGAGGATGTTATGATGACTGCGTTACAGGTCATTGATGCCTATCATACCCAAAATGTTTTTTTTTTGTCAACATCTATTGCATTGTTTTGGCAATGTTTCATAGTTGAACATAACACTAAATTTAATTTGCAGGACACAACAAAATCCTAGTACTTAAATCTAGGGAGATCACAGTCCACGAATACACATTTCGAAACTTAAGAAATGGATATCGTCACCAGACGTCTACTCAAGAGGTCATTTTGTCTGCTAAAGACGTAAAGGAGAATCTGAACTTCCTCGCTTTAGCTGTGAATAAAACTGGCTCACTGTTCTTCGTATCTACCGATGACAGTAGGATCGTCTGCTGTGATCTCCTGACCAAGTCGCGTTTCTACCTTGAAAACCGTCGCGGGTAAGTTATTGGCATAAGTAAATCGGGGGGGGGGACATTTTCTCTGTGTGTGTCAGTGGCAGAACTGAATGCTCCCCTCACAGACGTGAGATAAAAATACTAAACCAAGCTCTTAATAATACTTAATACGGCTTAAGTTATAATTTATGTTACATTTGCTGTTTAGAATAAACAGCACAAACATGCTAAATTATAAACTTCAATCCTCTCATGAAGGTATTTATGAAAAGTTTTGTTTTGCAGGAACGTGACGTCTATGGCGGTCAGTGAAATCGTATGGAATGACTTTGAACCAGGCTCTGATGTCTTGCTCACTGGCACGGGGACTATAGAGACTTCGGCCAAAGTGTGGAACTTGGAAGCTTATTACGTACTTCATCACACCCAGCGCAATAGGTTTGTGAATACTTATTTTGACATATTTTTCTCAAACATGCTTGGAAATTTGAGAATTATTTTGACAACCTTCTTCGATATAAATCGAAATTGCTGTATTAGCCAAATAAATTACTATGTAAAGTGTAATCTGCCGTGTAATTTAAAAATAGAACGAAATTTTACTCCGAGAAATGGTAAAAAATGGTAATCAAGGAGGTAATTAACAAATGGAACAGTTTGGCGCTTGCCTCGGTTTCGCCTCTGCCCACATTTACACGTTCGTTCATCAAGGCCTTTTTTGCTGGCCGCTGCAGTAATATACTATTTAAAGTCGCAACGTAACTAGATATAAAACGTAAACAAAGCGATATTACAGTATTATACAACTTATATGTTGACGAAGTTCCCGGTGTACCACTTGCAGGCGATAATTCGCGTAATAACTGTTTTTACTTTTAAAAAGTTAACTATTAAGCCTGGAAAAATGAAGGTTCTCTAAAGTAGTACTTGCCATGTGATGGCACTGTGGCGTGAGATCCAGTGACCGGTCGTTACTGTCAAGTTTTCATAAATCCAAATTTGTCATTTTTATGACGTGTGTTGAGCCGCGAATACGCATGTATATTTTATCAATTATTTCTGTATGATTTATGCCATATAAGCTAAAAAATATTTCGCTATAATAAACTTAGGGACGATTTTTTTTAAAAAGCTAATATAATGACTATTTAAACATGTTAACACCGCAGTTAACTTTTGAGGAGCAACACTATCTGTAACTTTTGTGGCTACTTGTTACTGTTTGTTGAATGTTACTCGTCGCGTCCATACCGCCAATAACATAAATTAACAACATTATAATAAATTGTAACTTTCAGGAACAAGCTAGTTGCACGGCGTAGGTAATTACGCTTACTTCCCGCATTAATAATTGTTAATTTATGTTACCGTGGTAAAGTAAGAAATGTGATCGATTGTTACCACATGTTGATCGAAAGTTAGGCAATTAACTTGAGACATATACTAACAATAAATAACTTTTTTCCATCGGATGTTACTCAATAACACTAGGAAACTGTTCTACAAAAGTAACTGCGGTGTGGATAGGCCTTACAAAGTAATTTTTCCTTCCAGCAACGTCCGCTTGACTAAGATATTTGACGTTAGCTTCGTGAACGCTGTGTCTCCTCACACGCCTGTGTCGTCAACCAATGGCAGTTCTAAAAGCATCAACAATTCACCAAGACGCAATCAAACTTTCGCCAACCACACTGAAGCGCCGAAGAGACCAGTCACAGCATCTCTCAGCTTAGAACGTCACGCTCTCAAACCTTTGAACTTGAATGGCATATCAAATAACAGCGAGCCGACTTTCCAGCCGTTACTGGCTGTCGTTGATGACAACTATAACATACAGGTAAGAGAGTTTTACCAATTTTTTACTTTCTCGTATACGTAGTATACAGGAAGTCTTGTAATCGTCAAAAAATTCGACCTATAAATTTTGACGAATTTACACGTTTTGGACCTCCCTGGGTCCAAAAATATTTTTTTTGGAATTATGTTTGTGTGTCTGTGCGTTAGCACGATAACTCGAGCATGCTTTAACTTATTGCAAACAAATTTAACATACGTGTATGACACATAAATATAAGGTTTCTATCAAATTTTGAGCCGTCAATCACGAAAGTTAAGCAACCAAGTTCGCGGTCGGTACTAGGATGGGTGACCAATATTTAACATGCATGTATGACATCAAAATATAAGGTTTCTATCAACCTTTGAGTCGTTTCCGGTATACGAGAAAGTCAAGGGGAGACCACTCCCGATTTTTGTTACAAGTGTTGCGAGACTCCATTTTTAAGTCAATCTACCGTACAAATAGTACTTTAGATGCATTAATTATACTGTCGATTACAATTAATTGTCGCGAAGCCATTAAATAAAAACAGAATACAGGTAAAACTGCAAGTTCAACCCACCGCACTGCAATTCTAGAACTTGTACCGAGGCGAGGCGATGTTGTTACGCTGCTGATTACGCGTTACAGAGGCCTTAGTATGAGTTTTGATAGTTTTCGAGCTCGATCAAACGTATCGTCCACAGAACATAGATATAAGAGGTTAGAAGTATAATGATGTCAGTTTTGTACGGGGACCGGTGTCGCCTCTCGCACACAAAGACGCATTTTGTTCATATTGTGACTACATAAAGCATCTCCCAGCGATTCGTTACAGAAAAACTTTAAAAAATAGGTACTAAGTGAAAAATTATTATATTCAAATACATACCTTATTTCAAACAGTTTAGGTTTAGTTTACTACGTGACTGTGCACAACGCTTACGGAATTCGAACAAGCCTGTCTACGGGGCTGCCAGAAAGAACAAAAATCTGCACGATGTTTCAATAATTATGTAAATTAAATATGACATGACAATCATTTGTCCCCTTTTCTATAACAAAAAATATAATTGTTCGATATTTTTATGAGTAAAATAATAATGTAATTTATTTATTTAATTAATTTTGGAAAACTAAAAGCCAAGATATAACACTATATAAAATTGTTCAAATATAATTATGTAGCCATTAATAGATTCGTACTTTGTGTTACAGATTTTGTTGTAATGTAATTCAAATTATAATTATTTAGTTTATAATTATTTAGCCACATTTAAATATTGGTAATGAACCTCATCATCATCAACAGCTCACATAATGTCAAGCCTACCACACATTAGGGGCGATTAGGCCTTAGTCAACCACGCTGGCCAAGTGCGGGTTGGTCGACTTCACGCACAACCTCATGCGCCCTCCAGACTCACGCCGAGAACCCCCGAGAACACCCGAGAAGCGTGAATGTGATTAGTTTCTCGCGTTCTCGTTTTCGGGCTCGCCTGTTCTCCGCGCGGTGTCGGTTTTTTCACCCGCTTCAAAGGGTTTTTTGGGCGAGAAAAGAGAACCGTATCACATTCTCGTTCGGCCTCACTGCGATGTAGGAAGTGATTTCCTTCGCATGTGTGTGCTTTGCATTTATTATTTTATTAATCTGAGCTTTGAACCAGGGCCTGTCTAAATAATTAATTTTATCTACACTCATGCTTTAAATCTTCTATTTAAAAATTGATTTTGTTTCTAATTTTTATATGGCATGTTTAGTTATGATCGAAATTTATAGCAATTCGTTCAGGTTTAAGCCCCGTCTCAGCACTTATCCATACAGGATTTTTTTTCCATGTTTTTCATTTTCTATTTAATTTGGTATCCTTTATAAAACATTCTAAACAGTTTATGCCAACATTAAAACAACCAATATCCTAGTAAACATTATAATATCATCCAAACGGATGATATAATTATAATGTTAGGTTGTACTAAATTTTATAATATCACTCCTTCGCTTTTTCGATCCTACAAACTGCTGTGGTTTACTGTAAATACCTGTAAATACCAAAGCCGTCGCACTGTCAAAGTCATCCATTTCGCATAACGGTCGAGAACGCATTTGAATTGAGAAGTTCGCGTGAGTGTAGATACCATCTCGTTTCTCGTGTCAAGTCTCGGCGAGACTACTCGCCGAGACTTCTCGCGTGAGTCTGGAGGGCCTATAAGAATTTCTTCATAGGTGTGTGCAGGTTTCCTCACGATGTTTTCCTTCACCGTAAAAGCATCGATTAAACGTACATATGAATTCAAAATTTTAAAACACATTGGTACGTGGCGGGGATTGAACCAGTGCCTCCCGGGTGGGAGACGACGCTCTTACGCACTACGCCACTGACGCTTCCCGATGGTAATGAACATATCTACAATCAATCAATTACAAAAATAATCTGTCTCAGTCGCCTTCAAGATGTTACACTCACTAATACTAAAACTAGTCAGAAATTTTGTCACATTTTAACTAGTACAATGATAATATTTAGACTATCACAATAATTCAGCGACATATCATTGTTTGTTTCCATTATAATGTAAATAGATTTTGTTCATTGTGATAATTTTAATATGTGCGAAAAATAACTAAAACGAAGTATTATTTACAAATCAACAATATATAACTTTTTGAAAGTTATAATTACAAAGCTATTTCCATTCTTATAAAGTTCAAACAAGTTACAGGTAAAGATATTAAAATATAAACTAATAATTATATTCATAAACAAATCTAAGAAAATGAATTACCTATCATCACAAAATACCTTTAAATTTAATTTATCTTGCAAATTAAATTTAGAGGTATTTTTTGATGAGTGATGACAACATTCAAATCGTGCACATTTAGGGATGGGGTAAAATATCAAGATAATGTCGATAGAATTAAAAAGGACGATTTACTAACCAATGTCTGAAACTAAAATGAGACATTTTAATTAATAGTCTCTTTATTTCTTTATTATATTTATATATAATCCTAATAATAAATAATATAGTAGGGTTAAATAAGAAAAAACACTATGACTCATCAAAAATAAATTTATTGCTTCTTATAATATTTATGTCCTTAGCTTCGTTGCACATTTTCATACGAATGAACAATTTTGAAAGAAATGCTACTGCTCTAAATGATACACTATTGAAAATTTTAACTTGGTTTAAAACTAAACATTCTATGGGACATTTAATGTGAAACGAAATTCTATAAAATTTCTGTCTGCGAAACAAGAGAACACAATTTCAAGGTACACAAATTACTTCAGCTTTGGCGCTTTCCAGCGGTTATTGTTGAATAACGATATAAAGCGTGTCCTTCATAATCAAGACTACACTCGTCAAAAAAGTCTAAGCAACACAAATTATTTACACGATCTGCAAACCCAGCTGGTTCCATTTTTATTACTAAACAAAAGTTCAATGTTTTTTGTTTTCGTTTTCCTCACTAACCCGTCAGATAAATGTTAAAATATTATTTATAAAACATCATCATCATCATCATCATTTCAGCCGAGAGACGCCCACTGTTGGACATAGGCCTCCCCCAAGGATCTCCAAGCCGGTCGGTCCTGCGCTGCCCGCATCCAGCGGCTTCCCGCGACCTTAACTAGATCGTCAGTCCACCTTGTGGGGGGCCTACCAACGCTGCGTTTCCCGGTACGTGGTCGCCACTCGAGGACCTTTACGCCCCAACGGCCGTCAGTCCTCCTCGCAATGTGCCCTGCCTACTGCCACTTGAGGTTCGCAATTCTTTGACCTATGTCGGTGACTTTGTTTCTCCTGCGGATCTCATCATTTCTGATATGATTCTCGCCCTTTGGGTGACCTTGAGCCTTCTTATGAGGCCCATTGTAAGCGGCCACGTTTCGGTTCCATAAGTCATCACTGGCAACACACACGAATTAAAGACTTTCGTCTTGAGACACTGCGGTAGATGGGCCGAGAATATGCCGCGTAGCTTCCCGAACGCTGCCCAGCCGAGTTGGATTTGTCGATTGACCTCTTTCTGGAAGTTGGACTTACCCAGTTGGACTGTTTGTCCCAGGTAAACATAATTGTCGACAAATAGGAATATTATGGCAGGTTATACTCCTCGGTCTTCTGTATAACCTGCCGCAACGTATGTATGTGATCTATGGTACTGAAGCCTTTTCGGAATCCGGCTTGTTCGGGAGGCTGGAAGTCGTCAAACCTGCGCGCGAGACGATTCGTTATAACTCTTGAAAACAGCTTGTAAACATGACTCAGCAGCGTGATGGGTCTATAGTTCTTCAATTGGGCCCTGTCGTCCTTTTTGAAGAAGAGTCTCAACACGCCGCCATGCCATGCCTCTGGCGTTTTGCCCTCGAGTATAACGGAGTTGAACAGCCTCTGAAGAGCTTTCAGGACCGGTCGTCCACCTGCTTTCTAGTGTAGCTGTTAAAGAGCTACACTAATCTCGTACAGGCTGAGGTCCGGGATATCTTCGGTATAGTGTCGGGTTAATTTGGCTCTTGGATCAGTGGCCTGAATGACAGGTGTGTGTGATGTCGCGTAAAGCTGTTCGTAAAAGTTTTCAATCTCGGCCAAAAGCTCAGGTCGTCAGCAAGCTCTCTCCAAGCGACAAATCTCTAGGGAACACTTTGGAGCCTTTGTTCCGCTCAATCGCCTCTTTAATACGTTCTGTATTAAATTGGCGTATGTCGCGAGTTAAGTAATTGGAGATATGTTTGTTGAGCTGCCGACGCCGACGAGCATCTTCAGAAGACTGCAGAACCATCCCTCGTCTTTCCTCCATCAGCTTTAATGTGGGCTCTGAGATTTTCTTCGCTTTTTTTTGTACGGCTGGGTTTGAAGAGTTTTGAACCCACTGTAAGAACAGCTTCCACGAACCTGTCATTGTAAGTGTCCACATCTATGCAGTCCTCCAGGCATTCGAAGCGATTTTGCAGTTCGAGTTGAAAGCGCTCGGGGTTTTGGATCTGGATGGCTTCAGGGCGGAGCCTCTTCTCCCACCACGCTGGCCCAGTGCGGGTTGGTGGGGAGCGCCAGAGCCTCGTCTGTTGTTCGGCAGGGTGTACCGCGTGCAGGTGAGGTTGACTTGGGTTCCGTCAGATGTTGTTCGGAACCCCTTACACCCCTTTTATTATATTTATAAAACAAATAAACTAAATTAATAAATAAAAATCGCATAAAAGATCGAAAAAGTACATGTTACTTAGACTTTTTGATGACGGCGGATTTAGAGGTGGCGATTGAATCGACGTTGTTGTCTGAAAATATGTTTTTGCATCAATACATTTGTGTGTTTACTTTGATAGTATAATAATATAGTAAGTAATAGGAATCAAATCGACGCTTGAAAGGCAAAATTGACTAAGCGACATGGAGTTAATTGTTCAGGAGGACGACTTAAAGATTCATTTTTCATTCAAAAAAAGTGATAATTCGTAAAGTCCAAAATGCATAAGCGACATTAAAAGTCGTCGTAGGAAGGCGTGAGTTAGACCAAACGACGCAGAAAAATTAGGCGATTCAAACTGTATATATAACTCAATTTGGCTCAAAATGGCGCTTAGTCAACTTTTCCTTTCAAGCGTCGAAATGAGAATTGCTTATTCACATAAAAATATTTATCATAAAATACGTACCTGTGAAGGTTCAGAAATGAGGCGTATGATTTCTTTAGTTGGGATTGCCCCCGGTCTTAAAAGACGTTTTCCAGCCTTTTTTATTAGAAACATATTTTGCTCAAAATGGATGGAAAACACAGTACTTAGTTTAGTAGGTACCCAATCTATGCGACCTGTCGCATTTATCCAGGTTAATTTTGTACTCAGTTCCGAGGGAAAGCTAAAGAAACAAGTTATAACTATTTGTTATTATAATATAAATATACCTATTCAAACAATATTTTTGTATAAAAGTTACTTCCGAGTTATAATTATTTTAAATGAACATTATTCATTTAAATGCAAATTTTTATCATGTTTTTTGTGTTTGATACTGTTACTGCAATAGATTTTTCCAAATGGAGGTTTATCGATATATTAATTATGATTCTGACCTAGTACAACACTTTGTTTTAAGAACAGTCACTGTTCTGCACGAAACATTAAAGATTGCAAGCTGGACACTATGTCACACACATAGGTGACGTATTCAGCAAGCAATGTATATTTATTGGACGTCTTCATGATTTTTTCGATTTTAACAGTAAATATCTACTTAACGGTGAAAAGAAATGTTGTCACGAGAAAGATTACACTTTCTACTTTGCCTTTTGCAACTCAAAATGGTACAGGAAGGCATTTTTGTCACAATTTTTAAATAAAATCACACCTACAGCGCGAGGCGAACGTCAAATCGTGACTGAGAAGTGTCAAAACATGCAAATGGGTTCAGAAGAGCGTTCGCTCTTCTGTGCGACGCTCCTACCCCGCCCACTTACGCCTTCTAACCTCTTATATCTATGTTCTGTGGTATCGTCTTTCTTCATACATTGCCCACCGTTTCTGATAGTTTACGCTAGAGGCGCTAGTGGGCAATGTATGAAAAGAGACGATACATTTGATCGAGCTCGAAAACTAACAAACTCGTACTAAGGCCTCAGTATAGAGTTGAGATCGTTGATCCTAACAGTAGGGACTCAATAATGCGGTTAAAATTAATAATATGCAAACCAGTACAAGCTTGTTCCACAGCATGTTGCCGATGCACGTGATACCGATCAACAAACGCAACTGTCCTTTTCTCTGTTTAAAAATATTTGTCAAATTAATCTATTTTTGTCGATTATCCGGATCTTTTTCCACTGAACGAACACTAGGACGATTAAATAGACTCCGTTTAATACACTATTATTGCTGTTCACATTGAATAATATAAAATACGCTTTCATCCGTCATCGACTTTAAAACAATATATTTCCTTTGTAACTCAGTGAAAATGTAGCCATCTATCGGTGAAGGTTTTTTTACTTTCTCGTACGTAGTATAGAGGAAGTCTTGTAATCGTCAAAAAATTTGACCTCGAGATTTTGACGGATTTACACGTTTTGGACTTTCCTGAGTCCAAAAATTTTTTTTTGTTGGATTATGTCTGTGTGTCTGTGCGTTAGCACGATAACTCGAGCATGCTTTAACTTATTGCAACCAAATTTAACATCAAAATATAAGGTTTCTATCAACGTTTGAGTTGTTTCGGGTATACGAGAAAGTCAAGGGGAGACAATTCCCGTTTTTTTTAATTAGTCCAGTAGTTTTGAACCTATTCTTTACAAACCCACTAACGTACAAATTGTTTTCTGTAGCTTTAAAATTAATTTCGATATTTCCAGGTACTACGCGGTAAAAAGGTCATAACCGAAATAATCACGGGCGCAAAAGACAAAATAACCGCCATCAAAATTTCTCCTTGCAACTACTACGTCATTTACGGGTTAGAGTCGGGGGGAATTAAGAAATACGCTCTACGGACCAAAGAAACTCAAGACATCATGCATATGTATAGTCCAGTGCAGTACTTGAAATTTGTAACGCCACAGTTATTGATCGCCGGCAGTAAGGACTTCTGTCTTATGGCGTATCGGCTCACCAGTAATGGTTGGAAGACGGACATGCTGCAACACGGCAAGACCCGTTTGGGATCGCAGGAACTTCTCGGTGATTTGCAGGGTAAGTTCTTATTAGATACTCTAGCGCCATTCATTATTGCCCCCTCCCCTGTTTAATATTTATTACATAAAAACTCAAGTAAAAAAAAATATTTAAGAAAATTAAACTAACTTCAAAACTAAAACTAAAAACGGGGAATTGAAAGTATTTGTTTAAAAAGCTAAAAGTAAATATACTATACAATAACAAGACTCCCACCCATCCTCTTGTAAGAAAAAGGTACACTTTTTTATAATTGCTATTAACGGTTTGGCTTTGGGGCCTTTTATGCCAAACATATTATTTCTTTAAAACGTTTGGTAACAAAATAATTATAAAATTTTCAGGTGTTAAAAGAAAGCCCATTAGCTTAGACACTTTATCCATTGCGGATAGTGATGACAGCGACGATTCGAAACGCATATTTTCAAACGCTAGCAGCATGAATAGATTACGTAAAAACAGTGGCTTAGTCGATTGCTTCTGGCTAAAGGACATTGGCATGATTACTATTGAAAACAATACCGCTGTCAAGTTTTGGACCCAAGACATGAAGCTTGATAGTGTCTTGAACGCTAAACCGCAAGATATAACCGAATCGGTGGGCTGTGCAGCATTCCAAAATAACATTATCGTTATATGCAGTGGATCGATGCCGAATTTCAAGGTAAGTATCATAGTTAAAATACATGATTTTGTCCAAAAATGAAAAACAAATAAATAGATGTCATGACGGCAAAATATTTTTTAAAAAAACTAAAGGGACTTTATAAAAAATTGTATAAATAAAGATTAAAAAGTAAACAAAATATATTTAAGGATCCCTCAAATAGAAATATTTTTTATAGCATCCAATTCTGTAATTTTTTTACTGTGCTTATGAAGAATAGAATATTTATAACAACAACGTTGTAAAAAAGAAAATATTAAAATTCAGCTAACCTAGACGTAGTAATAAATTAAAAACGAACGAAGTGCGATAACAACAAAATGTATGAAATCACGTATCCAACCGTCTCTTTGAAATTTGGTAGTGAAAGTTTCTACACTGTAGATAACAAAGCAATGTGGCCTATGACGAATTTCGAAATGTTATCGGAGTCTTGAATAAATATAATCTATATTAATTTAGACGTAATCTTGAAAGGTAGAATATCGCCGTGAAATGACGTAATAACATTAATATTGTTTATTTTCCAGACATTTGAGCTAAAGCAGGGTGATAAATTATCTCTAAGGTTAATTCAAGACTACAACGAACTCAATAGCAGAATCACATCGTGCGACCTAACTTCGGATGGGAATATTCTCGCAATGGGGCTGGAATCTGGCGATGTTGTGGTAAGGAAGTTGTCCTTACAATATAATATACTTACAGGGTGAATTTTTTAAGTGAGCGTGAATGGCTAAAAAATATGAGGAATAGCTAAAAGTACTCAAAGGAGTCTCGGGCCCGATATTGATAAAAACTGAAAGTGCGGTATTAGATTTTTGAAAAATCAACGTTAATTATTTAAGGTATAATGGTAACGTAAGAAAAATACAAAAATATTTTGTTAAAAATAAGCTTGTTTCCTTCAGTTTGTCGTATGTCATTACTTTCCAGAATTTTGCTCCTTGTTAGCTACATTTAATGTGACACTATACAACAGGTTCTATTCCCTAGGAATATTGATTTTTCAAAAATCCCATGATGCAGTTTTAGTTTTCATCAAAAACGGACCCGAGACTCATTTGGGTACTTTTCTCGATTCCTCTAAAGCTACGGATTTGGCCATCCACGCCCACTTGAAAAAGTCGTCCTGTATAAGACTAGAAATTTAACAATTTAGTTTATTGCGAATGCATTGAAAATTTTCTATTTAATCAACATTTCCATGCCCTGCTACCAATCTTATTTGGAGTCGGTGTAATATTTTCTTCTTCTACTCTCTTGATCAACCGTCATCTCAACATTAACAGCTAACCTAGACAATCTTCTCTATCAGTAAAACCACACATGATAGCGGTTAAATAATTGAGTCCATTTTATATTACAGATATGGAACGTGCCATTCGCGCGGCAAATAAGGTTGCTGAAACACCACAAGAACGTTGTTCAGTGTTGTATTTTCTCACCAGTGCCTTCAATGCCACGGTCCAATCAAGGCACCGCGTCTCCCTCTTACAGTAACTCTGCTCAAAATATTGGCGTCGACGAAGACGTCCCATTGGTGCTAATCACAATGGCGTCAGAGATCGTTTGGTGGAACGTCACTTATATGCTCAATTCGAGGAAGAGTCTCTTGAAGTATGTTTCTTTCTGTTTATTTTTATTGTTTGTGACTAAAGACCGGATTATATGCAAATGCATATTGCATAACACATTTGCTTATTTTCAGCGGTAGTTGCATATTTTAGCAAAACATTTTTGAAATCCCACATATTTATTCTAGATCTTGTTCATCGTTCAAATATCAGTTCTACCTAGTCACCTCCGTAGACGTAGAATGTTCCTTATTAACTCTTTATTGCACTTAAAAGAAACAATGGTAAATTTACAGTAATACAGTTTGCAAGGGCAAACTTATTTCTAGAAGTGATCTCTTCCAGTCAACCCAAAACGCCAGTTAGATATTATTTCAGTGGTTGGGAGATGTCGTCTCCGTACATTATAAGATAATAATTATAAGTAAAAGTAAAAGTGTCAAAGACTTAAATACTTACAAAATATCTATACTCTATACATAATATGTAACATTTACAATACAAAATTTATAATACATTAAATATTACTAATAAATATATTGTAGGTAATGTCGTTTATTGGACGCTTTTACGGTGAAGGAAAACATCGTGAGGAAACCTGCACGCACCTATGAAGAAATTCTTAGGTTGTGTGTGAAGTCGACCAACCCGCACTTGGCCAGCGTGGTTGACTAAGGCCTAATCGCCCCTAATGTGGGGTAGGCTCGAGCCCCTCGTGGGGACATTATATGAGCTGTTGATGATAATGATGATGATGATTTGCATGCACATCTTGGGCTTTTTATGTTGCATATAATCCGGCCTCTATTTATGACACATGTTACACTCTAAATTACTGCTGAGTAATTTAGTGTAACATCTGTCCTGGTTGTTGACTTTTGTCGTCATGACGACAGCCTTGATAAGATGGTAGTAACTAGCCAAGCGAACTTAACACAAGTAAAATACGTATTCTTACTTCATAATTGCAGAACGGGACGGAATGCTCTTACACCTTTGCCAAATCTAAACGACTCGTATGGTAGAATCGATTCAGCTGAAGTAGTTCAAGATCAAAGTAATCAGAACTCTTCGTGCTTCTTCTTCGGCAATGGTTTATTCAATTCTTCGTGTGACTGGAAATCAGTTTGGAAAGGAAAAACGTAAGTAAAGCTTTGTCTTTAGCGGTCCTACGAGCCGGATTAATTTCTTCCAATGTTTTGTTGTTAAAATAAATTAAAAATCTAGCCTTTTGAACTAGTTATCCTCTTTAGTTATTATTTCAAGTGCAAATTACTTTGTGATGTCTCTAAAAACACGCTTTACGTTCCAAAAATATCAATTGTTACATATTTTTATTTTTTTGAAAGCTTAAAGTAAAAAGAAAGTTTGAAGGCTTTGTAATTGAATACTCCATTTGTATATAATGAAAAATATATTCTTTACTTAGATATAAGGAGGGCTCAAAGAAGAAAGAAATACTGTCGTGCCTCAAATTATCAGGTATGAACGCGAAGAAAATATGTTGGGACGAGAAATTCTCTTGTTTCGTCACCGTAGACAACTCTGGCCATATCCATATTATGAATGTCATGAAATCTAACAAGTCATAGCACTGCCCAGATACGAAAGCACTGCCATATTTTATTGTAGTCATTTCAATTATTTACCGTATTAAATTTCTAAATGACGTAATGGTAAGTTGTTTAGAGACCATTACGTAATAAAGGATAGTAGAAGATCCGAACCTACATCGACCTTCACCGAGCTGATAATAGCATGAAACATATTTTATTATTAATTTAGTATATTAGAAAATATATTAAAAATGGGTTGTCTAAAAAAATCCTGGACAGACTATTTTTGATTATTTTTTTAAAAATGATTTTTAATATAATTGCAATAAAATATTGCAACATCAAGATAATAAGAAAATTTTGTCCAGACTGATAGTAGAAACCGTATAGAATGTGCAGCCATTGGGTTGTCTATTATTTACCTGCGCGAACTACTGGGTTGTCAGGTATGAACAGGTATGTGATATCAGTTACTTTCACTCGATTGGATAATAGAAAAAAATTTATATCATCATAAGCGCGCGACAAAATTTTCTTATTATCTTGATGTTGCAATATTTTATTAAAAATAATTTTTCAAAAAATAATTAAAAATAGTCTGTCCAGGATTTTTTTAGACAACCCATTTTTAATATATTTTCTAATATACTAAATTAATAATAAAATATGTTTCATTCTATTATCAGCTCGGTGAAGGTCGATGTAGGTTCGGATCTTAGACTAGGACGTACCCGTAAATGCGAACAAATAAGTGTAAGGGTTAAGTGTAAATCCATTCATTCTAAAGTTTGCTCAAATAGAATAGCGGTAATACATTTGTCAGTTTTGAGAGTTTAAGATGATAGAGATAAGTTTACACGTGCTAATTTATCTGTGTCGTATCGTAATGTAGGTAAGCTTACGAGACTACGGAAATATAGAAAGCAACTTTATTTAATTACATATTTAGAACTTTTTTTAGAAAATATTAATCTAATTTAGGCAATTATTTAAGTAAATATAACTTCTTAAATAAAATAGTAAAGGCAAAGTTCCAAGTAAGTTCTTATTAGCGTTTATCTGCGACAGATAGTCTATACAAAACTGTCAAATTAACTGTAGATATCTTTGAACCAGAACCTGTGGAACTGGTCCTAAAATTTAATTTAAAAAAGGTCCTAATTTTTAATAACTTAATAATGCTAATGATTAAGTATTATTATTTAGATTTATTTTCAATAGAAAAATGACCAAAAAATAATAAAAATAAAAGGTTGTTAAAAAAATGCTATTTCCAAATTTCTGTGGTCTAGTAACGCTTTATGTAACGATTGTAAATATATTTCTAGTGGCTAGTATAGTGTTATATTATCTGTGCTAGTGGTTAAACTCTTACGAATAAAGACCTACTTGCGAAAGCATCAAATAACCTTGTATAAATATGAGTGTAAATTAAATTAAAACTTTATATCCATTGCATAAATTGCTAAATCAAATAATAATGTGCTTATGTTGAAGTTATATCGTCCACTCGGCATTTAAAATTAAATTGTTATTTTTTTATTGATTTTGAATAGGTAAATAAAAACAAAGAAACCCTACTTTATTTTTAGAACAAAGCTACCCTACTTTGTTTTCAGAACAATCTGCTATGATTGCAGTCTTTAAATTTCTTGTATGTTCTCTTTTACATTATGCGTCAATTAAGTTTAGTCTTTATTTTTATGCCGGAAGAATTTAACCACTCGGCGAAGCGTCAATGCAATAACAATTTATTCACCACCACGTGGATATTATTTTACGAAACTTTTATACGTATATTAAGTTTTAATTTACTGGTTATTAGTATAACTTTTTATTATAATAAATAAGTGTGCTATAAGTATAAATTCTTGTAATTTTTTTAAAGGGTGAATTAAGATAAATGAAGAAGAGAAGATAATGTTCTTAGTCTAATTATTGCAACGAACTATTTTACTTCTGAGATTTTCTACCGCATTTCACTTTTTGAGAAGTTTTATGTAAGTAATATTATAATAGTATATAATTATAATTTAAACTAAATATATTCATCATTTATGGCATATTAAGTGATATAAATTGAAAAATATATTTTACATATAATACATACATTTTAGCATAATATTCCTGACATTGTCTCAACACGCTATTCATCAGGTTGTAAATATAATATTTAAAAAGATAAAATTAGGTTAATATTTTAGATTGGTAACATTAGTCAAAAATGAGAATATCTTTATTCTTCTGATTGTGTACTGACTATAATTACATAGTTAAAACAATGTTATATCGATGTGATAGCAAGGTATAATATTATTTTTAATATAATAAGCAATTAAGTACGTTTCTAAATATTTTAAATAAATATGAAATTTTGTTTTGATAGTTACAGATCTTTTGCACTCTTTAACTATGACCTAAATAAACACGCGTTACGATTTAATTAAAAATGAAGCGCACAAATTTCAAAGCCTATTCAGATTGTATTCATACGCATTTATTCTTATAGGTCTCACTAATTTTGATCTAACGCACAACTGCATTTGTTACTTTTTATATCCCACCAATTTTGATTTGAAATAACCAAATATTCACTAATTTCATTGGCTATACAGGGTCTAAAAGACATGAACAGTCAAACGAGAACCATGTATTCTGTGCATCAAAATAAGACACATTTCAAAAAATAATTGCGGGGAAATGATTTTTATTTTTTGGTGTTAAAAATATTGCAAATTGTACTGCGTAACACACAGAACACAGAAAGAGGTTAGAACGGCGATCAAACATCTTTTGTACGAGAACCGCTGTAGCCGGTTTTGCGCAAAACTTGTTTTTCTTGTTTTCTTTTGCACCAATAGAGATAAGTTCACCCTATCGTGCAGCATCAAACACAGCCAATCAAGAGAACGCCTAATCGAAATGAATCAATCACACACGTCCGTGGTTCCACAAACTTATCTTTTCCGGTGGCTAAAACTAGAACTACAATTTACCCATAGTCATTTTGACATTTGTTCACCGCTAGCGACACCCGCCATCAGTAAAATAAGTTTGTGGCACTGTACATTAATATAGTGATTGACAAGAACCTACAAGGAAGAGTTATCGATAGTAAATATTGTAAGATTTTTTAAACTTTCAAAAATAAAATTTCACTTTAATTATAGTTAAATTTTCAATGTACATACATGTATTTCAATGCAAATAAGCTATAATTATTTTATTTTTATAATGATCTTATTATATTTTTATATATCTTTTAAAAATAGTTACTAAAAGGATATCTATATATATAAAAATGAATTGCTGTTCGTTAGTCTCGTTAAAACTTGAGAACGGCTAGACCGATTTAGCTGATTATGGTTTTGAAATGTTTGTCGTAGTCCAGGGAAGGTTTAAACGGTGAGAAAACATGGAGAAATTGCGAGGAAGATAGTAAAAACAAATTTTTCATTTTCCCATATAAACTGTTCTGCCTACTTTCCTGTCAAACATTTGACGACTTGGGTCCATTCGAATTGAAGGACGTATTAAATTAATGGTTTTGAATCGACAACATATATCCACATTACTCAGATTATCGCGTATTTTTTAATTTAAATTTTAATATTTTGACGGTTGTCATTGTTGGTTCGTTAAGAAAATTTTGTCATTGTATTGATTATTTTGATGGTTGTCAATGTTTGGGATGTAAATAGAAAAAGTCTTTATTGTGCTATTTCACACATACATTTGGCCGAGATTGAAAACTTTTACGGAGAGCTTTACGCGACATCACACACACCTGTTATTCAAGCCACCGATCCAACAGCCAAATTGACCCGACACTAAAAGACGGTTTGTAGATACTCCGTGATACGAAGTACACCGGGTCATCTAGTAATTTATATAATATGCAATTAAGTACCTATAATTACAAATTTATGGATATTAGATAACGACAAACATACAGTCATACTAAGTAAAATATTTTTAAAGATAAACTTAAATAAAATCAAACACAATCATTTAATGATTGTGTGATAAACCCGAACATTTTGTTCACCAGTCATGGTTGTCTATGTGTTTATTTAAGTATATCTTTTCTCCTATCAGGATTCTAATCGGGACCCCTTGATGTGAAGGCACCGTTATTGACCACTTTGCCACGGCGGTGCCCTAACTGTTAATATAATGTAATCTGAACGCTACCTCAGCATCTATGTAGTATGTATGAATGCTACCATAAAAAAAAAACTATTAAGAAAAGTAATGTCATGTTGATTGCCCGCGCTTTGATGGTAAAAACTACTGTGTAAAATTATCTAATGTGATTGTGTAAAACTATAACAAGTAAAATAAAACTTCAGTAATATGTCAAAACTTTTATTAAAAACAACAATACAACACAAAATAACAAAACTAACGACATGTTTGGTGCATGGAATAACAAGCTGGCACATCTATGTTGACACACTCATATAAATATTACGGTGATGTTAAAAATTCTAAATAACAAAGCTAATCTAGAATTTCCCTATAAATTTTGATTTACTAACCGAACTATTTGTATGGTAAAAAATTAAATTAATTTAACAATTTTGAATCTTTTATAGGTAATACATACATAGTACTTATGTGAATATGTTAGAAAAAGTAGGTGTACGCTTGTTATACCATCTACCAAACAGTCTGTCTGTATAGCAATAACAAATTTGTGGCATTTTAACTGACTTACTTATATAAAATTTTGTTTACTTTAAACAAATATTACAAAAATATATTTATCGATATAATGCTATGTGTGCGTTCTTTTGGTGAGGACGACACTAATGGCTTTTACTACGTTGATGATCATTGTCAAAATACGCCACCGACAATTTCAGTGTACAACATTACGCGCTCTAAGTAATGTGGTAAAAATTGCAGGCGTACATTCCCGGTAATGCATATTTTTTTGAAAAATAATATGTGAGTTATCGTCATGACGAAGTTTTGGTGATTTTTACTGAAAATACTTATTATGATCAAGTTTATTACTAACCGATGAAAAGAAATTCCATTTTTAGTTACATTTGACACCTGACTTCTTGTTTTGCAAGAAATTACAGCACAAGAAGGCATATTCAAAAATTTATTTCGCAGCGCTTTACAATACACTATCCGTTGTTGTCAGTGAGTAACTAAGCAACATGATCGCAGTACTTCGATTTGAGCATGATATGACGAGTTTATCTGGCGCGCGTGCCCCGCCCACATAGCCCTTCTAACCTCTTTCTGTGTTCTGTGGCGTAACATATTATACGGCGGGCGGCCCCGTTCGTTTGTGTCCGTGTACATCGAGTGAGCTACATTGAACGCTAACGTTTTGAAGTCATTTTTTGTTATGAAATACTAAAAAAATATAATGTTTCTTTGGGCAATAATAAAAGAAATAATGTTAGAATGTTTTCATAAAAAAATAAAGAAAAAAAATTATGACTTTGACCTTCAATAAAATCTTAACTTTCAATTTTTAGGTATAGTCTAAAGGAAGAAAAATTTTATGATGGTGAGCAGAATACATGGTTTTCGTTTGACTGTTCATGTCTTTTACACCCGTTATATACATAGTTTTAATTGAGACAATCTTTAAATATATGTTTCTACGTGCCATATGGGTGACGTTTATAATGTGCATGGACGGACATAATAATCACTGGACGCATTATTAGAAATATCATCAACCAATAAGGTCAAAGGCAAAAAAAAATGCAAATAAAATTTTACGTTACTTTCTGCATAATTATATTTAATTTTCAAATAATTTGTGTTTTAAAGTAATCGTTATTGCTATTTTAGTATTAACAGCTTCGCTATTGTATAAAAAAAAAACTCACTTCGATGCTCATTTCGATTTTACCTGTAAAGTTGCAAACAAAAACTGGAAACAAATTTGGCCATTTATTCTATAACAGCATTATATCTAATTTGGCGAATCATATTTTTCAAAATTAGGTAAGTATTTTATTTTACTCGACTACGGCGAAAAGGAAGGGTAATGATTTTAGCAGTCTATGTATGCATGTTTGTGTTTACGTATGTTCCTCCGTAGCGCCTAAACTTTTCATCCGATTTTGATGAATAAGGTATCAATTCATTCGTTATTATATTCTGGGTAACATAAGCTAAATTTTAACTGACTTTAATAATAGAAGGAGTCGATTTTACCTTGTAAACCCCTATTTTAACCGATTTCATTCCCCTTTTTTTCCATAGTCGGGTTACAGTTATGTAAACCTTTTGCTTGCTTGTGAAAAATACGTTAGCATTTGACAGCTAAATTCGAAGTAAACGTTCAAGTGAGTTGTAAGTACTTTATATAATAGCACGGCTTGCGGCAGTGAGTAATAGTATTTTTGATAATATTGTATGGTAAAACTGTCGTTTCTTCATATTAAAGTTTTTGACAGTAGGCGGTAAATTGAAAATGGTTTTGACGTCCAAACTTGTCCAGCGATTACGACGGCCATGCTGTGATGTAGTCGAGAGATCTCTTATTATGTAAATAGTTGTTTTACTGTAAATAATAAGTAAGTGGTATGGTGCTATGTTTCGTAGAACAAAATGTAATTCAACGTGTAGGCAAATATCTCGCGTTGTATCTACGTGTGATTGTGGAAAGTCTTCGAAAAGGCAAGGGCAAGTACCTACAAACTTGTTCGGTGTCTGAATGTAGAAGTAGAAATATTTTTATTCAAGTTTATAATAAGAGTGGTTTCTCCGCACTCGATGTTTGATATAGTTTCGTTTTTAAATTAATATTAAGTAATAATTTCGAACGAGTCGGCGATACAGCTGCTTATCAGACTACCACGATTAAAATATTTTAAAACTTTTTCGAAATATTTTTTTTAATAATTGTGGTTCTGATCTGAAGACGGACACTTCGATTTATTTTGTAGACACAGTTACCGTTGTGGTTAGTCTTAAATTTTCCTTTTATTTTAGTAATTACCTTTGTTTTGTAACCTCTAAGACCAGAGGCATATTTTTGTCGCATAAACTAAAGTTCTCAAACCTATGTCACAAATATTTGTTTCGGTGAAAAATCGAGCTACTTATTATTATTGTTGCACGTCTTTTACGGCGAATAGATATTTTATTCCTGTACACAATTGTGTATTTTTAGAATACTCCATTATGTTTAATTTTATTATATTTAACTGAATCCACTCATGAACGGAGATCTGATTGCCGCCTCCTTTTAGATTTTATCTAATAGATATATAATCTCGTGTTACGGTGTTTGTGTTTGAACTCCTCCGAAAAGGCTCGACCGATTTTTATGATATTTATTGTGTATATTTAGTAGGTATGAGAATAGGTTATAAAATATATTTCATACCCGCCAAAAAGAAAAAATATATATGGCAGAACAACCTTTGCAAGGGCAGCTAGTAATTTATAAAGTTTGCTCAAATTAAATAAATTTAGGAAAACTAGCTAAATTATCTTTGAAACGTATCATCATCAGGTGCCCTGTTCATAACGGACTAACGGGAATTTCGTTAATATATTTTGTCTTTTTATCATTAGTATAATATTATTTACTGTTTATTTTTCAACTTGAGTTCGTTACCAATTTACCTTCGCTACCAAACGACTAGTTAAGAAATCGTACGAGAGACTCTTGAAGTCGAAGCGGTAGTCCATTCACACCTTAAAAAAATAAAGAAACTGTAAAATAACATGAGACACGATGAATTTTTTACCAAAGTCGGCAGCACATAATACCTAGAGTAGAAGAATCCTCACGGTCTTGTTACACTAGCTAGCTATTTGCAAACGAGCTCGAAGAGCGCGCTAGTCGAACACGCCTTAAAAACAGTCAATTTTGCTATACAGTCACACAAATGTTTAATTTCGTTAAAAGTTTATTTCAAAATAATGCCAGTTCAAGGTTTTAGTAGATCCTGTTATGAAATCGCGGCACTATGATGCTCGTGCAGTCTATTCACGAAGTATGCATTATAAATTGCTTTAGGTACATTACACACAATGTTGAACCCGCCTTGATAACGTTGTCTTTGCGCACGCGGATCACTTCCTGCGTATGGCCTCTGACCTTGTGCGCGATGTAGAGTCGTCTTCCAGACTTTGATCAAAGTCAAAGTAAAAAAAAAAGTTTCAGGGACTTTCATCTGCCGCTATATTTCGACTGTTGTAGAGACTAGGCGACAGTGAGACTCCCACCAGAGGTATAGACCTTTCGACTAGATATCCATCCTCTATGGGAAGTTCGCTCTATAGGCTCGACGACCATAATGTATTACGTTTTCTGCTTAAAAAATCTCTGGTGACGCTTTTATCTATGACCAACAACAATGGTCTATCTTAAAAAAAACAATTTAAATACCTACTTGGGTTGATCTGATATTATTGATAACTTTAGATGTTTGGAAATCTTCTATTCTTTAAGAAAAAGTTAGAGGCCTAATTACGTATGTAAATATTATTTTACGGAAGCATCAAAAGATTTATTTTATTTTATCCTCATTTGAGTTTCTTATGTTGATCACTTTTAATTTTTTTGATAAATGTCTGAAAGATTAAAGATTTTTTTAAAGGGTACATTTAGCTCTTTCGTGTGTATAACACAATCTAAACTAATAAAATAATGTTTTTTTTATTGTCTACTGCAGATTGTCTTTGATAACATTTTCTGCGTCACCGGGTTTTTAATAAGACGAAGACCTTGGAGTGTCCTCAAGCCTGTAGGTCGAACGTTCCTAGGGGATAACTGGGCGAACTAGCATCTCCCCCGTGGGGAGTCTCTCGACCACCTAGTGTCCCTAGGGCGTCCGTGTCGGAAGGTATAAAATAATGTAGAAAAAACTGCCAGTATGAAGTCAATGATCAATATTACTAGGGAATGATAACAATCATATCGAACTAGTTTTCTTTTTGTAATTATTGTCACAGTGCCACAAACTTATCTGACCCGGTGGCAAAAATTAGAACCCGGAACCCGTAGATATATATATATAGACATTTCTATGACACATTTGTTCACCACTAGCGACACCATCAATGGGTTAGTTAAGTTTGTGGCATTGTAACATCATCGTACTGATTTATATTTTAATGGTGGCTAAAATCAGAATTAGTATTATTTATAAGCGATTGAGTCAGCGTGAAATGTAGTGTTAGAAAAACTTTCTTATATTTAGTAAATTGATGGCATTTTACGTTCTACAATTAATATCAGCAAACTAACAAGTTTGTCAATATTGTTTAAATAAATAAGTCACCAACTAAATATACATAAGACCAATATCTTAGAGCCCGCACATTGATTGTTACGTTGGATCGTCAATCAACACTGCTGACGTTGAAATAATATCGAATATCCATTACATGCTTCTTCGATCTTAGTAAATACATGTTTTGATTTTGGATAAATTCTATTCCAACCAAAGCAAAGTTAATAATAATTTGGCTGTGTAATGTCGAATAAAGCGCGTAAATAATACTAATTTTATATCTCGAAATAATTCAGTGTCTACATAATTGATATAATTATTTTATAACAGTTTGAAAATAATTATGTAAATATCATGCTCAATTTGGCATTTCTTTTCTGTTCCTATGTTTTGTTTTATTTTAGATAATTGTATACACTCATATTATTATGTCTTAGAAATATTTAATGAATGAATTAATTGCAGTAATATATTTTTTATAAAATGTATTCATAAGATTATTTGGTTCGATGACCACAACGAAATTGCAACGATTGTAACAATCAGTGATTAAGAATGCATTATTATAATAAGCAAATAAGTAATGCAATACTACATAATTATCTCGTATATTTTTAGATATAACATTTATTTTGTGAACAATCATTTGAATACACCATTTTTATAATAGCTGTATTTTATTTTAATATCCCTTTTTATATTACTTTTATATGCGACCCCCGAATTCCCCTTAAATTAAAGGGAAAAATATATAAGACCAATGCGTCCACGCGCAGTCGCGCACTAGGCAGCCAGTTAAACAAATGACGTTGTATGGAAACCTGGGCAGCACCCAAGAATTCCCAGCTGCGGCAGCCCTTACAATGCGCCTGATTGCACGGCAGCCCATTGGCTACGCGCAGCCAGAGCAAGTGTAGGCGAAAATACATATTTTCGTTTTATAATTATAATACTACTAATGGCATCTTTGGATTTAATTATTTTCTTAGGTTCAAACGAATTTATAAAAGTGGAAGATTGACAAAAAAGTTTGTCAGTAGTTAAAATTGGAGGCGTTGAAGTAGGCTGAAGTGGCAATACTCTGTGTGCGTGATTTTATGATGGTTGATCCCAATATAAGTGATTATCATAAAATCTTAGGCATAAACAAAAATATTTCTGAAAAAACAATGGATCCAGAATATTGCACTCAGTCTGATACTTGCACTCAGATTCTAAAACCTGTGGAACCATGCATTAATTAATTATTAAATAGTTTAATTACATGCCAATTGGTATGTTACCTACATAGTAATTGTCCCCTCGTAGTAATTATTATAGAGAATTTCATTCGATGATAATTTCTTAAATAGGTACATTATTATCAATCCAAACATTAGCAGCAGTTTCCCGGACTGCCTGCCGAGATGATTTTTTGAATAACATCTATAAGATCCTGGTTGTTGGCGCTTTTGCGGTAATTATTGTTTAATTAAGTATGGTTATTTTTAGGTTTGGTGCCCCTTTTACGTAGGCGACAGGCTGGCAACCTGTCACTATTTGGAGGCGCCGCATGGCCCATACTGCCTGATGTGGCTTTATGTGTAACAAAGCGTTACTAAAGGTTCAACTTAAGATGAAACTACCTTACATTATGGAATAATTTTTGCGTTTACAAACGCAGAAATATTTTTAATACTAGAAAAAATACACTGAAAAAAAATCGTTCGGATCTTAGAAGTGCAAATTTCAAAGATTTGATGAAAAAATGTTTGCCATAAAAACATAAGCACCAAGCACTGACAAATTTCGACAGCGAAAGCAGAGCCTCGGTGGTGTAGTGTTTAACGCGGCTGCCCGGATTGCGGAAGATGCTGGGTTCGATTCCCGCCTAAGGTAGGTCGATTTTTTTGTGTATTTTATCTAGCATTAAAAATATTTACGCGTTTGTAAACGCAAAAATTATTCCATAAAATAGTAAAGTGATTAATGTTTATATGTCGGAAAAGAAAAAGCTATGTATGACCTATATTTTAAATAATAGAAATTGTTAGAATTGTTTGCTGTAAACAGCCAACGAATTATGCTAGTGAATCAGTTATCACAACACTTACTAATTTTCTAGATTTGTTTTTCAAATTAGGACAGAGTAGGTAACAAGTAAACCGAAATTACTCTACTAATTTAACAAAAGTGTTTACTTACTATGTTTTCGTTCCGAAGTTCTTACGCAGAATGCCTCTAGGCTCCGCTCTGATTACGAAGTTTACTAGGTATACAAATGTACTCTATGATTACGATTAACTCTATTTATGAACAAAATTGTTAACCCGTAAAGTAAAAATAATAATTTTTACCTTAACAATGTGAGTTGAGAATAACAAACAGTGAGTTTTAAGCAATAAGAAAAATATCGCCTTGCCCTGCCATCTTTCCCGCCATTACATGGTATGGTACTTTTCCCGCCATTTACAATATTTCAGACTTTATTATGTAAAACTGAATGCCACACTACCAACAAAGAGGGAAGTCAAAAAATTTGTCCTTGAAGCAGCTTACTTCCTATCTGTTTTTTTTTTAACTGTCCACACAAGTAATATGATGGATGACGTATGTACGTATTTAGATTCTACAGCAAAAGTTTACTAAATGAAAGCTAGAAAAAAAACTTAACTGGGCGTCAAATATTTGTAAAAATATTTATAAGATTTGATGAAACAATGTTTACCATAAAAACATAAGCACCAAGCATTGACAAATTTCGACAGCGAAAACAGTGCCTCGGTGGCGTAGTGGGTTAACGCAGCCGCAAGATGCTGGGTTTGATTCCCGCCTAAGGCAGGTCAACTTTTTTTCAGTGCATTTTTTCTAGTATTAGAAATATTTACGCGTCTATAATCGCAAAACTTATTCCTTAGATGAAAGCTCTTTTTCCAACCCTGCTCTCTATTAATATTGGAGTTAATGCAATATGTCTCGATATCGACAATACTGCTAAAGATGCTGCTAAGATTTTATGACAGACCGACTGCCTAACACCGGCCCTCCTTAGGAATTACTGCTATCTTTCGACAGTAGCTGGGAGCACCAGCTTAACGTGTCTTCCCAAGCACGGAGGAAGATCACCCATCCGAGTACCGATCGCGCAATTGGTGATAGTTAGCAAAAAATAACGACCGCAGCGTCCTCGACCTTCTTGGTGAGAACTGTGAAATTTATGTAAAATTTGGGGACTAACTACCACACTTTTTTATATGGAGCGGCATACGCATCTGTTCAGTTTTCCGCAACTGAATATATGCATACATATCCCATAGAACTTTTTTTTTGTTGGAAAAAGGACAAAAATCTGATGGTTAGTGATCACCGCCGCCCATGGAAAATTTCAACACCAGAGAAATCGCAAATGCGTCTTTTTGAAGATGCTCAAGTCGTATCGGTTCGGGAACA
Organism: Elophila nymphaeata; assembly: GCA_955850985.1. Classification (NCBI taxonomy): domain Eukaryota; kingdom Metazoa; phylum Arthropoda; class Insecta; order Lepidoptera; family Crambidae; genus Elophila; species Elophila nymphaeata. Next base: position 17,245,008 of record OY039079.1, read on the forward strand.
ACGCTGGAGAAAGTTGGTTCCACAGTTTTGTGGTGCACGGCAGAATATTGGGCGGAAAACACTCGGTTGTGGACAACCCGGAATCAAAATCGTGGTCGCGAGGAACGATGACGAAATGCAGAAGCTGGTTTAACTCTAAACAACTACTAACTGCTTAGGCAGGTCTCAATTTCGGAAACAAGTTTATTTCCTCACTCGATCACGTTTTCCAAGGCATCACCCTTACTATCATCACATCAGCATAGCAATGAAATGGCCATCAATGTTCCTTACTTGCGACAAATCATTGATGTGCAAAAAATTGCGTAAGGGATAGTACACAGCCTTGTGGGACACCAGAATTCACGGATTTGGAATCAGAGCATGCGCCGTCAACTAAGACCTTGATGCTCCTATCTTGCGAACACATCTCCTATCCGTAAGAAAACTTGAGATCAAGTTGCACAATTTATCTGGAAGCCCATAGGGCTTTCTAAACAGCAAAAGCCTTCACTTCACTATATCCAAGCTGAGGCTTTAGACAACATGCATTTCGACCATCGCTCTCGCTATCGCTAAGTAAAAAAATGTATGGGATTGACATAAGCAATCGAAAAGTGATCGATTGCTTATGTCAATCCCATACATTTTTTTACTTAGCGATAGCGAGAGCGATTGTCGAAATGCATGTTGTCTAAAGCCTCTGACCGCTAAAGTCTAACCCTTTGAATCAATTTCTTCTGCCTAAAGGTGGGTTAAATAGAACAGCAGGCCACCAGCCAATCGACCCTGACGGAATCCGTATTGAAATCGTTGGATTCTATGGAGAAAGACTGAACAAAGCTAAGTGTAGACCAAGAGAATGGGTAATACTGGAAGCTACACTATCAATAAAAAAGTGAAGATAGCTTCTTTGATACCAAGTAGTATCTCTAAATAGTCTGTGATCCCAAGTAACCTTTGAATGCTTAGACAAAGAATCCTGTTTGAATGTTTCCGTTTCGGAACTGTCTCTTTCTAACTCCAATACATGTAATATGATGAAGTCGATGAAGTATGTACGCATGACGTCATGTGACGTGTCCGTGACCGTCTACTCACGTAAAATATAAGCTCCTTGCCGTCTACTAGATGTGCTCTAGTGGTTAGAAAGGGACACATAGGAAATAAGAAGTTTGAAAGACATTTTTTGTCGTCACTTTTTTATTGGTAGTGTGGCTTACAGTTTTACCTATTTTGGTCTGTGTGTATTATCTTTAATAGAGTGCGTTCCAAAACGATTTCAATTTACTCGGGGTAGAGTAAATGATAGCCAAGGAGCTTATATGTAATACAACCTTCTTGATAAAATATAAGCTTCTTGATGATAGCTCACCTCAAAATATATGCTCCTTGCTCACCTCAGACCAATATTGGTCTGAGTAGCTCACTATAAACTCTTTAGACATATTCTTTCTAATCTGAGGCTTTAGACAACATGCATTTCGACAATCGCTCTCGCTATCGCTAAGTAAAAAAATGTATGGGATTGACATAAGCAATCGATCACACTAGGTATTGGTCGTTATTTAAAAGCGCTTACACTAAGAAGCTTCAAAAAGCTTCACCTGATTTTGGAACGCACCCATAGTGTGAAGTAGTACGAACACAGCCGTATTTTGAAAAGCAATTTAACCAACGGTTATTTCAAATTTCAAATTGACAATATTCGCACTTTTCGTGTGGCAGCTGAAATTGCATTATATTTTTACGATACGATCTATGACTGAATTACTTGAAGGTAGTTTTTGATAATTCGCAGAAAACAATAGTAAATTGTTCTGTAATGAGAAGTTAATAAAAATTAACTGTGGTCTGTGTATTTTCTGTTTGTGGTTTGTGTTAGTTTAGTATGGCTCAATTCAACTACTTGAATGAAATCAAAAGTTTGGCCACATTAGATGGCCCCATAACTCGTGGCCCGCTTCAGCGCTGGGTAAAGAAGACAAACAATGAAAACCTCAATCCATCTTTTAGTTCTTCTTTCAAAAATGTATCAAATGCAAATCTAAGTGCTTGTAACCAATCAATGCAAAAACTATCTGTATCATCTAATCAAAGTTGTAATAATAGTATTTTATCAAGCAATAAAACTCCGACACGCAATGAAAAGAAGGGGAAGAAAACGCCATCCAAAAACAGGACTCCAGGTGCTAAATTAATTTTCTATTGTTATCTTATAATTGTCTATACAGCTGTTTATTATACAAAGTCAATATCATATAAATTTTTTATAACTGTGAAGGCTTATTTGTATATATTATTTCATTAGTATGAAGAAGATAATTAGTCAACTTTATGTAATAAATTCCACAGGGCGATCTACAACACCTACGCCTAACAAGACATCAAAGACTCCCAATAAAGCTGATAGATTCATCCCATCTAGAAGTAATTCCAACTATGACTTGTGTCACTACATGGTATGTTGCTGTAATTACAATTTTATTAACATATTGATAAGTTATGAAACCTTAAAAATCTGTCCACATATTAGTATCACATCTGTGATACTAAGACAGCTGTTGCTGTGCAGGACCTTCATATCTGTCTTATCTGGGTCGTTCTGTTCACAGACATCTATCATCACTTATACACTGTATTTTGAACATGACAAAACAAAAAAACCTGTTTATTTTTAATTCGAGCAAGATAATAAAATTATTTTTATTCATACTTTTCTATTAATAATCTTCACAAGTCATGTGCTGTTACTGTTACTGCTCCGTTGCTGTCAAAATGATTTTTAGCAATTAGTTCAATTTACTGTCATTCACATAGGCTTTCTGTATTGCATATTTAACACATCTCAGTGACATATGCATATAGACCTCAAATCAGCTTTCTTTTTTTTTTTTTTTATTAATAGTACTAACTTTCGCCATTTTAGATGAACCGTGATGAAGACAAAAGTGAAGAGGTAGTAGCTCAGACTGCAGCCAGTGAAGCAATTGGAAGAGCTCTTACGGACACCGAACCGGGTAGACTACTGCAGTACACTTGCAAAGCCCCAGCAGCACCTGAGGGTTATCAGAACAGACTTAGGGTTGTGTATTCACAGGTATCAAAGCCTGAAAGCTTAACTAACTCATTACCTTGTTCTTATACATCTGTTGATCTATTCATATTAATTTATCAAGAATAATTTATATAACAATCATATTATCATATACAAAAATTTATATTCAGGATAAATGTCATTTGCATTTTTAATTTGTATTGTATGATTGGTGCTGGTTGTAGTTTTCAATGCTGTAGAAAAGGCTACTCTCTTTCATTAGATTATTCAATTTATTTAATTTGTTTTTTAACTCGAATGTATCTAATAATTTATCAGAGCTTTTGAAGCAAAAGCTAATAATAATAAAGATATCTATATGATTGAAATCAATAAGTACTGTGTTAATTATTCATTGTATCTGTAACAAATATTTATATTGTAGGCCAAAGTCCCGTCATCAGTCAAAAATACAACAAGATACATACCACAAGCTCCGGACAGGATTTTGGATGCTCCCGATATTTTAGATGACTACTGTAAGTCAAAAATTTTATAACCATAAATAATACAATAAATTATTGTTGTCATTATTATTTTATATATTTATGTATTTATATTTTTTTTTCAACAGATGCATTCAAATACAATTTCTTAATAATTTTGTGTGCCTCTTGGCAAAAAGTCTCCCCAAACCTCTCCATTCCACTTAATTTCTTCTCATTCTGGTCCAAGTGCTACATTGTTTTTCAACCTCGTCAGATAAAAATACAATATCACTAATTAATAACAAAAACAATGTTGCAGCTTTTTTTATTTAATATTTTTTCCAGATTTAAACTTAGTTGACTGGAGTGCATCTAACATCCTAGCTGTAGCTTTGGGCAGCTCTGTGTACTTATGGAACGCAGGCACTGGGCAAATAGAGCAGTTGCTAACTCTGGAAGGTTCGGAAACGGTGTGCTCCGTATCCTGGGTCCAAGGAGGCGGCTCACACTTGGCCGTTGGAACTTCATCAGCTACTGTTGAGCTATGGGACTGTGAGAAAATTAAGAGATTGAGGGTAAGAGTTATAGGTTTCCAATTCTTATTTTGTTTCTGTAGTTTGTTTGTTTTTGTTTTTTACGCCATGTGATGCTGGCAGAGTAGAATAGCATACTCAATATAATGGGTGTCATATAAGGTGGCTAATAGATCAGCCAAGAGATATTGATCACCTTATACTCCACCAATCTTCATGGGCAAGCTTGGTGGACTACTGCCTAAACCTCCTTTGATGACACTGAGAGGCATTGTGTCCCAGCAGAGGGTTGAATTATAAAGGCTATTATGATGATGACTGTATTGTTTGATAGTGTGTTTACTTTTACTATTGTAGGTACGGCATAATATTACCATGTGTGCATAAATGTCATAACTTGCGTCATCATCATATTGTTGAGTACGTCTGACTTCAATACTTGCACTTGCGCTCCTACAGTTGTTGTTAGACTATCGGGATGCAAACCTTTCCGTCATACATCTTTGCTTACTAGCCTTAAAATTTTGACAAATAATAAATCTTAATGTTTATTATGTGCAATATTTTCACTTCCATAAACATATTGCGTACCAGTGGCCCTTGTTATTATATGTATTGTTCAGTTATTGAAACCCTACTACAGTCAGAAGAATTAAACTTATATTTGGCATATTAAAGTTGATATAATATGTGTTACAATAAACATGATTGAACAAAAGAGTACTCTGAAACTAGTCTTTTCAAATCAAAGCTCACCCGCATTCATGAGATAAAAAAACTTCATTCGGGCTTATTTTGGCAGAATTTACTACAGTTTTTTTTCGAAACGTTTAATTGCGAACGAGTAATCATTCGTTGTTGGTATATTTCAGGTAATGGACGGCCACACTGGGCGAGTGGGGTCGCTAGCGTGGAACATGTATATCGTATCGAGCGGTGCCCGCGACGGAAACCTCGTGCATCACGACGTGCGCCAACGAGATCACGCGGTTGCTACTATCACTGCGCATACGCAAGAGGTATTTATCATATAAGACATGTTCAAGTATGGTACTCCAGCACGCAATGTTATCAATTGGATGCACAGGATTCAGTGGAGGACCAAGTGAGGACACTAATCGGCAGTGAGACACTTGCTGAGGCTAATCTGCAGGCCTGACCACTTGGGATCCACGTTCAGAAGCCTTCTTGTGGCGGACCTTGGTAACGTGGTGGGGAAACTTTCTCGGCGGGTGTGTGGCTTTTGATGTCAAGTGTCCCTTGGCATTCGAAGTCGCATGCTGTTATTAGGACTTAATAAAAAAGGCTGATTGTATAATAATAGTTTTATTTAAACCCTGGGAAACTTATTTAGCGTTACAATTACAACCGCACACTCACAGGATGACACATATCATAACCTCCAAAAGTACTGTATCCGCGCCATAGACATTACATAGACAACTCGATAAGGATGTGTTCCGATACAGTAAATATTTTATTGATCCATTCTAACACCTCCCCTCAATAAAATATTTATTTCAACATTACTATCTTCAACGCATTCACAATATTTATTTTACATACTGTATTATACTCTACCTACACACACTACATTACTTAAAATACATAGGTACTTAAAACTCAAATAATTTCAACCTAAATTCTTTATATAAATTTCCCCCCAGTGACTTTGTTAATATATCAGCAATCTGTTTATTCGAACATATGTATTTTAATTCAATAACTTTATTATCTATTTTCTCTTTTACAAAGCTTAATTTTATGTCCAAATGCTTAACTCGTGAATTACCAGCTGCCATATGGGCCATTTTAATTGTTGATTGATTATCCTCATACATAATTATAGGTCCAATACATACATCAAAGTCTTTAAGTATTGCTTTTAGCCAACAAGCTTCGCTTGTTGCACTACTCAAGGCAACAAATTCCGCCTCTGTAGATGACAAGGCCACTGACTGCTGTTTTCTAGAAGCCCAAATTACCGTTCCCCCAAAAACTTTGAAACAATATCCAGTTGTCGACCTACGGTCATGACTACCACCCCAGTCACTATCAACATAACCCAATACACAATCAGTTTTATCATTGTAATATGTCAAACACAAATGCAATGTACCCTTAACATACCTTAGAACATTTAACAACAATTTGTACAATAGTGTACTTGCACAACTCTGATACCTACTTAACATATTAACTACTGAACACAAATCAGGTCTTGTACCCATTACCGCGTAATTTAAAGTTCCAATTAGCTTTCTACATTTACTTTCAATTTCTATACTCTCAGACTTGTCTCGTTTTAATACATCATTCTTAAAATGCTTATCTATTGGCAAAGACAGTGATTTGCATTCTGACATTCCATATAATTGTAATATTTGTATCAAATAGCTTTCTTGACTAATAGTTGTACATCCCATAGCAAGATTTTGTTTTACATCTATACCAAGAAACTTAGTTACAGGACCCATATCTTTCATCTTGAAACTTTTACATAAGGCATCTCTCAACTTTGAAATTTCACTATTACAATTTCCAAAGTATAAAATATCATCTACATATAATAACAAAAATGTTTTACTATTCTTCTCACACTTTGAAAACAGACAACAATCTTTATCAGATTGTTTATAACCCATTGACAACATGACACTACTGAAAGTTTCGTTCCAGTATTTGGGTGATTGTTTCAACCCATACAGAGATTTGTTTAATTTAACAAATTTTGTGTTTGCACCACTAGGCAATTTTAAATATATTTCTTCCCTTAATTTAGCATTTAAGAAAGCCCCACAGACATCCATTTGTTTTATTTCTAAATTTAATTTAGTTGCAACAGTTACAAAAATACGAAAAGTATTAAGTCTAGCTACTGGAGCATACAAATCATAATCATTAGTAAAATTTTGTTCAAAACCTCTGGCTACTAGCCTTGCTTTATAACTATTGTCCTTTTTCTTGAAAACCCATTTTGTACTAATTACTTCTTTGCCTTCTGGTATGCTCTCTATCTCTGTCCATGTTCCATTATCTCTTATTTGCTGAAGCTCTGTCTGAACAGCCTCTGTCCATCCCTCTGATTCTGGAGAATTCATGGCATCCTCATAACTTATAGGTTCCAGTCCCAGTGTTAAGCAACTTAAGTCATAGTCCTGTAGATGTTTTGGTATATTTACTCTCCGTCCACTTCTTGTTTGAGGTAAATCCTCCCCTAACCTATCCTCTCCCTCACTGGTATTACTTATATCTTCTCTATATTGCTCTATTTCTACACTTTTGTTAGCTGGCTCTTCATTTAATGATTCTTGCTCTGGATGAATTAATTCTGTCTCAGCATCAACAAATGTATCCTCTATTTGTAATCTTTCTTTGTCATTTAAAGGTATGTCTAATATTATTACACTTTCTTCCTCCTTTTCTTCACTTACATTTTTATCTATTATAGCTTCTGTCTTTTCTTTCATGAATATTATGTCTCTTTTTATTTTTATTAATCTCTTTTCTTTGTAATAAATTCTGTATCCTTTAGAGGCTTCATATCCCACAAATACTCCTTCCTCCGCCTTTTTATCTAGTTTCGTCCTATGCTCTTTAGGAATATGAGTGTAAACTCTCTCTCCAAATATTCTATTTAATGATTTTATATCAAAATCCTTTTTGTTCCAAATCTGATATGGCGTTTTGCCCTCAACTCTACTTTTACTGGTTCTATTTAACACGTATACTACCATATTAATGGCCTCTGCCCACATCTCTTTCTCCATATTAGCGGAAGCAATCAACGTACGAGCAGCTTCAACCAATGTACGCATATCCCTCTCGGCTTGGCCGTTTTGTTCAGGAGTGTATGCAACTGTGGTTTGGTGAATAATACCTTTATTAGTGAACAACTCTTCCATACCTTGATTCACAAATTCTTTTCCATTATCAGATCTAAATAACTTGAGAAGGCAACCCGTTTGCCTTTCTGAAGTTGCAATAAATTCTTTAACCTTCTTCAAAACTTCTGACTTCCTTTCCATAAAATATACCTGTCTATATTTAGAAAAATCATCCTTAATCAATAGAAAATATCTTGAACCACCCAGTGATGTTACTTCAAAAGGCCCACATACATCCGCATGAACTAACTCTAACATAGTACTAGTAGAACTTGTGCTATGACTAAAACTCGAACGATGTGCCTTTCCTACAACACATGCATCACACATTTCCACTTTTCCACTATATTGTATATTGTGGCTAACCAATACACTTTTTACAGACTCTAGATTTTGGTGACAAAAACGTTTATGCCACTCCATTAGTGACACTGCACAAAGATCACTATCCTTAATTTTTGTATTTAATACATAATAATTCTTTTCTCTATACCCTACACCACAAGAAATATTATTTTTATAAATGCTGCAACCATCTTTATTCAACTTAAATTGAAAACCTTTGTTTGTGGCACTTGGTACTGAAAACAAGTTTAATTTTAGTTCTGGTACATACAACACATTACATAGCTCAGTGTCAATATAATCATATCCATTATGTACTAAAATATTAATTTTACCTATCCCTAAAACTGGCAATCGATGACCGTCACCAACAATAACAAACCGGTCTGACAATTCACATATTGACACGAACAATGACTTATCTGAAGACATGTGCTCACTAGCACCACTGTCTATTATCCATTTATTCTGACTAAAACTACCACTGACTGTCATGGCACTCACTGACGCTATGAATGCATTACTTTTACTTACATTTGATTCACCATATTTTTTTGGACACTGGTTCTTGAAATGACCCGTTTTGTGACACAGGAAACATTTACGCATGTCTTTCACACTTCTGCACTCTTGCTTTAAATGACCAACGCGCCCGCACTTAAAACACTTTTTGCCATATTCACTGTAGCTATTTTTCTTCACAAACATAGCAACATTTTCAGGATCACTGTTTTTCGATTTCATTCGCTCTTCTTCTACGAGCAGCCTAGTTACCAAGTTTTCATACGTTTGGTTCTTAGAATCCACTGACTCCCAGGCAGATATAAAGTGTGTGAACCTCTCCGGCAATGACATCAACACTTTAGTTATGATAAATTTTTCAGAGACTTCCTCCCCTGCATGTTTGAGCTGGGTTGTCATTTCTTGTAACTTTGCAAGAAACAATGGCATATCCATGCCTTCCTCATATGCATAGCTGAAAAACTTCTGCTGAAGTAGATGTACACTTGTACTAGACTTTTGCTCATAGATGCTTAATAGCTTGCTCCACATCTCTGCCGCCGTCTCACATGTTAAAATGTGTACCATTGCATTATCACTTAGCCGTGAAACTAAGATGGTTTGTGCTTTCGCATCTTTCTTTCTCCAGTCTTCAGTTTGCACTTTTGTTTCAGTGCCATCCACTACCGAAAATAAATCCAACCCTTTCAGTAGTACTTTTATCTGAAACTTCCAGATACTCCAGTTTCCCTGACCTTCGAGTTTTGTAACTCCGCCCGAAAGTGCTCCCACTTGATCCATATCTTTGGATTAAGCTAATCCTTTTCGTTGTCGATGCAGGCTTAACGTACCAACGCCTAATCGTTGTGAGTATAAACACACCCTCACCAACTTCCACCTTAGACGCCGTCACCCCACGCCGCCACAAACCCACGCCAACGAAAAATAATGCCGCCAACCAATTCTTCACCTAAAACAGAGTTACGGAACGTCTGGGCCCATAACCTGTTATTAGGACTTAATAAAAAAGGCTGATTGTATAATAATAGTTTTATTTAAACCCTGGGAAACTTATTTAGCGTTACAATTACAACCGCACACTCACAGGATGACACATATCATAACCTCCAAAAGTACTGTATCCGCGCCATAGACATTACATAGACAACTCGATAAGGATGTGTTCCGATACAGTAAATATTTTATTGATCCATTCTAACACATGCCATCGTCGAGTTGTTTTTGTTTTCCGACCACGGCTAGTTCCGGACGGCCCTTTTCAGGGTCACGACCGCGCCCGAAGTCATGGGTGCGATCCGATGGCTGCTCCCGGTGTCCTCGTCGCGGAGGACGCGCCAGGTTTAACAGCCGTCGGTGAGGAGGCGGCCTATAAGGCCGGCGTCGGCCAGCGACCCACAGGGGCTGGCGTTAGTTGGCAGCCCCTGTGGGCTGCTGGTCACCAATTGGTGCACAAGGAGTGCCTAGACGGGCAGCGTTGGAATGGTCTCGGTGTAGTTGCGCTCACGTGCGCAATTCCCGAGCCGTCCCGCAATAGCGCACTGGAGGTCAGGCCAGGGAAGGTGGTTAGTGGGTATGGAGGGAACGCCTTTACCTCGAGTCCCACATATCGCCTGCGGTTGCCACCACCCCGCAGGGACGGTGCGTAAATGCATTTGACCTCCCCGACAAAAAAAAGGCCTTGACCACTTTAGGCGTGTAGCTTGCTTCTCCATCTTTTATCGGTTGCATTTTGGACAGTGTGCGGAGGTATTTCATAATTTGATCTCCCAGCCCCTTTCCACCACCGGATGAACAGGCGCGGCGAAGGCTTTCTCACTCTTACGTTGTAAATATATACCCCTCATGCGCACAAAGAACGTTTCATTATGCGAACAGCTAAGGAGTGGAACTTGTTGCCAAGGTCTATTTTCCCAGATCAATATAATCCGGATATCTTTAAGGCCAGAGTGAACAAGCATCTTCTAAGCCTGTGTGTACCATCTTAGACCTTATCTTCACTTACCATCATCAGCATATCATTATCATCATCACCTTAAAGGGAAATTGCTTATGAAATTATTGATATGAAATGTTAATTTGTTCGCTTTGGCGCGAAGATCGTAGCTCTCGCGTGTTGTTGTTTTACTGCGCGCGTCGTCCGTCAGTGTTGCCGTGAGTAAATATTGTACTATTTGTGGTTCTTAACAGTTGTACATACACTAACAAAACAAAAAACAAAATCCTTTCATGCCAGCATGCCATTGAAAGAAGTATCCTGAAACTGAGAAGAATTGATAAAACACGAAATATGTTGTACGATATACGCAATAAAAAAAAAATTACGGATGCTTTACAACACTGCACTGGCACTGAAGTAACGGAGGGCGGGTCACATAGCTAGATGCCGGGACAAAAGATGGACACTACAGATAACAAAGTGACTTGATCCCGCTGGAAAAAGACGAGTATGAACAAAAGAAAAGGTGGGTCGACAATATCATAAAAATTGCTGGAAAACACTGGATAGCAGACGCTCAAAATAGATGCAAATGGAAATTGATGGAGGAGCCTTTTACCCTATAGGGGCTATACAATAATCCTTAAAATAATATTTAATTAAAAATGAAACAATTTATTAATTGTAAAGATAAATTTAAAGCTTTAATAATAATAATAATAATAATTGCCCAGGTGAATCCCTCAGTCATATAATCTCCGGTTGTTCTCGTCTCGCAAATGGCGAGTATTTGCATAGACATAACCAAGTGGCCAGAATAATACACCAACAACTTGCTTTGAGATACAATCTTGTGGAATCCGAGGTGCTGTACTACAGGTATGCCCCAGAACAGGTTCTTGAAAATAGCCATGCCACATTGTATTGGGATCGATCTATCATTACAGACAGGACTATTGTAGCTAATAAGCCTGATATTGTATTGATAGATCGACACGAACGCCGCGCAGTAATTGTTTATGTCGCTGTCCCCCATGACGACAACCTTGTGAAAGCTGAAAAAGATAAAGAAAACAAATATCTTGATTTAGCTCACGAGATTGTTGACATGTGCGACATCGATTCAACAATTGTTGTTCCGATAGTCATATCTGCCCATGGTCTTCTTCTTCTTCTTAGATTATTGGCGCTGTCCTAATGGATTCCGCCAGTATCGAGTATTCTGCTAAGACAGTTATTTTATTGACTCTGCTTGTTTTCTCAAATGGTGTCATGAATGCACAATGTCTAAGTCAACAAATTTACAATGCTAACTCTGAAACTGTTGATTTATCTGCAAAGGAAACAGACACAACATATATACACAATTGTTAGCAGGTTAATTCAGACAGACAACTTACAATCTGATGTTATTAGTGGTAAGATAATCACACAGAACATAAACAAATGGGGTATTGACATATAATAGGAGGGATTTAAAGTTAGTGGGTCTAGGGATATATGGAGGGAGCAGATCATAAAGGGAATTAGGGAATTTAGGACATTCAAAGAAAATATGGTCCGTTGATCCTTCGTCCAGGCCGCATTCGCACAGTGACGAGTCCTTGACCCTAATTTTAGTCAGATGTACTGGAGTAAACGAGTGACCCCTTAGACGGCAGATGGTGGAAGTGCAAGTTTTAGTAGTTTTTTGGAATTTAAAAAACCAAGGTTTTACAGGGATATGATTTTGAATATCTGCATAATGCTTTCCTACAACACTACTGGATTTTCTCCATTGCAAATCCCACCCTGAAAACATCTGCTGCTTTGCTAACATAATTAGGTCGTGGGAGGATACCTTAAAGTAATCGACAGATCCGTTGCGAGTAGCATCCCTTGCAATAAGGTCAACTGTTTCATTTCCATCTATGCCCGAGTGCCCAGGAATCCAGGCTAAGCATACATCAAGACCCTGCTGGTGACATTTATATAAAGCGCTCCTGATATCAAGTATAGAGGGGAACTTGGTTTTGGACCGAAAGGGGTTAGATAATATAGCCTGGAGGCAACTCTTGGAGTCAGATAAAATGACCGTCTTGTTTAGTTTATGCGATTCTACATATAGCAGAGCTTGAAGCAAACTAACAGCTTCACCGGTAAAAACAGATGTTGCAGGTGGTAATTTATAATTTAGAATAATTTTATATTTTGGGATCCAAATAGCAGCACCTACACACTCCCGATCATTAATCTTAGATGCATCCGTAAACATCACCAGCCAATCGCTCCAGTTCCTATTTATCTATGTTAGTAGCAAGGAGTTGGCATTAGGGGAGTCCCTATAGATACCAAGGTCCAGAATAACATTAGGTTGGTGAATTAAGGAGTAGAAAGAGCAGCCAAAGAGGGGATTTAGAATGCATTGGTATACAAGACAGGGAAGCCGAATAAATTTAACAAAACTATTAAATAAACATGGAGTGTTTTTATGGACCCAGTATTTATTTAAGAAATGATATGAATTCTGACAGCTGATGCAGTTTACCAATTAAGGGATGGGAAGAATTTTGGATAATTTTATAAAAAAATCTGTCTGATAGGTACTATCTTCTCAGTGACAAGGGAGGTTCAGCACATTCCACCTGGAGTGCATTTATAGGTGAAGACTTCATAGCGCCGATTATTATACGGAGACACTTAGACTGAATCTTATCCAGAGAGTATAAGGGCAATTTTAAACATGGTTCCAGGAGAAAAGATCCATAGTCCAAATGGCTACGAACCAGGGCGTTGTACAGCAGTCTTTGCGAAAATGGATGGGCACCCCACCATGCACCTGATACAGATCGCAGAACATTTATATTTTTCTCACATTTTTCGGCAATATGTGCAATGTGATAGGCTCCAGTCATCCTGGAATCAAGGATGATTCCTAGGAACTTAACTTTATCCTTAAGGGGTATGGTCTGATCCTCATACCTAATAGAAAATTCAGAGGGTTGCCTAGAACGAGTGAAATTGACCACATTTGATTTATGTACAGACAGAGAGAGACCGTGATCATCAAGCCAATCCTGAAGGTAATTCATAGCTGAGTTAAGGCGAGAAGTAGCTACCCCTATGTCACTGTTAGATATGTAAAGCGCTAAATCATCCGCATACTGAAGGACACTACAAAAGGAGTTCAGAGACAGCTCAAGGTCGTATGTGTAAAGAGAGTATAGTAAGGGACTCAAAACTGAACCTTGGGGAAGACCCTTCCAAACAATTCTCGGGGGGAGGAGTGAGTTGTTCACGCAGACCTGAATAGACCGTGATGAAAGGAGGTTGGAGATAAGATTTACAAGCCTCACAGGAATACTCAGATTGAGCAATTTTTGCCTGAGTATCGGAAGCAGAACATTATCATAAACAGATGACACATCCAAAAAACCTCCTATCACGGATTCACGCTTGGATAACCCTAGCCATATGTCTGTGACAAAAATACTGAGACTGTCCATGGTGCTCATACCTTTTCGGAACCCAAATTGGCTCTTAGCAAGGATACCCCTGCTCTCCACTATCCACTCTAAGCGGTTTTTGACCATATGTTCCAAAATTTTGGCCATTGTGCAAGATAAAGCAATAGGCCTGTACCCTTTTGGATCATTGCTGAGTTTACCTGGCTTTAGGATAGGGATAATGATTTGGTTTTTCCATTCATCAGGAGGGATGCCAGAGAGGAAGATATTGTTGAGGATATTTAAAAATGTTCTTTTGGCTCCAGGGCTGCTGTTAACTAAAAAGGAATAAGGAATCCCATCAATTCCAGGTGCGGTATCCTTCAGGCCATCTACAGCGGATGTGAGCTCCTCTAAAGAAAATGGGGCATCAAATTCGTCAGACTTATGACAAAACACAGAGGGGAATACTGTTATTTCTTGAAGGGTCGGTACTGAAGGTGGAGACAGTTTGGAGGTAAAGGATTCCAACCACTCTGATGTGTCATTAGAGGTTATAATAATAATACATAATAATAATAAATTGTTTATTTCTTCAACAAATTTGTACAAACTATCACCGAGGCTGGGACCTACCTAGTAAGTATATAATAATACCTGTTGTGTAGCCGGAAAGTAAGCCTAATTTTACTAAAAGACGTGGAAATCTAAATAATAAAAAGAAATATGAAATAAAATCAACTAAGAGTCTCTGACAGTATTCTTGTATATTTTCCAAATTGACACACATCAATCATATATCAAAACCATAGTTAAATTTAGTATGGCCTCCTTAGTCTAATCTTTAACATCCTGCAGGGCCCAAAATTCTTCAAACATGAATATGTTTATCGGTACCCAGTACAAATTCATAATTCAAGAAATGCTCGACCAAAGAACACTAACTTGTCGGACAAAGGAAATCAACTTCAAATTAACATGTCTAACAAAAAAAAACCTTCCCTTCTTCGTACTGACATAAAATAAAAGTAATAAAAATGCAACGTACTATCAAAACTTATTCCACTAAACCCCATACCGGCTTGGCATGCGTACCGCTCTCCCTGAGCGAGTTACCGCTGGCCTAACGCTAGCCTCCAAGTCACGGCTCTGGGATGACGAAGATGGGTCATCGTTACTTAAACGAGACTCATTCAGTACTTTCAACCCCTCCACATCTGAGGAAGAAATTTCCAAAGGATAAAGCCTTTGGAAAGGTCGCACTTTAATGCCAGTTGAAGTTTTGATTTCGGCAGTCCTTCCATGTCCATCTTGCCCTTCAAAAATGTTCGTCACAAGTCCTAGTGGCCATTTCACCCTCTTCTCCCCTGACTCAACAAGAACCACATCGCCTATCTTCAATCTGTTAAACTTATCCTTCTTTGTCTCAATTAAATTCGTCAAATATTCGTTTCGAAATCTCTGCTTGAAATCTTCCCTTAGTTTAAGTAAATACTTGTATCGTGCTTGAATTGTTACCTCATCTAAATCGGTCACGTCGGTTTCCCCAATTGGCTGTATGAACATTGCTGGTGTAATGGGCTCTAGAGACCAATTCTTATCATCCTGCACGTAAGTAAGTGGTCGTTCATTTATAACAGCTTCACATTCACACAAAATAGTATTCATCTCGTCATACTTAACCTGTGACTTCCCGAGTACACGTCGTAACAAGTCCTTCAAGATTCGAATTAACCGCTCCCAAAAACCTCCCCACCAAGCGGCGGTCGGGGCATTAAATTTCCAAATTATCCGTTCTATTGTAGAATTTCTCTGAACCTCATTCCAGTTTATACTTGCTAACAGATGCTGTGTGCCAGTAAAGTTCGTACCATTGTCTGTGATTATTTGTTTCACTCGACCTCTCCTAGCAATAAATCTGCGTAGTGTAAACAAAAAAGACTCGGTAGATAATGACAAAGTAAGTTCTAAATGCACTGCTCTATATACGGCACAAGTGTACAGGACAATCCAGCACTTCTGGCCTCCTTTTAATAGCAAGGGTCCCGCCAAGTCAATTCCCGTGACCTCAAATGCTTTAGAACATGCTAGCCTCTCAGCAGGCAATGGTGCAGGTGCAGTTTGTAAAGCTTTCGCGCGATATCTAGCGCATATGGCACAGTGTGACGTGATTGTTTTCACAAGTCGCCTTACCCCCATGATCCAATATTTCTTCCGCAGATCCGTGATAAGCTGATTGACGCCTACATGCTGCAACTCTAGATGTCTCTGCTCAACTATTCTCCTTACTATAACACTACATGCTGGTAAAAGATAAGGGGTTCTAGTAGACTCGGGGAAATCTGATAACAACAACTTCGTCTTAATTCTCATCACCCCGTTGTGGTCCAAATATGTATTCATATTGTTAGTTCTTTGTGCTATATAATCTTTGTTTTCAATTTGAATCAGCTGTAATAACTTTATCTCCGCTTCTTCAAATTCTTCGTATGTAACCTCTCCAATTTTCCTATTGTATTTATGCAACGTATTGTGCTTAAACCTCTTTAACATCACAACCACCTTTATTATCTTAGAATATCTAGAAATATTATTGAGCGTATCTGTAATACTTTCAGTGACGCATACATTCACATTGCATGCAGTTTTTCGTAGCTCAATCTTAGCTTCCTCTTCATCAAGCGGTCCATCAGATTTTGGCCACTCAAAAGTGCTTCGACGCAACCAAACAGGTCCTTCCCACCAGCGCGATAAGTATAACTGTTCAGGTGTACAACCTCTTGACGCCAAATCTGCACAATTTAAACTGCCTGGAACGTGATGCCAATCATCAATATTAGTATTTTCTCTGATTTCTTTTACTCTGTTGCCGATGTAAGTGTTCCACGGCAACTCCTTTTTTACCCAGCACAAGGTAACACAGGAATCCGTCCAACAAAATTCCTTGCACTGTAACCCTAAGTTATTCCTTACATCTTTTAATAGCCGAGATCCTATAAGAGCCGCTGTTAACTCCAGTCTAGGTATTGTTAGTCTATTTGGGGGCGCAACTCTTGCTTTAGCCGATACAAGCTGAACAGATATATTACATTGAGTTTCAGCTCTAAGTAAAATACAGGCACTATAGGCATCTTTACTCGCATCACAGAACATGTGCAAAGAAAGATTACACTCCTCAAACAGTTCATGGGTCAAACGGCGTGGTACTCTACAATTTTTTAAATAATTAATCTGAGCATACCACTTCCTGAAGTTCTTTGACATATCGCTTGGTAACTCTTGGTCCCACGAAAGGTCACGTCGCCAACAGTCTTGTATCATCAGCCTTGGTATGAGTGTTGCCGGACACGTGAACCCCACTGGATCGAATATACTCTGCGTGATGGACATAAGGTTTCTTTTAGTAACTATCCCTACCTTATCCAATGACGGCAAGTTATCCACATTACAACCAAACTCATCAGTTTCCGTGAACCACTTTAAACCTAACACTGATACCATACTGCTTCCAACCTCATTCACTAGTGGCGGTGATGAAACCCATTGCCTTAAAAAAAACCTTCCCTTCTTCGTACTGACATAAAATAAAAGTAATAAAAATGCAACGTACTATCAAAACTTATTCCACTAAACCCCATACCGGCTTGGCATGCGTACCGTAATCTTCTAATATTTTTCCAAACCATAGATGGAGGAGATCTGGGAGAAAGCCCTTCACAAAATTTACGCCAGCCTGCTTTTTTCTTTTCTGACAGTATTCTGACTGCCCTAGCTGATGTTGCGCGAAAATCAATATAATTGGACTCTGTCATAGATTTGGCATAAGTTTTTTCTGCCAATTTGCGTTCCTTACAGATATTAGTGCAGTCAGAATCCCACCAGGGGGGGGAGGGGCACTTGTTTCGGAAGATATTTTTTTCCGTCATAGATCTACTGGCAGATGACAGGAGTGAATTTCTAAACAGTGTATAAGCAGTGAGAACGTTATTGATATTGACAGATGGAATGAGGTCAATTTCTCTATCCAACGTGGAGCGAAATAGGGGCCAGTCTGCTTTAGCTATGTTATACCTCAGTTGGGGACGGGGAATTCCAAGCGGATCAGGGCGGCATGTCGCTGTCATTGAAATTAAAATAGGGAAGTGGTCACTTCCGTGGGAAGTGGGAAGGATAGACCAGTGAAGACGCGAGGAAACAGAAGGGGAGCGGGTAGGGGATCCGTCATTCAGTAGGCATATGTTAAAGTTATCACACAGGTCCAAAAAGGATGAGGAAAGGTGGTCACAAAAATAAGAGCCCCAGGATGTGTGATGAATGTTGAAGTCACCCAAAATGATAAATGGAGGGGGAATAGAGGAAAGAATAGTGGACAGCTCTTGTAGACATGCTGCATTTGGGTGAGGAATATATATGGATATAAAAGAAATGTTGAAGGCTTTCAATGCCACTGCATTAATATTTTCACTATGAGGAGGGATTGGAATCTGAGTAAAGCATATTTTCCTGGAAACAAGTAGTGCAGCACCTGCATGACCATCACTCCTGTCATCCCGAAGACATGAGAAGCCCGAAACACGGAAGTTGGATCCAGGCCTCAATCGCATCTCCTGGACGGCAAAAATGATGGGAGAGTGTTTCTGAATTAGGTATATTAATTCGTTTTTCTTATTTTTACTGCTGCGGCAATTCCACTGCAGGATTATCTGCGCGAATGGGGCTGGGGATCAGAAGCTTAGTCAGTTTGTTGCGGATATTGTTCGGTAGTTCTATGTCGCTAAAACGTTCAAGAATATTAACTGAAGCTGACAATAGGAGGAATAAAAGGTTATCGTCCGACTCTAGGACATCATTAGAGAGAGCACATCCATTTTCAAGTTGCGATCTAGGGGTTGCAATGATATCTCTATGAGCCTGACGATCATAACCTGGGGAGGAAGCTGGTAAATATGGGTGTTTTGTGGTAATAATAGTTTTCCGGTACGCTGTAGAAGGAGGGAGTGAGTTGTTTGTTTGTTGGGAAATGTGGGAATGTGTTGGAACTTGATATGAGTTTGGAGCGGGCCTAGCTGTGTCAGCAAATGTTCTTCTGACTTGTGGGAATCTTGCTGATGCTTCGGAGTAGGACACACTTTCTTGTGACATGACTAGTTTTATTTGTTTCTGTCTGGCTTGTTCTGGGCACGATGGATCATTAGACCTATGTTGACCTGTGCAGTAAATGCAGGTAGGAATGTTCTTAGTGCATGAGACACCATCATGGGGCTGGGAGCAAACAAAGCAACGGGCTTGGGACCTACACTGGGATTGTATATGTCCGAATCTGCAGCACTTGTTGCATTGGATGGTGGGTAGAATGTATGTTTCTATAGGAAGAGACGTATAAAAACAGTATACATGAGGAGGTAACTTTTGTCCTGTAAATGTGAGTACAACTGTTTGTGTCGGTATCCACACTGGGGTACCATCTGTGACAGTTTTTCTGTTGAGTCGACGAGCCTTGATAATTGTTCCATAACCTGTAGGAATTTCTATAGATTGTACAAGTTCCTCAAGGGTCCATTCTACAGGTATCTGACGGACGATGTTCGGTGTAATATGACCGAACAATGTAACGCTGGCGCAATCGTTTGCGATGCATTCAAATACCTAGTTAGTGCATTACACGGAACCATCGCGACCGGGTGCGCTCATAACAATAACATTAACATTTAAACAATTTTGTGAAACATTTTAATACATTTATAATTATTTTAACATAAACTTTCGTCTCATTTAACATTCGCTAATCCCGCACTCCACATTATGGTCCTTCGAGATAGGCCTCGCGTGTCGGTGATAAAATCAAAGTTTTAGTGTCGATAAGTGAGGCGTGTGAACTAGCAAAACATTGAGTGAAGGATTGCAGTGTTATATAACACCAACAAAAGGACTGGAGCCAAAGCAGCGAGCGAGCGGTCTGTAAGCTGAAACAACACCTGTAAGATCTTTCCATTTTATTTCTCTTATCTCAACAACAACATAAAACATGGTGACTTTGGAGTCGCAATACCAGCTTTCTGACGACATCAAACGAGACTACCAAAATTATAAAAAGGATGGCGCTGACAGAAAAACCAACGCGGAGTATTTCAAGAGGCGGTGGAATAAATTAGAGGAATTATGGAACGAATATCAATTTAATCACGATCAATTACGTGAGAACATCAGTCAAACGGACCCATATTTTGAACAAAAACATTATGAAGCTACCAAGGCGATTTATACGCAGTATAAAAATCAAATAAATACTGACTATCAACTACTTCAAGCGCAACAAGCACCATCGAGTTTAAAGATGGATGAGAGACAAGACAACTCTGTGCCAGAGCAACAAAAAGGTGATCAAGGGTCATACAGCAAATTAGATGAAACATTACGCAAACAGTTTGGGAACTTCAAAGCATTTACAAGAACAGTATCTAACATTAACATTGAGCAATTAACAGATAAATGGGAGTTTGAGGACGCACTGAAATTATTAGAAGTACGCTGGGCAGCAATAGACAGCTTACATTGGGAAATAGATAGCGAGTTGAATGGTAAAGACTTAGAGTACGAGGCCAAGTTTACCAACAATGAAAGACAGTATAACGTATTAAAGAAAGAAATTAATAAAAAGATGTGGGCAGTATCGCATAGGGAAAAATCAACCCCAACATTAGATATCCCTGTGTTCAGCGGTAGTCACACACAGTGGGTGTCCTTCAAGGATCTCTTTAATGAGGCTATTCATGAAAATCCAACACTCTCACAGGCTCAAAAAATGCAATTCTTGAAAAGTAAATTACGAGGTGAAGCTGAGAAGTTAGTCCAACATTTGACAATATCTTCAGACAATTACATAACATCCTGGAATATATTGAATCATCGCTATAACAACGAACGACTACTTTTTACGTCACAAATCAATGTTTTATTCAGCCTTCCAACAATGCAACATTCATCACTAGCCCAAATTAAGAAAATGCACGATGTTACTATTGAAACACTTCATGGCATCAAAAACCTTGGTGTGGATACGACTACGTGGGACCCCATCATAGTCCATATTTTGACCCAAAAACTGGATCCAGATACTTATGCTAATTACATAGAGTCTGTTAGAAATCCTCGAACTTTGCCTACCTTACAAGAACTACTGGACTTTCTCGAGAGTAAGTTCACTGTACTCGAAACATCATCAAGGCGTAAACAAGAAATATCATCTCAACATAAATCAAACCATTTTCAATCCAGTTCTCAACATTTTGCATCAACAAACACAAAAAAGCCACATTTTATTACGTATCGAACAAACAATGGAAACTCGATTGCGAAATCATTTCATGTTTCGGGTTACATATGCCCGCTTTGCAAATGCGAACACGGCATTTATAATTGTAGGTCATTTTTGCAAATGTCGAATGAAAAGAAGCTAACGACAATAAACAAGCTGGGTATTTGCGTAAATTGCTTATTTTCGCACAACGGAAAAAAATGTAATTCAACGAAAACGTGTCGCAAATGTCCAGGCAAACACAACACACTAATTCATGACGCAATCGAACAGTCTAAATCGGACTCTCTTGCAACTTCTTCCAAAAACATCGCTTCCAGCTCAAATACTTCTCAGGATGACTATTCGGAAGTATTGTTAGCTACAGCTGAAATAAAGGTTCTAAAAGCTGACGGAACATATCATAACATGAGGGCGTTGATAGACCAAGGCTCTCAAATATCCATTATAACAGAGAATGCGGCACAAATCTTAGGCTCAAAACGAATGAAGTGTAAAGGTGTAGTTTTTGGGGTGGGTCAGCGAGAGAGTAACTGCAAAGGGAAAATTAACATAACATGCGCATCATTTTATAACAACTACACATTTGACGCTGAAGTATTTATTATGAATAACCTCATAAAAAATCTCCCTAACAAAACATTTGCAAAACCACACTGGTCTAACATTGAGAACCTCGATTTGGCTGATCCTGAATTTTATAAAAGCCGCCCAGTTGACCTGCTGCTTGGCGCAGATATTTACACAAACATACTATTGGGAGGAATAATCAAAGGAAATGACGCAAAACAGCCGATGGCTCAACAAACATTATTAGGTTGGCTTCTATGCGGAAGTGCCCAAACATTCCAATGCAATGTAATAATTAATAACATAGAAGACATACAACAGTTTTGGGAGATGGAAGAGATCACAGAGGATGTAGATATGTCGTCTGAAGACATTTACTGCCTAGATTATTTTGAAGAAACAACAACACGAAATGAACAAGGCAAATACGTGGTACGACTACCCATGAAACAAAATTTTGAGAAACAGCTAGGCAGTTCCAAACAAAAAGCCCTGGCACAATTTCATAATTTGGAAAATAAATTCAAAAGACAAGAAAAATTAGCCATAGCTTACAAAACATTCATGAAGGAATACCACGAATTAAATCACATGAAACTAGATAACAGCAACAATGTAGCAGTGGAATGCTATCTGCCTCATCACGGCGTAGAACGTGCTGAATCAACAACAACAAAGTACAGAGTGGTATTTAATGCATCTTCGAAAAATTCTACAGGACTGTCACTAAACGATCTCATGTTCAAAGGGCCCAACTTACAGCAAGATCTACAATCATTACTATTGAAATGGAGAAAATATCAGTATGCTTTCACAGCCGATATTGAAAAAATGTACCGCCAAATATTAATTAACGATGATGACCAACATCTGCAGAAAATCGTATGGAGAGACTCACCGGAATTACCTATACAAAGCTTTCAGTTGACGACCGTAACTTACGGCACCAAGTCGGCTCCTTTCTTAGCCATGATGACATTAAAAAAGTTAGCAGCGGACGAACGTAACAGATTTCCTGAAGCATCAATGGTCCTCGAAGAATCGTTTTATATGGACGACCTGGTCCATGGTACTCACTCCATAACAACCGGCCAAAAATTAGTTAACGACCTGGATAAACTACTTAAGTTAGGTGGTTTCAACTTGAGAAAGTGGGCTACAAACAATCCCGACATTTTAGCAAACATTTCTAATCAACAAAACGGGGACAACAATAACTTTATTTTCAACTTTAAAACAGAAAATATGGCAAAAACACTTGGGCTATGTTGGAGTCCTGTAGAAGACCAATTCACTTTCAGGTATGAATTACCTCCACAAACAACAAAGCTGAGTAAGCGTTTACTTCTTTCGGAAATCTCAAAAATATTCGATCCTTTGGGATGGCTTGTGCCAATTACAACGAAAATGAAATTATTATTTCAAAGGGTTTGGAAAACAAACACTAATTGGGATGAAGAGGTGTCACCCGAGATAAACAATGAATGGTCTAAATTACGTGGAGAGTTATACTCAGTTTTAAAAGGCTTTAAAATCCAGCGATGGATACAGAGTACTGAAGATGACGTCATAGAATTGCATGGATTCTGTGACGCATCTATGGAAGCATATGGGTGTGTTGTTTACGCTCACATGAAAAACCAAAAGCAGGTTGTACTTGTGGCCGCTAAATCAAAAATTGTGCCAATCAAAAGGACATTAACATTGCCGAAACTAGAGTTATGCGGCGCCCATTTATTAACAAGACTAATTAAAAAGGTTAAACAGGCCTTACAGCATCATAAGCTTGAAACCTACGGATGGACAGACTCCCAAGTCGTCCTAGGTTGGCTGAGAGGTGAACCAAACAGATGGAAACCTTTCGTGGCAAACAGAGTACTGAAAATAACGGACGTGATGCCTGAACAAAATTGGAGTTACGTAAGATCAGAGGAAAACCCGGCCGATGTGGCAAGTCGAGGCTTATTCCCGTATCAACTAAAAGCACATTCTTTATGGTGGTCCGCTCCTTCCTGGCTATCAACTTTTGAACCTCTAAACCTTCTAAAACAAACATTCGAAACAAATGAAGAACAGAAAGTAGGTTACTCTCACAGTGTACAGCAGATAGAAAACGAAAACGTGATAAATAATTTATTATTAAGACATAGTTCATTTAATAAAATAACTCGAATTGTTGCGTGGATACAAAGGGCATTCACTCTTAAACAAAGACACAAACCAAGCTATCTTACATTACAAGAACTGCGAAGTGCAAAATTAACAATTATTAAAATTACTCAAACAACAGAATATTCCGCGGAAATTGCTTACTTGCGCAATCATGGAAAAGTGGAGGCTAAAAGTAAATTATTGTCTTTGAATCCATTTATTGATCACAACAACATCTTACGTGTCGGCGGTCGACTAGCACAGGCATCTATCAGCTTCGAGATGAAATATCCGAAAATAATACCAAGTGATTCTCGTCTGGCGTGCCTATTGATTGACCAGGCACATCAGTTAACATTCCACGGTGGTCCAAGGCTTACCTTAGCTACCTTGAGGCAGGAGTACTGGATTACCGGTGGGAACAACACAGTGAAGAAGCAGTTGAGGAAGTGTATAACATGTAGAAAACGAGATGGAAAAAGGCAAGAACAAATAATGGGAGACTTACCTGCTGCTCGGAGTAACGTCGCGAAACCATTTTACCACACTGGAGTAGACTATACGGGATTTGTGGATGTTAAGATCAACAAGGGAAGAGCGGCGAGAACAACAAAAGGTTATGTAGCTATTTTCATCTGTATGGTCACCAAGGCTGTTCATTTGGAACTAGTAACAGAGTTGAGTACTTCAGCGTTTCTGGCAGCATTACGTCGTATGGCAGCCCGCAGAGGAGCCCCGTGTCACATTTATAGTGACAACGGTACTAACTTTGTTGGTGCTAATAAAATCCTACAAGACCAAGGGAAATATCTACATCAGATCTTCGATGACAGTTTCCTGTCAGAAGTAACAGAGTTGAATATAGAATGGCATTTCAACGCACCTAGTTGGCCTAGCGCTGGAGGGCTGTGGGAAGTCTTAAACATCATTTAAGGAGGGTAGTAGGAGAACAGAAGCTAACTTTTGAGGAGTACACTACCATTCTAACACAAATAGAGGCTTGTCTAAATTCGCGGCCACTATGTCCGCTAACAGAAAACATTGAAGACTTGGACTTTTTGACTCCAGCACACTTCTTAACAGGAAGATCAGGCATAACAATCATGGAAACACCAGAAGATGCGCGGACACGTTGGAATTTAACACAAAAGCTAACCCAAGATATTTGGAAGAGGTGGAAAACCGAATACTTAAGTCAACTATCTGCTAGGCGAAAGTGGAAAGAACCTCAACAAAACATAGAAATCGGAGACATGGTAGTCATACACGAAGATAACCTTCCAGTGGGAAAATGGGCGATGGGAAGAGTGATAGAAGTTCATCCCGGTGCAGACGGTTATGTTAGAGTAGTGACTGTAAAAACAAGAAGCGGAACTATGAAAAGACCAGTAGTGAAGATATCACTACTTCCTTTAAAACACCAGCCTGAAATAGTGAAACCTGAAACACAAGAAAGGAAAACAGATTTTAAGAAAGGACGAGTTTATAAATCTAACTTGATTACTATGTTATTTATGTGTTTCGCTATTCTAAACATGTTTGTGTCAGTCCAAAGTTTCCAAGTGATATCGCTAAACGAAAGACAAGGGCTGTATTTTGATAAAATTGGCAACATGCAATTAATCAGAGATGAGTGGAAGATAGTGGCTTACTATGATATGGACCCTTATTGGGAAGGAACATCAGCATACGAAAAATATTATCAACATTTAAAGTCAATTTGCCAAGTTATAAATAAAACAACTCATTGCAATATTCTCTTACTGCAATTAGATCATGCCTACAATGAAATAAAACATAACAATCGAATTCTACTGAATCAACAAACAAGCGCGCGTGCCCGTAAGCGCCGCGGTCTTATCAACGGTGTTGGGTATCTGGCTAATAGTCTGTTCGGAGTATTAGATGACCGATTCGCCGAACAATATCAAATCGACATTGCGAAAATAAAAGACAATCAGAAACACCTGGCCCTACTATGGAAAAATCAGACATCTGTTTAGTAGAGGCTGAGTACAATTTGTTGAAAAGAACGGAAAATATGATACAAAAACAACACAAAATTGTAAATCAACATTTAATGAATTTAGACACCACCACCAACATATTACAAACAAAAGTGAACGAAGTTGAATACATGACCGAATTTACATTATCAACTATGTCGGCTAACAACTTGCTAAATCATCTAAAAAAACATTCAAGACATGTTATTGGATACGGTAACAAGTGTGTATAACGGTAAGATCAACATACACTTAATTGATCCTCAGCAACTGCAAAATCAGTTAAACATTATTTCAAGTCAGTTGAAAGACCTCACCTTGCCGATCGACAATGTACAAACAAATTTACATAATATTTATCAGTTGCTCCAAGTAAAGGCCAAAGTAACGAAACAATACTTGATATTGGAGATAAGGATTCCTCTAACCAGCAGAGATAATTATGAGCTATATAACATTCAAAGTGTCCCACATCAATCAGGAAAAGACATGGTTACCCTAACACCTATTGAAAGTTACGTAGCGATGAGTTTACAGAAAGACTCATACTTGCCTATCACATCGTTAGAACTAGAACATTGTGTACGACGTGACGTCACAACATACTTATGTCAATTTAAGACACCTGTTTATAAGATGAGATCGGATAAGGATTTCTGCGACAAAGATGAAAGTGACCACTGTAGAACCGTCTCCACTGTTTGTCAAAATAAGTGGATAAGTTTGACAAAAATCAACCAATATCTCTATTTTTGTTGCGATATCTGCAAGTTACGAACAATTTGTAACGATCAAGTTACGGCACATCAGTTGACCAGAGCCAGCATTATAAACATAGAGAACAACTGTATAGTAAAAACGGAGAACTTTACCATTTATACTCACAAACAACAAGAGAACCGAATGCAGTTATCATACGATATCGAAGTCCCTGTAATTGCTCCCATAAATAATGTTTTGAATATTACGATTAAAACTGAACAGGAAGAGACCCTTACAGAAATACCAACCATAGATCAACAACATCGCGAGATAGAACAGAAGATAAAGACTATGAAAGAGAATGAGGCCCTGCTGAACAATATATCTACTCATGATGTTCACCACTATTCATCTATATGGGGATTATGGGCAATTTTAGTAATCATAGCCATAGTAGTCCTGTGTCGACGCCGAGGCTACTGTTGCCGGCGGCAACGACAGTCGGAGCCAACGGAGGCCACCACAACAACAACAAACGAAGTCAGCGAGAGCGCGGCTGGGCCTACAGTAGGCCTACAACCGACACCTCACATTGTGTCAAGTGAAAAGTGTAGTGAGAGCTTATCAGTGAATGTGCGCGATTATAAAGAAAGGGGTACGACCCCAGTGTTAAGAAAAATTTCGTTTAATGAAGGCTTGTGACAAACATTTTAATGAGTTTAAGTTTTCAATTTAATTTTTATAATTTTTTAAATATTCTTCTTATCTTTTGATCTTTTGGCCCTCGGCAAGATGTTCGGTGTAATATGACCGAACAATGTAACGCTGGCGCAATCGTTTGCGATGCATTCAAATACCTAGTTAGTGCATTACACGGAACCATCGCGACCGGGTGCGCTCATAACAATAACATTAACATTTAAACAATTTTGTGAAACATTTTAATACATTTATAATTATTTTAACATAAACTTTCGTCTCATTTAACATTCGCTAATCCCGCACTCCACAGACAATACCCATTCTAGTAACACTGTAACTAGGGATGATGGCCTCATATTTGGCTGGAGAAAGAGAAGGGTGTTCTAGAAAAGCATTAGCATCCAAAAATGTCTTAAATTCTACGGAGATTCGGTTTCTGCCAACAAGCTTCACACCATCATTAACAACATTTTTAATTTTATTACGAAATAAAAAGTGACCAAATTTAATAGGGCGCAAAGCAGTACCGGAGGAAGGATCTGTGACCAATTTATTTACATGTACTACAAAAGGTGCTTTGTCCTGATCTGAGTATTTGCTCTTGTTATCTAAAAACTCAGGGCTGGTGTAGGTAGACTGAATTGAGGGGGAAGATTGCGAGGTATTAGTTTTTTTAGGCGGTTGAGATACATTTTGGTCTGTGGGGGCTCGTTTTCTAGAATTGACATTGGTTATATCTACTTCCATTTGTGTGGCTTGAGTAAAAATTGGAGGAGACAACTGAGCACATGGCTCACCATCTCCTCCTCCCGGATCGGGGGGCTCTGACATTTATTTATCACGAATGAACAGTTAACTACTCACATACACAATATAGTAATACCACCACCATAAAACGTACACAAAAACAATAATTCAACAGGAATATTTAACTAGAAATCAGTAATAAACGAAAGATCCAAAAAAACACTTGTGTCAAACACTCGACCAAAAAGCAGAGTCGCCCATGGTCTGATAGCCAAGAGCCTCGATAAACACCTTAAGAGGCTTGCGTTAAGTGGTTGGGTCAAGAGCCAGATGCAGAAGGCAGTACTTCTAGACACGGCCCGTATAGTGAGAAGGTTCCTGTCTCTGGAACCTTAACCACCGGTAGCCGGGACCCTGATCTTGCTGCCGATGGGGAACTGCATTTTTGTATTTTTAAATATTGTATTTTTTAATGTTATACATTGTAAAAATTTAATATTTAAAAATATAATTTTGTATGTATTTTAAAATAAATAAAGGAGATAATAATAATTAAATCATTATCATCACACTGCTGGGCAAAGGTCTCCCACAAACTCGTCCACAATATCAGAATATAATACTTATTCTGGTTTATTTAGTTCATTAAATTAACTTTTCTTTGCAGATTTGCGGCTTGAAATGGTCGCCGGATGGACGCTACCTCGCGTCTGGTGGAAACGACAACCTCCTCAACATTTGGCCTATAGCTCAAGGGCAGCACTACTCGCAACCACAGTATTTGTATTCATTCAAGTAAGTGATTAATAGGTATTATAAAACGCTTTGTTTGATATCAATTGCTGTGGTCGAAAACTTATCAGTTGATTAAGTAACACTAATAATTTTTAAACCACCTTCAAAATTATAAATTATGTTAATGTTTTGTAAACATTTTTTGTATAAAATATTTTTATTTTATACTATTTTAGTGTATAATAAAAAAATAATTAAATAAATACGACATGGGTGGTTCGGGAGTGCAAATATTTGTCGGTTTAATCCAACAGAAGTAGTAAATAGTTTAATACATCTCCAATCATATATTTATACACATTCTCATGGAGTATTTCTATTCCAAAATGTAAGAGTTTCGGTCAAGTAACAACTAGCTTTTTTATGGTAAAATAATAAATCTGAAATTGTATGAAAGTGCATAAATAAAGAGTCATCAAAAATATATGAAGATCCACCACACAACTATACGTATGTTACATTGAGTATGGTTACATTCAGGCAGTGCTTTACAGGGAAAGTCTTGGTCTTCATCTCACTGATGGTAAGCGATGATAAGACCGGAAGGTGTAATAGAGCTTCACTCATTCTCCCCAGCAACTGAGGGACTTGTTATCTTATGAATAACTGCCGGAACACAATAAAGATGTTAACACTATTGATAGTCAGGCCGAGCTCAAATTTTGTACTCCATTGGGATCGAATCCAGGAGCTTTAGATCTAATACTGGTGGGCGAGCCACTAGGCAACAGAGGCGTTTAAATTATTTCAACCAATATCATATTTATATTTTGATACAGGTGTTCTCTTTCAAATAAAAAAAATGCTAGGAAATCCAGAAAATGATAATTTTTTTTATTTCTTCAGTCAACATTTAGCTGCAGTAAAGGGTTTGGCTTGGTGTCCATGGAGTTCTGGTATCCTGGCTTCGGGCGGCGGAACAGCAGACAGAACTATTCGAATATGGAACGTTAATACAGGAGCTAATCTGAATACAGTTGACACTAAATCACAGGTAAGACACCGAAAAAACTTTTTTTCTTGTTTTGGTAAGTACCTATTATTTTTTTCGGTTTTGTAGCATCGACCCCATATAATAATGCATGCCATGGTCTGAACTTAAAAGGATTGTTAAGCACTTAATTTTAACCTGTAATAGTGTAAGATTTGGAGTTTCTGAAGTTCTTGTTGTAAAAACACGTGTTGAGATACTTTTAACCTCAATGTCATTGGCGAAATATATATATATCGCGAACGCCATTTATTTCAAGAATAAGAAGTGTAAAATTTATTAGTTGTTCTAATAATAAATAAATAGATATTAAAAGTAATTGATGTAGCTCATATTTGTCGGACAAATCCGTCGGAAGCTATAAATTGGTTAAAATGTAGTTTTAGCCAACATTTATTAACATTTAAAGTAACCAATAGTATCTTTCATAACATCCAATGTATTCTATATTAACAAATAAATAGCAAAAACGACTTATGACATTGTTGTGATGACACACTTTGTATGCTTGGCTGTATTTATAGTGTTGTAAATTTTTATATTCTTAAATATTTGGGAATCTTATAACGCTGATTGTATTTTGTATAGTAAAATTCTTTCATCAACAGGTGTGCTCAATCATCTGGAGTACGCATTACAAAGAGCTCATATCAGGGCACGGTTATGCGAATAACCAACTAGTGATATGGAAGTACCCGCTAATGACGAGAGTAGCTGAATTGACCGGGCACATGGCTAGAGTTCTCCATCTCGCTCTATCACCAGACGGTACCACTGTACTGTCGGCTGGAGCTGATGAAACACTTCGGTAAGCGATTTTGACTCTTCAAAAAAGGATTCTCAATTTGACTGAATTTTTTTGTTATGTTTGTTACCTCGTAACTCTTTACTGGGTGTACCTAATTTGAAGACTTTTCAACCTTTCAAAGATGGTGGTTGTCATGTGGTCCCATTTAAATTAAATTGACATCTGACGAGTAGTTTTTGAGTTTATTAAATAGGCATTATTAGTTGTCCCTAATAATGCCTATTTCGCCGGTTTAATGCAAATACCAACTAACCCATGGAATTGTAGTTTTGAGTTATTGCGATTTTAAAGTTTGGGAATCTTAAACTTCTGCTAGATAGAAGATTTTCTAATTTTTGTAATGATCATCTGCATTCTCATATATTTATGTTTTTAATTATGTAGAATAAAGGCAGATAAATTCATCGTAAATCCGAAAAATAACAGTGACAGTTAGTTGGTTTTTGCACTAACCCGGCGATTTAATTGATGTAGATGATATCGTAATAGTTCTAAAACAAGATCTCGAGATAGCTTCCTGAAAATTTCTATTCTTAAAACACTAAAAAGCAAGAAATAAATTATTTTTAAATAAAAAAACTGCCTTAAAAACTAAAAACAGAAATAAAAATAAAAAATAATTATTTCTCCATTTTTATTTTTGAAGATGTTTTTTTTTTATTTATAAATAATTTGTGCTATCTATATATATTTATATGCTATATATATATATTTAGCTTGCATCGTGTGATGATGTAATTTATTTCAGATTTTTAGATTCGACAACAATATTCAAAAGATATACAAAGTTTCACTTCGAAACTAAATATTATCTTATTCATTTCAGTCTATGGAAATGCTTCATGCTGGACCCATCAAAGAAGAAAGAACCAACTGACTCCAAAGCGGCCAAATCTCTACTCAACATGAACTCCCTTATAAGATAATCATGACAACGCTGTACTCCCATTAATTTATGACTGAATTATGTGATCTGTATTATTAGTTTATGAGTGTAACCATTTTTTGGTTGTGTAATGTCAATTAAGTTAGATATATTTATCTATCGCTGACTTTTCGTGATGCGAAATCTTTATTTTATCGAATTACTGCTTCCTCAATATTTCTATCAACCATATTTTGACATGTTTTAATGAAGTCTCTTTGAGACTCGCGGTATTTGTGAACGTGTTTTGAACATCGATTTTCGACAAGCAGCGAAGTTGAGGTCGTAAAATGTACCGCGGTTATCTAAATCATCTTCTCTATGTTTTCTTCTTGACTTCCCTTGCTGTTCCTGTCGCTTCCGTATTTCTTGACGACATTTCATTACCTCGGCTTCCTTGTTTTAGCACTTTATAGATAATTATTATGCGCCTCTTACCTCATTTTACTGTAAACTTTCTACTATTTTAAGTACGAATGAATTTTGATTTTATTGTATGTGATCGAGTTGTTAAATAAAGTTGACATTCCTACTTCTTTTGTATTATTTTAGAAATCAATAATTAAAAACTTTTATTTAACTTGCAATATGTATGTTCGGGTTAAATTTTGTAACTACATTTTAAAGAAGTTATCCTCAACCGATTGTGATGAAAGGACATCACCCAGAGATTGGGCTATAATTTTTTTAGCCATCCGACATCAATCGAACAGTTTTTTAATTAGAAGTTGGGTATTTCATCTTCTTTTCAATTAATGGCGATCGCGACAAAGATTACGCATTTTGAAAATGTCAAGTGATAATGTACTTAAGTAACAGACAATTGTACGGTAGATTCAGTTATAAATGTAGTCTCTCAACACGTGTTTTTACAACAAGACTCTGGAGAAAGTCCATCATTAATGTCTACCTTTGTCAACAAGACCAAACACCATCCTGCTCCAACGGTCCAGTATTGGGGAATTGGACACGGGTAATGTTTTTTTTTTAATATAACTTATTTTGCTTCTTTTTTTTTGTTTCTTTTGTCCCTTACGGGACGGGCAAAGGATATCAAGTCCATACAGCCCTGTCTGTATTTATGTCTTCTTTCTTGATGTTTGCATTAAAATATGGGCGTCGTCCATTTTAATGCATCCAGGGAGTACTTGGAAAGAAATGGATCGCAACAGACCTCATGACTGTTATTTTGCTTCTTTTTCAAATAAAAGATATTAAAAGTAAAATAAAAAATACGTAAAACAAAAAACGTAAAATGTATAGAGAATTTTTTATTTTACATTTTCTCTGTATTTTTATTTTACTGCTTTTTTTGACAAATTTAAGCTAGACGTTTATGAGCGATTTCCATGTTTAGGTACCTAATTATCGTAAAAAAATATGGCTTATTGTACATAGTCTTCAATCTATATACCTAAGTTCATCACTTGCCAAGTTTCAGCAACTGAGTAATTTTTCGGAAGTCTCTTTTTTAACACGCTTATATTAGTTTTTATTTAGTTCAATGGACTTTGCAAACTACTTTTAAATCGTCAAAAGCCCTACCACCATTTCAGGGCAAAATAATTATTCGCTCCTTGATTGGTATCGTAGTTACATGAATATTTTTGTTCATACCAACGTTATTATTATAGAACTATATTTATATCTTTTCAAATGAAAAAATATAGTTTTCATATTAACTTTTATTATCAACAGGGAATAACAAAGAAAGCCTCCACGATCACGCACTCCGCGTCGCAGTAAACTTCCGACCCGCTATTAATAGTGAACAATTCGAAACGTCAAACTATTAAATATATGCACACTACAGAATTGGAATAAAAATAAAAATCATTATTGACGTAAAAACGTTTATTTCTAATTAATATTGCAACAATGTGGAATGTAAAGAACAAGCATAATCATAAGACAAAATAGAAGTGCGATAAAAAAGTGCGAATACATTGTATAAATAATTTCGTTAAAAGTTACTTAATGTGATGTAGGTATCTAACTGACAAGTAACAGAAAGTTGGATCATGTGTAGTGACTAGAACTAAAGACAAATTTTGTAGAACAATTTCTCAATTATTCAACATCTGTAAATGCGCGAAGGAACTAAAAAAGCAGCCGTTAAAATAACTTAAAAACTATTGAACAACCAGTTTCACTTAACGTTCTAATTTCATTGTACTTGACACTGAATTAGATTATACTCACTATGGAATGAGGGTAAAACATTTAATACTGTTAATCATAATTATAACACAATGTTGTAATAAAAATCACAAATTTCTAATATCGTTGTTAAAACTCAGGTCGGATAATTATTACTTACGACAATTTACTTTTGGCGAAATCCACATGAAACATCTTACCGTCACAACGGTAGGAATGATAATGAAATGAGTAATTTACTCAATTTTTGTCAAACTACCCAAATTGTACTACAGTACTTAACACATTCAAACTAAAATCTATAGTCGGTGTCAGCACACAATACATCGATTAAACATGCATCAAATCACCAAAACAACATCGTCAGTCACCAGAGTCATACTCATTTATGCAAAATTTAAAATATCCGTTCATCCAACTTAATCTAATGGGAACACATTTCTAGTCTGATTGAATACTTATAACAATGGCTTCACAACATCAGTAATACTTAATTCGAAATCTTAAACACTTCTTTCTAAGCTCTCGATTTATTATCAAATTCATTAAGTATACAATTTCACGTGTATTTCTAAAATGTTTCTAATCTAGTTAAGTATATTTTGATTGTATATCTAACTACATGGCTCACGATTGTGCTTACAAAAGAACTCCATGTTAATACATTAAAAAAATAGTGATGTTATTTGAGATTCACGTTCACTAGACTATTGTCTCGATTAAGTACCTAATGCGGTTAAAATCGTTTCAACAATTCGTGTATAATGAGGACAAAAGCGTTTATACACAAAAATTTACAGGAAACCATACGGCTATATACAAGTAAAATAAAATTTTGTAAACATAGCGAAATAAAACTTATACTAAGGGAAAAATTATATAAAAATATGTGATGCCTCAAAGGCGGTTTGTTCATATCACAGAGGCAAGGCTGCGAGCTGTGTCTTCAGTATCCAACATGTCGGACATAGCAACTGTATTCGACATCGGTTCGGCGTCACGCACCAAATGTTCGTGGCTGGTGGTTATAGCGCCGCCATATTTGAAACTCCTGCGCAGACTGGAGCGAATGCTTTTGACTGAATCGCTTTTTCTGACGAACGAGCGTCGGAGGTAATCGCGAGTTAACGATAGTGAAGTTCGCGAGGTCGATGACCTTGGCCGACTATTCCGAGAGTCAGTTTCGTCTGTGATTGTTATAGAGGGCGTAGCGAATACGCCGCTGTATTCAGGCGGTTGTGATTCTAAGGAGGCGTGCCTGTTTTGGTCTACTGTCTCGCTTAGTGTGATGGGTATTTGTGTTGTGTCTTCCGATTGTGATGGGGCAGTACGGGCTGTTGATGTTATTCTAAAAATGCAAATGTACGGATGAGTTTTTGAATTCAAAAAAGTGGTTTCAGTTTTGTTTAGTATCTCGTCAATTATTACTAACGTAATATTTAAAATTATTTATATTATACAATGTATAACAGAATTAACGTCACCCTGTAATTTTCCTGGAATCGACATGGCCCGCGCGGTGCGGTGACTACCAATGCTATGCTTTTGTAATGAGGCTAGTTCGTTATTAAAGTATTATTGTTAAAAATGATTAAAAAAAGAAGACTTGCATCTCAGCAAAAAACTTTAGGATGAGCGTTATTTCCGTTACATCATGTTTACGAGATGGTTACAACAATTTCCGAATATGCACAGTTTAGTCTGAGTATATTTTTCATTTTAGCATATCGTAGATGATGTATTCGCTATTAGAATATCGTAGATAGATTGTAGTGTTTTTTTTTTCAATAACGAGACAAACAAATAACCTAGTGTCTGGTAATAGCTATATATTTTTTTAAATAAAACTACGGGGAACCGCAACCAAATAACACTTCTAATGTTGTTTCTACCATTGAGTGGGGTTTCCAGAGTATGGTCAGCATCAGAAGTATATAACAAGTCAAGCGTTTTTACAGTAACAGTTACCACCAATAAGTATGAATGATTATTGAGGCCAAGTACTGATTTATTTTTAAGTTTTATGTAACCTCTTCACCCGAATCCTAGATGAATGCCAACCTTCCGAGAAGGCCGGCTTCAGAAGTAGATTTTCAAAAAAGAAAAAGAAAAGAGTTACGAGTATAACCGTCCCCTGTGCATGGTCTTTGTCGATTATGAAAAGGCCTTCGACAGTGTCGAGCACTGGGCTGTTTTTGACTCTCTTCATCGCTGTTCTATTGATGCTTGCTACGTAGGCCTGCTTCGGGAGTTACACAGCACAGCTATATTCGGGAGTACAGCAGCTACGACTACATCAGCCAAGTAACCCTATTTCCATCAAAAGGGGGATGCGTCAGGGAGGCATCATTTCACCCAAGCTTTTTATGGCAGTGCTAAAACGCTTGAATGGAATAACTGAGGGCGCTAGCACAAGACGTATTTTAAGCGCGCCGAATTTTCTCTTAGTTTTGCCGATGACCTTGTGATTTTTGATGACAGCTTACCTGATCTACAACGCATGTTCCAAGGCCTTTCCGACGCCTCTGAAGATAGGTCTGAAGATGAATATGTCGATGACCAAAGCCTTTCTGGTGCCTCGAATTCAACCATTAATGTTGAAAACGAGGATCTAGAGATGGTTGACCAATACGTGTGCTTTTTCTATCTTTTGACAAAAAACGTTGAAAAGACGTTCCGCAATGATTGAAGACTCCAAGTTACTCAGGGAGCCATGCAGCGAGCCATGCTCGGCATCATTATGGGTTGTGAACATTCAGAAGATATCACGCCTGGATAAGGTTAGCACAGAATCGGGACAATTTGCGTGCACGAAGAGAGGTCTATGCTCAGCAGTGAATTATGATGTGGATACTTCTGATGCTGACTATACCAGAGGAAAGGTGACCGTCTACAAACAGGCGATTTGCCATCACATTTTAAACTTTAACCCTTTGGGATAAGCTACTATAGACATAGACATACCTCCTAAGTGTCCTGAAGCTCCTTCGTATAGTGTTTAGAAGCCTGGCCCCCGTCGCAGTAGAGTAGGAAGGTGGTGGGGTGTATTTGGGAGGTGGGTCCACTGTTACTTCGCGGGGGGCCGTCGCCGTTGGTAGTTGGGGTTCGCTGTCCGCGCCCATACGAGGCCGGTACAGGTTTTGGACACGCTGGAAAAAATGGTTTTTCATTTCTCATACTCGGAAAGTAGCGTTTGTTTGATCTAAGTATTGGGTGGAACACGGTTATTCCCACCACTGGCCGAGAAAAACTCATAATAATAGCTTCCTTCCCTAGAGTGGGAATGAATTTAAAAAATAGAACTGTATTTGGTTATTGAGTATTCTCTCTGATTCGGCGGGATGGTTAGCGGCGGTGACGCGGTGTGTTACGCCAAATTTAAAAAGATTCTTTATACAATATATAGGTTGTCGACATCTTTTAAAAATAATTACAAGGTGTTAAAGCGTTAAATTAGTTCATTTTAAGTCAGAAAATCTCCATCGTTTCCAATTATCTATAGAATTTGATTTTTAAGCGTATCAAAATAATTTAATATTCAGTCAATTGATTATAGGAATTTATGACGTTACAAATTCGTAATGCCATACAAAATTATGGAAGAAACACGCTCGTATTCACAAACAATACTTATCATAGTAGAAAAAAAATCGGGAGTGGTCTCCCCTTGACTTTCTCGTATACCGGAAACGATTCAAAAGTTGATAGAAACCTTAGATGTCAGGCATGCATCTTAAATTTTGGTCACCCATCCGAGTACCGACCACGCACTTGGTTGCTTAACTTTCGTGATCAACGACTCAAAAGTTGATAGAAACTCTACATTTTGATGTTATACATGCATGTTAAATTTGGTTGCAATAAGTTTAAGTAAGTACTTGAAATCGATTTTTTTTTTACATCAAATTTAAGTTTTTTTATGAATTTGTGGTATAAAATGGTATTTAGTTCCCAATGTATGCACAAAAAAGAAAATATGAAACAATACATTATGGAGACCTGATGCTGTGCTTACCTGTCAATTCAAGGACACTTGGCTTAGTTATAAGCTATAGGTATCGAAACTGGCCCGTCATATTTTTTGACGACAACCCTATACCATCATATACAAGTATGCAATTATCGCTCGCAAAGGGCTTGTTTACTCATACTATGTCATTAGCTTACAACGCCATCTTATAAACTTAAGCAGTCTACACACCAAACCCGGCAACACAGCCCGACGACTGGTGTCGGCAGCTTTATTTCAAAAATCGTGTCGCATGTCTGCGATTTGCGATTCTCCATAGCACCCTTGGAGGTATCATCAAAGGGGTGTCACGGGTAACGAACGAGGTGCCTTTTACGAACACGTTATTACTTGAATGTCAGTGTTAAAAATCCAAATCGTAAGATACGTCATTGTAGCATTATTAATTTATAAGTCAATTATGTATCATTTATTATTTACTTACCAACTCTTCGGTGCAATTACTTGCGCCATAATCCTATGCAGCGTATAAAGAAATACTTTGTTCAAAGGATGTTATGAATATAAAATACATACTTCTAGCGAAAGGTATGTTAGTAAATACATTGAATAAACTTTACTATTGATGTAACAATGATATTATTGTAGATGTTGAGATATGTTCAAATAAAATACGCAGCATACGAATTTATTAAAAAAATTAGTACTTAAATATAAATCTGTAAATATGTTAAAACATAATATGCTAAAAGGACATTTAAATTAAAACATTTTAAACATTGTTTAATAAATAAATGAAAGTCGTTAGTGAAATGGGGCTAGTGAAAGTCGTTAGTGAAATCGGGCGTTATATAAAATACTTTACAGTAAACAATGTGTGAATTTACCTCCAATATGTCCGGAGGTCCTTTATTCATGTATCGCCAGGTCTGTATAAAGGCCGCTATAGGTACGAGTAACAGCGCCCCCTGTTGCATCAACACGGCAACTTGCCGAGCCCAGATTGGCCAATAGCTGGAAACAAAATATATACATATACATTCCTAGTAATATTATAAAGGGAAGTATTAGACATGCCGCAAAACAATCACACGGACACCAAGATTTTACAATAATAATATCGACAACATTCACAATTATTTTTAAATAAAAAAAACCGCCTTCAAAACAAAGAACAGAGAAATAAAATGTTTTAAAAATCTAAATGTTTTTTGAGGGTCGTCCCAAATAAAAGTGTTCTACGTTAATTTCAAATAATGAGGTTGGCACCGAACTGAAAAAAAAAAAAAATTTATTTTTTAAACATAAAACTTTTATTTTGCCGTTTTAAGTTTTGAAAGCGATTTTTACGCTACGGAATGTAACGCATTACCTCTTTTTAATAAGTAGGCTACAGAACGTAACGCATTGCCTCTTTTTACTAAGTACTATAACGTAACGCATTGCCTCTTTTTACTAAGTACTCTACGGAACGTAACGCATTGCCTCTTTTTACTAAGTACTCTACTGAACGTAACGCATTGCCTCTTTTTACTAAGTACTCTACGGAACGTAACGCATTGCCTCTTTTTACTAAGTACTATACGGAACGTAACGCATTGCCTCTTTTTACTAAGTACTCTACGAAACGTAACGCATTGCCTCTTTTTACTAAGTACTATACGGAACGTAACGCATTGCCTCTTTTTACTAAGTACTCTACGGAACGTAACGCATTGCCTCTTTTTCATATAATAAAAGGCGGTACGGATTACGGTTACGTTCCCTTTCGAACTGATAAATGTGCGTAAAACTTACTAGCCAGGCGGGCAAAACAAGTCTACTACAACCAAGAGGAGCAAAATCTGATACTCGTGGAGGAACCCCTAGTTAAATTACAGATAATCCTACTAATATTGTAAACTTGATTGGATGTATATAGATGTATGAATGGGTGTCTGGATGTGTGTTTGTTACTCTTTCACGCAAAAACTACTGAAGGGATTTCAATGAAACTTTACAGTAATATATCTCATACATCAGAATAACATATAGGCTGTAAATTAACCGACATTAACGCAGGCGAAGCCTCGGGCGACCACTAGTAGGTAATATTATAAACGAAAGTCTGTATGGACGGAGGGATAGATGTGTCTGTTACTCTTACATGCAAAAAACTACTGAATGGATTTTAATATAACTCATACATCAGAATAACAAATAGGGTATAATTTATACTAATCCTACGCAGACGAAGTCGCGGGAAGAAGCTAGTATACTAATATTTCTTACCCCACTTGTTTACGCCAGCTGTAAAGTTGACGTTGTTGTCCCACACGGAAGTCCATTACGCAGATCGACTGAAAATAATAGTAAATATATAATTTCACCTTTGAAGGAATTTAAATAGATACGATAAATAATATACAAATTTCAACACTATTCTCAACGCATTTGCTCATAAATCTACTGTACGGTTTTCAGCTTCTCAATGGCGTCCATTAAGTAAATGTGCGGTGGCGAAAATTGTGTATATAAATTGTGTAATGTATATGGTACTTTACACATTTTTTTTATATTTAACAAGAAGAAATTATAAGTTTTTATTTTGGAAAAATGATTCATTTCCTTACTATTACATTGCATAATATCAATATTTTTACCATATTTCAATACAACATTTAAGTAGACGTAATAAACGTTATTTCTTTCTAAACGCAGAGTTTGTTTCGTTCAAATATTTTAGAAACGTAAGGTTGTATGGCCAGCTGTTGTTGGGGAGCATTCAGCTAGTTTTTGACCCCCTCCCCCCTATAGTAAGTAAAATTATATAATAACCCCCCCCCCCCCCCCCCTACTAAGTCATCTTACGTAATAAATGAATGGCCCCTTGTCGCTTTTTGGCACCAGAAATAGTGCGCAAAGAAATATCACTCCATTTTTGCACGATATTGTTAGTTGTACTTTACTTTTATCGAATTTACTCGTATCGAATTACAATTTTTGTTGAATTACAACGCATGTTACCTTAATTTTAGTTTCTCCTTAATTCAGTCAAGTGTCACCTTAATTTAATCGAGTATCACCTTAATTCAGTCGAATGTCACCTTAATTCAGTAGAGTGTCACCTCAAAGAGGGTGGGAACGGCGTTTTTTTCTAAATATAGATATTTCAACTTAAAATATGACATTTCAATTTTTCTTTAGCACTTCAAATGGCGTCAATAAAATTATTTTTTCTTTTTTTTATTGAAATCAACTCAGAAGCCGATTGCAAACCACCTATATTCAGGTTGTGCGTTATTTCTGTTACATGTTGTAGACATAAAAATACAAATAAGAAACATAAAAAGTAGGCAGTCCGCAACATAAGTGAATAACTATTATAACTTACGCAAAGCAGGACAGGCAGAACGACCGTCCAAGTGAAGCTGAGTAGAGCGGCCAATGCGGCGGACAGTCGCGACCGCGCCGAGTATAAGGCAGCCACGACCACGTCAGGTGAGTATGGCCGCCCGCGTACCACGAACACGCCGCAAGCGAGCGTCACGTGGACCACGCACTGCCACCACCCACCCACCCATACGTAGTCTACGAAGTGGACCAGCTTTATGCCCGCCTGTTGAGACCAAAAAAGCGAAACATTGAGCGCCTAAAAACATCAATGGGCGACTTATCATTGATATAGGGCCTACGGACTCACGCGAGAAGTCTCGGCGAGATTTTTCGCCGAGACTTGACCCGAGAGACGAGATAGTATCTACACTCACGCGAACTTCTCACTTGCGTTCTCGATCGTTATGCGAAATGTACGACTTTGACAGTGCACCAGCTTTGGTATTGTGTGCATTAGAATACTACAATCTTGTGAATGTTAGAATCAAAAATAGTATTATGAATAAGGAAGGCCCAGGCGATGGCGGATGACACAAATTCATCGAAATAGAACAAGGTTTGTGTGAATCTTATTTCAAACCACTCTCCACGTCACACTGAAACCGAATGAGAATGTGATACGCTACTCTTTTCTCGCCCGAGAAACCCTTTGAAGCAGGCCAAAAAACCGACTCCGAGCGGAGAACAGGCGAGCGCGAGAACGGGAAGGCGAGAAACTAATCACATTCACGCTTCTCGGGTGTTCTCGTGGGTTCTCGGCGTGAGTCTGGAGGACAAATTATAAATTCTCAA
The DNA here is from genome assembly GCA_955850985.1 of Elophila nymphaeata. Lineage (NCBI taxonomy): Eukaryota > Metazoa > Arthropoda > Insecta > Lepidoptera > Crambidae > Elophila > Elophila nymphaeata. The sequence goes on from OY039079.1 coordinate 17,287,169, forward strand.
CGTGGACTTTCAGTAGAAAACCCAGAGAAATTTAGGGGGCATAGAGATGTCATTCGTGGATAGATTTAAATTGCTATAGATGGTATGTAAAATTAACACGTTGACTGTCCAAGCAAAATTTACTATTACCACGAGACGACTATTATTATTTTTTCGAAATTTGGGGGAATAATCAAGAATAATAACTAAATTTCACGAAATTTCCGACAATTTCAGTGTGCATTATATGTAATGCATGGACGTGATAGCTTATTTTAGGTGCATTACATTTAATGCAGTGACGTCATAGCTGGCCATTTGTGAATTATTTGCTACAAAAAACTGAAAAAAGTGGCTCCACTATTACTGAAGCACGAAAAACCTGTGTTGCCTACAGGTAATAACAAAATGCCTGAGATGTACTTTTTGTATTCCTTGTTTCAATGAAGTTACATTGAAGTTTGTAAAGCAAATAATTTGATAATGTCCTTATTGTTTTTTATTCTTCGTCCTTGTCCCTTTGTTTCCTACTCTCCCCCTTCTGGGGTAGACATAATACACTAAGGGAAAGGCTGTATTACAATTCAGTACGGAATAAAATAATGCTAATTAAAACTATTGTTACGGCGTATTGTTTACTCACGGATATTGCGGATCAACACTAAGGCCATTCATTTATTACGTAAGACGACTTAGGGGTTGGAGGGGGGTCGACCATGTCGTACTTTTTCTTATAAAAAGGTTTTTTAATAAATGAATGGCCCCTAAGCTACGGAGACGAAAATTAACCTCTCAGCACCTACGCCTGGGAGGCCGGCGGGTGTCCAGTTTCACTCACTCTGTCTTTTTTTAAAATTTTATATTTGGGAAAACAAAGGGATCTAAAATACGCTAAATTTATTCAGCTTTCAGAAAATATAACACAAGCTAATTTAAATCTTAATCCTAATTGTAATAGCGTTTTTAAAAGCGCACAAAAAAAGTCAGAAAATATATAACACAAGCTAATTTAAGCCTTAGCTTTATTGTAATAGAGTTTTCTAAAAGCGCGCAAAAAAAAGTGACTGCAATTACATGCAAAATACCAGACTTATAATCTGTTCTTTTCTAACGGTGAGTATGCATATTGATAAATGTATCGTGTAACTTTAGTCCTTTTTTTATTGTTATGACAGAAAATTGATTCTTTAATGACGTCATACTTACATCAGTACTCAACACTAGTCCGAGAGCTAGTCCAAAAACGCAACTCAGAAAGGTGATGGTAGTCTCCCAGACACGCAATGCTTCCGCGTTGATCGCCATTATACCGGTGATAACGCAGTGCCAGATAGCGAGCTGCTGCGCTATGCCGAACATTATCAGGATGAAGTAGAATATCACAGCCCATGCTGGAGACAGCTGGAAATAAATACCACAGTCAAAAATGTTTTATTTAATCACAAAACCAGGTATTAATTGTTAAGTATTAACTGCCTGGCATAAATGGGTAGTTTTCTGGTGGTGGATAGCCAAATTTAGTGGTTTTCTGGTGGGTCTAGTGGGTTACGGGACCACAATATGTGGATTGGTCAAAATAAAGTTGGCAACAATCGGTAACACACATAAAAATACAGTCGAATTGAAAACCTCCTCTTCTTTTGAAGTCAGTTAAAAAATACATGCAAAAAATTGTACTAAGAACTAATGTTATATACTAAAAATAAATAAATGATTTGATTTTACATGATTATATACCTATATTAGTAATAATATAAATAAACCGGATATAATACTAGAAAAATGCACTGAAAAAAATCGACTTGCCTCAGGCGGGACCATGTTACGGTGACATTCCTAGTAAATATAAAGAGCAAAGACTAATAAAGATGTAACATGTATCAGGAAGAATAGTGGACATAAACCAGTCTGATTAAATATGCAACTTTAAGGCGAAGAGTACGCAAGACGAATATTACTCGTATAGATAGGTGTATTATTTATAGAACCACTGTAAAGTACCTACACTAGTTTCAGTTCTATATCCTCACAAAACCTGCAAAAGAATATGACTACTTTTGGCAGTAGACCGTTCTAGGGGGTAAGCTAATGAACACAAAACAATTTGCAATGATTCAGTAAATATTATGGGAGTTCTCAAGAAGACAAAGGAGTTAATTTAATATAATTTAATCTAACAATTGTTATCTTAATTCAAGTATGTTCTGTTCTAGTTGATAGTTGATAAATTCTAATGATACCCAAAAGTGTACCTAAAAAAATACGAATAACTGACATACGCACAAGAGGCTCTTCAAACAAATTTAATCTTAAGGGCAATAGACAACAACACTAATGCACAAACAACAATAAACACTTGTATGACTGTTAACAAAGATAATGGTTTAAGTACGTAATCAAGGTTAATTGAAAGAATTCCGTGTGCAAACATTGAACATGCGACGCGAGAAACAGCAGTTCATATTTTTATGCAATTACTATTATAGGCGATAGCCTATCCGCTTAACATTAAATACGGAATCATAAAAACTCTTTTTAGCATTATTTACGAGACATATGGCACATACATATGCTTTAGATACAAATACCTACCTATATCGTGGTGTGCCGTCGTGGTGGAGTGGTCAGTATAGCTGGCTACACATCAAGCGGTCCGGGTTCGAATCCTGGTAGCGGCAAATGTTTGTGTGACGAACACGAATGTTTGTTTGCGAGTCATGGTTGTTTATATATTTATTTAAGTTTATTTATAAAAATATCTAAAATTATTATGTATATTAAAAAAAAAAGTCCGTTATCTAGTATCCGTAACACAAGTTCTTAATGATACTTACTTCGGGCTAGATAATTTGTGTGAGCGTGAAAAATATATTATTATATTGTAAAATTAGATAACCGCGTCTATACTATTCTAAATTAGTAAAAAAAAAAAAATTCGCTTGTGATGAGTAATAAGTTTTCGTGAATTGCTAGTCTTTTTAATTATTATTTTCAAGAATGACGCAAATTCGATAAAAATATTCAACAAACTATTGTGAATAACAAAAAATTCAATTTCTGTCACTAAATAAAAATTATAGGAAGTTTGTGTTTTCAAAACGTATAAATTATAAAATCTGATACAATCAATATAGTAAAAAAAAAACATAATTTAGAATAGATACGATGACCATGGATAAGATATATTTCTTACAAAACACTCTCAAGTTTGTTAACCCTTAAGCAGGCCGCGGACGTATGCTTCCCACATAGATTTTTTAACGTCGTAGCCAGGTTTTGGTGAATAAAAGCCCACAATCTGTCAAAATCTAATCTTAAATATTACTCTATGGTTCCAAATACTAAAACTCGGTGATTCCGAACGCATGTGTCATTGACAGCCAGTTGAATTTTTGACTACCGTTGGAGAGGTGATTTTCAGTAACTGTGCAATACTTTTTCCGATTAAAGCGAAACCAAGAAAATTAATTCGTGCAATTTTTTGATATGTTATAGATTTTGTATTACAGTATCAAAATTTTAATGTTTTTTTGTTGTTTTCCTGCAAAATGTTATAAAAACAGGGTTGGATAACATGTGGGGAACATATGACCATAACCTGTTGAGTTGAACTATTTGTGGGAATTCTATTTCCTTTGCCTGTTCTAATTACCTTATTTTTTGTATACTAGCTTATTCACCCTACATTGTTCGCGTGTTTTAACATAAGCAAAAATAATATAAAACTAAAAGTAAATAAGTAAAATAAGTACATAAAATAAATAAATTATGAACAGACTAGCCTTCACCATTTATATATAGATATACAGATAAGAGTTGTCTATACCCAGGCAATGGGATTATGTTTTCCCACGTCAATTTTTCAGTTATTTCAGTGTTTTTTCAGTAATTTGTTGATAAGGAATCGGAAAGGGCATTATTTTAAGCCTAAATCCATATATAACACTTAATATACAGTAGCGGTTTATCGGGGCCTGTTTAAGGGTTAAAGAAAAGAAACTAATAAACTACTTACGACATTAGCTGGTAACACTGCAAGTGTTGCTGGTACGACCTGTGTTGCCAATTGCAACGGTTGCCAACCGCTGAGCGTGCGAGCGATGTTGCCGGTCTTCCACACAGTGACGCCCACTAAGCTGCTGTAGTGGCTCATGTAACGAACTGGTGTGGAAACTAAGTTGCCAGGCATCGGCTCTGATAATGGCCAGAGGAACTGTGACGACTTCACCGTTTCTAGAAAAATAGAGAAACAGTTCTAAAAATAAATAAATTAAAAAAAAACTAAAAAAAAACCCGCAGCCGGGTTTTTCCAGTTGATAATTGTAAAGTGAACTGAAAATATGGAAGCAAAATCAAATATTAAAGACAAACTTAAAACATATTGATGGTTGTTTTTATAACTTTTGTTTAACCTAATAACATGCATTTTTACAGTTGACTATTGTCTTTTCATGCAGACAAGATTTTTGTTTTTTTTAATGTATTTATTATTATTTATATCTTTTTAGTTATTTTATAGAATACAGTCATGATATACATTTTTAAAATCCTTATGATAAGCCCTTTAATTTGATACCAACATTGATAAATTCTAAAGAAAAAAATAAAGAAATAGAAGTGTTGTGTTTCTCCTAGTGAGTCAGGGAGTCAGGGATAGGGTAGGGAAGGCGACTAGGGTTAGCAGTTGGCAGTGTTGCAAGCGTATATAGGCTACGGTGGCTGCTCACCACCAGGCAGGCCATATGCTTTTCTGCCAACCTCTAAACAGAAACAAGCAATAAAGTTTAAAAAAACTGTAACTGATCTCGATTTCAAAATTGACAGTCAAACATCAATTAACATGACAGTTGTAGTTAATTTTTTGGCCATTTCACAACGATATTATAGTATTAGATACGCTTTACGCTCACAAAAAAGGAAAAAATATTATCCAAAATGCATACATGTACACTTCTATTATCTTACTTATATTTCACATTGGCAAAATTTTAAAAGGGACGGCATAATTAATCCAATGGAACAAAAAAGACAGCTAGTGTTTGTCATTGCGTGACATTACCAATAGCAACCATGGCGCCATATATTTGTCTACAATGATAAAACCAAATTGAATAATATAATTTCGGCTTAATTACTTAGGATACGTGACTCCATGAGCTTAATTTATTTTGCTTGCATAATTAGTGCATTTTCGCATATCACAAGACGTCATTTTGGCGCATAAACACGGTTGGCGGGAACTGGAAGGCACACGCGTACTGTCTACTGTTTCAAAAGCGACTAAGGCCAACAGGCAACACGTGTTGTCTGTTTTGATGTGCAATTTCGCCGCACTTATGACGATCTACCTCTTTTTATATTATAATATCATTGCCATTTCACACATAAGTTAGTAGGACTGTACAAACTTCACAGGAATCGGTTAAAATCGAGATTAAAGGAAAAAACCGGCCAAGTGCGAGTCGGACTCGCACACCGAGGGTTCCTCGGTTTAAACTGCTGTATCTTTTGATCGCGTTAACTTAGAAGTTTGATTTTTTCACTGCTTAAAGGGACAATAGACATAGGTGTTTGGTATAAATTTCAATTTGATACCTTTATTCGTTCGTGAGAAATAAGGTAGTAAGTTTCATTTTATTAAAATATTTTTATTATATTATATAACTAAAAAAAATGTGATTTTCGCAATTTTTCCTATATTTGCATTATATGACAATGCTGCATGCCAAATTTCAAGATTCTGAGTTTACGGGAAGTATCCTGTAGGTTTTGATTCCTTTGCGAGTGTCGGAAATTTGTTGAAAATATCGACATAATCGGCTGTATCTTTTGATTGGCTTGGCTTAGAAGTTTGATATTTTCACAGCTTAAAGGGACAATAGACCTGAGTATTTCATGTGAATTTCAGCTTGATACGTCCACGCGTTCTTGAGATAAAGGGTCTTGACAGACAGACAGACAGACGGACAACAAAGTGATCCTATAAGGGTTCCGTTTTTTCCTTTTGAGGTACGGAACCCTAACACTGCACCCTACAATGCAGTAGTATGGGGACCAAGTGAAGCCAAATATAAATTTATGTTAGAAAGAATCCAAAATAAGTTTCTTAGATTTCTCTATCTGAAATCATTTAAGGTGTACCCGGGGTATCCATTATTATACCCAACACTGTTTGTTTTGGGTATGGTGGGATACTCTAAACTAGAAACTAGGCGTGAAGTGGCACTAGCTACATATCTGTTTAAGGTATTGCGTGGGAAAATATGTAGCCCAGATATTTTAACGGAAATTCGTTTGTGTGTGCCGGACGAGTACGTGGGGCGACGACGAAGACCACAGTTACTGGAGGTGCCACGAGCGCGCACCAACCTTCTACAGCGAGCGCCGCTGACGCGCGCCTTGATCACGCTTAACATGATAGCCAGCCAACTGGATATATTTACGTGTTCGCTGAATGACTTCACTGTAGTTGCTTATAAGGTGTTAAGTTAAAAAGTCAGGTCTTTTTTTTTATTTTAATTTTTATTATTATTATTTTGTTTTCTTTTTTATTTATAATGTATTTAATATAATTTTCAGCAGTTATGTATTTAAAAATGGTGCAATGTGTATTGAAATTATATAAGATAGAAGGTATATAAGACACAAATAGATAGTAATAATAATAGGTATTAGTTAGTGAGTATGTATTAGCAATATTAAACAAAACTTGTCCGCCGCATTAGGTTATCCTGTAATGGTAGATTTAAGTTTGTCCAATAAATAAATAAATAAATAAATAAATAAAATTTACTTCTCTTCTCTGAAAATGTAGGGTATTTTGCCTAAATCGTAATAATAAATCGATTGACACCTCATTCCTCAAAATCAGAAGAATAGTTTAGGCGCTACGGTGGAACATACGTAAATACGAACATACATAAATACATATGTAGACTGCTAAAATCACTACCCTTCCTTTTGGCTTCGCCGTAGTCGGGTATAAAAGCCTTCCAACATTTACAAGCTACATGAAGATGAAGATACATGTTCGCAGTTTCGATAAAATTTCAAGATGGCGGTTTTATCCAATGATGCTTGACAGTTCAAAGCGATAAATGGCTATATCATATCGTGTTTCGATGGTCATTCTAGGCGGGCAGGGTTATTTCATTCCGTCGCTTCAAAATGAGACGCATATTATTTTTGCTAACCTACAATTGTGTTTGTTTAGACTCACCATAGCTGCCAGGTATATAAACATAGCCGTAATTCTTCAATATTTGCACACATGTGTTAGCGAGGAATGCGCCGAGCAACAGAACCGCAAACGTAAAGGCCACTATGCACGCGCTCTCCTTTTGTAACATGGCGTTAGTTTTGTTTTTGGCGTTCTTGTGAGATGTCAGCTGCATGATGCAGGCGCCTAACGCTCCCCAAGTCAGGAAGATCTCTTGGCCTGCCGCCGCCCAGCTCTGGGAAATGTAAACCGAAATTAAATACGATACAAACGAATATTTAATACCTATAGTTTAGACTAGAACATAATTAACTAGAGATGCTACCTTATAACAAATGTATCTTTAAAATATGAACAAACATTATCAGTGTATACTTTATCTTTTTATATGTGTTACGCTCAAAGGCCGAAAACGCTCACAACGCATTGTGGTCACAGTAAAACATCCACATCTGTTATTGATAATTATCCTTTCGAACCCTGTGGCTGGGTGATTGTTAGGTTAGGGTTATTTTTTTAATGACCAGGCAGAGTGCAATGTTTTTGGGAGAGTAGTGTTTTATGCACCTACATGGCTGAGTGATGGGTAGGTTAGGATTATTTTTTTATGACCAGGCGGAGTGTAGTTTTAGTGACCACAACGCGTTGTGAGCTATTTTTTCGCTCAATGAGCGTTATCGGTCTTTGAGCGTAACATATGTATTATACTAGAGTCTAGTAACTAGACAATAAATTACAAATTGTGAAACCCAGAGTGAAAGTTCTGTAAATACTGAGGATCGCATTTTTACTCAAAGGACCTATATTCCATTATTATTAAAATGAAGCATTCATGGGTTTTAAAAACACTCGGTAACCGAACCGATTCTAAATAAAAAAAAAACAGGATTTTTATTTACAGTATCGAAGCTGACTACGACATTTATACGAAATGGGACCGAATGGAAATACTTTAGTACCCGAAGGAAAATACTTTAGTAGCACCATCAGTTACATCAGATATTTTCATTGTTTGCTCGCAAGAGGATATCTTTAGTGTGTTGTGGTGAATAATTTCTTTTTTTTTATGAATGTTTGATTGATAGTTGAGGTAGATTTCAACTCTTTTTAAAATTTTATTGTAATGTGTATTTGAGCTCTTATAATTATTTTTATATAAAATATATTTGTTATTTCTCTACTATTTCCTAAAAATTTTGAGTAAACTATTTTAAGCAAGCATATATTCCAAGTAAGCAGTTATATTATTTTTTGTTGCCAAATGGAAGAAATTTAATCTTAGCTGCACTAATTAAACTACAGAACAGACAATAAATAAAAATATTCATACATTACTGTTAATGAAGAACTCGCTCCATTCGGTTTCCGAAAAAATATTAGTGACTGTATCATAAGGTATTAGCGTGAGCAATTTAGTACACAATACGAGTGTACCACAGATGGGCAGAAATATCAGCATGTAAATAGCCTGTAACAAACATAATAAGTATTTGGTTAAAATTATTTTGCAGGACATATTTGCATTACAATGAACGTCAATGTTACCTTGCCGTATGACCGCAGGCCTTTGCTGAGTGAAACGAACACTATCATCCAAACTACAGCTAGATTGAACGCGACTTGGAACTTTATTGAACCAAAGTAAGAATTGTTGGACCCCAAATTTCGTTGCAACACCTCGCTGTGAAAATATTGCGGCAAAGTTTCTTGTAGTTTATAAGTGACATTCTTCATGACAGCATCTACAAACAAAATTACATTGTAAACAAAGTGTAGCGTCTTGATTGATTTGATATATTTTCATTAGTCGCACTGACAAAAAAGTAATTGTTGAACGACCTTCGTTTGAGTTTCCGGTGACTTCGCGGGCGACATTGAAACTGTTTGCTTTTATTATTGAAAGTTTAGAATTTAATAACTTACCATCGACGTTGTATTCCTGTGGTGGTAGTGCCCATTTATATTTGTCTTCTGATGTTATGAAAGCGTCTCTAAAGTACACGAATATCCATGACAGCCCAATGATACTATAAATTCCAATAACTGCTTGCGTGACGAGTAAAGATACTCCGACGCCTTGAAATATAGGTGATATCTTCCACATGTCCACTGGACCAGATTCCAGAACTTGGCCCAGGCATAGGTATAATGTAAATAATGGTATTCCAATCAAAAACGATAATACGAAAAATTGTATTATAAAACTAGCTGAAATTAAAATATTAAATAAAACAATTGAATAGCAATGTTATTTAACTTAAAAGGAAATGCTAACATATATCTTACCTCCAAAGTGAACGCTAAGTATAGCGAACCTTGAAATATTAAAGATTCCAACGGTGCAACTTAAACACGCCAACATAGCGCTCATGCCGTGTGGCCAAACTCCAAAAGGAGGTTCTTCAGTCTCATCATTTCTGAAACAATACAAGCATTATTGTAATGTACGTAATACGAAAAATAGTTAGATAAAACAGACCTTTAAGATATACATTTAATGTAATAGATAATTACCTCTCATCGGTGATACCAGAAGCGATCTGAGAACCAGTCGGTACTGCAGGTATTGATTCAATTGAAGAACTAGAAGTACTACTTCGAGCAGTATTTCGCCCAGTCCAATCTCCAGTTGTGACGTCACTATCACCAGGAGATGGCAGTGATAACGTTCGATTCATAAGCAATGCTCGGCGACCCACTATCAAAGGCCCTGAACTTCCATCTGTACTTAAATTTGCTGCTGTAACTTGCAATTGTATTGGTGCACTGGTCGGTCTCATGTTAACGTGATGCTCCAAAAATAATATGACTGGTAGTGTTAAAGGCTCGCAAGATTCTTGTGTTGAAATCGCTGGTAAAACTATTGGATCTAATCTTCGCATCGAATTACGCAAATTATCGTTCATAGTGCTGGCTCTTTCCAAAGACGATACTAATGCTTGCCTGTTACTTTCAGATAGCTCTGAAAAACTTTTAGAACGACCAAGAGCTACAATGTTAGGTCTATCACTTAACATCTGAGGCATTTCTATTTCTTCTAATGTTGGCGCTGAGATTATTTGAGCATTTTGAGCTACTATGACTTGAGTATCATCCACTTGAGTATCAGAACTTTGTGGGTCGGAATTGTCAGACGGCCCATCAGAATTGCCGATACATTCCTTAATTTTACAAATGAGATCCTCTTCATCACTGTCAAACACTTTTGTACCATCATCAAGACATGCTAGTAAGGATTTATCTAAAACCTCATCTAAATCATTTAAGATATCCATAAATTGACAAAGAGCTGTAGCTTGAAATTCTTCATCATTAATATCACTCGTAGCTTGTGATGAAAAGTTTGAATCTGATCTATAACATTCTGGTATGGTTTTCTGCAGATCTTCTTTAAGGTCCTCATCGTCAGACGTTTTATCTAAGTCTTCACTACTATCGTTACTTTCGAATATACTACTTGATGCATCACTGTCGGCACTACTTCCTGGTATATTTTCTCTTTGCTCATACCGACTTTCAGCTACGAGTTCCATGTTTATTGCATATCCTACGTCATAGCCTTGTCGTCTTGGTGATAACCCTGAAACAAAAATACTGAGTATTTCGAGTTCTGTGTAGTAATATTACTCAAAAATTATTAAACTCCTACATACAGTAATTAGGATTAAAAAAATTCCACAAACGATACATTGCATACAATGTACGGTTTGCGTTTGTATTATCTCACTAATGAGTCTAATAAATGTAAGAACAGCGACAGTCGTGAATGACAGTGAAATATTAACACAGTAATGCAAACTACGTGCTCATAAAGAATGTTTACAGCAACTTCTCTCCTTGTTTTTGATGATTATAGTGATACATATAAGTTAATTTCATTCCTAGACTACAAAAAGATAATTTTGACAACCAACATCTTAATTACGATACTGAGGCTCTGCCTATGGAAAGAGGGACTTTTTGTATTTTACATAATTACTGCATAATAATAACACCGCCTAGGTGGAGTTGTCAGTAAAATTACCTGCACATCAAGAGGTACGGGATTCTTTGTGTGATATTCATTTTTGATAATGAGGAGATTGATGGCGCTACAGTCGTGCGTTCTGCGTAACAATCACAAAGCTAAGCTACCTAGTACTCGGATGGGTGACCGAAAATTTTTCAACTCGTTTTTCCTCCGTGCTTCGAAACTTCGTCGCGGCTGCTGTCGAAAGATAGCAGTCGTAAACAAGTCATGTCAGAGGCTAGAAATGGCGACTTGTAAAACTCTGACACCAGGCTAACCTCTAGATATTTATATAAGAGACAGTACGGGGTTTATCCCTTTTATCCGTTGATGTACCCTAACTTTTAGCATTTCGTAAGCTCCGTCAAATCTTCTCGTCACCCATCCCTCAATGTCTCAAGTCGAAAGTCTTCGACCAGTGCGTCCTCCCAGTTATGACATACGGCGCCGAGATGTGGACACTCACAGCTGGACTAGTTCACCAGTTTAAAGTTGCTTAGAGAGCTATGGAAAGGGCTATGCTCGGAGTATCTCTGAAGGACCGCATCAGAAATGATGTAATCCGAGAGAGAACCAGTCACCGACATAGCCCACCGAATTAGCAAAATGAAGTGGCAGTGGGCTGGTCACATTAGCCGCAGAATTGGCGGCCATTGGCGCCGTAAATTTCTTGAGTGGAGACCGCGACTCGGTAAACGTAGTATAGGACGACCTGCGACCAGATGGGATGATGATATGCGTAGGCTGACTGGAGTGGGCTGGATGAGAGTGGCCGAAAATCGGAGGCAGTGGCGTGCATTAGGGGAGACCTATGTCCAGCAGTGGACGAACATGGGTTGATGAATATTGGGTATAGTGGGATACAAGGAGTTAGAGGTGCGACGAAATTTTGCTTTGGCACTGTATTTATTTAAAGTATTTAGGGCTAAAATTTGTAATGGGTGTATACTGGGACAAATAGGGTTGTACGCCGATGAAGTGGGCCGCGTGATGCTGCAACCTATCCAAAGCATCGAGTAAGTACTTGGCGGAGCCATCCCACAGGTGCGACCGACTCCACGCAGGACCGTACTTACACTTTTATAGCAAGCACAGTTAGTCAGACAGGCGTGAAGAAACGCCGCACCTTGTTTAGGAGTCCGAGTTTCCGTGAAGCCTGAAGATTTCCTGCCTCTTACAGAGAGAGACCCAGGTACAGAACTCTGTACCTGGGTCTCTCTCTGTGCCTGTTCAACTGAACAAGCAGACCATACGCCGGAAGCTTGGAGATAAGACTTTTGCACCAGCCCCCGTTATTCATTCTGTTTTTTACTCAGCCTATCTATAGGTATTTTTATTCATCCATGTTAATTTTAAGTTGGGTACGCCTGTTAGATTTTTTCTGAGCAGCATTTTTTTTAATAGAATAGCCTTTATTCAGACAATTTACATAGATTTCATAAAGGTACATTGAATAATAATATTATGATACACTATTTAATTTTCATCATACACTGCATTTATTGATTATTAATTAATTGTTATTTATTGTATCATTGTTAATTTTAAATTTGCCACAGACATCCTTGTCTGCATGCCTTCCATAGGCAAAGGCCTCTTCTTACTTCTTCCATATCTGCCTGTCCATAGCTGTCGTCGTCTAGGCTCCATAAGCCGTCATCTCTGTGTCATCAACTCATCTTCTCAATGGGCTCCCTCTTTTCCAATTTATGTGCCTGTTAAACCAGAACACTATTGTTTTTGACTATTTTTGGTTTCCTCTTATTGTGTGGACTGCCCATTTCCATTTTAGTTTTATTTTTACTGTAATATCCTTTGTTCTTTTGGTTTGTTGTTTTATAGTTGTGTTCCTGATTTTATCAGATTTCCTCTTTCCCATCTTGATTTCTTCCATAGCGTTCTGGCGAGTTTCAAGTTCCTTATTATGACTTTTATTAGTTGCCCATATTTGGCAGCCGGCGTAGCCCTTTCCATGGCAGCAGGTACAATACAAGTATCGAACAGTTTTCGTTTGATAGTCATACTCACTTCTTGGTTTTGCATACTTAATTTCTTCCAGTAACGTTTCCATGCATTTCCAAATCCAATTTATTTTGAGGTCAAGTCTAGTGGCGAGATGATTTGGCCAAGATATACATTATTCGACTATGTTATTATTGACATATTTTTAGCTTTATTTAATGCATCATGAATGAATTGATAAATAATATTAGGGCATTGCATTTCATTTGATTATAACAGCCTTTATAATTTGACCCACTGCTGGGACACGAGGCCTCTCTTTGTCATCGAAGGAGGTTTAGGCGCTTGCTCAATGTGCCCAATTTGCCCAGAAAATTGTCAATACCAGTTCTAGTGATGTTGTTTAGTTTTGTTTCAATTCTGGTATAGTTGGCTACTCTAGATGCCCAACTACATCCGCCCAATGTGTTTAAATATGAATCTTTGTACAACAAATTACTTTTCAAGTCAACATTCACGTCCCCAACCAATAGAAAGTTCTGTTTTTGAACCTTTGACACATTAATAATTATAATAAATAAATAGCTATTATCATCAATTATAATAAATAAATAGCTATTACTTAAATAATACTATAATTTTACTGTTCAAAATTTTCAATCCCATAAATAATCATAAAAAAAAGATACTCTATGTAATAATACGTATATCATTTAAAATCATTAAACAATATTATAGTGTAATTAATATTCATTTATTGTTATACTCACAAATAACATATTATTTTCTGGTGAGCGTAGTTCAAGATTTGAACGGCGCGTAATGGTATGCCGGAGCCGCTTCTAGTTGCGTTATTCAATGTTACTGCCAAGTCGCTCATTTAAGAATTACGGAACTACCTCCATTATTTTACTATTTTGTTTTGTTTAAAGATATTGTTTGTACGCCTTACGTAAGTTTAGATTTTACCCAAATTATAAATTGTATTTTCTCTGTAAGTGAATGCTATGTATTCTTTGAGAAATAAATATCTTTAACCCGAATAATAATAACCAGTTCCTTTATAACGATATTCTTATTCTTATTGGTTTAAGGTGGTCTATAAACTGCACACAAAATTACACTCTGGACTTGGTTGAATTTTAAAGGACCTTTGCTGTGATATTTTCAAATGTTTCAGTATTATGTGAAAATTCAGTAAATTTAATATGATTTTTAACATAATATTATTACACCACCACCTCATTTGCATTTGCGTAGTTTTGCGTACATGTTATTTCCTGGTAAATAAAACAAAGGGACAATGTGGATGGATATACTGGCATCTGTTATGACAATTATACCTAATGTATATGAGCAAGAGAGAATTAGTTGTTTATTAATAGGTTATTGTAACTTTTAATTATTGACCTAATGTAATTTGTGTTTTATTTTGCGTTTGTGACCACAAACAGTTTACAATCGGTTAATAAGTTGGGTTCTCATGTAAGTGGCAATGTAATGTCTTTAACCAAACTAAATTATTACTCTTATACACCTTAATATTAGATTTTAGCTCAGCATTATAAGATTAAATTTACACAGATTATGCAGGTATTTGTAAACAAACTGCTAGGCAACCATCTTACTTCCTTCATATTACAAACGCGAAAGTTTATATGGATGTATGTGTAGATGTTTGTTACTCTTTGACACAAAAACCAGTAAATAGATTTTAATGAAGCTTTACAATAATATAGCTCATACATCAGAATAACATATACTTAGGCAATTATTTATACTAATATTGCGCATCTGAAGTTGCGGGCAGATGCTAGTTCAACATAGACCTGTCCAAGTAAACATACATACTAAAACAATTGATTAAGCCGTTTTTTACAAAATAATTTTAGAATTTATAAAATATAAATTTCATCTTGCAAAGAAATCAATAAAACATTTAAGTTTCAACAATAGTTTGCATCATCAATGATGAAAAATAAGTCAGAGTTTAGAAAGAACTATTAAATTTTTAAATATAAGTAACTCTCTTTAAAAATGTGGTACCTCTTACCCACTTAAAAACTGAAATGTATGTGAATATTCGTAATTTACTTATATTTAGCATTAAAATTAACATAATACCTACATTCATTGTCTTTAGTGCTGACTGATGAGGGACCATTAGGAATGTGTGATTAAATACCTTGTATCATTTACAATGACAATGGGTTCGAGTCCCGCCTGAGGCAAGTCGATTTTTTTTCAGTGCATTTTTCTAGTAAGTATTATATTTACGCGTTTGTAAACGCAAAAATAAAATTATTCCATGACAATGAAACACTTAACACAGATTTATTTTAATGATATTAGATACTTACGGCATAATCTAAAATCAAGTCTTATGTGCTTTTACTATAATGAATCATGATATAATTAGGTTTTATTTAGTTTAATATTTTTTTATAGTAAATGTTATTTTTTTAAAGGAATGATATTTTCATGATCAAGTGCAACTAAGTCAATCATTACTAACCTGGTGTCCCGTTTTTCTAATGAATTATCCCACGACTGGTGATTCAAGACTACTTCTTCGCACAAAATTGTAAATGACTACATGAAAATAGAACACATTAAAATCAGCACTGAAAATTTACAAAGGCTATCCTATTTTTCTACTTCTTTTGATATTTCTATTCATGATGTTTTAATAATTAACAAAAATAGTCGACCATCACAATTGCTCCACACTCGTTCGTCATTAGCTGTTCTTCCAATATTTATGTTATCACTTTGTGTAAATTATAAGAAATTTTTCGTACTTAATAATAAAAATAATATGATGAAATTATAAAAAGCAGTGTTAAAATGGAACAGCGCTCACTTCATCACGTCGATCGCTAGTTTTGACTTTAGTTTTATATTCACTACGGTTGTATCACATTCCACTGTCACGTATCCATTATTAATCCTGTATTGGATACTGTACTAACGTCAAAATTTGACATTTAGTGTTTCTATATTTGTTATTATTTTCCTCAAACCCATTTTATTAATACAACATATTTAATTGTAATTTTCTTTACTTTCGTTTGTTCGCTAATGACAATGCTGAAAGCAATTAATTTATGAGTGCCTCCCACCCAGATTTATTAAAGAAACAGTTCTTTCCTTGTGTCGACTGTATTTATATGTTTGCAGAACATAGAATAATAGTACTCCTAGCGTAGTTGCAGAAGTATTAAATAGGTATGTGCTGTAAGCTCTGAGTCTGGGGTTTTTTTTGTGTGTTCGTTAGTTTAGCGCTATGTAAAAAGTAGGTTAGGGTTAAACGGCGCGTGTTTTTTCGAAAACTCACACAGAAAACATGAAACAAAAACATTGCTTATTTTTTAAACAAGCTGTCTCCTGCTAGATATATATCTGGCTTAAACAAAACATTAATCATGGGTTCCGACGAGGAAGACGTACTCTCTGTTTTAACTATTGTGGATGGAATATCAAAGAGAACACACAGATTTCGAGTTAGACCATATTTACTGCCACGTAATTTCAATATTTACCAGGAGTTACGAATAGAAGAAAACTGATTTGGATTTGGTAATTTCTGAAGTGCAAAAAACTCAACATGGCGTAATGATGTTATTTCCCCAGAAATGGTGAGAAAGGATGTGTTCGGTTCGGGAGTCGTAAAAAATGAAAGAAACCCTTCCCCTCTCTACCCATGCGGTGAATGTTTTCCATCTGTATCGGAAAACAAAAACATTGTGTATGCGTTAGTATGCGTACACAAATGTGTAAAGCCATGCCCGCCCCTTTGTTTCGGTGTTTTTGTGTATTGTTTCGAAAAATCACTCGCAGGACACACGCCTTTATAGTGTGGTATAGATAAGTTGAATTAAACTTTGACCCAATAGAAGCAAAGAGTATATAATACACTACGTTTCAATAGAAGAGACATCTGAACTTTCGTCTATATAGAAAAAGAAAAGTGAAAAGTAGACGAAAGTTTATTTTCTACCTAAATACTGGCAAATATAATTTCCTGGCTACACTATAAATACCTTCATGGGTCCCCAGTGCCGTAAAATAAATTAAAAAAAAAAAAAAAAAACTTCATGGGTCAAAGTTTGTTTCAACTTCGGTTGTAATGATTAGCTTTGCCATACAAATTTCGCCTTTAAGACTATATAAATAAAAATCATAATAGTAATGAAACACTCGTATCTGTGCCTGATAAATATATGTAAATATATTTTTTTATTTAATTGTGATAAGTATTGCGTACGAACCGATTAAATCTTTTCCTTTCAGTCTTCGTTATTCGTAACAGTTTTCTAAAGAATTAATCATGATTTTTTTACGAGGAAGCAGTCTTATTAACATCAAAATGCTCCCCGTTAGTAAGGTATATAAATTTAATTTTCATTATCAGTCAGACAGTGAGTGAGGCTCTCAGTCGCTCACTGACTTTCTTTCTATGTAGATTGTATTACCTGACATAAAAATTTTTAGT
The DNA here is from genome assembly GCA_955850985.1 of Elophila nymphaeata. Taxonomy (NCBI): domain Eukaryota; kingdom Metazoa; phylum Arthropoda; class Insecta; order Lepidoptera; family Crambidae; genus Elophila; species Elophila nymphaeata. Next base: position 17,304,833 of record OY039079.1, read on the forward strand.
TTCAAAAAACATTCAAACTAAAAGTCTAGTGTGAATAATATACTGCGTAAACTAAGTAAGACTGTCATTGCAGCATTTTTTTAAAGCTATGGCGGCATCCTATTCGTCGAAAGTTTCCCTCAATGAAGTGGTGATAGCTTCTGCAGTTCGTACTCCTATAGGCAGCTTCAGGGGCAGTCTTTCGAGTCTCTCGGCGTCAGAACTTGGCGCAGTAGCAGTAAAAGCAGCTATTGACAGAGCTGGTATTCCTGGAGAAGAAGTTAAAGAGGTTAGTTGATTGTCCACTTTCACTCTAAATATGTCATTTACAGTTATCATGTGTGTTTGTACAGTTAAGTCTGACCATGATAGGAATTTATTATATTAACAAGCAACTGTACTTTTCCACCTTTATAAATACCTAAGTAAGTTGTAACATAAGAGTACCTACTTAATTTTATAAATTTTGGAACAGATGATCAGGAAGTTTTTTTTTTCTTATTAATGTAGGTAGGGTTAATAGGATTTATATTTTGATTGTACCACACTTTTTTTTATTAAATATCTAGGGCTAATGCTTTGAAATTTATCTAAACAAGTAGTTTAAGTACAATATCAAGAAACAAATGATAGAAATAACAGCTTCATTGTTGTTTTCTTGTTTTATTCTCATTGAGTTACCATAACTATGCCTTTTATTTAAGAGCAAATATTTTATATCAATTTGCTAAGTCAATGCCCTAATAGAAAAGGTACAGAAATGGTTACTACTGTTACTATAATTTATGAGTGAGGAAATTAATTAGTCAATATTTGATTAAAGATTATTGAGTCAATAATGTTAGAATTTTAATTTAGAAATTAATTTTCAGGTTTACATTGGAAATGTCTGTTCTGCAAATATGGGTCAAGCACCAGCTAGACAAGCAGTTATATTTGCTGGTCTACCCAAGAGTACAATTTGTACAACGGTCAATAAAGTATGTTCTTCTGGTATGAAATCTGTGATGTTAGCAACACAGGGCCTACAAACCGGTACCCACGATGTCATATTAGCTGGTGGCATGGAATCCATGTCCAATGTCCCATTTTATTTGAAGAGGGGAGAAACTACTTATGGTGGCATGCAACTTGTTGATGGCATTGTTTTTGATGGCCTTACAGATGTTTATAACAAATTCCATATGGGCAACTGTGCTGAGAACACTGCCAAGAAACTAGAAATTACAAGACAGCAGCAAGATGAATATGCTATTAACAGTTACAAAAGAAGTGCTGCTGCTTATGAAATTAAAGCCTTCGCTGATGAATTGGTGCCAGTACCTGTACCACAAAAAAGAGGGGCACCTCCCATCATCTTCTCTGAAGATGAGGAATACAAAAAGGTAAACTTTGAAAAATTCAACAAACTCTCCACGGTTTTCCAAAAGGAGAATGGAACTGTTACAGCTGGTAATGCATCAACATTAAATGATGGAGCTGCTGCTCTAGTTCTTATGACAGCTGAAGCAGCACAGAGGTTGAATGTCAAGCCCCTCGCACGTGTAGTTGGGTACGCAGATGGAGAATGTGATCCCATAGATTTCCCTATTGCACCCACTGTGGCTATTCCAAAATTATTAGAGAAGACTGGAGTTAAGAAAGATGATGTAGCTCTGTGGGAGATCAATGAAGCTTTCAGTACTGTAGCAGTAGCTAACCAGAAAGTTCTAGAATTGGATCCTTCAAAACTTAATGTTCATGGAGGAGCTGTAAGTCTTGGGCATCCCATTGGCATGTCTGGAGCTCGTCTTATTGTTCACCTATGTCATGCACTTAAGAAGGGGGAGAAAGGAGTTGCTGCTATTTGTAATGGTGGTGGTGGAGCATCTTCAATAATGATTGAAAAATTGTAAGTTCAATCAGTATATTGATGTCAATATAGTCCTTTTCACTGTGCCTTTCTAAGATCATTTGCTAAAAGATTTTATACAACTTATCAGTAAGCAAAGTCTTTTGTATAAATAAAGATTAAATTATTAAAAATTGTTATGTTTTAAGTATTTAAAATATGTTATTTGTAAATAACTGTGTATTTGAATTGTGGACTGCTGAAAAATAAATTTTAATTATTCTTGTTTGTGAGATGTTTAATTTATTTCCAGACCTCAAGCATTAGAGGGACTACCAGTCCTGACATTCTATACAAAAAATCCATGTCAGTTGTGTGACATAGTCATGGAAGAATTAGAGCCTTATAAAAACAGAATTACTATTGAAAAAGTGTTTATTACAGAAAGAGAAAATCTCAGATGGTTGAGACTTTATAGGCATGACATACCTGTGTTATTTTTAAATGGACGATTCCTCTGCATGCACAGGTTGGATAAGGAATTGTTAGATAAGAGATTAAGGCTGATTGAAGAAGAGTCTTCCTTATAATTCATTTACTTATAAACTGTTTTAGAATTATGTAAATGATAGAATCACTTAAAAACATGTTTGTTTTCTCTTTTTATATTTGCATTATAATCACTTGATATGTGTCCTGCTTTTATATCATGTAACTTTTTTAATGTATAATATGTTTCTACTATTCTATACATACATATACACTAAGCTCAGTATTACAAACTTATTATAGGTCATAAGTTGTTAAGCCTAGTCTTTGTAGGAAATATATTGATTTACATATGTGTTTTTAATCATTCAATTATTACAACCAATTAGTGACTACTATATTTACTTATTACATTGATATTTAAAATGATCATCATAATTTAAGTAAATTTTATACAAAAATCACGACTTTCTCCCATACTTCTTTCTCCTTGGAATTTTTTTATTTAGATTAGGCCTCTGCCTCTTATCTTGCGGGCAGTGGGGCGGCGCGGGAGCGTCACCGCTTGTATGCACCGCTCGTCGCCCGCTGTTTTCGAGAGTAGATCCATTTGATTTTTTAAGATCCTGTCGCGCTCCGCGCCGCCGCCGCCGCCGCCCCGCTACCCGCAAGATTCGAGGCAGAGGCCTTGTGTATTTATTTGACAGACAAGCATGGCCTACCTGGCGGTAAGCAGTCGCCCACGGTAGCATAAAGACGCTTGCGTCACTAACGTGACACTCGCGTGCTGCCAACCCTAATCCTACCCTACCGCGTGGAGCACTGGCAACCTTACTCACCAACAGAAACACAGCACCACAAAAATATAATATTATTTGACTGTGGTCTTCTGTAAGTTGAAGGTACTACCCCAGTTCGGGCTGCTCCAAATTCGAGCGGCTACTCTGCTCAGCCCTAACTCGATTAATTTATTTTATTTTATCTGTTATTTTCACTCTGGCTGGTGGATATGTAGATGCTCGCGGCGATTTGGTTAGGGTGTCGCAAAGGAGGTGCAGGTTAGGTTAGGTTAGACTCGCGACCTATAGGTACGCGCGAGCCAAGCGAGCGTGCCGCGGGCAGCGGCCGGCGAAGCGCCAGAAACGATTATTTTTTTTCATTACCACCAGTCCCAGTTCCATACCTACTAAACTACATCGGAAACCTAACCTAACCTAATTCCTACACCCCCTTTGCGACACCCGGACCGGCGATTTCGAATACCTACTTGAAGCCCTCTCCTTTTTACCCGACTACGGCGAAGCCGAAAGCAAGGGTTATGGTTCGAGCTGTCTGTTTGTATTTACGTAGATATGTTTCTCCGTAGCGCCTAATTTTCATCGGATTTTCATGAACCAGGTGTCAATTGATCCATTATTAAAGTTCAATTCGCTAACTTTTTTTGACAGTTGAAGTGATGATCACCGAATGAATTACACATCCATTGCTGTTTTTACACGACAACTGCCATAATAGTGTGGCGTGTAACAGCAATGGATATGTAGGTAGGTAGGTAGGTACCTAATTCCCTCAGTGATCAACAGAATCAACACTTTCATGGTCTAAGCTTTCATCGGGCAAAAAAGCAAGCGAATAGGCCTACTGGTAAGATAGGCTACATTTTGACCGACTTTAACAAAAGGATATTTAGTCGATTTTACCCTTGTAACTTAAACCATTTAACACTCTAAGCCTTGTAAGCCCCGATATTAACAGCTTTCATTATTTTTTTCCGTAGTAGTTTTTGATTGCGTTACCTATAGGTAGGTATGCACCTACCTACTTACAACTTTTTCCTTGTTGGACTACAAATGTTCGCCCAAATATTCACTATAGGTACTTTTTTATATTTCGTGTTCTTTTCACTCATCATGAGAATCATGACCAAACCTAAACCATCTACACAGGGAATATGTGGGACTCGAGGAAAAGGCGTTCCCTCCATACCCACTAAACATCCTCCCCGGCCTGAACTTCAGTACGGGACGGTTCGAGATCTGCGCTCGTGAGCGCAACTACCCCGAGACCGTCACAACGCTGCCCGTCTAGGCCACAGATTAGAGAGTATATGTCGAAGTCTAGGCACTCCTCGCACCAATTGGTGGTCAGCAGCCACTCCTCCACCGACGGCTGCATGACCTGGCGCGTCCTCCTGACGAGGACACCGGAACCAACTTGACGATGGCATGTGTGACTTTGAATGCCAACTTGACATCAAAAGCCACACACCTGCCGAGCAAGTTTCCCCACTACGTTACCAGGGTCCACCACGACCACGAGGAGGCTTCCGGACGTACGAAAGATTCGTAAGTGTCCGCGCGCATCCGCACGCTAATTTTTCCTGACGTCATCGTACTCTCCCTTAGACACAGGATTCTTTGTCTAAGTACTCTCCCCACAAAATAGATTCGTGACTCTCCCTCGCAACAGAACAAAGGATCTTGTCCTTATACCATTCTCGTCTAAGTACGGAAAGAACGTGTCGTGTGCGTAAAGCCGGGTCCCCACTAGACTAGAGCCGCGCGGCTTTTTTTGTTATGTAGTTTTAGAGGCCTCACTCATAGATAGTGTGTACGTGAGTGAGGCCTAAAACTACATAACAAATAAGCCTCGCGAGGCCGGGCCGCGCGGCCACAAAAAGTCGCGCGGTTCTAGTCGGCTTAATATTTCAATATTCGAGACTGTGTTATAGTTAACGGATAATTTAATAACATAATAATTTTGGATATTTATTTATTAATTAAATATTTTTAAGATAAGCGTTGTCATGGCAAATTGATCGTGTGGGGCTGTGTGGCATTTCATCCATCAGTACTCAATTAATTCTGAACTGGCTACACTGAGTATGTCTGTCTTGTCTTGCTTGTCTTTTGATTTGAACTGTCCGATTTCTCTTGTCAATCGTGTCAGGATGAAAAAAAAACCCTAATTTCGTTAAGTTTCAACAATTATGTGAATAGAATAACTTGTTCACTATAATTCTACTACAGATGTAGAAAATTTATAACTTATCATTTACCTTCAAGTGACATTTTTACGTAATAAATATGGATAACTCTGCTATACAAACATTGGAGACTGCTGCTCAGATGTTGATGGTGAGTCCTCAAAATATTGGTGAAAACCTGGTGTTTTAATTTCTTAATTGATAAGCACCGTTTTTGAAATTTGAATATGTGTTTTCGTAGGCGCCACCTAACATCGTGTCGTCAGAACAACGACACCAAGCTGAAAGTGTATTTCTTGAATTTAGAAGCACGAAAAATCCATACCAATTGTGTAGAGAACTTCTAGAGAAATCAACCTCGGACTATGTGCTCTTTGAGGCTGCTGGGTTACTGAAGGCTGCGCTAATCAGGGAGTGGAGTCTGTTGTCTGAAAGTGATATTTCGTCATTACGAGAATATTTATTAAATTACCTATTAAGAAAAGAAATTCCACCGTTTTTGAAAGAAAAGCTGTTGCAGGTATTTATTTTATAATTCAGAGCATTAGTTATAAAAGTTAAGAAAGTCTCTTTACCACTAATTTATATACTTACCTACTTCCTAGATAAGAAGTTGGATAAATTCATAATTAAAAAAAATATATATATTTCTCTTTTGATAAAACAATAGATAGATAGTACTTCAATATTGTTGATGAGTACCAAAAATATTTATTACATGATGGACTCGTTCTGTACATGAATCAATGTATTTATGATGAAGTAATTAACTTCATTAGCATTGCTAGAATGATGCTTGCCAACTAGCCTGTCTGGCAACCTGTTACTATTTGGAGGCACTGCATGGCCTAAACTGCCAGATGGGGCTTTATGTGTAACAAAATGTTAGCTAAAGCAGTGGCGATTCCTGGTGTGTAGTCTTGGGTTGGGACCAGGCTAAAGCTAGGTAGGTAACTGCTTTTATTCTATAAAAAACTAAAATTAACAGAAATTAACTTTTTATTTTATTTTCCATATATCATTACTTCCTGGGTATTTGTGTAATAATACAGGCTGTTTTTTTTTTAAATCATTGGGTTCGAGTCCTGGCTAGGATTATTGATTTTTCAAAAATCCAATCATGCCATTTTTGTTTTCATCAAAATCGGTCTCGCAACTCCTTTGATGGCATCAAAATTGCCTTTCATAAGTGCACAAGTTGTACCTAAATGAATAAAGAAATTTTGACTTTGACTTTGAGCAGTTTTCTATATCTCTTATTCTATAGTTAAGGATTTGGCCCTGAAGGCCCACTTGAAAAATTCAACCTGTATATTATTTATAAGTCCATTAAGTCTACTCATCAATTGATGGATAAGAATTTTTCAATTAATCATGAAAATCATCACTATTTTCCTTAATAATCCTTAATAAATACTTAGAGGAATCGCCACTGACCTAAGGTTCTGCTAACCCCTTTTGTGTCTGTGATTGTGTGTATGTAACTATACACCATTTCCCTGGAGATATGCACTGTGCAGACAATTCATCATCATAACAGCCTTTATAATCGACCCACTGCTGGGACACAAGGCCTCTCCTTGTCATCGAAGAATGTTTAGGCAGTAGTCCACCACCCTAACCCAATGCAGATTGGTGGACGGAGTATAAGATGATGAATACCCCTTTAAGGTCCATTAGTCGCCTTTTACAACACCCATTGTAGGATATGGGGTGATGCTATTCTACTCTATGGCAGAGAATTAAGTCATTTAAAATTTTAATTTCATTTGCACTTACTATTGTTATGGTTACAAAGTTATTATATGCAACAATAATGTGATGTTGCCAGCTTGTGTAAAGACTTACACACAAACAAACAAAGAAGAAATTTCATTAACCTCTGTGCTCCACATGCATAAAAGTTACAGCAAAACATGTGGGGTTTCTCAGACCCCAAGAATTCCCAGGCCAAGGAAAGTGTAATTGGTAATTATTTGTTTACTTTATTTAAAAGTACTGTTTTTTGTCTATTAGAAGTAATAATAAAGCAAAACCAATTAAAGTAATAATATTTATTTAAAAACTTAAAAAAGTAATTTAAACCATCCCATAAATCTCTGTAAGTTAATAAATGATAAATAAATACAAATATTCTAGAAATATTTTAGTTCATAATAAAATTACTACATAATATATTATGGAGTATTTTAGACCCACACTTTGGGTATGTATGTTTGCTCCATCGGTGACGTGATTAATAAACCACTGTCACCAAGTGGTACGGTAACGTCGCAACTCCAGCTATGCAAAGCGATAAAAATGCCGCGCGAATTTTTGAAGAGTTACAGCAATTTTTGTGTGAATGGGGTCTATTAGACCCCTTGTGGTGCACGGAGAGTTAATGAAATCCAATATTCAAAAAAAAGTTAAGGGATATCCTTATGAACATGGTGTATAAGTAACATTTTGCAATCACAGACAAAATAATATACATTTTGTTAATTTCAGACTATTGCCATAATAATTAAAAGAGGCAGCATTGATGATGGAGGCAGAGAAAGAAAAGCATTGCTTAGTGAACTGGAAAAAATGATACTGGGTTCTCCAATACATCAGCAGAAATTGGCTTGTTCACTAATCTTAGCTATTATGCAAGAATATGCAATCACTGTTAAATCTGCAGATGTTGGACTTATATGGGAAGTTCATTTTCGGTTAAAAAGGGTTTTTGAGAGTGTTGATCTGAAAAGAATATTTAGGTTTACTGTTAGTGTTTTAGAGCAGATCGTAAGATCTGGACATCGTCCTGAAGGGGAGCAAGCTTTATTGACGAAGCAATTGCTAACCATTGTTGAAATGGTGCTTTGCTGGAGTCATGTTTCACCACTACTTTCAAAACGATTAATTGGTGCCTTTGAGGCTATTTATGAGAGTGATACTGCTCCAGCTTTAAGGTTAAGTCTAAGTTGGAGGGATACTATTATGCAGCCAGAACTTTTATCATTATTTTTTGAAATACATATGTATGTGCGTTCAAATCCCGATTTAGCTAGTCCTTCACTTACTTGCCTAGTACAGTTGGCCAGTTTGAGTGGGGTTGTAGTTTCTGTAGGTAACTTAAAACAGCAGTATTTGGAAAACTATGTGAATAGTTTCTTGAACATGATGACATACATTCAGCCTGTGGAAAGAGAAATGCTTGGTATATCAGATATTTATCGTAGACTTATCCAGTTTTTCACACCTCAAATGATAGCTGCCACGCCTCCAGCATTTCTTCAGAACCTAACTAGATTGACATGTCATTGTATAAGGGGTGCAGTCATGGAAGAAGGAGTAAGTTTCTATAAAATAATGGAAGCTTCTTTTCTTTCAATTTATGGTAGTTATAAGACATTTCTGATCTTCTAGACAAATGAAGATACTGTTTGGAGAGAATCACTAAATAAATTTCTTCATTCTTGGTGTAGCATTGTTCATGACAGTGATGGGTATTCAAATGAAACTTTGATGAATCCTTGCATAGAAGTTTTCAACACCTATCTCCAGTGCAGATTGGCACCTCCTGATGGAACAAGGTAGGTACTTTCTCAACATTTTTATAATATATATTTTTAAAATTCTTTATTATAATTTGATTTATTTATTATATATTTTGCTTCAGAGGATTAGAAGGTAATGAAGAGGATATTAAAGATGACATTGAGGAAGATGAGCGTAAACAACACAGCAATGTACTCCTAACTATAGGAGCAATAGCTAGAAAGGCACCTGCACACTGTTTCCATGTATTATTTACGTTACTACAAGATAGAAGTGCAAGGTATTCAATTATTGAAATGGAAATACTAATAATTATACTATGTAGTTTTTAAATTACAACTGCCTAGTTTGGTTTTTATCGGATTCTCCCATAGAATCTCACTGTCCAAATCTGTTTATACACTTTTCTCGCTATTTCGATGATGGTTGAAAAATCTTCATGGTGTATTTATTATTATTTATTTGTAGTTGCCTACAGTTACATTGCTTCTAAAAGTGCAGGCTTAATAAAGTAACCTACATATTATTTTCACAGGCTTGAGGGACAATTGCGAATGATGCACTTAGGGAAATTGCCTGTGAGCAGTGGTGAGCAATTAGTTAGTGTATTTGAAGATCTGCACTGGATTTTGATGATTACTGGTAAGACAAAGACTTATTTATTTTTATTTTTGACTTAATTTTGCCTAATATGATTTAATTTAGATTAATTAATTATATTTCAAATATGTAATTAAGAATTAATGGACACTCGCTGGCAGAAGTAAACTGATTTAAAAAAAAAGGTTCTAAATTACTAATAGTATATTAGTAATTTAGAACCGCTTCTAATATTTGGAAGTACCATATTTTTTATATATATTTATGACGGTGAAAATGCATTTACCGACCATATCGAAATGTTGTATAAGACGGATGCAGCGTGTGTAGGACACCCCGACACCTGAGCGTTGAAAAACTTACCTTTTAAAAACCACCGGTACCCTCCTAAGTCCTGTGTGGGGATGTTTCGGGATTGGCGTACTTACGTTCCCCTTGTCACGGAAACGTCCCCGGGCTGGCCCGACCGAACAGTGAGCCGGACGACGACATGACGCGCCGGTGGGGGAATCCGCTAGGGGTACTAAGCAAACCCTAGAGTACCCTGTTTTCATCAACAGCTCATATAATGTCCCCACCGAGGGGCTCGAGCCTACCCCACATTAGGGGCGATTAGGCCTTAAGTCAAACACGCTGGCCAAGTGCGGGTTGGTTGACTTCTCACACAACCTAAGAATTTCTTCATAGGTGTGTGCAGGTTTCCTCACGATGTTTTCTTTCACCGTAAAAGCGTCGATTAAACGTACATATGAATTCAAAATTAGAAAACACATTGGTACGTGGCGGGGATCGAACCAGTGCCTCCCGGGTGGGAGACGACAGTCTTACGCGCTACGCCACCGACGCTGTCACCCTGTTTTAAAGTAAATAAATATTTGAATTTCAATCTAAAATTTTTAATAAAGGTGAATGCAGACCTGTAGGCCTATTCCCTAACTTTTTTTGACAGTTGAAAGTGATGAACACCGAGTGAATTACACATCCATTGCTGTTTTACACGACACGCTATTATAGCACTTGTCGCGTAAAACAGCAATGGATACTTAATTCGCTCAGTGATCATCACTTTTAACTGTCAAAAAAAGATAGCGAATAGCCCCCCTGGTCGCACCTCACGAATCGCACTCGCCGCATTCGAATTCTTTATATGAAGTTCTATGCAACCTCGTACATCCACCCGCACCGCGACAGCTGATGACGTCACTAAAGCCGACCCGCCCGCATCGAACGCGGCGGCTGACGCGGCGCGGGTGTCGTCATCCGCATCCTGTCCGGTCATTCGGTCCGGCTGGACCGAATACATTTTCTTCCTCTGAATATAAACAACTGATAACAAAATGTTCGTTAAGAGCCATACTGTAATGTACGATTACACGCCCATTCTTGATCAAATTAAGAAAACGAATGAAAGAAATCAAGTGCGATGCGTGCGGCGATGACTACGGCGCGGACAGGTGTGCGAGGCCGTTCATCGTAACTTATAGTAAATGTTAAGAACCATTCACTCTTGTATTCCCAGGTCATTTCTTAGCTGTGGATTGTACAGAAGGAGAAACTGTTATGATACCATCGGAAATTATAAGTTACAGCATTAGACAGAATGCAAACATTGATGCGTCATTGAGATACTTAGTTGGTGAAAGTCATGACACAGCAAATGTGGATCCTATTTTAAAGTAAGTGAGAATTAAAGTTGGAATCCAATGTATCTGATTTATATTTGTGGGTGAGAGGGGAGCCAGGATCAGTGCCCGGGACACAAGTATAGGCTTAAGTGTCCCTTTACAATTATGATATTTGGTCACAATAGTAGAAAATAGTAGGATTTTTTTTAAATAATATGGGGGTGGTAAATAAGCATATCTTAACACGCAAGTGGTCACCATGTCCTGTATATGCGTGCCTAGTTGAAATGGCCATGTACATACCCACCGCGCACTTAGTAGATGAATGTTTGACCATGGCCCCATCGACCTCCTCCGCAATACATAATTAGAAAGTTGAAAGCTGAAGTTACCCAATTCATAAGAAAATCTTATTGAAATGTTGATAAGAAAACAACATCAAATATTGATGTCTTTGTAAGTGGTTCACACAATATACGCCTGTTCAAATATTGAAATGTGATTCAATACTTAAATGATTTATTCAGAATGGTAACATATAGAACTACGAAACATTTTTCCGTACATTGTTATATTGAGAATAGATAATTCGCTGCAGATTATGAACACTATTGATGTGTATGAAAATTTTGAATTATCATATACTTTTGTCTGTGCTCTTGTCTCATTTATCTTGGACGATAAATGTCCAAGATGTCTTGATGTAAACTTATACAATATTATTTATGGCGTTGCAAGTGACATCAAACGTATCAAACAAGAAGTTCTATGTGGTTTTTAAAATAAGCTAAAGTTTTTCACGAACCCTAAAATAACATGTAAGCGTCATTTTACATTAAACGATTTAGCACTAAAATTAATTGAAGCTTAAATTGTGTACATAACCAATTTAAACCCAAATATCACAGTTGAGTAGCCGGCGTTGTTTTTGAAAAAGAACAGCCACCATTTCGCACCAGTTCCCATCAATTCAACGTTTATGCCTGAGTAAACTAGTGGAACTAGACGGGTCCATTGCACCTGACGATACTTTACTTTGACCCCAAAACTGTGACTTAAACAGTTTATTTCAGTTATTTTCACAGCATAATGTCGTATGGAATTCTTCTCTGGGGGAGTGCTGCAGATATTAATACCATCTTTGTTCTGCAAAAACGGGCTGTTAGAGCAATCTATCAACTAGGTCCGCGTGTCTCCCTCAGAGAAAGGTTCAAGGAGATAGATATTCTAACTGTGTCATCACAATATATACTGGAAAACTTACTGTATATGAAGAAAAATATTATGCATTTTTCTCAGAAATGCCATACGCATAATGTAAATACTAGGAAGAAACACGATCTGGTTGTATATAAAACTCGTCTCCACAGAATAAACCATTCCTTTGTGGGCCAATGTATTCGTTTTTACAATAAACTTCCGATGATTATTAGAGATTTGCCTATTAACAAATTTAAAAAAATTGTTAAATCTAAATTATATAAAAAAGCATATTACAAGATAAATGATTATTTAAATGATCCAAATGCGTGGGAGTAAAATCTGCCCAAAATTTACGCATTTAAAATTGTAATTTATTCATTGATATATCTATAGACTGTAATGATGTTTTGAATTCATTACGAAATTGTAAGCTGTGGAGTTTCTTTCGCCATTTCTTCTCCATATCAGCATAATAATAATAATTTAAGTAAAATAATTATTTCGTCGAAATGGTGGTAGGGCTTTTGACGATTTAAAAGTACTTAGCAAAGTCCATTTAAATAAAGAGCTTTTTCATTTCATTTCATTTCATATGGGATCAAAGTTAATCAGTTTTTGAACGAAATTAAATGTATGCTCATGTTGTGACTTCAAACTATCGTTCCTGACAAGCATGCTAGCAAACAATAATTTAGGATATTTAACCACCTCCATGCTCTAGTCAAGTGTATTGCTTTCCCTTCCGGCTCAAACGCTCGCCCTTGAGGTAAATTTGGTAGAGATTACCAAATTTACCTTACTATCTCGTGGGAAACTCGCTGATTGTTATCCTCTTAGGAGGTTCTCCATTTAGGCTAGAGGACCCAAAGTCTTCGCCTTCTTAAGCGGCCGAAAAATCGAACTCAAAATTTCTTTATTCATTTAAGTACAATTTGTACACTTATGAAAGTCAATTTTGATGCAATCGGTTCAAGAGGCTACAAGGAGGCCTTGTTCTGAGAAGAACCGACAAGAAACTCAGCAAGTTTTATCAGAAAGCAGTCAGTAAAAAAAAATCTGGTCGTTCGCCTTCCAGAATTAGATACAGAGATATCCCGTGTTCGAAGACCGTCTCACTAACTAACAACACCATATTAAATTCTGTTGCCATAAAATTTGTGTTAACACCATTATTATATTACGACAGTTCGTGATAAGGTAGCTACTCCCTCAGTGGTTGAAAGTCCTGGATGAAGCTAGCCTGGCAAAGTTCCCGGTGTACCACTGTACAACTTGTAGGCGATAGCGCGTAGCACCAACGTCTCTTATTGTAAGAGCAGACTATGTCGTCGGCCATGCTAGAGCGAAGCGACCTGCAGTGAAGACACTGTGCCTTATTACGTTAATATTCTATTGGCCTAAGTAAAAAGTAGGCGGAGCTTTTTGTAGCTGTTTGAAGGAATAAACCATTTGGAGCTTTGGTCTGCTAGCTAGACACCTTATATTTTTTCAGAATTTATTACTTACTTGCTAAATTAAGAGATATTAAAAAAAAACAAACGTTCCAAAAATGGGCAGCGGATTACTAATAGAAAATGTCTTTGCCATACATCTTTTTTTTTTAATTTATGGCCTACATATCCCAACTCAACCTCGAAGATTTGAAAGTTGTGCCATCTTTTTTTTTTAATTCGTAGAGCAACTGTAGGATTTTTGTGAGCAAAATTCATGGTTTAACCTACAAAAATCCTACAGTTGCACTTACGTCTTTTTAAAATGAGTAAGTTTTGAAATTTCTAAAATACTTGAATGAAAATTAAAGAAATTGAAAAAGTACGCGTTTAATCTTTTAATGTCTATTTTCCATGCATATAATAAAAAATACTATTATAGAATGTAATCTTGTCAATTCTGTTTGCTAAATGGAATACGGGGAACTTTGTCGACTGTACCTCCGGCTTAATCATCACTTAACATCAGATCAAATGAGAGCGAAGAGCTTCCCCGTCAAAGATAATAATTAAATAACATAAACGGCGACACCACAATTGTGAGCTATCAAGAGTTACTTTATCCATTATGAATGTACAGGAAACCTTACGACAGAAACGCTACGAGAATATCGTGATATTTAATTTAGGCTTGGTTAGTTCCAAATTATCCCCTCGGGAAGCAAGCTAGATGCGGAAGTCCTTGGTGAAGGCCTTTTTCCAACAGAGGCGTCTCTCGGCTTCAATGAATCCACTCTGCATTTTCTTTAACATTATTAAACATCAAAATTTTATTATTAAATTTTCTCTGTGGACTGTCGAAATGTCAAATATCTAGTTACGTAATAATTAAGGTCTCATGCAGGATAGTTGGTGAAATTCTTCGTATTAGCGCATGGGAATGTGCGGCTTTGGAAGCTGGTCTGGGGACAGTATTCAGCCCAGAGCTGTCCGCTACCGTATCCTGGCTTCTGAAGATATGGGCCAACTCGTATTTGATGCCGCAGACCTCGGTTTATACAGAGGTAAGTTTTGTTTTTTAGGTTTAAGACATTTATTTCTTAAAATTTTTAAAATATTCATTGTACGTTTTGTTTTATAGATGTCACAGATTATAGAATGTGCATTCGGCCGTTCGTCTCGTGGAGTGTCGTGGGTAGTATCCCGGCTGGCAAGTAGGGTCGGGACATGTCTCAGGCATTTGTCCTCACAACCAGCGGCCGCCACTCAAGCACTACAGTTGTTGACTACTTTAGCACACGCGCAACACAAGTGAGTTTTAGTAGGCTATACCATAAAGTATACAGAAGGTAATCTTCATTCAAATAAAAAGGTTTCGAACGAATTTTTTTCTGGATCACCGCTTGCAATACATAGAATCACTTTATCAATCCACTATCTCATAAAGTATGCTTTTCAGCTTCTTGGTAGCGTCCATTACGTACTTATGCGGTAATGTCAATATCACCGCACTTGTAACTTTTACGGTACAGATTCTTTTACATTTTTAGCACAAAATCAATTTTACCTATGAACTAAGCTCTTGGAACTTAGTTCTTGCTTCTTAGTTCATTTATAAAACTGCATTATCATGCAAAGACTGTTTAAATATTGATTTGACACCGCCCAATATCCTCAGCGAGTCAGTAGATGACACTTATGCTGTGCAATACTCACTCGGCCGGAGATAATTTCTTATAAATGATTATTGTCCTGGTTTCAGAGAAAATCCCCTAGCTAGCTGCGAGGAATTCTTAAATCTAGTCGCTTGGGAAGCATCTGGCAACAACTTGCCAGGGGAGCATAGAAAGGAACTTCATAGGGCCTTTGCTATTGCAGCCACTTATGCGGAAGGTAATGTGTATATTATATTCTTCTGTACAACACATTATTTTAATATTTCTGCGTATTAAGGCTAACCTGTTTTTTGTGATGAAGGAAAATGTGTCCACTCTTACTAGAACCTATTTCCTAAAGTTCAGAAGTTACACTGTTCAATAACTTTCATATTCATTTAATCGTTCATAAACATGGGTAGGCATTATAAACGGTGTTGATTATACACTGGTGTTGAGTTTCGTTTTGAGACACTGGTAATTTCGACGAGAAGATTATATGTAGCATCTCGAACGTTGTCCAGCCGATTGAGCTAAATAAGAAAATATTAGGTCCTTACCTATGAAATTGGCGTTTTATTATCTTGTACCTAAACTTGCAATTTCTTTAATTCAATGGTTGTTTTAGGTTCTTATTATTATTATTTTTTGAAACTACACCCTTTGCAAGATTTTTGTCTGTAATTAAATTATATTTCAATTGTTAAATTCTGAAAAGAAAGTGAAAATGACTCTTAGATCTCTTCATTGGAATTGACTATTTGATGCCTAGTAACTTATGGACAGACTGGATTTTTTCATAATTTATTGATGCTAGACTTAGCCGAGGGTTGTTAGATTATTTCCTCCAAATTTTGTTACATTAGGATTTATAGTAAAAAAAATATAGAAATAGTAGGGAACAACGCCAATTTTTATGTGTATTTTCAAAAAAATGTGTATTTTCATACTAACGTTATTTAAAATTTCTCAAAAACTCCGTTGCCAAATCTTTTGAAAATTGGAGCGTATAATTGGGCAAGACTTAGTTAAATATTGCATCAATAATTAAGACAAAAAATAATCCCGTCAATAAATTACAACGACTCCAAGAGTTGATTCTGCCGACCAAATAAAACAGCCACTTTATTTTTATTTTTTTAGTTCAAGATTTAAATAATCATAATTTCACTACATGCAATTCGTAACAGTATAGTCCTCATTCATAATAAAAATATAAAACTGAAACAGCGACTTAATCAAAGAAGTTACACAGCTAATAGTGTGTAAGAAAAAAACGCCAATTTCATAGGTAAAGACCTAATATTATGTAATGATTTGTATCTACATTTTAGGTGATGTTAGAAATCGACTGTTAGCTAGCACAGTAGCGCTACAAGAGAAATTAATGAACATAATTAATATGGAAAATGACACTGAACCGGTCCGTAACATATTAGCTGATACTTTGGACTGCTTCATTGGTGTTTGTGAAGGTGTATTAGAGGTATGAAACATAGAATAGAATAGAATATCTTTATTTGCGTATATATTAGAGATGGTAAAATAGGTTACAATTTGTTCATCAGTATTAGACCTTAATTTCAGTAGGTATGCAAATATTTTCAGGATTATTACTTATTATTATTACATATTCTTCTGACATTCGTTCTCTATTGTGCATATAGTCGTGTATTCATAATCACACTTTATTTTCCCGAGGCGCTGTCTAATCTTGCATATTTAATAACAGCGTTTTGATAAGTTCTCGCCCAGAAATTGGTAATATTGTTGTTGATAATCGCCCATATTGATCAACTGTTGCTTTATAAAAGACTAGCTTATGCCCGCGACTTCGTCCGCGTAGAATAGTTACTTCGGGCAGCATTTAAATTTTCTTATTATTTCTTCTAACCCAAGCGTCATATTTTCATGGATTTTACTTTAAAAAATGACGGATTTCCATACAAACTTCCATCCCTTATTTTACCCCCTTAAGAATTGAATTTTCAAAAATCCTGAAATACGTCATTCTTAATTTCTAACTAAGTAGCTAAGTACCAATTTTTATCGATTTACCTTCAAACCCGACGGATTTCCATACAAACTTCACCCCCGTTTTCACCACCTTAGAGGGTGAATTTCCAAAAATCCTTTTTTAGTGCACCCCTAGACCTCATAAGGAACCTACGTGCCAAATTTGGAATCTCTAGACCCAGCGGTTTGGGCTGTGCGTTGATATGTCAGTCAGTCAGTCAGTATTCATTTTTATATATATAGATTACTCAGTATGAATTACATAGCTCAATAATTAATAAACTAAAGATTAGGATACGCCATACAAGTATTAGAAACTTGTAATTGTTGACAGTTTAAATTGGTTGAATAATAATAGCTTATAGATTAAACAATTAATAGTTTAATATATCTCGTAATAAGCTTATGATGTTCGCAAAGTGCCAGCTTGTGGTCGGTCCTCAGTAATAATTAAAATAATTCTTTTCATATACTTTTTGTTTTAATTTCAGGTGGGAACGATGGACGAACAATTCATGATGTTAATTGGTGCCTTAGATAAGATTCCTGGTATTATATATAGATATCACAATTATCCTGGGGTTGTGCTGCCGGCCTTGACTTTCCTAGCTAAAAGCGCTAAAAGAATGCTTCACTCCGTTCAAGCACAAAATGCTAATAAGTATGTTTGTTTTATTTATTATTAATGACAACGAAATAAAAATATACAAAGAAATAATTGTAATACGAAAATTTTTTCTAGTTTTTTCTTATGGACTCTGAAAAATAAATTTTATTTAATTTTTTATTTGATGCTATTTATACTCCCGTGTTGCAGGTTTTTAGAGGTATGCAACACCACGTTTGAAATTTACATGAGATGGAATTCTGGGAAAATATCGAGCATTCCTCAAGATGCGGAGGAAGAGGCTTACGAGGTAAGATTTGTTTCTAATTTGCCTAACTACCCTACAATTAATTTTAATTAAATTAGTACAGGAGACTCTAGTCTAGGCTAATTGATGTTTGTATTTCCAACGTAATTATTTATTTATGTACTATAATGAACTTACTAAAAGTCGCTAGATAATGCTATTTAGACAAACCTTTTAAGGACTACGCGTGCTGGTCTACGTTGTCACCGACAAACTGTGGCTACCATTCCAACGCGAACTAAGAAATTTGGCAACTCGTTTCTTTGTCGCACAATCAAAAAATGGAATTCACTGCCAGCACACGTGTTCCCTCCTTCCTATAATCCTGGGTCATTCAAAAGAGGCGTGAAGAAGCACCTTGCAGGTCAGCAAGGCGTGGGTGGCTAGCGCGGCAGTTTATCTCTCGCGCCAGCTATCTTCGCATTTGGACTCTACTTCTGCTTACCATCAGGTGGAATAGTCATTTGCTTGACCTTTTTATAAAAAAAAAAAAAAAAACCCTGAAATAAATGATAAGCTGTGCTAACAAAAATGTTAAATAAATAATTTGGTCCTTCGAACCGGACTTTGCTTCCAGGATTTAAGTTTTTTAATAGCTGATTATGATTAATACAATATAAGATCGAAGCGTCGGTGGCCTAGTGCGTTAGAGCGTTGTCTCCCACCCGGGAGGCACCAGTTCGAACCCCGCCATGTACCAATGTGTTTTCCAAATTTTGAATTCATTTCAATCTACGCTTTAACGGTGAAGGAAAACATCGTGTGAAAACCTGCACAAACCTATGAAGAAATTCTTAGGTTGTGTGTGAAGTCGACCAGCCCGCACTTGACCAGCGTGGTTGACTAAGGCCTAATCGCCCCTAATGTACCCCACATTAGGGGCGATTAGGCCTTAGTCAACCACGCTAGGCTCGAGCCCCTCGGTGTGGACATTAATGAGCTGATGATAATATTTATGATGAATACAAAATATAATAATAATATTGAATGTGTTTATGTTTTTGTGCCACCCATATTTCCCTTTTCAAATTAAGAAATAAAATATTCTTCCTTCAGGACATTTGCGCGTTGATGGAAGTGATCTGCAGTATAGCTCGTAGTGGTGCAGAGCGAGGCGTAGGGGACACTTGTGCTAGGGGGTTGAGAATCTTACTGCCGATGATTACTCCGCCCCTATTAGCCCTTCCCACCCTCGCTCACCAAGCGTACAGGATGCTTCGGGACCTGGACTCTGCTGACCAGGTAATAACATAAATTTCACTCTTCTTAGGACCTGTTCACAGTGCGTTTTTCAAATGAGCTGACAGCGTGCGTTTTTCTGAGTACAAAAATATTGAAAAGTGCGTTCTTCGTAACGATCACGAAATCTAAGCTCCTAAGTGTGCTGTCGGTACTCGGATGGGTGACCGAATTTTTTTAAACTCGATTTTCCTTCGTTCTTCCCCAGGGGAGTGTACTTATTTTATTTTATTTACGGGGAAAGCTCGGGGTAACCTTATTCACAATCTAAATACATATTATAATTTACTATACGCTAATTACAAGCTTCCACTTACTCCTCTGTTATTTATTCAATATCTACATATACGCTGACGACCTTTTTTTGTTGACGGGGAGGTCAAATGCATTTACGCATCGTCCCTGCGGGGTGGTACCAACCGCAGGGGATATGTGGGACTCGAGGTAAAGGCGTTCCCTCCATACCCACTAATCATCCTCCCCGGCCTGACTTCCAGTGCGCTATTGCAACGGCTCGGGATCTGCGCACGTGAGCGCAACTACACCGAGATCGTCCCAACGCTGCCCGTCTAGGCACTTCTTGTGCACCAATTGGTGGCCAGCAGCCCACAGGGGCTACCGACTGACGCCAGCCCCTGTGGGCCGCTGGCCGACGCCGGCCTTATAGGCCGCCTCCTCACCGACGGCTGCTCGACCTGGCGCGTCCTCATGACTAGGACACCGGGAGCAGCCATCGGACCGCACCCAGAGGACTTCGGGCGCGGTCGTGGCCCTGAAAAGGGCCGTCCGGAACTAGCCGTGGTGGGAAAACAAAAACAACTCGACGATAGCATGGGACTTCGAATGCCAAGTTACACTTAACATCAAAACCGTGCCCGGCGTGCCCTAGTAATTGCACGATTGAAGAGCTGTAGAATGCTGCTGAGCCTGCGATTCGAGTGGCAGAATTGTGGACGGCAAAAATTTAATTGAGAATAATAACAACCTTTGAGAATATTGAAAATTTGTGGTCACCATCCGAATACCAACCGCGCATTTATTGGCTCGACTTTTGCAACCGTAACGAAGAACACTGATATCTTACCTTACCCATGTTAACATAGAAATAGTAAAGTGTTATCTAAAATTCTTAATTGTAAAATTCTCATAAAAATCTTTTGAAAGTTGGTTCACAATATCTATCTCATCTCACCGGACGTACTTTAGTATATTAAATCATATGACACAGCATTTTTGAAGGCATGGGAAGTTCGGACTACATTGTGAACATCTTTTGGTTTCAGCTCACAAATTTGCCGATAGAAGATTTCAATATGGTGGTATCCGCATTACGCATAGGACTCACTGGCGTATCTTATGACGTGTCAACTTTATGTTGCGACACAATTGTAGGGCTATCGAACAAAGCTCGCATGTTAGGCGACGATAACCCTTACGCTGTATCATTGTTAACTCTCGCAGAGCTACTTCTGATGCTTATTATTAAAATGGAAATACCTCCGGATTCTATACCGGCGGCTGGTGCAGCTATTTACGCGCTAACATGTGTAAAACCAGCCTTATTAGAAGGCTTAGCTAGACAGCTGATCGAAGCGTTCGCGGTCAATGACCCCGCTAACGTCCCTAGACTCGACGAAGCCTTTGGTGTGTTAACTAACGGGGTACTGTTTGACGGTTTGAGACCCCACAAATTGCGTTTCCAAGATAATTTCGACAAGTTCCTTGCTAGCGTACACGGCTTCCTGATCGTAAAATAAATTCCTTCTTTTCACATTTGTGATTTGATACGGATTTGATGTAAAGGATTATATTTCGAAGACTTGACGAGGCTCGGAGTAAGCTCAAGTAAGCAAGATATTTTTCTGAAGTTATCCTATGAGCGGTGAAAATATATGTTTACTTTTGTCTGCCATAGGACACTTGTGACGCCAAAATGACAGGCGTCGCACGTATTTATATGAACGTAAGATAACTTTTCAGTTTCTTATTGCTTAATGGCAATGGGGGATATAGTTTATCGATTTCGAAAGTGAATGTTTTGTTTATAATCATGCTAGATTTTTTCGGATTTCGACTTTCGAATCAATATTTATAGTCTTAATGTCTCATCCCATTGTCAGAGACTATTAGTAAATTTTAATTATATGAACCAAATGTTTCAAGAAGACTTATCTGATTTGATTTGCATATTCTTAAGATTTTATTGCGCGACTGATGTTGAAAGTAAATTATTTTGAAGCGTATTTGTGGAGTGAAGGAAACACTTTTGTGTTTGGTAATTATATACATATACTGGGTGTAAAAGACATGAGCAGTCAAACGAAAACCACGTATTCTATACATCAAAATAAGACATATTTCAAAAAAAATATTGCTGGGAAATGATTTTTATTTTTTGGTGTTACAAAAAATTGCAAATTGTACCGCGCAATGTAAAGAGCTCAACTCGCACGCAACTCGCAAAACCGCGGTTATTTTGCTTGACGGCGGCCCCGTTCGTTAGTGTCCGTGCGCATCGAGTGAGATACATTGAACGCTAACGTTTTGAAGCCATTTTTTGTTATGAAATACTAAAAAAAATTATAATGTTTCTTTGGACAATAATTAAGAAATAACGTATAGAATACGTTTTCATAAAAAAATGAGAAAAAAAATTATGACTTTGACCTTCAATAAAATCGTAACTATCAATTTCCCAGGTATAGTCTAAAGGAAGAAAAATGCTATGACGGTGAGCAGAATACATGGTTCTCGTTTGACTGCTCATGTCTTTTACACCCTGTATATATAATTCATTGTAAGTGGAGCGATGATTGTAACTATCGATTTAAATGTTAAATGGCCTAACCATAACAGGGTGCTTTTTGACTCCAAAAATGACTTGTATAGTTGCAAAAATATCTCATATTAATCGAAATCATTATGAATTTTCGTTTTTAATAATAAATTGCATTTTTCTTTTATGTGGGTCTATTCGCACAAATAACATCAAAGTAATGCAAATTTCATCTTGTATGTTTCTTAGACAAACAAGATTGGAAAATCTAAGATTTAAATCCTTGAGTCATGCTTCTTAATATCGATATTTGTATACATGTAGTACATTAAATTTTGTACTGATCGGATTTCAATGAATAATTTACAATAGCATTACATAATACTGAAAAATGGTGGCGTATGAAAACAGTAGAATATTAAAAAAAAAACGATATGACGTAAGTGTCGAGACTCCCAACAATCTCACTACGCATCAATATAGAGATATGAACACCCGTATTCTAAAACATGAGGTCTTACAGTGCGCATGGATGGACGCACATGGTCGAAAAACCTATTCTATTCATAGACAATACCTACTTCAGTGGGGATTGGCACTATGCTAATATTAAAATGAACGCACAGCTAAGGTAGCTGGCATCGTCTTTCAAATACATCGTCCAGATGTCAAAAGCTTAAAGTTTGAAGTACCTAATAATACGTCAGTCAATTCTACGGAGTGAACTACGCAACAGAATCGAACCAATCATAGATCTCTATTCAACGCAATGCGTTTTGAGTATTGTTTATGAATTAAAGGCTTTACTTATACAAGTATAGTTTGTGTGCGTTTAAACATGCGTTTGTCAACAATAGTATAATGGAAAAGACGAATGGCCCCGCATTATAAAACTATACAATTATAAATATTTTCAAACTTCCATTGAAATTATCTTATGTTCACAACGAATACAGTATGATAGGGCAAATCTTAAATAATGTGGTTGTGAATGTGTAAAGTCAGAAGAAACAGATCTACTGTGGTATTACATAATTATTATATTATTAAAAGTTAGTATATTAAGTACACTTAGTACTTACGGCTAGTTAGAAAAAAAAATGTGATTTCTGATATGCTAAGAATCTGTAAACTTATTGAGTTTACGTATTTTAAGAGAAGTGTTAAGCACTTTTAATATTTATTGCAGGTTTTTACTCCGTCTTATTATATTAGTATTAAATCGTCTTGTAGCGTTATTATTCAAGTTTAAGCGCGCATATCTTTTAGTAAATTATTGTACGGTTTTATATTATTCGCTTAGAAATCTCATTTTGTACCAAATTGGATTTTTTATCTATGCCTGCACTTGGTAGTAATAAATTAATGTCGTATAAGATGAAATGCTGGCTAGTTTATATATATCCCACATGAATAATATGCAAATTAAGTTCGTATTGTAAACATCTTATAAACACCTCCTTTTCACAGAATCGTAGAAACATTTTTAGAAAACATACAAAATCAATTAAAGAGACATGACATAAGTACTAAGAGATGTTATAATAATGTAATGAACTATTACAGTTTGATAAAAAAAAAACCGTTCTGAATATAAAGGTCGCAGCACACTTATCAGCTCATAAAGGGAACGTACCCGTGTCGCCTCTTTTAACTATGAACGCCACGGAACGTAGCGCATCACCTTATTTTACTATGATCGCCACGGAACGTAGCGCATCGCCGTTTTTACTATGAACGCTAGGGAACGTAGCGCATCGCCGTTTTTACTATGAACGCTACGGGTCGTAGCGCATCGCCTCTTTACTATGAACGCTATGGAACGTAGCGCATCGCCTCTTTTTTATATTAAAAAGAGAAGAAACGGTCAAATTGCCTTTCCGAGCTTTTAAGTGTGACTACGACCTTAATACTTAGTTTAATTTTGGGCTGAAATCAGGTAGTTATGTACAGTTGTTTTATAGAAAATAGTTTTAAGTAAACCAAGCCATAGAAATCTCGTATGTAGCATTGGCAGTGTTACGTTCATGGACAGTAAAACTTTAGTGAAATTCCTCATGTGACACTACTAATTTTCATACATTGCCCATAGGCGTAGCGCCACTGTGCGACTTGAGTGTATGAAAACACGACGCCCACGATCGTAGTGCGCGGGGAAGCGGGAACGGAATTCCATCCACATATGTGTGTGTAACTTGACATGTCATAAAACCGTGTACGAAGACAGTACGAGAGCCGTATTGCTTTTGCGGTGACACTACAACACGCCCTTCGCTGTGAAAGTTTGGAAAACCAAACGAGATACGGCGTTCTGAATTTAAACGAGTTAAATCTCGGTCGTCGGCAGGTGTACTGTCGTATCGTTTTTAACTACCTAGGCGTCTGTGTCCGTTACTGTCCACGAATGTGTTATATCCGGCAGGTCAGATGTCATGTTGAATATTCACGATTGGCTTTTTTATTCTACGATCGTAAATAGCGAAGACCTCGTACCCTAACTCTGCCTTATAAGCGTGTATTTGTTACGGTAAATGTGATTAGGTAATTGAAAAATATTAATAATTACCAAAATTGAAGGCAAAAGTAATTAATTATTTACTTTTACCGGTTATTATTAATAATTATCAAACTTTTATTGATAATTATCCTTTCGAACCCTGTGGCTGAGCGATGGGTAGGTTAGGGTTATTTTTTTTATGACCATGCGGAGTTTATGCACCTACACGGCTGAGTGATGATGGATAGGTTATGGTTATTTTTTTACAGTTTTCATCACATTTACCAATTCACGAGGTAAGTATTAGTAATTACTGGAAATAACTATAGTAATCACATTTACTGTAACACACTAACGTTATGCCTACTTATAACTGATGTGTGGAAGCACCTTTATATTATAGACCTGTGCAGACGATGGACTTTTGTCCGCGGGATTTATTTGTCAAAATAGATCTCTGGAGTTGAACCACACCGCATGGAATTGTACTTCCCTATGCTTCTGTCACTTTGTCATTCATCACAGAGCGAGATAGAGAGCGGTAGTGCGATCGCAAGCGGCGGAATCGATGAGGCCTAGATTATACTGGGTGTAAAAGACACGAACAGTCAAACGAGAACCATATATTCTATACATCAAAATAAGACATATTTAAAAAAAAATATTGCTGGGAAATGATTTTTATTTTTTGGTGTTAAAAAAAATTGCAAATTGTACCGCGCAATGTAAAGGGCTCAACTTGCACGCAACTCGCAAAACCGCGATGATTTTGACAGACAGCGGCCCCGTTCGTTAGTGTCCGTGCGCATCGAGTGAGCTACATTGAAAGCTAACGTTTTGAAGCCATTTTTTGTTATGAAATACTATAATGATAATGTTTCTTTGGACAATTATTAAGAAATAACGTATAGAATACGTTTTCATAAAAAAATGAAAAAAAAATTTATGACTGACCTTCAATAAAATCGTAACTATCAATTTCCCAGGCATAGTTTAATGGAAAAAAAATGTTATGATGGTGAGCAGAATACATGGTTCTCGTTTGACTGTTTATGTCTTTTACACCCCGTATACCTGTAGATGGAGCCATATGACGTCATCAAACTGTTAAAGTGAGATCGTTAGATATAAAACCTATGTAAAGAATAAAGAAAGAAGATTAATTTTTTGTCCCTGTCACCGTGGCCTGTTTTTATTGTTTGTCACAAACACGAACAGGTATATAATCTAAGGATGAGGCGCTCGGCACTCGTGTTCTCTATCTCGCTCGGTTCTAAATGACAGAATAGGATAAAAGCATACGAAAGTGCGATTCCGTGCGGCTAAACGTGGTTGAACCCTAACGACCGGTTGCGCCAAGTTTGCATAAAGTATATTAAAAATGTCCGTTATCTAGTATCCATAACACAAGTTCTTATTTGGGCTAGATGATTGGTGTGAGCGTAGAAATATATCATATTATTATTTATTAGGTATAATTTACCGACACCCACGCGAAACGATAGGACGAAATTTTTGGCCAGACGTGTCGAGACAACGCAAATCTTCGCGTTAACGGGATAGTATGTCCGTAGCATTTGAATTAAATTAACATTTATGTACGTTACTTTACTTTTTGTAAAACTCGTAAATCTTGGTGCAACTGGCCGTTAGTGTTTGCTTCCAAAGCACCCGCTTCTCTAAACTTCCAACGAGCAAATGTTCGCATATGGGTGTGTTTCAGAAGTTTTTCTGACGATTCGGGGATTTCAGTTCTTGAACGATTTTTCCTAAAACGGCTTAGTTGTTGATTCTGAAAAAACAACATACAGTCGAATAGAGAACCTCCTCCTCTTTTGAAGTCGGTTAAAAATGGGCACACTTCAAACTTGCATTCTTTTTTTTTCATTCACTGCAATTTACCGTGAATGTAAGTAGTATAATGCGGTAAAGTCAAATGACGACAGATCAGAAAAAAATACAAACTAAATTCGTGTCAATCTTTCAATAGACTTTGAACTGTATGAAATAGGGTTGAAAATTTATTTGTAAATTTGTTTTTCTAATCCATTTATAATCTTGTCACATTCAGATCCAGCATTCACATGATGTTGCATTTTACTATTATAGTCTTGCATTTTGTTCTAGTATGCCCCTAGCAATAGCAATTTCGAACTTTATATACCGCAATTAAATGTCATTTTAAAGTAACCTGCCCACCTTGTCTTCCTGTTAATTAATTCATACACCTAATAATTTTACTTTTCCTAATTTATTATGATTGCCATTACTTATGTATTTTTCTGGCTGTTAATCATAACTTTAATTAAGTATCGTTTTAATACAGTTATTGTTTTTATTGTTTCAAACTGCTAGTTAATATTTCATGTTGTTCTTCTCATAAAGTTCAATACAGAAATACTGTGGAATTTATTAAAACATCTTGTAAATACTCAGAAAATATTTTAATACCAACTGGTATTCTTTTTCAATTATTATGTATTACATTGAATAAATTGTACAAATTTCAAAAAGTGATACACTGTTTTATTTTACGAGTTAATAACTTAGTATATTTTTTATCAATAGTTGGATATACCCATAGATTTATAATATCTATGGATATACCTTACATATATGATCGGCAATGTGAAAGAGAAAGAGCATTCTAACGCGTATATTAGAGGAAGACAGGTAGACGAGACCATTTCACATACACGCAGGCGGCCTAAGTAGGCCTGTCAGTCACGTAGAAAAGCAACTGTCAGATTGCAGTACTACTATTTTTCACGCACACTTAAGATTTACTCAGACATAGGTGCATCTTTTTGGTCTCGCCCTAGTCGATTCATTGCCAACGTATCGAAACGTGTTATACACCGCACTAGTCGAAGAAGGGTGCGAAGACCCGTAGGCCTATTCCCTAACTTTGTTTGACAGTTGAAAGTGATCATCACTGAGTGAATTACACATCCATTGCTGTTTTTACACGACAAGTGCCATAATAGCGTGTCGTGTAAAACAGCAATGAATGTGTAATTCACTCAGTGATGATCACTTTCAACTGTCAAAAAAAGTTAGCGAATAGGCCTACCGGTCTACATACGACGCGCTATACCTGGTACAGACATGTACCGGGGCGCCTCTCCCCGCCTCCGCCACGACACGATGCGCCCGAGCCGAGGTCCGGGCCTTTAGAGGCACCCTCGGGCATGTCGCTCCCTACCGACACGGACGCCCTAGGGACGCTAGGCGGTCGAGAGACTTCCCACGGGGGAGATTCTCGGTCGCCCAGTAATCTCCTAGGAACGTTCGACCTACAGGCTTGAAGACCCCCCAAAGTCTTCGCCTTCTTAAAAACCCGGTGACGCAGAAAATGTCATCAGAGACAATCTGCAATAGCCAAGAAGGTTGTAGGTAATAGCTATAAAAAAAAAATAGCGCAAGAAATAAAAAGTGGAAGCCAGATTCACCCGGGACCCTCCACCACTGAGGTAGTGCGTATCTTATCAGTAACTGTCTGAGCACAATAATGCTGTTTAAACTATTTGGCTGACAGAGATGACAGAATAAGCTAGATGCCTTCAACTAGTGTTTGGCGGGAAGCCAGGCGGGACTTTTCTTGTTTCGATGATTCAAAATTGTTCGGAGTGGAAGTGGTTTTATTTTCATGTATAAGCATCCATGTCGACGATCAGTTAGGACGAATCATTGAAATAAATGTGATGTGGTGTATATGACGTTGAGAATTTTATAGTGGGATTTGCACTTCATCAGTCGCCATCACGAGGTCTGTTGCTATGAATTTCTCGTCAAAAGTACTTACTTATCTATGCCTTTGACCAGATGCTTTAAAATTTGCGAAACTGACCCCCATTTGATTTTAATGCGAACATCAAGAAAAATGGAAAGCTAAAGACATGGTTGTGTGGGCTAGATTCCTTTGCCGTCCCGTAATAAGAAGTATATTTTAAAAAAATGAGTGTTTAGCGGACCATGACAACATGAGATAGATTTTTGTTTCGATGATTTAAAACTGTTCGGAGAAGATTTTGTGCAATGAATGTTGTTATTTCGATGCATAAGCATCCGTGTTGAGCTCTGAGGATCAATTATCATGTTATTAACAATCGCCATCATAAGGTCATTGCCATGTATTTCTCGCCAAGTACTCTCTACAATGCACTAAAATGTGTGACACCCACATATCAATGCGAACAGCAAGAAGACAGAAAACTGAAGACTCGGCTGTATGGGCTACATACCATTGCCGTCCCGTAACAGGGAAAATTAAAAAAATTACGAGTTCTCAATACCAAACAAAAGAAGATACTTGGCTGTATGGGCTGGATCCCTTTGCCGTCCCATAATAGGGAAAATTTAAAAATAAAAAGGAGTGTTTGGCGGGAAGCCATGGCGTCTGGATTTCGATCTTTATTTCCATAATTCAAAATTGCTTCGGAGTGGATTTTGTGCAGTGAAAGTGGTTTCACTTTCTTAAGAAACACTTTCAATAAGTGGATTTTGTGCAGTGAAAGTGGTTTCACTTTCTTAAGAAACACTTTCAATAAGTGGATTTTGTGCAGTGAAAATGGTTTCACTTTCTTAAGAAACACTTTCAACAGTTAAGAGGAATCATTGAAATAAAGGTTTTGTATATGTGGCGTTGAGAATTGTATAGTGCTTGGAAATCCCACTATACAATTCTCATCAGTCACAGTCATGAGGTCTGTTGCCATGCGTTTCTTTCCAAGGACTCCCTAGATGCATTAAAAAGTGCGACGCCCATATTTTAATGCAAACATTAAGAAAGAAGACATAAATACACAGGGCTTGTATGGACTTGATGTCCTTTGCCTGTCCCAATAGGAAAAAAAGAAAAAAAAATACATGTCAATGTCATTTTATGACAGGGATAGATAGAGGATCATCATGTGTTTGTTTTTATTGAACAATTTTTAATTTTGTATTGTAATTACAAGCACGATGAGTGTAGTGAGTGCATCATTTAACTCTTCTTCGGCATCATCACAAATTGATAATCATGACGACATGGAAACAATTAAGGTGAAAAATTATGTCAAAGATTTTCTCAAGTCGCGGATTTTTTTAGGTCGTTATGTTGAACGTCGGTTAATAGATCAGCGTATTGGTTATCGCGATATTGTATTATTGAGTGCTGCAGAAGTAGAACTGAAAAGAGATCTATTAGAAGCCTACAATAAGCTAAGACTTGTATCTGCAAACGTAAACTATATTGGTATAGTGGATGCCGAAGATCTACAATTAAATACTTCGGGCCTT
This sequence comes from Elophila nymphaeata, assembly GCA_955850985.1. NCBI lineage: Eukaryota > Metazoa > Arthropoda > Insecta > Lepidoptera > Crambidae > Elophila > Elophila nymphaeata. Next base: position 17,334,881 of record OY039079.1, read on the forward strand.
TGTCTTTGGACTGAAATAGAAAATCAACCGTTTGGGCCATTCTGGTTTCAAATCAAAAGTTTAAAGTTTAAAAATGAAGAAATTATGGTGACTTTAAAATGTTTGCGTCATATTACCGACAGTTATCTGGAACTTGAGCCAATACTTACGGGACAAGGAGACACTGGAAGGAAAAACCGAGAAGCAAAGAAGGAAACCAAGCTTGATAATAGTGCAGAATCATTAAAGGAAACCTACAATGATATAGTGGCAACACTTCGGAGTGCACTGTCTATAAGTAATGTTAAAGAATTTGTAACATTTATATTTGCTTTCATTATTGCTGTATTTACTGGTGGCACAGCATTTGTAAACTTCATAGGTAATTTTGTGTTGGCATTAATTCGAGAAATGTCAATCCTAATAAAAAATTCTACTCCAATGTTCTTGGGTTTATTAGACTTTTTCAGCAAAATTGTTGGTGGTTTCTACATACTTTTAGCTATGTTTTTTAAACCAACCAATCCACCTCCAAAACAGAATGCTATAGGATACAATAATCGACATTACCAAGAGAGAGAAACATATGACTATAAACAATTTGACTAAGTTTTTTATAACATTAGTTATTAAATTTGATATTGTGATAAAACTTTTTATATGAATAAAACATTAAATGTTTTTCTTTTATATTGTTTATAAGTGGGTTTAAATATATGTAACAGTGTTTTTAATAACTATTTTATTTTTCTGGCAGATTTTAATTTCTAGCCTTGGCTTGTAAAGTCTTGATGACCAAAGTGTTTTTTTGAGGAATCCAGACCTGAATTAAAGTTTACAAAGGGCTGTCTTCATAAACATCACTCATATCATTTGTTTTGTTATCTCAAGGCAATTTGGGGACAGAGACAGACATTATTTTTATACTTACTGACACAGTAACTGTCTTGCTCTTTACACTCTCAAGATGCACACTGAAGTGTGATTTATTAATATGTTCCTTATAGTTGAGGATATCCACTCCACTAATTATATCTCATTCACTTTTCATTCCAATTAATTCCTTATATTGTACCAAATATTTGTAATTTTAAGTTATTAAAACTGAGTTTTGTGCATTTATATGGCTCCTATTCTTGCCGAAGTTTTGTAGGTTTTTTTCTTGCATAAATTTTATGATAATAAATTAAAGGCTAAATAGTCATGCAGCTATTTTATTAATAATATAAAAATGTAAATTTGCAGATATTTATGAGTTAATGTGGTTTTTAATTTCCAACTGATAAGTAGAGTATCTTTTATATTTTTAAAATGCTGCATAACTATCTTCGTTCTACGTTTTTATATTGTGTGTCCTAAGGTTGCCTAGACAAGATTGGAGTGATAAGGCTGTGTGACTTTTTCTTTGAATGCAATGTCATAATGCATTTTAATGTAAATTTTGTGTTTGTAATTCGTTTGTGTGTGCAATAAAGTTTACTCTAAAAATAAAGTAATTATTGTGTGCGTTTGTGATTGTAGGGAAAGTAATGAAGGGTTTATTTATATTTTTGATTTTACATTGTTTATTTAATAAGTATATTATTGTTTTCTTTTTACAATTGACTGGAACATTATTGTATTATCTTAAATAAATATATTTAATTTAATTTAATGCTTTTTGTCTCTCATTTTTCAACAGGAACAACTATGATAGAGTTTCTTGTGATCTCTGTAAAATTTTAAATATATTAATTGAGTAAATAATCCTATCACCCACCGCCAATTTAGGGCCTGAGCAGACAAGGACGCGGTACGTTTAGAAGTTTTATTTAGCCTATCTATCGTAAGTGTTAGGTCTCAGGTCTACACAGGCCTTTAAGAGCCGAAGCACATCACATAACCACGTTGCGGAACGCTGAAATCGGCGGGCGACGTGTTAAGTCAATTTCATCTAAAATACTTAGATATGTGTCAAAGAACACCGCCGAGTACAACGTCGCGGCGCCCGCCGCAAAGCAGTTTTGTTTTTGACCCTTGGGTATATACCTACAGCCAGACAAAACTATTTTTTTATCCCACTTTACTCGAAGAATTAATGCATAAGTACTATTTATCATTCATCATAACCATGCCTTGCCATGTGATGCCGGCAGAGTAGAATAGCATCACCTCATATCCTCCAATGGGTGTCGTAGAAGGCGACTAATGGATCAGCCAAGGGGTACCTAATGATAACCTTATACTCCGTCTACCCAATCTGCATTGGGCAAGCTTGGTGGACATGGAGCACGTGGACTACTGCCTAAACCTCCTTCGATGACAAGGAGAGGCCTTGCGTCCCAGCAGTGGGTCGAATTATAAAGGCAGTTATTTATTGTTAGTGAAGGTTTTTGTTTAATTAATTAATTTATAATTATTTGACAATTACATATAATTTGTAAAGTTTTGCACGTCTGCATGCAGGCTGAACACATGCACGTTGTTTGAAATTAAGAACTTTATAACTGTGTTTTAAGCAAATAAACTTATTTGATTTGATTTCTCAAGAATTCTCAAGTTATTTGAATTTGCGTGTTGAAGTTATTATTATTAGAATAAACCTAGGTACCTTTATTAAACTTTCGTGATCGGTTCACATTGTTCGCTTGACGATCTGAAACTATCGGTAAGCAGTAAGTAAGCACGTGTCCATTAACGTAATAAAATAATAAGAAATAATATTTAAAATTATGAATTTACCTTTACGCTTCGACGGATTACGATATTTGTTAGGTGATATTATGTCCAATCCGAGTTTAGATTTATTGATTTTTCTCGCATTTTGTTTCTTAGGAGGATGTTGACTAGTTGCATTTTTCATTTTTATCGGCTGAAAATCAAATGTGTCAATATGATTAATAGGAATGGATTATATAAACATTTATTATAAAACAAAAGCTAAGGTCATTTCACACAGAAGCGCAGCGGGCAGAGTGAGTCTTGTCACACTTTTTAAACCTAGAAGGTACAGCAGTACCAATGTTGATTGTTGTTCTGAAGTAGAACCTTACGTAGGTACCTACTCTAAGGTGCTTTTTTCCGAGACCACACCGTGGTGCACCCTGGGAAACTTCTCGTGCCTCCACAGAAGGCTGACGTCGGAACGGAAGGGCCCGTTTCAGGGCCTTTCCGTTCCTTTGGGTTGCGAGTTGACCGGCCGATAGGCTGTTGGGCCACCTTGAGCGGAACTGGGAGGACGGTTGCTCCTGACACGCTTCTGCTATCAGAGGTGGCGGATGGATGTGACCTTTGGTTTGGTTTTCCGCGGTGGTGTCATGGGAGGCAGTGACGTCCTGTCGAAGCCAGCGCCTGGTGCCTATACGAAACAGCCGGACCCAATCCAGCCTGCGGGAGGGATCGTGCGGGACCGGTATGAAAGGTGGCTACGGCCTTAGGTAGAGGGACAGATGGCGTAGACATCGTGCTTAAACTGCGCTGAGTTTCACCAAAGCCACTCTTGAGACACAATTATGGGGGACGCAGAAAAGGGCCATTTTCAGGGCCGTTGGAGCCTTGTGCTCGGTGGCGGCCGGTCTGCAAGACTGGCGGTATCGTCTGTTGTTCCTCCGGATAGCGCACACGAACGGTGCACCGTTTGGGTCCGAAAAGGCGGGCACAGATGGCTTCTCGGTGACACGCGAACTGTCGCGATTCCGGGTTGCTGTCGTAGTGTGTCTTTCGCAGGATACCCGGAGAGGACGTTTAGTGGGTAGGCGGGAACGGCTGTACCTCGAGTCCCACATACCTACCCCTGCAGTTGCATCGTAGGTACTGCAGGGATGACGCGTAAATGCATTTGACCTCTCCGATAAAAAACGGTAGGTACTTACCTACTTTAAATTGGCATAGCCCTAGTAAGAACCTTCACCTTACCTACAGTTCAGAAGACTAGTCGGCTAATAACGCTATTTTTACAGAAATAATAAAACCCACATGTATAAGTGCATTGAGGTTTTGCACTGTGGTGAACAACAATTAAAGTGGGTAGGTACATAAGTTTAGCAGCTAGGTTTACTCCGTGCCCCTTGACTTTGTTTTTCAGTATAAAAATCTTAGGTATAGGTAGGTACTGTACTGATATGAAAAGCTGACTACTTATTTGCGCTGCGCTTCGGTGTGAACAAACCTTTAACCTTACCTCGGTTGCAATGTCCGCGATTATCAAAGTTTTAGGCAAATCTGGATCTTCTCTCTCCTTTGCCATATGTTTTGACACGATATTGTTTAAAATACTTGTCAATATTATATTCATTTCGCTGTTATCATACTCGACTAGTAAAGATTTGAATAAAATAAGTAAAGCGGGGAAATACATCGTCAGTTCACATTTGCCATTTTCTCGATTGCTAATATTGTGTAGTATGTCTAAATGAGCAATTACTTCATCTAATGTCATATATTGTCGATATTCAATTAGAGCGTTTATTGTTTTCTTTTCTATACCTAAAATGGTAAAATATTTTTGATATTTTACATTTTCACAGCACCTCTAAGGCCGTGTCCCCAGGCTCACAGTAAGAGGCTGTGTGCCTTGGTTCGCCTCTCTATACCTATATTATGTTAAATGGATTGTCCATAAAGCGCGTACCTACTGTAACTGTTTGCGGCGTTTCTCGCTTGCCGACTCATTCAGTGTAGTCGCAGCGAACGATGCTATCCAATAATTTTTGACAGTTCAACGCGATAAAAAATGGCTATATCATATCGTGTTTCGGTGGTCATGCTAGGCAGGCTGAGGTCGGAACAGTGACTTGTCGGACGGGGATTGGTCGAAGTAGTGTTCTATCGCAGTAGTGTGCGTCGAAATTCAGAGTAACACTCTACTGTGATGTGAGCTGAGCCTAATGTAATGGGGACACGGCCTAAAGTGTGCTAAAGTTAATAGTTAGTATCTCACAGTTACCTACATTTTCAAGCTCAACATTTAAGAAAATATCGTTCGTTTTTTGTTGACTTTTCACTAATCGGTATACCTACATTGGCTTAATTTTTTCCCGTTTTCGAAGGTTCGTTTTAACTTCAATATCTTTAGTTGTCAGAGTTTTAGAAGAATTACTAAGAGGAGATATAGGTAAAATATTAATTTGGAGTCTGCTAATAAAGTCCTTTTCTTTACCTTCATCAACAGGTCTGCAATAATACGTAACGTTTATATTTTGTGTCAGTGACGGTTGTAATAAATTCAATGTGGCATTGAGCGACTCCACCGTTTCGAATTCTAAGAACGAAGATTTTTTCCTAATGACTTTCTTTACGTCGTTTGTAATTTTTGAACTGTAATTCAAGTATCGACGCCCCTCTTCCAAATGCGCGAGTTTGTTTATAAAGCTGGATGCGAGGTTCTGTAACGATGACAAAAATAAAAATAAAAAACTGAAAGTTTATAACGACCTACCGTTTTAAACTCGAATTTCACACAAAATTTTGTTGATATTTGGTATAAACGTAGCTTGATTTATTAGATTTTGAGATAGCGAGGTCAACTCGCCGGCCAGCGAGATTTGAAAAGGCGAGTTGACAAATAGGCTTCTGTAGCGTTTTAGAACTAATATTCGCGACAGTGACTACGTAAATATACCTACTTAACTTGCCTGAGTTACTGCATTCCCATAATACTCGTTTTTACATGGCCACGAGACATACATTGTGATTATCGAGTACTCGTCGAAAACGTTACAGATATCAGCGTGTGAACAACCTAGCGTTATTTCCACCTTTTCACTGTGCGAGCACTCAGAAAGACCCTGTGGGGGAAATTGTCTTATTAGTTATCATCACAATTTCAGCAGAGAGACGTGCACTGTTGGACATACAAGCGCCTCCCCCAAGGATCTGCAACCCGATCGATCCTGCGCTACCCGCATACAACAACCTCAAGCGACGATTACCAGTTTGTAGTTCCACCTTGTGAGGGGCGTACCCACGCAGCCGGCGTCTCCCAGTCGCGGCCACCATTCGAGGATCTTTCCGCCCCAACGGTCGCCAGTACTCCTCGCAATGTGCCCACTGCCACTAAGGTTCGCAATTCTTTGAGTTATGTGTAATAATAGAATAGATAATATTAAAAAGTCTCCGTAGTTTAGTTCTCCCACCATAATTAAATCCAGGAGGGCCTGAGATTGGTTCCTGAGAATGGTTTTAAAGGGAAGTATAAATTTATCTTCGGTTTAGTTGGTGATGACAGTGGTGCGGCATGTTTATAGCTCGCCTCGGTAGCTACCACTACCTTATCAAAGTCTGTTGCCTTAACAGCAGTGTTTACAGCATTCTAGACAGTTATATCATAATCAAACCCTGAAAATACAGTGTCAATCAGTACCAACCAGTGAGGTCTAAAGCATTTACGCATCATCCCTGCAATAAGATGTACGATGGAACTGCAGGGGTATGTGGGATTCACAGGTAAATCCCCCCTCATGAGTGACCCAGACGACCCCAGCAACGCGGGGAGGACTCGGATTATATCACCCCTCAATAATAAGTACGGCCCACAATTAGTAATTTACCTCGTTTAAAAACAGCAACGCATTTTGCGTGTAATTTCCATTCATATAGAGAAACTTTTTGAGTATTCGCATGTTTTTAATAATTTCACCCGCTAAGCTGGTGCGGTACTTTATGTCTTCATTAAAATGTATGATAAAGTCGTTATACTCGTGACGGTTCAGACAGTTGCATTTCCTTGTCAATCGCTTGTAAACGGAGCAGTCGTCGTCTTCGTCCTATTAATCAGATTTGTTTAAAACACCAACGCAATCTTAGGTAAAGTAAGGTAAGCAACGTCCCCTCAAAACAATGACACCAAACTTATCTGGCCCGTTGTTGGTGTCGCTAGTGGTGAACAGTGTCACAGAAATGTCAAAATTGTAGTTCCAATTTTTTCCGCCGGGTCCAATGACGTAGGAATTCCTACTTCATTGGCCGGGTCACATAAGTTTGTGGCACTGAAGTGGATTTTCCGCCGTTTAAAAAAAAGTATGTCGCCATGACCACACATTTATAGGCTCCATGCCGTTACACTATCCGCCATCAAGGCTAGTTAACCTTCTGTTCTTTCGTAGAAATTGTAAAATCCAACGTATGAAAGAGACATTATCATGAATATGTACCAGTATATAAATCGACTGCAAAGTTTGAGCTTGGACTTCCAATTTATTCAAGGCTTTCGCGTTAATTAAATCTGTTACGGAAGGTAGCTGTAAAAAACACTTTGCGTTACTTCGATGAAGTCATTTAACTAAAAATAAATTCAAACGTAGATTACCGTACTTTTTTCGAAGACGAAACTGGCTTCAAGTATTGACTAAAATTTAAGTTCGTTTCAAATGAGTTTAACTTTTTTCCGTGCGACTTTGACTGGATTTCTTCTAAGACGCATAGCAGTTTTTTTGTGCTTTCCTTTAATTTTATGAGAGAGTCCTGAAATAATTATATGTAAGTATAAAACAATTTGTTGATGCGAGAATTATTCAAAAAGTTGAAAAAGTTTTACCGAATTAAAGTGATAGTACAGTTCTGCGGAGTTTCTGCATTTGAAGCAGTCTGATTGACCATTTCGTGGCTTTGCTGAGGTAGCAGGAGAACGCACATCGTCTGATGTGCGTTCAGACTCTTCTATTTTGACCTTATATGGGAATATTTGATCGCATAAATCATAAAGTTTATCATTGGGTTTTTCATCAACAGCAATTCCATGTTGAAGATTTGAACTCGAGGAATATAAGGACTCTTCGTCAGTTTCACAAGTTTCATAGTTCATTAGCATCCTGACACTGACAAACTGATTAATGAAAAATTAAGTGACCAGTTTTATTTATTACAATTAGAGCTTTTTTCTCAAATGTTGAAAATATTTTAATAAACGTTAGGTTTGTGTTTTGCCATTTTACCTATTTGCCATGTTTTGAATTTGCTGATTGACAGCTATGCAAGAAGTGACATAAATTGTGAACATTGACTTTGTCTTCTTTATTACTACGTAAGTATAAGTACTTATATTAATCTATGTTTATTACTCAGTTCCTCTTAGATAAAGGATTGTCGAAGGTTCCTCTTTGATCTCAGACACTTTCTAGATTTTGATCAATGACTTAGGAAATTTCCACAACATTTCCACATATCCGATACGATCTTGGTATAGGAAGCTGATACGAGGGGCAAGTAAAATATATGAAGTATTTATTGTGAACTGATCGTTATAAAGGAAAGAGTCAAGAAATTTATAGGTTTTACCTGTAAATTTCTTGACTCTTTCCTTGAGAAGCATGAAGATATCGGTAAAATCTAAGCTTCTTGATGAGAACTGCTGTTTGAGTTTCGATATTAGACTTAGACCATTTAACACGGGACGTGGCAAGCGAACGCGTTCCCCTCTGCCATAGTACCTACGTGAACAAACGTTTATTCTCTTTCACTCCTCTGTAGCGAGAAGTGTATGGTAGGCAACAGACCTCATGATGACGACTGCAGAGGAGGTGGAAATACCAGAATCCACTTGAAAACAATTTTTGATAAAAAAACTGACTCACAAATAAGCGCGCCAAATATTCGCATCTACGTATTTTGTCTCCCATAAATTAATTATCTCAACGAGAACAATGTAATTCACGCTCTATAACAGCCACGAAATACAAATGTAGGTAATTGAAATCTCATTGCAGAAAAGCAGTTGCTAGAAAATTAAAAAAAAATCTAAAAGCAAAGTAAAACTACGTAGGTACATTTTATTCATAAAAGTATATTTTTATTTCTATTACAACAAAATAAACTAAAATCATTTTATCTTAGTAGGAGACGACTTACAACAAAATATTAGGTTGGGGAAAAAGTCTTTTCGCATTATAGTATGTATAAACTTGTAATAAAATCTCTTTGGCTACACTATTTGTATCTGGCTGGTTTTGGTATCATTGAAAGTTTAAATTTTAAAGAACATAATTCCAAATTCAAATTAGGAAAATGTGTGATTTTCATTTGTTTTCGTACCGCCAAGATGAGTGAATCTAATGAAGAAATTCGATACATTTTAAAATTTTACTACAAAAAAGGTAAAAATGCAACGCAAACCGCGAAAGAAAATTGCGATGTTTATGGACCTAGTGCAGTGTCTGTGAGAGCAGCACAAATTTGGTTTAAGCGTTTTCAATCCGGAAATTTTGATGTCAAAGATGCACGTCGCTCTGGTCGCCCTATTACAGATAAAATGGATGCCATTTTTGAATAAGTGGAGCAAGATCGGCATGTCAGTAGTTACGACGTAACTGAAGAACTGGGAATTGACCACAAAACAGTTTTGGCGCATTTGAAAAAAACTGGGTACACAAAAAAGCTCGACATTTGGGTACCTCACGAGCTCACTGAAAGAAACCTAATGAACCGTGTACTCATTTGTGATTCTTTATTACGACGTAATGAAACCGAACCATTTTTGAAGAAGCTGATAACTGGTGATGAAAAGTGGATCACGTACGACAAGAACGTGCGAAAAAGGTCGTGGTCAAAGGCCGGTCAGGCGTCACAGACTGTGGCGAAACCCGGGTTAACTCGCAACAAGGTGATGCTGTGTGTGTGGTGGGATTGGAAGGGCATTATTCATTATGAGCTGTTACCACCAGGCAGGACCATCGATTCTGAACTCTACTGCGAACAACTGATGAGATTAAAGCAAGAAGTTGAGAGAAAGCGGCCGGAATTAATCAACAGAAGGGGTGTGGTTTTTCATCATGATAACGCTAGACCTCACACATCTTTAGCCACTCAGCAAAAATTAAGAGAGTTCGGCTGGGAGGTGTTAATGCATCCGCCGTATAGTTCTGACCTTGCACCTTCAGATTTCCACCTGTTTCGGTCTCTTCAGAATTCTTTAGGCAGTGTCAGGTTAACAGCACGAGAGGACTGCCAAAACCACTTGTCGCGGTATTTTGACCAGAAGTCGAAAAATTTCTATAGCAATGGGATCATGTCCCTACCTACAAGATGGCAAAAAGTTATCGAACAAAATGGTACCTACATACTTTAGTTAAATGTAAATAAACTATATTAAAAAACGTTTTGAATTTTCTTAAAAAATGCGAAGAAACTTTTTCCCCAACCTATTATATCTATAATACTTATAACAAGTCCATATACCTAGTAGTTACGTAACAGTAGCGATTCCTCTAAGTTGGCGAGGTTGGTGCCGTTGCCAAACCAAATATGTACAAAATAATTAAATTACTTTACCAATATTAGCACGCTAAAAAAACAAACATACCGTTAAAGTAGGTAGTAAATTATTTTATTTCGATACCTACACTCATTTGAATCGCAATCTCATCGCGACTGTTGAGAATATTACGACTTAGGAATATTATACTCAAATATTATTGAACAGAATGAAACCTTTTGTACTGTTGCTGAACGCAACTAAACGCTGACCCACAATATGGTTTATAATTTTAGATCTGAAAAAAAAATCTCTCTCTCTGTCTATGGTTTTGGCTTGCAATTAAATGGTACGTGTTTAACATATAATTATTTTCTTTTATTTGTGTGGCCCATAATTCTCAACAGGTTATGGGCCCAGTAGTGTTAAAATAAAAGTTTTAACACGATTTAGTACTCTGCCACTAAAAAGTAAGAAATTCCAATGGAAAATTATAAGGAGGCGCCGCCAACTTGTGCCGGTGCTCACCAAAATGGCGTCATTGTATCACTTGAAAAACTTCAAGGGGTTAGAAATTACTTCACATGGACGTTTCAAATGAAATTACTATTAATTGATTACGGTTTGTGGTTTTGTATAGAAGGTACTGACGTAAAAAACGACCAGCGGGCTTATGCAAAAATTTGGCTTAATATAGATAGCTCTTGCTATCCACATGTGAAGCGTGCAAGAACATCTAAAGAAGCGTTGGATAATTTAAAGAAGGCATACGAGAATGCTGGCATTAGCCGCTCATTGATTTTAAAAATAAAATTATACAAAATGAGTCTGTTAAATTTCAATACAATTGAAAAGTACATAGCTGAAATTATGTGTATTTGCCAAGAACTAGACACTATGGGGTCTCCTATAGAGGATAGAGAAATAGCCGAAATTATGTTAATTGGTTTAACTGATGTTTTTGATCCACTTATTCTGGCTATTGAAGGTATGCAATGTGCTCTAACTTCGGATATGGTAACAAAAAGACTTTTAATATATTTAAGTAGAACTGTATGTTATAAACTAGAATTCAGAAAGCGAGCAGACTATAGACAATAATATGCTGATTGGGCTAGCGATCTAAATGATAGGAAATCATACACGGGATTTGTAGTTCAACATGATAGTAATTCTATTAACTGGGAGTCTCGCAAGCAAGTCAGTTGCATATTCTAGTACTGAGGCTGAGTATGACAGCTGTAAAAGAAAGTAAACATCTTAGAAAAAAATGAAAGCCTGACCGGCATTTCGAGTGACGTCATCGGCACGCATCGCAAAAGTTGCCTCTCGAAGCAACGGCGTCGGCATTGTCGATGAGCAGATTCGAACGATATTTCAGTTTAATAAATAATAAAAGTTAAATTTAGTTTTTTATAGAGACACAAAAGTAGGTAGGTAGATCTTGGGCTAAACTTCTAGTTCGCTCTGTACCCTTAGTATGAGTTTTCGAGCTCGATCAAACTTATCGTCTCTTTTCATACATTGCCCACTGTTTCTGATAGTTTTCGCTAGAGGCGCCAGTGGGCAATGTATGAAAAGAGGCTCGAAAACTATTAAAACTCATACTAGGGGTTATAGTTTTTTCCGCTTCATTCGCACACCTACCAACAAGGTTCAATTTCGTACTGCTCAGGTAATGCGTGTTCAGAGCGAACTAGAAAGTTTAGAAGTTTGGCGCGAGCTCTACCTAACTATAGCCCAGAGCCAACCCAAGACTACACACCAGGAATCACCACTGTTATGTAATGTTACATAATTGTTATGTATTGTTAATGTTACAGTATTTTCAATATAATACAGTATTACATTTTAGTGTTTGCACACTGCAACTTTTAGCAGCGGTAGAAACTTAATTCATTCGCAATACATACGCGATGCACTCGCTAAATATCAGCATTGTGGTGTCGTCCTAATTGGCAACGATCTTACGATGCTCCGATGCGATTTCGTCTCGAGATATAAGTAGTCGCGCCTAGATTTATAATTACTGACTTTTGTAGATTGGGCGAGACTCGACGATACCACAAAAATGCACCACTGTGTGAGGAATGCGCAATTGTACGTGAAAAATAGTACTGCAGCCTGACAGTTGCTGTCTTCTAGGCATGGAAACCATGGAAATGATTGCTACTTTTCGTTCATTTTCATGTAATGAAATTATGTTTTTTTTTTTCATATGATTTCACATGTGAAATTCCACAGGCAAAGATTTTATTTCGCAGTGGCCTAATGTCACATTCGCGAGTGTTTAATAATATATAAAATATCTGTGAATATAGGTAAATTTACACGTGTTTGCTTTTAGTAATGAATTATGACGTATGATATGAAATGAAATGTAACTTATTAGTCGTTTAATTTTCTATCTACGTACATGTAATATATGTTGGAACGAACTTTAACAATGGAATGAAATGCGAATGATCTGCTATGTCACAGAGTGTGAATTATAGCAGTCGATGTGAAACGAAGTAGTAGATGTAGCAAAGGAAAATAATTTCATATGAATTTTCACATGCTATAAGTACATGAAATGTAGACTTCTGCGTGACTGACAAACCGCCTGCGTGTACGTCAAATGGTCTCTCTGTCATTCTCGTTCTAATATACGTGTTAGTATGCTCTTTCTCTTTAACATTGCCCATCTACCAGTTTCCTATATCTATGGTTCGTGCGATGGTTCAACAGGGGTGTCCTAATGGATTGTGCAAGGCGTATGCCCATCACGCGATAAAACCCGGTGACGCAGAAAATGTCATCAGAGACAATCTGCAATAGTATTCAAAAAAAAAAAAACCATCACGCGATGCCGATCGTCATTTGCTCCCGTATTGCCGTGTAACGCGATGACGTGAGAATAGCGTGACCAATTAGGTCACTCTAAAAAAATCAGTAGCTTTGATTGGATATTGCATGATGGCATCAAACCCATCGTACGATCGTTATTGAGCATTTTCTAAGTTCGCGCGATGACTTGCGACCTTCAATTAGGGCACTAAAGAAATCGTATATTGATATTTTATACCTCATTGTGTGATGAGAACGCATCGTGTCAGTGGGAATTAGGACGACGCCTTATCTATACTAATAATAAAAAGAGGAGAGATTTGTATGTTTGTAGCGAATAAACATAAAAACTACTTTTTTAATGAAATTTGGTACAAATATAGATTAGATGTTAGGATATATGGTTTCCTACCATTCATTCTCTATTTCATCCCTATACAGGTAAGTACATATTTATTTATAAAATTTCAAAACCGCTAGAACAAATATTTATTTTCAAAAACGCAAGAACAAAATTATTCATTTATTTCATATCAAGTGCCTACATTTAATTTTCATGGCTATCTTCACAAATTCCATAGAATTTTCCAAATTCCATAGTTTCATCCCTTATTTCAATCACTTCAAACCTTTTTTCGCCATTAAAGGTAGCCTATGCCCTTTCCCAACGTCGAATCAATATTTGTACCAAATTTTATCAAAATAGGTCTTTTAGTTTTTGAGTTTATTCGTTACAAACCATTTAAAAAATAAAAATTGCTGCTAGTACTGTATAAAGGTCCTTAATTATCTAAATTATATAAAAATATAACTATCTTAATATAAAATGCTGTATTGCCTAAATATTTCATTCAACTTTTAGATAGTTATTGCTATGTTGATGTACATGAATAAACAAAATGAGATTTTCAAAGCAATATTTTTGAAGTTACCTGAGCTGATTTTATTATGTTTGCTGTGAGAAACATGGGCTTCTATAGACTCTGTTCTAACACTAGGATCACAGCTAATGTCGTGCTTTTGCAAGTGACGCCATGTTCCATTTCTGTTCTAAGTTTAAACCCGCCATTAAATGTATGTTGTCTTAATCTTAAATTAGGTACGTAATTTTCTGTCCAGACACGGTAATGTTATATAACTTGCACGCGAACTGTTTGCGAACGAGTCCAAAAGTGTCTACAGTGCTACAAACTTATTTGACCCGGCGGCAAAAATTAGAACTACAATTTACCCATAGACATTTTGACATTCCTGACACATTTGTTTACCACTGGGTCAGATAAATTTGTGGCACTGTAAACTATGTTCTGTGGTTCATGAACGTGTGCAAAACAAATGCAATTGAACACTGGACCTACCTCATATTATTTACTGCATCCATACATATTAATTGTACTAATGAGTAGCATCAGCTTCTACAGTGTTTACACTATTGAGATAATGATCAAGCAATGTCTGTGCAATATCTGCAAATCTGTTCAGTACATTATTACGTTCTTGCTCCACATCTATCCTGCGCGATTCATTCTTTTCTCGCATCTCCTCCAAACGAAGACGTCGTTGCTCTGTGGCCAGAAATTCACTAACCACTTTTCTTCTACGGGCTCTTGCAAGTAAGCGACGTGCAGGCGAGTACGTTGACTGCTGCTGCTCATTGCCGGTACTCTGTGTAGGTGATTGCGCAAGTGGTGTGCATTCTTCAAAAAATACACAATAGTATAAATTAGTAAACCGTAGAATAAAGACATCATACTTCAATGACAAAATTGACTTTACCATCATCAATAGCAATTTCTATAAATGACATATTCTGGGCAGGTGTAGTGGAATGTGAAAGTGTCTGAAAAATAAATGTTTTAGTATCAATTTAATGAGTAACATAGTTTATGGATTGATTTTAAAATATTTTTTTAATAGATCATATTTAGAAATGAGTAAGAGAAAATTCTTATCAAAATTATTACCCATAGCAGTATGGGTAATAATTTTGATGAGAATTTTCTGTACAAGATGTCTCACTGATTTTGGTGTCCTTGATTTTTTTGTAGCAAGGCTCATAATTATATTAGAAGCTCAAATGTGAAATATCACATTGCGAAAATTTTTACTTTTGGAGATTTAAATTGTAATTGTTTAAAATTAAAATAATTATTGCATTTTTTATAATTTTAGAAGAAGTTGGAAGATAATATCAGTTAAGTGTGTGTTTCTTGATAATTATATATATTTTTTCTAAAAAAAAGGGGGTGTTTCAGGCCCCCGCTTGTTGAAATATTGTGTGTATACAGGATGTAAAAGACATGAACAGTCAAACGAGAACCATGTATTCTGCTCACCATCATAACATTTTTTTTCCTTTAGACTATACCTGTGAAATTGATAGTTACGATTTTATTGAAGGTCAAAGTCATAATTTTTTTTAAAATTTTTTTATGAAAACGTATTCTAAACATTATTTCTTAATTATTGTCCAAAGAAACATAACATTTTTTTTAGTATTTCATAACAAAAAATGGCTTAAAAACGTTAGCGTTCAATGTAGCTCACTCGATGCGCACGGACACTAACGAACGGGGCCGCCGTCTGGCAAGATTATCGCGGTTTGGCGAGTTGCGTGCGAGTTGATTCCTTTACATTGCGCCGTACAATTTGCATTTTTTTTAACACCAAAAAATAAAAATCATTTCCCAGCAATATTTTTTTTGAAATATGTCTTATTTTGATGTATAGAATACATGGTTCTCGTTTGACTGTTCATGTCTTTTATTACACCCAGTATATAATTATAAGGTTGATCACTGATCCCTAGTTTATATTCCTTTATGACTCAATTAATATTCACATTACCTCATTAGTATCAAATCCATGCTCCTTTGTATCATCATTAGAGCCCATCATAAGCGTTAATAATCTTTCTTCAAAAGGTGTAAGGATTGGTGTACTCCTAACACTGTTTCCTGGACAGTTTTCTAGACGCCGTATTGTTATAGCTTTTTTCTTTGTTTTCATCTTCCAGTCAGCCCAAACCTTAAAATAAAACATAAACAATGAGTTACAAATGTACATACATCTCACAAATTTTATGACATTAAGTGTATAGAGTGATGATATGAAGTGTTTTTTAAGCATGTCAATTTCCCATTAACAGGTAAAAATATTTTGTTGTAAAGTGTCTTCTTAATCAGATTTTTTTTAAATCTTGCAATCAAGATGTTTGAAGGGACAATCTAAAATATACTTTTTTGCTGTCTAAAAAAAATGAAAATGCAGAGGCAAGGACCAAGATGCTAAGTTTTATAAGAATGTAAAGGTAGATAGATGCCAGTGACAATGAGTTAAGGGTAGGGTTGCCAACTCTCCAGCGGAGCAGCGTGGTGTTGTGGCCGCAAAGCGAGTGAATAACGACGGATGCAATTAATTTTTAGAAAAACCGGAGAAATTATTGCTCTCCAGGAGGTCGGGAGGCTAATCATTATTACCGGAGTCTCCCGGGCAATCTGGGAGGGTTGGCAACACTAGTTAAGGGTGATAAAAATACAAGTTAAGACAGTAAAAATTCTGAAGTTTAATCTGAGTTATTGTTGTAATAACAAGTGTTATGAAACTCTAGTTTTGAACTCAATCTACCTAACAATTTATTAATACTTTAGATACATTTTCACTTGACATTGGCTAAACATATGCAAATTAAATGTCGCAAAGCCATTAATTCAGGATAGAATAGAATAATAATGCCACACATAGCCTTACAAACACTAAAAGCACCAAACTAGAAGGTATAGAGCAGTGTTTCCCTAACATTGTTTTGCCGTGGATCGGTAATTTTCAGTACCCCTTCGTGATCCACTTAATACTTTTAACACTGGTATAGAAGTAAGTATAGTTTGAACTGTGACCAGAGTCAGAGCCGGACTTTGATGTATTTTTAACCTATTTTATAACTTTAGCCTGTTGTTTTGTTAATAAAAAAACTATTGTAAAGAACTAAATGATAAGATGGGCAGTGGCTTATAGTTCCAGGTGAAGCTCACTTTTTCTTATGTTTTATCATCTCTTACCATAGCTAGTGACAGTTGTACACTCTCAGCCAGGCACACTAGATATCATTAATTATAAATTGACAATTGTAGATTGCCAGGCTATTTAATTAATAGTAAAACTTGGCCAAGAGTGGACAGTAGACAATAGAGTTTTATTACGGATTTTAAAAAATCTGCCTCACCAATAGATGCAAAAATAGTGAAATATAGAGAGTACAAAGAAAACATAAAACAAACCTTTTTCCATTTATCCGGAGATTTTTGTACACCCATAGTATTTAAGTTTTCTGCAAGTATCATCCACAATTGATCAGACCTCAATCGACCTTGAGGACCAGGCGATGGTTTAGCAAGATCACCATGTCTATGAATTAAATGATATAATTATTATCATCACGTCAAATGCACATTTTTATTATTTATGAATGAATATTAGAATTTAAATTTTTTACCTTTCCATGAACTCCAAAAGGGTAGAAAACTGTTGAACACTGGAACGGACTCTGGATTCCATTAGTTCCTGAATATAAATAACTAAAACAAAGTATAAAAGTTTCTCGTTTATAAAATGATTTATTTACAAAGAAAAAAGGACGTAATAACCATTTTAAAAATAAGTTTTGCTCGTTTATTTAGTTGGATATTTTTAGTTTGATTTTTAGTAAAATCAAGAAACCTAGATAGCTTTCGCGCACCTTAGACCTTTGATATATAGACGATCAAAGAGCATACGATATTAGTTTGCCCTCGCTTGCCTACACCTACAAGTAGCGGTAGATGTGTTGTTCAAATAATTTTTGTTTGGAACGTTTAATCTTTCTCGATCATTAAAACACAACACAAATCCTACGTCATTGACGCCTCCAAACGCACAGATTAGAAAGAAAAACGCCTCTAAATAACGAAGAAATAACGAATTATAACACAGACTAGTTAGAGATACTATGGAACATGAAGCTATAGGCTATGGAACCCATGCACATATTCTTTCTGCTTCTTCTTCTTTTTTATTCGAATGGCGATCGCGACACAAAAAGATTACGCATTGCGCCAATATCAAGTGAAAATTTTATAAAAGTATTTATTTATTTAAAGATTTATTGCAAACTTTACAGCATTTTTAAATCTATAAATACAAACTTAGAAGTACCAACGTGTATAGCCAATTATAAAGCTTGACATATTAAATTTTTTTTTTTTACACAACACTCTCGTTAATATAATATTAAACTAATTTAACCCAAGCAAAAATCCAAGCTAAGCAAAATAGTACAATATGCTTCACTCAAACTATACGCATGCATGCAACTGTATATATAAAACTGTTGAGGTGTCGGTGTTAGTATGTGTGATGTTTGTGTAATGTGTATTGTGTGCGTGATACCAATGCAAATCTGCTCCGCGCCGCCAACGTCAAACCAGTCATGTCACATTGTGAACTTGGTGAAGGGACTTCAGCACCACATTACTGAAGGCTTTACGGGTCAAGAAAAAGATATCGACATCTCTGAACTTGTCCTCATATGTACGCACTATTCGCTGCAGCACCGAGTGTCTAGCATAATTTGTACGAGCCGGGCCAACAGCCAGGCAATGCATTCGCCTAGTGCGCACCGTAGATGCCCGCACACCAATACGCTCTGTGAGCTCCGGACAGTCGACGACACCATTGACCACATCAAACAGGAGTTTCATATCTGTGAGTAGTCGCCGGTTCTCGAGGGAGAGCAAATGGAAGAAGCGGAGTCTGTCGGTGTAATCTCCGCGTCTTCTGACGCGATAATATAAGCGGCGAGTAAAAGTTCGCTGCACAGATTCTAGCCGCGCAATGGGCGTTATATATGATGGTGACCAGATTGGCGAGGCGTACTCCATTATACTTCGAACATATGCATAGTACAGAATTTTCAAAGATTTTACGTTTTTAAAGTATTTGGTACTTCTGTGCAAGAAACCTAGCATCTTGCTGGCTTTCTGAGTTACATATTGAAAATGAGACGAATATACTAATTTACTATCGAGCAAAACGCCAAGGTCACGCACAATTTCTGTCCTGGGAATTAAGATTCCATTAAGGTTATAATTATGGGATATAAAGTTAGGCTTCCTAGTAAAAGTAATTAGCTGACATTTTTTGATATTCAAATCCAGTCGGTTGCGAACACAGTATTCAGAGAGCCTGTCAAGGTCCATCTGAAGGTTATTGCAATCATCGACAGATTGTACCGGCATAAAAATTTTGTTATCATCTGCGTACATTAGAACCTTTGAATGTCGGAAGCAGGATTCTATATCATGCAGATAAATGTTAAATAGGAGAGGTCCCAAGTGGGATCCCTGAGGTACGCCTGATGGAATAAGTTCAAAGTTGGACTTAAAAGTACCAATCCTGACCGCCTGAAGACGATTTTTAAGATAAGACGTAAGCCACCTCAAGAGGTCGCCGTGTATGCCGACGTTAGACAATTTGGATATCAAAATATCGTGGTTGATGCGATCGAAGCACTTGGAATAATCGGTGTAAATGACATCCATCTGTGAGCCTTTGCCCATTTGTAGGGTGATATAATCAGTAAAAACTGAGAGATTTGTTACGGTTGACCTTTTTCGCATAAATCCGTGTTGTGAGGTAGGAATGTATGTTGCGACGATAGGGTACATTTGGTCGTGAGCAATTGATTCAAAAACTTTCCCGAAAACTGACAATATTGAAATAGGTCTGTAATTCTCTACGTTTTGTTTTGAGCCGCTTTTGTGTACTGGAATGATATATGCTTCCTTCCATTTTTGTGGAAAGACACCCGCGTGTAAAGATTGATGGAAAATAATAGATAAAGGCAGAGCAAGCTCTTTTGTGCATAATTTTACAAAAATGGAGGGAATCCCGTCACTTCCAGCGCCTTTATTTATGTCTAATTGCTCTAGATATTTCTCCACAAGCGATTGTGATATTTCTATAGAATTTATAGTGTTAATTAAGTTAAGTGACGACGATATATCGCTTGCGGGAAAATCTGAAGAGTGTGAATCCCTATAGACAGATACGAAGTACTCCAAGAATGCTTCGCAAATCTCCGGGCCGCTATTGGCTTCACGGTTCCGGAAGCATACCCGAGTGGGGATGCCGCGGTCCCTGCGCAGCGAATTAGTATAACGCCAGAAGCACTTAGGATTGGTCGAAATTGAGTCTTCACATTTATTAATATATCGAGACCAGCACTCCCTCTGCACAGCCTTCTGACGTTTTCTAAGCAATTCAAAAGTATCATAATCTAATTTATTTCCAAAACGTTTCCATAAACTGTGGTATTTAGATTTTTCTTTAATGATTTTGATAAGCGACTTCGAAAACCATATTGGATATTTATTATTACTGCTAAGAAAGCTGGGAACATCTTTTTTTATTATATTATGAAGTTCATTATTAAAAATAGACAACATGTTGTCGATATTACTGCTAATAAGTTTAGTTTTCCAGTCAATAGAATTCAAATGCGATTTTATATCGTTATAATTGGCTTTTTTGAAATTATAGACTATGCTATTTGTACCTTTAATAGTCCTTCCTAAACTAAGATTACATATTTCTATATCTATCGCAGGATGATGAGGCATATCCTCGCGAGTAATGGGAAGGGTGCAGCGGGTCGTAATTAATTCCAGAGTGCTAAACGCAAGGTCAAGGTATCGGTTATTGCCATTAATCACGGTATTATACTGGCCTAGGCAAAAATCAGACAACGTGTTCAAAAAGGTATGCTGGTAATCGTTAGCTACACCACACGGCAAGCGCGATGAACTATCGGGATCGCTCATCCAATCAATATTAGGAAAATTAAAGTCTCCAAGTAGAAGATAGTCATCACTTGGGTGCTTATCGAAAAGTGCGCTAAGATAGACAGTTAGATGTGTTACCTGTGTGTCGTGAAGAGCGCCAGAGCCGGGCAAGTAAACGCAAATTATACGGAGGTCACGAGTGGCTCGCATTGCTCGAGCCTGCACCACGACGTGAACCAGCTCGTAGGGAGCGTCACCCGGCGGCGCGAGGCAGCGCGCGCCGAGCTCGCGGCGGGTCAGCAGCATGACGCCGCCGCCCACCGCGCCCGCGCCGCCGCCGCCGCCCCTCCGCGCCGCGCCTCGGCTCGTCGGCCGGTCGTGTCTGTGAACGTCGTATCTACTGTCCGCCACCTCGGAGTCCGAGACACTGTCTAGGAGCCAAGTTTCACAGATCGCTACTATGTGATATTCATGTAGAAGAAGCCCTTGATTGAAATCCGTCAGTTTACCGCGAATGCTACGGGAATTTTGAAAATATACTTTAAAAGACGTTTTAATTAAAAAAATAATTTACTATTAAATAGTATTCTAGATGATTCCCGTAGCAGTAGCGGCCAATGACGGTTAAGATATAGTATGTTATCGACGCTAACGGAACAGAACAGATGTGCATTAATGTTGTTTGCGTTGTGTGTTATGTAGTGTATGTATATGTTTAACGTACAGTAAAAGTGAAGCAAAATACTGTATATAAATTGTACATGAAATAAATTTAAGTATATAATGTAATCTACTTTTTCCTTAAATCTTCCAATTGTTCCATATTGAAGATACGAAAAGCCGGAGCCTTGCTGTGCTGTCGTATATATATTTTTGCATTTCGTGTCCACACATTTTGAAACCCCAGTTCTTTGCATTTTATTCTTGTTGCCTTAAGCAAAGATTTATTTTTGGCAGTAAGGTGTTCGTTTAAGTAGATGGGTTTACTTTCGCCTGGAATCCCAATATCAGATGAAGCTAGACTGCGTTTTTTTCGAGCCGCACTTAACAGGTTGTCCTTGGTTCGAATAGATTTAAATCTCACAATCGTTGTCCTCGGTAAGCCTTCGAGTCTATTACGAGAGGGAAGTCGGGCGGTGTAGTCAATGTCGTCCTTAGTTACAGCCACGTCGAGCACTGTAGCGATTTCACATACGATGGTCAAGTAACCGACAATTGTACGGTAGATTGAGTTTAAAATGGAGTCTCTCAACACGTGTTCTTGCAACAAGAAGTCGGGAGAAAGAAACTCCATATTCTTTCTAATCTGTGACCCATGCATGACAAATATTTTTTTTACGGGATTGTTAAGGGATCTAGCCCACACAGCCTCAGATCTAGTAAATATCTTGTTCTGATCTTCTGCGAAAACAAATGTGTTCAGCCGGCCCTATAGGTAAAATATAAGCTTCTTGAGCCGGCCCAAAGCCGGCCTATTTGCTAACTTTTTTTTGACACTTGTCAGTGATACTCACCAATGACGTAGGAATTCCTATGTTATTGGTCTAAAAAGTTAAAACTGGTCTTAATTTTTTTATTGTTAGTGTTGCATCTAGATCTAGTTTTACCCAAGAAATCTATAGTTAAAACTGGAAGCCACATTATAAATAACAAATGAAGATAAAAAAATTGACATTTAAACTGCTTACTCTATTTGTCCCTTTCTAACCTCTAGAGTACGTACGTATGACGTATTAGGCTGTCACGTGACCGTTTGATATATCTTATTATCCATTTGTCTCTTTCTAACCACTAGAGCACGTGTCACGTGAACTTCTAATACGTCATACGAACGTATTACATACATACGAGGTCATATTACTTGTGAGGATAGTTATTTATTAATTTAGATCTACTAACATTTGTGTACACGCTTACATATTATGTTAATGTTACAAATTATCTCAGTGCAACAAATAAGAAAGAGACGAGAAGGAAAAGAAAACATTCAAAGGTTATTTGGGGTCAAAGAATTGTCTTCACTTTTTTATTGGTAGTGTAGCTTCCAGTTATAACTATTTTCTTGGATTAAAAAGTATGACACCTACACTTTAATTCGAAAATCACGAAAAAAAATGGAAAACTGAAGACATGGCTGTATATGTTAGATCCCTGTGCCGTCCCGCAATAGGCAAAAAGTAAATTCGTATCTCTAACTCTCAACTCTATAACTAGTCTGTGAAATAAATTGGCCATGATCATATGTCATCAAGTCATTGAACTTTTAAATTCAAAACATTTTTTACGATTTTTTCTGTAGTTTTAATTTTTTAATGAATCTAAAAATGTAATATCGTATTTTATTGAAAGTCGTCATGAATAACTACAAATGTAATTATGAAAGTCCCTGTGATTCGGATAATGATTGGACAAATTCTTCAGATGATTCCAAATATTCAGATTCGGAAAGGTAAGGTTTTAAAAGTAATTCTGAATTTTGTGAATAATTTTGTTATGAATACTAAGAACATTTTATTTTACTCCAGCTCTGTGCCAGAATGGGATTCAGATGTTGGTGAGGACGGGGAACTGGTTTATCTAAAAACCAAATTAATAGAACCCAACACAGATTCGACATCCCCTCTGCTTGAGAACTGTGAAACTTTTAAACTTAGAAGTAATTTTAAAAGATCGTCAACAAGGAGATCAGCTAAGGGTATGTGAAAAATTATAAAATTAGCCATGGATTCATTCGCTATTTGTTATTAACTACTACAACAATATTATAGATATAACTACTACTATTAAACATGTTATATTCTAAGACTGTTGATCTAAGACAAAGTTAAATTGATAATTGTAACTATAATTAGAACTTGTGACTGAAACAATTCATAGTAAACTTTAATACAAAAAATAGTTTAAAACTCATACAAATTATTTGTAAACTGTCTTTCAATTATGTTGTTTTTGTAATAAAAGTGTTTATTTTACATTGAAATGAAGAAACATTTTATGAGGATAGTAAAGCAAGCACGATCTGCATACAAAATAACACAAATGGAGAAAACTTTTTCCTACCCATAAGTATTTCTGATCTTTATAAAATTTTACAATGTTTTTAACCTTAGAAAGATAATCTACATCTCTAAGACGTATGTGTGACACAATTATTTTAATTTCGTAACACAGCACGCTGTCTGTCTCAGTTAATTTATTCGCCGGGTAAACGATTGATTGTAGTTTCACCACAGTAAGTAAAATAATTACATAGGTACATAGATGACATACGTCCGACAGATGTATCTGTCGGACGTATGTCTCTATTATCTTTTACGTAACTTTTGAACTTAGTGTCCACAAATATATTTCTTTTTGTTTGTCAGTGATATTTATGTTTTTGACAACATTCTAATACGTCATAAAGATCGGATAAGAAATAGGGGTGGAAAACATTTTATCTGTTTGTATGGAGACACTGCGTACTATCCTCTTAAGCAGCAATTTATATAACTTGCTTTTATTTATTGAAATTAATAATTATTTACAGGCAGAATATTTAAAGCATTAAAAGGTCGGAAAACGAAAAATGATAAATATTCTGCAAATAAATTGCCTGAGGGTCATATCGCACAGCACTATTCAAGTGATGAAAATAATATGTTTGTTGTTGTGCAAGTGAGTTTTGTGATATTGAATATGATAGTTTTATATTAAGAGTTTTTTTTATTATTTAAATTAATCTTTACTACTACAGGTCAGCAGAAATATGATATTTTCAAGTGAAAAAAATTGTCAAATTGAAAAACTGTTTGGATTAAGCCTAGAGACTCACTCTGATGGCAAAACATTAGTAATATCAGATTTTTTAGTTGAATCAAGAGCAATATATGTGCCAAAAGTGAAGAAAGGATATTATTTACATAAAATAAATGGCATAGAAGTGAACACCTTTAATATTACCAAGATATTAGATAGAGTGACAGAGGATCATTGTAGTCCAAAATTAACTTTCAAAGTTCCAACTGAAGATTTCCATATAAATAAGGAGAAGTTACTAACATCAAAAACAGCACCAGAAAATTCTCTTATACAGTTTTTGAGAGATTCAATGTGTTCTGTCTTATACATTTGCTGTGATGATATTGAATATCAGAGCAATGATGACAAAGGTGTATTGTATTGTTATCCAAGGCCTTTTAATAAGAATTTTTTGTACAACACAAGAGGAGCCTATGTCACACTGAATCATTTAGCACCAAAGTCGTTAGGGCTGAGTGTACCAGTAACATCTACAGTTCTCCACAACAACTCTTTTATTAATGTAGCATACACATCAAACTACAGTGACATGTTATTAATTGCTGTCCCTAATAAGAATGTGGACTTGTTTGCAGCAAAGAAAGTATGTAGCAACATTGTTAGGATTTTAGAATTTCTATATGGCTCTCTCAATGTTTGCTTCACGAAACCCAATAATGTTGATAAATTGGACAAACTGTTCTCACTTATATTTGTCACACTGCTAAATAAGAATAATGGCAACAAATGCGATAGTGTTACCAGTAATATTTTAGAAGATTTGCTAGCTGCACATATGGTGACACTGCCACTTGAAGTAAAAGTACAAGTTGATGATGCCATCACAGAATTGGAGGCTGCTGATTACAGAGAATGGGTCAGTATTATTGTATAAATTATAAAAGAAAATGTTCTAAGTATTTTTCTGACTCTGGAAATTATCATCATTCAGCGAGACATCCACTGTTGGACATAGACCTCCCCCAACGATCTACAACCGGTTTGCCGATTATTTCTGGCTTACTTATGGAGCGCATGGGACCGCGGGGCGCTACCCGCGGGGGGCACAAAATTGGTAGTAACAAGGTGAACCAATGATCTAGTAAATCACAAATTAGTATACAATATTTCTAGTTATATTTAGGCACAATTTAAATTATAAATGTGGCAATTTACGGCAATAACACAACCATGTTTTCACAAGGTAGATAGGACCTTTATTCATAGATCTGCATGGCAAAAAAAGGGTACAAAAACCTTGGCTATTTTGCATTGGTGGGTAGCAAGAACTGAAGTTCTTCTGAAAGCAGGTTGGTTCCAAACTAAACAACATGTTAATACATGCTAACTTTTTATTATAAAAACTTCTAGCAAATGAATGTATCCCACCCAAAGCCAAATGGAATTAGAGTTGAGCCATGACTTTGTGTACAGTTAACAAAGTTCCATTTAGCAAACAGAATCCTTTAAACGCCTGCCCTAGACAAAGCACCGCCTACTTTTCACTCCGGCCAATAGAATATTAACGTAATATGGCGCAGCCAATAAGGCGCAGCGTCTTCACTCCACTTCTGCAGGTTGCGCAATCACTCTAGTGTGGCCGACGACATAGTCTGCTCTTATTGGCTCAAATAGGTATTGGGGTGGGCGGGTCGATCATACACGTCAATGCCACGCGAATATCGTCGACAAGTGGTACACCGTCAACTTTCATTCTATGCATGCATGACGATGTGCGTTAGTGAGATAAAAATACTGTATTATTCCCGTGTCACGATGTTTGTCCGGGAGGAACTCTGTACCTAACAATCCGATTTTAACTTTTTTTTAAATTTATGTTTTGTTCCAACTTGAGAGATAGGATAGTTTTATCTTGGTAAGTAGTCCTCATTTTTTTTTTACTGCAAATTCAGCAACGCGTGTCCGGGACAGCTAGTATACTTTTCAAAGTACAAAAGCTTGACACAATAAATATCTTGGATCACCAATCTCTTCAATTTATTACATAAATTTTTGTTTTATTTTAAACTTACAGACTGATGATGTGGAAAACTTCCAAAGACTTTACACTGTCATTGGATCCTGTTTATATTACTCGGGCCATTTATTAAGTTCACACTTGCAAAATGAAGATTTGAAAGAAATAAATGCTTATCTACAACTGACTGGTTTACTTGGGGTTAGTGTTGAAAAGGAACTGGAAAAGCTAGTTGTGTGGAAAGAGGTCTTTATTAATGAGCACAGGAAGCAAAACAAAAATGATGGAAATGAGTATAGGTAACTATTTTTTAAGTTATAAGCTTTTGTAATTTGGCAGTGGCATCATAATATTGCTACCTATATAGTTTAAATATCATAGACAAATACATTTCGATAATTGATACAGTAAGAAGATATATAAACTTTCAAGCTCATGCATTTTTTTAAGAAGTTTTGCAGCTTTTTAATGACAAAGAAAATATTGACTATATAAAGCCTTAGAGATTATTACAAACCTCCTCATATATAACAAAAATATGCATAAATAAAAATATTCCCATTCATAGGATGTACTGCAACCTCTTTTAATTATTAGTGACCGGAATATCTCAATCACATAAACTCGGAGTATAAGTGATTGAGATATTCCGGTCACTGATATTTTCTGTAGTATCACGATATAGACAGTTACATCCTTGGCGCAATCTCTGTGGTAAGTTTGGTGGTAGAATTCGAATTCGGTCTATTAAGGGTGCGTTCCAAAACCAGTGACGCCAGGGTAAAATTTACTTTGTGAATATGAAAGAGTCGGAGCATTAAGCTCGAAAAGAAAAAACATTGTTTTAGAACAATAACAAGGAAATCTCGAGTAAAAAATAAGAAAACATGTCGCCATTTTAATTTGTTTATTATCATTTATTCGACAACTCTGCGCACGAACAAACAAACTCTTCAGCATATTAGTATAGATTATCTTTAATTAATATACTCGCTATTACTAATAAAAAAATGCTTAATTCACAAACGTCCAATTAAATGACAAGGCTCTTAATACATATGCCATTACTTTTACAATAACCATCGTTTTAGTGTAGTTACAGAAAATAATAATTCAAAAATTTTATCATGAAAATGAAAACGTAAATGATGTTCAACAGATTGACAGCTGTCAGGTAAATTTTACCGGTCTCCAGCCAGACACCGATAAAAATCGTCCCTGCGCTGCGGCGTAAAATAATACTTTCCCAAAGTCGTTCCAAAATACTCGAGCAACTGTCAGAGTAAATGTTCGTTTGCCTTCAGTTTTACTCGGGTTTTTTTTGGATCGGCTTACAGTAAAATTCACTCTACCCCGAGTAAACTGAAATCCTTTTGGAACGCACCCTAAATAATAGAGGTTATATCCTAGGAAAGGGAATATAATGAATGACCTGCTTATAATCTGGAGTTGATCATCGCGTGCCGAGTACCACGCGATTATTTGAACTCGGCTACTTATACACTTCAAGTGATGCCAATTGTGATCCTATTTCCACTATAACTTTCATTACAGAATACCAGCTGGTCGATGGTTCTTATTACTGGTGGGCAAAGGTCACTTTGTGTTAGCTACTCTAATGGAAGCCGGTGGATGTACTGAAGATGTATGTATTATATATATTTGTATAGTATAGTTAACAAATCCCCAGACGACAATTTCTTGATAGTGCAAGTCGTAGGCCAATAGTTGAATTGGACCGATCCAGATCTGCCTGAATCTATCATACAGATATGTAGACGTTAGTTATACTCCAAAAAACAGTCCATCCTGCTTGCTCAGAAAAAAAAAACACCTGTACCAACTGATGACTCCTGACCACAACCATTTTTACGTTACATTACGTGTATCACAGATTAGAGAGACGATAGAGAAAGAATACTTCAGACTAGTTAGAAAATAGAGATACAAGCGTATTTAATTACGTTTTTGGTATTTTTTATTTTATTAAACCTCTTTTAATTATTATTATGTGCAAATTTTCTAATATAAATAAATATCGCATTTATTTATTTGATTTGCACTGATTTATATATCTTTTATTATTTATCGTATTATATATAAACCCTTTTTTCTGTGACGAAATCAAAGGGAAAAAGTCTGCCACAATAACAGCATTATGCTGAGAGGCCTTTTGGCTTTGCTCAAGACTTTTGGCCTTGCTCAAGACTTTTTTATTTTTTTCTCTTCTCTTTATTTCGTTTCATTTTGTACTGTTCTTTTTTCCTATTCTTTTTTTGTTATCATTTTTATTATTATTTTATCGTATAGTGTTTCCTTTCTTGTCTGTTTTGCCGTGCTGGCCAATAAATGTATTTATTTATTTCTTTTTTTAGAAAATGGTGTTTTCGAGCATAGGTCGAGTTTATTATGGTCCAGTAGTTAGGCAGACATTACAGCGTTTCAAGGATACCTACTGAGCTGAGGCATTTCATGATCTGGCCAATCGAACGACGACACATTATAATAAGATATGTAATTGTAAATAAAACAACTTATACTAATTTAATTCGCGTGTAATTGGCTTTTCCATTTTGTTATTATTGCCCGACGTTTCGTGACACTGCAGCGTTCGTGGTTACGGTCAACCGGAACACTCCAAATTATTAATTAAAGTGACGGTAGATTTAACTATGTTATCAAATAAGACAACCTACATCTTTAGTCTTCCCTTGCCTATGAACGCTGCAGTGTTACAAAACGTCGGGCAGTAATAACAAATTGTTAAATCTACACGCGAGTTAAATCCGTAAAAGTTGTTTTATTTACAATGTGTAGTGCTCGCGCAAATCTAAGAGAACATTATGTAATATTAAAATGACGTTCTACTCTTCTTTAATATTGTTTTGCCTCAAACAAGATACCGTCTTCTCTCGTTTGAGTTTTTAATTTTGATTTTTTAATTAGGCTGTCGGTATCACGCCTCCTTCGCCATTTTACGTGGAAGAGTGTGAGAGCTGCCTCGAACTTCTTTATGAAGTTGGTTTAAACAAATACTTGACGTCGTGGTTCTCTTCAAATACATTACCTCAAGTGGAGACCAAGCCTGAATATCTTACGAAAATGGGAAAGAAATTAAGAGATGTCAATAGTGAGTAAAAAAAAATTGTATTTCATTTTTATAGTTTACTAACGTCCGACAAAAAAAAAATTAACAAAACAAAAAAACTATTTCCGTTGGATTGAATTTTGAATCTATACCATTCTCCACAAACCATCCGCTCGAAAACACACAAAAAAAATCATCAAATTCGATCCAACTGTTTAGTAGGATTTCAGTGAGAAACACACTACAAGAAAAATTTTATACATAAAGACTGATCTACCAAGTATCGTACCAGAGAAAGATATAGTCGACAACTCGCTAAGTCGATAAACAGCTGTGGTAATGTAAATATTATTTATTTGAAAAATTTCATTCCAGATTTAAAAGATGTAGCGTTAAAAACGTCTACACTGAAACTCCCCAAGTTCCATTCGGATATAAAAAAGCGACACAGTTCATCGGAACAGCTCAACTTAGGCTCAAGTGCGACTGAATCCGCCTCTAATACATATGGAAGTCACCATAGTCTCTATAACCAATGGTATGGAACACAGAAGCAATATCGACATTCTAGCTTGGATGTCAGCTATTCAGAAGACTCTAATAGCCTTAAGAGCAATAGGTAATGTTTATTTCAAGTATAATATTGATTATAATAATTTCTACACACTGTTCATCTCAAGTAATAAAATATAAATCCGGCTCAAAGGACCATTTTGTACGATTTTGTTTTTTAAATAACCGCGCAACTGAAAGTATCTATTACAGAATTAGCGACTAAAAATTATTATTTCGGCCATTTTAATATTTTAGGGGCCCACTTAGTATTTGCATTGGTTAGATTAATCTGTTGAACAGTTATACAGGGTGTAAAAGACATTTACAGTCAAATGAGGACCATTTATTCTATACATCAAAATAAGACACATTTCAAAAAATAATTGCTGGGAAATTATTTTCATTTTTTGGTGTTAAAAAATATTGCAAATTGTACTGCGCAACGCAAAGCGCTCAACTCGCACGCGACTCGCAAAACCGTGATATTTTTGCCAGACGGCGGGCGGCCCCGTTCGTTTGTGTCCGTGCGTATCGAGTGAGCTACATTGAACGCTAACGTTTTGAAGTATTTTTTTGTAATGAAATACTAAAAAAAATGATAATGTTTCTTTGGACAATAATTAAGAAATAATGTTAAGAATACGTTTTCATAAAAATATGAAAAAAAAATTATGACTGACCTTCAAAAAATCATAACTATCAACTTTCCAGGTATAGTCTAAAGGAAGAAAAATGTTATGATGGAGAGCAGAATATATGGTTTTCGTTTGACTGTTCATGTCTTTTACACCCTGTATATGATATTTTTTTTACTATTTTTTAATTTACAAAAGTCTGTCGTCACAATTATTGCAAAAACAAAATGGTCACTCAATAGATTTTTTTTAAATTGATTTTAATGTACAAAATATGTCTGTAAGTGCTTATAAAATTGCTGATATCTAGTCTTTCTCATTATTGCAATCTCTATCGAACTCTTCTCTCTAAATGTCTATCGAACTCTTCTCTCTAAATGTCTATCGAAATTTCAGAACAAAACTACTCAAAATTCATAGAAATAGTAATCTATGTTCTACCGACTAAACACCCCCTTATTGCCTATTGCCAAAATGGCTATAGTATTCTCAGTCGCCCTCTATAATATTACCTAGGAATATTAGCTGCCTATAAGTTTGTGTTTTCTTATTTTAGTGAAATAAGTGACGATCGTGTTCAAGGCAGAAGAGCAGATAGAGAGCAAAGAAATCGAAGAGATTCCTCCGGCTCAGATTCTGATTGGGATAGACAGGTGATTTTTATATTGTACTAGTTTGCCTGGCCACGCGTTGCTGTGGTAATATGCTACTGTCCTATAAAATTGATTTGCAGTAAAAAAAAATGAGCACTACTTATTAAGATAAAAACTATCCTCTCTCAATTTGGAACAAAACACACATAAAATAAAATCGGGAGTGGTCTCCCCTTGACTTTCTCGTATACCGGAAACGACTCAAAATTGATAGAAGCCTTATATTTTGATGTCATACATTCATGTTAAATATGGTTGCAATAAGTTAATACATACTCGAGTTATCGTGCTAACGCACAGACACAAACACAGACATAATTCCAAATACTATAATTCCAAACCGTGAGGGGAGGTCCAAAACGTGTAAATCCGTCAAAATCTTGAGGTCGAATTTTTTGACCATTACAAGACTTTTTCTATACTACGTATACGAGAAATAAAAAAAGTTAAAATCGGATTGTTAGTTTCGGAGTTCATCCCGGGCAAACACCGTGACAAGAGAATTATAAAATATAATAGATATCAAATCATGAATGCCACCACCACTAGTACAGTGGTGTGCCGGACCGATAAAAATTAAAATCCGCGGATACGGAGCTTAACCTTTTTACCCGGCTACGGCGAAGCCAAAAGGAAGGTTCATGATTTTAGCAGTCTATGTATGTTTGTAGTTACTTGCACCGAGCCTAAAAATAAATGGGGACCAGGGTAGGTGAAAGTAGAACAGAAATAATTGTCACTCACACCCAATCAGTGCGTGTCAGTGCTAGAGATCTTGAAACTTTGGGAGTAAATATAAATTATAAAATATTTTTATATAAACTGTTTTAATGGGATTTAACCATAGATTTATAATTACTGACATTTATAGATTGACAATAAATCGACTAGGGTGAGACAAAAAAAATGCACCCATGTGTACGTGCGTAATGCGCGTGAAAAGAAGTACTGCAGTCTGACAGTTGCTGTCTTTTCTACGTGACTGACAGGCCTCCTTAGGCCCCCTGCGTGTACGTGAAATGGTCTCGTCTATCTATCTCGTTCTAATATACGTGTTAGTATGCTCTTTCTCTTTCACATAGCCCATCTACAGTTTTATATATCTCTGGATTTAACAGTATTTTATTTGCTACATTTACTAATAACAAATTCACCAAGAAAAGATCCGAAAAAGGTAACGGATACGGACACGGATATAGATTTTTTTTTACTATCGGATCCGCCAATACTTATATCCGGCACATCATGGTTCAGTCAAATTTTTATCTGTAAATGAAAAACTGGTGTATGAGCGGATTTCGAGCATTATGATAAAGCAAAGGACCCGCTTTCACACGTTTCATATAAGTTTCCCTTAGCGTTTATCTGACATATAGTTAATACAAAATTGACTATTTATCTGCCAGATAAATTGTGAATTTCTATTGATCTAATCAGAATCTCTGAAACCGGCACCAAGTGTTGTTATTTTGATGAGTTGGCAAAGCGAATCATTTAAAAAAGAAGACAACTACCTATTCATCCGCCATTCTTCTATGCTTTGTTTTTCAGGAGGGCAGTAGGGCAAGCAGCAGTATTGACATAACAGATATAAGGAAGTCTTTATTGAATGAAATTGACCAAGTTACGACTCACAGGTGAGGCTAAGGATCACAATATTATCATAATTTTGTATCTTAACCGTTAGATATTAAAACCCATTTTGTATTGCAGAATAACTGCGGGTGACGAGAACGTATTGTTTCATTTTATCCAACTGGAGTCCACTACAGGTGTTCTCATAGCGCCAGTGAAAAATATTGAATTGCAGGCTAATAATTCTCTGTATTCTTACATATTGAAGACTTTCAGGTCGGCCTGCCAAAGAATACACGAACTACTGCAACACAATATAAGGTACAAAAAACTTAGCAACATAAACCTGAGTTGTGATATTGTAAATAAAACAACTTTCACGGATTTAACTCGCGTGTAATTAGATTTTACATTTTGTTATTATTGCCCGACGTTTCTTTTCGATTATTGTTCGACGACGACTAGTTATGATAGTACATATTTTATTTGTGTTGTTCTCACTATAGGGGGAAGGCAAAGGGATCTAGCCCATACAGTCATATTTTCATTTTTCTATCTTCTTTCTTTCGTTGAAATATGGGTGTCACATATTTTAATTCATCTAGGGAGTGCTTGGCGAGAAATGCATGGCAACAAACCTCATGGTGGCGACTGATGAGGTGGAAGTCCCACTTTAAAATTTCTCAACGTCATACACACCACAAAGCATTTATTTCATAGATTCCTCTTAACTGTTCATGTCAACACGGATTCTTATGCATCAAAATAATTCAACTTTCATTGTACAAAATCCACTCCGAACAAGGTCTTCTGTAGCTCCAAATTCGAGCGGCTAGCCCTCGTGCTCTACTTTGACTAACTTTTTTGCTTCAATTCACAGATTCAAGACAAATCACGCGCCATCCAATCCCTTGAACAAAATACTAATAGCTGTGAAAGAATATGGAATGTTGTTTCAAGTGCCTTCTACTGTGCTGAATCAGTGTGGTATCAATAAAAAAACTACGGAACCCTATCAATTTTGGGCTGTTGGGTAAGTTATGGATAGTCAACACATAGTCAATGTAACGAGCGACTAATTATAAAACTATAATATGCTATACACACCAATTATCTAGCCCGATGTAAGTACCATTAAGAACTTGTGTTACGAATACTAGATAACGGACATTTTTTTATATACATAATATTTTTTTTTAGATTTATTTATAAATAAACTTAAATAAATATATAAACAACCATGACTCGCAAACAAATATTCATGTTCGTCACACAAATATTTGCCGCTACCAGGATTCGAACCCGGACCACTTGATGTGTAGGCAGCTTTACTGGCCACTCCACCACGACGGCGTCAAAACGCAGTCAATAAAGGAGATCCGTGCCTGGACTCTGGACCAAATGTTGCCCAGACATGGGAATACTTCTATTTTTATCATCACAGCCTTTATAATTCGACCCACTGCTGAGACACAAGGCCTCTCCTTGTCATCTAAGGAGGTTTGGGCAGTAGTCCACCACGCTTGCCCAATGCGGATTGGTGGACGGAGTATAAGGTGATCAATACCCCTTTGCCGACCCATTAGTCGCCTTCTACGACACCCATTGGAGGATATGGGGTGATGCTATTCTACTCTGCCGGCATCACGCGGCCACAAAGTAATAGATACTAAAATACAACGTGTTCTTTTTGATTTCCGGAAAATTGAGGTAGTAAGTTAGACCGCGTAAAGAAATAACATACTTGAGGATTTTCCAAAATTTGCATTTTTGCCACTTTTTCTATTTTCATACAAATAAATAAAATTATTGGAATGCACCCAGTGTTTCCTGAAGAGCGGCAACATCCAAGTGTGTATTAATGAAATATTACGCAGATAGTTACGGAAATTCATTCAAGTGTCGAAAATTAATTAACGATGCGACGAATGTGTGTAAATGAGTTGTTGATACACTGGGAGCACGTAGTGTCAAAATATTAAAAAAAAAAAATCACATCTTGTGAATTATGCATTGGAGAGAAAAAAATCAAAGGATTAAACATTGTCATATAAAAAGGAATGGGTGGTTGAAATTTCCAGAAATCAAAAAGAGCAGCCTGTATTTATGCTCGCGTTGTTACTAATAAGTAGTTACAAGTCTTTATTTTGGCTTTGATGACCGATTTTGAGGCTGTTTTCAGAAAATATGTGATTTTCGTAATAATATTATCATTTGTTTATTATAATTTCTGTTTTTTATTTTAAAAATAAACTGAATAAACAGTTAGTTATGAATTTTAGTCAGTAAAAAATCCCTACTTTTTTTTAATACTCCTCGAACAGATTGTGAATTGCATTGGGTTACAGACTAGTATTAGTATAAGGAACATTAATCACCATATACAACATGTAAACTACATAACTAACACCCTGAATACAGGTGGTTTGGGATCGGCTTCCGAGTTGATTTCATTATCTTTTTTTTGAAAAAAAACCGTTTTTTTTTGAAAAAAAAAACAAAAATATAAAAACAGAAGTACCCTGAAAATGTTGTACAATATTTTCTGGGTACTTTTTGTATTTAAATCGTTTTTTTCCAAAAAAAAATATTGAAATCAACTCGGAAGCCGATCCCAAACCACCTGTATTCAGGATGTTGGTTATTTAGTTTACATGTCGTATATAATTTTGGGCAGCTTGCTTGGTCCAGCTTCCATACATAAATTATCAATCTCCTTTTCTTAACATTTGAATGAAATTGATATTTGTTCACGAGTCATGTTTGCTTGAAATATTTAAGCCCGGGATACACTATGTCCCAGACGTGTCAGCGACATGTCAAGCGAGATCCAGCAATTTCAACATAGCAAGCCTTCTCAACATTCTTATATTATAAATGCAAAATTGCTTGTTTGTTTGTTACGCTTTCACGCTTAAGCCGCTGAACCGATTTTGATGAAAAAAATATATAAAGGTAGTTTGAGACTCTAGCAATGACATAGGATACTTTTTGGTGCGATGAACGACATTGACGCGAGCGAGTCTGCGGGCGTGTGCTAGTTTAATTATAATCCTTTTACATAATTTAACAATAACGTCTAATTTAGAAATATCCGGACTACTGAGATGATTTAGAATTTAGAATGTATAACATCTGTCTTGATTATTGGCTTTTGTTTATTAGTTTTATTTGGTTGGATGCCTCTTTTATGAAGGCGACAGACCGCAGGGCCCATACTGCCAGATGTGGCTTTATTTGTAACCAAATTTTACTTAAGATTGTTCAACTTGTTTTGAGATTATAAAGCGTGACTGTATTTATGTATTGAGAAATTGTTTTATTTACTTTTCAGACGAGTATTCAGCGAGCCGGAACCGAGAGAGTTATATGTTTGCTATCATGAATCGGTGCCTCAAGATTTGACTGAAATTGCTTATTTACTTTCTTATTTAGAATAAGAATTATTGTTACTTTTTACTGCCTCTCTAGTATAGTAGTTTGATCAGCGGTCTTCGGGTG
Source organism: Elophila nymphaeata (assembly GCA_955850985.1). NCBI lineage: Eukaryota > Metazoa > Arthropoda > Insecta > Lepidoptera > Crambidae > Elophila > Elophila nymphaeata. The sequence continues at coordinate 17,371,436 of OY039079.1, forward strand.
TTACCAGAATAATCTATCGAACACCGATCTATGATAGAATGGATTAGTCGACGTTGATCGATAGTTTCTGTGGTTTACTCCGAAGTGTTAAAATAAAATCCGGAGAGGGTTATAATAAAACACTAAGTCACTCTGTGATTCACTGTCCACTGTGGTGGCAGACGTCTGCTCGATCTGGCGGTTGGAACACGACTGACTCTCTCTCCGCTCGGTGGTATCCACTGAAGCTGAGCGGAGACGAGATGTGTGAGTGAATAACGAATTTGTATTGGTTGTTTAAAACACTCCTCTATTCTCGTCTCGTCTCCGCTTTGGTGGAGTCCGGGCCTTATTGTCTATTCCACAACTACCCACACATTTAGTTAGATATCACAGTTTCTACCATACCGATCGATTGTTGAGCGACTGATCGTCGATCGATGATAGAATGAACTAGTAGACATCGATCGAGCTGCTTGATTATCAAAGAACCTGGTTTATTACCTATTAGTTTTATGTCCGGCCGCCTGCCAGAACAACACCCACAGGATGAGAGTCCCATTTCTGACCGGCAATCACAACTAAATGAATTAAATTAAATAAAATGTTATGTTATAAAAAAAATTAAGTAACCGCCGTCAAAAGAAACCCAAATAAAAAAATCCCTCTTAATTTATTTATTGATGTTAAAAGAGTGAACATTTTTTTATTATTTTTAGACTATTTTTTTGTGTTGGGTTACTTAAAATTTTTAATTCTATTTTTATTTCATTTTTAAATTATAAAAACGGCGGACCTTAATTCCGATAGAAAACTACTGAAAAATAACATTTTTTCTTAAGTGTTATTCAAGAGACAGCTGATGACCTTGAAACGCCTGAACCGATTTTCTTGAATTTTAGCTGAGAACCATCTCGATCACGTCAGCTATCTAACAAAAAAACCTGCATCAAAATCGGTCAATTCGTTTAGGAGCTGCTATGCCACAGACAGACACAGAGTACGCAGACAGGTTAAACTTATAACACCCTCTTTTTGCCTCGGGTGTTAAAAAGTACAAAATTGCAAATTTTATGTAACACCCGACATAAACTTATAGCTTTCCTTCAGGGGTTAAAATAGCTTTAATTGAAAGTGTTTCCGTCCCATAAAAACTTACTTGTATATTTTTAAATAGGTTAAAAATAGTGATAAGGTTTATAAAAATGTCCCAGATTATGTATTATAAAGGGCCTCATCACACAGAGTGAGTTTAAAGCGAGGCGATTGCGCAGCGAGTTCGCTACGAGTGCGCAATCCGCGTTTTGGAATATCATGAACAGAATTGATTCCGACGAGGAAACACTCTGTTAGCCTTATTACTTCGAAGACGCATGAAACTAAAACAAATAATAGGGGTTAAAGTATGAAATTGACGATTTTTTTCCTCATTATTCATTAGTGTATAATTCCTTTAATACAAGCTATGTCCATTATTCTTTTTTTATTTTAAACTTCATTACAAGGACTTTCATATATGTATAAAATTTTATTCTTATTTTTATTTTTTTCACTAGAAATTTCATCTTCAATAACAGCTTGTCCTAAGAGGTGTCTGTCTCCGTTATAAAAATATGAATAATTTTTTTACAGGTATCAATTCTCATTTTTTTTTCTCTAATTTATCCACAAAATTAAACAAAATTTAGATTTGTGGTTCCTTAAAAAATCGCAAATATATTTGTATGGAAAAATTAATTTTCGTTAAATTCACGATACAAAACGGCTATTTACCCCTTATAGGTGCATCGACGAATGTGGGGTCAAATGCAAAATAGCGTCGACTGCGCTAATCACTGCAATCTCACTGTGCGCACGCGGCGCCTTCGCGGCATGTACGCCATGCGCTTGCTGCGCATTCGCTTCGCTTGCAAATCGTCAGTGTGATAAGGCTCTAAGAAAAGAATTTGACCTCGTAAGGTTATGTATATAAATACTCGGTATTTTGGTTAAAAATTATATATTTTTTTTTGCATCTACGAATTTATTATTCCGTGTGATACCTAACAATTGTACCTACCTACATGTGTAATGAACGGGTATTATTAGAGACATGTTTTTTATATTTTTTTAAAAATTGCAATAAATAAAAGCGGTTTTACAATAAGCATGTCTTTTATTTTCTATCATCACTCCATTTCCATTAGTCGGCGCGATGTGGATGACATCCAAAAATTAAGCAAACTCACGACCGCTCCATTCGCGTCACTCCAATTTACTTTCATTCTACGCAATTTATATCCAAAATTTTTCGTCACTCCATTCAAGCCACGTGATATTCCGAACACACGGAACTCGCGGAACGGTTATTTTTATGACCAAGCGGGTCAAACTTGATGGAGAGTATTCCACACTTTAGTGCCAATTTAGTGCATTGTAGAAATCGATCTGTTCGATTAAACATTTTTTTTACTTCCGGACTTATTCTGATAATCTACAGATTACCTAATGTGAACACACATTAGCAACCTTAGATTATATGGCTGTAACAAGGGCTGTAACATTAATACAAAATTAATCAGATTAAGTAAAGCTCCTGTGGTCTGGACAAAGCTCTACTTCGATTTTGATTTTAAAATTCCCGCTCAAATTCTGTATTTTAATGTATTCTTAAAAATAGGAATACCAATAATATCAAAAAACTAATATAGAAACTGTGAATATAATTTTATATTATATTTTGTTTACTCTAATGAACTAAATAAAATGAAAAAGAATTAAAATGTTATAAAAGAAAATATACTTAGCGGATATAAAGTGTGGTGGACTGGTGGTTAACGGCATAGAGCTAAACTAATGTCAAAAACCACACCAAATATTCATGCCATTTTAGAAAATATGTACTACATAATAAAAGTAATTTTTGAGTAAAAGCTCAACTTTTAATTGCGAGAAATCATAGACAAGAATGAAGAAAACAAAAACGTTTCCGCTATATGCCCCATTGACACTCAGAGTAAACAGGACTACTCTGAGCATTGACACAATACTAGACCCTTCTAGACCAATCCAAGTATCTCTTACTAGTCTGTGGACCAATCCCAGGCCCCAAGCACAACCAAACCAAAGACAAAGAAAGATCCATCACCGCCGCGTCGCACGAAAAACGCAGCTATCAATCTGATTTAGCATTGCTCATTGCAGTGCAGTGGAAAATTTTCGTCATGGGAATGGGAGTCCTAACCAGCTTTTTAACGATTGTCTGACATGTTTTATTTTGTGAATGGAAGCTTGTAGTTGTGATAATATTTGTATACCAATAGAACTATGATCACCAAAATGCAACCTCAAGCCAATGTTGCCGTGCCACAATCTGTCACAACGCAGCCTCAACAAATTGTCGGTGTTCCTGCAAATGCCGTAATCCTAAAGATGTCTGATATTCAACAAATATCTACAGTCGGTAAGTAAACATTGTACCTATGAATTCTTACAACTTACAAGTTATTTAGCTCAAAATGCAAATGGAATTTTTCCAAGGTTCCGGGCTATTTTCATGGAAAATTTTCATTCTACTGCTTATTGTTATTGATTAGGCTTAGCAATTTATTATACTGATAATGCACGTTAAAGGAGAATATTATGGTTTAGGGTTATTGGAACTGGCACATCGTGAATACCAAGCAGGGGACTACGAAAGTGCGGAGTTGCATTGTATGCAGCTATGGCGACAAGACGGCACCAACACAGGAGTTCTTCTCCTATTGTCTTCTATTCATTTTCAATGTCGACGACTAGACAAATCTGCACATTTCTCCACATTGGCTATCAAACAAAATCCTCTTTTGGCTGAAGCCTACAGGTCAGTAATCAGACGTATCATATTATTTTCTATATTCTCGATTGTTTACTATAAATATTGAAAAAGGGTTTCATTTAATTTATATCAATATCTTTTTTTAATTTTTATTTTCAATAATTTAAAGTTTTATATTTGTGCTATATTTGCAATAGATAGACATATATTTACCTACTTCCTAGTCTAAAAATAGAACAAACAAATTATTGATAAATGAATGTTAGTCACAAGAAAGTAATTTGTGATGACATTGAAGCATTTGGCACTGTCTGCCCATTAAGAATTGGGCCATTTTGTCTATGAGATCAGCAATTAATTTGTTAAAAATAAACATTGTTTATAAACTGAACCTCCTGAAAAACACGGCATACTATATACTCTTGTACTGCAGATTAATTCTATAAATACACACTTAGGAATGTGCTTATTCTTAGGTATGGCAGTAATCGGTATTTTTTTTGCATGAATGATTCTATTTTGGTTAAAGTTCACTGACATTTTTCAAATTTGTGGTTATAGACAATAAAAATTGAGAGTTTCTCCCGAGTTTGTGTTGTAAAAAGATTGTTGAGAGGCTCCATTTTTAACCCAAATTAAAAATTTTTGTTAAGCCTGCAATACATGTTGGCCGAGCCTCGCCGAGTGAACGCCAATACCAACGTGTAGACAGATTTGCATTGTCTTGCCATCGCTCGGTGTCGCTCGCCTAGTTAGCCGAGTGAAGGCAAGCGCCAACGTGTATAGAAGTCATTTGGTGTAGCTTGCCACAACTTGCAGTCGCTCGCGTCCACTTGCCGCACTTCGGAGCGCTGTCGGTTTTTCTGCACAAATCAAAGGCGCTCGCGCGCACTCGTCAATAGTGTCCACATGTATTTATTATTAGTTACATTTTCACTTTACATTGGCAAAATTATTTTTATGTTTACTGCGTCGCGACGCCATTAATTAAGTATAGAATAGAATAGACAATAAAACTTTTGTATTTTAAAATAATTTTTATAAGTAGGTAACATTTAATAAGTGTTTGTTTGCCCACCAAACATACAGATATTATATTTGAACTTAAAATTATGCTTTTGTTATGTACCTATTCTTATTGTATTCTTACTTTTTCACAAAAGTTTGTGTGAACTAAAAGTTTGTGTGAACTTTACTACTATGAACCCCTGAATTTCACCATTTCTCTTTATCCATTAACTATCACACAGTTAATTTGATTTACCTATATCAAGAATTTAAAAAGAAAAATTAAACTTTATACAAATTTACTCCTGCAGCAACCTCGGCAATGTTTACAAGGAGCGTGGACAACTTCAAGAGGCGCTGGAAAATTACAGACATGCTGTGAGACTAAAACCTGACTTTATTGATGGATACATTAACCTGGCAGCTGCTTTGGTGGCTGCTGGAGACATGGAACAAGCTGTACAAGCATATGTCACTGCATTACAGTACAATCCAGTATGTTATTTTCATTATTATTTTCTTAGTAGACTATAAGAGTTTGGTTTGGTTGGTGTTAGGGCTAGTTGTAAGTTTGCTTAGCAAGCTTACCATTATCCTATCAAAGTTGGTCACTGTGACAATGTGTGTTTCTTCATTGGCTGGCCCTAGCCTGACACAAATACGGGTATCAGTGGACACATTATGCTGAATGAAATTGTATGGTAAGTTATCTCATTGGCATGACATGCTGGTGTTTCATAGAATTATGCCTCTTCTGATTTTGTGTCGATGACAGTGCCAGGCAGGGACCAGCCAATGAAGAAACGACCAATATTGTTAAAAGTATTGGTGTGCTCTGACAGTGAGTGATAAGATAGTAGTCCTTTGGCAGTTGAAGATACCGGAAGAATATTGCTTTATCATTACATCACATGCGAGATGATGCCTAGAGTCTACAGCAAATAGTACAAGTAAAGAAAAAGTGTCTTAATGATGACGTCTTGTTCAATTGTTATAGTGAACAAAATGTCATCTTTAAGACAATCGGAGCTACCACTGCTAATGTTAGATAGTAATACGATATAACTACTAATAATGATATTTAAGTGACTTTTCACTATGTCCTAGGCCTGCATGGCCCGTACTACCTGATGTGGCTTTATGTGTTTAAATGTTACCTAAAGCTTTGTTCAACCCTTTTACAAGTGTGATAATATAAATATATAGTATTAAATGACTAATGCATATTAATAAAGATTACTTCTAGTTTGCCAAGAGTTAAGATTTTTCCTGTGACCTTGGATATAAATGTTAATATCGCGACTGATATCTGTGTACACAATTATGATCTATTGTTAGGTTGTATTATGTCATGGTGGAATAACAATAGTAATATTCCATGGTGTAGGTATATTTCCTTTGTTTTTTGTACTTCTTTAAATCATTAAGCCTCTTAGTAATCTTTTTATCTAGTAATGTAATAAAATTATAGTGTAATGGTTTAGTCCATTTTATACTGGTACTTAATCTATTATATAAAAGGCAAAGTCCTAACTCACTGTCTGTCTGATCAACGCCCAGCCCATACCCTTGGACCTGAGGTTCCTTTTATGACGTAGGCAAGGGATAAGGCCGGATTTTTCAAAATTCAACCCCTAAGGAGGTAAAATACCAGTTTGTTTTACTCCGTTTTAGTATAACTTTAATGTTTCTGGTCGTCGTTTACAAGAAAACACTCCGCAGCCAATAATTTTTACGAGGTCCGCTTAGCGACAGATACGAATTCAAAACGGCGGTCGGTCGTCGCGGCGATCTAGTTTTTATAAACTGACATGAACTTTGTTCATGTACTTTGGCAGAGGGGAAGCGTCCGCTTGCCACGTCCCGTATTAAATTGTCTAAGTAAAATACATAACGATTGATATCGGTAATTAATTAAGAATGACGTACTTAAGGATTTTTCGAATTTTAATCCCACGGGGACGAAATCGCTGAAGTGCTGTAAGGAAAAACATGTTCTAGCAGGCAATGGTAGGCATCAAATACATTGGTTGTTATCTTTATAAGTAAAAAATATTTATAATGAATAAATAAGTTTATATGCAAGCAATGCATTCTACAGCGCGGCATTGCCGCTTCCTACCCTGTTGTTAGAGCGGATACACATTAGACTTTTTGAATTTTTTTTACTAAAAGAATTTTTATCTTATACAAGAAAATTGTATTCAAATAACTCTGCCTCTTGTTACTTTCTCGTACGTAGTATATATTTACACGTTTTGAACCTCCCTGAGTCTAAAATTTTTTTTTAATTATGTCTGTGTGTGTGTGTGTCTGTGCGTTAGCACGATAACTCGAGCAGGCTTTAACTTATTGCAATCAAAATATAAGGTTTCTATCAAACTTTGAGTCGTTTCCGGTAACGATAAAGTCAAGGGGAGACCACTCCCGATTTTTTCGTTTATACTACCCAACGGACTTCAGAAGCAATGTAACATTCATGTAAAAAAAAAATTGGTGTCTTCAAGATAATTATTCCATTCCGCCTCATCAAAACTAAATTTTTACGAAAGATCTATATACAGGGACCAAAATATCACGTTGAGATTGTTTTGGCAATTCCGAATCCATACTATGTTATCTCATGGTAAATTACAGTATAGACTACAATCATCGCTTACCAGGTAGATGTTAAACCAAACCCAAAAGATATTGTCCCCACGAGAATTACACGAATTTACTTTGTAAAAAAAAAGTGAAATCTTAATCTTAAATTTACCCAAGGAATAACACTTACTAATTATTTTCGAGCACAATTTTTTTTAGAAAACAAAGTATTGTTTGTTTTGTTCCAGGAGCTATACTGCGTTAGAAGTGACTTGGGCAATTTGCTCAAGGCTCTCGGACGCCTGGACGAGGCAAAGGTAAATACGCTTTCATCCCCCCCACTTTGGTTTGCTTGAAGTTAACAGGATTCGTCGACACTCCCCTTTGTACTATATTAAAATTAGTGAACTCTCTGTTTCGCCAGCGTACACTGCAATTGCGTAAATCCTCCTTTGGGAGACAGCACTAAGCGTTCAGTTCTTTGCAATGGTTTCAACAAATCCCCTTTGAATAATTGTACTGATAATCTTGTTTGTTTAAGCCGTTACAAACTTGGATGCAAGATATGAAAAGGATGATGTTTGAAGATAACTAGATTCATATCTTGTCATTCACATTTTCTTTAATGTTGCAAAATATCTTAAACAATTTTTTGGGTTGGTTTTGATATTTTGTGACAGCATTGCGTAATATTTGCATCAATTTTTTACATATTGTCAGTAGTTTAAATAATTATATGACTGCTTAACTTAATTCTTTACAATTTGATTGTATCAGTTTTGGTCGGACTTAGAGTGGAAGAGAAATTAGAATAATTTTAAAACTGCTATTTATGGCAGTTTGGCTAATAAATCTCACAATTTCGTTGTTTTTTAATTTTTAAGTCTTGACATTTTATTTTATTTTGCCACTGTTTTTGATTTATATTCTATAAATAAATGTCTCTGCGATAAGTATTTCTATATTTATTACCTTTAAAGTTTAAATGGTTAGTTTAGAATTTACATTCTAAGTCGACGAGAGTTTCCATTTCAACAAATGTGTAGAAAATTGATTTAAAATAGAGAGTTTATTAATCCCTTGATAACCGTTTGTAATTAACACATTGCAGTCACCATAACATGTCCTGTTGCCTTCACTTATTAATTAGTTACATTTTCCTTGTGCTTGTAGTGATATCTTTCTACATAACCAGTCATAACGAGGATCAAATGAGTCAGTATGAGTAGTGACTATGTATAATCATTTAGCAGTATGAAGTAGTGTTTATTTACTACATTTTGGTCATTCACATTATACCTGTCGCTGCACTCAGCTCCAAGACAGCGTGAGTTGACAATGATCCTCTAGTATCATAAAACATTTTATTTTGCAAAACGGGAACTAGTTTGACTCAAAATCAACTAATTCTGTTATATTTTCACAAGGTGTTGTCTGGTAAGACAGTAGGTGTGACCGGTGCTGTATGTAGCTGGGTTACGGTTGGTACTACACTCGCTATCCCGCTGCGATGACAACATACCAGCTGCAGGTAAAGTGGAAAAGGTTTGAAGAAATAACACTTTTGGACAGGTCATTGGACAAAACTCGTTACTCTTTACTATCATTGTCGTGTCCATCTTCTCATCGGCTAGGAAGTGGAAGCGTTGGAATTGTTTCCATATTAATTACGCTACCATAGGTATATTTTGGGTCATCTATGAATTTACGGTAAATGAGTCTGTCGTTTGCATTTCCTACTGATATGTCTGGCTCTCGGCGTAGTGTCGTGTCGTTAGGGTGCACTTGGCGTAATTTTATTGTCAGCTGTTTGGCATTCCGTCGTTTCTTTGTATCAAAATTGACAGAATGCCATTCAATGCTATGGTGTAATTTATTTCTAGTGGCGTAAATTCTCTCAGTCATCAATGTGTTATATCATAGAAAGGCTCATTTTTTAACATTTGTTTTTTTCCGTGTGTGTAGGCTTGTTACTTGAAGGCTATCGAAACTAGGCCAGATTTTGCTGTCGCATGGAGTAACTTGGGATGTGTATTCAATGCACAAAGTGAGATCTGGCTGGCTATTCATCATTTTGAAAAAGCTGTGGCCTTGGACCCTAATTTCTTGGATGCTTATATCAATCTTGGAAATGTTTTGAAAGAAGCCAGAATTTTCGACAGGTAACATTGTAGTATGGTTTTGAAATATCTTGCTGTTTATGTGAGAAGAATAGAAATAGAATAAATAATAAATAAATGTTTCTTTTTACCAGGGCTGTTGCAGCATATCTTCGTGCTCTAAACTTATCGCCCAATAACGCAGTAGTACATGGAAACTTGGCATGTGTTTATTATGAACAAGGATTGATTGATTTGGCTATTGACACATACAGGAGGGCCATAGAACTACAGCCGAATTTCCCTGATGCGTACTGTAATTTAGCTAATGCATTGAAAGAAAAGGGCCAAGTATCGGATGCAGAAGAATGTTACAATACAGCGTTACGCCTTTGTCCATCACACGCTGATTCTCTGAATAACTTGGCTAACATTAAACGAGAACAAGGATATATTGAGGAGGCAACCAGATTATATTTGAAAGCATTAGAAGTGTTCCCGGAGTTTGCTGCGGCACACAGCAATTTGGCCTCAGTTTTGCAACAGCAAGGAAAACTCAATGAAGCACTCATGCATTACAAAGAGGCAATTCGCATTCAGCCCACTTTTGCTGATGCGTATAGTAATATGGGTAATACTCTTAAAGAAATGCAAGATGTCGCTGGCGCATTGCAGTGCTACACAAGAGCTATTCAAATCAATCCGGCGTTCGCTGATGCCCACAGTAACCTCGCCAGTATCCACAAAGATTCAGGAAATATTCCAGAAGCTATACAGTCTTATAGAACGGCTTTGAAACTTAAACCTGACTTCCCTGACGCTTATTGCAATTTGGCTCATTGCCTCCAAATTGTGTGCGACTGGACCGATTATGAGGCACGAATGAAGAAGTTAGTAAGCATTGTAGCCGAGCAACTTGAAAAGAATAGATTGCCATCTGTTCATCCTCACCATTCCATGTTGTATCCTTTGACTCATGAGTACAGAAAAGCTATTGCAGCACGACACGCTAATTTGTGCTTAGAAAAAGTTCAAGTCCTGCATAAGCCTCCATACAAATTTCCTCGAGAACTGAATGGCCGCCTGCGTATCGGTTATGTGAGCAGTGATTTTGGAAACCATCCAACTTCACACTTGATGCAGTCTGTACCAGGTCTTCACGACCGCAGCAAAGTTGAGATATTCTGTTACGCTTTAAGCGCCGATGACGGTACAACATTCCGATCTAAGATTGCGAGAGAAGCTGAGAACTTTGTTGACTTATCTCAGATGCCATGCAACGGTAAAGCTGCTGATAAAATATATGCTGATGGCATACATATTCTTGTCAACATGAATGGTTATACTAAAGGAGCTAGGAATGAAATATTTGCTTTGAGGCCTGCTCCAATTCAAGTTATGTGGCTTGGCTACCCAGGAACAAGTGGAGCAAGTTACATGGATTACTTGGTTACGGATGCTGTAACATCTCCATTGGAGTTAGCGAATCAATATAGCGAGAAACTGGCATATATGCCTCACACGTATTTTGTTGGTGATCATAAGCAAATGTTCCCACATTTGCAAGAACGCCTGATTCTTAGTGACAAAGTGAAGTCCCATAACAGCTTGGGAGGAGTAGCTGATAACGTGGCAGTAATTAATGCGACCGATTTGTCTCCTCTAGTAGAGAACACTGACATTAAAGAAATTAAAGAAGTAGTGAGAGCTGCAAGACCTGTCGAGATATCATTGAAAGTCGCTGAACTTCCTACTACAACACCAATTGAAACTATGATTGCATCAGGACTAGTACAGGTAAAATAATTAATAAATATAATAATTGTAACGTTTATGTAATTTTTTGGTTGCTTATTAATACTTTTATAATTTCAGACGTCAGTAAACGGAGTTATTCTACAAAACGGCTTGGCTACCACCCAAACCAACAATAAAGCCGCTACTGGGGAAGAAGTACCTCAGTCTATAGTGATAACGACTCGACAACAATACGGATTACCTGACGAGGCGGTGGTCTACTGCAACTTCAACCAGTTGTATAAGATAGACCCACTGACATTGCACATGTGGGTTTACATACTGAAGCATGTGCCAAACAGTGTCTTATGGCTTCTGAGGTTCCCTGCGGTTGGAGAGCCTAATCTTCAAGCAACTGCTCAGCAATTGGGTAAGCATATCTTTCAGATTTCTTTTTATTCACTACTGCATTTCCTGCGTCGCTGGGTTTTTAAGAAGGCGAAGTCCTTGGAAGGTTCTAAAGCTTGTAGGTCGGCCGTTCCTAAGGCATTACTGGGCGACCGAGTATCTCCCGATTAAGGAGATTCTCGCTCGCCTAGCGTCCCTAGGGCGTCCGAATAGGAAGGGAATCTTTCAGATAGAAAATCAATGGTCCAAAGAGTAACATGCAATTTTTTTTTTAAATGTTTAACTCTGTTTGAGACGAAAGCATCCTGCATCCCACCAATATGTGCCTAGCTGTTCCAGGCGCTTCTACGCATGTGTAGCACATCTTTTCGGAAGCGTTCTCCCAACGCACTAAATTATACTGATCAGGGAGAGTCATCTGAAAAGCATAAAGATAGAATTTGAGCAGCGCAGGCTACCAATCATATAGTAGATCGCGCCACTCTAAAGCCAGTGGAATACAGAATATCGTCAGTGTTTTCTAGTCATTTTACCGATTTAACTTTAAGAACTTTTCTACTGATTTTAAGATAGCAAATTTCATATGATATCTTTATATGGTTATTATCAGATAGGCAAAGTGGTTAATCTATAAAAATTTTGGACATCACTATTTGAACCACCCTCTTTAAAGCTATTTAGCTTTTCGAAATTGAAGCGAATTTGCAAAACTGAACCTAATTGGGGTAATCCTCCAACTTCCGTGGCACGGTAATATTATCTATGCAGTATTGTGACTCGGCCCTGTCCTTGAAATAACTGGCTACGGCCGAGCGGGGCGTAAACACGCGGAAGGGCTGCTCGCCTACAGTATTTTAATTTGAAAGAAAGAAAATAAATTTATTGGCCTTCACAGAGCACGATATTACCTAATTATTAATAAACTATAACAACACATACATAAAGAAAAGAAACGTTAACAAAAACTAACATACACATATTATATACCTACTATTTAGGTACTTTATATTTAATTTCTACATTTCTTGTTCTATGATTGTAAATATTTTATTTTACTTATATGTAAAAAAAATATGTTGTGAATGAAATAGGAAGTGTTCAATAAAATACAGGTTTTTTTTAGGTAATATTTAATAATAAAAACAGTTATAGATTTGAGACAAAAATATTTACGCCTTGACTGAGACGTAGGTACTATATTGTCACTGAAACACTTTTATTTTCAAGAAATTACATATTATTATCAAATATCCCTATTTTATAATTTTCCATCTATCAATTCCTGTCAACAATCCGTCTCTTTTCCAAATTACCTAACAACCTGCCAGTATACACCAAAAAAATCCGATCACTACAATACCTACCATTTATTACTCTCGTAAATTATTTCATAATGATATTTCATCATATTTAATAATATATGTAGTTAAGTTATATGTTGGTACATAAGTAAGTAGATAGCCTAGTCTAGGAAACTACCTACCTACGTATTATGTAGTTTTGTTTTTAACGCGAGCGTAGGTAGGTTACTTGTTTGTGTCTTTTTTCACCCTATCCACTTATACTGGGTGTAAAAGACATGAACAGTCAAACGAGAACCATGTATTCTATACATCAAAATAAGACATATTTCAAAAAAAATATTGCTGGGAAATGATTTTTATTTTTTGGTGTTAAAAAAAAATGCAAATTGTACCGCGCAATGTAAAGGGCTCAACTCGCACGCAATTCGCAAAACCGCGATATTTTTGCTTGACGGCGGCCCCGTTCGTTAGTGTCCGTGCCCATCAAGTGAGCTACATTGAACGCTAACGTTTTGAAGCCATTTTTTGTTATGAAATACTAAAAAAAATGATAATGTTTCTTAGGACAATAATTAAGAAATAACGTATAGAATACGTTTTCATAAAAAAATGAAAAAAAAAATTATGACTTTGACCTTCAATAAAATCGCAACTATCAATTTCCCAGGTATAGTCTAAAGGAAAAAAATTGTTATGATGGTGAGCAGAATACATGGTTTTCGTTTGACTGTTCATGTCTTTTACACCCTGTATATACATATATTATTCCATATTATGCCCGATGGAAAAATTGAAATACCTAAATATTAAAAACAAATTACGTACTAGTAGATAGGTACATAAAAAATATTGCTCTTTGCCATTTTGAATTATGTAGGTATCTACTTAATTCAATCAAATATTCACAATACAAATCGCACGTTTAAGCACGGCTAACTGCTTAAAAAACAATTCACACCGTTCGGTAGTCGCTGCGGCGCATTCGCGACTGGATGCCCACCGGGTGCCCCGCGAACTCGAGGCGCGTAGCATGACGCGCTTTCCGACCGTTTGTATGAAGATAGAATACTGTATAAATAATATTACCGTGTCCGTGGTGTACTATCGCGGAATCACGTGCCTAAGCATCCATAATGCCAAAATCGCTTGCGCACATATTTTATCAACCACTTTGTTCAGAGAAACACGTTTGCTATTAGCGCAATGCAAAGGCAAAAAACAGAAGAAATAATTTTTTTTTTATAAAAATCTTAATTTTTTTTGAGGTCGGTCCCAAATACAAGTGACGACGTTAATATTTTTTTTATTTGTTTTTACTTTTGAAGGCGGTAAATTTTTATTCTTCGTTTTTAGTTTTGAACTGCTTACCATTACGCAGGCGGTATGCTCGTTTGCAAACCACATGGTATAAAAAATACAAAATATTCCTTCAGTCATACATAATAAAATTTAATCATTTTGTTTTCAGGCTTACCTCCAGGACGTATAATATTTTCCAATGTAGCTGCTAAAGAAGAACATGTGAGACGAGGACAGCTTGCTGATGTCTGCTTGGACACTCCACTATGCAATGGTCACACTACCAGCATGGATATATTGTGGACTGGCACGCCTGTAGTCACATTACCGGGAGAGACTTTGGCTTCAAGGTATTAACATTGGCCGCTAATCTCTAATTCTATTCAGGATATTGAACATTAGGAACATTTAATTATTATTCATAAAATAAACTACTCTACTAAATCAAACTAGTTTTGAAAAGCAATGTGGTGTATTTTTAATATTTTCTCCAGAGTGGCTGCATCTCAACTTAATACATTAGGATGTCCTGAATTGATTGCAAGAACGAGGCAGGAATATCAAGATATAGCTGTAAGATTAGGAACTGATAGGGAATAGTAAGTATTTGTTAATTTTTGATATCAATAACTAAATATTTTGAGATTTGTACTAACAATGCTGTTTACATTTCAGCCTCAAAGCAATACGTGCGAAAGTATGGACGGCACGAACGGACAGCCCGCTCTTTGATTGCAAAGCATATGCCACTGGCCTTGAAATGTTGTACAACCGGATGTGGCACAGGCATACGAGGGGAGAGCTCCCCGACCACGTACAAGCTCTCGATAAATAGGCAAGAGACTGCACTATGCACAGTGAGTTTGAGCGGACATGCAAGAAAAGCAGGTGGTGCTAGATCTTTAACCATTTCTTAATGCTAAATCAACATTAAGGCTGTCCACACATTTCCATGTCAGGGCTTCTGCATCCGAGCATCCAAGTTCTAAGTTGTCCGTTTCATTGTCCCATCACGGATGTGCCATCTGTCACCCGTTTTACACCAATAGTTTGTTCGCCTTCATTTGAAAAATTATTTTGCTAATGCATATTAGTGGAATAAAAACCTTGGCAATTTGTACGCATCTTCAAAGTTATACCTTCACAGATTTGTTAAAATTATGCCAGAATGTAGATAAAAATCGGATATCACTGTTGGAGCATCTGTGCATCCATACTCCAGGACTCTGACTATCTGGATCTTCCTGATATATAGATGTGTGAACAAGTTGGTTTAAATTGTATGTAACCAATTCTTTTTTCGTCCCTTGGTAACTCAGATATGTGTGGACATCACTATAATCGGACGTGTAGCTAAGAAAGGAAGGAGAGATTCTATATTTGAATCGAAGCAACTGTGATTTGATGATGGGATTGGAGGGAACGATAATAAGTGACTGAATTACCAATTTGCAAATGTGTGTATTTGAATACACAAGTGTAATTAGGGGTGCCATAACATTCATATTAGTGGTACGGTGTCCTTTTGAGCATTCATTAGAAATTTTACTATTGCATAAGCAATGTTGCCTAGCTCATTTAATAAATTTCAGTTTACATCCTCACGTTGATCAACTTGTAAGTGACATAATTTGGTGGCAGTGAATGGACAAGGCTCATAACATAAGTGAATAGTGCAGCATAGTGTGATCAAGACATATAACATTGTGACCCTATTTTAAGACAGTGAAAGTATGGAAACAATTTGTGAATATATACCACGGAATTAGCTGGTCGTGTGTCATTTGACAGCTCTAGTCAAAATCCAACAGTTTACGGACTTCCATATTAAACTTAGGGCACATTTCATTTGACTCATTTTGCTATTATTATTAGAAAAGATTACATATATTTTTGAAGCAATAATTATATACAATTGTTAATATTGTGGCCTTGATAGTACTAACAGATGTCTGCAATAATATTTCAGCTTATCTTTGATCTGTTGTGAGCAATCAATATTTAGTGTTAAGGAATGTGGAGTTTCAATGTTAAATAAATTTTCCCTACCAGCATACTTGTAATTGTAAAATAATTCTAAACTTTCTCTTTCACTCAATTTATTACAAGAATTATACACTCTTAAATATTCCATAATGAGTACTACGATAATGATGATTCATTTTCAGTAAATCAGATAATTAATTTATTGTACTATCTTTTACACTAATATTATACAGTTGGAACTAGATTAATGTGAAATATTTTAATTTATATGGTGTGGATAATGAGTCTAGTTTGACAATATACACTCAATTTAATTATCTTGTTACCTCTAATTAAAGAAAGACTGTGTGAAAGGCATTATATGTATGTAATCATAAAATTGCTTGTGGCTATAACTAACAAATAATTTCAGAATGTAATTCTCTTTCAAATGCAATACAATTATTGTTTTAATAAAATACTACTTAAGACTTGTTACATAACACTTATGTTGAACAATAAACTTAGCCATTTGTTATGAATAATTTATTTGAATGTTGTGTGTCTTGCTTTGTTATAAACTCCAAGCCAGAGCCTATGTAAGACTGAGTATATTGAACATTGAAACTGGTATTGATCATATTCATTAGTTCAACTATAATTTAGCTAATTAGCATCTTAACAGTGACATTGAGATCTAAAACGTAACATGTATTTTAATTATTTGTGATAGTATCATACAAAAGGCTATGCTATTTAAAGTAAGAATAGTTGTATGTTAGAATGACTCAAAGTTTACATAGCAATTCTCTATAGTAAAATAAGCATTAGTGTGGACATAATTGCATTTGAGTCATCGAATTTAATGCAAAAATGAATATTTTGTAGATTACCTGTAAATATCTTTGTTGATGAATTTAATTGAACATTTTCACTTTACAATACATGTTTTTAATTTGATTGTTTCAATGTATTTATTAAAATTGTGTTTAGGTACAATAACAGTATGAGTTTGTATTCTAAACTGTGATCTAATTTTTCTTACTTTTTAATTAAGTTAAAACCTCGAAAAAAAACATTTTCAATTAAGTTAAGAACATTTTTTTTATTTTCCTCTACTTAACTCTCCGATAATTTCTATGAATTTAATGACTTCTCTATTTATTTGATTACTCTACTATGAATTGATGTCATCTTCCGCAAATATATGTATTTTTGACAATTTCAACAGTTTTGTAGTGTAGGAAGTATGTTTTTTCTCTGTATACGGTTTAGTTAATTGTAAATATGGAAGTAAGCTTCAACCTAAATAAAAAGCAAAAATAAGATATAGTTTTATTTTTAAAATACTTATTCGTTTTGGATTGTTCACCGATTTTAATTTTCTGTCCACAACTTAGATTTATAATTATGTACCGACTTTTATAGATTGACAAAGAATCTACTAGGGCGAGACCAACAAAATGCACCAATGTGTGAGTAATGCTCATGTGTGCGTGAAAAGTACATAGATATAGGAAACTGTAGATCGGCAATGTAAAAGAGAAAGAGCATACTAAAGCGTATATTAGAGCGAGATAGATGACGAGACCATTTCACGTACACGCAGGGGGCCTATGGAGGCCTGTCAGTCACGTAGAAAAGACAGGAACTGTCAGACAGCAGTGCTATTTTTCATGCACAAATGCGCAATACGCACACATGGGTGTATTTTTTTGGTCTCATCCTAGTCTATTCATTGCCAATCTATAAACTTCAGTAATAATAAATCTATGGAAAAATGGAAAAATCTCAGACCAGAGGGAAAAATAGTTGAGCCCGATGTTGATTGAAAACAAAACTGCATCATTGGATTTTTGAAAAAAATAATGAACTTCGCTTTGATTAACGCTTCAACCAAGGTGGAACAAGAAATATTTTATTAAAATTTCTGGGAAGTAATGATATAGGGAAACTAATGAGTTTCCCTATTTATTTATTTATTTGGTTTACCAACAATTGCACAGTAATACATACAATATTAGAATCAGATCAGGCTAAATATCTAAAAGTACAATAATTAATAGGTAAGCACCACATGCGTTATTAATATGTGAACTTAAATAAGAAAAAAAATACAAGTGTTAAACCTAGTTGCTATTTTCCATTGGCAAGCAATGGACTAGTCGGCTTCCTATATCATTACTTCCCAGAAATCGATCCATAATAACAATACTATCGAATGGTGTATATTAATACAGGCTGTTTTTTTTTTCAAAATCGTATTCGATACCTGGCTAGGATTATTGATTTTTCAAAACATTATTTGCATCATTTTACAACACACAGGTACTAGGGCAATCCCCAGACGGGGGACCATCCGTAACATCCCTAGTCTTTACCGTGACGAATGTTTGAGAAGCTTTAATCCCACTGGAAGCTCATTTTTTCTTCGTCGTACGGGCTGTCTCCGCAACTCTACGACTATGCGCCTGTTTTGCGCCGAGGGTGAGAGGCCGGTCACTCCAGCCAGCCCAACCCTTCCAGGAAGTCTCCCAGCGCCTTGACGTCTCTGAAGACATTCTGGAGTCTACCCGGATGGCCCAGGTAGTGAGCTACACAACAATAAGACAGAAAGATCAATAAATAAAATCTTTTATAAATGGCAATGGGTCATCTCCAAATTGGATAACAATTCTGCCGTGTCTTGACCGCGCATGCTAATAATAAAATCTTATACACATTAAATAAATGAGTACCTTTGTACCAATTTTACTTTAGTCAATATTACACATAATTATGTCATTGTCATAGGGATTAAAACTGACAAGATCCTTTTTTACTTTTTACATATAGGTAGTATAGTATAGAGGAAGTCTGACGGATTTACCTACACGTTTTGGACCTCACTGAGTCCAAAAATACTGTTTTTGGTATTATGTCTGTGCTTTAGCACGAATAACTCTAGTATGCTTTAACTTATTGCAACCAAATTTAACTTGCGTGTATGACATCAAAATATAAGGTTTCTTTCATCTTTTGAGTCGTTTCCGGTATACGAGAAAGTCAAGGGGAGACCACTCCCGATTTTTTTAAATGGTGAAGCTCATAACTACATGTCACTTGATGTGATGAATCATCTTAACTTACATACATATAAACGCTTTATTCCTATAGGGTAGGCAGATATCACGTGTTTCCTTGCTTCGATCTTTCTTTACATATTTCTTTCGCTTCATCAACTCATCGTCTTCATACGTGCTCGGTCAGCCAGCCTATTCGCTTACTTTTTTTGACAGATGAAAATGATAATCACCAGGGGAGACCACTCCCGATTTTTTACTTTTCATTAGGTATTCGTCAAAATAGGATGAATAGTTTAGGCGCTATGTAGGAACATACGTAAATACAAATATACATACCTACATAGACTGCTAAAATGGTCTTATAACCCTTCCTCGTAGTAGGGTAAAAAATTACATTTTTTTCCCCTTTGATTTTATCTACAATCGGCCAATTAGCCATGATTAGATCCGGTCTTGTTGTAGCGGGATGTTTAGGTGCTACTGCATTGAGCAGAACCATCCATTGAGTTAGGACTATTCTAGTTCCTTTGGTCGAGGTGCAGTATATGCCATCGTTTTAGACGTTTTACGTCATCCTTGTTGTTCAATAGATCTTTTGCCAATACGTTGCTATGTTTGCTCAGTCTCTTCTTGTATTTTTCGCTGTAGGTCTTGACTTCATCCTTTACAGTTGGCATTTCAAGGTATTCATATGTATTTCAGAGTTTTTTACATACCAGTGAGCTCCGGATACCGTTCTTAGTCCAATGTTTTGGAATCTCTGGAGAATCTCCAGATTGGAGTTGCTAGCCGACCCCCAAAGTTCTATGCCGTAGGTCCAGATAGGCTTTATAATGGTTTTGTAGACCAACAGTTTGTTGTTCATAGTGAGTCTAGATTGACGCCCCAACAGCCAAGATAGGTTTTTATATTTTAGATTTGCCTCCTTTCTTTTGGTCTTGATATGTTTTGCCCAGGTTAATCTTCTATCTAGGTGCAGGCCTAGGTATTTAACTGTCTTGTTGGTCGGCAGAGTTTTACCTTCCATGCAGACAGGTGCACAGTTGCCCTTTCGAAGGCTGAATGTTATTTGGGTGGATTTAGTTACGCTGGGCTTAATCCTCCATTTTTTTAAACCACATGTCTATCTTTTCCAGTCAGTTCTATTAATTTCGCTGCTGTATTGTTTATTCTGACCAGTAGCATTAACCAGCAGAGGAGCCTGGGTATCCACCCCTCCATGGCCTTCGGTAACAGATTTCTCACTTCCAGACCCGGTTATCTGGAAGCGCCGGGGACTAGCCGGCGTGCATGGCAAATCGCAATCATTATCACTATACATTTTCATACGAGGTTTTGGGTGATAGTTGCAGCAGTTCCCCAAGCTACTGCACCCACACTTTTTGAAGGGATTTAATTCTTCATGGTTCGTGGTTACCGTCAAAGGACAGGTTAGTTGACCGCCGCCTGTGATTCGGCGTTGTTGTTCATTTAGCACCACCCGGGGGGCACGTTTAGGGTGAGCTCAGGAGAGGGTGGTAAGTCCTACGGACGTGAACAACTTTACCCCTCATCGTGGCGGACCCTGGTAACGTGGTGGGGAAACTTTCTCGGCGGGTGTGTGGCTTTTAATGTCAAGTGTGTCCGCTTGGCATTTGAAGTCATGCCATCGTCGAGTTGATTTTGTTTTTCCACCACGGCTAGTTCCGGACGGCCCTTTTCAGGGCCACGACCGCGCCCGGGGTCCCCCGGGTGCGGTCCGATGGCTGCTCCCGGTGTCCTCGTTAGGAGGACGCGCCAGGTTGAGCAGCCGTCGGTGAGGAGGCGGCCAATTAGGTCGGCGTCGGCCAGCGGCCTCCAGGGGCTGGCGTTAGTCGAAAAAATATCTGTTTATTCATATACAGGATGGAATTTCGTAATGCAACCTAAAGGGAAAGTACTCTTAATACTTTAGATAGAAAATTTTACTCAAAGGAAACATGAAAAGAAAGAAAACTGCTTTCAAAGGTTTTCGAACATTCGCTTGCTACACCCGGGAGTCGAACCAACTACTTAAAATCTGTAAAAATTACATCCTGTACTTTTATTGCATCGATCGTTAGGGTCAATTATTATGACGAAATGTCTGTATAAAACTCGATAAATTAAATGAAAGGAAAGCCATGAAACCCCTAATTATTTTATTTATTTACATAAAATGGTAAACTAACTAATTAGTTGCTCGAAATGGGCTCCATTCTCTTGAATACACAAATTTATTCTTCTAACAAATTCATTTCTAGTAACCTTTAATAACGTGTTGTGGTGAATATTATGAATCGTATCGTTTAAATCAGGTTATTTCCCTTTACTACAATAATGAAATTTTGGGGGCTCATTTTCTTTGTGTATGTGACATACAAACAAATTTGGGCCAAATTTGCAGCCCTAGGCTCCAGCCTACTCAGCCTACTGGTAAATTCGCCACTGATAAAATTAAACAAACTGTATTTCTTATATGTAGGTATGAATAAAATAACTACAAAAATATGAAAAAAGTAGTATAAAGGACCATCATAAAATGACAATATATTTTCACTGTTTTCTAGTTCTATTTTTTCTAAATTTCTTATAGACATTTCATAAATTTTTAGACATTTCAGATTTTGTTGTTTTTTTATTTCATTTTCATTGCAAATGATTTAGCACGAAGTGGTGCCTTTGAACTATTAGGTTGGGGAAAAAAACTTTTTCATCCCACCACCTCGGAAAGTGTAATTTTGCGCTTCGAAATCTGGCTGGAAAATTCTATTTTATTCGCTTGAGTGGCAAAGTAGATTTGAATTTAGAACATCACATATAATGAGTACTCAATATAATTGTAAATTCAAAACGTCATTAAACCTATTTAATGTAACCTCTATGGTGCCAAATTTATGATTAGAACTTTTTAAATTGTGAAAAAATTCTTTTTCATTTTGTCATTTCCTCGCTGAGGTGGGATGAAAAGTTACGTATTGCACTCGAGTGGAAAGATTTTTCACCTTGTGCTCGTTTGTTTCCCTCGCTGACGCTCAGGATTCTAATTTAGAATCACTCGCTGCGCTCGTGATTCAACTTTAGAATCCTTCGCTTGCTCGGTCATCCAAATCGAGCACGCGGTTAAAAAGGAACTTTCCACTCTTGTATAATAAATAACTATTCTCATTATAGTATGTATAAACTTGTAATAAAATCTCTTTGGATATACTATTTGTATCTGGCTGGTTTTGGTATCATTGAAAGTTTAAATTTTAAAGAACATAATTCCAAATTCAAATTAGGAAAATGTGTGATTTTCGTTTGTTTTTCGTGCCGACAAGATGAGTGAATCTAATGAAGAAATTCGATACATTTTAAAATTTTACTACAAAAAAGGTAAATATGAAACGCAAGCCGCGAAAAAAATTTGCGATGTTTATGGACCTAGTGCAGTGTCTGTGAGAGTAGCACAAATTTGGTTTAAGCGTTTTCAATCCGGAAATTTTGATGTCAAAGATGCACGTCGCTCTGGTCGCCCTATTACAGATAAAATGGATGCCATTTTTGAAAAAGTGGAGCAAGATCGGCATGTCAGTAGTTACGACGTAGCTGAAGAACTGGGAATTGACCACAAAACAGTTTTGGCGCATTTGAAAAAAACTGGGTACACAAAAAAGTTCGACATTTGGGTACTTCACGAGCTCACTGAAAGAAACCTAATGAACCGTGTACTCATTTGTGATTCTTTTTTACGACGTAATGAAACCAAACTATTTTTGAAGAAGCTGATAACTGGTGATGAAAAGTGGATCACGTACGACAAGAACGTGCGAAAAAGGTCGTGGTCAAAGGCCGGTCAGGCTTCACAGACTGTGGCGAAACCCGGGTTTGGAAGGGCATTATTCATTATGAGCTGTTACCACCAGGCAGGACCATCGATTCTGAACTCTATTGCGAACAACTGATGAGATTAAAGCAAGAAGTTGAGAGAAAGCGGCCGGAATTAATCAACAGAAGGGGTGTGGTTTTTCATCATGATAACGCTAGACCTCACACATCTTTAGCCACTCAGCAAAAATTAAGAGAGTTTGGCTGGGAGGTGTTAATGCATCCGCCGTATAGTCCTGACCTTACCTTCAGATTTCCACCTGTCTCGGTCTCTTCAGAATTCATTAGGCAGTGTCAGGTTAACATCACGAGAGGACTGCCAAAACCACTTGTCGCGGTATTTTGACCAGAAGTCCCAAAATTTCTATAGCAATGGGATCATGTCCCTACCTACAAGATGGCAAAAAGTTATCGAACAAAATGGTACCTACATACTTTAGTTAAATGTAAATAAACTATATTAAAAATGTTTTGAATTTTCTTAAAAAATGCGAAGAAACTTTTTCTCCAACCTATTATTAGTTTCTTATTCTTTATTACACAGAGATGGTTTTTATTGCGAGTTATTCGGATCTTTGATCTATTTTAATTTTAATATAAAAATGTATGTGTTATCTGTCCACTGGTAGAGTCTACAATTCATGTAGAGCCACCATAGAGCAGCTCTCAAAAGAAACATTAAATAACAATAAACTGTAATAAATGATATTATTGACTGTTATTACGAATAATTCATAGTCTTTAAATTGAGGTTTAAATATTCTGTTTATGTGTGTGTTGTTACCTAGATGTGACGCAATTTATACCGATCTAGATGGATCGCACTTAGGTACAGTCACGAGCAATAGTATGTATCCACTTCTGGCATTTCAGTACCTTTATTTCCTACGCAATAAGAGTCAATTATGGATACTTGTTAGTGCTCGTGACTGTACTCAAGTGACTTTTATCAATTCAATTTCATTAGATTCTGTGGAAATTCATTTGTGTTCGTTTATTATTATAAACAGTCAGATATTTAGAAATGTAATTAATTTATTTGTGGGAATTTTTGAAAAATTTTCTGATATACAACTCCATGGTTAAACCTCACTTAGATTACCTAATAGAAATATGGGGTACTGCGGCCAAAACTAATCTAAAAAAGCTTCAAACATCGCAAAACAAACTAATTAAAGCACTTTTTCACTACGATTATCTCGCATCAACTGAAAAAATATTTAAAGAGACAAAATTAATGACTGTAATTCAGACGTACAAATATAATACTTGCATATTAATTCGAAAAATACTGGACAAAACTATACATTCAAAAATAACTTTCACCATTAGGGGCCACACGAGAAAATTAGTAACTAGACAAAACAACAATATTTGTTTAAAATCACCTAGAACTAACTATGGAAAAAAGAGTATATTGTTTGAGGGAGCACAGCTTTACAACAAATTACCTAAGGACATTAAAGAAATTCAGACGTTTACTTTGTTCAAAAAGACTTTAAAGTTCCACATCCTCAAAGACTTCGCGAGGTAACGAACATAGCAACTAATTGCTATCAACGAGTAATAGTCTATCAGTTATTTTTCGAACACGTAATAGTTCACTTAAATTCTGCAACTACCGACAGTCAGTGATATTTTTGTGACGAATTTGTTATTGTATCCGTACTCGTTCTAGCGTAAGTTAATTTAATTACTATTGAAATATTGTATTTCTCATGTTAAGTGAAATGTAAATTTCTTTTGAGAAATAAATTCTAAAACCATAAAACCATAATTTTGTTACATCGTTATTTAAATAAGGAATCAGGAATGTTGACAAATTATTTAGTTAGTAGTTAGAATAAAGTAGGTAAATACTCTGAAAAACCGAGACTCTGTATCAAGAATACTGTGTAAGCCCATAAAAGGCCAGCGCATAAGTAAGTTTATAATTAGAAATTTTATTTATCTTGCATGTATGTGTTTGGCTGTAAGCTTACCTAAATAAATAAATAAATAAATTTACTTATATTGTTTCAAGTGTGTTACGGCTGTAAAAGCTCTACCATTTTAGTAAACTTAACTTAAATAAATTATTTATAAATAATTTTAACATTATTCCCATTATAAATACTGAAGTAAATTTTTTGAATTAGAAACTGATTAATAAACGACTTTTTATAGCAGTAAAAATAAACACTTTATTATAATGAGTAATAATATCACACACACTGCGTAACTAATGCACTTAAAACACTATTATTTTTTTGGTTTTACTTATAGGCTTTTGGGAATGTGTATTATGCGACAATTAACTTTTTTCCCAACTTGGCAAAAAAATGCATAAGTGGTGGTCGGCTCTCAGCTAGTTATGATAAAGATAGCCGCTCCAGAGATGTGATGTGATGTCTATAATGTTTATTACTTACTTTTTTGTCGGCTAGTAGAAGAGTTTACAATATCTTTTAAATGTTAATTCTCAGTCAATATATTACAAAATCTTTTTTTGAAGCCGCACCATGATGGCGTCTATAATGCTAACAAGTTCCTCCTCTTATTTAAGCTAAGCTATTTTGTTAGATTACTGACCTGACCACATTGTTCATCGACCGCAGAAATAATTTAATATCATTAATGGACACAGTAGTAACGTAACGGTTTCCGTTTTGTACAAAAGTCAAAAACTACGGGGGTTACTTAGTATGCGGCAATAGAAATGCGTTCCGTCGAGCGGTCGCCGGAGCGGTGACGGCGTTTCATTGTACGCGGCAGTCGCGGCCTCGCGTCCGCGGGGGGATCGCGTGCCTTCGGTGTCATGTCGCGCCCGTACCGCACGCACACCGCTCTATTTACAACCCCGCTCACAATCATTGTTATCGAAACGGTTTCTCGCACAACTCGCGTCGCGAACAGCTGAACAATGACCGCGCTACGCTCACGAACTAAACTCAGATTCGGTGACACATGACAAGTGATGAAAATGATATGGACACAGTGCGGTTTAAAATGATAATTACCGCGTTATTCTTTTGTTTAGTGATGGGCGCGGCGGTTACGGAAGCGCCCGACGATGCAGATGCCTGTGTCCGTGTGTCCGGTGAGAGTGGTGCGGTGGAGTGCAATGTACGGACGTTGTCGTCCGAGAGGGATGTCGCCGGTTCGATGCACTCGGACGGCGCGCTGCGGCTCGCGATCCGGTGCAGTCCGCTCTTCCTCGAGAGCACGCTGCGAGACCATCACTTCGGAAGGATGCAGGGTCTGGCGGAGATCTCCATAAATAACTGTAAGATTCTCCGACTTCCCGGCAACGTTTTTGAGGGTTTACGAGGATTGAAGACTTTGAAGATACGGTCTATGAATAACGAATGGAGCAATAACAAAGAGCTAGAATTGTCGTTAGGCGCTTTTAACGGCCTGAGAGAGTTGCACACTTTGGATTTAGCTTACAATAACATCCGCAAGATACCGTCAGACTTGTTTTGTGCACTGGAAAACATAATTTCACTAAACTTGACGCATAACAAGATCAAGTTCGTCGACGAGCTGGGCTTCGGTCATAAATGCGGCTCCACGTTACAGACGATAGATTTAAGTCATAACGACATTATGTCCCTCCCAGCTGACTCGGAGATTTTACATCTTCGAAGACTGACACAACTATTTCTCCAGAATAATAAAATAAGCGAGCTGCCTGGAGACGTCTTTAGTGATTTGCTTTCGTTGAAAGTTGTAAATCTGTCTGACAATGCAATAAATTATTTACCCGAAGGATTGTTTTATAACACGAGAGAAATTAGAGAAATTTATATGCAAAATAATGAGTTGGAAGCTTTGCCCAAAAAAATATTTAATCGACTGGAACAATTGCTTGTTTTGGATCTTTCAGCGAATAAATTGAAAAGCGACCACATAGAAGATGAAACGTTTGGTGGTCTAATAAGATTAATCGTGCTCGACCTGTCACATAACGCGCTGTCCCGGGTCACACGAAACTTGTTCAAAGACTTGTTTTTTTTACAAATTCTCAACTTGAACAACAATACCATAAGCTCCATTGAGGATAACGCATTTTTACCTCTTTTCAATTTACATACTTTAAATTTGGGCCAAAATAAATTACATGTAATAGAAGACCACATATTTAATGGACTGTTTATATTAAATAAGCTTAATTTAAATAATAATATACTTACCTACATCAGTGAAAAAGCTTTCAAGAATTGTTCGGATTTGAAAGAGTTAGATTTAAGTTCTAATAAGTTGACTAAAATTCCAGAAGCAATTTCGCAATTACCGTTCTTGAAATCGCTAGACTTGGGGGAAAATTTGCTAACTGAAATAACGAACAATTCATTTCAGAATTTATCGCAGCTGACCGGGTTGCGTTTAATCGACAATCAAATCGGTAACCTTACAGCGGGAATGTTCTCGGGACTGCCTAGCCTGCAAGTGCTCAATTTGGCGAAAAATAAAATTCAGTCTATAGAGACCGAAACCTTTCAAAGAAACACGCAATTGGAAGCCGTTCGGTTGGACGGTAACTTTATTTCGGATATAAACGGAGTGTTCGTGGCTTTAACGAAATTGTTATGGTTAAATCTATCAGAAAATCATTTGGTGTGGTTCGATTACGCTTTCATACCAGGCAGTTTGAAATGGCTGGATATACATGCAAATTTCATAGAAATACTTGGAAATTATTACAAAATCCAAAACGAACTGCACGTTAAAACATTAGACGCGAGCCACAACCGATTAGTTACTCTATCACCGATGTCTATACCGAACAGTGTAGAGCTTCTCTTTATAAATAACAATTTCATATCAAGCATTGAGACAGATACGTTTTTAGAGAAGAGAAATTTGACGCGGGTCGATATGTATGCCAATGAGATCGAAAGTTTAGACATAAATAGTTTGCGTGTTTTGAGAGTGCCCGATGATAGATCGCTGCCAGAGTTCTACATTAGCGCCAATCCCTTTCGATGTGATTGCACAATGAAGTGGCTGTTACTGATAAACTCGGTAACATCCAGGCAGTACCCACGCGTGATGGATTTAGAAAACGTGATATGCAAAGAATCCTACGTGCGCGGCGTTAAGTATCTCCCGGTCAGCTCATTGCATCTTAAAGACTTTTTGTGTAAGTATGACAACCATTGTCCGGAAGAATGCAATTGTTGCGATTTCAATAACTGTGAATGCAGAATTGTCTGCCCTAAAAATTGTTCGTGTTATCACGACTCTACCAAGTCGACTAGTGTAGTCGATTGTTCTGCGAAACAATTTAAATTTGTGCCAGTGGGATTTCCTATGGATTCCACTCATATTTATCTAGATGGAAATGTTTACACCGAGCTGAACGAAACGGTTTTCAATTCATTGCGTGAAGCTCTCGTCATATATTTGAACTCCAGTAACGTAATACATATTCATAACAACACTTTCAATGGGCTTGTGAATTTAAAAATATTGCATTTAGATAATAACAAAGTAAGACATCTCAGGGGGCTGGAGTTTTCCAAGTTGAGTAACTTGAAAGAGTTATATCTTCAGAGCAATGTTATCGAGTATATTTCTAACGAAACATTTACTTCTCTCGGTGCTTTGGAAGTTTTGCGCTTGGATGGAAACAGGCTCGTGAATTATGGTTTATGGCATTTAGACAATAACAAGAAATTACAAACATTATTTATTGGCAGTAACCACTGGTCGTGTGATTGTAAATATTTGCAAGGTTTCCTCACTTATGTTTCACAAAATGTTGAGAAAGTAATTGACATTAATAACTTGTGGTGTTTCAATGAGAAAATGAGCCCAGCGAAGAAGCAATTGAATTTAAATGTGACAGTGTGCAGTGAAATAAGCGATAGCTCTGTGATTAGCGCTTTCTTTGTATCCCATAACTTGCCATTACTTGCCTCCGTTCTCACAGGGTTTATGCTCATTTTATTAATATTAGCCTTAGTGTTCACGTTTAGATATGCTTGCAGAATGTGGCTGTATTCAAACTGTGGAATTAAACTCTCTCCCCTTGCGGGTGCATTTAAAGACGCAGATAAGCTTTATGACGCTTATATTTGTTATAGTCCCAAAGACGAGGAGTTTGTCGTAGAGTCATTAGCCCGGGAATTAGAGACCGGTTATCCCTCTTATCATCTCTGTTTGCATTACAGAGACGTGCCTCAGTTTGAAGCGACTTACGCCCAATTCCCCGATTTAGTAGTCGAGGCTACGGAAGCCTCGAGGCGTATCATAGTAGTCTTAACAAAGAATTTTATCTTAACGGAATGGTCCCAGATAGAGTTTCGACAGGCCCTCCAAAAAGCGCTCCGAAAGAACCCGCATAAATTAATAATTGTCGCCGTAGGGCTCGTCCCACGAGATCCGGAATTGAAGTCGTATTTCAAAACGGGTTTGGAGATAACGTGGAAAGAGAAACGTTTCTGGGAGAGGTTACGTTATGCGATGCCTATGTCGAAGCGACACGGGCAAAAGTTAAAGAGACTTAACTATGGGAGGAATTCCAATACTTACACTATGGACGCGTCTGTGTTAAACAGTACTTGCCAGACGCTTTGTGGGAAGTCTGCAAACTCGGCGGAGCGTTCGCCATGCGACCGACCTCTATCTGAGCACATCTATTCAACAATAGACTCGGATTACTCGTCTAATGATTTCCAAGGGCGCCATAATCAGCCTCAGTCTGTAGTGTTGCAGCATACTGTCCAAACGTACCTGGTATAAAAATGTAACCCGTAACCCGCACGATCTCGCTATAATTGATATGTAAGCCTTAGACGTAGCCTTAGGCGACCGCTACGACCTCTTTTTGTTATAGACGATAATCGTCCAATATGTAAATAATAGTACTTTAATCTATTTCTAATAGTTCGTAACTTTTGTACAATGATACCAAATTTTCGCATTTCGAACGAATTGCTTCTTCGTATTTATTACTTTTTTTAATAAAAAAAAACTTTTAAAGTATTAAATTGGAAAGACTGTAAATTATTGTGTAGTTGTAATTATTCGATTGGCTGATGTTTGTATAGGAATGTAATTAAAAAAGTTTATGAAAGCCTACTTTGAATTTTTAATAATG
Organism: Elophila nymphaeata; assembly: GCA_955850985.1. NCBI lineage: Eukaryota > Metazoa > Arthropoda > Insecta > Lepidoptera > Crambidae > Elophila > Elophila nymphaeata. Next base: position 17,401,636 of record OY039079.1, read on the forward strand.
CCAGCCTATTCCTTGTAGTACCTACCTAATATCATTGGAGACATTGGAGTTATAAAAGTACTAGGGTAGCAGCATTAAAAGTATACATGTTTTATTCTGTTTTCAATTCAGTTTTACGAGCCGGCCTAGAGATGGAGCAGCTGGTGCGTGTAAACAGAATAAAAATGAGTCGAGTTTCGTCCACATAATATAAAGCTTCCATATGTGGCACTACGTTTCATTACTGGAATTCACACATTTGTATGCTCCGTAAATGAGGGCAAAAGAAAGTTTAAGTAATGAAGTGGATGGGTCTTTACTTTACTGTACTGCAGTTTAAGTTATCTAATACTCACAAACAATTAAATTGTTAGATACGGCTAAGGGTATGTTTGTTATCTAACATGACCGAGTGTGCTGAGAGAAGTAATAACTTTTCTATTTTTTTAATCGCGTTGAGCATAATTCTTTGTGATCACATTTCGGCGATAAGGGAGTTTAGTTATGCCTTACCTTATTCATTTGTTTTAATTATAATAATCAATGCAATGTTTTATTTGTGACAGTTACAACTCCTAATCAGACAAAACCACTTTTAATTACGTGTATCATCTGTACGATCATGGTTGTTTTTTATGAGCAAGCGAAGGAGTTTCGGTGGTAGAGTCGAATAATTAAAATCGTTTATAACGTAATTAAGATTCTCTCTGCTTGGAGTAAAGGACTATAACCATGAACCTTCCTGTGATATACGACTGATTAAAAGTTGTTTCTGCTAGTTTTGAGTTTGACTGAGACTTTTTAAAATGGTGAAGCTCATAACTATATGCCACTTGATGTGATGAACCATCTTAACTTACTTGTATATATAAAGTCACGCCTTTTTCTCATAGGGTAGGCAGATATCACTTTTTTGCTTGCTTCCACTTGCTAAGATCTTTCTTTACATATTTTTTAATCGCTTTATCAACTTATCTGTCCTCATGCATGCTCGGTGGTTTTGAGTAGGTACTTTTGACCTTTGCCTATTCGCTAACTTTCTTTGACAGATGAAAGTGATAGTCACCGATTGAATATATTTCCATTGCTGTTTTACACAACACGCTATTATGGCACTTGTCGTGTAAAAACTGCAATGGATATGTAGTTCACACGGTGATTATTACCTTCATCTGTCAAAAAAAGTTAGCGAATAGGCAGGCTGGCCCTTTTTCAAGACGTCAACGATTTGATCGATAGGTCTTTCAAGTCCCGTAAGTATGTATATCCTTTTAACTTAACAACAGGTTAATAATTTACTAATCACCACTGATTAGACCGAAGATTGAAGTTTTACCTGCAACCCTCAAACACTGACCCCTATAAAACATGGACTAAAGTTCGTCATGGTTTAAAACTGATGCTGTCACTTTAATTTGCTGAATGAAAGACAGAGTTAGCATCAGTTTTAAACCACGACACTTTCATGTTTTATAATAAGAGGGTGAGGGACTGCCTATAATATGACGACAGACTTTGATTAGATGGTGGTAGGTAAGGTACACAGTCAAACCGACAAAGTACTTTCCTAGGATCGAACTCGAGACCTTACCCGGGATTTTATTCCGGTGCGCGCCAGTGGAAAATGGAGGCGGTTTAACATTGAAATAAGATTATGTACCTAATTGTGTTGCATAATATAAATTCGGGGTAAATCTGGGTTAATCTAATCCTGAGGTTATTTTTAAATTTTATACTTTATTTATTGCAATGAAAACTTTCTTAAATTGCACAGGGAAATGCCTCAAGTTTTAGTCGACATAGGGTACAGTGGACTAGGGACCTATCTGCACGTATTTGGACCGCCGCTGGTACTGGGTTAATACCTCCACTTTACAAAAGGCCACAGTCAAATAACTCTACATTTTTGTGGTGGTATGTTGGCATCCGCGAGTTTTATTTTTTCATTTTATTGGCAATTGGAAATTAGTCCTTATGCCTAACTTATTACAATAATAAAACACATTACAATTTTCCTGCAGAAGAAAGAACAAAATTATAAGAACATTAAAGTATAAACGTTGCTCAAAAGTTTATTCAATTCCATTGCCGCAGCCCGCGAGTGTTACGTCAGTGCTGGCAGCGTCTATAAGCTACGGTGACGCTAACCACTAGGCAGGCTGTATTTGTCTGCCAACCAAATAACAGAGGTAAAAAAAAATACTAACAGTCACAACCAAATAGCTCTTTTAGTAATAATTTTGTCGTGATTTATTTAGAGAAAATATGCTCTTTCGTTTGTTTATAATCGCTTCTGTAGCCTAGTAGTTCCTCATGGTTTGTTGCCAGGAATTGTTTTAAGTTCTTCTGGATAGCTACCACCACCTTATCTTATCTTATTCTTAATTAATATTTACATCTATATAGCAGTTTGGGTCATGCATTGCCTCAAAATAGTTAGGAGTGACCACATGTATGAACAGACCACATAAAATGTACGCACCGATATTTTTTATTACCTTTGACGTAAGTACAGCATCTCTTAAGTTCCAGATGCATGTGATATTTGGTGTTAGGCCATGCCCTCCCACCAGAGATGTGCTATACAGTTGTCCTGCGAGAATGTAGAATGTGAGAAGCTGAGCTCCGAAACTATGTAACCGATTCCACTGATGCTTAACTATGTAGCAGAGCGAGTAAGATGTGTTATGAAGATGCGCCGGTAACTATGCGAGGAAGATTCTATATAAAAAACAGCACAGTTAAACCTGTTTCCCAAAGAGTATAGCTTCGCGGGATTATGCATTTAGCCTGTCTGAAAATATTGTAGATTAAAACAAATTTGGAGTCACACAACACGTGTTATCATCTTATCTTAATCATAATTATGGCTTCTCATTAAGCATTTAGTCAATGTCGAGTGAAAATTGTTATTCTACACAAAATTGTTCGGTAGATTGAATATCGTGGAGTCTTTCAACACGTGTTTTTGCAACAAGAACTCGGAAGTAACCCCACCTTATCATGTAGTTTTGTTGTATTTTGACAGTATTTACCTCTCAGTGGTTTAGGGTTAACCCCGCTTCTAACTTTAGCGTTATTATCAAGAGATAATACCAAAAAGAATAGCAGTTTTACAAATGCCATTTATAAAGAATGTTCTTTAATTTTAAATTTTTCATAATTATTTATTATTTTAATGCATAAAACATTGTGATTTTTCAATTGTCGCATCAAATACATTGAATATTGGCTTTACGGGATAGAAAAGTGTTTATTTGTCATCTGTCTTCGGTAATAACATTGGTGTGCCTTTTTACAATCACTAGGACACCATGTTATGAATTTCCCTGGAGGTCTTTTTAATATATATAAATCTCTGCTCTAGCAAAGAGGCGCCGAGCAAAAGGATATATCGATTCCAAGGCTGCGGCTTGTTGGAGCGATATTAGAGACACGTTTTTACATTTGTTGACGAGAAACTTGCCTGTGTTGTCTTTTTAGATATTTTGGGTATTGTCTATTGATCTGTGTTGATGTTTTGAATACAATACGAAATTGTACGCTGTGGAGTTTCTTTATTTCTTACTTTTTAGTTTAAATTTGTACGTCTTGAAGTCGAAGTTCGTATTTTTTTGCTAAAATATTTTATCTTTTCAATCGGACTTTTTAGTCGGACGATTGAATGATATCCGCAGTCAGAAACGATCGAAATTTCGAACGAGATTTAATTTTTCGCTGTATTATATTAACGTTGACCTTAAAACGTCCTGCTCATCCCATTCCTGGTGTTAATGCGTCGTACTTAGAGTGGCTCAGGCAACAGTCACTAAGAATTCACCATGTATTCAATTGGTGTGTGTGTTTGTGTGGCTTACATTATTATATTAAAAAGAGAATTAAAATCTGTTTACAACACCAGTCTTACAATATTCGTACCTACTATTACAACATTACAATAGGGTTAAGTATTATTTGATTGTCCCATGGATTAACAAAACACAATGCCGTTACAAGTAGGACGACAATTTGTATGTGTAGGTGTTTGACTACTAGCTTGCTTGATCCCATTTGAATGTGTCCATTATTATATAACTGTGTGGGAAAGAGTTACAAATTACACATCAATTTCAATAGTTGAGTGGGAGGGTCTGAGAAAAACTGGCACATTGCGTTCTCTGTTATTGAATTACCTGTCAATAGTTTGGTAGGGTTTGCTGTAAGAGGTTCGTGGCCGACTACATACAGCAGCACTACTTACTGGTTTCTACATAATTATTTATATGCTGACGACGAGTCGCTAACTAAGTAAGAAATATACATACGATCACGCGCATAATGCCACCAGGTGTTGAGAGCCTTAGGTAACATTTTGCTACTCATAAAGCCAATCTGGCAGTATGGGCCATGTAGTGCCACCAAATTAGTGACCTGAAAATTTCTATACTTAAAGTTTTCTATGCTTAAAACACTACAAAGCAAAATAAATTATTTTTAAATGAAAAAGAAAACCGCCTGCTAAACTAAAAACGGAGAAATAACAATTTTGTTTATAAAAATCAAGTTTTTTTGAGGTCCGTCCCAAATACAAGTGGCAACGCTTTGGCAACGTTTATTCCAAATATTGAGGTTGACACCGACCTCAAAAAAATATTCCGTTTTTAGTTTTGAATGCGGTTTTTTTTATTCAAAAATATTTTATTTTGCTTTTTAGTGTTTTAAGTATGAGATTTTAAGAAAACTATCTCGGAATCTTTTAGACAAATAAAGGAATAGAACTATTACGATATCGTCGACATCAATTAAATAGGCATTATTAGGGATAACTCAAAAAGTACTCGTCAGGTGTCGATTAAATTTAAATGGGACCACATGACAAGCAACAGCTTCCAAATGTTGAAAGAATCTTCAAAATCCGTACACCCAGTAAAGAATTATGACGTCAACAATAAAAAATACTGTCGAATTGAGAACCTCCTCCTTTTTTGAAGTCGGTTAAAAATAATCTTGTACTAAATAAATCTTGATTCGATAACATCTTACGTAGTAAGAGTAAAGTAGAGTAGATTTGGTTGTTCTATAAAAGCAAGCTTTTGAAAAGACGCATACGTTGAAGTAATCTTATTACAATTTTGCGAAATAAAATAAACTCTCCGAGGTGTTATGAAAGATTACAGCGAAGCGTCCCAGAAAAAGGCATGAAAAAGTTTTTACAGAACGGCTGTTGCCAACGCGGTCCTAAGAGATACCTCCAGGTGTAATAAGATGGTAAAATTCCTTATATTAAAAATATCTACTTTTACTCTACCGACTAAAGCCATAATTTCTTAAATAAAGGACTTGGGCAGGTATTACGTACCTACTATAAAGTCAAGCTTCATTTTCAGAGTGATGTATATGACCCTTGGGAATAGTTGTAAGTAATTTAATCTATTGGGTAGAAAGAAACGTAAATAAATTTTATTTTAGTCACTGATGTGAAGGGTCAATTCAAGTTGACCATAAGCATCAATTATGGTAGGTAGGTATAAGGTATAGGGCATTTTATATGTTTCAGTATTCATGTAGTAAGCTCATGAGTACCTATCTCGAGACAGATCTTTAATCTTGGTGGTTAAGTTCGGTGGTATATTCTAAATTCTAATTATGATTAGTAGGTTCCACAATGATTTTTAAACTTAAAGTTAATATCTACTTATAAAATAAAGTTGACGATTTATTGAAATAATTTTGACAGTATTGAGTAATCTGATTTGTAGCCGTCACTACATGGCCTGTCTAATATGGTATGGCAGCTACCAAGTGCGCGGTCAGTCCTCGGATGGGTGGCCGAAAAATTTTCAACTCTATTTTCCTCCATGCCTCGGAAGGCACGTTAAGTTGCTGGTCGCGGATGTCGAAAGATAGCAGTTGTTCCCAAGGAGAGAAAGGCAGGCAGGCAGCCGGCCGTAAAAATCGAATTCCAAAACCAGTAGATTAACGCTTTCGTAGGTACCTTGTTATAACAATAATTCAAAACAATGGTCGTATAGCCGATATTACACAATTCAATTAAATTGAAGTAATGCCGTTGAAAAGCATTGAACATTGCCCATTGAACCACGTGTCCTATTTACACAGTATATCTCAGAAATGCCATTCAATGTTCACTTAGCTCAATGCGATGTCGCGCCACGCAAAAGCATCGCTACTTTGCACGGAATGTGTTTTCGTTCAATCTTCATGTTTACACGCTTCAGTCGCATTGAACAATGAGCGAATGACCAATATTGAAACAATTCCATTGAAATCGTTCGGTAAAAAGCTTTCAATGAGATTGCGCATTGAAATGTATTTACACGTCTCAATGTCATTGAAGCAGTGTAATTGAAAGTAATATTGAACCGAAATAGAGCCATGTAATTTCGGCTTAACAAGCGCTGGCGTTGCTGACAAAGTACTTAAGTGTTGATCTTGTTGGGTATATTCATGGTTATGGCATATGGTGAAACGCTACTGGACCATAAAAATCTTGACCACTAGTCAAGTAACCCATTTCCTAAATATGGAAGTGGTCAGGAGTGCATCAGTAGGTTCAGAGTTAATTTCATGTTAATATGAATCAACTGTTTTTCTCCTTGTATGGTCGAAGAGTCCTAAAAATTATGATTGTAAGTAAATATGCATGAAGTTTTTATGCTCCTGGGTGGCTTGGTGCACCGATGTGATACTTTAAAGCAAATGTAATATGCATTAAGTGCCTAACGATGTGGCAAGTTATAGTTTAAATATGAAAATTAAATGGTAGAGCTGCTTTGTGGAACTAAAACTTTCAGATTTACTAAAAGAATTTTTATTACCTAACATTTTTTGAAAAGTTTTTTAACCTCGGCGCAAAAAGAGGGGTGTTATAAGTTTGACGTGTCTGTGTAGTGAAAAGATGGTTTTTTAAGGGACGCTTCCTATGAATACTGACTGACTGATTGACTGACTGACATACCAACGCACAGCCCAATCCGCTGGGTCTAGAGATTCCAAATTTCGTACGTAGGTTCCTTATGAGGTCCAGGGGTGCACTAAGAAAGGATTTTTGGAAATTCGCCCTCTAAGGTGGTGAAAAGGGGGTGAAAAATTTGTATGGAAATCTGTCATTTTTAAAGTAAAATCCATAAAAATTGGTACATTGCTTTTTAGTTAGAAATTAAGAAAGAGGTATTTTAAGATTTTTGGAAATTCAATCCCTAAGGGGGTAAAATAAGGGATGGAAGTTTGTATGGAAATCCGTCAATTTTTAAAGTAAAATTGATGAAAATTGGTATATGGCGCTTGGGTTAGAAGAAATAAGAAAACAATTTAAATGGCGCCCGAAATAACTATTCTACGCGGACGAAGTCGCGGGCAAAAGCTAGTATTACATTCAAACAACTCTTGGGTCTAACATCGAAGTCGCGATCGCAACCAAAATGTATTAATATTAAACAGCTGATTTTTTTAAGATTTCGATGTTGATCGTTGCGGTTAATTTGCAAAATAGAATTAAGAATACCTTATCAAGATACAATCGTATAATTCTAATTTGGACCAAACAAAACTCATTTACAAAATTTCGTTATAATCGGTTTAGTAGTTTCAGAGATACTTAACACATAAAAAAAAACGCTCACGCACTAATTTTTGGAAAAATTATGACAGATGAACGAAGATGATTTCTGTTTTGTCTTCGTATAGGATATGTCAAAATCTTATCCCTAGTAACCAAAAGTGTAGATACATAAGTTATTGAAGGAGTTTCTCCCGAGTTCTTGTTGTAAAAACACGTGTTGAGAGACTCTATTTTAAACCCAAATCTACCGTACAGTTGTCGTTTACTTTAAGTACATTTTCACTTGACATTGGAGCAATGCGTAATCTTTATGTGTCGCGATTGCCATTCATATAAAAGAAGAAGAACAAGTTACTGAAAACGGCCATAAGAAAACAGGTTATTACATACATAGATAATAGCCCATATATATATAGGGTCCATATTGGCTCACATAATATTCTAAATCCTATTCTTTGTCTTACTACCGATTTGTGTTCTTAATAATCACTCTTCATAATTTTATTATTCATACTTTTTTATTCATACTTTTTTATTCATACATTTTTATTACTACCAACGGAGCTCATAACAGTTAGTGATCATATTTTTTTTTATTAATCCTGTTACTACCTTGTGGCTTACAAAAACAGTTCACTCCGCCTGGTCATAAAAAAAATAACCCTAACCTACACATCACCCAGCCATGTAGGTTCACAAAACACTAGACTTGCCAAAAAATGTATGATATAAGATATTATGAATTTCAATGATTATGTTTTATGAAGTTATAAAGAATGATCATTATGGTTTTAAATGGTATGAGAAATATTTTCCTCCAATGATAGGAATTGAAAAGTTATGTAAGAAAATGCACACCCAGATAAATAGCCCTAAAAATTCTCAAAGAGGAATGGTGTCAGACAGGCGTCCATAAAACTACGCCAAACCGTATTACAGCAATATGGTAACAAGCTTTTTTGCCCTAAAATTTTATAATAAATTCTTCAATTACTCGTTTTTTCACTTAGAAACAAGAATGACACGCAGGTTGCTCGTAATGGTTCCGTAATTTGTGGAAGCCGCTGGCATCCGGGCCCTAATTCAATATACGCACTACGTAAATAAAAGAATTTAGCTAAATGGACCATAATGGATGTCCAACGTACCGTGAATGGATAATAGGGCGGGGACGCGTGTACTCAGAATTCGTTCGCATTTTAACACCTATTCGGATTAGCAGCAAAACGGTTGTGTCAAAGCTGTGGGACTAAGTCCCGTTGATCCAATAAAAAAATAATTAAGTGCCGTATTAACACGTATAGGATTTCTAGATGTTGGGTGTGCGTCAGCTTCTGACGTAACGAGTATCTACATCTAGGCCGGACATACTACTTTACTCACAGACACTCAAGCGTGAACTGTTAGTCAAGCTGACTGTACCTTGGGAAGCGAACATCTCCTAAGACCACGTTATAAAAACCAATACCTACATACTTTGATTTAACAAACCAAGCAATAAAAGTTGACTATATCGTTGGTTTGTATGCGGTAGAAGTAGGCGCGAGGGGTATTCCAGCTAAATCCCTATACAGGGTGTAAAAGACATGAACAGACAAACGAGAACCATGTATTCTATACATTAAAATAAGAAATATTTAAAAAAATAATTGCTAGGAAATGATTTTAATTTTTTGGTGTTAAAAAAAACTGCAGATTGTACCGCGCAATGTAAAGCGCTCAACTCGCACGCAACTCGCAAAACCGAGATAATTTTGCCAGACGGCGGCGGCCGCGTTAGTTTGTGTCCGTGCGCATCGAGTGAGCTGAACGCTAATGTTTTAAAGCCATTTTTTGTTATGAAATACTAAAAAAAATTATAATGTTTCTTTGGACAATAATTAAGAAATAATGTTTAGAATAAAAAAAATAAAAAAAAATTTATGACTTTGACCTTCAATAAAATCTTAACTATTAATTTCCTAGGTATAGTCTAAAGGAAAAAAAAAATGTTATGATGGTGAGCAGAATACATGGTTCTCGTTTGACTGTTCATGTTTTTTACACCCTGTAAACGTTACTAACGATCCGCCTGCGATTTATAAATGAGTACCTATAGATCATATAGAAAGATTAAAACAGGTTAACTCGGTTTGTCTAGTACAACAATAAGTTCTGTATTGTATGGTGTCCAATATGGCTATGCAGAGAGAAAGCCTCCCGATGGTGATCAGGAGGCCTCCTTAACCCTGCATCTGGATCACTGTTTCTGCTCTTCTCTCTGCAACGCGAGAGACCCGGCACCGTTTCGGAGAATCCATGGAATTCTTAGTTTTTGTCTCAAATTTTTGGCAGAAATACGAGAATTTTCGATGCGGAACTCGGAGCCGTGAAACTTTATGAGTTTCAGTAATAACGCGTTAATGTCGTACCACGTGACGCAACATTGGTTATTTAAAGGGGCGTTGATAACGTTACGTTTACTGCAGAGACGGTGTATCCTCACCCTCAAATTGGAGTCATATTTTTTTATTATTATGGGAGCAAACATATCTGATATAGGTCACGTGGCGTTAAGTAGGCCGATCTAAATCACTGCAGGTGTTGCAGTTGTGATGCTTTCCTTGTTATTAAGCTTAAGCGAAACACTTTGTTGTTTGCTTTACAAGACCCAAGTACGGTCCTGCGTAGAATATTTGTCGCATCTCTGGATTCTCTGAGATGGCTCTGCCAAGTACTTACTAAATGCATTGGATAGGTTGCAGCGTCGCGCGACCCGCACAGCACAGTGACGTAGAAGTGACCAATCTAGAGCCTCTCTAATTGCGTGGTGATGTGTGTCAATTAGCGCGTTCTACTGTCTATACCACGGCGAGTACTGAGGAGCTTTTTCTCTAAGCCCACCTTCTCCCTTAATTTTATAAATCGCTGCTGTAAACTAACATTACTAACATAGAATTCAGCAAAAATTTTTACTCATCTACTACTGCTAATTAAATATGGATATTTAAGTCTGAAATAAAGATATTTAATTTTAAGGACTACGCTTGAAGGCTTACTTGTCACCGACAAACTGTGGCTACCATTCCAACGCTAACCAAGAAATTGGGCAACTCTACGTCTCACAATCAAGAAATAAAATTCACTGCCAGCACTTGTTTCCTTCGCTCCTAACAATCTTGCGTAATTGAAGAAAGCACCTTGCAGTTCGGCAATGCGAGGGTGGCTAGTGCCGTGCTTACATAATATCTCGCAATGGCTATCTTTGCATTCGGTCTCAACTTCTAACCATCAAGTGAAATAGGATCATTTAAGATGTTTAAAATCTGCTAGACATATTTAGAAAACAAGATGGTATACAGAGCGTCAGCGGCGAGTACTAATTCATTTAAAGCATTCTATCAGGACGTGATTGGCTGGTTCTTCTGTCTCCATATGCTCTGTATGAGGACTGTCTATTATAAGTACCTATAACAAAAGTATATGCTAGTGATTATCTCCATACATTGGTTCTATTGCGTTCGGCAAGTGACAAGATTTTTTTAATATCTAAAACACATTCTTTTATTAAATGTGGTGTTATTTATAAACTGCCAGAATGAAAAGCAAACAAATAAAAAACAAAGCATATCAAAATTATAAAATAAAAGTCATTAATTAATCCAGTAACCCACATTGCCTTTTTTATTCTTTAATGCACTCAAGAGAATAATTCGAATGTTTGTCATTGTGGCATAGATAATCGATTTAATGTGACGGCGATTGTCTTTTGTTTACCGTTTAAAAATAGAAGTCAGCCGAATTATCCGAACCACAACGATAGCGAGTAATATTTGAGAAAAATATTCTACAAACGTCCTCGTAAATCGAATTGTTTATATATTATGTTTATATTATGTGTTAGAATCTTTCAAATATCTATCTATTGTCTTTTATTATTTGGTATAGAATCTTTAAGATTATAGGGAGTACCTATAATAGTCTTTTTTGAACATAAAAATACATAGTAAACATTCACAAGTACAACAACCACTCATCGACCATAACGACACGTGTCGTTCGCTACGAAGCGGTATTTTGCGGCCCGTACACTGGAACTGTCTCCATGTCTCATATTCTCTGAAAGCGAATCTCTCTCTCTCAGCTAGGAGTTTCTAGGGCGATCGAGTGGAAGAAACATTTATCTATTACTCTACAATCTCTTTCTAATTTTACACCCTTCAGCCATACTATGCTTCCGCAGCAGACACTGACACACACACACACGTGTGCTACCACAACCGAGGGACTGAAAAAACATTTCCTAATAAAAACTGTATACATAAATTTTATTTACAAGCAAAGTCGATATTGATAAAGCCGATTTTTTCCCGGTCAGACACCCACTCATCCATAAGAATCATATCCTTAATCCTATACGTTCCATTCATCGTCGTCAAAGGAAAGGACCTCGATCTTCTTAAAATAAACTTTTCGAATATTATAGGTACGACAAAAGTATTTTTTTTTCTACTACAGGCAAACATGCCCGATGTATAAAGAATTCCCTATAGACGCTTGTAGTACCAATGAGCTAGAACTAGATGTAGGGTCGTCTGGGTAGGTACCACCGCTTTTCCTATTTCAGTCGTGAAACAGTTTGCTGTGTTTCGGATTGAAGGGAAATGTAGCCAGTGTAATTACTGGCCATGGAAGGCATTTCATCTGAGGCCTCAGGATGACAACGCACCTGCAGTATCAAGTGATTTTTCCTTGTTATTGCAGGTCTTTATAGGCGACGGTATCCACTAACCAGGTGGGCCGTCAGCTTGTTTGTCACCTAGTTGTATAAAATAATAAAAATAATGTTTATAACGTGTTTCTACTATGTAGAATTATGTAGGTAACTTCAGAAGAATTAGCAATATTATTTCCTTATTGTAAAAGTATGAAAAGGTACACAGAAAAAATATATAGTGTACCTAATAGTACCTATGGTAAAGCAGTTATTTGTGAGCTTTTGACGCTGTCAATGGTCAATCTCGATAACCTTTCTTCTCCTTTATAAGACTTTTGAAGGAGTTTCTCCCGAGTTCTTGCTGTAAAAACACGTGTTGAGAGACTCCATTTTTAACTCATTCTACTGTAAAATTTTCTGTTACATTTTCACTTGTCATTGGCGAAATGCGTAATAATTAATAGAAGAAGAAGAAGACTTCTGAAGATACGTTAGCTTTTCGTATTCACCTATACTATATTTTATTGATATTAATTTCGAGATTAAGGTTGATTAAAATTTATTAGTTTTTTTAAATGTGTGTGTAGGCCCTGCCAGAATACCAGCGCCATTGCGTCTTCTGTCGCTGTGGCATCAGGCTGAGGCAGTGACCTAGTTGGCCTGCTATTTTGTCTTTATTTTATGTATAATTATCTGAACTGATGGCCAATAAATGTTTTCTCTCTTTCTTTCTATACCCATCACGAGATGATTCCATTCCATTCTTGGATTTTTTCAAGCCTTGACTTTTACAGACAACCTTCTTCTAAACAATAAATTCTTATAAAGCCAAGGCGTATTCTACACAATTATCTTCTTATTTTGTTTTACCTATGTAAAACAAAGTTTATACAGTGGGCCTCATAAGAAGGCTCAAGGTCAATCGTGAGGGCTATGCTTGGAGTTTCCCTTCGCGATCATATTAGAAATGATGAGATTCGCTAACATAGCCCGAAGAATTGCACGCCAAGATCCTACGGGGAGACGCAGCGTTGGTAAGCCTTCCAAGGTGGACCGACGGTCTCGTAAAGGTCGCGGGAAGCCGCTGGATGCGGGCAGCACATGACCAATCAGGAGATTCTTGGGGGGCTCCTATTTCCAACATTGGGCGTGTGTCGACTGAAATGACGACGATGAATCATTTGGAGATACGATGAAAATAAAGTGTTCTCGACAAATTTTATTTACTCACGTAAAACACTCCAACTTAGTATGTTGGACAATATCACACAGTGGTGAGTCTATCCAATTTTAAAACAATCGACAAAAGTTACACATTAGTTTTAAAATTGGCTTATTGTATAGACGATTCGATTAGCTCCCTATGGGCGCTGCGTTTTTCCTTAGGGTCTGTTGCGAAACTTGATTAGGCAAGTCTATTTCTGTCGGAGGGAATAAGAGTTGTGTTTACCAACACGTATTTTGAGCTTTATTCCTCACGCAATTAGAGGTAAAATATGCCCATGACTTTGTCGCGAAGTCAAAATTTAAAGCGTGACTTAGCCCCCTCGTGAACGCCTATTAAATTTATTGCTTGTAAAACGAGGAGCTAATTTAGAGTTACATTTTATTGTATTAACTACTTTACTGGTGTTACTCCACGGGCGTTCTGGGGACTCAGCGAATTGTAATACAAAAACACCACACGATTTTCGACTTTATGATTAAGCAGCAAGGTCGTATCCAATTATTTATGATTGAATATTGATATTAGAATCGACTACGTTAAGTGCGCTTTATTAGCTTCACCCATCAAGTTGCAGTAAAACTATGGGGCGTTTTGTTTTTGCTTCGAGCTAGTAGGTAATAACTTTTTAGTACAGGATATTAAGTTGATGTGCTTACGAGTTCAATTGAGTAAGAAAGGCAGGAGGTCTTGAGTCTATAAAAGCAGTATAGCCACTAAAAGTTGTAGCTTATTTTATATGGTATTCAATAACATACATGGTTGTAGAAAATTAAATTACTTAATACCGTCTTATCTCAATGATTTGCCTACCTAATAACCTACAGGACATACAACTATTATAACTAAATACAAATCCAAATTTAAGAAATTCTATTTGCAAAATTACTGCCTTGATCGTGCTACTGCTCTATAGTATAAGAAAATCTGAGTTTATGTTAGTTACTCGCCATACACAGATAAACCTTACAGGTTTCCGTGTACGGCTTATGTATTATGTGTGTATTATAATAATGTATTGGAAATAAAATAATAAATATAGTTAACATTGTTAGGAACCAACCTCCTTTTGTAGGAACTATTATTGTTTATTTGTAAGTTTTAAATTTATGTCAATCTTGAAGAAAAATGTTTTAAATTGTCACTTTTGTAAAAGATTTGGTAATGTAATGTGAGGAATAAAAAATATTAATTTTCAGGACCTGCAAACGTGTTTAATTCCTTACAAACATAGCAAAGCTCGACAACGCTTTGCTGTGAGTACACGTACTTTCGAAAACGAATTCTGATAATTCGGATTACTCTTTATTACACTCACGCTCATAATCTCAAAAGGTTTTGAGCGGATCCTTAGGTAACATTTGGTCACACACAAAGGCTCATCCGGCAATGTGACTTACAATAGTGACAGGCCTTTCAGAACCAAAAAAGAAAAAAAAACAACTCCACGACAGCTGTTTCACGATTTCCTCACGATGTTTTTCTTCACCGTAAAAGCGTCGATTATGAATATGAATTCAAAATTTGAAAACACTACGTGGCGGGGTTCGAGCCGGTGACTCCCGGGTGGGAAGACAACGCCCTTACCGCACTACGCCACCAACGCTTCTATAAACCGGTATAACTAAGTATATCTTGTATATAAAATTTACATGTCACAATGTTAGTTACCGTACTCCTCCGAAACGTCTTGACCGATTTTCATGAAACTTTGTATGCGTATTCAGTAGGTCTGCGAATCGGCTACTATCTATTTTCCATACCCCTAAGTGATAAGGGTTGTTCACCCTTAATTTTTTTTTTAATTTTTGGACGAATTTTTTTGTTTTTATTTTTTATTATGTGGCATTAAAAATACATACAACCCTAAATTTTTACTTTTTTTTATCACCAACCCCTATTTTTTTATAGCCATTTTAGTAATTTAATCATTTTTGTAAGTTTAAGTACGTTTGCTGGGTCAGCTAGTAAAACTCTAAATAAAAATATCAAAGTATAAACGTATGATGTTGACCCATCAATTACTGTCCAAGATTTGGGGACATAAACATATGGAAGCAATGTCAGTGTGTATCTAAAGGTTACACTCAATACTACGTTAATGTACCTACCTACTTGTTTTTCGATGGAGAATAGCGAAAGAATGACCAACATGTTTTCTTGTCAAGAATAACTCAATTGTATTCAAATTGCGTTTACCTTGATTTGCACACGAATAAATTCTGAATCGAACCTTTCTATGAAAATCTCTTTAGTAGTTTTTTTACGAGAAAATACTAATAAAACCTAATGTACTAGAAAAATGCACTGAAAAAAATCGACTTGCCTCAGGCGGGACTCGAACCCGCACCTTCCCGCCTGAGGCAAGTCGATTTTTTTTTCAGTGCATTTTTCTAGTATTATATTAACGCGTTTGTAAACGCAAAAATAAAATTATTCCAAAACCTAATGTGATTATTTTGAGATTTTTGAAAGAACTCAGATGTAAAAATACCTTGCAAAACTAAATAAATAGGGATCATGGCAGGCAAATGGTGATATGAGATGTTTTGAAAAATGTATTTCATGAAAAAAATATAAAGCATTTTGACCAGAAAAGTTTTTTTCCTTAAATTTTCCCTGTTACGGGACGGCAAAGGGATCTAGCCCATACAGCCAAGTTTTCAGTTTCATATTTTCATTCTTGACTTTTGCAATAAAATGTAGGTGCCACATATTCTAACTGTGTCATCACAATATATACTGGAAAACTTACTATATGTAAAGAAAAATATTATGAATTTTTCCGAGAAATGTCATACGCACAATGTAAATACTAGGAAGAAACACGATTTGGTTGTATATAAAACTCGTCTCCACAGAATAAGCAATTCCTTTATGGGCCAATGTATACGTTTTTATAATAAGCTTCCGAAGAATATTAGAGACTTACCTATTAATAAATTTAAAAAAACTGTAAAATCTAAATTAGATAAAAAAGCTTATTACAAGTTAAATGATTATTTAAATGATCCAAATGCGTGGGAGTAAAATCTGCCCAAATTTACGCATTTAAAATTGTAATTTATTCATATTGATATATCTATGGACATGTAATGATGTTTTGAAATCATTACGAAATTGTAAGGTGCGGAGTTTCTTTCGCCATTTCTTCTCCGTCTCAGCATAATAATAATTATTTAAGTAAAATAATTACTTCGTCGAAATGGTGTTAGGGCTTTTGACGATTTAAAAGTACTTAGCAAAGTCCATTTAAATAAAGAGCTTTTTCATTTCATTTCATTTCATTTCAATACGTCTAGAGAGTGCTGGTGAAAAATTCACGGTACAGACCTCATGATGGTGACTGATGAGGTGGAAATCCCACTATAAAATTCTCAATGTCGTACCTACACACCACAAAAACATTATTTCAATGATTTCTCATAACTGATCGTCAACACGGATGCTTATGCAACGAAACATCATCACTTTCACTGCACAAAAATCCACTCTGAAGCAATTTAGAATTATTGAAACAAAGATCGACATCCAGACATGGTTTCCCGCCAAACACTCCTTGACCATAAAAGGCTCTTGGTAAAAGAAATCATTTGAGATTGAAAAAAAATTTAGTAGTTTTCACCCGTCTACGCGAAGCCAAAAGAAAGGGTTATGATTTTAACAGTATGTATGTAGATATTTATGATTGTATTTACGTATGTGTAGTGTATGTATTGTATGTTTGTATTTACAGCGCCTAAACTATTCACCCGATTTTGATGAATAAGGTGTTCATCACAGAACATAGATATCTATGTTATTTTAGTTACTTGAATGGTTTTCTTAACATACTTATAAAAATTCATTAAAACAATTCTAACTAAATATATAAAACATGTAAGAAAATCAATATTGATTTAGTTATATGTTTTATTGATTTAGTTAGGCAATAGCAAAATTAATAATATATTAGCTTTGCTATTTTTAATAAAAGTAATAATATTATTAGTTTTGCTATTTCCTTGGCTCTACATATTTGATGGTTTATGGCCGGTTCTATATTGTACCCGCTAGTAAAACCACAATATAAAGAACGCTACATTACATAGACTCCATACATAGTGACGAATCGGCGCGCGCACACATACAAACGTCGTATACACGGCCGCTAAGCATGCTTTGAACGGCAAAGCTGGCAAAACGACAAAAACGGCCATGTAAACGACGTTTGTATGAGTGTGTGTGCGCCGATTCCTCACTATGTATGAAGTCAAGGTACTGTATCGTTCTCTATATAGTGGTAAAAGAAAGCTTACTGAAGTTTGGTTGCCTGGCAATTATTGTTAAATAACTAAAAATAATAACGGTCTGTAATGAGGATTACATATTGAAACCGTATTCTGTTCTCTATGGTCGGTCACTATCAAAGGGGAAAGTCTGTTACGAGAATAAAAATTAAATTTTGAATCACTGTTGTAATAGATTTAGTATTAGTCAGAACGGAACTATTTCGACCTGAGGTTTCCACGCATCGACTTTTTTTTATAGAAAGTAATAAAAAAGAAACCCAAAAAATAACTTTAATAAGTAACACGACCCCAATATTAATATTCATTAGACCGCCGAGGCCTTGGTCCTGCGATGATTCATGCTTACAAAAGAAAAATAAAAACATGATAGGAAAACAAAAATATTATGTTTCAGTTTATATAAAATGTTTTCACATTAACAGTACTCCTTACCAACTGAAAAATACTCAGAATTCTGTGTTCTGTGTTAAAATACTACCCACAAAAAGACGTTCGGCCTGTTCAAAAACAAAAGTTGTTGTTACTTACATAATTATTATGAAAATTCTACAATATAAAGAAGCACTAATTACTTTCTCGTATACGTAGTTTAAAGGAAGTCTTGTAATCGTCAAAAAATTCGACCTCGATATTTTGACGGATTTACACGTTTTGGACCTCCCTGAGTCCAAAAACCCGTTTTTGGAATTATGTCTGTGCGTTAGCACGATAACTCGAGTATGCTTTAACTTATTGCAACCAAATTTAATATGCATGTATAACATCAAAATATAAGGTTTCTATCAATTTTTGAGTCGTCGATCACGAAAGTTAAGCAACCAAGTGCGCGGCCTTTACTCGGATGGGTGACCAAAATTTAACATGCATGTATGACATCAAAATATACGGTTTCTATCAACTTTTGAGTCGTATACGAGAAAGTCAAGGGGAGACCACTCCCGATTTTATTTTATTTTATTTTATTACCACCCACGCTTACAGTAATTATATAGCATAGCCCAAATTAAGCGTCTTTCAGAACTTGTGCTATGAATACTAGATAACGGAACATACATAATTATTTATGATTATTTTCATAAATAAACTTAAATACATAACGTGTAACAGAAATAGCGCAAACCCTGAAAATAGTTTGTACTTATGCAAATAATCAATTTCAGTCTTTTAAAAAAAGTTGATCGCCACTCGAGGACCATCTCGAGGATCATCGTCCTCGAGTGGCGACCACGTAGCGGGAAGCGCAGCGTTGGGTCCCACCACAAGGTGGACTGACGATCTGGTGAAGGTCGCGGGAAGCCGCTGTTGCGGGCAGTTCAGGACCGACCGGTTTGGAGATCCTTGGGGGAGGCCTACGTCCAACAGTGGACGTCTCTCGGCTGAAATGATGATGATGAAGATGGTTGTGTAATGTCAGTGTAGATTTATGTTTATACTGTACCGTTTTTGTAAAGTTTATTAGGCAAACATTAGTGTGAATAGTCGAATATAGATCATATATAGGTTGTTAGGATTATTTTTTATGACCAAGCGTGGTGGATTAAGTTCGAAGCACACTTATCAGCTCGGAACCGTATCACCTCTTTACTATGAAAAAGAGGCGTAGGGTATTAGGTCCGAAGCTGTTACGTTGTCGCCTTTCCGTAGCGTTCATAATAAAAAAGAAGCGTTCCCTTTCCGACCTGATATGACCTTTATTCATAACTTTGGTGAAGTTAGGGTTTTGATAAATTCTCGGTTTTAACAATCTGAGACATACATGAGAGCTTGCCTACTGTACCGTCTTTATTTTATGCTTCCACCGAGGACGTAATACAAATTAATTGAAAACATTTATTAGAAGTGCCACGGACGGAGTTCGGTATAATTTGGCCCGAGGCTCGACACTGCCAGTGATCTATTTGTGATGTAATGAAGCAATATTCGCGCCGCTTTGTCTTGTAAGGTCAAGATACATTGAAATGCCGACTTGCGGGTAGTTGGCTGTGGCCATGGCTACATCAAAGGTCGCCGATTCAAATCATTCTTGAGCTGATGATGATGTTGTTATGTGTGTATTTATTTGTAATATTTCAACATGGCGCTCAATACCAAAGGTGTTTTAGATGAAGTTTGGTTATAAATAAAACCACGTCTGGCAGTCATATAGTGCCTAATAATTGTGTCAGATTGCCAGCCAGTCGCATATATCTGCAATCAGCCAACTACAGGCTGCATCAGCAGACTACGTGCCGCTAGGCTACGGAAGGTAAATACATAGCTAAACCGCGACGACATATCGCCTTCTGCGTATAGTCGCCATCGCCAATGAACCTTTTTTTTGTCGGGTAGGTCAAATCCATTTACGCATCGTCCCTGCGGGGTGGTGCCAACCGCAGGGGATATGTGGGACTCGAGGTAAAGGCCTTCCCTCCATACCCACTAAACATCCTCCCCGGCCTGACCTCCAGTGCGCTATTACGGGACGGCTCGGGATCTGCGCACGTGAGCGCAACTACCACCAAGACTGTCAAAACGCTGTCCGTCTTGGCACTTCTTGTACACCAATAGGCCAGTAGCCCACAGGGGTTACCGACTGACGCCAGCCCCTGTGGGCCGCTGGCCGACGCCGGCCTTATAGGCCGCCTCCTCACCAACGGTTGCTCGACCTGGCGCGTCCTCCTGATGACGACACCGGGAGCAGCCATCGGACCGCATCCGGGCGACTTCGGGCGCGGTCGTGGCCCAGAACTAGCCGTGGTGGGAAAACTATTGTAATATTGGTATAAAAATAAAATAATAAATATAATATTTTTATAAATGAGTACACAGTGTCAGGATTGATAGACGAATATATTTAAATTTTAATAATGTCAACTACATCAGTCTATAATGGCCAGTTTTAGTTTATGTAAGAAAACCTTATTACAACACGCTCCCTTAAACTAACATTGGTCACATATTTATGCAATAGACTGTACCTACAAAAACACTAACAAAAACATACTAAAGTTAAGAACTTATTGACAAGTTGTCAAAACAGTATTTGTGTTTTGGATATGGCAGCGCCTTAGTACAAATGTCTGCCACCATTTCAATTGTAGGTTTGTACATTATTTTAATTAAGTTTTGTGCAACCGCTTCCCTAACAAAATGATAACGGACTGCTACATGTTTAGTGCGTTTGTGAAATACCGGATTGTAAGCTAACTTTTGGGCAGACTGATTGTCATTGTAAAGTTCTATTTCCTTATTACAATCGTAAATAGCAACAGGCTCAGAATAACCCAATATTTCACCCAAAAATTGCTTCAAGTACATAGCTTCTTTTGTAGCTTCACTTAACGCAACATACTCTGCTTCGGTAGAAGACAAAGCAACACAAGTTTGTTTTTGACAAGACCATGATATAGTATTGCCATTAATTTTAAAAATATATCCTGTAAATGACTTACAATCTATATCGCTTGCCCAATCCGCATCTGTGTATCCCGTTATATGAAAACTTTTATTTCTGGAACTACTAGCTTTGAAAAATAATTTAGTATTTAAAGTTCCTTTCAGATAACGAAGTACACGTTTTGCGGCGGCCCAGTGTTCCTCAGAGTAACAAGAATTAAACTGACTTAAGTATGAAACACTATAAGACAAATCGGGTCTAGTCATTTGACATAGAAACATTAAAGAACCTATTAGTTCTCTGTAAGGCAAATTAACATTACAGGGATTTTTATTACGTATAAGTTTTGTGTTTGGCTCTAAAGGTGTCTTGACAGGCTTACACTCAGTCATGCCAAATTTATCTAAAATTTGTAAAATGTAACGCTCCTGACTTATTGATAATTCACCACGACCTTTGTCATGAGTTATTTGAACACCCAAAGCATTATTTAACTTACCTAAATCCTTAATCTTAAAAGCTTTTGACAATGCATTTTTAAGTGAAATTGCCATATTTTTATTATTGTAAAACAGGAAGAAATCGTCTACATATAAAGATATATACAATATACTCTCTCCCGCCCGTTTCACGAAAATGCATTGTTCAGTGTCACATTGCTTGTATTGTAAAGTTAATAATACATCTTTTACTTTAGAGTACCAAGCACGTGGGGACTGTTTTAAGCCATAGATGGCCTTTTTAAGAAGACAAACTTTAGACTCCTCACCTGGTTTAATAAACCCAGATGGTTGAGCCATATAAATTTATTCGAATAAATCGCCGTTTAAACACGCTGTTTGAACGTCTAGATGTTCTATGTCGAGACTTAGTTCAGTTGCCACAGTGAATAAAACTCTGAGCGACGTGTATCGGACTACAGGTGAAAACACCTCCGAATAATCTTCGCCTTTACACTGTGTATAACCCTTTGCAACTAAACGTGCGCGATATCGTGAAATATTACCATCAGCATCACGTTTTATTTTAAATATCCACTTGTTTTGTACGATATTTTTATCATTAGGTCGGTCAATTAATATCCATGTTTTATGTTCATGAAATGCATCTATTTCTGTTTGCATAGCCTCCTTCCATTGCTCAGCATTGGGAGATTTTAAAGCTTCTGCCAGGGTAGATGGCTCTAATTGATCGCCACAAAAGTTAGTAATTGGATTACCATACCTTATAGGTTCGTGATGTTCACGTGCAGGATACCTTCTCGGTTCCTCAGGAAACGTACTGCTTGTCGTAGCAATATTCGGTTCTTCGACAGTACTGGTACAGGTATCATTTGTGCCAGTTCCAATATTTGAACTTTCACCCACCTCATTCTCAGTATGCTCTACTGGATGGTCAGGTTCGTCATCTTCATCAGTCTCACTGTATGTAGAAAATGGGAACGGTAATACATGATGTTCATCTATATTGCGTTTTACAAATGAGAACTGATTTTCAATAAATTTGACATCCCTAGATAGAGTGATTTTATTTGTATTATTATCGAATAACCTATATGCTTTAGAGCTGTCGTCATAGCCTACGAACATAAATTTTTTGCTTTTTGGCTCCAATTTTGTACGTTTATTGTGAATCACGTGAGCATAAGCATCACAACCAAATACTTTCAAATCATTTAAATTAATTGGTTTATTCAACCATAACTCCTCAGGAAGTTTATTTCCTATCTTTTTAGTAGGTGACCTATTAATTAGATAAACTGCGGTATGTGCAGCTTCGGCCCACAATTTTAAATTGCATTTGGAATCATATAGCATACATCTAACTTTATCAAGAATAGTGCGATTCATGCGTTCGGCTACCCCGTTTTGTTGTGGAGAATAGGGAACTGTCAATTGATGAAGGATATCTTTTCGTTTGAAAAAGTTTTGTAAGTCCTTATTACAGTAATCCCTTGCATTGTCAGAACGAATGACTTTTACTTTTGAAGTACACTGATTCTCTACCATAGCAATAAATTCTTTAACCTTAGAAGTCACTTCGAATTTATTCCTTAAGAAATATATAAATACTTTTCTACTATGGTCATCGATAAAAGTTAGAAAATATTTCTTACCTCCTATAGATTCGACGGGTAGTGGTCCACATAGGTCTGTATGTATCAAATCTAAGTTACTAGTCGCTAACTCTTTCTTGGGATTTGATATAAATGGATCTCTTGAATGCTTACCTTGAATGCAAATCTCACACGTATTACTTAAAGTATTATCTGTAAAATTAAAAGTATCTACTTGATCACGTAATTGTTTGAGGCTTTGTGTGTTCAAATGACCCATACGCTTATGCCAAAGATCAATGGATTCCATCGTTTTAGTGATATTAGCATATATATGACAGGTGTCAAGTTGATAAGCTTTATCAACTTCTGAACCAGTTACAAAAACTTTTCCAGATATTTTACAATCACTGTCATTAAATATCCTACAACCTTTAGAATCAAACACAGTTACATATCCTTTCTTAACAAGATCAGTTACAGATAATAAATTTACAGAGAGATTAGGTACATACATTACATTAGAAATCGTATTTACATTATTATTAAAAAGACTAATTTCTACATTACCAAGTCCTTTACATTGCAATTTTTCACCATTTGCTACAGTCAAGTCAATGGCAGCAATATCTTTGTAGTCTTTCATCCAATCCTTACGACCAGTCATGTGATGTGTCGCTCCTGAGTCGATGTAAAAATTTTCATGGCTATCATTACATACGCTCAAAGCAGATAGAGACTTTGGATTATTGGACTTTGTATTGTCAGATTTTGGTTTGTTTTTGAACCAACATTCTTTCTTAGTATGTCCAGCTTTCTTACAATTCCAACACCACTTCTTATTTTTATTACTATCTTTGGATTTGTTCTTATCTCCAGAATACAGACATGTTTCAGTCTCCTTATCATTGCCATTCCATTTTGTGTCTTGTAACAATTTAGTTTTAATCAAGTCACTTGTTATGGTGACGCCGGAGTGCTCTAATGCCATAACCATAGGGTCATATTCTGTAGTTAATCCTTTAAGAAGTACTACGCCCAAAAACTCATCATCTACTGGCTTACCTATAGCACTTAGTTGTTGTCCAATAGAAATTGTATCATTGACGTATGCTTGCATGGTGCTGTAATCCGTTAGTTTGACGGAACATAATTTGCGAAGAAGCTGAAGACGTCTGTTCAATCCTTTGTCATCGAAAACTTTTTCTAGAGTATCCCACGCATCTTTAGCTGATCTGACACTTATCAGATGTGGAAAACAAGCTTTGTCGACCGAGAGATTTATTCTTGCTAAAGCTTTTTCATCTCTCCTGATACGAATATCGGCCGCAGTTGTATCACCCTCAGGGTAACCACTAATACATTGCCAAAGATTTTCGTGCACTAGACTGTTTTTCATAATGAAACGCCAGTCATTATAATTTTCTCGTCCTCGCAATTTTTCATATGACGAAAAACATGACGCACTTTCTTTATCCATTATGAATAGTTTTCTGAAAAATTAGGACACTGATAGCGATAGGGATAGTGATAGGCCCATAACCTATTGTAATATTGGTATAAAAATAAAATAATAAATATAATATTTTTATAAATGAGTACACAGTGTCAGGATTGATAGACGAATATATTTAAATTTTAATAATGTCAACTACATCAGTCTATAATGGCCAGTTTTAGTTTATGTAAGAAAACCTTATTACAACAAAAACAAAAACAACTCGACGATGGCATGTGACTTCGAATGCCAAGGGACACTTGACATCAAAAGCCACACACCCGCCGAGAAAGTTTCCCCACCACGTTAAGGGTCCGCCACAAGGAGGCTTCCGGACGTATTACCAACGAACCTAATATCTACATTTTGACCCAGAGTAATGAGGCCACAAAGAGACCTATAGATAGGTTTCTAATTATGTTTTATAACAACACAACGAAACTTTTAACTGTAATAAACTTAACTATAAGCCCACACTATGTAACAAGAATACTTTAAATATAACACAATACCATAAAATATAACATACACCAAGCAGCTTGAGGAACTGCTTCTATAGAACATCATTAGCATTAAATATAACATTGTAAGACATGTGGCCAGCATGTAGTCATAAGGTGTAGTTATTAGCCCTGAGACGCATGCAGGCCACAGACATTAGGCAACTTGTACTAGAACCTAAGTCCAATGAAACGATACAAAAAGCCAAAAATATAACAAAACCTCAAAAAAAAATGTTTTACAGTGACATACCTGGTCTGGTTGACAACTTTTGAGTTGGATGCTGCAAAAACATGTAGGCGACAGGCAGGCAACCTGTCACTATAATGACGCATTGCATGACCAATACTGCAAGATGTGTTTTTCCAAATATCTAACCCTATTGGGATATAATTTACGAGCTGAGGTTGATAAAGAATGACGAAGAAGGAAACATTCCTTTTGACTTTCCGCGTTTGTATCAGGATTTGAAAATTCCAAAATACGACGTTGATACAAATGTAATTTAATAAATGTACGTAATATTTTCGCACGCACCTTTATTAGGTAGTATATTGCTACCGCATTCATTTAATTGACCTTGATTTGATTAACTTTAATACAAGCAATGGAGATTAATTAATACGGCAAGGTCAAATCGGCTGTGTGGGCTCTATTCATTAATACATGTATCTACTTATTAGATTCATTGCTTGAGAACATTGAATGGACAGTGCGATAGTATCCCTTCCTTGTACTAATGTTACTAGTGTAGTCCAACCAAACAGGTCTGAATACTTTAACATACATAAAGTCACGTCTATTTCCAACCGGGGCAGGCAGAGATCACTTGTTTACACTTGCTACGATCCAGCCGTGTGAAGCCGGCAGAGTAGAATAGCATCACGGCATATCCTCCAATGGGTGTCGTAGAAGGCGACTAATGGATCAGCAAAGGGGTATTGATCCTTTTCCTCCGTCCACCAATCCGCATTGGGCAAGCGTGGTGGACTACTGCCTTAACCTCCTTCGATGACAAGGAGAGGCCTTGTGTCCCAGCAGTGGGTTGAGTTATAAAGGCTGTTGATGACAATCCATACATACTTCTTTCGCTTCATCTGCTATCATTACAGTCCTCATACATGCGGCGGCTTCGAGTACTTGTGACCTGGCCCTTTTTCAACACATCTTCGATTTGATCGATAACCGTTCGCCGTGAACTTTCAGTTCGTGAAGAGTCGTATTTTAGAAATGTCAGGACTTCGTGACATGTTACAATTAGTTACAAAAAGAGTTCTGGTCTAACGAGGATAATATATTGAGGATAAACAGTCCCCGTAAAGGTACCCTAGAGATTTGATGTTTCGTGAATATTGAGATAATGTGGACGACTTCCCCTAAGGCCACTTGTCCGTATTACCTCTTTAATTTTATTAGCTCGGTAAAATGCTGGCGAGCTTGATAAACTCGTACAATAATGTCATAACATCCCGTTTTGGCGGCGGCGCTGCATTACAATCGGTTACGAGGCATAATTCTGGTGTCGTTGACATTTTGACGCCATCGCTCGTACAGACGCGAACAATAATTATTTTTGGCAAGTTTACCAAAAGCCATTGTTCTGATGTATTACCATATAATAAGTGATAGTACAGTCAAGAAGAAAAGCTTTTTCAATCAGAATTAAGTTTCTATGAAGAGCGCATACATATTTTGATAAGATTGTGGTAACTAGTCGGGCGGGCTAAAATAAGTCCTAAAACTATTCAAACTGAGCACGAATTTGATCCTATCACTATTAACTTAGCACTGTTCTCCCCTGGGGATCGACTATGGATCTAATTCTACTAGACGAACCACTATCATTGGGCAGATGGTTAAAACTGAGAAGTATTTTGCTTTCTATAATGTACCTATATAAAAAAAAGTTTAGCTATGTTAGATAGAGTTGTAAGATGAATGTTTGCGATGCTTTGCTTTATATTTTGATAAATTTCTTTATTATTGTCTTTTGACGTCTACGCCTCAAAGTAAATGCTGAAATTTTCCATAGAGATAGATTCCTTTTATGATGTAGACAAGGGATAAGGTTGGGTTTTTAAAAATTCAACCCCTAAGAGGGTAAAATAGGGGATGACAGTTTGTATGGAAATCCGTCATTTTTAAAGTAAATTCCATAAAAAATAGTATATAGCCTTTCGATTAAAAATTAAGAAAGGGGTATTTTAAGATTTCTCGAAATTCAACCCCTAAAGGTATAAAAAGAGGATGAAAGTTTGTATGTTAAATCCGTCATTTTTAAAGTAAAATCCATAAAAGTTGGTATAAGTATGGCCTTTCGGTTAAAAATTAAGAAAGAAGTATTTTAAAATATCTCGAAATTCAACCCTTAAGGGGTAAAATAGGGGATGAAAGGTTTGTATGAGAAATCCAAGGGTTAAAAGAAAATGAAAGTCCAAACAAATCTACCTATGTTGACTATCGTATATTAGAAATATAGGTATTATTAGTAAAAAAATAAGTACCAAAAATTAAAATGCTGCTCATCCACGGGGACGAAGTCGCGAGCAAAAGTTAGTTATGTATAAATAGCAACGTTAGACGACTGATATCGGAAGGTGTGTCGAGTTCGTTGAAGAGCGAGGCACGCGAGCGACACGCGCCAGAAATCTTATTATAAATACTGTTAGCAGAAATGAAGAATGAATCGTTGCGAATCATGACGTCACCACAACGCCGCCATATAAGCAATCGTTAGTTCGCTCTCAGCCCATTTGCTTGTCGGACGTTGAAGGGTGAGGTCGGTTGAAGTGGTGATGATGTGATTTGCATTGAGTCATTTATTTCATCCTTATTATTCGGTTATTGTGTAAAGAGTGGTTTTCTGTGCATTTACTTGTTATTTATGGTGAAAATCTAATTGAAAGTAAAATTGTTTCTTTATCGTATTTTATTCCAGTCCTGATTCCTAAAATCAGAATTGGGATAAAAGTTCCTACGCCTACATTAGAGGTTTTTTTAGTTTAAAAAAGAAAATAACAAGCAGTTGCAGGGATTCGATTTATTATGCCGCTACCGTCACAAAATCTGAAAAATACGCCACCGCGCCATGAGATTTTAAGCGTGGTATGTACAAGCAAATCACATCGACACCATCATAGATCTCTTTCTTGTAGTCGTGGGTCGCGTCCACGGTTGTCTAGGAGTGAAAATCTTTCACGGTTTCGTAGGAGTGATACTCGTGTGTCTACTCGGCACGTAGAATGTAGTTCGCGGTCTCAACGTAGCGTGTCTCGATACAGTAGATTCCGTACCTACTCATTCGCGACTTCGTCACAACAGAACCGATTTACATCATCATAGGCGTGACCGTCGCGGGTCACGTGTAACGATTCGATGGCGGAGATGTTAAGTGCGATAGTGTCTACACTAAATGCCATTGGGGAAAATACGGCGAGTGTAACGTCGACCCCGTCTGACCATGCTCTTGTTAGAAATACTGTGAGTGTACCGCTAAACACGTCTGCACGTGTTCGTGTTAGAAATACTAAGAATGTAACGCCAAACTCGTCTGATCATGTTAGTGTTAGTCCTACCCACGATGCGAGGACAGCAACCTAATCGCAGCGCAGGTGCTTGCCGGTGCTAGCATTAAATAAAGCAAGGTGCCACAGTAACTTTGTATCTAACTTTGATCTATCGTCTATCAATAACTTTGATGCGAGGGGGTAGAACGCGCAAAATTGGCTAACTGTTGGTATGATTTAGTGTCTTGCTGGAGTTTCTCATTGTCTAAAACGAGACTCCAAAACCTAGTTAGGTGAATGGTCAACCAACGACCACATAATGGTAAAATTTCGTGAGAGTTTAAGTCTATGTGCCATAAAATTGTTCAGGCGCAAATACTTTTTAAGGTTATGAACACAACGTCCGACAAATTTCCGACATACGCCGAGTACGCGCGTCGATATCTGCTTTGTTTGCGTATGGTTCGGGGTTTGAGTGAGGATCGGATGGTTCAAGTGGTGATGCGTGGCGTTAATAACGCCCAGGTGGGGGTGGCGGCCGCAGGTGCCGGCTTGGCTGCGGAAGGCATAGTTTCGTTTCTGGCCATTTGTGTCAAGCCTAGCCGCAGCAAATTGGTCTGCCATGGACCAGCTAGTGCTTTTGGGCAGCGCCACACTACGCCACTAGATTTCGAGTGCAACTGCGATCAGACTGGATATGTAACTTAGGCCGAGTTAGGCCGAGTGTCAGTTTAGGCTGAGTTAGGCCGAGTGTCAGGTTAGGCCGAGTTAGGCCGAGTGACAGTTTAGGCCGAGTTAGGCCGAGTGTCAGGTAAGGCCGAGTTAGGCCGAGCGTCTAACAGAAAGCGGGCGCTCCAATTTCTGGACCTGGCCGGTTGTTTCCGCCGTTGCATCGTGTGTAACGTGTTGGTGTTTATTTAATGGGGTCTCCCTGGGCGCGGACGGCCGATGCTGCTCATATGGGTTGGAGACGCTGGTGGTTGTCATAGCGTTGCGAAGTTTTGGGCATTATTTGATTGGGATGGCTTTCAAAGTCGTAACCGATTGCAATGCTCTGGGGGCCGCCGAGGGCAAGAGAGATCTTCTGCCAAGGGTTGCACGCTGGATGATTTATCTACGGGATTTTGTTTTAATATCGAATATAGAAAGGGAAATGGTGTCCCGAGAGTTGTGCAGCATTTTTCGTTGTTTACCTAACGCTCTTATGTTCTTACTTGCGAACGTCTATGTGTGCGTGTGTGTGTATGGGAGCGTTACCCCAGGCGCACGCGAAAGGTGCCGTGCAGAGACGTCTGAGGATATGTATTGGGCTTCAGCCTTGCAGACATATCTTACGATATGTGTTGGGCTCCGGCCTTGCAGACATATCTTACGATATGTGTTGGGCTTCGGCCTTGCAGACATATCTTACGATATGTGTTGGGCTTCGGCCTTGCAGACATATCTTACGATATGTGTTGGGCTTCGGCCTTGCAGACATATCTTACGATATGTGTTGGGCTCCGGCCTTGCAGACATATCTTACGATATGTGTTGGGCTCCGGCCTTGCAGACATATCTTACGATATGTGTTGGGCTCCGGCCTTGCAGACATATCTTACGATATGTGTTGGGCTTCGGCCTTGCAGACATATCTTACGATATGTGTTGGGCTGCGGCCTTGCAGACATATCTTACGATATGTGTTGAGCTTCTACCTTACAGATATAACTTTCGATGTGTGTTGGGCTTAGGCCTTGCAGACATATCTTACGATATGTGTTGAGCTTCTACCTTACAGATATAACTTTCGATATGTGTTGGGCTTAGGCCTTGCAGACATATCTTACGATATGTGTTGGGCTTCGGCCTTGCAGACATGTCTTACGATATGTGTTGGGCTTCGGCCTTGCAGACATATCATTCGATATGTGTTGGGCTCCGGCCTTGCAGTACCTTCCTAACTGCCGACGTAGAGTACCTGGGCCGAGTAAGGCCAAGCGTCAGGTTAGACCGAGCGTCTGACAGATGGAGGCGCCGAGCGGGTGCGCCAGTTCCTGAGCTGCGTGGCCGGGTCCGTCGCAGTCTGCGTGCTGACCTACCCGGCAGTCTCGCACACTCCACGTGCGTGCCCCTGTCTGCGCGCCCTGCCTGCGCGCCCTGCTTGCGCGCCCTACCTGCGCGCCCTGCTGCGCGCCCTTCTGCGCGCTCTGCTGCGCGCCCTGCTGCGCGCCCTGCATGCGCGCCCTACCTGCGCGCCCTGCTGCGCGGCCTTCTGCGCGCTCTGATGCGCGCCCTGCTGCGCGTCCTGCTTGCGCGCCCTGCATGCGCGCCCTACCTGCGCGCCCTGCCTGCGCACCCTGCCTGCGCGCCCTGCCTGCGCGCCCTGCCTGCGCGCCCTGCCAGCGCACCCTGCCCGCGCGCCCTGGTTGCGCGCCTTGCTTGCGCGCCCTGCTGCGCGCACTACCTTACAGACATATCTTTCGATATGTGTTGGGTTTCGACTTTGTATACATATCCATTGATATGTGTTGGACTTTGGTCCTGCAATCTCGTATGGCTTAGCCTTGTACGTAGAATTGTGAAAATAAGAGAAATGTGTGGTCGATGAAGCTTGTAATACGATGATTGCTAGTGAAGTGTCTTAATAGTCTTAGCATCATGTGTATCATTGAAAGAGGGCCTTGATTGTGTGAGGAATGAAAGAATAGGCAACTTTACAAAAAAGTTTTCTTTTTGTGTTCATGTTGTTTCTCATCGACAGATTCCGAAGCTGAAGACAATGATGACACCGGTGCTGAGCCCTGGTCTGCTCAGGTTGACCCTGTTGAAGTCTTCCATGAAGATATCTTGTGAAATGCGGCCGAGGACGGCGCATGATCAGGATAGGCCGTGTTAGCAGAAATGAAGAATGAATCGTTGCGAATCATGACGTCACCACAACGCCGCCATATAAGCAATCGTTAGTTCGCTCTCAGCCCATTTGCTTGTCGGACGTTGAAGGGTGAGGTCGGTTGAAGTGGTGATGATGTGATTTGCATTGAGTCATTTATTTCATCCTTATTATTCGGTTATTGTGT
The DNA here is from genome assembly GCA_955850985.1 of Elophila nymphaeata. Lineage (NCBI taxonomy): Eukaryota > Metazoa > Arthropoda > Insecta > Lepidoptera > Crambidae > Elophila > Elophila nymphaeata. The sequence goes on from OY039079.1 coordinate 17,433,385, forward strand.
AAAGAGTGGTTTTCTGTGCATTTACTTGTTATTTATGGTGAAAATCTAATTGAAAGTAAAATTGTTTCTTTATCGTATTTTATTCCAGTCCTGATTCCTAAAAATACTGTTTATAGCTTACGAATCGTTCCGGGAATAGCTGATGTACTGCACATATACAATGAGGATTAAAGAATATTTATTTATACTGTATTCGGCTGAGCGCGATAACAACGCATACCAATGAAAATTAGGCGCTGTATAAGTTTCATAGACCTATTAAAAGTCGCTTTAGCATGCTACGTAAGCCACTCAATAAATAATAGAGTTAAAGTATTTTAACGTTACTAATAATTACGTATTCCAAAAAGGCCACTTATAAACAGTCGGGTACAATTACGTATACACAAAAAATCAATTTTACTTTAGTATTCAACAAAGTCCTTTCGCATTGACATTGGCACACGTTCCTTTTTCAAATTTATCGACATATTTTTAAATTCATTGCTGTGGCTTAAGAGCATTGACTTTTTAAGAACTTAATACATTGGAGTTAAATAGAATTTAAAAAGTATAGTAATAGGATAGGTTTAAGAAAATGTACCTTGAAATGAACCGAATTGAAGATTGATTAGAGGTAGTTTGTAAAGTATGAATACTTTCTTCTAATACTTCTCGATCATTCGTTATCTACGAATTGTCCCTTTTTACTTTCTCGTATACGTAGTAAAGAAGAAGTCTTGTAATCGTCAAAAATTTGACCTCGAGATTTTGACGGATTTACACATTTTGGACCTGCCTGAGTTCAAAAATATTTTTTTTGGAATTATGTCTGTGTGTCTGTATGTCTCTGCGTTAGCACGATAACTCGAGTATGCTTTAACTTATTGCAACCAAATTTAATATGCTTGTATGACATCAAAATACAAAGTTTCTATCAACTTTTGAGACGTCAATCACGAAAGTTAAGCAACCAAGTGCGAGGTCGGTACTCGGATGGGTGACCAAAATTTAACATGCATGTATGACATTAAAATATAAGGTTTCTATTAAGTCTCCAAACTTGTTTCCGGGATACGAGAAAGTCAAGGGGAGACCACTCCCGATTTTTTGCTATATCGTGCTCTACACTATTAATGCTTTTATTTTTCATTCTGTTTTTATTAGGTACAGTCGAAGAAACTGTAATAATGTGCAGTTAACGGGTGTCTTCGACTGTAAATAAGAAAATAGGCAGAGGGAGAATAATGAAAAGAGTCATAGATTGTGAATGACGATATACTTAGGTAATAAGAAAAAGTTTAAATTCTGAGATGATGCGATTCGTGCAATTACCTACCATACATTATCTTAATATTTTAACTACCTAACAAAGTAAAGTTACTAATATTTCTTTAAGAAAGGACGCAAAATCAAAATCCTTCTTATATTTATTAGCCTTGAAGAATTCTTTTCGAGTATAATTTCAACTCTAAATCTATACTTATTGCTATAATATCAATCACAATCAACATTCATTGATCATATTTCTTGAGAAGCGAATTATAAAATATAGAATTTCTCTCACAGCCTCTGACCAATAAAGACTTTTTTGGTCTGAGCTCACAGCAAACAAAATTCGGCTTTTAAAAAAATATCTAAATAATTCACTTTAAAAGTAAATAAAATAATGTTTTCAATCCTGTAATGATATTTAAATGATGAAAACTGTTTTACTTTAACGTTTGACAGAACTATTTTGCCCTTATTAACAGTACAGCGCTAAAAAGGACATACCTACTGTGATATAGTTAGATTGTATTTATTTTTATTGAGTTCTGCTCTTCGTCCTATATAGAGGACCTCTAGCCTAGGAGAATATAGAGAACGATACAGTATTTTGACTACATATAATATATACATTTATAGTGACGAATCGGCGCACGCACACATACAAACGTCGTTTACACGGCCGTTTTTGCCGTTTAGCCGGCTTTGCCGTTCAGAGCATGCTTAGCGGCCGTGTATACGACGTTTGTATGTGTGCATGTGCCGATTCGTCACTACATATGGAGTCGAAGTACTGTATCGTCCTCTATGTTGTGCTTCTAGCGAGCATATATCTCTCCACATATAAGACTCTCTAGGGGCGTTCGAGACGGAGGGGTCCACGTCCGGAAGCCTCCTCGTGGCGGACCCTGGTAACGTGGTGTAAACTTTCTCGGCGGGTGTGTGGTTTTTGATGTCAAGGATATATCCCCTTGGCATTTGAAGTCACACGCCATCGTCGAGTTGTTTTTTGTTTTCCCACCCGGCTAGTTCCGGACGGCCCTTTTCAGTCACGACCGTGCCCGAAGTCCCCCGGGTGCGGTCCGATGGCTGCTCCCGGTGTCCTCGTCAGGAGGACGCGCCAGGTCGAGCAGCCGTCGGTGAGGAGGCGTTAGTCGGTAGCCCCGGTGGGCTGCTGGCCACCAATTGGTGCACAAGGAGTGCCTAGACGGGCAGCGTTGGGACGATCTCGGTGTAGTTGCGCCCACGTGCGCAGATCCCGAGCCGTCCCGTAATAGCGCACTGGAGGTCAGGCCGGGGAGGATGTTTAGTGGGTATAGAGGGAACGCTTTTACCTCGAGTCCCACATATCCCCTGCGGTTGGCACCCCCCGCAGGAACGATGCGTAAATGCATTTGACCTCCCCGACAACAAAAAAAGGGCGTTCGAGACGGAAGGGAGAGTTTGGCTGTGTTTCAACGGAAATGACACCAATGCGTAAAATTAAAATTAACACATTCACCCTGCAATGCCAATAAATTGCACGTCAAAATCGAGCTAGCGTAACAGTTGTTGCTTTTGTTTATAATGCAAATTAGTTTTTAATCAGTTGTGTATTTATCATTATCAATGTCATCAACCGCCCTGCTGTGCAGGAACCTTCATGGTAGACAGACATCATGAGTTTGCGGCACAACAATAGACTGATCATACGACTTTGAGTCTAATTATAACATAATTTGAGCTTGCGTGGTGTAGCTTACAAATGAAATAGGTAGAATGTCTTTTGTTTAAATTCTCGGGAAAGTTTTATTACCAAGAAAAATACAAAATTACAAAAAGTTACTGATATTGGACTGTAGACTTCTGTAATTCGTCATCATCATAACAGCCTTTTTAATTCGACCCACTGCTGGGACTCAGCCTCTCCTCGTCATCGAAGGCGGTCTTGGCAGTACACCACGCTTGCCCACTGCGGATTGGTGGGCGGAGTATAAGGTGATCAATACTCCTTTGCTAATCCATTAGTCGCCTTCTACGACACCCATTGGAGGATATGGGGTGATGCTATTCTACTCTGCCGGCATCACACGGCATAATATTTCGTAATTAATTCTGTAATTATTTCTCCATTATCTACGGGCGAAAAAAATCGATACCGCTCTACCTTTCTCAAAATTATTTACCCCTAGTAACTTAAAATTGAGAGGAGGTCAAAAGATAGGCTACTAAGTACGTAGTCGGTACTCGGATGGGCGACCAAAATTATTTCAACTCGATTTTCCTCCGTGTTTCGGAAGGCACGTTAAGCTGGTGGTCCCGGGTGCTGTTGTAAGATAGCAGTCGTTCCCAAGGAGGGCTGGTGTCAGGCTGGCGATCCGCCGTAAAAAAATTAATGTCAACATTGAGTTAGAGAGAGAATATCGGGCCCTGTATGTCAAAACCCATAGCAGTATTGACGATATCAAGACTTTCAGCACCGACCTCAAATAAATTGTGATCAGGGGAAAGAACAGTAACTAATAACCAAATTAAAATATTTTAAGAAGAAAAACTTATTAATTTTAATAGTTTTACCGGGTATCGAAATGAAACACCCAATAGTATTGACGTCGTAAATTGGGCCTTCTCGTGATAGTGTTGCTCGACTAGGTACGTGGTGAAGTTGGACTACTGAGATGAGGCTTCTAGATGAAATATACGGGGCTTTAATTCAACCGGGACAGAGTTTAATTTTATTGTCACTTGATATAAAATATGCTATATTTTTATGAAATTCTATTTTACATGATTGGAAATAGAAATGCAATACAAACTTCATTGAAATAAAATTAAGTAATTAAACAAAATAAAACTGTATAATTCCTATTGACCACACTACCTGATCATAGCATAGTTAAGTTAAAAAGTTTGTAGTTAGGTTTTTGCCATTTGTCCTCTTCGAAGTGACAACTGAGACCACTAGCTTATCGGGAGCACTAAAGAAAATCAAGTTGTAATATTATCACCATTTTAAATACTAATTGTTTTCGGTTACTTTTATGAATGTCTGAAATGTTCAACTGTGTATGTATCGGTGCAGAAATATAATTATTTTGTATTGTAAGATAAAGATTAAATTAAGACATGTTGTTTTGATAGAAACTCTGGAGTAGCCGAAAAACAGTCATTGCGGAGTGTTTGTAATAAAACTGTTGTATTTGTTTTGATTTGATTTTGAATAAATCCTACTAGTATTACTAAGGCAAAAGTTTGTATGAATGGACGGATGTATTTTTATTCTTTCACGCAAAAACAACTGAATGGATTTTAATGAAACTTTGCAATAATATAGCTCATACACCAGAATAACATATAGGCTATTATAAGTTATTATACTAAACCTGCACAGACGAAGTCGCGGGCAGAAGCTAGCAACTTATACAGTAAATAATGTTCTTTTAGATTTGCTCGAGCACTACACTATTAAATAAAACTGCTTTTAGGGCAATAATAACAAATTATGAAACATATAGGCAACCTTCTTGATTGTGTTTTGTCACAACGAAAATTATACAATGGCTTTTCCTCTCAGAAAGTGCGTATGTATTCCTTTTTCTAATACGGAAGCAGAGCGCTGAATCCGTAAAAGCAGTTATTAACTAATAAAGTAGATATTACTTTAGAGGTCTACAATACATATTGGCTATTTTGATTAAAAAAAGCCGACTAAAATAATAAAATCGGTATCCAACTAAAATTGTTTTTTACTATTCGCCTATTTCATATGTTTAAAAAATACAATACTATTGTATTATATAATTTATGCTGTGAAGAAATAGAGAAATGTATAAAATATGTATTTATTATTTCCCCATAACATTATTAAGTGCAATTTGTCCAGTGTAAGTAAATTGTTAAGGTATATTATTTCTTAATGGAATGTGAATAACATGTTATTACCCAAATGGATTCTAAGAATAGAATAGTCGTCACTTGGGAATATGAAGCTATGGCGTAAAAATAACTTTGTCTTTTTTGAATTTTCATATACAGTATGTAAAGAGAACAGTAGTAGGAAGGAAAGAACCACTCTTCATATTGATAATTGCAAATTTTACTACAAAACAACATTCCAATATTTGCAAAAATAGGTAAAGCTGCAGCTAAAAAGCTTTTTTGATAATCCACTTACCTGAACCGGGGATAGAAACGGGTGAAAGCCGGAAAAATTACATTCTGTACTATTGTGATAGGTACCAAACGACAGGGTGAATTGTAAGGATCATTTACTTTTAGGTTAAATCGAATCTAAAATTTAAGCCAGAGCTCCGAAAGATAAAAAGATAAGTACAGGTAAAAACAACTCCATTGTATTTACTTGCTGTAATAAGCTATTTATTACCTAAGTTCTGTACACAAATTTTTCTAACCAGTACCATTTTTGATATAATTTCATGAGACATTCTAAAATCCTATGCCTAGCATCAAAATGAGTGTTATTTTAACAAATTGGGAGCTAGTAATTCTAAAATTTTGACAGTAACTTTCTTTCACGATCTATGGACCTAGTGTTAGATTAGAACCTGGGACCATTTGATGTATACGCAGAAGTATGATAAATATTATCTGAACTTCACCAAAACAGTGGTCTACTAATTTTCATCTTATGGAATATTTTTCGCGTTTACAAACACGTAAATATTTTTAAAACTAGAAAAAATACACTGAAAAGAATACGCCCTGGTGGCGTAGTGGTTAACGCAGCCGCCCGGATTGCGGAAGATGCAGGGTTCGATTCCCACCTGGGGCAGGTTGATTTTTTTCAGTGTTTTTTTTTCCAGTTTTAAAAATTTTCATCTTCTTTTAACATAGAAAAAAACTATGTCTGTACGATTTCCTTTTTTTTTCAAAATTTAATTTTTTTTTAAATATTTTTGAATGTATGTCGAATTTTGGAAAAAAGAAAGCGTACATACATTGTTTTTTTCTTTTTATTTAAAACGTTCTAATACATCATAATTCTCAGATAAGGAATAGGGGTAGTAAAAAGTTTTCTCCGTTTGTATGGAGATGTGCTTGCCGTACTATCCTCTTAAGTTGTGAGTGTTAAAAGCAACCGTGCAAGGTTGAAATCACCTCCCGTATGTTTACATTACATAGCAATGTTAGCCGGGATAGGTTGTGCGAATTTGCATATCTCTGTAGATATATAATACCGTTCCAATATGTACGTAGTAATCTACATGGCTCTATCAGAATACACCGAAGCTCTGGTTATTAATGCTGTAGGTACACGACTTTCTGAATTGACAATATAAATTTTTAAAATAGTATTTTTTTATTATATGGATGGAAAAGAGACATGAAAAGACCCAACACGTATTTTTTAATTTTTGTTTAATTTAGATTCTAAGTATTTTGATTTAAAATTTCTAAACTTACTTATTCTCAATAGACGTTAGTGGAACTGTAGGATTTCTGTAGATAAATGTCATGGGCTCTACAAAATTAAGAAAATAAATAAGGGGTGTTTGGCGGGAAATCATGGCGTCTGGATGTCGATCTTTATTTCGATAATTCAAAATTGCTTCGGAGTGGATTTTGTGCAGTGAAAGTGGTGTCGTTTCGTTGCATAAGCATTCGTGTTGACGAACAGTTATGAGGAATCATTGAAATAAAGGTTTTTGTGTATGTGGCGTTGAAAATTGTATAGTGGTTGGAAATCCCACTATACAATTCTCATCAGTCACCATCATGAGGTCTGTACCATGCATTTCTCGCCAAGCACTCCCTAGATGCATTAAAAAGTGTGGCACCCACATTTTAATGCAAAAGTCAAGAAAGAAAATGAAACTAAAGACTTGGCTGTATGGGCTAGATCCCTTCGCCGTCCCGTAACTGGGAAAATTAAACCAAAAAAAAAAAAATCACAACTGTCAATTTTTTGAGTTAAGTTTGGCTATGTTAGCCATGATTTTAAAAAAAGAAGATGGATGGCAAATATATTTTGTGTTAGTAATCCTACGTTGTCCATTTTTGGGACATTTAGATTTTTTTAAATATCTCATTTTTAAGGAAGTAATAAACTGAAAAAATGTAATTATAGTGTTCTAGATGACCTAAGCCCTTAATTATCGTTACTTGTTTTTTGTCAATTTTACAATAAAGCTTTCCCCTACCCTGTTCGCAATTATTTTCGAGTCGGTGCAGTAAGGCAGGTATTATAGAATGATTCTCAAGAATCAACGCCGACTTGAGCGTCGGTCGTCTCTATAACTTTGCGCTTAATAGAAAGTGAAAACCGATTCTCAAGACATGATTGATTACTGAGTGTCATTCTGTAATACGGGCCTATTTATATCCTTATTCTTATGCAAGGGGCTGAGGCCGTATCTCAGAGCACTTTGACCCTATGGGATCTTTTGTGCTTCCTCTTTCCTTATCCCCCATCCCCGCCAAAATCGAAAACATTTTGTATGAGTTTCACAATGTTGGCGGGAATAAGGTCTATAAAGTCCTCTGGTTTAGGGTAACCTAAACCCAGGACCTTTAATTGCCTATTGGCTGTTGCATCGCAGTCACATAGTATGTGCTCCATGCTTTCTTCCTCCTCACCACACATTCTACAGATGGGGTCATCAGCTTTGTCTATTGTACACAGGTGTCTTTTAGTGGCAAAATGGCCAGTGAAAGCACTTATGAGGCAGAGGATTTGAGTCCTGCTGATTCTTCCCACCCTTTTAAGGTAGCAAGGATCCTCACACATAGGTGTGAGGATCCTAAATATTTTTGAGTGCGTCAGTCGTGGAGAGATTCCATAAGGTGCCTCTTTTGATAATACTCCTTTAGTGCCCTATTTATGGTATTTCTACGGGCCTAAGTCTTGCTTGATACCTATCGACAAACTGCTATAGGTTTTGGAATTACATATTTATTTACGACCGGCCGCCTGCTCAACGCCAACCCTCCTTGGGAACGTCTGCTATCTTTCCACTGCAGCCTCGACCACCAGCAGCAAAAGGAAAATAATCGAGTTGAAAAACTTACTGCCACCCATCCCAGTATCAGCTTAGACCTTGTCCAGAAGAGCGAATTCGACGCAAATCTTACGCGAAAAAGATACTGAAGCCCAACGCGCGAATTTGAAACTTGCGCGAAGCTTGTGGACGCTATGTATTGTACCTCGCTAACGCGCGTTGTTTGATCGCTAGTAGAGATTAGCGGCGAATTCGCTCTTCGGGCAAGCTCTTAGCTTCACGACCGCGTCGTCATGAATTTCACAATAATTATGAAAAATAACAATTCATTTAAAAGCTTGCCTAAGAGAAAAATGTTCGTTTATTTTTTAACGTGTAACTTTTTATTTTGCAGCATGTCCTGTAAATTCAACTATAGACATGATAATTTCTCTATTATGAAGCGGGTTCACGATAAAGGGGTTATTTTTTGGGCAATGTTCTGGGCTTGAAATAATGTTATTTTTACACTTCATCAATAAAAAATATCACTAGGAATGTCGAGGTGTGAAAAATAAATATTATACTTATCGATATTCACGTCAAGAAACACTTGAGCTCTCTTTGACCCTCAAATCTTCCACTCCCTTCTGACTCGAACTCAGTCTCTAGATGACAATAAGACACCCTCGAACGTAATATTTGTGAACTAGAAATCCTTTGGGGGAAGTTCGTTCTAAAAGCTCGAGACATGACACTTTCTGTACCGTAGAGAACGAGTTATGGTCCAGTAGCCACATGCTCGTTATATCGACACGGCTTTATTATAGCATTACAGAGACATAAATTTCCTGCACTATTCGCTTGCCTTATTGTACGCAGGTTAGAGTCAAGATAAGCCCGAAGATGGCATCGTCTTTCGCCAGAATCTTCTAGATATCGAGGAACTGGCAGTCCTGCAATTACAAGACGGAACTCAATTAAATTATATCACATTACGGCAGACCTAAGACAGATGGTATTAGCTATCCATGCGGACTTATAATCCACAAAACATACAGAATATCTTATAGCGTAGCTTACAAACATAAGTAATAACAATACACTTAAAGACATACTCGTAATAATCAAGCAATACGATATCGGTGTTACACTCATAAATGAAATACCAATTGGCATTCAAGGGTAATATCTTCCACGGACAGTTAGAAGAGCGTTGGTGGGCTAACAAAAGACATTATTCGATCATTCGCATTTGCCGGCCGACGTTATGGCACGTGCCGATTGTGCCAGCCATAATAAAACCGGCACAGTATGGTCTCTTTGATGCCCTAACTCTTTTAAATGCCAGCTTTACCAAAATACGTAAAAATAGATTAAAGGTGTAATAACAAACCTCGCTCAAATAATTGGTTATCTCAAGAAAACTTGAACGAGTCACATAATATTTTTTGTACCTAATCAAACAATATGCCTTACTCTTTCCACTCACAAAAAGTTCCTTAACTTTACGAGAAAATAACAGAACTTTTTACTGTTTCTCAGAATACGTATATATATCAAATTTGGATTTATGGTGTTTGTTTTAGTATGACCAATCCCAGTGAACGTCGTCGACCAGGATTGGTCTAGGGTTGGATCTCCAGGTGAGACAAGTTTGTGCTCGGTTTGATTGGTCTGGTCTTGCTTTAAATCCACCACCATATTATTCAAGTCTTTGCCAAAATAATAGTGTTAACAGTATTATTGTGTTCCGATAGTTAATGATAAGATATTAGTCTGTGGTTGTAGGTTCTTTTTTATACTACCTACTAGATGACAAACAAGCTGACGCCCCACCTTGTGTTAAGTGGATACCGTAGCCTATAAACACCTGCAATAACAAGAAAAAAATCACTTGGTATTGCAGGTGCGTTGTCATCCTGAGGCTTAAGATGTAATGCCTTCCATGCCCGGTAATTACACTGGCTGAAATAGGAAAGGCGGTGGTACCTAACCAGACGACCATACATACAGGCCTACCACCTAGTAAAGTGAGGGGTTCCGGATGAAGCACCTTACTATCATGTGAGATAAAAGCCAAGAACTTTCCTATCAAGATAAAATAAATCTTTTGCACTGTTGTTTCTATCTACTAGTGACTATATATCATTATTAGCTTGCCTGGCTCATTGAGCGTGCTTCCAATTTTATTTCATCACAACAGCCTTTATAATTCGACCCACTGCTGGGACACAAGGCCTCTCCTTGTCATCGAAGGGAGGTATAGGCAGTAGTCCACCACGCTTGCCCAATGCGGATTGGTGGACGGAGTATACGGTGATCAATACTCCTGTGCTGATCCATTAGTCGCCTTCTACTACACCATTGGAAGATATGGGGTGATGCTATTCTACTCTGCCAGCATCACACAATTTTATTTGGTGTAGGTTTAATATGTTTTTTTTTTGTCTCAACAATGACACCCTTCCCTCTTTCATACATAGTAAAGTTTTCTAGAAATCACGAGCGTTCCTTCTTTATCCCATACTTACATACATACTGTACAATCACGCTTATAATCCCAAAACAGTGAGCAGAGTTTTAGGTAACACTTAGACATAAGTGTCTTTATGTTCGGCAGTATGGGCCATGCAATGCATCAAAATAGTGACATCTTGCCACTTGCCAGTCTAGTTCGGGCATATCATACCTATAATAGATATACATACATACATACATACTTCTCCCTGAAAGATAGTGACTTCTACTGATTTCAAACATGCAACTGTGGTGATTTGTATGACATAACCGCCTACAATGGGCCGTGTTCGATTACGCGTCGCATTGATTTACCGAGCGGTCACGTACCGAACAATATTGTAAAACATTTTGTACGCCGAAAAAAGATTCTAGACGTGATACAATAATATCTATTGTAATATCGATAAAATATGAATATTTCATTTCTCCCTTTTCGTATTCATAATATCATTGAGGAAAATTTCGTGTTAAAAATATAGGAACGTTGCTTAGTGCTTTTTATGGCGAATATGTACATACAGTTTCTTATTTCTGTCAAAAGCAATAGCTGGTTGACATTCGTTTACAAATTTCGTAATTTTAAGAAAATTTTTAAGAAGTATAATTACTTACCCATAAATTTTCCGAGAAATTATTGTGGGACTGGTCATTATTGTTAACTTTGAGGTTCATAATAATTACCTTAATCGTAATTGAATTATATTGCGACTAAGTATTTTTATTTGATATTGGAAATTGACAACTCAGGAATTAGAACTCCTTCTCTGAAGTGTTTTTATATTTAATTATCCCTTGCCTATGTCATAAAAGGAACCACTGTGCAAAATTTCAGCTATCTAGGTGCAATGGTATGGGCTGGGCGTTTATCAGTCAGACAGTAAGTCAGGACTTTGCCTTTTATTTATTAGATTTAACGAAATTAATAACAATACACTTGACATTATGATAATAAAACTTTCGTAAAAATAAATTTAACTGTTTCTAAGTGTACCTATACTAACATTTTCTCATCTTGTCGTACCTATACTATACCCTATTACAAATATTGCTCTTTTAGGATTAAGGGTGCTTGTTTTCCGGAATTCCATTTAAATTGGCCTTATTCGAAAGATTGGGTAAGGACCGCAATTAAAATTTTTCTCACTTACAACATTGTACAACATACACAATCATGTATAACATAGCTAGCAGAATATTGTGGGTCATAAAGTGCTTTAGTGCATAAATACTAGGCTCTATCATGCGTCAGATTACAGACGTGAACCCATTCCATGCACAAACAGCTTAGTTCAGTTGAAGGTATTAACGGGATTAATATTGATATGATTATAATAATTCCTTTGACTCGTGATATAATGGTACACTCACGAGGTTTAATATATATGTATATCTACAGTGAAACATTTTCAAATTTATCACTATATTTTTATCATTATAATTTATCACACTTATCACTATAGTGTATATTTCATCATCATCATCATCAACAGCTCATATAATGTCCCCACCGAGGGGCTCGAGCCTACCCAACATTAGGGGCGATTAGGCCTTAAAGTCAGTCAACCACGCTGGCCAAGTTCGGGTTGGTCGACTCCACACACAACCTAAGAATTTCTTCATAGGTGTGTGCAGGTTTCCTCACGATGTTTTCCTGCACCGTAAAAGCGCCGATTAAACGTACATATGAATTCAAAATTTGAAAACACATTGGTGCGTGGCGGGGATCGAACCAGTGCCTCTATTTGTTTATTTGTTATATGTGTATATTTAGGTATATTGTATTATGATTCCAGGTAATGCTGAAGCGTCAGAAATATCATTGTAATTACAGCACATTAAATCAAAACTACAAAAGCTAAAAAGTGCTGATGATCGACAAACGGTTTAACATTCATTATAATTACTTTCCCGATCCAGTTACCTTTCAAATAATAAAAAACTAAATCAAAATCGCATCATAAGTTTTGAAGCTACGATTCCACAGACAGACGCACAGATACACATGTCAAACTCATAGCACTTTTTACGACGAACGTGAAAAATAGATAATTTTCTAAACATTCTTACAGATGCTAGACTTTCAACACAAAGTAATTTTGATGTCAAGAATGGACTAGAATCCTCAAAGAGAGAAGGAATAGTTCTAAAAGCGTTGTCTGTTTGTAAAGAAATGGGTTGATACAATTTTGCCAAAGAACAAAGCTCTTTAGGAAACACGTGAGTAAATGTTTCAAATATTTCAATATATATTTCTTAAGAAATACGTCATTTATCTTTTAGCATTTTTCGATGTCTGTAATAGAAGTAGCGTATGTATGCAAATGTTCGCCTCTTTAAGTTTCTTTCGGAATGAAATACAAACTATTGTACTTGAGTGAGTAGGTTTTGTAGTTACAGGTATGGCCTAGTTGTTATTTATGAGGGTCCTTCGATACTCGAACGATGGAAGGTACTGTTTTTTATAGGATTTATTTCACGGACACTAAAAGCAAATTTACATAAGACGTGATTTATCGCTTTTGTGAAATATATAGACTTCGTTAAAATATTGACACATCTCGAAAGTAATAATGCGGAGAAAAGCTTATTTGTATTCATAGAAATAGTTTGATCCTTTATTATTTCGAAACAAGCTATTGTAAAGGATTTGATCTGAGAACTTTTTGGGTGTGTGTAGGCGGTACAGTAACTACTTGCAACTAAATCAAGACGGTCATCAAATTATCTGGTTAAGTAAGGTATATTGTAATATATTCTAATTGTAGCGGATTATACATATGTCTGTGTAATTAATTATTTCAACAGTTCTTCTATATTATGTAGCAGACATCGATGATATGAGCTTTTCGTGTTAATTACTCAATTTTGGCTACATAATTGGTCTGAGTGTGAATTTAACGTACGCAAATTTAACGTACCACTAATTACGTAGATAAGAAATTATGCTGTTCAATTATACAATAAAATCTGTGGCCAATTCGCGTCGACGTTCGCTCCCGCGCTCGAGAGTCATCGCGCCAAGTACCGCAATTTGCCTGCACTCCACTCCCGAACAAACGCGAAGAGTGCGCCAATTAGGTGAGACAAACTCCAATTTATTATTCGGCTTCACTACCATTCGATTGGATAGTAAATAGCCGTTGCCCCGAACGACAATTACGTATACTTAAATAAATAACAGTAGGAGCCTGATGAATGGAAGCCATCTATGTACCAGTACTAACTATTGTTCCAATGAAACCGTATAAGATCTGTAGTGCAAACAGATTCGTCGCGTTCTCGTGTGCAGTTAGGTATTTTCAAGAACTTGGTTGGGGACGTTTTACTTCCACATATCAACTTCACAATTACCTTTACTACGTTTTTTCACAGCGTCATTATTAGCTCCATTCTTCCGATTGAAGGAGCAAGTAGTATTTATATTTGTATCTATTTCAAGGGGCAAGTGAGAACCACGTAATCATCGGATATTATCTACAGTTAGGTCCAATAAATAACTTCTCGGATAATTTGTTAATTGATGACTACAATATTTGCCGGTGTCAGTGAGCGCGGCCGCACCATAAACTGTGTTGTCGTTACTAAGAGACTTTCATACGAAAGTTATGGCTTTCAATGAATACTTATTACGTTAAGCGTGCTGAGTTATGTGTAGCTGTTTAAATGGAAATTAAGTAAATTAAATTTCATTTGATTGATGGGCAGCATTAGAATAAAATAATAATTTAAATCAAAATAATTATATCAAAAACTTTGTAGTAGCGACAAAGTTTTTACCAGAATAAAAATATATGATAGTGCTAATATCTAACATAATAATATAAATATTTAATGTTTGAATATTATGCGTTAAAATGATTCATAGAGTTGTTGCAACCATTACTTTTTGATGCGTTAGAAAATAATATCTAATACAGGGCGTATCATTGTTATATAATGGTTGAGCATTATAAAACTATGTTTTGACTAATGGAGAAACAAGCAAAGATGTAATCAGTACAGGTACAAATAGAGCTGTAATTAGGGTGGCTGACTAAGCGGAATCTATTGCAGCGTTGCTCGCTGACCTCTCGCTAGATTTAAAGCCCATTGTGAAGACTTCTTTATTGCCCGCCGCGATTTAAAGTAATGGCCGGTATTCGTTTCGGAGTTATCGAAACTCGCTCTCGACTCGATAACTTGGCGAATTTATCAGTCAGAAAATTGAATGTCAAACCTTTCGACAGTAAATTATGTCTGATGCCTTCGGGCCTTGAAGTGCTAATTTAGTTAGTGGAATCAATTACTTTATGGGACATTGAAACACGGACCTTGCATTACTCTGGACGTTCCGAAGGATTGTGTTTACGATATTTTTTGTGGAATCCATTACGGTTCGCCGTTACCAATTAGTTATCTCGGATGTTAGATCAAATTACGCTTCCCGCAGCGGTTGTCGGTCCCGTTAAGTTGCATCACAATGGCCAGCTTTTGGGCAAAAACATGCCAGTCACTAATTCTTAGGTTAGTTCTCAGAACCGATACGGTATTTAGATCGACAACTTTAGCCTTGAACTGTGAATGTTTTAGTACATGAGAAGATATTTCGTTTATGAATTCGAGTCGTATGAGTTGAGCGACTCTGGCCTGATACAATATTCTAACCGCAGATCATAGTAAGCTTACTTAAGTTTTGTTGCCAAACAATTAATGTTAAATTAAATTACTAATAATAACAGCGGTTACTGTGCAATAAAATTATGGGAGGGCGATCTCTATCTTTGGATTGAATAATGAAACCGGTCGTAAGTCGAGTAGGTACTGTTATGGATGGGGTGCTATGTTCCGAGACCTCCCCGCGGTGCATCCTGGGCAACATCTGGTGCCTCCATAGACGGCTGACTTGAACAAGGAAGGGCCCTTTTCAGGGCCAGCGGACCTTTGGGTCGTGGGTTGGCTGGCCGATAGGCTGGTGGGCCGCCTTGACCGGAACTGGGAGGTCGGTTGCTCCTGACAGGCCTCTGCTCTCAGAGGTGGCGGATGGATGCGACCTCTGGTTTTGTTTTCTGCGGTAGTGTCATAGGAGGTAGTGCCGTTCTGTCGAAGCCAGCGTCTGGTGCCTACACGACACAGCCGGACCCAATCGAGCCGCCTCCTCGTCGGGACCGGTATGACGGATGGCTGTGGCTTTAGGTAGGGGGACAGATGGTGTAGACATCGGGCTTAAACTGCGCTGACTTTCACCCAAGCCACCTTTGGCAACACTATGGGGGAAACAGCAAAAGGTCCTTTTCAGGGCCGGTGGAGCCTTGTGCTCAGTGGCGGCCGGTCTGCAAGACTGGCGGTCTGTTGTCCCACCAGACAGCGGGCAAGATTGAACGGTGCACCGGTTTTGCCCGAAAGGGTGGTCACAGATGGCTTCCGGTGATAAGTGAACTGTAGCGATCCCGGGGTGCTGTCGTAGTGTGCCTTGGCAGTAGGCCCGCCTATACCTCGAGTCCAACAGTTGCATCGTACTGCAGGGATGATGCGTATTGACCTCTCCGATAAAAGAAAACCCTCCGTACCCTGTGGAGCCCTGGCAGGGGTTCTTGCTCTTACTCACGTCTTACTCACCAACAGAATCACAACACCATAAAAATGTATCTAGTGTTATTTGACTGTGGTCTTCTGGAGCTACTACCCCAGTTCAGGAGCACCAAATTTGTGCTGCTAGTCTGTTGTGCGATACGTCGAGAAATTTACTTGGTAACAGAAACAAATATAATCTATTAAGAAAAATCTCATATTGTGCGTTCATAAATATCAGTCAGTACGTTCGTACAGCATAAACAGAGTAGATCTAGACAACATATTCCACTTTTTATTAGTACTAACTGTTTGTAAGTGCGTCCGTGAGAAAACGCACGGGACATTCTTGGTACTCGCATGCCAAATGGATAAACTGGTGTTATTATGTAGCGTTATGTACTTAATGTTAGTGTAATTAAGTGCAATAAAAATAGGGAATTATTAAGTGACACATAATTAAGTGCGAGAAACGTGAATAGCATCACCCCATATCATCCAATGGGTGTCGTAGAAGACTAATGGATCAGCACCCGTTGCTGATTATTGATCACCTTATGCTCGGTCCACCAATCCGCATTGGGCAAGCATGGTGGATTACTGACTAAACCTCTTTCGCTGCCAAAATTTGTCAGTGCTTGGTCACATAAGCACCAAGCACTGACAAATTTTCGACAGCGAAAGCAATGTCTTGGTGGCGTAATGGTCAACGCAGTCGCCCGGATTGTGGAAAATGCGGGTTCGATTCCCGCCTGAGGCAAGTCGATTTTTTTCAGTGCATTTTCTTTCTAGTATTAACAATTTCAAATTTAATTAGTCCTTAGAAAAATACTGCCGTCAGCTCAGTTTATTGGTCTAAGGCCGTCAGCAAAACCGCCGCGCACGCACGTATACAAACATCGTTTACACGGCAGTGTTTGCCGTTTTGCGGGCTTTGCCGTTCAGAGCATGCTTAGCGGCCGTGTAAACGACGTTTGTATGTGTGCGTGCGCCGATTCGTCACTATATATGGAGTTATATATGGAGTATATGGAGTCAAAGTACTGTATAGTTCTCTATATTATGCCACTTATGACTGAAAAGATTGTTCAATCCACACCGTGGACTCAGCGTCACGCACACGTCTTCCGTCCGCGGTGTGGCGTCAGCTTAACTTCACGAGTTGGAATGCGATAAAAGGTGCCCACGTGACAACTATTCTTCTGTGAAAACAAATACATAATGTTCCTTTCCTACCTAGGTATACACTACAGTCGTTTCGATAACCAATCAAGGTTTCAACAATTGATGACTATAATTCACATTTGATAAGTCCCTTGAAATAGTGTCGTCAGCGAATCCCGTAGCCACTAATCAATGTAAGACTAAAAAGATTGTTCTGAATAATTTTTCTCTATAACTTTAACGTCACGAGTTGGAATGCGATAAAAGTGCCTACTTAGTAATTTCCATTAAAGAACGCAGACTTGGTTCTTTGAAATGCTCAGTGGACCTTATTATAAATTAAAAATTCTTGGAGGCGTAGCTCTAAAAAGAAAATGCTTTAATTCAGTTACGATAGGCAAAATGATTTATTTTACTTTTCGTTGCGAGAAAAGTATCGATGAGGCGTAGTGTCTTGAACATCTTATTTGTATATTTATACTTATTTTCACAAATAAATTATTTGATTTGATTGAAGACCCAGTACAGACATGTGTATGTACCAGAGCGTTTGTCTCCTATTCCTCTATGGCAAGCTCAGATTAATTTCACTACCCTTCTGGCAACCCAGGTTTGTAGCGTGGCTTTCCAAGAAGGAAGGTCCCCTCCAAGAAGGTTGTAGGTAAAAATCCCCTCACACACATGCGTTCGGTCCCGCTATGGTGGCCTTCCACACTTATGCTCTAGCTAGTCTATATGTGGCAGCGTGTGCACCTCCCCCTCTCCTGAGGGGGCGGCTGCTTTCGATAGCCTTATAGCCACTTAGTAGCACTAGGCAATAGGGAGTGCTTAGTCGGTATGAGTCCGACATAAACCTAGGCCGGCCCTAGGGTATCCAAGAGGATTCATAGCCTCCTTTTTTCCCCCGCTGTCTGCAAGGTTCTCTTAACTCTTTTCGCTGCTCTGTCTTTCGCTCCTCCCCGTGGGGGAAGAAAAGGGAAAGCAGCGGAGGGGGTTAGGGGAGAAAAAAAGGCGTATCTGAGCTGTGATCGTATGTCCGTATACTCTTAAGAGATCGAATTGGTCGCTCTAGAGACTGAGAGATTCCCTTACGGGGGGCTTACCGACTGGTAATCTTCTTGAGAGAATCGTACAGGCTTGAAACCCCACCATATCTTTACCTTTTTAAAAACTCTTGACACACTATTCGGTGAACATTTGTGTAGGACAATGGTAAAGAAACTGAGAGTAGCCCGACACGAAGTTACGTGTATCGTTTTCGTAGGGAGAGAGGCTTTATTACACTGCCGATTGGAGAGCGAGTTCAAAGCTAGGCGAGTGCACGGGCACTCTCTGCGGGTGACGCCGCAGGCGCCCAGGGGCCTCGTGGCGTGCAATCCGCGTTTTGGAAACTCAAGA
Source organism: Elophila nymphaeata (assembly GCA_955850985.1). NCBI lineage: Eukaryota > Metazoa > Arthropoda > Insecta > Lepidoptera > Crambidae > Elophila > Elophila nymphaeata. The sequence goes on from OY039079.1 coordinate 17,452,182, forward strand.
ACAAAATAGGTTCCGACGAGAAAATAATTCCTTTAGTTTAATAACGAAGACGCATGAAACAAAAACGAAAGCAATACAACGATGAATATGGGGTCAAATACGAATTAGCGTCGGCTGCGCTAATCGCGGCGAACTCGATGTGCGCCCACCGGTGTTCCAGCAGCGATCTCGCCGCGCACTCGTCTAACTTTGAACACGATCTCAAATCATCAGTGTGATAAAGCCCTAATCAAGAAGATGCAGATGTGAAAGAGCCAATGCAAGTACCGCCGTATCCTCCCACGATTTCGGTCCGCATGCCGCGAGGCAGGTACGACCAAGGGAAGCTGATGGGCTTATCTTCTTTAGCCCAGTGACATTGTAAATGCATTTTGCGACCAACACCGAATAAAAAAAATCATTTTAAGTAAACTCGACTCATGAGGACCTTGATCGACGCTCCTCGTACACACGAGCCGAGAATCGAGCGTTATATACCTACCTACTTGATTAAACAAAAGTAAATCAAAGTTTACGTGATGGTTTACGTATACTGCTTCAATAAACACTTTAGTAATACGTAACTGTTGTCCCCGCAAACCCAGATTTATTTAGGACATGGACTAAGTTATACCGTTTTAGCCGCAAACACACAGATTTGGGGTGAGCTCTGTGGAGCGCTAACATAATTTTAGGCATTGTTTCCAACCCAAATTGGACTTAGTTGTCCCTGTATATAAATTTAGGTATTATTCTAGCGGTCCACATTTCATCGCTTATTTGATTTTAAGGCTATTTTGATACAAGAAAGAATTTTACCTAGGAAAAGTATTTCTCCGAGTCTCTAAATAGCCAATTATATTAAAATAAATAAAACTAGATACAAAAGAAAAATTATGTACTACTATATTACAGATAAAAGACTTCGCCTAGGTCCTGTGAGACAGGAAGTGTACCAATAACACTATCACTTTTTTTTATTCTATGTGGTTCACCACAAGTAAAAAAGTCAAAGAAAATTAAAGAAACAGCGAAAAAAAAGAAATCGAAGGCCAAATTTATAAGTCCTTATCTATACTAATATTATAAAGAGGAAAAATTTATATTTTTGTAACAAACTCAAAAGCTACTGCACAGATTTAAAAAAATCTTGCTCTGACTATACATAGTAAGTAGTGACATAGGCTATATATGATAAAAAAGGCTTGTATTTAAATGAACACCATACTAACTTAACCTAGCCTACAAAAAAGGATAATAGCTCACCAAAAAAGTGTAGTCTCACCAAAAGTTGTTTTTGGTGAGCAAAATATCCATTTAGGTGAGCAATGTACTATTTTTTTGGTGGGCACTAAATTTGTTAAAAAAAAACTTAACACGGACGAAGTCACGGGCGGAGCGCTAGTAACATATAAAGCAAAAATATATTTTTTTATATGTGAATATTTTTAATTGGCATTATTTATTTCTATGGTAGGTAATTAAAATTTACATAAGTAGGGGTACCTACGAACTTTAATTGACTTAGAAATAAAAAAAACTTCTTACATTTATTTTGTAATTCAGGTGAAATAATGACATGTTGGCGAAATTATAGCATTCTACTATTTTTAGAACATTTTAAAAAGTTTTAGTGTCAGGAAATGTCTTGAGTATTCACAGAAACACTCTTAAGCAATTCATATCTCATTGAGACAATAAAGACTTACCGGAAAGATATATTAAAGTCCTTACTGGATTAATTGTGTCATACGGCCGTTATACATGGTTAAACTAGGAATAGGTATACCCACTGTCGCCTCGGCTGGTTTACGAGTATCTGGGAATGGGCGGACTATAAAGGGCGGGTTGAAATGACATTTCGGTTAAGAGGTAAATCAACGACCGGACTGGTCCAGTAAAGTAAATCAAGAAAGTGACCGCAGACATTGTTAATAAAATAGAACATAGAACAGAATAATAAAACTATAAAACTCGTTAGTACAAATGAATAACACACACAAAACTTAACGTTAAACCAATTATACCTAAAGGGCCGTGGCTGGGTGTGCCACGACACTGGTTTCTGCGGAAGCCTTTTCGTGACAGACACGCCGCGCCGTGCAAACAAACAATGCACCAGACAAATTACAACATAATACATAACTAATATAATATCACTAGCTGACCCGGCAAACGTTAGTTTGCCTTACAAAAATGAATAAATTACTAAAATGGCTATAAAAAAATAGGGGTTGGTGATAAAAAAGGTTTAGGGTTGTATGTATTTTTTAATGCCACATAATAAAAAAAAATTGTGTGCGTGTAACCTTTACGCGCGATTGAAGTAAAACTTCTTTGACGTAGATCACTGAAATGATTAAATTTTAACTGAAAAAAAAAAAAAAAATTTGACAGATACTTACGACCAATCGAAATTCCTATTTTGAATAGCGGAAACTACACAGACTATAGAATACTGAGCGTTACTTCCGTTAGAAAAATCTGAGTTACCCCGAATTGGTTACCCCCTAGTAGCGCCTAAAGAAGTTTTACTTAAAAAAAAACAAAAAATTTCGTCCAAAAATTAAAAAAAAAAATTAAGGGTGAACAACCCTTATCACTTAGGGGTATGGAAAATAGATGTAGCCGATTCGCAGACCTACTGAATACGCATACAACGTTTCATGAAAATCGGTCAAGCCGTTTCGGAGGAGTACGGTAACTAACATTGTGACATGGAAATTTTATATATAAGATTAAAAAAACATACAAAGAACATAAACAAATAATTTATTGTTATGTATACTTATTATAAACACAGATAATATAATACTATACTAGTACTTTAAATAAACACATAACCCCTGCACACATAGAAAAAAACACCTTTTTCTATTCTATTGCACAGGTAGGTAAGTAAGTTTAAATAAAGACATTTACCTACTAGCGTTTCTCAATTATTATAAAGGACCTTTTGTAAACAAAGTGCTTTCTAAAATTCTGGAAAAGCTCTCAACAACTCACTTACAGCTTTCCTGAACAAATATGAGTTCTTAGCAGGGTTGCCAGGTGTTCGGTATTTTACCGCACCGTTCGGTATTTTAGCACTGTGTTCGGTGTTCGGTATGACAAAAATACCGAAGTATGGGATGTTCGGTATTTTTTTTCTGATTAATTTTTCTCCTTGATAAACTGATAAACGAATCGTGGCCTCCACCGCTCTCTGGGCAAAAGCACCCCCCCCCCCCCCCCCTAGTAATAAAATCCGGAGATTCGACAAAGTGAAGCTATTTTGATACACCCTAGGATAGGCGCGAGGCAATACGGCAAGTGAGGAGCTTTTTTTTTTTGCTCACTGTTCGGTATTTTTTTGGAAAAGACCTGGCAACCCTGGTTCTTAGTAATCAATATGGCTTTCGGTCTGGATTGTCAACGGCGGATGCTGTATTGGCCTCAACAACCAGTATTACCAGTAAACTGGACGATAAATTAAAGTGCTATAGTATCTTTCTAGATTTTTCCAAGGCCTTTGACACGGTCTCTGTCCCTGTGCTTGTCTCCAAAATTGAACGTCTCAGAATTCGCGGTCTCATTGTTGAAATCTTCAGGGACTTCCTTTGTGATACAGCGAGTGAAGATAGAGTCAGCCACCAGTGATAACGAGGAGCTGAGTGTTGGTGTTCCTCAGAAGAAGCATTCTGGGTTCTACCCTATTCTATATATGTATAGACGATCTGTGCAGTTTATCTGTTCCTAATTGTGAACGCCGATGACACTGATCTGTACTGGGAGAGTATTGCTGCTGCCGCAGAGCGTGCTTTACGGACGATAATGGAATGGCTGTCTCTCAATTTGCTCACGCTTAATGTTAGCAAGACCAAGGTCCTTAGGTTTACATTACCAAATTAGGTTTACATTACCAATAACTTCTTTGTCAGCTATCAAAGCTACGTATGCGCTGACTCGTAAGTGGGTGCTCGTGTATGACTCTAGACTTGGTCCCTAGCATAAAGTACCTCGGAGTGTTTATGATGAGACCTTGGACTGGCACACTCACATAGAGGCAACTTGTACTAGAGTCAGATGAACTATGTACATCTTTAAACAACTGAGGCATTGACTTTGAAACTCTAAAGGTTGTAAACCACAGTCTGTGGCATTAAATTAAATTTTTGATCCACCCACTGCTGGTACACAAGTCCTCTCCTTGTTATCGAAGCAGGTTTAAGCATAGTCCACCACGCTTGCCCATTGGAGAATATGGGGTTGATGCTATTCCACTCTGCTGGCATCACACGGTTTATTTTTGATATTTTACTTTAATTAATAATTAATACTATAACTCTCTCTGTATTTTAATCAATTTGTTAATTTTTATTTTAATCATTTATTTTATAGAGTCGAACCAGTAAATATATTTCATTTTGTTAAAAATTATGATTGCATACATCTCTTCCGTGGCGGTGAGATCTCGGTGACCTGAAACACAGGTATTAATTTACCCAGCTCAAGCATCGTCTACACAATGTCTGTATTGTAAATTGTCTGTATCTAATTTGTGAGGAGTAAATAAATAAATTTATTATTATTAATTAATTAAACGAACCTTAAATGTATAAAGAGCTGCTTCTAATAGGCGCAGCGGAGGTATGTTGTTATTGGTTTAGTATTTTTATGTCATGAACGCGGGCGAACTGACTGTTTATGTAGATATACACGCTCGTTGTCTCGTGTGCGTAAGTGCCGGCAGAGCAATCAACCGTTTCTTATAGCTGTTTGCATATTTACATCTGGCATAAAGATTTATAATACCTCTGTCAAATAAATCCACAAACCACTATAATCTTAATTCACATTAACAAAAAAATTAAACACTTCCACAAGTGTTGGGCGCATGTAAAAATGTATAATTTAGAGGCATCCATTAAAATTCGTTCAGCTATCATTTTTGGACGCGCCAGTTGAAAGCGTAATAACATGTCATTATTTCATCCACGGAAGGATGGCCGTTTGAGGGTGCGGCTCAAGCTTATGTTAGACATAAACTCTATTGCTTCAACTACTTAATAATACGTACAATTCCTTTGTAGCATTTTACAATCTAATTTAGAATGTTTTTTTTTTTTTTTTTTTTTTTTTTTTTTTTTTTTTTTTTTTTTATTCACGCTCACACCAATTATCTAGCCCGAAGTAAGTATCATTAAGAACTTGTGTTACGGATACTAGATAACGGACATTTTTTTTAACATACATAATATATATTTTTTTTTAGATATTTTTATAAATAAACTTAAATAAATATATATACAACCATGACTCGCAAACAAATTTTCGTGTTCATCACACAAATATTTGCCGCTACCAGGATTCGAACCCGGACCGCTTGATGTGTAGGCAGCTATACTGACCACTCCACCACGACGGCGTCACGGCGACGTTTTGTCTCCTAACTGTGGCAATTGGAAAGGATGATCGTAACTGCATAGACGCTTTCGGGATGTGGTGAAGTGTCTGAACGACACGACGCCGACGGACCAACGTAAAATCCTGCGCGATCTTGAAATATCAACCAGGCTATCTACCATTGCCTACGGATAGTTCTCGAATACTTCGGTCACATTGTCAGGAGGAACAGAGATAGGTTATCTAGAGAAACTGATTAAATAGAAAGGAAGATACCGCGAGGTCGTAGTAAGATGCGTTGGACAGACCAGGTTCACACTACTCTCGAAACCACAGATTTATCAATCTAAGGAGTTCGGGCGAATCGCCGAGTTCATAGGGAGTCAGAGTGACGCCGACGGCAATACACTTGTCACAAGTTAAACGCCGGCTTGGCCTATCTCCTTGTATTATTAAATCTGTGCTCGAAACCAATCTGCACGATGCTCTGCACACTACCTGAGCGTAGGTCGAGGAGGCACAGAGTCATTGCAGAAAGGATGATCAAGATGAAGTCACGACCCTAGACCCTGAGCAACACTCAGGTCTAGAGTCTGCTAGAGTCCTGCCTTAGTACTAAAATTTTCAGCAAGCAATTTCAACCACTTACTAATAGAAGGAACTCACCCTAGTTAAAAATTTGTAAAAATTTTGCTAATGATATAAACATTTTTATTTATATATAACGCTTACGCAAATAGCTTTTTCTGTTCCTGTAATTTCGTATATTGTAACTTCGTTATATTTATTTGACAACACGCTTAACCAAACCTTGGGCCTAACAAACAATGGATATGTGACACACGAGGACATATTGTAACAAATGAGGTTTTTTATTACAGAATAATTATATACCTCAACGTTACTGACATAACGACCCACGCCTTCGAGAAATGTTTTAATTTGCGACGGGAAAATTTGCCTAACTTTTTTCTCGAACGACATTTTTTGGAATTATTCGGTCATAATTCTTACAGGTAGGTAACCACAAAAGCTTTTGTTTCTTATTGGCGGTTTTAATATCTTAATTTGTGTTTTATGACAAAGGTAACTGTAGCTTAAATTGTGTGGCTTTGTGTATCACAAATACTTTGTCATCAGCAATTTTTTTCCCCGTTCACACCAATTATCTAGCCCAAAGTAAGTATGTATCATTAAGAACTTGTGTTATGTTATGGATACTAGATAACAGACATTTTTAATATACATAATAATTTTATAAATAAATATTACATAAACAACCATGACTCGCGAACAAATGTTCGTGTTTGTCACATAAATATTTTCCGCTACCAGGATTCGAACCCGGACCGCTTGATGTGTAGGCAGAGCGACCACTCCACCCCGACTGCCGCGTGAATATTGTTACTTAGGTACTTATTTTTGACAATTGTGATAGAAGCTTATATTTTATGAGTCAATATGCTATTAGAGAGCCTATGGTATACCTTTTGATACTTAAGTAGGTACTAAAAACAGATAATAGATATAGACAATTTATTTTCATCATCATTTACACACTTAAAATTAACAAACGAATTATAAACATCATAATTCAAATACAATACTTAAAACAATACTTTCTCTATACTACGTATACGAGAAAGTAAAAACATTTTGACAATATTCTGTGTCACCACTGTCACCAAGCAAAGACGTAAAAAAATCAACGATGCGCGAATAGCTCAGTACCCGTAGTGTAAGTTTTTTAGTATAAAATACGCAACTATTTTAGTTGCGTTAAGAGCTCAATTTGTATGGGAAACATGTTTCATGTTTTTTTTCCGCTAGGAGCGCTATTAACGAATTAATAGTTCCGTATTTTATACGGAAAACCATACACTATGGGTACAGCTATGTATTTTGCTAACGAAAGCAAAACGCTGCGCTTTTTTAACTTCTGCCTAGGTAGCAGGTGCGCGGACGGCAAAAAAATACTGGCTGTGTTTTTATTGACGTTAATCAAATATAATTAATTATAATAGTTTACACATTGAAAAAAAAAAGAATTAAGATTAACGTACATACAGAGACAACGCCGAACTTCAAGGTTGGTCATTAAGTATTCAAATATATGCTGATTACAAAATTCCTTTATTATGTCAGCGAAATCCAATCCAATTACCGTTAGAAACATTTGTTTGTCGCATCCATGATTGATAGCCTAGGACTAACAAGTTTGTCTGTCACATAAATCATACAACGATTGCGGTCAAACGAAAGTGACTAACCTTAACTGAAGAACATTTTAAGGTTTTCTAATAAAGTTCGACAATGAAATTAGATTTATAAGCACATTTAAGATAAATTACTTTTCACAATGAAAATTAAATTGAGTATTAAAAATAATTTCAATGGGAATACTTAATAATTTTAATTACTTACACTTTTCAACACGTAAGTACAATACTACTAATATTAAAAAATCATATTAATTAACGACGAATTCGCGGGCTACTAGTTCGGGTTTCGGATATAAAATGGGTTGTTTCCCTATACATATATTGAATTGGAACTCTTATCATTAACTGTGAGAGCACAATAATGCTGTTATAACGTGGTGACAGACTTTAATAATGCGATGGCCAAGAAATGCGAATTTTTAGTGGCAGTAGATCTATTGTGAGAAGGACTGACGGCCATTGGGGCCGAAAGGTCCCCGAATGGCGGCCGTGTACTGGGAGACGCAGCGTTGGTAGGCCCCCCACAAGATGGACCGACGATCTGGTAAAGGTCGCGGGAAGCCGCTGGATGCGGGCAGCGCAGGAGCGATCGGGTTGAAGATCCTTGGAGAGATACCAATAGTGGACGTCTCTCGGCTGATATGATGATGACTAATGGGAAACATATAATCGAAAACATCTTGAAAAAGGGCTAGGTCAAAATTCTTCGTAATCATTTATGAGGACTGTGATGAGGTAATGAGAGTACATGTCGCGAAAGAAATATGTAAGGATTCTAGCAAGTGGAAAGAAGTGTTTTCTGACTACTTCTATAGGAGAAATGCGTAACTCTATGTATGTATGTACTGACGTAGGGACGGGGTGTATTGCGTTCCCTTTTCCTTGGAAGCAGTCCCACTTACACAATTTATGAACCGTTCCCTAGTAACTTAGGCAGTGGAAAACAAACACTTCAATTTGTGAAATAAGTAGTAACCCTATTCCGATGTTTTGTCTATTATCCTTTACACTTGCTTTGAGTTAGTGGGCTGTCGCGTGAATATCGTCAGGGGTTATTTTGTTTCACACGGAATGGTGTTGCGGGAAATACTGTATGGGTAAACAATTTCTCTTTATTTATGTTGTAATAAAGCCTCCTTATAATACAGCAAATAATAAAGTAGTTTCAGTTTTTTCTTTCTTTAATTAACGGTTAATTTCGTTTCCATATATACTTAGATCTTGGTATCAGACATTACTATAAGTCTCTCTACAGCTATATCTTTCGTCCTCTCCAGTCTCACATTTCTTCATCAATCGTATGCCAACTCAAAACCTTCTGAATTTGTCAAGTGTGCTCAGAGTTGAATCGTCCAAGAAGTGTGGTCAGAGCGTACCGATTAATTTCCACCAATTATACAGTTTTAAGATACAATTTATTTACTGTGTGATTATGTCCCCAGGACACGAAGTTACAGTGACACTATAATAATATAAGGTACGATGAAAAGTCATCAAGTTAAAGTACAGTTAAATTTACACTATGTTTGTTTATATCACTATGGCTGTGAAAATAAACTGCCCCTTTATATTAAATTGTCTACAAACGTTAGTAGTTTAAACAGAAATAAAATAGTAAACGCCACATATAAGAAACAAGCCAAAACATAACAGAACAAAGAAAACCAGTCATTGTTCGTTTAGAATTCTCTTCTAAGTGACATTTTCCTTTCTTTAAGAGTTTTTTCTTTTGCTCGCCGAACGTACAGGAAACGACGACGAGTTTTAAAGGAGTTGCCTTTGTTTTTTACAAAATAAATAATTCGCTACCCGGTTTTATAACGAAATTGTTTTGAGCTTTTTTTCAATAAAATTGTATAGCTTCGGGCAAAGGAACTAGATTTGCTTTTCTAGTAAACAGGTCTTTCGTGTAACGTTTTGCGTCTTGGTAGGGATTTGAAATGGACGTGTGTACATCAAAATAACATGTTATAATGTATACTAATCCTGTGCAGACGAAGTCGCGGGCAGAAGCTTGTAGATAATAAATCCTTAATACAAAAACGTTAGGTTTGTCTTTATAGCTTTGAAAATTCACGCTAATAAGGAGATTTATCAAAATTGCGCCTTTCATAAAACTGTAATAAATTACAAAATGGTTTTAATTAAGATTTAATCCTACTCTCCAAGGAACAGATATTAGTAAGTCAGAAAGGAATATTTTTATAAGCTTAATTCTCGTCATGCTAATTGCTGTTATTAGGAATTACAATTGGAGTTAATTATGCAAAACAGAACCATCTCTACCGCAGTTTTTAAAATGACGGCGAAGCTCTTGTTCTTTATCTCAGCTGATGGTAAATGGTGATAAGGAAGTGGGAGCGCAGTTTACCAGGAATCCTCGAAAGGTCTCAGTATTTCGAGGATTCCTGGAAAACTGTCTTTAGAGGACTCCTCGTAAACTGCGCTAATCTTATTTCTAGGCATGTTAAACTAATGGTCTCGGATGCTGTCGATAGATAGCAGTCGTAGAAACAATAAGTCACGTCAGAGGACAGAAATGGCGACTTCTAAACCTTTGACAACAGGTTGACCTGTACCTGATTAACCATACGTTAAGAAGGAGAATGTGAAATACTATCGTGTATTCGTCAATATAATCATTACATTGAAGAAAACATGCAAGGAAGCATACTGTTATGGTTGACCTCCGTGCATCGCGGGCGTTCACAGCGGCGCGCGATCGATGACTTGTAAGCAAGAAATTTATAGGTATAACTGGAAACCACCCTACCAATAAAAAAGTTAATATAACTTTTTGGACCCCAAGTAACCTTTGAATGTTTCCGTTTCCTACCTGTCTCTTTCTAACTCTCCGCACAAGTAATATGATGACGTACGTACGTACGTATGACGTATTAGATGGTCACGTGACCGTCTAATACGTGTGCTCTAGTGGCTAGAAAGAGACAAATATGAAATAAGAATATCGGCGAAACGTAATTCTGGATGAAGTTATACGTTGAGAGCTAACGTGTCAATGATAAAAGAAAATCTTAGACGATATGAGTTTCCCGTCATTTACTCCAGATACTTTTCAAACCTAATCACGCAACAACGAAAATAAACAACAATAACAGGCAATATTAAAAAACAAATCAAGATATGGTAAATTTAAATTAATTTTAAAAACCTGAACCATCTAAAAATTATAATCTTTTAGCTTTTTAAAACACTCTTTTGGTATGCAAAATGTGTTTTGGTTCCTTCTTGCATAACGATGTCAAATCATCAGTGTGTGTCAAATTAAATGGAACTTGAAGATAAAGAAAGCGTTAATTGGTATTTAAACGTCTGTCCCTTAGTGTTCACATACTTCCAGAATATTAAGTTGAGTTGCTTCGATGCAATTTGTGTGTTGTGTTCTGCAAATATGGTTTAATTTAGTTTGAATACTTGCGGAGTTGGGTGTATTTACTGTTATACGGTATTTATAGGGTTGTCACTGTTCTTTCTGTTTAGAAACGGAGCTTTAATAATTATTATCGTTTCACAGTTTGGCATACAAACTTCTTGCGTGTATGTGAATATTGGGTACCTATCAAAATACAGATTTTTTTGTCATCGAATTTCATTTCACCGAAAACTATTCCACGATTTTCAATATCTATTTTTCTTGATTGATCGACTGGCTAATAATCACCGTTTCATATTATCGAATAAACTTTCATAAAAAAAATGTTTCAAAGTTGTGTTGCTTACCAGAATAACGGTCTATCGAACTAACATTTCATATAAACTATCAAGTTATCGATAACACTATTTATAAAAACTTGTTTCAATATTTAACGTTACACATTGTAATGTTTCGTTTAACAACATTCGCAGTAACGTTTCATCGAACGATACATTTGCCTGTTGACGTTTGACGATAAAAACTGTTGAGGTTAGTTCTTAATTTAAAAACTAATTCTTAATTTGCAAGTAGGTACACACCATGCAAGCAAGCATACAGCATGCAAGCAAGCATGCAGCATGCAAGCAAGCATGCAGCATGCAAGCAAGCATGCAGCATGCAAACAAGCATGCAACATGCAAGCAAACATGCAGCAAGCAATATAATGCTCCGCTCGCTTCGCTCGCTCCGCTATGCTTGGTCACAAGTCTAACCTAACCTAACCTAGGTTTATTTTCGTATTAATGGTTTTTCTTTATAGCGGGGGGCCTCAGGCCCCCCGACCCCCCCGAGCAGGGGGGGCAGCCCCCCTGCACCCCCCGGCAAGCATCTTGCAGGCATGCATACAACATGCAATGCAAGCATGCATACATCATGCAATGCAAACATGCATACAGCATGCAATGCAAGCATGCATGTAGCATGACAGAATACAACAAGCAATCTCAGTTAGCTTCGGTTACACCGCTGCTGACTGCCTATTGTTCTAAATCTAGCCTAACTTAATCCATAGGTTTTCTTTACAGGGAAACAAAAATTATTACGAGTAATTACATAAAAAAAAGTATTTTCGATGTACACTATTTTTAGTGTAGTAAAACTTGATGTTTCAACTATTCTGCAAACTGAAACTTACGTGGAAACAAAATTATGGGTAACAAAACATCGATTTAACATTATTTCGATAAAATAAATAAAATAGGAAAAGAATTTACGATGGAATGAGCTTGTAGATAACAACTATTCGAGGAAATAAAATTGCGATGTAACCTGATTCTAGGAGTTGTTAAGTATTGTATAAAAAGATCTGCGAATAGTTTTATGGGGAATGAAAATCGATGAAGTTAATTGCGATAAAGTGATGGGTTCCCGTGAATATTTGACATACAAGGTTCTTGAGTCTTTTTTGGTGATTAGGACACGAAGACATTCGTGAGATAAACTATACTTCGGAATTTATAATGTTACTATTATTATATTTCGAGTAATAAGGAGGTCAAAAGCGGCATTTGCGGTTCATAAATACGAGTTTACTGAAACGACGTAGGGGACATAACTGGGATATAGTACCCTTTAGAAGACCACCGCCAAATATCACTAGCGACTCCAGGACAAAGTTCTTGAATGCAGCAAACTCAGAGGCAAAAGCAGATGTGGTGCTTCTAGAAGCAGCTAGTGTATTCAGTTTAGCCTCAAATTTCGCCATCCTTGTGTTGAAAGCCATGTGATACCGTCAGAGTAGAACAGCACCCCCTATATCTTCCAATGGGAGTCGTAGAAGGCGACTAATGGATCAGCAAAGGGGTATTGATCACCTTATGCTCCGTCCACCAATTCCCATAGGGCAAGCGTGGTGGACTACTGCCTAAGCGTCCTTCGATGACAAGGAGAGACTTTGTATCTCAGCAGTGAGTAGAATTATAAAGACTTTTATGAAATGTGTTGAAAGTATTCATGAAGACCACACTCAAATAGCACTTCATTATTGTGGTGTTGTGTTTTTGTTGGCGAGCAAGGTTGCCATTGCCAGAGCTCTACAGGGTAAGCAATGGTCTAAGCATAGCCACGTGCGAGTATCAAGACAGTGTTGCAATTGTCTATAGGCTACGTTAACTCATACCACCAGGCAGGCCGTATGCTTATCTGCCAAACAAATAAATTAACCAAGAAAAAATAAATAAAAAACTGTAACCCCACTACGCAAAGAAAGGAATGAAATTGGTTAAAATTGGGGTCTACAAGGTAAAATCTACTTCTCCTATTATTAAAATCGGTTAAAATGTAGTTACCCGAACTATGATAAAGAATTGATTAACACCTTATTCATCAAAATCGGTTAAATAGTTTAGGCGCTACGCAGGAACATACGTACCTAAATACAAACATACATATTATATAGGCATGGCATAGATTGCTTTGCCGTAGTTGGGTAAAAACATCGGAGATATAAAAAAATGTTTGTCACTAGAGTAAAAGCTGTTTACTTATGAGTTCAATATAAAACTAAAGTATTTATCACTAATAACAACAAATGTTATTCATTTCTGTTTCCTAACCGGACTCGGCAACCCTAACAACTGTTTCTACTAATTAAAGAGCTCTGGTTGCCGTCGTTTTTGTAATTTGAGTCCGGATCGTGACACTTGCGGTCTGCGGGAAGCCACCTACGTTGGCGTAATAACGCTAATATCGCGTGCGTAATTCGTACCATCAGCTGTATGTAAATACCGCGCATGTGTCCATTGCTATATTGTGGATGGCATATTACCATCACGCAATATAAATAATTTTTCGGGGGTTCCAATGAATGCATCACAGACAGGTATTAATATATTATTTGTATTGGTAATATTACATCATGATATTATATGTTACTAGAAAAATCATGTTAGGTAAATATATAGATATTTAAGGATCCTTGAGTGGCAACCGCGTGCCAGGAGACACAGCGTTGGCAGGTCCCCCACAAGGTATACCGACAATCTGGTAAACGAGAAACGTGGTCACGGGAGGGAAACCGCTTAATGCGTGCAGCGTGGAATCGATCGGGCTGCTAGATCCTTGGGAGTGAGCTATGTCCAACAGTGGGCGTTTCTCGCCTGGAATGATGATGACGATATTTGAGTGACAGAAAAAAATCGTCAATTTCATAGTTAAAGATCATTTTCATTGGTCTGAGGTAAAGACCGAATAATGAGTTAAGTGACGTGAGTCTGACTTCGTATAGGTTTAATGACAGCTAGGGCTACAGTACAGTGGGGAAACAACCTACTAAATTTTAAATGAACCACTACCAATCAATGTAAGACGGGCTAGTTTTCTGTGAAACTGTATAATTCGTTAAACATTGAAAAATAGACGAGGCCTGGGCATCCAAATGATTTGCCTTGCCTATAGACTTCGATGGCTTTAATTAATGACCTATTATCAACTAATTGGCTAATTGAACCTTTTGAGGACAACATAATTATGAACATTATACAGAAAATTAATGCTCAAACATCATAATAGGTATTTAAAACAAGACTGCAGTCTTGGAAGTTTTGTATTCAACCAATTGCTGTGCAAGTATGTGTGGAAGAAGAATGATTTCCTTTAGGATGAATAGAATGCAAATAGAACTAAACATTTAAATTTAAGACCAATATATGTTCAGAATAAAATTTCGATATCGGATGAGGAAACACTGGTGAAAATATGTGCATCGTCGTTTACGACCGAACAGATTGAAAAATCCAATGCGTTATTATTTGAAGCTGTGTCAGTGGAACTGCGTAAGAAGGCGCGCAAAGGGAAGGGCAAGGAAAATCGAGTGTTACACGATATAATTAGTTTCTTCAAAGCAACTGACCCTGATACCCTGCCGATTTTCGTAGCTCGAGATCTAGAGAAGTTGCCACCCATAACATTCGATCATCTGGATGTCTCAAAACTCCTTAAGGATCTTGTGTTGATACAGGCAGAAATTAAGGAAATAAAGTCCTCGTACGTAACTTCGGAGCAGCTGGAAGATGTTAAGCGAGAATGCTTAAAGTCAAAGATTGAATCACCACCTTTCTCAGCTGTAAAAGTAAATATGAAAAGGGGAGCTTATTGTAATAGTGGCCCTATGGGGCTATCAATCGTGAACAAATCCACCGATAGTTATAACGAGGAGCAGGAAGCTATCTCAAATAAAACTAAATTACAATATAGAACAATGATAATGAACGATCATGAGGGTAGTTGTGAAAAATCGGTGGAGATAATGAGGAATGAAACCGAAAGTGACCTTGAATGCGCGACGTCTAGGCTTGATGAGTCATTGCGTATTATGCCTGCTTATGAGGAGCAAAACGATCAGCTGTTGCCGGTTAATAGTGTGTTGGATAAAGACTCTTATGCAAAGGCTTTAAAGTCGAATAATGACTGGACTGTTGTTCAAAGAAAAGTACGAAAGTTTAATAAACGGTTAGAAGGAAAGACAGGGTCTCTTTTGGTGGATGCAGATGAGAAATTCAGAGCAGCGGAAAGAAAAACGCCGTTACTTATTATAAATGTTGATAAAAACACGTCCGAGACAGATATAGTTAACTATATACAGAGGAAAACTAAGGAAATAGTTACGTTAGAGAAACTCAGTATTAAACGCCAATGTGATTATAACGCATATAAATTTTTCGTTTCCCAAAATAAATTACAGTTATTTTTGGATGAGAAGGTGTGGCCTAAGGGTGTTATTTTTCGTCGTTTTATTAATTTCAAGTTAAAACGTAACAATGAAACCCCGTCTACGGGAGTCGACCATACAAAACGATAAATTTAATGGAAACTACGAATACAAAAGGGAAGATATATAGATTCGTTACGTTTAACTGTAAAAATGTAAAACGTTCAATAGATAATATACGTGACCTGTGTAAAACATCAGATGTAATAGCATTACAAGAGACGTGGCTGTTGCCAGAAGAAATACCTTTTCTTGGTACCATAAGTGAAGAGTTCAGCTGGACAGGAGTGTCGGCGGTGGACACCGCGGCCGGTGTGTTGCGTGGGAGGCCTTACGGAGGGGTGGCCTTGCTCTGGAGGCGTAGTGTGTTTCGTGATGTTGTAGTAATTGAGTGTAATAACTCGCGTATTAATGCTATTAAGATAGTGCTTAAAGATAAATCAATATTAGTGATGAGTGTTTATATGCCCACGGATGCAGTGACAAACTTAACGGATTTCACAGATATTCTAAGTTCGATGAGTGCTATTATAGACAGCTGCAGTGTAGACAGTGCATATATTATGGGTGATTATAATGCTCACCCCTTTGAGAGATTCCATACCGAATTATCAGACTTTTGTAAGGAACAAGAATGGTCATGTATAGACATAGACATGTTGGGGTTATCATCTCAAACATACACTTTCACCAGCGAGGCGCATGGGTCCAGAAGATGGGTTGACCACTGTTTGGTGACTAAAGCTGCGGTTCTGTCAATTGAATCAGTAAATGTGGTCTATGACGTCTTTTGGTCCGATCACCTTCCGCTGGTGATTAATTGTAACTTGGATGTTGTTTTGCCAAGGAGTATTGTTAAGGATAATGTTTATAGAAATCGGGTAATTTGGGGTGAGAGGAATGAGGATCAAATCAAGACTTACCAAAGTAATTGTCATGCAAAATTGAGTACTATAGATTTTCCCTGTGAGCTGCGCAGCTGCGGTGATACTAGGTGTAACGATATTACTCACAGGTCTATCATAGATAATATGTATAGGGAGATTGTAAATGCCTTAAGTGAGTCTGCTGTGATTAGTTGCGAAACTAAGAAAAGAGTAAGAAAGGTTGTACCAGGGTGGAACAAACATGTAGCCGACGCACACGGAAAGGCGAAGCAGAAATTTCTCATGTGGGTGTGGCATGGTAAACCGCAGGGCGGTACTATTTATAGTGAAATGTGTGAAGCCAGAAAGATTTTTAAGTCGCGGTTACGATGGTGTCAAAATAACGAAAATCAAATTAAAATGGATATTTTAGCTTCACATCATTCAAATGGTGATTTTCGTTCTTTTTGGAAACAAACAAATAAACTGCAATGTAAGCCACAACCTCCCGTGTGCGTGGGCGGTGTCAGCGAACCGGAGTTGATTGCAAATGTATTTGTAGACCATTTTTCTGTCAAGCCGCTATCGCACCCATCATGTACAGAACTGAATGCTGAGATCGATGTTGAAAGGGAACTGAAATTTACAGTAAAAGAGATTACACAGACTATTAAGTTAATGTCCAAAGGTAAATCTCCCGGATACGACGGTCTCAGTATTGAGCATCTCAAGTTTGCCGGCCCACATCTACATCGAGTCTTATACATGTTGTACAATTTTTGTATTGGCCATAGTTATATACCTGGTGAAATGTTGCACACAGTTGTAGTTCCAATAGTGAAAAACAAAACTGGTGACCTAGCTGACCTGAACAACTATAGGCCTATTTCTTTGGCAACTGTTATATCTAAGGTGTTTGATAGCATGCTTAATGCACAATTGAACAAATATGTTAAACTGCACGATAACCAATTTGGATTTCGAGAGGGGTTGTCTACGGATAGTCCTATATTGGGTCTTAAGCATGCTGTCACATACTATGCGGAGCGCAAGACGCCTACTTATGCATGTTTTCTCGATCTATCGAGAGCTTTTGACTTGGTATCCTATGATATATTATGGAAAAAGCTTGAGAAAGCAGATGTTAATTTAGATCTTTTAAATATCCTAAAATATTGGTATGGGGGCCAGGTTAATAGGGTTCGATGGGAAGGGACTTTGTCGCGACCTTTTGGGTTGCAGTGCGGAGTGAGGCAGGGGGGATTAAGTTCACCGACGCTGTTCAACCTTTATATGAATGAGCTAATAGTGCAGCTCGGCAGCACCAGGGTGGGATGTCATATAGATGGTGTCTGCGTAAACAACATCAGTTATGCGGACGATATGGTGCTGCTGAGTGCGTCTATGTGTGGCCTTAGAAAGCTCGTCGCGATGTGTGAAGCATATGCTGGGTCTCACGGTCTGCTTTACAATGTAAAAAAAAGCCAAATCATGGTATTTGAGGCCGGGACCAATCGCCCTGATAAGATTCCGAGCATAACACTTAATAACTACGAACTACAAAGGGTTTATAGGTTTAAATATCTAGGTCATGTATTGACTCCCGACCTTAAAGACGATGCAGACATCGAAAGAGAACGGAGGGCACTATCAGTAAGAGCTAACATGCTGGTGCGAAGGTTTTCTCACTGCTCAAACAGTGTGAAAATCACCCTATTTAGAGCTTATTGCACTTCTTTCTACTCTTGCAGCTTATGGGCTAAATTTACACAGAAAGCGTACAATACGTTCAGAGTGCAATATAATAATGCCTTCAGGTTGCTGTTGGGGTTGCCTCGTTTTTGTAGCGCATCAGGAATGTTTGCCGAACATCGTGTAGACCGCTTCTATGCCACAATGCGCAAGAGATGCGCATCACTGGTGCGCAGGGTGCGGGGCAGCTCCAACAGCATCCTCAGTATGATCGCCAGCAGGTTGGATGTCCGGTACATGAATCACTGCTGTGAGATATCGTGTGGGGTAAGATAGCCGTGATTCGCGGACTGGAAAAATAACATGCCGTGGCATTGCTGTAGGTCCTATTTAATGTTACGTAACAAGTGTATGTCAACATTTAGCTACTAACATAGTTTTTAAGTAAAATTGTTACTAATAACCACTATTTGTATTTTTATTTTTATGTTTAATGGATTTTATTATCTGATGCAATAAATGAATTATTATTATAATATAATATTTCTCAGCCAGTCCCGAGGATCTTGTGACTGGAAGTCAACTAAAACACTTACATTTATTTCTTTCTTGCATAAAGGTGCACAAATGTGGATGAGCAAGCAAAAGCTCGCTCATACACCATCTACCAACCGTTATGACACGGCCTCGCTGAGAGTAGAGTAGACACATCAATACTTTGGATGTGGGCCCAGAAACTTCCTAAATAGAGTTTGTCTAGACCTTGAATTGGATTAAAAAGGTTTAGTTAGTGCGCGGCCTTTTCACTATTTTTGATCACCTGAGATGAAGGTCAAGGGATTTTGTTTCAAGTTATATATAGCCTTATTCTTTATTCCAGCGTCAGCTTCCACGGGAGTGGTACCTAAGTCGCCTTGTCTGAAAATCTTATCCCTGGCTTACCCCTAGCTACCGTGGCAAACTTGGAAATCTTTGAACAGATTGTCGGTCGCAGTAAGGAAAATATGTGCAGGTAGAGCTACATCAGGGACAACCAGTGCGAATTTGGTGCCACCCCGTAAACCATGGCTCATTTTATATCTTGCCCCGCATGCCCTATTAATTGCACGCTTCAAGAGCTGTGGAACGCTGCTGATCGTGCGATTCGGGTGGCAGAATTCTGGGCGGCAGAAATTTAATATAGATTGGAACAAGAAGCCATCGAAATGAAAGAAGAAGAAGAAGCGTTAGAATTCAATTCATTAGCATACAAAATGTCAGCACTAAAGATTAGGTCAGTAAAAAGTTCTTCAACCCATTCTTTTCCTCTGCCCTAATTTATTTGGGATCAGTTAAGTATGTCATGTCATACTGCGCAAACCCTTAAATCCAACCTTTGGGTGTGCTTTTGTAAGTTTTGCTTAGGGTTCAGACACGCCCATAGCGACCTGTTCTATTTAAGACCGGAAACAGCATATAAGACTTACGTACTACAGTCTCCTTATGTGATACCAGCAATAGAATGCAATTCATTAACAAACAATACGGGAGCATTAAAAACTAGGTCAGTATAAAGCTGCTCAACACAAAATGCAATAAGTTGAAGCTAAAAAGAAATGCTGTGAAACCTCCAAAGAAA
Organism: Elophila nymphaeata; assembly: GCA_955850985.1. Lineage (NCBI taxonomy): Eukaryota > Metazoa > Arthropoda > Insecta > Lepidoptera > Crambidae > Elophila > Elophila nymphaeata. The sequence continues at coordinate 17,472,088 of OY039079.1, forward strand.
ACTTACACAATGCGTATTATAGTGTGCGGTACACTATTAGGTACACTAATCATGAGAAAGTTTCGCTATCATTACTAATATCGAAATCTCTTTGTGATGTTACAAACACAAATTATAGAGAAAAGCAGCGTATTGGAGAAAAGAAAGTTGCAAATGGTTCCTTCGGGGCTTCCAAGACTGGTATATTTAGTATATTCAGTAGGAATCCTACACGAATCAAGAATAGCAGATAAGCCGCGGACGCGAGATCGGAGCGCCCGATACCGCCGTGTGCCGCAATAAATCGCGACACTATCTCTCGACTGTTTTTTTGCTACAGCCTTGCACAAAAATACTAGGAATAAAAACACGAAAATGTACCAGTACACATAGGTTACGGATTAAAGCGAGACGACGTTAATTTTTTTTTTGTTAAATCGTATAAAATTTGTGGATGCACTTGTTCCACTGTGGAATATTTTGCTGCTCAAGAGACGTCTCGTGTAGGTACTTACATGTTTTCCTTGTTGACATAAAGATGCACATATTAATAATTGATTGCTTCCTTTTGAGATATCCTTCGATCTGTCGCTTCCTTTCCTGCAGAGATTTAAGAAGTCTAGACGACAGTCAGACAGTATAAGCGTGGGTGGCGTAGCGCGTAAGAACGTCGTCTCCCGCCCGGGAGACACTGGTTCGATCCCCGCCACGTACCAATGTGTTTTCAAATTTTGAATTCATATGTACGTTTAATCGACGCTTTTACGGTGAAGGAAAAACATCGTGAGGAAACCTGCACAAACCTATGAAGACATTCTTAGGTTGTGTGTGAAGTTGACCAATCCGCACTTGGCCAGCGTGGTTCACTACGGCCTAATCGCCCTTAATGTGGGGTAGGCTCGAGCCCCTCGGTGGGGACATTATATGACTGATGATGATGAGACGACAGTCATGGGAGATGCCTGTCGATTAGACATCATATATCTCCCTATATTCCTGCTAAGTACTGTAATAATTACAATGATTATAAACTCCGTGGCACATTCTATCATAGAGATGGAGTTGAGGCGCGAAACCATGGCATAGGGAGAAAGATTTTTGTTTTGATAATACAAAATTGTTTCTTAGTGGATTTTGTGCAGTTAGAGGTATAGTCAGCATCTCTAAGAAAAATCATTGAAATAAAGGTTTTGTCATGTTTTGTGGTGTGTGCGACGTGGAGAATTTATTTTATAGTAGGATTCCCGCCTCATCAGTCGCCATCATGAGGTTTGTAGCCATGCATTTCTCGCCAAGCACTCCCTAGATGCATTAAAATGCGTTACACCCATATTTTAATGCCAACGCCAAAAAAGGAGTAATTGCCAGGTGAAGATATGGCTCGAAGTTCTTAAATATCATATCACGTAAATTTGGACTAGAAAGCTTTTGAGTCCATATAACATTTTTCGTCAAATTTATGATGTTTGGGGATTTACGTGAAATATGTAAAGGCATATTCTTGCAAAACTTACTCTTTATCATAAGCCTTTATAATTCGACCCACTGCTGGGAAACAAGGCCTCTTCTTATCTTATCTTCTTATTTAGCCATGAAGGACGTTTAGGCAGAAGTCCACCACGCTTGCCCAATGCTGGTTGGTGGACGGAGTATAAGGCGATCAGATTAATACAGGTGAGGATATGAGGTTATGCTATTTTTCTGTGCCGGCATCACATGACTACAAAACTTACTACTTTTATTAAAATATTAGCTGACCCGTACCCACTTCGCTGGGCGTCAAACATTTTGACTAGTTAGTAGCGTACGTCGATAAATCAATGCATCAGCCTATTTTTCACATAGAAATTCCACATAGAAATTCCACATAGAAATACATTATTAATCAAAATTAAATGAAGCCATAATATGCCACTCAGGTCAGGAATAACGTAGCTTCAGTAGTTTCAGAGATTACTTCCTAAAAACAAACTTACAAACCTTACTTCTTTGTAATATGAGTATAGATAAATATTTACACACCTAACTACAATATGTAAACAGGTATCAAGTGTATTTATAGAACATATCAAATATTTATTCTTTATCCTTACTCACGAAACGGAAATGTAGAATTGCAAAGTATCTAAATTTAGAAGCAAAAGGAGGCTAAAAAGGAATACAATCGGATACGTCGTCAATAATTCTCATAATGTCATCGATGCTAAAGATTTTGTACGAAGGATGCTTTCTCTGCATCGTTACTTATTCAATGTTACTTCCTAGAATGCCATTAAAGAGAAGAAAGTAGCAAAACCTCTTTTAAAGATACTGGAAAAGTCTATGAACCAATATGTTTACGTACTTAACTATTATAGCCGGTACAAATTGCTTGAAAGTAGCAAAATAATGGTGTACGTAGATTGTTTATCAACGTGCAAGGCCTTCAAAGTTACGGAAGCTAATGTATTAACTTCTGAACTGACTGTTCATTATTGCTCAGACACATGTACTTACACAAAATCTATTCCAAAATTTCCAAAGTTTTCGCTAAATGGGTGCTTATCTCACTTTGAGGTATCTGCAGAGTCAAATGTGTATAGTTGGTTCATTTCCAATAGATTGGAACTGAAGATACGGAATAAGTTGTTAAGTTTGCTTAAGTGGTTTTTATTTCGAAACTATTGTTAGATTTATTTCAACAAATCAATTTCTGAAAATGGAACGTAGTTTTAAGTTGGACTTGTAGTTTGAGATTGGAGATGTAGTTTTTAATGATGGTGCAAAATTGATGTTGAACATTTTTCTAATAATGTGGTGTATCGGTTGCATTGCACTTCGTAGGTACTGTACGATTTGATACCCTCTTGGTGGAGTGGTCAGAAATGCTGCCTACACAATAAGCGGTCCAGTGTCGTATCCATGTATCCTGGTAGGGACAAATTAATTTATGTCATGTACACGAACATTTACTGGCGAGTCGTGGTTGTTGATGTATTTTTCTTGTTTTATTTATAAAAATATTTAATTGATTCGTTAGTGAAGTATGACATAATTATTGCTACAGGTTTAGGCACAGGGTTTTGGTCAGCCGCCTCCTTTTTTTAGGGTTTGTGTAAAACCTTCCTTGGGATTGTTGTTGTAGGTAGTTTACTCGCCACCGCGCATGTATATCCTTGCTATGATGGTCTGCAAGGGGTTTAATAGTACGGGATGATAAGGGTATTTCTATTATTGGTGAACGGGAACCATACCGGTACTACAATAGTATTTAATCAATAATATTTATGTTATTGGTATGTCACCCTTGTTCTTCAGAAGAAATGTGTGATCAACATTTTTTGGACAATACCTTTATGTTGTCTTATAGTGAACACAGACTTTTGAGCGGCATCATTAATACCTTTCTTTGCGTCACAAAATGCTTAACGCATACTTAAGGGCAGGTGGGGTCACCACAAAGTTATATGGGAATCACCCAATCAGGGGGGCATCTGGGGCCACCACAAAGTTATGTGGGTCTCTGACCTGCTAGTCAGGGCATACCCACTAAAAACTTACATGCTCTTCTAGGTCATGACGTTAGCGCACAAAGGGCATTTGCTTGGCGTAATCACTGTGTGCGTCAAAGACGGGACGACATACTGGTCCACGGGTCCACACTAGGGCTTTCAAATACCGGATTTTTTCGATACCGGTATCAATACCGGTATTAGCATGTTCAATACCGTGATCACGGGATCACGGTATTAAATATAAACTCAAATAAAATGCCCGTTTTATTTCTAATCAGTCTTTATTTTAGGTTTAAGATATTTATTTCTTACAAAGAATTTACAATTCACTTATGGTAAGAAAAATATAACATTTAAGTTAAGACTTTAGCGACTTGTTAGCAATAATTAAATATTTATTTTTTGTTAAAAAATAATAGTTTCATGTAGAAATGACTGCTCGATTATAATAAATGTTAGACTACCCTTTTACATATTTAATTTCTGTTACATAGTTACCTAATAAAGACATGCAAAACAGTCTAACAAAATATTAAACATACATTATGGAATAATTTTATTATTGCGTTTACAAACGCGTAAATATTAATACTAGAAAAATGCACTGAAAAAATCGACTTGCCTCAGGCGGGACTCGAACCCGCATCTTCCGCAATCCGGGCGGCTGCGTTGACCAATTACGCCACAGAGACACTGCTTTTCGCTGTCAAAATTTGTCATGGCTTGGTGCTTATGTTTTTATGGGCAACATTGTTTCATCAAATCTTTGAAATTTGCACTTCTAAGACATATATTGTTATCTACTAACATATTGTTTCTACCCTTACCTAATCTTTTATTAATTGTTCGGCGGAACTAAAAATTAAAGACCCAAAATTTTTTATCAAACAAAATATAAACTCTGTAATGGTAGATTTAAGTTTGTTAAATAAATAAATAAATATTAAAATAAAAAAATGCAACAAAAATACCCTCCCATTAATTAAACTTCGCATGGCAATTACCATTAAAAAAAATATTATAGGTAGATTACTTAACAATCATCTATTCTTTTACCTTGTAACATTCATATAATTACTAATCAAACAATCCTAAATAACAATATTCGAAAGAAACGAAAATAAAACGATAAACATAATCAATAAAACCTTAAGATTTTGGAATTGTTTGTAACTGAAAGTGTGTTCTTAAAAAGGACAGAGCGTTTAATGACTTATCAGATAGCGAACTTCTCAATTTGTTGCATAAATAGTACAGTCAGCTATTTATACAACAAAGAAAAAGCTCGCTCAGCTTCTACACTTGTAGGTATCAGTACATTTGTAAGCTGCAGATAAAAATATTTCCTGACCACCCCCACCGGTTTCGAAGACACACATATTTACTCTTATTATTGATTCAAAATCAGTGCCTCTAGTGGTAGTTGTACTTTGAGGTAAGGTTCATGCCTAAAATTTCGTCTTATATTCATATAACTCTAATAAAGAATTGTTGATTTGTAATACCGTAAAATCACGGTATCGACTGATCAATACCGGTATTGAAGAATACCAAGAAAAAAACGTGATTACGGTATTACGGGATCCCGGAATACCGGTATTGAAAGCCCTAGTCCACACAATAATAGTTAAGAGTCGTCAAATTGTGAGTGTGCCGAATTGTATGACCAATAGGTACCATTCCGCTCAATACCTTCCTTATTAGATGTAGTGGAAGCTATAATAATGGTCGAAATTTTTCCGCATGTTTAGACCAATGTTGGCGGCCAGCCAACTCCAGTCCATTTATTTGTGCTAATGGCCCGGGACCTACTGAGTTATGATATGACACATCGCTTATAGCGATAATAAACGCGTTGATAAGTGAAAACGATATTAATTGTGTGTTGCTATAACATTACTAACTTTGATAACCATCTGGTAGAATGGTTGTAATGGAATTCGTGCCATAAAATGTTTCCTTCTAAGGTATATGTAATTTATAAATATTGTTTTGTCATTGATAAATTTTCAATAATGATATTTTGTGTAGTTTTTTCGTAGTAAGTCAACAGTTTGTTAAAAGCTTGTCGTCAACAGCTCATATAATGTCCCTGCCGAGGAGCTTGAGCCTACTCCACATTATGAAAAGCTTCTTTTAAATTAAAGTTCGTAATTAGAATTTCGATGTTTTATTTTTGTGTCAATGAACTAACTTTTCCGTCACGTTACTCCCTTCACCAAATATATAATAATATTTTTACACATACAGTTTTATATGGTTTTATGATTTATATTAGCGCTTTTTCCAACCTCATCATCATAAAAAAGAGATTGAAGATTATATTGCGTAGAAATCTCGGAAGTTTTTGGAAATCATTATTTGAGTCTAGCATCAGTCCTTAGGCAAGAAGAAGAAAAATGTTTGGCAGTAAATATTGTAATGCATGTGTGCCGCCGATTCTAAGATAACATTTGCTAATCGTGGAATAATGATCAACTGCTACAAAGACATACAGACTGTTTTGCTTTGGCACAACCAAACACTTCAAATGTATTTTGTGTTTGTCTGTCCTAAAGTGAACATTACTTCCATGTTTATATGATCGCCTTATTTATGTTTAGGCGTGGGCTTCATTTAGTCAATAAATCATGCGGCAACGGTAAAAACAACTAGACAAAAAACTTTCCAACGACACTATAAAGTTACAGCAGGACAAACATAATGTGCGCGAACACGTCAATATTTACTAAACTAACTTTTGGTTCCCTTGCCCCAGACAAAACCAGTACTATGTTTATATTTGAACAGAAATCAATGGATTTTAGTTTACCAATTTTTCTATCCCTTTCTTGCTGTACACGTCTAAAAGAGACAGGAATAAATTGCAGTAGCAACATTCATTTGTTTGTCATTAGAGACAGGTAACACGGCGCCGGCCTCGCGTGACGTACAAACGGGACAGCGGGACTACATCCCTTCGTTTCCTTAAACTAAAAATGTTGGGGAATAAACTCGTTCTTATCTCTAAGACGTAGAGTCTAAAATGTTTAGGACCTAAAAAGTATAGCGTGTTGCAATTAATTGAAGTACTCATTATCAAATTGCTGACTCACCGTTTAAAGTGGATTTATAATATGAGTCATGAAGTGAGTTTTAGAGAGTGATAGAAACAATGAGTTCGGTGCATAATCATTTGGGTTCACATCTGTTAATTTGCGTGGGTGTCACTGGGGCAAGGTTTATTGACCTTAGATGTTATGTTGTTATTTATGTCATAGTGTAAGTAAATTTATGTCTCCAAAGCGTGTATTTTTATTTGACACTATTAACGGGACTTGTAATTATGTACTTATGCCCTTTTACACCGGACTTTTTAGTTGAGGTATAAATCTTGTTTCAATAATTAATATTAACTTTTTAGATGAGGTATGAATCGTGTTTCATTAATTAATTTATTACAAAAATAGATATTCCATTATGTAATTGAGTAAAGTTTTAGGACATTGTGCTCAAAATGGTTATGATTACACATGATACAATGATTTCATAATATTAATAACCCCTGAGACCCGAACGCGGAAATATCCGCGCCCTCTTCCACTTGTTTTAAAGCATTTACGAAATACTTTGGTATTAAGGTTTTTGTTATTTTGACTTCTAATATATTATCTACATCATCAACGAGCGAAATAGTAGTCTGTAATTTTTTTACTTTCTCGTATACGTTTAACATGCATGTATGACATCAAAATATAAGGTTTCTATAAACTTTTGAGTCGTCGATCACGTAAGTTAAGCAACAAGTGCGCGGTCGGTACTCGGATGGGTGACCAAAATTTAACATGCAATGTATGACAATAAAATATAAGGTTTCTTTCTAACAACTTTTGAGTCGTTTCCGGTATACGAGAAAGTCAAGAGGAGACCACTCCCGATTTTTTTTAAATCAAAATCTCGGCGCTTGCTCCTCAATTTTTTGTGAAAATATCTCATGTAAGTGCTGTTTTATTATAAAACTGATTATTCTGTTTACAATTATTATTAGGTAATTGGCTGTAAGAAATACATCGTAATAAATATTCAATCACACCACACGCCGTCGTAATGGAGTGGTCAGTATAGCTGACTACACATCAAGCGGTCCGGGTTCGAATCCTTGTAGCGGCAAATATTTGTGTGACGAACACGAATATTTGTTTGCGAGTCATGGTTGTTTATATATTTGTTTAAGTTTATTTATAAAAATATCTAAAAACAAAAATATTATGTATATAAAAAAAATATCCCTTATCTAGTATCCGTAACACAAGTTCTTAATGATACTTACTTCGGGCTAGATAATTGGTGTGATCGTGTTAAAAAAAAAATGTATATACCACCGAAACCAGCGAAATACACCAATTGTATTGTACATAAGGTGTATTATATACAATTGGTGTGTTTCGCTGGTTCCAAGTAAGTTTCCATTAGCGTTTGCTTGACAGATAGTCCATACAATAATGTCACTTAAATTGCCAGATATATCTCCTCCTAATCCCTAAAGTCCTCCAGATATATCACCTAATCAGAATCTGTGATACCGGCCTTTAATATCTTATTTGTATCGCTCATTTCTTTTGCTTCCATCTTATTTAGGGTCGGTGTGATTTATCTTATCATCCCATTATTTTCTATTAGCTGCAACTTTATTATCTAATCCTTTACTCTCATATAATTTCTCACATAATCCTTCCATGTTTTATACAGTATTTTCCATCCCCTCCATTCCTAAACATTCAAACATTCAACTCTATCACGCTCCTAGTAAAATGTTATTAGTTTGAGCTTACAAGCCCCTGTAGTCTGGATGTTCGCTTACCATTATCAGAGCTAGGGTTGTCAGTGTGCAAGCGTCTATAGGCTACGGTAATGGCTGCTTACCACCAGAGAGGTCATATGCTTGTCTGCCAACAAAATAACATAAAAGAATAATCACACTGGTTACATTAAACAGGTAACACACTTTTAAGTAGCAATCACAAACGTAAATTACTATCATGTCATTGAAATCTGATCGCTATTGTGTTGTAATACAATTCATTCCAATGTGTTTAGGTGACATTGAGTACAGACAATTTATATGACAATAATTATTATTAGTAAAGCAAGAACCTTCTCAGAAGGCCAGTATAATAATTCGGTCGACCTTATGAGTTATTACTCCTGCCCTATTTGTTCTTGAAATTGAATGTTGGTACAGTCACGTGGAATAAATGTTACCATTATTGAACTTTCAGCATTCAGACTTCAAAACTGAAAAGGGAGAAGTTTTATGTTTTAATCGTTCTAAAAGTCAATAAGCCAACTATTCTTTTGAGGTCGGTGCCAGCCTCATGGAGTTCCAGATTTATTTTTATTTTCTTACCTATTGGAAATATACAGTAGTCACTGATGTAATTATTTTTTTAAGCTTTGGCTGGCACTGACCTCATAAAAATAGTTTGCTGACTTTAGATCGATTAAGACATAAAACTTTTATTTCTCCATTTTCAGTTTTGAATCGGTTGATTTTTTTTTATTTCTTCATTATTTTATTTCAGTTGTAATTGAAACAGCATGTATAATGAAAATTACATCACCATCATCATCAACAGCTCATATAATGTCCCCACCGAGGGGCTCGAGCCTACCCCACATTAGGGGCGACTAGGCCTTAGTCAACCACGCTGGCCAAGTGCGGGATGGTCGACTTCACACACAACCTAAGAATTTCTTGGTGTGTGCAGGTTTCCTCACGATGTTTTCCTTCACCGTAAAAGCGTCGATTAAACGTACATATGAATTCAAAATTTGAAAACACATTGGTACGTGGCGGGGTTCGAACCAGTGGGAGACGACGCTCTTACGCACTACGCCATCGACACTTGTTCATGAGTCAAGTCTCATGAAAATTACGTTTTATTAGAATTACACAGTTAACCCAACAACTCGTTTTCTCTATCTCAAAAACTACTGAACTGATTTTGATGAAACTTGCACAGATCCCTAAACTTAGTGTATAACTAAAATTTTTACAACCCGACTTTTAGTTTTTGAGATATGCGTGGAAAAACATACAAATATATAGACACGCACTTATGAAATTTAGTAGGTACCCGTGTTTAGAAGCTGATATAGACTAACATTTACAAAAACTGTGCAATTCTGACAATACATTACAGGTCGAATTGATAACCTCCTTTTTTTATTTTGAAGTCGGTTAAAAAGAGGTATCAATCAAACGCATAAAATAACTAAACCTCCAGTTAACGAACAAACAAAAGCCGACAAGGACAGACTGATGTTACCTCTAAAACATGTCAGCGGTCAGTAAACATGTGACTTTCATAATTTTATTTAAATATTTAATTTACACATACACCATTACTTTTTTATCACCCCGGATAATTTAAGGGACGATTCCTAGATTAGGTACATACAAACAATTCTTCCAAGGATTCAAAAAAAGGTTTGTGAAAAGACTCTGCTTTATCAATGGCAATTATCACCGAGTGAAAAATTACCCGGAAAGGTTGAACACTTTTAATATTTTGTCACTAAGACAACGCAGGTTACAGCTTGGTATGTGTTTTCTATATAAACTATTAAACAACCAAGTGGATTTTCCGCCTCTCCTATCACAAATCAACCTATAGATTCCAAGAGCCAAAGCCCTTTGAACTTCCATTAAAAATAATAAGTATAGACAAAAATCCCCGTTTCGTACTCTGTTACAGGACTACATCCTCTCATTTCAGGGCTGTGATATAGATATATTTAGTAATATGTTAGGTTTATTTAGAAAAGTAGTTTTTTCATTTTGCCTTAACAGTAATTGATTGTTTTAAGTAGTAGTTTTTATTAATTGATTTTTTAGATGATTTTTAGTACTGTCATATTTATATAAATGTTGTGCATACCTATAATTGAAGTGCATACAAAAAGAACCTCTAGTGTAAAATTCATAAATTGCAATTCTCGTATGTATAAGCAAGCAGTATGTATGGGTAAGCCTGTTAAAATAAATAAATTAACATCGAAAATGCAATACATTTTGGTTGCGTACTTATGTATGGAATAGCCGATATTTTTTTCGCGATTTCGATTATCCGGGGTGACAAAAGAGTACCTAACGGTGCTTAATTGATATGCAAACTTTTTTGAAACGAAAACTTCGTTGTAGAGTTTTAAAAAATAGCAATTACTGCAACCGTTGTTTTTTGGAAGCCTTGCCAAATTTGCGAAGGTGGACTAACAGGTTGGAATAAGTAGTAATAACTTCCGCAGGACAGTAAAGTTCCATTTTGGAAAGAGAGGCAAATATTTGGCTCGAAGCTAGTAATAATCTTCAACGGCCTCGCCAAATGGGTCACTAAAATTGGAAAAAGACTTGAATGCGGACAATGAAAGGTTTTTATTGGACGCGATGACAATAAGAGGGTATAAAGTTAGTTCCCATCGCTACGTGGAAAAGTAACTTTTTACTTTCTCGTACGTAGTATAGAGGAAGTCTTGTAATCGTGAAAAAATTCGACCTCGAGGTTTTGACGGATTTACATATTTTGGCCCCCCTGAGTCCAAAAATATTTTTTTGGAATTATGTCTGTGTGTGTGTCTGTGCGTTAGCACGATAACTCGAGCATGCTTTAACTTGTGGCAACCAAATTTAACATACGTGTATGACATCAAAATATAAGGTTTCTATCAACCTTTGAGTCATTTCCGGTATACGAGAAAGTCAAGGGGAGACCACTCCCGATTTTTTATTTTTTTCCAAAACTATTTATTGAGAGATTTTTCAATGTGATGATGGCACACTCACCTATATACTCGTCATTTAAATCATTAGCAAGATAAACTTTACGAGAAACGATTTTCGAGTCGAGCTCATTTATACATTACTAACAAATTGAGTTTCTACCTGGTAATTAGAATACAAGCGTCTCACCTGCGTTTATGTACCGGTTATTTGAGACATGATATAACAAGATAGTACCTACTTAAGTATTTTAACATAATTAATCATCGAAATAATATCGTGTGATCAAAAACTATAAATAAGTATATTTTAAATGTTCCCATTATATTTAATTTTACTGATCGCACTATTTGTATGGAGAAAGTATGTCAACGGCCCGTTTCCGTCCACTGCTGTACATAGGCCTCATATTACGCAACCGTTTTCGATCCTCGGCTTCCCGCATACCGCCGCTGCCAGGAATCCCCACAACGGGTCGCACAGGGGCATCCTAGACTACGCTTAACGCGTTCTCCGCTCCAGGATTCGTTTGCTCTAACGGTTGTCAGTTTTCCGGCAGATATGATCAGCCTATTGCCACTTCAGCGTACTAATTCTATGTGGAATGTCGATAACTGTCGATTTCGTTCGTTAATGTGCTCGTTGCGTACGATATCGAGCATACCTCTCTACAGAGCGAGCTTTCAACATGTGGACTAATCCTCTGGTAAGTGACCACGTTTCCTCGGAGAAAGCATAACGAAGAACAATTTTGATTTTTTTGTCTTTATTAGGTAAGGCAAAAGCAGAGGTTACCTACTTCTTCCATAGAGATAACATTTTTTACGCAAACAAATATATATTTTTGTTAATTTCAATAAAGTACTAAAATATCCATATACCTATGCTGATAGTTCTGAAATAGGCTTTAAATATATTATAACTGTAGAGTGCTTATGTAATAATGAAATATAAACTTACGAACGTGATTACCTGGGCCCCAATTCTCTTAATTTAAGCAAAGCGCTATCCTATTGTTATTCTACTGTTATTATATTGAGACAGCTGTCAAAATTGGTATTCTACAAAAATTGTATCAGTCTCAATAAAATAACAACAGTGTCTCGTCAGTATGGCTATGGGATGGCTATCGCGTTAGAATGGCGTCTCAATGGTACTGTAATCAATGTTGCCTGTCAAAACCTACTATTTTCAACTTTGAATCTTTATTTGTTTTGGTGGGCTAAAATAATCAAATGAGACATTAAATTCTTTGTTCTTAATCAAATATTACAATACATAGTTGAAATATTATAAAAAGCTTAAAATTTTGTAAAAATTGTTGTGAATTGAAAAGGGAACAATCATATAAAGGACTATTATGATTGTTTTCTTTGCTTCGCTGTTAGTTAAAAAAACTACAGACAAAATAATCTACCTACTAAAAAACGGCGGAAAGTTTGGTTGGCTGTGAAAAGTTTTGATGAACTTCTTTCGAGTTTTGGAAAGGTATTTTTGAATTCCTACCTATACGTTAATTTACTTATTTAATCATAACGTAACAGTGAAAGTATTTCTATGTATCGTGTTTAGACACTTTTTATACCTACTTTTTTGCCATCGAAAATTGTTACTGACGCATATAATATCTACCTTTTCCATTTAATCGAAAAATGTAATTAACTACCTATTTAGCGTTATGAATACTTGATGAAGGTAATGAGAAACGATTGCATTCTATTTCCAAAAACTGAACTACTTAAAAGTTTGTTTTTTGACATCCATTTTTAGATCTCTTTCTCTTAACATTTTAAATAATTTAATCAATTTCCAATAACCGTCGCCTCAACAATATGCTGATCCGGGATCTCATTCCCAGATTGTACGTAAGTACGTATCTAAAAATGCCTGCGTAAACACTTAAAACCACCAAAATGTAGGGGACACTGACCAACACAAACAAACAACACATGGAATCACCGGAATGACTTCAATCACTGACAGTCACAGCTTGGCTTGATTTGATTTGACTTGTTTAATTTTTTCTTGCTTTAAAGAGCATAATAATCAGGGTAATAATTAATTTTCATGAAGCAAAAGGATCAAAAAACGTGTCTCTGTACAATGGCGTATCAATAGTAGTTGAATGGTAAAAGTACCATCACGACGTTATTGATAGAAATGTCAAACTGTCTAAATAAATAGCAGAATACGTTACTATGAAGCCACTGACAAGACATCGGCCACTAACATACAGCAGAATACCAAATGATTCAATAACGGTGGAGTAGTAATTCAGTGGTAAGCCATTGGAACGTTATTGATTAAGAGAATACGAAATGAAAAAAATTGTACCATTGAGACACTACTGTTATTATATTGCGATAGTCTTAAATTAGCAGACTTGAGGCCCTGCAGCTGCGTCAGAGAATAGTGTTGCAATATCTGTTTTTGTTTAACATTCATTAAGGTTGGTTTAGTCAGCTGACTTCGTAGACCAGAGCTAGGTCCACGACCCAGTAGAGACAAATAGTGTTTGTATTGACCATGAACTCCGGGTTTCGTTGAGGATAACTTGGCATTAAAAATCGACCAAACGGAATTTAATTGATATTATGATAAATTTATGACAGTTAGTTGCGTGCTCTTATATAAAGTTGCTAAAGGAAATGCATTTTCATAGTAACGTTTTTCTCAGTTTTTCTGAAATTACAGGCAATTTGATATCTACGTAAGGACTTAAGTATTGTGTATAGGCAAGGTTCAAAGAATTTACACTTGATCAGTGTAAAAAAATAGAAATATTCCTCAGAGCAAGCCAAAATAAATAACAATGCAATATTTATCATACATTTTCACCCGAAAATACGTTTTACTACGGTTTATGTCGGATTAAGCGTTTCCAAGTCACGTATTCCGAACGCAATTGTGTCCACGAATTTTAAACAAAAGTTTTGTTCTCAAAAGCAGCCGTTAAAAATTACACGCAAAAATACAGGTAATTTTTTTACACAGTATTTTTATCTGAGAGCAGGTGAGCCATGACTGTGTATATATATGCACTCTGTCTCTGTGTGAGTCTGTATCGGTACTGAGCAAATTCGCATTTATGCACACTTCTTTTCATTGCTGCAACGCATTCTGGTCGTCTAATATACAGGAGAAACCGTTGGTTTTGACAAAAAAAAATCACAACCTGTATTATTACACCATTCAATAGTGTCGCTAATAAGGAACAAATTCTGGAAAGTAATAATAGACGACAAACGTAAGGAAAGAGCTCATTTTTAACAAAATACTTTTTGTATTTTTCTTACGTTACCATCATACCTTAACCAATTAATTGTTGATTTTTCAAAAATCCAATGACGCGGTTTCAGTTTCCATCAAAATCGGGCCGAGACTCCTTTGAGTATTGTTCGCTATTCCTCATATTTTTGAATTTGGCAATCCATGCCCCCTTGGAAAATTTATTCTGTTTATGTATGGAACACAAATTTACAAATGAATTCGTAGAAAATATATGGAACGATACATTTTTTCTTCGCGATTTCGCGGTTTGTTTGTATAGTTGAGATCATCATATCGTTTGAAGAATGTTGATGTAATATATTATAAATAATCCTGTATCTAAAAATCACGTGTCACTGTGCTCGAAGAACTCCGAAGTTACTCAACACATTTTGATGATTTTTTTTAATTTGCTTGTTTTCTTGTGTTTCTGGCGCTTCCATTGCCTTTGAGAGGATAAACATGTCATAGCGCTAGGGTTATCCTGCACATTCATGGATGGCGACAGCTTTTTTTTTAAATAGCTTTAGAACATTCTGTGGTTATCGGGATTTTTGCCAATATATATGTTGTGGCGTTCTTTCAGTTGCGATTAATAAATAATAAGAACTTGTGACATTGTTCGTTTACTATTTTGTATGAACAATATGGCATGAAATTAACCATTTAAATTTGAGTATATCGTTACCATATGTCAAATTATTATTATTCTCGTATGAAGATAATATTGTTAATATAAATGTTAGCCCCTCTTTCTTTCTTTTTATTGCTTTGCCTTTCAGGTGCATATGATAATTATATAGTACTTGTACATTTTTATGTTTAGTCATGAAGTCGCATGTAACGCATTTAAGATTAAACAAATAATAATTTACTTTTTTGCTAAATGTTGCTATAAATAGTTAGTTCAGATTTGTAAACAACTACCATGACTTTAGCAGTGAGAATCGCTGAGAAATTGAAAAAAAAAAACGTTATTACAGAAAATGCATTTTTTTACAACAGCAGCGTAACATGACGTTAATATGCGAAATTGAGTTAAGCTAACTTTATTGCTTTAACTCCTGTTTTTCATTAACAAACACCAGCCCTAAACTAACCACCACACCTTCGATTACTGAACGATAAGTTTGCGTCAACACCATTCAATTTGAGTGCTCACTCGACTACATAGTTTGTGTTCACTGATAACAGTACTGTTGCAAAAAGCCACTATACGTGACTATACTATGTAGTGACATAGTCTTAAAACATAAATTATGAAATATACTGTCTATTATATATACTATCAAATTATAATTATGAAATGTGTACCATTTTTTACTGATTATTACCCAACCCATTTTGTTTGCGTGTCAGGAAAGCTCTTGGTCTTCATACTTCTTAATTAGGCTCAATTTAAACTATGGTGAAACGGAATGTAAAACGGTAAACTAGCCAAAACAAAAGTCTCGCATATTCCACGGAAGACGCGCGACCTTATCCGGCTCGTTTTTAGTTTATACTTTACATAATAAACATAAATCCTCAACCAATTCGAGCCTCCGAGAACCTCTCAATGTAATGCCGTTGGGGCAAATAGACCAGGGTGGCGATTTGTTTATTTATCCTTCTACTTCGGTAACCCTGTTTCACCACCTGTTGAGTATAAGTCTCCTCGTGGCCTCATCGTAGTACCTCATCCATGTTGGCCCTCCGTCTTGTATTATCATCGGCCCATCTTGCAAGCGGACGTCCGACGCTTCTTTTGTCCAATAATAAAAAGAAGGTAACCCCCTACTCAAGAGCGGCGTTATAAGGTTGACGTATCTGTGAGTCTGTGTGTCTGTCTGTGGTGGGGTACATATTGCTTCACATAATATAATAAATCCTATTGTTTGTCTTACTACCGATTTGTGTCATAATAATCACTCTTCATAATTTTATTTTTCATACTTTTGACGTGACAACGTCTTATAATTCGATAGAGCCGGCTGCACGCACGAAAAAACATGACGTATGCGGCGTTACCTCGCTCTGAGGCGTTCCATGTAAGGCTTGAAGTGCAAGCAAAAATCTATTAAACAAATGAAATAAAATTTTTGACGTGACAACGTCTTATAATTCGATAGAGCCGGCTGCACGCACGAAAAAACATGACGCATGCGGCGTTACCTCGCTCTGAGGCGTTCCATGTAAGGTAGGCAAAACAAATGAAATTAAATTTTTCTTTTGAAAAATGCTACCATTCCATCAGTATTTTCTTAAGACGTTGTCACGTTCAACTATCGTCAGTAAACCGACTTTACAGACAACCAATTTTTTTTATTACTACCAACGGAGCTCATAACAGTTAGTGATCATAATTTTTTAATTAATACTGTTTCTACCTTGTTGCTTACAAAAACAGTACACTCCTCCTGGTTATAAAATAAAAACCCTAACCTACCCATCACCCAGCCATGTAGGTGCATAAAACACTTGACTCGCCCAAAAATGTATGATTAATGATATTTATTAATACTAGAAAAATGCACTGAAAAAAATCGACTTGCCTCAGGCGGGACTCGAACCCGCATCCTTCGTGAAAGGCAGTGTCTCGGTGGCGTAATTGGTCAACGCAGCCGCCCGGATTGCGGAATATGCGGGTTCGAGTCCCACCTGAGGCAATTCGATTTTTTTCAGTGCATTTTTCTAGTATTAATATTTATGCGTTTGTAAACGCAAAAATAAAATTATTCCATAATGATATTTATGTTTTTAAATATGTAGTTTTTAAATTTTTTTATGAAGAATGATCATTATGGTTTTAAATGGTATGTGAAATATTTTTGGACCTCCAATGATAGGAATTGAAAAGTTATGTAAGAAAATGCGCACCCATTACAAGTGGTGTCGTAGTGAAACCACGTCATAATCGGTCCGATTATGATGGTTATATAGCTACAAATTGTCATTATTTTTTTTACCAAATTCTCATTAATTGTAACCTACAATAATTAATGAAAATTTGGTAAGTAATCAGCTACGTAAGTACCTAGTTATTTATCTAAATTAGGGTCCGCGAGGAATTTAAAAATAGTAAAATTTAAAAGTTTAAGTAACCTCCGTTTAAGTATCAAAAAAACTTTAAAAGTAAAAAGTATTGTTTTTTCTCGACCTTTTAACTTCATTAAATAATCTATCAATCCGCCCAACATCGACGGACCGCTAAGTAAATAAAACGTAACTTAAATACAAATGAAAAGAATATTGATAATGATAAAGTATGGATCGCTAATCCATACTTTATCATTATCAATATTTTTTTACGTCCCCCGACGTGGCAAAATCTTAAAAAAAAAAAAAAAATAGGTTCTTTCGGGTAGGATTAAAAATAATTAATAGGTTATTTTAATGACGTTAAAAGGCAGAGAGATAAAACCATTCTTTTTTTTTTACTTTTTATAGTTTTTTTTAAATTACCTATTTAACTTACTAGCTATTTAACTAGTACGTCTGCATGCTACGCAATATATTGGCTTGGGACACAGAAGCCTCACGTCAACATGTCAAGTGTGAGTGGACATTCCGCTGTAACAAACGAGCCGTTTCCCTGACGCAGCACATGCTACAAAACGTTTTTCAATAGCAAAAAACTGATCATGCTTTACGGCATTTGTGCCAGGTTTAATTAAGAAGAAAAAAATGAAAAGAAAGTAAAATAAGCTATCTACAGCTTATTCTAATACCTTGTGTTTTGTATAACGGATATAGGTGCATAATTGATTATTATTCACCTATGAAGAAATTCTTAGGCTGTGTGTGAAGTCGACCAACCGCACTTGGCCAGCGTGGTTGACTAAGGCCTAATCGCTCCTATTGTGGGGTAGGCTCGAGCCCCTCGGCACGGTAATATTATCTATGCAGTATTGTGACTCGGCCCTGTCCTTGAAATAACTGGCTACGCAGGCTACGGCCGAGCGGGGCGTAAACACGCGGAAGGGCTGCCCGCCTACAGTATTTTAATTTGAAAGAAAGAAAATAAATTTATTGGCCTTCACAGAGCACGATATTACCTAATTATTAATAAACTATAACAACACATACATAAAGAAAAGAAACGTTAACAAAAACTAACATACACACATTATATACCTACTATTTACTTTATATTTAATTTCTACATTTCTTGTTCAATGATTTTATTTTACTTATATGTAAAAAAAATATGTTGTGAATGAAATAGGAAGTGTTCAATAAAATCCATGTTTTTTTAAGGTAATATTTAATAAAAAAAAAGTTATAGATTTGAGACAAAAATATTTACGCCTTGACTGAGACGTAGGTACTATATTGTCACTGAAACACTTTTATTTTCAAGAAATTACATATTATTATCAACAAACAAAATATTGTTTTTTAAACTCCGCACAAACATCCCTATTTTATAATTTTCCATCTATCAGTTCCTGTCAACAATCCGTCTCTTTTCCAAATTACCTAACAACCTGCCAGTATACACCAAAAAAATCCGATCACTACAATACCTACCATTTATTACTCTCGTAAATTAGGTATTTCATAATGATATTTCATCATATTTAATAATATATGTAGTTAAGTTATATGTTGGTACATAAGTAAGTAGATAGCCTAGTCTAGGAAACTACCTACCTACGTATTATGTAGTTTTGTTTTTAACGCGAGCGTAGGTAGGTTACTTGTTTGTGTATTTTTTCACCCTATCCACTTATTTATATATTATTCCAGATTATGCCCGATGGAAAAATTGAAATACCTAAATATTAAAAACAATTTACGTACTAGTAGATAGGTAGGTACATAAAAAATATTGCTCTTTGCCATTTTGAATTATGTAGGTATCTACTTAATTCAATCAAATATTCACAATACAAATCGCACGTTTAAGCACGGCTAACTGCGACTTTTTTATTGGTCTGAGCTAACTGCTTAAAAAACAATTCACACCGTTCGGTAGTCGCTGCGGCGCATTCGCGACTGGATGCCCACCGGGTGCCCCGCGAACTCGAGGCGCGTAGCATGACGCGCTTTCCGACCGTTTGTATGAAGATAGAATACTGTATAGATAATATTACCGTGCCCTCGGTGGGGACATATATGAGCTGTTGATGATGATGATGATTTACAATAAATACATCAAAAATGCCTCCCAGAGACACACAAATAACTAATTTAACGTGACGTTTGCTTTTGAGAGTATTAATCTAAAGAAATGCTTGCGGATGACGAGAGCACTGGAAAACAATTGAAAATTATGTTCCTTAAATATAAAGCTTGGTCGCCATGACCTACTTCGTCTGATTGTGGTTACGACCCTCGAAGATGGAAGATAAGATCCGAGAACTCATTTAGGTAGCAAGTGTTACAAGAATTTATGTGGAAAATCTCGGGCTAGATGAGGGTTGAGCAAGCTATCTCGCGAACTTTGAGATAATTTACGTATCAAAATTCTCCAACACTGCGGTTTAAAAAGGGAATGTTTTACTAGTACTGCTGTAATGGGGTATGTGAAATTTTAATGAAACAATTAGGGTTAACTGCTTCCTATTTTGTAGTTTAAATGCTGTGGCATAGGGCTTACAATGGAACGCTGAAAGAAACTGAAAGAAATAGCTTTCTATTTTGTCTTTTAAATAGCATTAGCTTAAATAAACAATTGACCATTCTAAAAGCAGTTTTTTTTAAATCTTTAATTGCCATGATTATGTTTTTTTTTACAACTGTATAAACGGGTAAGTTAAGTGTATTATAAATCCTTAAACTAATACTAGGGTTGGCTGGAAGAGATCTGTTTTAGAGATAAGCTCACCTTAGTACATGTTTTTTCTTGCACTATGTTGTAACTGTATTTTGTCTGTACAATAAAGAATATACAGTGGACCTGCGGTAATCCGGCCTCTATCTAATCCGGCGCCCCTTGTAATCCGACTCACCTTCAGGGTATATTTTTGGTACCCTAACTTTTTTATTGGCCTGAGACCCTAGAGAGGTGAAGAGAGAAGACGCCGCAGAAGAGGCAGAAGACTGGGCAGTGGGAGCTAGCGGTACTACTTCGGGTGGGCTCGGGCGACCTGGAACGCACCGAAGGCGTACGAGTGACGTTCGCCCCAGAAAGGGGAGAAGGACCATAGGGACAAGGACGATAGATAAAGAATAACTTGTAGGAGAGATTAAGGTGCGCTGTGAAACCAGAGCCTCCGGCAACTAGCAGCGCACTCTCCCGTGATTTGGCCTGTAAGGTTGCGTCAGGCCATGGGAAGGTGGCCTGAGGCCCTACATAAAAATTTCGGCAAATCATCACTAATACAATGCATGATTGGTCAGGTTGTAACTTGTACGCGACTCCACATTTTATTTTTGTAGTAAAATATTACTCAGGTCTCCATTGTGATGTACCCTTTGTTTGATAGTGGCAGATATATTTTGAACTTTATATATATGTGATAAGGTTGAAAAACAATGAAAATATTTTTTTTCTTAACAGTCAAAGGGTTAATTTATAAAATTCCACACATAATTATGTAGTCTGATTCGGAGTTCAATTACATAGATTTTTTAATTTCTAATTTGTCGGATCACAAGGTACCTTTATTCATAAAATTCCGAACTACAGAGGGTCTTAGGCAGTACTTTATAATCCCACAAATTCCATAATCTGAAATCGCCCTGCAAAATGTTTGTAGGATTACCGCGGGTTATAAGGATATTATATTAATTAAAGTTTAAAATAAAAGTCTGACAGATTGGTAACCTGTCACTACTTCGCACCCCGCAGGGTTTCTTTCCTTTTAAGTAAAAAACTTAAAATAAATTATAAAGAAGTCAAATGTTCCTAGGATTTTCACGAAAATACGATTTATCAAATCATCCTGCAACATCTATAAGAATTCTATATTTTCGCTTACAGCAGAGGGTTGTCCTTAGTGCCATTCTCTTTAATATTTAATTTTTAATCAAGTAGGTATATACCTACTTGATTGTGTAGGGTTGATGTATAAAAAAAATACCACGATCAATATTGTATTACAACGGTAACAACTCAATTAGCCGCAGCAGAGTAGAATAGCATCACCCCCACAGATATAATTTTTAAATCTGTGATCACTCCTTATCATCCAATGGGTGTCGTAGACGGCGACTAATGGATCAGCAAAGGGGTATTGATCACCTTATACTCCGTCCACCAATCCACATTGGGCAAGCGTGGTGGACTACTGCCCTATTCCTCCTTCTATTACAAGGAGAGGCCTTGTGTCCCAGCAGTGGGTCGAATTATAAAGGCTGTTATGATGGACTCAATTAAGTACTATATCTAATTAACTTCTATAATAATAAAAGGTACTTTAATCGAAATAAAAATAGAGTTCCGAGAACATTAATTATTAATTACAATCCTTTTAGCTGTCATTAGTCCGATTATACTCGTACCTACTTAATCATCAAAGTGGATTACTGCGAAAACTAGTTAAAATATTGTATTAGCCTATCCCACTTATAGACGCAAAACAATTTCGTAAATTTTTTGTAATTCTCGTATACCGGAAACGGCTCAAAGGTTGATAGCAACCTTATATTTTGATGTCATACATGCATGTTAAATTTGAATGACGCAGGATTGAAAGGAGGGAACACGTGTGCTGGTAGTGAATTCCAGTGCGACTTATAAATGAGTTGTTGGAAAAATAATTTATAATAAAAATA
Source organism: Elophila nymphaeata (assembly GCA_955850985.1). Classification (NCBI taxonomy): domain Eukaryota; kingdom Metazoa; phylum Arthropoda; class Insecta; order Lepidoptera; family Crambidae; genus Elophila; species Elophila nymphaeata. The sequence continues at coordinate 17,494,294 of OY039079.1, forward strand.
ATAAATTATTATAGGAGTTAATGGTGTCACTCACTTCAATACAAGAGCCACTTTCAGCTTATGCGGGAAAAAATGTTTGTTTACCAAATTAAATGGGATACATCGTGGCTTGTTGATGAAATTCTTTTTTAAAAGCTATTTATCCTTAAGAAAAATACTTCAGAAGTCACTCTTTATCGCTTGGTACGTGATTAATTATGGATAAATATGAAAATTATTATGACTTATTGAGGCACTCGATTTCAATAGAAAACCAGGCACTCGATTACTATCAAACATCATTTTGACATGACAGTCGTAGTTCCGATTTTAGCCATTGCCAACCACAAGAAGAGTTTGTATACAAACTTCAAAGGAATTTAATTAAACGGTTAAAATAGAGATTACAAGGAAAAATTCTCTAACTGCTCCTCTTGTTGAAGTTTGTTAAAATGTAGCCTATGTTGACTGAATCATAATAAGGAATCGATTGACACGTCATTCATCAAAATCAGATAAAAAGTTTAGGCGCTTGGGTGGAACATGCGAAATACAAACATACATACTTGCTAAAATAAAGGTAATGATTTTAGCATAGATTGCTAAAATCATTACCTTTCCTTTTGACTTGGCAGAGAATGTTAAAATAGCAACCAGATCCATAGTCGGTTCTCGATAGATTATTAGTGAATATTCAAATGGAGATCACTTATTATTGGTAGGTTAGAGTAATTTTTTAATGGCCAAGCTGTGTGCATTCTTTAAAATAGATTCAGAACTATACTAAGTTTAAATTTAGCATTTGATCAATTCACTTAGGAGTTTTATCAATTTTCTGTTTTTATCATACCCTGCGACATATACACGACATGGCGTACTGTTATTGCACTAGGTTTTGTAGTATTAATCAAGCTAATGCGTCTCCAATATCTGGACAAACTAAACGAGTCCAATAGCGGCTAAAATTCAAATGGAAAAACATCACGTTAATGGTCTCCGAATGTAGCAAGAACTCTATGAATTATGCACCAAATTTCTACACCGTGACTGGGTTTCCATTAATGAAGTAATTAAATGTTGATGAATGTTATCTTTTATTTTATTAGAGCCGTAATTCTAAATGAATTATGAAAAGAAATGTGCAAGAAATTTTCCTTTGCCTGAACGGAATATTTTATTAGGAGCCCCACATAAAAGTTTGTTGAATCTACTCCGCTCGTATACCTGTGGGGAAATTGAATCTAATGTTTGTTGTGTAGCTTAATACTATGACAATAAAGGTGTCATCAATGTCATCATGGGGACTATTATTATTGAAATAATGCACAGTTCGTTGGTCGCGTGTGGCAGTTTCCTCGTTATTAACCGTTATAAAAGGAATAAGGATATACGTTATGAATATCCAAGATGGATTTTTGTATGCGCTATGATTATGACGTCGAAAAAATATGATATCTGAGTGCAATAGATTTTAATTTGTTACAGAAAACTTTCACGAAAGTATAATGTCAGTAAATTAAAATTTCAATTTAGGTACAAACCTATTTTGCAGTCAAGATGAACAATCATTACTTTATTTTAATAACTTCCTTGTTTAAATATAATTGTCTTGTTAAATAAAAGATAATTATGAAGTTATATTTACATTCAAATTGCTCTGATATTATTTACACAAATAACACTGCCCTAGTGTCCTATGACTGTTGCATTTTGCCGTTTCTTATTACGTCACAATCTCTCAATGATCATACGCTGACGACTTTACTGTTCTTAAAAATAAAAACATCGTTCACATGTCACACATCACACTCGCTTCGAGAATCAGCGCCAAAACATTGCAGCTTCCCGAAATGAGTAACAGCGTCGACCAAATGAGTGGGAGTCGTAAAATTTAACGGGGACCCTCAGATAGTGCTGATGGCAACGAAACGGCGATAAAGAGAAATGATGGCTCCATCTCTCCAGTAATTTCGGACTGATGTCGATTTGTGCACCCGGCCTCGTATTGGAGATGCGGAGTCATCGCTGAGCTCGTCAAATGTCGATTCTTACGTAGGGCTACGTGTTATTGGGATTGAATTGCAATGACAGAACTGGTAACGTAAGTGGATGATTTTAACTTTCTCTTCTAATGGCTTTACTTGGTACCGTGTATGTTAGATACATATGTAGTTTTTTAGTTATATAATCAAATTCAAAGAGTTCTTTATTATGATCGACTTTGCTAAGTACTTTTATATCATCAAATACTCTACATACCTACTAATTACCCTTTTTGAGTAGGTAATTATTATGTTGGATACTTATAATGGGAAATGAACACGTGATTATTATGATTTCAAAATTATGTGAGAAGAACTCAATTTTTTTATTCATTTACACGTACAGCTAATTCTATAAAGTTAATAAAAATGATTGAATTTGTAATCAAAGAACTCTTATTTAACTTTTTATACCCACCACCATTTTATGGTAATGTCTAATAGATTTCTTTAAATTTAGGTGCTTTTATAAGAATAATAAGGATTCCAGGCATAGACTCCAGGTATGGATTATTTGTATGTTATATCCTATTAATTAGATGTGTCATAAATAGGGTTCTACAAGGCTACATCCTGACCGCGTTTTCGTTTTGATTTAGTTTCTGTACTGAATCCACAGTGGTGACGCTATTAGCAGGGATGATACACGCCTCTTGGAGCTGTGACAGAATTGAGAGTTGGGATGGAACTAATTTCCTTAGAGACAATCAGGTCAGAGAAAAAGATATGTACCGAATGAATTGAGCTATTACTGACTGTGTCTTCGGTGTAGGTTCTGCGCCAAACAAGTATAGTTGTAATTTTTCCACAGGTCAACTCGTGGCTAAAGGCCAAGAGTCTCACCTGATGATAGTGACGATAGGGGCCAAGGTGAAAGCGAGCGGGTTCAGAATCATCTTCAGTCAGTCGGCCTTATCGCAAAAGGGGTACATAATCCTATTCGTAACCAGAACCTATAGCGGCACAGCTCTTAGAACTCTTAGAATAAATAAAAAATCAATACTACTTACCTTTACCAAAGTTTTTTGGACTGACTACTGTAGGTGGTCGCACGCATATGGCCGTCCCAGCGTCCCCAGGATTTTTAAGAAGACGAAGACCTTGGAAGTTTCTGAAGTTTGCAAGGTGAACCTCTCTAAGCATTTCTCTCGAGATCGACGATCGAGATCGACATCGTCTCTCGTTCATTTAGCATCCTTAAGGCATTCGACCTGGAAAAGATTTTCCCAAAATTTTTGTAACTCCGCGGCATAGAAAATAGGCAGTCAATGCCTTATTATTTTCCTAACGTATTATACTAGTTTTGATGAACTAATGTTTTAGAGACGCTAAAACGCAAATAAAATTTAAAAAGTTACTTAAACAGCATATTTTAAAGGATTAATCTATGTTAAGTTGATTTAGTCTCTGCGTTATCATTGTGAATGTATCAATGTTTCCGCAGCCTTAGAGCGTGACCTTGATTAGTAGGATATGTACTGTGATTTTTTTTAAAACTACTCACTTTATTTGTTCGCGTTTCCTTAAAGTTAATGTTTATAAATAATTTGTATTTTCTCTGAAAGTGATTACTTGTAATTTTATTGAGAAAACAAATGTCTTAAACAATAATGTTTTTAACAATAATCGCCATCTCAAATGGATATCCACAAAATAGTCGTACAATTTCCGCAGGAAGCACTCTTTATGCATCGGTACGCAAACTCTGCAGAACAATTAATTACAGCCTGTACTCTCGGGCCGCAGACCAACTCCGCCAGTGTAACTATTCGGGAGCACGTATTGAACGCAACCTCGCAAGTTATGGACTCGATTTATTTACAAAGCCGCCTTGGGTTTTCTGTTTCGATGCAACTGTAACGATTTGTTGGTAGTTGCTCTTTGATATTTTATTACTCTGTCCTCTATGGGAATGTATTGTGGTGTTTAGCCTTCAATTTTTAAATTCATTTGGCTCAGTGCTTTGTGTTTTATTAACGCTTGTATAATTTTTTTTGGGTTTTTCATTTAAGACATTATTACTCTTTTTAGTCGTAGATATATTTTCATAATTAGCCCTACAATAACAACTTTTCAGGTATATTTGTTATTAGTTTAATTTACTTTCATTTAGTTGCTTTACGAATTACTTTTCTTTATCTCTCATATTAATTCGAGCTCTTTTAAGTAAATTAGTCCTCATGATTCAAAAACTTAATTATTACTTAATTAAGTTTTTGAATCATGAGGACTAATTTACTTTAAAGAGCTCTCAACCGCTTGAAGGCATTACGATAGGTAGTATGATGGCTTAGTATCTTTGTATGATCAGTGACCAATAGTGTTGTTGATAAAATAACTTCATGGAAACGGTCATCGTGCTGTGAAATGTGTTTGTGTGTGAATTACATAAATATGTAATATAAACATTTTTTTGGACTGGAACTCACACTCTTCTCGAAGTTTCACTCTCATCAGATGTTGCATTGAGGACTCCAATGTTATCTGTTCTCTGACAGATAACATTGGAGTCCTTAAATAAAAAAATTATGAGGGGAGCGGGTTTATTACTTTGTCGTTTGGCAATACCGACTTATTCCATTTCAAAATTAGGCTGTGCCAACATCTATCAAGCCATAAACAGTCCACTCACAATACCATTGATCCGGTTCTATGGACCAATATAATATATCATACATGATATATGATAATCTGCTAGATCTGAACCAGTTACATATGGCTCTAGTCCAATATCATACATGAAAAAGAAGACAGACGTAGTTTAATTAATGCATTAATTCTTCTCCATTGCTTCCAACTCCTCCTCCTCCTTCCAAAGACAATTAAATTGTTACGTTTGCATGTACATCGAAGCATGTGATCGAAATGTATTCAGCAACTGGGTCGGAATATCTTGCGATGACGTTTGCATTACAACTCCTCAGAGCCTACCTAAGTCCTGATACACGCCTAAGTAAATAGCAAGTTACAACGCGTGTACTAAGTTGCAGCGCTTTCTAATCAATGCCCCAAAACCGTGCTTCGCCTGTGGCCATAACGAACACCGTCCGTGGCATTTGCATAGAAATTAACCGGCTGCCCGTCTAACCGACATTTCACACAGAATAAATAACTCGGCCAGAGCAGGGCTGCGTGCCGACGGATTAGGAATAGGGTTTGAATTTTATCTTTTCAAAGGTATTTGTGTATTGTGTAAATCTTTGCCTTGCTTCTGGTATTTTATCAATTTAGCATCTAAAAGTCGTAATGTTGCTATTGTATTTTTTTTTCTTTTGTTTTGCCGACGAATAACAATTTATTTTCCGATATGGAGAGTGAACTGTATAACTTTGTAAAGACCATGATTTTAAATTACTTGTTTGTCACAGTCAGGGTGTAAATAAAGAATGTCCATAAATCTTTCAAATTAACACCAACAAATCGTTGTTTCCCACCCTAATTTTATATTTAAAAAACCTATTTCAATAATATGTATAGTAAAAATACGAAAGAAACAATTGCATAAACGCAGTTAATTGTTTTGGGTCACTCAGTGAATCTGGTATATTAACAAAAAAAACTTTAAAACTTAAATAACTAAAAGGCTTGCATGTCACATATAAGGGTGATAGGGTATGAAACACAAAAAATAATGAATGTCTAAAAATGTGTTGAATTAAAAACAAATAAGAAAAAACAATGACTTTGTTACTAAAAAAAAACTTCTTTTCTGTGACTTGTGGCACCGTTTGAATCTGTGTTTTGTAAACAAGTCATTTTAAATTGACAGGCCTCAGTGTTTAATTAAGCTGCTCCGATACCATTTTCTTTTTTTTCTTATTTGAAGTGTCTTTATTACATTCCGTTTAAAAATAATAAAGCAAAATTGGGTCACCGTCTTTCCTTAATCGTTTTTTTACATCAACAAAAACAGTTACGCCCACTGTAGTGTTTCCTTGTTTTCAAATTGTCTTCCAAAAAAGGCAATTATAGTTTTAGTCGGCCATATTTGAACGAGTTATTATTAGAGGCAATTACGTTATGACTTTTGGCTCTATGTATTAGGACCAATTAAAAACCCTTTATTTCAAAACCTACAAGGAAAGAGTACAAAAAATGAACATGGAATGGAAGTACCATCCGTATTTTTAAAAATTATTTGTGTAATTAGAGTTTTATCTATTTACATAATAGTATTCAGGTCTATGAAATGTATGTTTTATGTTAAATAAATATGTAGTTAACGCTAAACAATTTTCTGTTGTAAATAACCTTTATTTTTTTCCATCGTCGATAATCTGAGTTTCGCAAATGCCAAATAGTGTCAGTTACACGTGCACCTAATAAAGTTGGTTTGGTAAATTTAAACCAGGCCGTGGCAATAAAGAGTTTATAACCCTGGATGACCAAGATACTGGCATGTGTTGCGGCCCGCAGACAATATAATCTGTTCCCAACACTAATTTATTGCGAGCGTACGTACTTACATTGGGTCACTTTTAGCTGGCTCAGAAAATAAGCATTTACTTTGAGCGAGCGAAGCGAGTTAAATACCAACGCATTATGTTACGAGTGTGTATTTAGCGTTAGAACTAGCTACGGGCTTCAGTTGATGTAAAGGTTTTTATTGCTCGTAAATTCTTATTATCATCAACGAACACTGTGTGAATAGTGTTAAACTACGTTGGTATCATTTTTGTTTGGTCATTCTGAACATTAAGTTTTATGTAGCTGACTAGTGATGGTTAAAAGCTTAAATTAATCATAATGTAGTCATGGACCCTTTTAAATTAAGAAAAATATATTAAATTTTATTTATTAGCGGCCTTGTTGGTGGAAACTAAGCAATCTCTTAAAAAAAATGTTTTCTTATTATCGTAGGTAATAAAAAAGTTCAAATAAGAAGAATCAGCCAAAACTTTACCTCTGTTAATTTCTATTAAAAATTTCAAATACTTTTTTAAAATCACTACACATGGAATAATTTTATTATTGCGTTTACAAACGCGTAAATATAATACTAGAAAAATGCACTGAAAAAAATATTTCGTTCGGGTCTTGGAAGTGCAAATTTCAAAGATTTGATGAAACGATGTTTACCATAAAAACATAAGCACCAAGCACTGACAAATTTCGACAGCGAAAAGCAGTGCCTCGGTGGCGAAATTGGTCAACGCGTCCACCCGGATTGTGGAAGGTGCGGGTTCGAGTCCCGCCTGAGGCAAGTCGATTTTTTTCAGTGCATTTTTCTAGTATCACTACACATTTTAAAATAAAGTCTTCCGCCGCGTCTGTCTGTCTGTTCACGATGAACTCGATTAGGTATATACTTCCACAGATATGGTACTACTGAAAGGATACGGAACTACTGATATCTATTGGTAAAAAACGGATATTCATGCGGTTTTTACCAATAGATAAAGTGATTCACAAAGTAGGTTAGCTTATATAATTTGTTTTTTAACAAAGATTGCTTCGCAGATCTTCGTCTTAAAAACTTACATGAATATAGTATTTTTAGAATCCCCGAAAATACGCAGTCGTAATATGTTTTTTTCCTACTTTTCTAACTTTATACAGCGATAACTTCGAAAGTTAATAACCAATTTCGAAAGTCTCGAGATACTTTCCTGAAAATTAGACAGTGTTAAGAACAGTAGTAGTTTCATCCACGTTTCATAACTAAAAAGCAAATAATAAATTATTTTGGCATTTACCTTAGCATTTACCTAGATTTTTTATTTTTAAATTCCAAGGCGGTTTTTTTAAAATTTTTGCTTTTTGGTCTGAGTATATGAGTACATGCATAGATTTATAATTACTGACGGAGGAAAAGAGGTAGTCGTAGTCGTGACGGGAACTACACGGCTATCGCACATCAGTGAAATATAAATACTATACTCTTAGCTAGTCAAGGTACCTCCACCAGGCAGGCCGTAGGTTGGTCTGCCAAACATTTTGCATAAACAAAAGAGTAGTCATGGTCATGAGGGTCGCAGCATGGTCTTCGTTACTGTCTCAACGACGTCATCCATCCCCACAACCGTGCATTTTTCTACCGAACACAAGACTGACCAGATGACTGTGGAACCAACTGACCAGATGTATTCTCGAACCGATACGACCTTGAAATTTTCACAATTTTCACAAAGAGAGTGTCTTCGCAAGGGCCGGCAACTCATTTGCATTCCTTGGGGATGTCCTTGGGCGGCGGTGATCACTAGCCATCAGGTGAACCGTCTGCTAGTATTTTCCCTTTTCCATAAAAAAAACTCCAACCGATGGACTTCGCACATACGTATTTAGGGGCTGTGAGGTCTTATATTTTGTTAAGGAGGTCGATGGCGCCGCGGTAGTGCGTTCTTAGTAATGATCACGAAAGTTAAGCAACCAAGTGCGCGGTCGGTACTCTGATGGGTAACCGAAAATTTGTCAAATCGATTTTCCTCCGTGCTTCGGAAGGCACGTTAAGCTGGTGGTCCCGGGTGCTGTCGAAAGATAGCAGTCGCCCCCAAGGACGGTTGGTGTCAGGTACACTGCCGTAAAAATGTAATGCCAAATCCTTAAGCAGTATTGTCGATATCAAGGCATACTGCACCGACCCCAAATAATTTGGTAGCAGGGTAGGAAAATGATGAGGACTTATATTTGGTCAGCCTATCTTAGGCTGCGGCCCCTGAATCCTGAGCTATTCTCTACCCTGGACAGCGAGTTTCTAATTAGCATCATCATTCTTGAGCATAAGGTGGCTGAAGTGGCTCAATTTGAAAGTGAACAATTGCCGAAAGTTGACGACTTTGAAAAGTTTTGTTGCGTTTATTCCCCAGTTGCTATATTACATGAAAAGAAAATTAATTGTACTTGCGATTTAGCCGTAAAGAAAAGGAAGGTAAAGGCAGTGTTTCAGATTTAAATTCTTGGAAGTGAAGTTTATTTTCTTAATGAAATTACATAAATACACCGATACTGAAAATGAAAACTTTGTACCTAATATATTTTCAACCTCTATTATGACATCTACTACATAGTTATAGTAGCCTGGTACATCAGGTTGGAAATATACATTATACATTAACTGTTTTTTGTCAGTCTGATAATAAATTTGTGGCTTTTTTTTGTGGGTAGACTTCAAAGTGATAACACGTAAAAAATTATCTCTGTTAGATTTTATTATTTAAATATTATAAAACTTACATGTTTTAAGTATTAGTGTCACCAGTGTATAGGTAGACAATAACTAACTTTCCCACACATTTTCCACAACAACACATCTATTATAACTATGGATTCTTCATCTGGGCAACTACTGAAGAGCATGGAAGAGCTATCTTCTATGTTCAACACGCGGATGGCAGAGTTTGAAAAGAACCTTCCCCAACCTAGTAACAAGGACTCCAACACAACTGTTAAGTCACTGGCAGCAGAATATTCCACATTTAAAACCTTCATCTGGAAGACTCTTAATCTCCTGAAGTCACAAGTGGAGCTTCTTGTCTCAAACTTTGATCGTTTAGAGTCACATTCCCGCAGAAAAGTCCTTCTATTACATGGGATCAAAGAGGAAAAAGACGAGGATGTGCATAAAAAGGTCTTGGAGGTATTTAATGGGCGAATGCATTTGTCCTCCTTTGGCATCGATGCAGTTGAATCGTGTCACAGACTGGGTCTGAAGAAAGAAAAAGATCGTCCTGTGTTGGTCCGGTTTGTGTCCTTGCAACATCGGGTGCAGGTGTGGAAGGCGAAAACAGCTTTGAAAGGTTCCAAGATTACCGTAAGTGAGTTCCTCACAAAGATCCGTCAAGATGTCTTTGTTGCGGCCCGTGGGCACTTCGGTATCAAAAGATGTTGGTCAGCAGACGGCTTTGTTATTGTTCTCCTCCCAGACAAAGAACGCAAGAAAATTGTGTCCATGAATGAACTGCAAACATTAATTGATAAGTATCCATCGCGTACATAATCTTCTAATGATTTCACTTCTTTTGTTCTTTCGTTTGTGAAGTTCGATTCCAAGTTTATAATTTGTTTTCAAATTTGTACGGTATATGTTTAATTTTATTATTAACCAACCATTTCATTTGAATACTGTACATTTACTTATGATTTATTTTGTTCATTACTTTTCTTTCACTGGCTGTCCTGTTCTGTCGTTGTCAATGTCAATGTCTAATAGTTGTCAACTTTTTTTTTATAAGGCAAAGGTCTGTTCTTAGTGCAGCCGAGTACACATTTTTATTTTTTAGTTAGTTTTATTTATAAATTGAGACCTTTGCGTAACGACATATCAATAATATGTTTTTTATTGTTTTTTTTTATGTTGTGTTGTAAAACTTTTAGTATCATTTTTCATCTAATTTAAGTAAAACATTGTAATGATTTCTTGTCAACCTATGCATGTTAATTTTTTTTCTTTTTAGGTTTTAATTGCTTTTTTAGGTATTAATCATTATAGTATAGGTATTTATTTATAGAAATATTATTTATATATTTATTATTATGCTTGTAAATGAAGATTTTTTTTCTTGCTCGTCTGACGATTATGAAAGTGCCCATAGCAGTGACGTATCGGACTGTGATCTTCTAGATCAAAAACTTTTAACAATTTTTGATGGTAATTCTCAATTCCTTTCCCTTGTGCACATTAACGCGCAAAGTATCCCTGCGCATTACAATGATTTAGTGACATCCTTTAGCAATGGTGTAGTCGATTGTATCCTTGTTTCTGAAACGTGGTTAAAGCCCTCTCTTCAATCTACTGGTTACTCTCTTCCTGGATACAAACTTTTTCGCAACGATCGCACTGGCATGGGAGGTGGCGGAGTAGGTATTTACCTTCGAGGTCACATTCCTGCCAGTGTAGTCAAGTGCTCGTCGTCCAATAGTACTGGTTCTCTCGAATTTGTTTTCTTAGAAATTATTTTACATCACAAGAAAATTCTCTTAGGCTGTTTATATTCTCCTAACGACAAGGTGGACTATTTTAATACCTTGGAAAGTACTCTTGAAAATCTCACGCCTTCCTTTGACCATACCATACTGATGGGGGACTTAAACACATGCCTTCTAAAGGCTGATTCGAGAGCTACTAAACTTTCCAATTTACTCTCAGCTCTAAACTTACAAATAATTTCAAGGTCGTCTCCCACTCATTATTTCCCTCAATGTAAGCCATCACTTATTGACTTGATTATAGTCTCCGACCCTAACCTCGTTCGATCTTATGGTCAATCAGCAGCCCCTTTCTCCTACCACGACTTACTATTTCTTACTTTTAAAGTACGACCTCCCAAGATTAAACGCAAAGTAATCCTACAGCGCAATTTTCGGCATATGGATATAGACCGATTGAGAGAGGATATTAGACGTGTAGACTGGTCATGTCTACTGAAATCTGACAATATAGATACGATGGTTGAGGTTTTTACCAAACACTTGATCAGAATTTATGATGATCACGCGCCGGCGCGGCCTGTTCGCGTTAAACATGTTCCGGCTCCTTGGTTGACGCCTCATATCAGGAAGGTAATGGCTTTGCGTGACAAGGCTAAAAAGCGCAATAGGGAAGACCCAAGCCAGATTAATCTCGATGCCTATAAAATATTGCGGAATCGCTGCAATAGAATGTGCAGGGATGCAAAACGCAGCTATATTCATAGTAAAATCAATAACATGGATACATACCTTATATGGAAATTTCTGAAGTCATTTGGAGTGGGCAAGCCCACAGTTTCGTGCCAAGGTACTGTGGATCCTAATAGTTTAAACAAACACTTTTCTTCTTCACCCGTAGCCTTAGATATGGTTTCAAAAACAGCTTCACTCTCTCATCTTTTAAGTCTTGTCCCACCAGACTGTCCCTCTTTTATACTTCGTCCAGTTACTAAGGACACCGTAGCGGAGAATATTAGAAGTATTAGCACCAAGGCCATTGGAAACGACGGCCTCAGTCTCGACATGGTTCTTCCCGTGTTGGATGACATTGTCTCAATCATAACGCACATTATCAATTTCTCATTGACGCACAATGTTTTTCCAACATGTTGGAAGAAAGCCATTGTTATTCCTTTACCTAAATCCCAGAATCCATTGTCCTTTTCTGATTATCGTCCTATTTCTATTCTGCCCCTCCTTTCCAAAGTCCTTGAGTCCATTGTGCACCAACAATTATATTCCTTCTTCACATCTAACTCCTTACTATGTCCCCTCCAATCCGGTTTTCGGCCATCGCATAGTACGGTTGGTGCGTTGCTGAATGTTACTGAAGATATCCGACTAGCCATGGATAACACTAAGCTTACTGTTATGTGCCTTCTGGATTTCAGCAGCGCATTTAACTGTGTTGATTTCGACATACTTCTTGGTATTCTTCGCTCGGCCAACATCTCTCCTTCTACCATTCAATGGTTTCATTCATACCTTTTTGGCCGCCAGCAGTGTGTAAAAACTGACGACGTTACGTCTAATTGGTGTCATCTAACTGCTGGTGTGCCTCAAGGTGGCGTACTCTCCCCTTTGTTATTCTCTATTTTTATTAATGGTATATCGTCTGTCATCTCTTCCTCTTTCCATCTTTATGCTGACGATCTGCAGATTTATAGGCATTCGGGATTAACTGATATCACAGAGTGTATTTCCGCTTTAAACAGAGATTTAACAGCAATTCTATCATGGGCTAAATCTTTTGGTTTACTCGTAAACCCCGTTAAATCTCAGGCAATGGTTGTAGGGAGCAGCAGACTGCGAAACAGACTAGACTTCAATTCGTTGCCTGCCCTTATATATGACGGAACTGTTATAACTTATTCGGATAAAGTAAAAAATCTAGGTGTAATCATGGATTGCACCATGTCTTGGATACCTCAGGTCAACGATGTCAGCAGGCGTATGCATTACTCATATCACTCTCTCAAGAGGCTCCAATACTTTCTCCCTTTCAAAACCAAAATTATGCTAGCGCAATCTCTCCTTCTCCCTATTGTCGACTACGCTGATATTTGTTATTTGGATGTAACTGAAGAATTGCTCAACAAGCTTGAGCGACTGCAGAACCTGGCCATCCGTTTCATTTATGGTCTGCGCAAGTACGATCACGTATCCGCTTCTCGCACTGAACTTAAATGGCTTCCGATTCGTGACCGCCGTAATGTGCACATCCTTTCCTCTCTGTACAAAATCCTAAACGATCCTAATGCCCCTTCGTACCTCATTTCCCGATTCCGGCTGTGTCCACCTCCCACACGTTCTAGACGCCCATGTATCACAAAAACTCTGGAGCTTCCTAAGGGCAACACCAACTTTCTCCTCCACTCGTTTTCCTTTCGTGCTGCACAGCTTTGGAACAGTCTCCCAACTGTAATTCAAGATAGTCCGTCTATCACGTGTTTTAAGACCAGACTTAAGAAGCACTACTTATCACAAATCTCTTGATAATATTTGCAAGTTTATCATATCTATTTTAGTTATATATGTATATATAATTATTATTTTTGTTATAAATGTATGTATATTATGTGTAGGTATGTATTTTGTTATGTGTATGTATATAGTATTTAATCGTAAGGTAACAAATTGTTTTTCTTTATTTTTTATTTTTCTTATTTTGCATTTTGATAGTCACCTGCTTAATTGTTAACAGTATCACTAACATTCATCGGTTGACTGGAAGAGATCTCTTTCAGAGATAAGTCCGCCCTTGCAAACTGTGTATTGTAACATAAGTTTTTGATGTATTTTTAAGTGCAATAAAGAGTATATATAAATTCTTTCGTAAGAGTTTTGTCTCTGTATACATATTTTTGGATTAAATCGTCACTTCATTTGATATTTATTTTTCGGGTGAAACTACAACTGGGCGAAAATGAGCTCTTAGTAAAATACTATAGGGTAGGTAGGTAGGTATAACACGAGTAAAATTTCCTCATATTCGAAATCAGTTAAAAAGTAGTATTACCCCACTCCAATCTCCAGTAATGCGATTCCGAATTTATGGGAAAAATTCCTCTGTACCCTTCTCGAATATTCCGAATTGTATTGCCACAATGAGCGGTCATTAACGAAAATTCGTCGCGCATTCATTAAATCCTTGATTATTGTTCGGCGTAACGGTAATGACAGAGTTCCTACATAAAACTGAATGGCGTCACGGAACATGCATGTGGGTTGTATAATTGTTGCGAACTGTTGTCGCAACATTAGACAAAGGGTTTTAGTATAGGCGATAGTATACCTACCGTGGCGCTTTTGGCTGAAACCGACTTTAGAACTTGTGATTAAAGTCGTTTTTGCAGTAACATTGCCATGTTTGATGTGACCGTGATTATACATCCGGGCCTATCATTGTTTTGTAAGTCAGTCAATCTGCACACCACTGACCCACTTATAACGAATGCATTTTATGTATGTCAGTAGTTTAAAGTTCTACAATGGTTTAGTTACGCAATATCATTATCAAATTCAGCGAAATTTTATTAATTTGACACTAGAAAAATGCATTGAAAAAAATCGACTTGCCTCAGGCGGGACTCGAACCCGCATCTTCCGCAATCCGGGCGGCTGCGTCCAGGTAGTTCACGATGACTCTCAAATTCCCGTACGATTATAAATTCAGAGTTTTCTGTCCGCTGAAAGATCGTTACAGACGTTAGTAGGTTATACAAATGTCAGATAACATTTTCTGCTTCGCTTGGTAGTAAATACCTAAATTAAAATATTTCATTCCATTTATAGAATCTGAAGAAGCCATAAAAAGTTTTCGACGAACTGATTTGCGAAGAGCAATACGGTATAAGTGTCATGCCAATCAATATCAAACTTCCTCGAAGAACTTAACAGTACTATATGCTATTGATATTCTATACCGTAATGATAGCATTGTTTCATAGTATCACTATCATACACATTCTGGTTTCAAATTCGAAACTGAAACAAAACAATAACGTTTTTTTTAACCCTTTGCCTTTTGTTGGCCGCAAAGGTCTTTCTAGTTTAATTTTTAATATAAAAGTCTAATAAATGATTCTATGCCACCTGATGGTCAGTTGAAGTGGAGATCTAGTACAAAAATAGCTAGTGCGAGAGATAGCTGCATTAGCCAGCCTCGCTTTGCCGACCTGGAAGTTGGTTCTTCAAGTCTCATTTGAATTGAGTATATAAACTCAATGGTGTGTGTCATAGACACAGTGTTAATAAGAATGTAAGAAAAGTAAATAAATTAACACTAAACTCTCTAGCAGACGTTCTCCAAGTATGGCCGTTTTATTTTCTACGATCTCTATTTTAATAATTTCCCAATAGTATGCTGGACACTTTTCATGAAAGAACTTAATTAAACATTCATAATCACTATTCAAGGTCTATAATACTCGTTTGGATACCATCAAAGAGTACGTTAGCATGTAGTTTTGATAATGTAGAATTTATGAATTATTCGGAAGAGGTCTTAATTGTTAGACATAATTTGTGTTGACTTGAAACTTCCTTGCCGTATTCTTAGTTATAACGGCGCAAAAGCTACTAAAGAACCAGCTTATTACAAAAATTAAGTATTTATGACTCACCACCACATGAGTGTATATAGTGAGATTGTCTGCGCAGAGTTCAGAAATCGGTCCGAAGGATAGAATGTCGGCTTTATTCATGACTGGAACCTACACTGGCAAATATAATCTTTCGTAAGTATAGACTCTATAATTAAAAAAAAAACAAAAAAAAATGCAAAAAGGAAGTCAAATGTTCTACAGCAGTGGTGTTGAGGCATCAGCGCCTCGTTACATTGAAACTGTCTGTTTCTGTCTGACTGAACACACCGAGCAAGTGTGACTTCATATTCATATCGCCTTGGATAATCGTCACCATTCTGATCCGTCTGCCGCGAAGCACCCCCAAACTTCGAAGCAACCCGGAGCGGACTTAGTACAGCGCCGCCCACACTGACTCACTGTGTAGAAACGGACTTCCTGCCGTTGTAACTCAACTGACTCTATATATACCAAACTGTTGCGGAAACTTTGTTAGCGCGATTCAGGATTCATTAACAAAAACTAATTAACTATACGTCGTATTAATATAAAAATGCATTAAAGTACTTGATATAATAGCAATGTTACTTCCACGATCTTAGATTTGAAAACGCCTTAATGATAATTGTATTTATGCAACATTTTTGACGAAGGTTACAACATCCGAAAGCCTTAATGAAGCGCTTTGCTAAACCAGCGCCATCTATTTTACCAAAGTATAATGAATAATAGATAAAAGAATTGACTGCTCATTGTCTAAAGTCTTACAAAACATACAAAGAGTGCTTATTGTCTTTGTTATTTTGGACCCAACCTTAGGACCCAACGGTATAGTTGCTTAATCGAGGTAGGTGGGGCATAGATGACTAGCCGCCTGAATTAGCGCCCGTACTGGGATATTACCTCTACCTTACAGAAGACCACAGTTAAATAAAACTATATTTTTGTGGTGTTGTGTTTCTGTTGGTGAGTAAGGTTGCCAGATTTCCACAGGAGAAGGGGCCTGTGGTCGGCAGCGCGCGAGTGTCACGCCAATGTTGCAAGCACAGATTTAATAATACAAGGAGATAGACCAAGCCGGCGTTTAACTTGTGACAAGTGTATGCCTAGTACAATACATTGCCGCCAGTTCGCCGTCCGATAAAATCGAGTGAATACGTACGTAACTATGTCAGAAAGAAATATCCGGTTTTATTTTTCATACTGCCGCCCTGTTCAACTGTAACAGGCAATCATTGCAGTGAATCAGTAATTTATCAAGTAATGGAATAACTTTTCACACGTTAGAACCAAAAAA
Source organism: Elophila nymphaeata (assembly GCA_955850985.1). Lineage (NCBI taxonomy): Eukaryota > Metazoa > Arthropoda > Insecta > Lepidoptera > Crambidae > Elophila > Elophila nymphaeata. The sequence goes on from OY039079.1 coordinate 17,511,105, forward strand.
CTTAGATTTATATTTAAAAAAACAATATTAACAAATAGTCCTATTTTTATTCATAAAAACATAATCGCTTAAAATTATCCGTTAATATCTTACAAATTGTATTACATTGCGGCAGTGTTTAACTTTCATTGTTTCGCCGTCTTTGATACGCGTGCAAACAAGGAGATCGGCCAAGCCGGCGTACATTGCTTACGCAATGTACGCCGGCTTGGCCTATCTCTTTGTATTATTAAATCTGTGGCTCCAATAGTAAAGAAATGAAAATTATTATGATATCAAGCAAGATATTTTTGATATGTTCAAAAAATTTCAAATCGTTTGTCTTTCATTTTATATTTGTGTACTTCAATTTCACAATATCTTTTAGATGTGTATTGCTTCGCAAAATTATCATTTAATGATAAGATACTTAAAGCCAGTCCCTGAGTGGTTGTAAGTTTCGGGTGCAGCTAGCTGCCACCTAGCCGTTTCATCACTTACCAGCAGGTGATATGAAGGCCATAAGCTTATCCTTCAATATAGAAAAGAAATAGCCGACGTCAAAGGCATTGGTCGTTTGTCGTTTCCAACCAACGAATTAGGAATTCGTTGTTTCCAACCGCTGCCCGCTGCCGATGGCGTTTAGTAGCCGTTGGATACAAACACCGACTGCGGCGGGCAGTGCGCCTATGGCTGTATTTCATTAGAATTGCATTACTACGAAATTAAAAATAACTATAAAATAAACAAATAAAATTTTTCAAAATGTTAATTATGCTTCACTCTTATCACCTTGCCGTAAGACTCAAAATCCGATCCAGTTATTCAGTTGGTTGCGTCTGTCGTTACTTACGCACTATAATCATTTAGTTTGACAATAAAGGATTATCGGGTCAGAATATTTTTAATTCAGTTTACGCTTCAAGCAATGAGGTCCCGTAATGGTATGGCTTTTCCTAATACGATATACATAGTAACATTCCTTTTTGAACCACAATAAATATGTTTTTTAAATCATCAAAATCGGTCCATCCGTTGCAAAGTTATAAAGCAATTTGCGTCAACTGATTTTATTTAATCCGCTGCGCTCTACGGCATGGCTGTGACGTCACCCGGCACTATCCGCCCGCTCCGAGTCGCCGCACCTAGGAACTTTGACTCATTTTCATCTCATTTAACTATAACTTCCGTGTTAATAAAGATATTTACATGTTTTTTTTTTACTTGATAATCTTGAATAAATATGCTTTTAAATAATGTATATTCCGTGAGTAATAGTTTATTTCTAATAGTTAGAAATATCAGAGGAATAAGTAGGTAGGTAAGTACTTAAAATAATATTTTTTCTCACCTTGACATCATAAAACTTTACTCATCATCATCTCATAAAGTTATAACTTCCGTGTTAATAAAGATATTTACATGATTTTATTCCTGATAATCTTAAATACATATATTATATACTTTTAAATAATGTATAATTCGTGAGTAAAATTTTATTTTAAATAGTTATAAAAATCGAGGAATACTTTTTTTTCATCATTTCAGCCGAGAGACACCCACTGTTGGACATAGGCCTGGACATTATTTCTCACTTTGACATAATATATTTAAATGTGTTACGCAGTGAAACCCCAAAAAACATATATTTATCCGTCAAATTATATTGTTATTTCCCAATAAATAAAACTATAACCAGAAATTCAGCAAACGTCGGCAAAATCTCTAACAGAAAATTTGAGAAAAGAAAATAGTAGGTACCTATACATTATGATTGCAAATTATAATGTATATTTGGATAAGTAATATTTGACTAAATCACGGTAATGATACAAGATAAACATTGTAAACTAAACTAAACTGAGTAAAAAAATCCATTTTTTTCAGCAAAGTACCTACACATTCCAAGATTTTGAAAATTGTATGTATAGTTTTGATAATATAGAAATATAATATAATAATAATATATTTTCACGCTCACACCAATTATCTAGCCCGAAGTAAGTATCGTTAAGAACTTGTGTTACGGATACTAGATAACGGACATTTTTTTTTAATATACATAATAATTTTAGATATTTTTATAAATAAACTTAACCCTTAACACCACTCGTGGGGGACCTAGCTCCCCCACCGCCTACTTTTTTGCAAATAACATAATTATTCAAAATGCGACGCGGTTGCGGTCCGGTATATTCCCAGTGACGCCCGAGAGCTAGCAGGGGACGAACGTGTGCGCTGTTCACGTTTGTGGTTTGTGAGGTACATGCCGTTACGGTACCTAAGTCCCCCACGAGTCCTATTATGATTTTTAATGTTCTTAAACTTATTGAAGAGTTTATGTTTGTTTTTGTTTATAGGTATATTGGTTTATTAGAAAACAGTTTTTTTTTGTTTTGATATTCTAATTTTCAATATTATTTGGGGTTGTGAAGAAAACACTATAAATATAACTTGTTTTTAGTAACTTTTTTGTTTGTAGCTAGAAATAATATTTTTTTATGTTTAAAATACGATTAAACCTGTTTTTTCACTTATATATATGATTCTTGTTTATTTTATGAAAATTTATTCTAAGATATTTCATGCTAAATTGCTTTAATATTGAATACAAATAGTGGCGACCTAGGTCCCCCACGAGTGTAGGTGTGTAAGCTGAAAATACCGAGTGGTGTTAAGGGTTAAATAAATATATAAACAACCATGACTCGCAAACAAATATTCGTGTTCATCACACAAACATTTGCCGCTACCAGGATTCGAACCTGGACCGCTTGATGTGTAGGCAGCTATACTGACCACTCCACCACGACGGCGTCAAAATATAAAATCATACATCATACAATCGCCATCATATTATCGAAATTACACTTAATTATTTTAGTAAGCTACTATCTATATGTGGCTGTAGTACTAGCTTTCGTCCGCGTGGAATAGTTATTTTGGGCTGCATTTTTGTGAGGATAAAAGGTCATGATTTCACCTGTTAGGAAAAAAAAAACAATGCCTAAATTATAATTTTGACGAACGTCCATGCAAACTTTTATCTCTCACATCAACCCTTTCAAGCCTTTTTTCGAAATAAAAGGTAACCTATGTCCTTTCCCAGCGTCTAGTCAATATTTGTACCAAATTTCATCAAAATCGAATATACGAAAGCGTGACTTTGCTTAGTCTTACATACAACCTTTCATCCCCAAACGAGGGAATAAATAAATATTTTGTTCATATTTTTTAAAGTTTGACACTTTAAAAAACACGAACAAAATATTTATTTATTACTTATCAATTTATTATTTATCAAGCCTAAATTCAAAGTTTCATGTTTTAATCTTCAATAATGACGAACTCCCATACAAACTTTCGACCCTTATTTCAACCCCTTCATGCCCTTTTTTTACAAATAAAGGTAGCTTCCTACAAAACATCCTACAAAAATATACTAGACCTAAGGTTAGACCTAAAATTAGGTACCTAATTTTAATAAAATCGAAGGCGTGAAAGCGTGGCTTTTGGACTTCGATACGAACTTTCATTCCCTATTTCATCCCCACTCTGATCAAAATTTTTCAAAAACGCTAAAACAAATATTTATTTCTTTTTTATCAAGTGCTTAAATTCAAGTTTCATGGCTTTTCTTTAAAAATTAAGAACTTCCATACAAAAGTTCATCCCTTATTTCATCCCCTTCGAACCCTTTTTCGCAATAAAAGGTAGCCTTTCATATGTTATTCTGATGTATGAGCTATATTATTACAAATTTTAATTAAAATCCATTCCGTAGGTTTTGCGTTAAAGACATAGACGTATATACGCTCGCATACTTCTTTCACCATCCGATCCATACAAACTTTCGTGTTTATAAATTAGTAGGATTGCTCAAACTGCACTAAATTGTCACTAAACCTCTTGAACAGGCTTTGTCCACCACTATAACATCAAAAAAAACAATATGTATAGTATTCAATACGATATGTTCGCAAGAAACGCTGCGCGCGGGTATAGTCGGCAGTGATGTAGTGCCGAGTGACGTCACACGCCTGCCAGGCTGCCGCTTGCCGGAACGATCCGTTTTTTCGTCATAACTTCGTCAATTTTCATCGTAGAAAAAAAAATTTGGTACCATTTATTTTGTTTTTTAATTGTCTACAAAGCTACATTCATAGTTAAAATCGTTACGGATCCTCATTTGGAAAATAAGAAAAATATTTATGGAATGTGGTGGTGTAACTAAATGTATTGTTTCGAACATGTTTAATCATTTTACTGTCTAATATCGATTCCTAATTTTTATTTCCGTACTACAAAACATGTCACCCTTAAACCCCACCATAACGTGGAAAGTACGTAAATCTGCGTAGTGTGTAGATATTGTAATTTATTTAATTTAACATAATTACATGGGGTAATGGTAATGGTAAATCCAAACAAATATCCATCCATTTAGTCCATTTTATCGATGTCGAATCGATGTCGCTAATCTTAATAGATAGATACTGATTATGGTATTATCAAACTCAAAGCGCATAATTGTGTCTATAGAAATGTAGTTGCAGTGTTTCTTTTTTTATATCGAGAAGAGCTCGGAGAAGAGTATACTTCATAAAATAAAAACTAATGCTGGGTTTGAAATAGCAAATCCGATATGGAGTATTCATTGTTTGCTTTCTCAGACTTTAGACAATGAATAGTCTACTCTTTTATCTGTATAGATTGTACTTTGGTCAAATAGATGGCGCTGTGTTTGCAAAACCCTTTATAAAGGCTTTCTGATGTTTTGTACTTGGTCAAAAATGTTGCATAAAAACATAATTATCTCTAGTGTTTTCAAAACAAAACATCGTAGTGGTAATAATGCGCTAATGTAAACTATTTAATGCAAGTTTAGTATTACTTGACCTCTAATTAGTGAGTTTTTGTTAATGGATCCTGAATCGCGCTAACAAAGTTTCCGCAACAGTTTGTTATATATAGAGTCAGTTGAGTTACAACGGCAGGAAGTCCGTTTCTACACAGTGAGTCAGTGTGAGCGGCGCTGTACTAAGTCCGCTCCGGGCTGCTTCGAAGTTTGGGGGTGCTTCGCGGCAGACGTATCAGAATGGTGACGATTATCCAAGGCGATATCAATGAAGTCACACTTGCTCGGTGTGTTCAGTCAGACAGAAACAGACAGTTTCAATTCTATGTAACGAGGCACTGATGCCTCAACACCACTGCTGTAGAACATTTGACTTTCTTTTTGCATTTTGTTTTGTTATGATAATTGGTCGGCCGGTTGGCCGGTTGGCCGGCCATGTCAATACCATAGTATTTATTTATTTAGTGACGCAAAGAAAGTACAAAAGGCGGACTTAATACTAAACATCATTATATACCAGTTAACCAGTAAGAGTGTAGAAGGCAGCATATTTTACTAAAATGTGATGAAATGTTTAGATATATAAACATATAAGATAATATAGTTCATACATAAATACCTGCATATAAAAATCCATATATACATACAAATACCTACACATGTGTGCAGACATACATACATAAATTATTTAATTCATATTATATAATATATCATACAAAAATGTCAAACTAAATATTTTTCCATGTGAGAAAGTAAGTTTTATGTCGTTTTTAAATATTGATGACGTACTAACCTCGTAAAGGAGACCTTATTACTTACTATAGTATGGTAATATACTGAACCGACCTTAAATAATTTGGGATCAGGATAGAAAGAATACACTTCTGAATTATTAAAATTTTAATAATTCAGAAGTGTATTCAGAAGTGTGTATTAAGAATTATTATGTTTCTCTCAGTCTCAATATCAATATTTGTTTCTGTAATAGAAGAGGCACGATTCACAAAGGGTCACTCTTTATGTCGTGATTAATCTAGTTAACCTTTTGAAATTATGACATTTTTAAAACGATTAATAAAGGTCAAGGCAGGCACAACAGTATTAATGTATTTCTTGTCCTTGTAAATTAGGGGTTCATAGTGTTTCTATTGTTTATGTAGGGCAATACTTGTTCTAATTATGCATTTATGAAAGAAAATGGGGCACGTTTTACATAGATAATCATGATTAAGTAAAAAGAGGTTTAAAGTATTTTTGACATTGAAAATGTCTATCAAATCCTTTTCGGACCATACAAGGAACTTACGCTATTTTCGATATATCTCCAAGGATAATTGAGTTTCGCCATGGAAATGTGTTTAAAATTTAATTGTGGATCCAATAGTGAAGGAATTTTGAAAATTGGCTGGATGGTTTTAGAGAAAATCTTTTTTTAGTAGTAATTAACTAAAAATTACTATTACATATATTATATCGAAAAAATTAGGAAAACTCATCTCCGAAGATAGATTGCGCGTCTATTGAGACTTGTCCGAGTGAAATTGGTTAGTAATTGTGTCCTATAGGAGTGCCTTTACGTGCGTGAAAAAGCGGGTTGACGATTGACATTAATGTGGACGGTCTGTGCTATCTACCGATACCGAAAAAACGGCCGAAATCGTTGAAAATGACATAAGATGCCAGATTTTTCGCAGAACGGTCCAAAAAATCGTCTTTCGTGAAATTCGCCATCGTCGATGACGCCAGCGACGATGACGGAGATACGCCTTCAACTGACAAGAATTCAGGATGTTTTCAGTGGCACAAAAAAACCTCTAGATTTTGATTTGTAAACTTCGAGTCAAGACAGTTATTGTAATTTCTTATTGTACTTCATTCAGGGCTTCATTGAACTATGTAACAAGATTTTGTTGTGCATGTTAGAAAAATTAAAATTCTTTTCGCATAATTTGTTTTGTTCTCAAATTAATTTTCAATTTTTCCGAAGTTTGCGTGAATTGCAGGATCTGTTGTCTTTTAGCATATGTTCTATAAAAACGTTTATGGGGATCTTATCTGTGTTTAGAATTTTATTAATGTATATTTCATACCGCAAAAAAGAAGAAAAATAAATGGCAATGGCAGAATATACTTATTATTATAAATGCGAAAGTTCGTATGGCTGCATGTGTGGATGTTTGTAACTCTTTCACACAAAAACAACTGTATGGATTTTAAATACATCAGAATAACATACTTAGGCTTTAATTTTTACCTATTACTCCTGTGCAGATGAAGCCGCGGTCAGAAGCTAGTTTGTATTTTGAATAAAAAAAGGGTTCTGGTATTATTCCCTAAAACACCTCTACAACAAAACATTAGTGTATTGTACTAATTGACAACCAAACAGCTGTTAATAATTAACAATGTCACTAAGTATTATAGGTTCATTATTGCTTGTACTTAATTAGGACGTTGTTAAAGCACATTATGCTTATAAAAAAATGAATGTTACACTGTTTGAACATCCTTACTAATATTATAAATGCGAAAGTAACTCTGTCTGTCTGTCTTTCTGTCTGTCTGTCTGTCTGTTAAGCTTTCACGTCTAAACCACTGAACCGATTTTGATGAAAATTGGTACAAATATAGATTAGATCTCGGGAAAGGACATAGGCTACTTTTTATCGCGAAAAAAAGGTTGTATGGGTTGAAAAAGGGGATGAAAGTTTGTATGGAAGTTCGTCATTTTTGAAGATAGAACCATGAAACTTTGAATTTAGGCACTTAATAAGACAAAAAGAAATGTTTGTTCTAAGATTTTTTAAATTTTGACCTGTATGGGGGTGAAATAGTGGATGAAAGTTTGTATGGGACTTCGTCATTGTTAAAGATAAAACCATGATACTTTGAAATTAGGGACTTAATAAGAAAGAAAGAAATATTAGTTCTAGGATTTTTGAAATTTAGACCCGTGTGGGGATGAAATTGGGACGCGACTTTTTAACAAAATGTCAATATGGGTATCGTTTTCGTGGTTTTTGGTTGCGTGTCTACTCTTATTTGATTTCGGATTACGAATAAAGCCTCTATAACGAGATCCAATATGGCGGACGTGACTTTTTGACATGATGTCAATACGGGTATCATTTTCGTGGTTTTCGGAGGTCCCGATTCCTAATACACCATCCATTTTGAGATCCAAGATGGCGGACGCGAATTTTTAACATAATGTCAATATGGGTATCGTTTTCGTGGTTTTTGGGGGTCCGGATTACGAATAAAACATCTATTTCTAGATCCAAGATGGCGGACGCGACTTTTTGACAAAATGTCAATATGGGTGTCATTTTCGTAGTTTTCGGGGGTCCCGATTCCGAATACGACATCTATTTCGAGGTCCAAGATGGCGGTTGAGACTATTTAATGTAAAATCGATATGGGTATCATTTTCGAGATTTTTGGGGGTTCTGACTCCGAATAAAACATCGATTTTGAGATCCAAGATGGCGGACGCGAATTTTCAACATAATGTCAATATGGGTATCGTTTTCGTGGTTTTTGGGGGTCCGGATTACGAATAAAACATCTATTTTGAGATCCAAGATGGCGGACGCGACTTTTTGACAAAATGTCAATATAAGTGTCATTTTCGTGGTTTTCGGGGGTCCCGATTCAGAATACGACATCTATTTCGAGATCCAAGATGGCGGTTGAGACTATTTAATGTAAAATCGATATGGGTATCATTTTCGAGATTTTTGGGGGTTCTGACTCCGAATAAAACATCGATTTTGAGATCCAAGATGGCGGACGCGAATTTTTAACATAATGTCAATATGGGTATTGTTTTCGAATAAAACATCTATTTCGAGATCCAAGATGGCGGACGCGACTTTTTGGCAAAATGCCAATATGGGTGTCATTTTCGTGGTTTTCGGGGGTCCCGATTCCGAATACGACATCTATTTCGAGGTCCAAGATGGCGGTTGAGACTATTTAATGTAAAATCTATATGGGTATCATTTTCGAGATTTTTTGGGGTTCTGACTCCGAATAAAACATCGATTTTGAGATCCAAGATGGCGGACGTGACTTTTTAACTTAATAGGAATATGGGTATCATTTTCGAGATTTTTGGGGGTTCTGACTCCGAATGAAACATCGATTTTGAGATCCAAGATGGCGGACGCGACTTTTTGACAAAATGTCAATATGGGTGTCATTTTCGTGGTTTTCGGGGGTCCCGATTCCGAATACGACATCTATTTCGAGATCCAAGATGGCGGTTGCGACTATTTAATGTAAAATCGATATGGGTATCATTTTCGAGAGTTTTGGGGGTTCTGACTCCGAATAAAACATCGGTTTTGAGATCCAAGATGGCGGACGTGATTTTTTAACTTAATAGGAATATGGGTATCATTTTCGAGGTTTTCGGGGGTCCTGATTCCAAATACATCATCTACGTCAAGATCCAAGATGGCAGATGGGATTTTTTTATCATCTATGTCGAGGTCCAAGATGGCAGATGGGACTTGGGATTTGGGTATCAATTTCGTAGTTTTCGGGGGTCGCGATTCCAAATGCGTCATCAATTTCTAGATCCAAGATGGTGGACGCTACTTAACTTATTATTAATATGGATATCATTTTCGTGGTTTACAGGGTTCCATTTTGATATCCAAGATGGCGGACGCGAATCAGTTTTGTAGTTTTCGGAGGTCTCAAAATGGATGCTGTATTCGGAGTCAGGATTCAGAATACAGCATCCATTTTGAGATCCAAGATGGTGGACGTGACTTTTTAGCTTAATCGCTTTCACGCCTAACACCTGAACCGAATTTATTGAAATTTGGTACAAAAATAGACGAAACCTCGAAATGGAATAAAAGCTACTTACCTTTTTTGTGTAAAAAGGAATGAAGGGGTTGAAATATGAGATGAAAATTTTTATGCGATTCCTCATTACCGAAGATAAGACCATGAAACGCAAATATTGTTCTAGCGTTTTTGAAATATTGACCCATGTGGGGATGAAAGGTTGCGAGTAAGTAGCAAAGGATGGAGAAACATAAAATGGTAGATTGTAAAAATGCCATTAACTGTAGTGCACTGCAGTTTGTATGTGTCATTTTTGCATAATAAGTACCTACACAAAAAAATGCTGCCTAAAGTAATTATTCCACGCGGACGAAGTCGCGGGCAAAAGCTAGTTTTCCAATATAGAGAAAAGGATCTTCAATTGGGTCCAAAATAAAAATGCAGAATGCAGTATTTATTGTTTCCTTTCTTACATTTTGAACAATGGAGAGTCATTTCTTTTATCTATTTAACTTTGAAGGTTTGTTCTGTCCCAGCGCCATCTATGTTAGATGGCGCTGGGATTACAAAGTCTTCCAGAAGGTTTGGAATTTCTGTTCTTAGTTTAAAGTTTTGCATAAAAAGATATTATTACAATGTGTTTTCAAATCAAAACATCGTGGAAGGAATATTGCGATATAGTCTAAGATCCGAACCTTTATCGACCTTCACCGAGCTGATAATAGAATGAAACATATTTTATTATTAATTTAGTATATTAGAAAATATATTAAAAATGGGTTGTCTAAAAAAATCCTGGACAGACTATTTTTAATTATTTTTTGAAAAATGATTTTTAAAAAAATATTGCAACATCAAGATAATAAGAAAATTTTGTCGCGCGCTTATGATGATATAAAATTTTTTCTATTATCCAATCGAGTGAAAGTAACTGATATCGACATGAACAGGTATGTTCATACCTGACAACCCAGTAGTTCGCGCAGGTAAATAATAGACAATCCAATGCCTGCACATTCTATACGGTTTCTACTATCAGTCAGGACAAAATTTTCTTATTATCTTGATGTTGCAATATTTTATTCATTTTTTTTTTAAATCATTTTTCAAAAAATAATTAAAAATAGTCTGTCCAGGATTTTTTTAGACAATCCATTTTTAATATATTTTCTAATATACTAAATTAATAATAAAATATGTTTCATTCTATTATCAGCTCGGTGAAGGTCGATATAGGTTCGGATCTTCTACTAATAGTGTCAAGTATTTTAATGGAAGTTGAGATTAACTTGACATTTAATTAGTTAGTTTTTGTTAATGAATCCTGAATCGCGCTAACAAAGTTTACACGACAGTTTGGTATATATAGAGTCAGTTGAGTTACAACGGTAGGAAGTCCGTTTCTACACAGTGAATCAGTGTGAGCGGCGCTGTACTAATTCCGCTCCGGGCTGCCTCGAAGTTCGGGGGTGCTTCGCGGCAGACGAATCAGAATGGTGATGAATTATCCAAGGCGATATGAATATGAAGTCACACTTGCTCGGTGTGTTCAGTCAGACAGAAACAGACAGTTTCAATTCTATGTAACGAGGCGCTGATGCCTCAACACCACTGCTGTAGAACATTTGACTTCCTTTTTGCATTTTGTTTTGTTATGTTATTTGGTCGGCAGATCCAAGCTGTCACATTAACCCTACGAATATATTCGTAGCCGTAGCCTATAGGCGCTCGCAATACTGACGTGACACTTGCGCTATGCCAACCCTAGTCCCATTCTCTACCCCGTGGAGTTCTGGCAACCTTACTTACCAACAGAAACACAACACAACAAAAATGTAGCGTTATTTGACTGTGGTTCTCTGTAAGGAGGCACCCACTTCTAGCGCTCTGAATTCGAGAGACTAGTCTGCTATGCTCTACCTTAACTAATTTTGAATACCATCATCATCATAAGGGGTCATCCATAAATTACGTCACACGTTAAAGGGGGGGGGGGGGGGAGGGTGGACACCAGAATGTGACATTGTGTGACACGGGGCAGGGGGGGGGGGGGGAGCTTTGTGACGTTACATGTTAAAATTTAAAGTACTAAAACGCGAAATTTATATGTGAATATAAAAATCTAAATATTTTCGAACTCGATCTATATTTTTAATACTTTAGCACTCTCGCTATGAGATTATCTCTCTTGCAATGACAATCAACTTCTAGAGCGGCGTTGTAATGCAAGTTAGACACAAAATTCACGAGAGTTAAAATAACTGTTTTCTTTTGATTATTTCTAAATACATGCATAAAATTAAAAAATGTGTGACGTCACATCAGGGGGGAGGGGTTAAAAAGTCCTAAAATTCGTGTGACGTAATTTATGGATGGCCCCTAACAGTCTTTAATTCGACCCACTGCTGTGACACACGGCCTCTCCTTTTCATTGAAGGAGGTTTAGGCAGTAGTCCACCAATGCGGATTGATGGACAGAGTATAAAGTGATCAAAATCCGTTTGCTGATCCGATTAGTCCCCTTCTACGACTTCCATTGGAGGATATGGGGTGACGCTATTTTATTCTGCCGGCATCACATGGCAATTGTGAATATAACCCTAAATTATTCTAGCGACCACATTGAGTAATGATTCGTTTCTATTAAGTTGGTTAAAAAAATATTTTAAAATCAATAATAATTATTCGTAATTCATCCAAAAAAGTGGTTCCTTATTAATTAAATAAATAAAAATATATTGTACGAAATACTGAACAATTGTACGAAATACAAAACGCCTTGTGTCCGATTTGACTAGGTACTAGTATAAATAGGACTACATTTTACGACTAACAAACATATTCGTCGGTAGCATACTCGTAATAAGTGTATAATTTAGTTTCTTAAATTATATTATATGGGATTACAATGAGTCCAGCAAGGATGGTTTCACTAGCCAAGCGGTCTCGGGATGTTCTCTCTGTAATTTCACCCAGAAACACAAAACTACAAAATAATGGTACCTAATATAATTAACTGCGATGTTCTGTAAGGTGAAAGACTAGGTCTAGCGCTCTTAAGTCCAGAAGAAAATACCACTACAGCTCCTTATTTGTTCTACCTTGAGTTAGTAAAAATTAATGAAACATTACAATCTTGTTTATGCTATTGAAATTGTTAAAGCATTGCTCTTTTTAACAATAGGTAGTTATTGTTTTACAATTGAGCTGATATTTTATTTGAAATGTAGTTCATTCACAAGGATTTGAAAGATTCGTTCCTGAACATTGTTTCAAGCATAAATAAGACGTACCTCTCAAGTACCGAGGGCGTCGATCGATGCCCTCCAGTTTGCTCCGTTATATATAAATAAACAAATAAATATGAAAACTCTACACATATCTTATTTTTTTTTTTTTTTAATTTTTCTATTTATTTTACTGGACGGCATGTAATGGCGCACCCGATACCAGAAAGGGTTTGTTTAAAACTATTATTTTTAATTCATATCCGTAAGCATTATTTTCTAGTACTGGTCTCTAATGATATTTGGCCCGTATTAAGCTAATGAGGCGGTAACGACAAATTAAATAAAACCTAAATCGCGCTAACAAAGTTTTCCCTGTAGTTGAGTATATATAATAGAGTAAGTTGTGTTGTAATTGCGGGAGTGCCGTTTCTACACAGTGAGTCAGTATGAGCGGAGCTGTACTAAGTCCGCTTGCGGTTGCTGCGAGTTTGGAGGCCCTCTGCGGCAGACCATACAGTTGGCTATTTGTATTAATGTGTAGGAAACTAAAAGTTTCACTGTAACGAGGCGTTTACACCTCAACACCACTGCTATAGAACATTTGACTCTCATTTTGGAACAGGTTTAATTTATGGAATAATTTTATTTTTGCGTTTACAAACGCGTAATTATTAATACTAGAAAATTGCACTGAAAAAAATCGACTTATCTAAGGCGGGACTCGAACCCGCATCTTCCGCAATCCGGGCGGCTGCGTTTTTCTAGTATTAATATTTACGCGTTCGTAAACGCAAAAATAAAATTATTCCATAATGTAAGGTAGTTTCATCTTAACTGGGCGTCAAATATTTGCATAAATATTTCGTTCGGGTCTTAGAAGTACAAATTTCAAAGATTTGATTAAACAATGTTTACCATAAAAACATAAGCACCAAGCACTGACAAATTTCGACAATGCAAAGCAGTGTCTCGGTGGCGTAATTGGTTAACGCAGCCGCCCGGATTGCAGAAGATGCGGGTTCGAGTCCCGCCTGAGGCAAGTCGATTTTTTCAGTGCATTTTTCTAGGTTTAATGTTTTGAGTATACTTATTAAAATATTGTACCTATTATTGTAAAAACTTTCTGAATGTGATATTTAAAGATTTATAATTAAACAAAAAAATATTAATTACATACCTACATAGATAACGCCGTCGTGGTGGAGTGGTCAGTACAGCTGGCTACACATCAAGCGGTCCGGGTTCGAATCCTGGTAGCGGCAAATGTTTGTGTGACGAACACGAATGTTTGTTTGCGAGTCATGGTCGTTTATATATTTATTTAAGTTTATTTATAAAAATATCTAAAATTATTATGTATAAAAAAAAAATGTCCGTTATCTAGTAGCCGTAACACAAGTTCTCAATGATACTTACTTCGGGCTAGATAATTGGTGTGAGCGTGGAAATATATTATATTATTATATTATTATATTATAGATATATAAGATCACGCTCATATGAGCGCGATCTTATCCACTCGCAATTTTTAACAATAGAAAATACCACAACCAATAACCACTTTTGAGTTTCAGGTAATAATTACCGTCCTATTCCTATTACTAATACACATTACTTTGAGATATCATCGCTACTATAGGTAGGTATATAAAGTACAATCTATGTATTTGTATATGTTGTGCCTATTTGAATACCATAAATTTTCATAAATAACATTGGTTACGCTGTAATCAGGCCCAAATTGTATTTCATTTGGACCTATGTCAACCTCTCCTCTCCAACCCCTTTCAGAGCTATTCCCGAAAGGGGTTGAGAGAGCCTTAGGTAATATTTTGTTACACGCAAAGTCACATCTTGTGTAACAAATAAATAAAATTTGAAAAAATAAGTAGTTATGTAATTGGATTTAATCATGTACTTTACAGTAATTCAGCGGTGAACCACTGCTTCAGTTCCTTTTAATTTTATTTTTATTGAATTCTTTAATTTAACTTGGCTTTTTGTGAAATAGCGCTTACGTTGTGATCTTAAATCTGTTTTCTTTGTAAATATTTTATATGCTAATAATATGAGTAGTAATGTAGAAATGAAAAGCTGCATATATTTCTAAATGTAAGAGAGATCAGTCCGATTGTTACTTACCGTTTAACTTAGCAAGTAAGCGTGCTTTCAACGTAGGTAATAAAAACGCTATTACACAAATTTTATCTTTCAGAAACTAAGTTGCTCTAGGATCTTGGACTATAATATAATATAATATTCGAAACTAGATACCTACAAAATACTTAAAAACTACTAAATTAAAGATAAAATACTTCGCCTAAGTCCTATAATATTCTATAAATTGTTTCGGTAATTATAAAAACTCTATCACGATATCTATAAGACAAAAATCTTTTAAACTTTCTTTTTTCGTTAAAATCCTACATTTTTAACGAGTAAAATAGTCTATAATAATTTTTATACAATTTTCAGATAATGAGTAGGTACAGTCGCAGTATTTCAATAGTGTAATTATATAGTTACATAATCATGGGTGTTATTATTACCTTACTTATGGTAAGTATAATTTAGATAACGGTCCAATATAGGCCACTCTACCCTATTTCGATTATATCGCAAAGACTAATGTTCTATATTAAATTAATGTGATTTTATGCATTTTAAACATTATAATTTCTTTAAATTAACGTAAATTACCAATACACAAAAAAAATATGTGACAGAATGAAATGCATTTACTTGAAGATTCCAGTAAAATATGCAAAAGAGAGTCAACTTTCCTACAACAGTGGGGTTGAGGTCCATCGCCTCGTTACATCGAAACACCTGGTTTCTTTCAGTGCGAGTTACATTGGCCTTGCCAAATGAGTGCTGCTGCGTATCCACGCGGCAGTATAAGGCGCATTTGTGACAGCTACGCCTCTTACTGTTTCACTGTGTAGAAACGGACTCTCTGACGGCACTCTACTACCTGCTCTATATAGTCTAAACGAGGTTGAAAACTTTGTTAGCGCGATGCAGGCTTGTTTATGATAAAACAGTGCTTTAGCTTAATCTTATATTTTTTATTCGCAAAATTGTATAAGCGATCCCAAAATGACCAACATTAATTTAAGTTTCTTTAATATGTTGCTAATTTTATTAAATTTAAACCAATTCATAGTAAAGCGTAGCCTTAATGAAGCGCCAATAACAATGTGAACGCCATCTATTAAAATCCACTCGCAATTTTTTAACAATAGAAAATACCACAAGCAATAACCATTTTTGAGTTTTAGGTTGGAAATACCGGTTTGATGCTCAAAATTTTGCCTTACTTAGTAAACTTCATCGCTACTGTATAAACAATATTTTGCCCACACTCTTAGGCCCAAATCAAGTTCTATTAGGATTATATCTCTTGGACAGCGTTAATAACGTAATTACCAACGATCAAAGCCATTCTCCATTTGTTTTCTTTCATATTTAAATAAATATCCGTTACTAATTACGTTATTTAAATATTGCAACTGTATTCATTACTAGCCTTCCATCCGTAAGATCATCAGATACAGCCTAAATTTCATTTCAGAAATATAATACAGCATTTCTTTTCTATTACTCCTGATATTAAAAATCACATTATTAGGCATAAAAGGTATACGAAGAAAACCGAGTTAAGATAAGAACGCAGCGTAAGCGCAAATTCAATAACAGTTTGGTTATTTTATAGAATTCAATAAATGTTACAAAATCAATAGTTTACTCACAGTTGAATTGTTATTTATATGTATTGTTGTAAAGTGCAGTTCATCATTGACACTAATTCCATTTATTTCATTTTGCTGATGGATCATGAAATCCGTATTGTAATTAATGTTTTATTTACGTCTTGTAGACTTCTAAATGGAATTTTAAGAAAGTTTTTATAATACTGAATTAAATCTTTGAAATGTATTCAAAGATTTTATTCAGTATGCTCAAAAAAATTGATGCAAAATGAGAGTCAAATGTTCTACAGCAGTGGTGTTGAGGTGTAAACTCCTCGTTACATCGAAACTATTAGTTTCCGTCACATTGATACACACTGTGCAAGTGTGAATTTCCACTATCATAAAAACGCGGCAACCGCAAGCGGACTTAGTACAGCGCCGCTCATACTGACTCACTGTGTTGAAACGGACTCTCAACGTTACAACACAACCAACTCTATATATACTTAGCTACAGGGAAAACTTTGTCAGCGCGATTCAGGCTTCATTTAACTTCTTGTATTCGATTCATTAGTAAATTATAATTTGAGGTCATTACGTTTAAAAAATTTATTAACTAATATAAATTAAATATGATTAGTTTTTATACAAATACGTTCAAATGTCTCACATATCGTTGTCACCATATCCAAAATTAAATCTGAGCTAAATAATTGTACAACAACACTTATTGTTAAAAAAACATACAGTCGAATTGATAACCTCCTCCTTTTTGAAGTCGGTTGAAAAGGACCAAGGTTCATTAATTTATATAAAGCATTAAATAGTAGCGTAGCCAGAATTAGTCCATCACTTTACAGAACATCGCAGTGAATATTATTTTGTATTGTTGTGTTCCTGGATGAAATTACAGAAAACAGTTTCATTCTTAATTGTTATTAATATTTAACAGTGACGAAAAACATAAAGAAAACACCATCTCTTCAGAACTATTCGAACTATAACTAAATAGAAATCATAGAGCATTCTCTACGCATTTATTGTCTTTGGACACACTATTTCCTAATTAATATTACATTTTATTTTGTATTATATTTTTATAGTATTTTATGTTTTCTAAGTTTTTAATGAGAGTCAAATATTGTACAACAGTGCGGTGCGGAGAAAACGCCTCAAATAAATTAAGCTAACTACCACAAACGACATTTCTTGGCGTTCAATTTATCATTTTTTTTTCTAATTAAAGTAGTATTGTAAGGGTTTGCTTGCATTGTAAGCAAGAACTGAATACAACGATGAGAAGAATGCAACAATGTCAAAATAAAATCAAACGCAGCTTATTCAATTACAGTACGTAACGAGTTTATAATGTTATTGGAAACAACGAATTATAATCATTCTTAATTCGTTGATTGGAATTAAGAATTAATAATTTAGAAACCTTATATGTATTTTGATGTCTTACATGCATGTTAAATTTTGCAAGACTTCCTCTTTACTACGAGAAAGTAAAAAGGGAGTCAAATATTCTACAGTTGAGGTGTAAATGTCTCGTCACATTGAAATAGAAACAGTCGGTTTCGGTCTGAATACACTGTGCAAGTGTGACTTAATCATCATCGCCTTGAACAAAGGACATCCTCGTTGGCCTTCCACGAAGCACCCCCAAAACTTCGTAACCGCCATGTGCGGACTCCGAACAGTCTCCGTGCACACTGACTCACTGTGCAGAAACAGACTCCCACGCCATTCAAACATAACCAACTCTATCTAATAGTAAACGACAGGAAAAACTTTGCTAGCGCGATTCAGGCTTTATTCATACAACTGCAAAATAAAATCTATCACCTACTACATTCTTCAACCCTTACTTACAGTTGACATGAGAGATATTCCACAATTATTTTAACCTTATAGAAAGAAGTCTTATTTAAAATCGCTATAATATTAAGCGCCTTTTGTCTAATGTTTTTTTTGCCACATATCTTCATAACAAACTCAAAGGGATACTGAACTGCCTATTGGGTTTAATATCAACAGGTAATAGTAGAGTATTACCACGTAATACTTATCGTTCAAGAAGACAATAGTATAAAGGATTAATATAACGTTGGCAATGTAATTCAGTTATAAAAAATATTTAAAAGGAAGTATTCAAACTTGTCAGCTAAATTGCATTATTATAGGCTCATCAGTCTCGATAGCTCTTGATTTATAAACCAACATCTTGGACCATTTATGCTGATAACTATTAGTCTGTAATATCATAGTTTTAAAATGGTATAAATTAACAGTTACTTCCATAAATAAGTATTAATCGATCGGTTATTCTTGAACTTGGCTATTGTCTTTTTTTGTTATATACTTAGTTTACACAAGTTACAATTGATTGTACATAAAGCCACATCTGGCAGTATGGGCCATGCACTGCTTCAAATAAGTGACGAGTACTAGCCTTAATAGGTATATTTTGGTTATTATATACAATGGAACTACTCGTATACATATAGTTTTTACCAACAATATCACTAGTTCCTGATGAAACTAAATTAGGAATATAGACAGGAGGAGGGATTGGGGTAGGATCGTGGAAATATATTACATAAAACTACCCACTTTGACGCCGTCGGGTGGAGTGGTCAGTAACGCTGCATACATATCGCGCGGTCCGGTTCGAGTCCTGGAAGGTAGTCATGGTTGTTTATGTATTTATTTAAGTTTATTTATAAATATATCTATACTATTTATGTATATTTTTGTCCGTTGTCTATAGTATCCATAACACAAGTTATTTATGATACTTAATTTGGCCTAATAATTGGAGTGAGCGTGGAAATATATCATATTATATAATATATTATACTATATTATAAATCCAAGCTGCTTCTTATGTTTTGAGTGCAGACCGGTACTTCTTAATTATGAGTCTAAGCAAATATTATAGTCAATTAGGTAAATTGATAATTAGTAGATATTCTTTGTAGCTTTGTACTCAAGTACCTTACTGAGTTCCTAATAAATAGCAATGAAAATATATGATGTAATTAATTCCCCACTCGAGAACTCAGAAAAAGGCCTCAAGATCAAAGAACAGGATCTTTTGTCTTCGAATCGCAAACAATGGTCACACCCTAAACTTTTTTTGACCAGCATTGGTCAATAGTACTTACTGATTTTAACAGATGACTCTGACTTGCAGTTTGCTTCACTAACCTTGCTTTATTAGCTGTATATCGTTTATAATATCAATTTATATAATATTAAGTTTTTAGATTTTGTCTCAACAAAACATAACTGTACTAGGATTTGTTATTAATATGCGCTCGAACTTCAAAAGTAATACAAAATTGCATTTTTCTACCAAAATTTTTGAGCAGGTCTGAATCGCGCTTACAAAGTTTCCCAAAGAGTTTGGAATATATAGTATGGGTTGCAGTTACTCGGCGGGGGAGTCCGTTTCTACACAGTGAGTTGGTCGCGTAGTTTGGGGTTCTCTACTGCGGCTCATAAACACAGTCACCTAACTCTCCGCTGAATTCTGTCGAAACCCTGGAGATGGGTTCCGTGTCTCAGTGTTCTAGCTGAACACACGGCGCTTATTCTCGACACTACTGCTGTAGAACAGTTGACTTTCCTTTTGTATAAGAAAGTCTTTTTTACTATCTTAATATATATAAATTACGTGTCACGTTATTTGTCCGCGATGGACTCCTAAACTACTGAACCGATTTTAATCAAATTTGTACACCGTGAACAGTTTGATTCAACTTGAGAGATAAGATAGTTTTTATCTTGATAAGTAGTCATTTTTTTTTACTGCAGGTACAATGTTCTAGGTCAGTAGTACGCATTGCTGTGATAATTTCACAGCAACGCGTGGCCGGGACATCTAGTCCTTATATCCTTATATGAATTATAATTATAAAGTTAAATATAATTATAAATAGATAGTGTTTATTAATCAAGTTTAAAATACAATTAACTATGTCTAGGGTCTCAATAATTTTCGCTTAGTTTTTGCTCTATTTAACTTTTTTTTAAATGCACTGATTCGCTGGTAGGCGGCAAAGATAAAATCATAATTATTTACCACTTTCGCTGTACGTTAAATTGCATACAAATCTATACGTGGAATAGTCATAATGACAAATACTACCTCTTACGTTCGGGAAATACAATTTCCGTATCATGAATGAACTTAAGATCTGAAACAAATTAAAAACATTTGCATTCCTGAAACCCTTGACATTAAATTACTAGTGGATGTTTTCCTTTTATCAATTGTTATCGTGAAGTGTGGTTTCATAAATATTACCACAGATAATATAATACAATACGATATTGCTTAGATTTCGACAAAATACATCTATTATAAATAATTCCCGTATTAGGTACGATGTTTGTCCGGGATGAACTCCCAAACTAACAATCCGGTTTTAACTTTTTTTTAATGTGTTTTGTTCTAACTTGAGAGATAGAATAGTTTTTATCTCGTTAAGTAGTCCTCATTATTTTTGATGCAAATTCAATGATAAAGGACAGTAGTATGAAATTACCACAGCAACACGTGGCCGGGACAGTTAGTATTATATAAAAAAAACCGGCCAAGTGCGAGTTGGACTCGCACACTGAGGGTTCCGCCGTACAAACGTAGCGGTTTACAATTTATGACGTATTAAATCAAATTCTGAGTTCACGGGAAGTACCTTGTAGGTTTTGATTCCCTAGCGTGTGACGGAAATTCGTCTAAGGTGTCGGTATAAACTGCTGTATCTTTTGATCGCGTTAACTTAGAAGTTTAATTTTTTCACTGCTTAAAGGGACAATAGACCTTTTTTTTTTTTTTGTTGACGATGGGGAACCAATTGACTGGCCATACCGCACGCTGGCTAGGCGTGCGACGTGTGCAGGGATCACCGACGCGGAACAGCGCCAGTACTACCTGCTAAACCCCACCGGTACCCTCCTAAGCCCTCATGGGGGCGCTTTGGGATCGGCGCACTATACGTGCGCCATGTCACCAAAGCGTCCCCGGGCTGGCCCGGTCCAATAGTGAACCGGGCGACGCGCCTGTGGGGGATTACGCTAGGGTACTAGGTAATCCCCAGACGGGGTGGCCTATGCCGACTGGCACCAAGGACGCGCGGCTTGCCAAGCCGCGTCCAGACCACCTTAGGGCCGACGAAGACCGGCGGACATAGCCGCCTGCCTTCTCCGGCCCTGCCGTCTACGCCGGAGGGGAGCGGCTAGAGCATCCTCCTCCCGCTCCCTCTCCGCTGCCTCCTTCTGCCCCATCACCGACTCGCAGAAGGAGGCGGTAGCCTTCCAAGCCCTCTCATTACCAAGCATGGCTCTAACCATGCTTGGCAATGAGAGCGCTCCTCCGCCGAGCGCCGCCACCAACGTGTGACGCTCGTTTCGCCAGGCCGGGCACTCGACAAGCGTGTGCTCGGCCGTGTCGTCAGGGGAGTTGCAGTGGTGACACCGCGGCAACTCCTCCCGACGGGCGATACGGTACAGGTAGTGACCGAAGCACCCATGTCCGGTCAGTACCTGTACCAGGCGGTAGGTGAGGCTACCCCGCTGGCGCCCTACCCACTCCTCCAACACCGGACGAATCGCCTCGATCGTCCGGTGGCCAGCGGCTGGGTTGGCGAGTGCCTCATCCCATCGACGCAGAGCCTCCCTCTGCGCCTGGGTGCGGACCCGTTCGACCTCCTCTCGAACGGGTCGCTCGCCCCGCTCTCTCGCCGCGGCCCTGTGTCGATGCACCTGGGACAGAACCAGGGCATCGACCTCCCACGGGAGCGTACCTGCGAGTACGCAGGCAGCCCCGTGGCTGACCGTGCGGTAAGCCCGCACGGCCCGGGCCGCGATGACCCTCTGCGGTCTCCGCAGGAGGGCCCTCGTGCGGGACGAGAGGCACTCCGCCCACACCGGGGCTCCGTATAGTGCCATCGACCTTATCACCCCGTGATAAAGCCGACGGCACGACGCCTTCGGCCCCCCCACATTGGGGAGGAGCCGCCCGAGTCCGGCTGCGGCGGCGCACAGCCGGGGAGCGAGGAGCCTAAAATGCTCCTCGAAGCTCCACCGGGGATCCAGGGTCAGGCCGAGATACTTCATATGCATCTCGACGTGAACCTGGACCCCCTCTACCCGAAAGGGACAATAGACCTAGGTATTTGGTATAAATTTCAATTTGATACCTTTATTCGTTCGTGAGAAATAAGGTAGTAAGTTTCATTTTATTGAAATATTTTTATTATATTATATAACTAAAAAAATGTGATTTTCGCAATTTTTCCTATATTTGCATTATATGACAATGCTTCATGCCAAATTTCAAGATTCTGAGTTTACGGGAAGTATCCTGTAGGTTTTGATTCCTTTGCGGGTGTCGGTTTGTCTAATGTGTCGGTATAAACTGTTGTATCTTTTGATCGCGTTAACTTAGAAGTTTGATATTTTCACAGCTTAAAGGGACAATAGACCTAGGTATTTGGTATAAATTTCAATTTGATACCTTTATTCGTTCGTGAGAAATAAGGTAGTAAGTTTCATTTTATTAAAATATTTTCATTATATTATACAACTAAAAAAATGTGATTTTCGCAATTTTTCCTATATTTGCATTATATGACAATACTTCATGCCAAATTTCAAGATTCTGAGTTTACGGGAAGTATCCTGTAGGTTTTGATTCCTTTGCGAGTGTCGGAAATTTGTCTAAGGTGTCGGTATAAACTGCTGTATCTTTTGATCGCGTTAACTTAATAGTTTGATTTTTTCACTGCTTAAAGGGACAATAGACCTAGGTATTTGGTATGAATTTCAATTTGATACATTTATTCGTTCGTGAGAAATAAGGTAGTAAGTTTCATTTTATTAAAATATTTTTATTATATTATATAACAAAAAAATGTGATTTTCGCAATTTTTCCTATATTTGCATTATATGACAATGCTTCATGCCAAATTTCAAGATTCTGAGTTTACGGGAAGTATCCTGTAGGTTTTGATTCCTTTGCGAGTGTCGGAAATTTGTTGAAAATATCGACATAATCGGCTGTATCTTTTGATTGGCTTGGCTTAGAAGTTTGATATTTTCACAGCTTAAAGGGACAATAGACCTAGGTATTTGGTATAAATTTCAATTTGATACCTTTATTCGTTAGTGAGAAATAAGGTAGTAAGTTTCATTTTATTAAAATATTTTTATTTTATTATATAACTAAAAAAATGTGATTTTCGCAATTTTTCCTATATTCGCATTATATGAAAATGCTTCATGCCAAATTTCAAGATTCTGAGTTTACGGGAAGTATCCTGTAGGTTTTGATTCTTTTGCGAGTGTCGGAAATTTGTTGAAAATATCGACATAATCGGCTGTATCTTTTGATTGGCTTGGCTTAGAAGTTTGATATTTTCACAGCTTGAAGGGACAATAGACCTGAGTATTTCATGTGAATTTCAGCTTGATACGTCCACGCGTTCTTGAGATAAAGGGTCTTGACAGACAGACAGACAGACAGACAGACGGACAACAAAGTGATCCTATAAGGGTTCCGTTTTTTCCTTTTGAGGTACGGAACCCTAAAAAAGAATAAATATTAGGTGTTTAAGTATGAAATTGCCGTTTTGTATGGAGAATTTAACGAAAATATTTTTTTCATACAAATATATTTGCGATTTTTTAAGGAACCGGAAATCTAAATTTTGTGTAATTTTGTGGATATGTTTAGACAACATTAAGCAATACGATACTTAGAGAAAAAAAATGAGAATTGATACCTTTAAAAAAATATTCATATTTTTATAACGGATACGGACACCTCTTACGACGAGCTGTTTTTGAAGATTTATTTCAAGTGAAAAAAATAAAATGAGTATAAAATTTTATACATAAATATAAGTCCTTGTAATGAAGTTTTTAATAAAAAAAGAATAATGGAAATAGCTATATTATTAAGAGAATTATACACTAATGAATAATGAGGAAAAAATCGGCAATTTCATACTTTAACCCCTATTATTAACATTCGCCGTGGTTAAACAAACGAAAATCAACGCCATCTCTTCCAAAATTACTATAACTTATTAGAATTAATAGATAAAAGCATAGTGAACAAGCAAAGCAGCCGGCTTGACTGCTTCTATAATGATGTACAAAGAGGTAAGCAATTAGTCAATGGATGCTTTTAAATTGGGTTTCGACGCCAATTTTCTGTCTGATATTTACCTGTGATATTGCTTCCGCAGACTTAGTTGCAATAATCCCACGTGAACCAAAGACTAGGAAAGTAGGTATGTTGACAATCATCTTCCCCATTTTAGGTATTTATTTAGGTATTTCCCTTTGAAAATGCCGTTTTATAGAAGGATTTTAAAGGCAAAAAATTTTATATGTCACCGTTTGTTTTCCATTTCTCAGCTAATCCAACTTAATGTCACGGAAAATTAGTTATATAAATTAGGCTAACTACAACATAAGACATTTCATGGTATTCTATCTATCAATAACATAATTATTTAAGTCTAAGTGAGCCTTTATGTAAGCATTCTAGGCGAGATCCGAATACGACGATGACATTATTATGCAACAATGTCAAAATAAAAGCAATCGCAGCTCGCAGCTTATTCAATTACAGTTCTTAATATTG
The DNA here is from genome assembly GCA_955850985.1 of Elophila nymphaeata. NCBI lineage: Eukaryota > Metazoa > Arthropoda > Insecta > Lepidoptera > Crambidae > Elophila > Elophila nymphaeata. The sequence goes on from OY039079.1 coordinate 17,536,333, forward strand.
ATTATTATGTATATGTCGCAGGGAAATGATGAAAATGGGGATTTGATCAAATCCCTAAGGAATATGTTCAAATTCCTGCAGATGTTAAAATGGCTATAAGATTTTATCATTTCTCTTATGAAATTAAGTGATTTGATCAAATCCCTGAACTGCTTTAGTGAAATGACAAAAATAAAAATCTAACATAGTTAAAAGATTTTTATTAAGTAATTCAGACATTGCAAGACTTATAAATGTACAAAAATGGTTAATAAGTATGTAAGACAAGTAATTATTTTAAACGAAAAGTACTTATAATAATTCAAGGGTTTTTTTTATATAAAACTGTTTTTTATTTATTTTTGTTCAAACAAGTCGTGAATTTATGGCACCTAGAGTTGCAAAGAACGTTATTTCTTTTACAGGCACATCAATTTGTTTTGCACTGCACCTTGGAGTTATCACAGGAACATTTTTTAAAGCCTTGTCCGCCAAATAATGATAATTTAGCTGCGATTTCACGCAAGCTTAGCTGAATTGGTGGCACTGTTGAACAAAACATTAAACCACGAATTCATAAGTTTATTCTTTGTTGCCACTTTGTTGCAACTGAGGTAAAGGAGGCAATAATTAGCGAAAACAGTGGTTTTCCAGTCCTGACTTGTCTATTTTTGTCTTTTCACTAAATCAATTCAGGAATTTGATCAAATCACTAAATTTCATAAGGGAAATGTTAAAATCTAGTCATTTTAACATCTGCAGGGATTTGATCAAAGTCCTTAGGGATTTGATCAAATCTCTATTTTCATCATTTCCCTGCGACATATATACAAACTGGGCAAAAAGGGAGTCAAATGTTCTACAGCAGTGTTGTTGAGGTGTAAAGGCCTCGTTACATTGTAACCATAGAAACGGTCGGTTTCTGTCTTAACACACTGTGCAAGTGTGACTTAATCATTCATTGCCTTGGATTAAGGACACCCTCATTGGTCTGCCACGAAGCACCCCTAAACTTCGTTGCAGCCGAGTGCGGACTTAAATCAGTCTCCGCTCACACTGATTCACTGTGTAGAAACGGACTCCCACGCCATTCAAACATAACCAACTGTAGTTATAGTAAACGGCAGTAAGAACTTTGTTAGCGCGATTCAGGTTTTGTTTATACAACTGTGAAATAAAAAGGATTTTCCTACTTTATTATTTAATATTTCACATGGGAGATACTCTAGAATATTTTTTTGGTAAATGAATAAACGAAAAAAACTGAAAAAATGTTTTCATTTGAGAACCTTATAGAAAGAAGTCTTATTTAAGATCGTAACATTATTTAGCGCCATCTGTTGAATGTCATTTTTCACAAAACTTCAAAACAAACAAACACCCAAAAGGACTATGGCATTGTGTGTAATCTTAGCAGGTACAGGTAATAGTAGAGCCGCCTAGTACCCATGCGTTTCTTGCGAGCATATTGTATTAAATACTATGCATATTGTTTTTATGACATTATGATGGTGGGAAAAGCTTGTTCAAGAGGTTTAGTGCAGTTTGGGTAATCCTACTATGCTACTAATATTATAAAAGTTTGTATGGATGGATGTATGGCTGTATCTTAGTTGCTCTACAAAAACTACTAAATGGATTTTAATAAACATTTGCAATAATATAACTCATACATCAGAATAACATATTGCGAAAAAAGGTCTCGAAGGGGTTGAAATAAGGGATGAAAGTTTGTATCGAAGTTCTTCATTCTTGAAGACCATGAAACCGTGAAACTTTGAATTTAGGCAAATGATAAGAAATAAATAAATATTTGTTCTAGTGTTTTTGAAATTTTGACCCGACTGGGGATGAGGGAAAATAAGTCAAAGTTACCAGTGTGCGCCGGTGACGTCATCGCTTTGCCGTAGAACGCAGCGGATTAAATAAAATCAGTTGATGCAAATTGTTTATAACTTTGCAACGGATTCACCGATTTTGATGATTTAAAAAACACCTTTATTGTGGTACTAAACGGAATGCTACTACGTAAGTTGTATTAGGAACGGCCATACCATTAAGGGACCTCATTGTGTTGAGCAGAGCTTAAGGTTACACTCGATTACGCATAAAGCCACACCTGGCAGTGTAGGTCATGTAGTGCCTGAAATTGTGACCGGTTGCCAGTCTAAAACATTTTGTGTATGATACTCTGACTACTCGTAGCTTTTATAGTAACCATAGCATAAGTTTGTAATATAATTTAATTTGAGATAATAAATCTACTATAATGACAAGCTGTTTCTATTCATGTTTGGAGTGACTTCTTAATTATGAGTAAATTCATAATGAAGTGAATTAGGTAAATTTATAATTATCATTCTCGGTAGCGTTGCTTACGTAATACTTACCTCTTCTAATTCTATTAAACAATAATAAAATATGCGATGCGATTACCTACTACAAAACTTTAAATCTGAAGAGAAAAAGTCTTAAGAAGAAAGGACGGAATTGTTTGTCTTCAACTCGCAAACAATGGTCTGTCCGTAATTTTTTTTTGACCAGCTTTGGTTTTAGTAGTTATTGATTTGAACAGATGGCTCTGAATAGCTGTGTTCGTTACTAAATTTGTGTTATGAACTGTAAAATCTTTTAAAATATCAGTTCATACAATATTACATTTTTAGGGTTTGTCCTAACAAAACATTAAGCGTAATAGGATATTACAATATGTGGTAGAACCACAAAAGTAATACAAAATTCCATTTTTATCACCAAAATTTTTGAGCAGACCTAAATCGCGCTTACAAAGTTTACCAAAGAGTTTGGTATATATAGTATGGATTGCAGTTACTCGGCGGGGGAGTCCGTTTCTACACAGTGAGTTGGTCGCGTAGTTTGGGGTTCTCTACTGCGGCTCATAAACAAAGTCACCTAACTCTCCGCTGAATTCTGTCGAAACCCTGGAGATGGGTTCCGTGTCTCAGTGTTCTAGCTGAACACACGGCGCTTATTCTCGACACTACTGCTGTAGAACAGTTGACTTTCCTTTTGTACTGTGTAATTAAGACCTTATTTAACTTCACGGGGCACAGTTTTGTAAGCAATATAGGTACATACCTACTTTGTTGTAACTAGGTATTTACACACATTTTTTTAAAAGGAATAAATTTAAAACCTAGTCACTTCAAAAAGTTATTTTTTAAATATTTTTTCGTAATGATATGTAACTAAATTTTAATATAAATTAAACTATAGAGATACACCTTCAACTGACAAGGATTGTGTATGTTTCAGTGGCACAAGAAAACCTCTAGATTTTGATTTGTAAACTTCTAGTCACGACAGTTATTGTAATTTCTTATTGTACTTTATTCAGGGCTTCATTAAACTTGTATCTAATAAGATTTTTTTATGTGCATGTTAAAAAAAAATAAAAATTATTTTCGCCCAATTTGTTTTATTCTTAAATTAATTTTCAATGCCTCCGAAGATTGTGGGATTTGCAGGGTCTGTGGTTTTTGAGCATATTATGTTCAATAAAAAAGTTTATGGGGATCTTATCTGTGTTTAGATTTTTATTAATGTATATTTCTTAGCGCAAAAAAGAAGAAAAATAAATGGCAATGGCAGAATATACTTAATATTATAAATGCGAAAAATTGTATGGCTGCATATGTGGATGTTTGTTACTCTTTCACGCAAAAACAACTGTATGGATTTTAAATAGATCAGAATAACATAATTATATACTTAGGCTTTAATTTGTACCTTCTAATCCTGCGCAGATGAAGTCGCGGTCAGAAGCTAGTTTGTATTTTGAATCAATTTTAAAAGGTTTCTGGCATTATTCCCTAAAACACTTCTACAACAACACATTAGTGTATTGTACTAATTGACAAAGAAACAGCTGTTAATAATTAACAATGTCACTAAGTATTGTAGGTTCATTATGTACTTAATTGCTTGTACTTAATTAGGGCGTTGTTAAAGCACATTATGCTTATAAAAAAAATGTTACACTGTTTGAACTTTTTCCAATATGGAGAAAAGGATCTTCAATTGGAACCAGAATAACAATGCAGAATGTAGTATTCATTGTTTCCTTTCTTACATTTTGAACAATGGAGAGTCATTTCTTTTATCTATTAAACTTTGAAGGTTTGTTCTAACATAGATGGCGCTGGGATTACAAAGTGTTTCATTAAGGTTTGGAATTTCTGTACTTAGTTCAAAGTTTTGCATAAAAAGATATTATTACAATGTGTTTTCAAATCAAAACTTCGTGGAAGGAATATTGCGATTGTGTCAAGTATTTTAATGGAAGTTGAGATTAACTAGACCTCTAATTAGTTAGTTTTTGTTAATAAATCCTGAATCGCGCTAACGTTTGGTATACAGGGTGTGGCGTAAATAGTGGTCCAAAGCCAAGGGTTCGGCGTACTAGGTATTCAACTATAACATACCACTATTTTTACCCAATTTTACCCAAGGGTTTATAGAAAAACATATTTAAACCTTTTTTATACTTTTTTTTACCCTTTTTCATAAAAATAGATGCAGTTTTCACAATAAACGTTCTTTTCTTATTCCGTTTTCTGTTTCTTACTGCTGGATACATTAGCTATCTTAAAAAAATACTATCTTTGATGTAAATTTTAAGATTTTAATGCAAAAATAGCTTATTCTTAATTTTTAACCCAAACTTTAACTTATCATGGATAATCAGACGCGATTTTTGCAAAAAAAATGTACTACACGCTTAGTGCCCATAAACTTTAAAACATGCCTACTAAATAACGATTTCAAAATGGTATTACAATAGTGGATCCTAATAATAAAAAAAAAGTTATTCGTAATAAAGAAGAAGTTCATCAAAATACTATGGAAATTTTGTTACGTTAATATTCATGTGAAATGTTTTAAGCACTCATAAAATGTGATTTAAGTTACTAACTGACTTTGTAAAACATGTCTCAGGTAAAAAAAAGGTCAATTGGTACCTCTACTTACTATTAATAAAAAACTCATTGTTGCGTCTGAGCGCTACCTGCACCTCCGCACCCCGCATTCCAGCGGGCACCCCGACGGTATGCTCACCATACGAGCGACAAAGAAAGAATATGGTTTACTATTGCTATCCTTTTTATTAATAAAGTTAACATAAGCAGAAATCTCGATATGATTCAGTACGATCTCGTGCGTCGTTTGCGTTTCGTGTGTGTTCTGTTTATCTCTGCCGTTTGTTATTGCTTTCTCCCTGGACTCTGTTACATTGACTTTCCGATTGGACTTGTTGTTTTGGTGATATTCACGACACTGGCTACGTTTTCTGGACTTTGATTTGCTCAACGATTTGGACAAGGTTATTGTGCAGTGACGGATACAAAATGGCTCAATACACACCGCGTGAATATGCTGACATGCATTTTATTTACGGCGAATGCAGAGGCGTCGGTAGAGCAGCAGCTCGACTTTATCGAGAGAGATATCCCGATCGAAGACATCCGGACCATCGGGTTTTTGGGAGAGTCCATAACGCCTACACTGAGGGAAGGATACCTGGAACAGGCGTAGGCGGTGCGAGCGAAGGGCGACCTCGGGTGTACAATGACGGAGAGGTATTGAATTTGATTGCTCGAGATTCAACGTCATCGATCCGTGATTTATCTCGCAGAACCGGCATTTCTACCAGATCTGTGAACCGAATTCTAAAAAGGCATGAACTGTACCCATACCACTATCAAAGAGTACAGTCGTTGCTGCCAAGAGATTATCCGCTACGAGAAAGGTTTTGTAGAGAAATGCTGCGTAGGATTAGAGAGAACCCACAATTTTTTAATAAAATATTATGGAGCGACGAGTCATCCTGCAAAAAAGATGGATACCTTAACCTGCACAATCTGCATAGCTGGCAGCTGCAGAACCCGCATCTCATAAGGCAAGATAGGTCGCAATACCAATTTAAAATAAACCTGTGGACCGGAATAATTAACGGACAAATAGTCGGTCCACATGAACTGCCAGACACCTTAAACGCAGAAAGGTACTTAAGTTTTTTGCAGAATGACTTACATTCACTGATGGAAAATATTGCTCCAGAAGTTCGACAGAACATGTGGTTGCAGAACGATGGCTGTCCCGCTTATTATGCTCTTAGTGTTCGAGAGCACCTCAACTCAAATAGATGGATAGGGCGCTTAGGTCCAATATTGTGGCCACCACGCTCACCAGACCTAAATCCACTGGATTTCTTTTATTGGGGTTGTCTAAAAGAAAAGGTGTATAAAGAAGAAATAACGAGTTTCGAGCAACTGAGGACTAGAATCTAGACAGCAGCACGAGAAATCGAAGAAAGCGGGTTTGCTCGTCAAATCAAAAGATCATTTATCCGTCGATGCAGAGCGTGTATAGCTGCGCATGGAGGACACTTTGAACATTTGGTGTAATTTGTTAACATTATGTCAAAAACATTGATTGTTATTAATGTAACTACATTTATTGCTATTTTCGGCTTTATTTCACAAATTATTAATGGTTGTTTAAAATTGTTATGTACTCTTACTATTTCTAAATGTAGCAATTAATTAAGTATTAGCGATAAGTAAAGTATTCTTTAAAGTAACATCATAAATATTATACAACACGATCCTATTAATGTGTAATGCTAAGCGTATCGACGACTCTGGTGTACGGTAAAACTTGAATAAGTTTATGTTTACAACTAATTTAAGAAATCACTACTGTAATGTTTTATTTGAATAAATAAATAAATAAATAAAAATAATGACATCGCCATTATGTTTTTTATTTATTATTTCAATTAAGTTAGGTCTCAATCACTACAACTTGGTTGTTATTTTCGAATTAAATAGCCATAACTATTGCTAGGTTTACTAAATAAAAATTTTATTTAGTAAACCTAGCAATATTGTAGCATTTTAAAATGTGTATCTTGTAAGGATATTTTTGAATGCATTGCCATTGCCAGTATAGTACATTTTTTTTCAAATAATGCTTTAATATTAACGTAACTAAATTTCCATAGTATTTTGATGAACTTCTTCTTTATTACGAATAACTTTTTTTTTATTATTAGGATCCACTATTGTAATACCATTTTGAAATCGGTATTTAGTAGGCATGTTTTAAAGTTTATGGGCACTAAGCGTGTGGTACATTTTTTTTGCAAAAATCGCGTCTGATTATCCATGATAAGTTAAAGTTTGGGTTAAAAATTAAAAATAAGCTATTTTTGCATTAAAATCTTAAAATTTACATCAAAGATAGTATTTTTTTAAGATAGCTAATGTATCCAGCAGTAAGAAACAGAAAACGGAATAAGAAAAGAACGTTTATTGTGAAAACTGCATCTATTTTTATGAAAAAAGGTAAAAAAATTTATAAAAAAGGTTTAAATATGTTTTTCTATAAACCCTTGGGTAAAATTGGGTAAAAATAGTGGTATGTTATAGTTGAATACCTAGTACGCCGAACCCTTGGCTTTGGACCACTATTTACGCCACACCCTGTATATAGAGTCAGTTGAGTTACAACGGCAGGAAGTCCGTTTCTACACAGTGAATCAGTGTGAGCGGCACTGTACTAAGTCCGCTCCGGGCCGCCTCGAAGTTCGGGGGTGCTTCGCGGCAGACGAATCAGAATGGTGACGATTATCCAAGGCGATATGAATATGAAGTCACACTTGCTCGGTGTGTTCAGTCAGACAGAAACAGACAGTTTCAATTCTATGTAACGAGGCGCTGATGCCTCAACACCACTGCTGTAGAACATTTGACTTCCTTTTTGCATTTTGTTTTGTTATATTATTTGGTCGACAGATCCAAGCTATCGACCAAATCCTACGAATATATTCGTAGCCGTAGCCTATAGACGCTCGCAATACTGACGTGACATTCCCTACCCCGCGGAGTTCTGGCAACCTTACTTACCAACAGAAACACAACACAACAAAGATGTAGCGTTATTTGACTGTGGTTCTCTGTAAGGTGGTAACCAGTTCTAGCGCTCGGAATTCGAGTGACTAGTCTGCTATGCTTTACCTTAACTAATTTTTAATACCATCAGCATCATCATAACAGCCTTTATAAATCGAACCACTGCTGTGCCCCACGGCCTCTCCTTTTCATTGAAGGAGGTTTAGGCAGTAGTCCACCAATCCGCATTGGTGGACAGAGTATAAAGTGATCAAAATCCGTTTGCTGATCCATTAGTCCCCTTCTACGACTTCCATTGGAGGATATGGGGTGATGCTATTTTATTCGGCCGGCATCACACGGCAATTGTGAATGTAACCCTTAATTATTCTAGCGACCACATTGAGTAATGATTCGTTTCTATTAAGTTGGTTAAAAAAATATTTTAAAATCAATAATAATTATTCGTAATTCCTACAAAAAAGTGGTTCCGTATTAATTAAATAAATAAAAAAATATTGTACGAAATACTGAACAATTGTACGAAATACAAAACGCCTTGTGTCCGATTTGACTAGGTACTAGTATAAATAGGACAACATTTTACGACTAACAAACATATTTGTCGGTAGCATACTCGTAATAAGTGTATAATTTAGTTTCTTAAATGAGTTTTCAATGAGTCCAGCAAGGATGGTTTCACTAGCCAAGCGGTCTCGGGATGTTCTCTCTGTAATTTCACCCAGAAACACAAAACTACAAAATAATGGTACCTAATATAATTAACTGCGATGTTCTGTAAGGTGAAAGACTAGGTCTAGCGCTCTTAAGTCCAGAAGAAAATACCACTACAGCTCCTTATTTCTTCTACCTTGAGTTAGTAAAAAATAATGAAACATTACCATCTTGTTTATGCTATTGAAATTGTTAAAGCATTGCTCTTTTTAACAATAGTTAGTATTGTTTTACGATTGAGCTGATATTTTATTTGAAATGTAGTTCATTCACAAGGATTTGAAAGATTCGTTCCTGAACATTGTTTCAAGCATAAATAAGACGTACCTCTCAAGTACCGAGGGCGTCGATCGATGCCCTCCAGTTTTCTCCGTTATATAACAATAAACAAATAAATATGAAAACTATACATATATCTTATTTTAATTTTATTTATTTTTTATTTAGTATTTTTTTTTAATTTTTCAATTTATTTTACTGGACGGCATGTAATGGCGCACCCGATAACAGAAAGGGTTTGTTTAAAACTATTATTTTTAATTCATATCAGTAAGCATTATTTTCTAGTACCGTTCTCTTAATGATATTTGGCCCGTATTAAGCTAATGAGGCGGTAACTGAAACTAATTAAATGAAACCTGAATCGCGCTAACAAAGTTTTCCCTGTAGTTGAGTATATATAATAGAGTAAGTTGTGAAGTAATCGCGGGAGTCCGTTTCTACACAGTGAGTCAGTATAAGTGGAGCTGTACTAAGTTCGCTTGCGGTTGCTGCGAGTTTGGAGGTCCTCCGCGGCAGACCATACAGTTGGCTATTTGTATTAATGTGTTGGAAACTAAAAGTTTCACTGTAACGAGGCGTTTACACCTCAACACCACTGCTGTAGAACATTTGACTCTCATTTTGGAACAGATTTAATTTTTTGAGTAGACTGATTTGAATACCTGAAATTAACCTACTATTGTAAAAACTTTTTGAATGTGACATTTAAAGACTTAAAATTAAACAAAAAAATATTAATTACATACCTACATAGGTATATAAGATCACGCTCCTGTGAGTGCGATCTCATCCACTCGCAATTTTTAACAATAGAAAATACCATTTGAGTTTCAGGTAATAATAACCGTCTTATTCCTATTATTAACACACATTACTTTGAAACATCATCGCTAATATAGGTATGTTTATAAAGTACAATCTATGTATTTGTATATGTTTTGCCTATTTGAATACCATAAATTTTCATAAATCACATTGGTTACGCTGTAATCAGGCCCAAATTGTATTTCATTAGGACCTATAACAACCTCTCCTCTCACAACCCCTTTCGGGACTATTCCTGAAAGGTGTTGAGAGAGCTTTAGTTTGTTACACGTTAAGGTTCCTTTTAATTTGAATTCTTTAAATTAACTTGGCTTTTTGTGAAATAGCGCTTACATTGCGATCTTAAATCTGTTTTCTTTGTATATCTCTTATGCTAATAATATGATTCTTAATATGAGTAGTAATGTAGAAATGAAAAGCTGCATATATTTCTAAATGTAAGAGAAGTCAGTCCGATTGTTACTTACCGTTTGACTTAGCAAGTAAGCGTGCTTTCAACGTAGGTATTAAAAACATTATTACACAAATTTTATCTTTCATAAACTAAGTTGCTCTAGGATCTTGGACTATAATATAATGTGCTATAAATTATTTCGGTAATTATAAAAACTCTATCATGATATCTAGACAAAAATCTTTTAAAGTTTCTTTCTTCGTTAAAATCCTACATTTTTTACGAGTAAAATAGTTAATAATAATTTTTATACAATTTCCAGATAATGAGTACAGTCGCAATATTTCAATAGTGTACCTAATTAGATAGTTCCATAATCATGGAAGTTATGATATCGTAAATACTAATGTTCTTTATTAAATAAATACGATTTTATGCATTTTCAACATTATAATTTCTTCAAATTAACGTGGATTACCAATTCACAAAAAATGTTATGTGACATAATGAAATGCATTTACTTGAAGATTGCAGTAAACTATGCAAAAGAGAGTCAACTTTCCTACAACAGTGGGGTTGAGGTCCATCGCCTCGTTACATCGAAACACCTGGTTTCTTTCAGTGCGAGTTACATTGGCCTTGCCAAATGAGTGCTGCTGCGTATCCACGCGGCAGTATAAGGCGCATTTGTGACAGCTACGCCTCTTACTGTTTCACTGTGTAGAAACGGACTCTCTGACGGTACTCTACTACCTGCTCTATATAGTCTAAACGAGGTTGAAAACTTTGTTAGCGCGATGCAGGCTTGTTTATAATAAATCAGTGCTTTGGCTTAATTTTATAAATTTATTCACAAACTTGTATACGCAATCCAAAAATGACCAATATTGATTTAAGTTTCTTTAATATGTTGCTAAAATTATTAAATTTAAACCAATTCATCGTAAAGCGTAGCCTTAATGAAGCGGTAACAATGTCAACGCCATCTATTTAAATCCGCTTGCAATGTTTTAACAATAGAAAATACCACAAGCTATAACCATTTTTGAGTTTTAGGTAGGAAATACCGGTTTGATGCTCAAAATTTTGCCTTACTTATAAACTTATAAACTTCATGGCTACTGTATAAACAATATGCCCACACTCTTAGGCCCAAATCAAGTTCTATTAGGATTATATCTTTTGGACAGCGTTAATTACGTAATTACCAACGATCAAAGCCATTCTTCATTTGTTTTCTTTCGTGATTAAATAAATATGCAATTAAGTTATTTAAATATTGCAACTCTATTCATTATATGTATTTACTAGCGTTCCACCCGCAAGATCGTCCGATAAAAGGGTCAGTCTAAATTTCATTTCAGAATATAGAGCAATTCTTTTCTACAATACTTACTACTGATATTAATTGATGATTATTAAGCATAAACGGTATTTAGGTATACTAAGAAAACCGAGTTAAGAACGCAGTGTAATCGCTAATTCATCAACAGTTTGGTTATTTTATAGAATTCAATAAATGTAACAAAATCAATAGTTTACTCACAGTTGAATTGTTATTTATATGTATTGCTGTAAAGTACAATTCATCATTTAAAATAATTCTATTCCTATCATATTGCTGATGGATCATGAAATCCGTATTGTAATTAATGTTTTATTTATTTCTTGTAGACTTCTAAATGGAATTTTGAGAAAGTTTTTATAATAATACATTTCAAAGATTTAATTCAGTATGCTCAAAAAAAAAAATGTTGCAAAATGAGAGTCAAATGTTCTACAGCAGTGGTGTTGAGGTGTAAACTCCTCGTTACATCGAAACTATTAGTTTCCGTCACGTTGATACACACTGTGCAAGTGTGAATTTCCACTATCATAAAAACGCGGTAACCGCAAGCGGACTTAGTACAGCGCCGCTCACACTGACTCACTGTGTAGAAACGGACTCTCAACGTTGCAACACAACCAACTCTATATATACTTAGCTACAGGGAAAACTTTGTTAGCGCGATTCAGGCTTCATTTAGCTTCTTGTATTCGATTCATTAGTAAATTATAATTTGAGGTCATTACGTTTAACAAATTTATTAACTAATATAAATTAAATATGATTAGTTTTTATACAAATACGTTCAAATGTCTTACATATCGTTGTCACCATATCCAAAATTAAATCTGAGCTAAGTAATTGTAGAACAACACTTATTGTTAAAAAAACATACAGTCGAATTGATAACCTCCTCCTTTTTGAAGTCGGTTGAAAAGGACCAAGGTTCATTAATTTATTTATAGCATTAAATAGTAGTGTAGCCAGGATTATTCCTTCACTTTACAGAACATCGCAGTTGATATTATTTTGTATTGTTGTGTTCCTGGATGAAATTACAGAAAGACGGTTTCATTCTTAGTTGTTTAATTTTATATTGTCAGCGACGAAAAACATAATAAAACACCATCTCTTCAGAACTATTCGAACTTTAACTAAATAGAAACCATAGAGCATTCTCTACACATTTTTATGTCTTTAGACACACTACTTCGTAATTAACATTATATTTTATGTTGTATTATATTTTTTTCATGTATTTTATAGATTTTTTTTTGTTTTTTAAGTTTTTAATTTGAGTCAAATATTGTACAACAGTGGAGTGCGGAGAAAACGCCTCAAATAAATGAAGCTAACTACCACAAACAACATTTCTTGGCGTTCAATTTATCAATTTTTTTTTCTCTAAAGTAATTATTGTAAGAGATTGTTCTATGCGTATTATAGACGAGAGCTGAATACGATGATGAGAAGTTATGCAACAATGTCAAAATAAAATCAGTCGCAGCTTATTCATACGTAAAGAGTTTATAATGTTATTGGAAACAACGAATTATATCATTCGTAATTCGTTGATTGGAAATTAAAATTTTATTTTTTCTAAAAAAAGGACATAAATTGGGAGTGGTCTCCCCTTTACTTTCTCGTATACTGGAAAAGACTCAAAAGTTGATAAGAATTAAGAATTTAGAAACCTTATATGTATTTTGATGTCTTACATGCATGTTAAATTTTGGTCACCCATCCGAGTACCGACCGCGCACTTGGCTGCTTAACTTTCGGATTGACGACTCAAAAGTTGATAGAAACCTTATATTTTGATGTCATACATGCATGTCAAATTTGGTTGCAATAAGTTAAGACATACTCGAGTTATCGTGTACACACAGTAACACACACAGACATAATTCCAAAAACGGTGTTTTTGGAGTCAGAGAGGTCCAAAAAGTGTAAATCCGTCAAATTCTCGAGGTCGAATTTTTTGACGATTACGACTTCCTCTTTACTACGAGAAAGTAAAAAGGGAGTCAAATATTCTACAGTTGAGCTGTAAATGCCTCGTTACATTGAAATAGAAACAGTCGGTTTCGGTCTGAATACACTGTGCAAGTGTGACTTAATCATCATCGACTTGGATAAAGGACATCCTCATTGGCCTGCCACGAAACACCCCCAAAATTTCGTAACAGCCATGTGCGGACTTCGAACAGTCTCTGTGCACTGACTCACTGTGCAGAAACGGACTCCCACGCCATTCAAACATAACCAACTCTATCTAATAGTATCTATCTAACGACAGGAAAAACGTTGTGCGCGCGATTCAGGCGCATACAACTGCAAATTATTCATACAACTGCAAAATAAAATCTATCACCTACTACATTCTTCAACCCTTACTAGTTCACATGAGAGATATTCCACAATCATTTTTAACCTTATAGAAAGAAGTCTTATTTAAAATCGCTATAATATTAAGCGCCTTTTGTCTAATGTTTTTTTTGCCACATATCTTCATAACAAACTCAAAGGGATACTGAACAGCCTATTGGGTTTAATATCAACAGGTAATAGTAGAGTATTACCACGTAATACTTATCGTTCAAGAAGACAATAGTATAAAAGATTAATATAACGTTGGCAATGTAATTCATTTATAAAATATTTAAAAGGAAGTATTCAAACTTGTCGGCTAAATTGCTATAGGCTTATTAGTCTCGATAGTTCTTGATTTATAAACCAACATCTTGGACTATTTATGCTGATAACTATTAGTCTGTAATGTCATAGTTTTAAAATGGTATAAATTAACAGTTACTTCCATAAATAAGTATTAATCTATCGGTATTTCTTGAACTTGGCTATTGTCTTTTTTTGTTTTATACTTAGTTTGCACAAGTTACAATTGATTGTACATACATATATATTGTACATACATGGCCCATACTGCCAGCCACATCTGGCAGTATGGACCACGCAGTGCTTCAAATAAGTGACGAGTACTAGCCTTAATAGGTATATTTTGGTTATTATATACAATGGAACTACTCGTATACATATAGTTTTTACCAACAATATCACTAGTTCCTAGTGAAACTTAATTTGGGAATAGATAGGAGGAGAGATTGGGGTAGGAGCGTGGAAACATATTTATACAGCGGGACAGCTATTACATAAAACTACCTTCTTTGACGCCGTCTTGGTGGAGTGGTCAGTAACGCTGCCTAGACATCGCGCGGTCCGGGTTCGAGTCCTGGTAGGAATTTGTCATGGTTGTTTATGTATTTATTTATAAATGTATGCAGTTTTTGTTTTCATCAAAATCGGGCTCGCGATGCTCTTTTGAGCATTTTTCGATATTCCTTATGGTTTAGGATTAGGCCCTGAAGGCCTACTTGAAAAATTCATCCCGTATATTATAATATACTATAATTCCAAGCTGCTTCTAATGTTTCGAGTGTGTATCGGTACTTCTTAATTACGAGTCTAAGCAAATATTATAGTCAATTAGGTAAATTGACAATTAGTTAGACATTCTTAGTAGCTTTGTACTCAAATACCTTACTGAGTTCCTAATAAATAGCAATGAAACTATATGATGTAATTAATTCCCCACTCGAGAACTCAGAAAAAGGCCTCAAGAAGAAAGAACAGCATCTTTTGTCTTCGAATCGCAAACAATGGTCACGCCTTAAACTTTTTTTGACCAGCATTCGTCAATAGTACTTACTGATTTTAACAGATGACTCTGACTTGCATTTTTCTTCACTAACCTTGCTTTATTAGCTGTATATCGTTTAAAATATCAATTTACATAATATTATGTTTATAGATTTTGTCTCAACAAAACATAACTGTACTAGGATTTGTTATTAATATGCGCTCGAACTTCAAAAGTAATACAAAATTGCATTTTTATTACCAAAATTTATGAGCAGGCCTGAATCGCGCTTACAAAGTTTCCCAAAGAGTTTGGTATATATAGTATGGGTTGCAATTACTCGGCGGGGGACGTGGGAGTCCGTTTCTACACAGTGAATCACTGTGAGCGGAGACTGATTTAAGTCGGCGGGGGAGTCCGTTTCTACACAGTGAGTTGGTCGCGTAGTTTGGGGTTCTCTACTGCGGCTCATAAACAAAGTCACCTAACTCTCCGCTGAATTCTGTCGAAACCCTGGAGATGGGTTCCGTGTCTCAGTGTTCTAGCTAAACACACGGCGCTTATTCTCGACACTACTGCTGTAGAACAGTTGACTTTCCTTTTGTACAATTAAGACCTTATTTAACTTCACGGGGCACAGTTTGCTAGCAAAATAGGTTACTCGAGAGATAGGATAGTTTTTATCTTGATAAGTAGTCTTATTTTATTTACTGCATAGGTCAGTAGTATGAAATTATCACAGCAACGCGTGGCCGGGACAGCTAGTTATATGAATTATAAATATACAGTTAAAATATAATTATAAATAGATAGTGTATTTATTAATTAAGTTTAAAATACAATTAACTATGTCTAGGGGTCTCAATAATTTACGCTTAGTTTTTGATTTATTTAACTTTAAAATGCACTGATTCGCTGTTAGGTGGCGAAGATAAAATCATAATTATTTACGACTATCGTTGTACGTTTAAAATTGCATACAAATACATTCATGGAATAGTCAAAATGTTAATGACCACCTCTTACGTTCGGGATATACAATTTCCGTATCATGAATGAACTTAAGATCTGAAACAAAGTAAAAACATTTGCATTCCTGAAACCCTTGAAATTAAATTACTCGTGGACTTTTTCCTTTTATCAATTGTTATCGTGAGGTGTGGTTTCATAAATATTACCACAGATAATATAATACAATACGATATTGCTTAGATTTCGATAAAATACATCTATTATAAATAATTCCCGTGTCACGATGTTTGTCCGGGATGAACTCCGAAACTAACAATCCGGTTTTAACTTTTTTTTAATGTGTTTTGTTCCAACTTGAGAGATAGAATACTTCTTATCTTGATAAGTAGTCTTCATTTTTTTTACTGCAAAATCAATGTTATAGGACAGAAGTATGAAATTACCACAACAACACGTGTCCGGGACAGTTAGTATTATATATATAAAAAAATATTAGGTGTTTAAGTATGAAATTGCCGTTTTGTATGGAGAATTTAACGAAAATATTGTTTTGATTTGAATTGATTTGACTTACGACGAGCTGTTTTTGAAGATTTATTTCTAGTGAAAAAAATAAAATGAGTATAAAATTTTATACATAAATGTAAGTCCTTGTAATCAAGTTTTTAATAAAAAAAGAATAATGGAGATAGCTATATTATTAAGGGAATTATACACTAATGAATAATGAGGAAAAAATCGGCAATTTCATACTTTAACCCCTATTATTAACATTCGCCGTGGTGAAACAAACGAAAATCAACGCCATCTCTTCCAAAATGACTATAACTAATTAGAATTAATAGATAAAAGCACGGCGAACAAGCAAAGCAGCCGGCTTGACTGCTTCTATAATGATGTACAGAGAGGTAAGCAATTAGTCAATGGATGCTTTTAAATTGGGTTTCGACGCCAATTTTCTGTCTGATATTAACCTGTGATATTGCTTCCGCAGACTTAGTTGCAATAATCCCACGTGAACCAAAGACTAGGAAAGTAGGTATGTTGACAATCATCATCCCCATTTTAGGTATTTCCCTTTGAAAATGCCGTTTTATAGAAGGATTTTAAAGGCAATGCATTTTATATGTCACCGTTTGTTTTCCATTTCTCAGCTAATCCAACTTAATGTCACGGAAAATTAGTTATATAAATTAGGCTAACTACAACATAAGACATTTCATGGTATTCTATCTATCAATAACATAATTATTTAAGTCTAAGTGAGCCTTTATGTAAGCATTCTAGGCGAGAGCCGAATACGACGATGACATATTATGCAACAATGTCAAAATAAAAGCAATCGCAGCTCGCAGCTTATTCAATTACAGTTCTTAATATTGATTATTATGTATATACAAACTGGGCAAAAAGGGAGTCAAATGTTCTACAGCAGTGTTGTTGAGGTGTAAAGGCCTCGTTACATTGTAACCATAGAAACGGTCGGTTTCGGTCTGAACACACTGTGCAAGTGTGACTTAATCATTCATTGCCTTGGATAAAGGACACCCTCATTGATCTGCCACGAAAGCACCCCTAAACTTCGTTGCAGCCGAGTGCGGACTTAAATCAGTCTCCGCTCACACTGATTCACTGTGTAGAAACGGACTCCCACGCCATTCAAACATAACCAACTGTAGTTATAGTAAACGGCAGTAAAAACTTTGTTAGCGCGATTCAGGTTTTGTTTATACAACTGTGAAATAAAAAGGATTTTCCTACTTTATTCTTTAATAGTTCACATGGGAGATACTCTAGAATATTTTTCTTGGTAGATGTGTAAACTAAAAAAACTGAAAAAATGTTTTCATTTGAGAACCTTATAGAAAGAAGTCTTATTTAAGATCGTAACATTATTTAGCGCCATCTGTTGAATGTAATTTTTCACAAAACTTCAAAACAAACAAACACCCAAAAGGACCATGGCATTGTGTGTAATCTTAGCAGGTACAGGTAATAGTAGAGCCGCCTAGTACCCATGCGTTTCTTGTGAGCATATTGTATTAAATACTATGCATATTGTTTTTATGACATTATGATGGTGGGAAAAGCTTGTTCAAGAGGTTTAGTGCAGTTTGGGTAATCCTACTATGCTACTAATATTATAAAAGTTTGTATGGATGGATGTATGGCTGTATCTTAGTTGCTCTACAAAAACTACTAAATGGATTTTAATAAACATTTGCAATAATATAACTCATACATCAGAATAACATATAGGCTACCTTTTATTGCGAAAAAGGCCTCGAAGCGGTTGAAATAAGGGATGAAAGTTTGTATGGAAGTTCTACATTGTAGAAGATAAAACCATAAAACTTTGAATTTAAGCAAATGATAAGAAATAAATAAACATTTGTTATAGTGTTTTTGAAATTTTGACCCGAGTGGGGGTGAGAGAAAATAAGTCAAAGTTACCAGTGTGCGGCGGCGACGCCGGTGACGTCATCGCTTTGCCGTAGAACGCAGCGGATTAAATAAAATCAGTTGATGCAAATTGTTTTATAACCTTGCAACGGATTCACCGATTTTGATGATTTAAAAAACATCTTTATTGTGGTACTAAACGGAATGTTACTTTAAAAGTTGTATTAGGAACGGCCTCATTGTGTTGAGCAGAGCTTAAGGTTACACTCGATTACGCATAAAGCCACACCTGGCAGTGTAGGTCATGTAGTGCCTGAAATTCTGACGGGTTGCCAACCTAAAACATTTTGTTTATGATACTCTGACTACTCGTAGCTTTTATAGTAACCATAGCATAAGTTTGTAATATAATTTAATTTGAGATAATAAATCTACTATAATGACAAGCTGCTCCTATTCATGTTTGGAGTGACTTCTTAATTATGAGTAAATTCATAGTGAAGTGAATTAGGTAAATTTATAATTATCATTCTCGGTAGCGTTGCTTACGTAATACCTCTTCTAATTCTATTAAACAATAATAAAATATGCGATTACCTACTACAAAACTTTAAATCTGAAGAGAAAAAGTCTTAAGAAGGAAGGACGGAATTGTTTGTCTTCAACTCGCAAACAATGGTCTGTCCGTAATTTTTTTTGACCAGCTTTGGTTTTAGTAGTTATTGATTTGAACAGATGGCTCTGAATAGCTGTGTTCGTTACTAAATTTGTGTTATGAACTGTAAAATCTTTTAAAATATCAGTTTATACAATATTACTTTTTTAGGGTTTGTCCTAACAAAACATTAAGCGTACTAGGATATTACAATATGTGGTAGAACCACAAAAGTAATACAAAATTCCACTTTTATCACCAAAATTTTTGAGCAGACCTAAATCGCGCTTACAAAGTATCCCAAAGAGTTTGGTATATATAGTATGGGTTGCAGTTACACGGCGGGGGAGTCCGTTTCTACACAGTGAGTTGGTCGCGTAGTTTGGGGTTCTCTACTGCGGCTCATAAACAAAGTCACCTAACTCTCCGCTGAATTCTGTCGAAACCCTGGAGATGGGTTCCGTGTCTCAGTGTTCTAGCTGAACACACGGCGCTTATTCTCGACACTACTGCTGTAGAACAGTTGACTTTCCTTTTGTACAATTAAGACCTTATTTAACTTCACGGGGCACAGTTTTGTAAGCAATATAGGTACATACCTACTTTGTTGTAACTAGGTATTTACACCCATTTTTTAAAAGGAATAAATTCAAAACCTACTCACTTCAAAAAGTTATTTTTTATAATATTTTTTCGTAATGATATGTAAATAAATTTTAATATAAATTAAACAATAGATAAGAAATGCAAAATTACTACCAGAAACAAATTAATGACTTAGGTACAATTTCGTTTTGATGTTGATGCCAACATATTGTTTTTTTTTGTTTTGAAGTCTGTTTTATGTCATTTTTTTATATAACCTACTTTTTATGACACCATTTTTAAATCTTCTAATACTTATTATAAAGTTCTAGAGTGTGTTTGGTTG
Organism: Elophila nymphaeata; assembly: GCA_955850985.1. NCBI lineage: Eukaryota > Metazoa > Arthropoda > Insecta > Lepidoptera > Crambidae > Elophila > Elophila nymphaeata. Next base: position 17,556,410 of record OY039079.1, read on the forward strand.
AACTCGCTAATCTCAGGAACTACTAATTGATATATAAAAATATTTTCATGTTGGATAGTCCATTTATCCAGGAAGGCTATGGGCTATCTACAGGCTATATAGTATCCAACATTAACGCAAGCGAAGCTGCGGGCGACCACTAGCTTAAAATAAAACTGGAATAGGTTTTGTGATAAGTTTAATATATATATTTTTTTTATAGATGTTAGACCACTATACGTACCTATTAGTATTATAAAAACTACTCTAACTGATTCTGATGAAGTCTTTGCTGTTCCTAATGTTAAGAGCGTTTACGCGTATTTTCAGAAAATCGGCACTTTTTGAGCTTCTCAATCTACGTTTAGATGCAATTTGGAAGCCTTTTATATCCGAAATGGCTAATATTACAATCAAATAAAAAAATCTGTGTAAATGACAATATCCCGAACAAAATAGTTGTAAAAGAAAAATGACAAATTTCATAAAATACTAATTAAAAAAAATCAAATCACACTGCAACTATTACGAAAATACGATTTGGAAAATTGGTATTTCCAACAATTAATATGCCTTATTTGAAAAAACGAATGATGTAAGTAATTTAAAAGAAGAATGTAGTTTTATTTTTTTTTGAAGACATAGGTAATGTTCAAACAGGGTTCCACGTCCGGAAGCCTCCTCGTGGCGGACCCTGGTAACCTGGTGGGGAAACTTTCTCAGCGGGTGTGTGGCTTTTGATGTCAAGTGTGTCCGCTTGGTGGGGAAACTTTCTCAGCGGGTGTGTGGCTTTTGATGTCAAGTGTGTCCGCTTGTATTCGAAGTCACATGCCATCGTCGAATTGTTTTTATTTTCCCACTACGGCTAGTTCCAGACGGCCCTTTTCTGGGCCACGACCGCGCCCGAAGTCCCCCGGGTGCGGTCCGATGGCTGCTCCCGGTGTCCTTGTCAGGAGGACACGCCAGGTCGAGCAGCCGTCGGTGTGGAGGCGGCCTATAAGGCCGGCGTCGGCCAGCGTCTCACAGGGACTGGTGTTAGTCGGTAGCCCCTGTAATGTTCAAACAAATATATAAGTAAAAATAACATCGTGTGGTTGCATGTGTGTATGTGTGTATGTGCGTGCGTGCGTGCGTGCGTGTGAGTGTGTGTCAATAGATAATAACTCAGTGCTGCCCTCCGAGAGAACACCATTGTGTACTTCATGCGCACTGACATATCGAGCGCGCGAATAATTAAAATAGTAGCAGCGTCAAGTTTGTAGGTACACAAAAACATTTTCGATAAACACTGGATCGCGTACCCAATCATAATTATTAAAAAAACGAGGTCTATAAAATCAAAAGTTATTTGAACAAAGTGGCGCAACCAACGCAACTAAAATAGTTGAGGCTTATACTATATGAAATTCAGCTTTATAAAGTATAGAAATTTACACTAAGGATACTGAACTAAACGTTCCGATATTTTGGTACAGGCTTGTAGTACCTAATTTAGTGGATAGGTATATAGCATGCAATATAACAAAAACAACATTCACTGATTTTTGAATGTTTATAAACTTTAAAGTTCTTATCGAAAACACAAACAACCTACATAGAAAAAGCTAAACATAAATATATTTCAGTTGAATGCCGTTAACGCCTCTTCGATGTTCGGAGTTAACGCAGCTTTTTTTCAAATCGATAAACTAGAGTTCTAGAATACCGATTGGGATTTCCTACGTCACAACAGAAAACGCAGGATGCGGTCGATGCACTTGGCTAAATATATTTTAATCGGCGCGTGCGCAATTAACGACCCGCTCAATTCACATTCTGAATGTACTTCGCTTCTATTGTTAAAGGTATTTCTCATTCGTGCGTAATATCTAGCAACTAGTAAAAGCAATACAACATCATAAAAATAAAGTTTTTTTTTGACCCTAGTCCGCTGTGCCCTACTTCGGCTAATGCAATGTGCGAAACTTTATTTCTTGCGATTGTGGTGTAATTTAAATCAATCGTTAATTTTCTTACTCTGATATACTCTTTATTGCACTTGAAAATACACCAAAAACACAAGTAATAGTACATAATTTGCAAGGGCGAATTTATTTCTAAAAGAGATCTTTTCCAGTCAACCCATGAATGTACGAGAACATGTCAAATATGACTCAAAATGCAAGAGTAAAAACTAAAATTTATTTAAAATTAAAATAACCAATTATATAGGTACATAGATCTTACTTAAATAAATAATTCAAGATAAGAATACATACATATAAAATAAATAAATACATATCTATAAGTACATATAATAAATATAATAAACTGATAGGATATAATTGTGATGGTTATTGGGAAACTTGTGTCAAAAAATGCTTCTTGAGTCTATTTTTGAAGCTAGTGATGGACGGACTATCTTGGATAAAATTGGGAAGGCTGTTCCACAGCTGTGCAGCGCGAAAGGAAAATGGATGAATGAGAAAATTTGTTGTTGACTGCTGATTAATTTAGATTGTAACATCTATACTTACTGGAATAGCCATGTGATGCCGGCAGAGTAGCGTAGCATTACCCATATCCTCCAATGGGTATTGTAAAAAGCGACTAATGGATCAGCAAAGGGGGTATTTTTCACTTGATACTCCGTCCACCAATCCGTATTGGGCAAACGTGGTGGACTACTGCCTAATCCTGCTTAGATAAAAAGGAGAGGCCTTATATAATTCGACCCAGGCTGTTATGATGATCTAAACTGGTTGTTGGCTTTGTTGGTTGGTTCACTGAAGGGTTAGTTTTTTGGGCTTCATGTCCCTTTTATGTAGGCCACAGGCAACCTCTCACTATTTTGGGGTACAACATGGCCCATAACGTCAGATTAATCTAACTTTTTTAGGTTCAAATACATACCTACAGTATGTATTCGAGGTCAATAAATTATTTGTATCCAATTGCTTTTGTTTCGTTAATTATTGCTGAAATCGCATGAGGTTGGATTTCCTGACGCCCTCTTTGTAAAATTCTCTCGGAAGTTCAACCCTGCAAGTAGGAACATTATCGACTCACCAACACCCATGCACACACCCTAGCCTGTGCACTTTAGATTTTAGTATACCATCACAACGATTGACAACGTTTTAAAAATAAATCTATTTAATTAAAACTCAAGCCGTAATTCGTTATTTTTATAGAGAATTCCAACAATGAAGGGCTATCAACGGAAGCTATTTTGAGCGGGGCTAAACAAAAAACCGCTATTAAATCTCCGCTCAATGCCCGTGGCCCGTTTAATGAGACAGTTTAAACAATTACTGAAGTAACAAAGGGCACGACAATGAGCCATTGTGTTCTGTACGTCACCTGTCCCCGTAGAAACAATTAAAGCTGATTACTGTAATTACATACTTGATTTTTGTCCCAGGTGGAACAATCCCTCCTGTATAACACTGCCGAATTTGCCGGCTCAGTCTTAGGTATACGGCGGTCATATTTCTTGTCAGATTTTCTATCTTTGATAAAGTTCTTGGCTTTTATATCACCCGATAGTAAGTGAAGTGGTAAGATCCGTATTACCCGGAGCCTTCGACCAATGGGGACTGGCTGGATCATTTACTGCTGGAACACAATCAATCCTGTTAATACTTATTTTACGTTGTGCCTGCCATAATGCCTGAAGACTAAGGTCTTTATTCATTCACTGTATCCTACCAGTACTGAACTACGCAGCGGAAACGGGGACACTTGCTAGGGAGACTATTTCACATGGTTACTTACCACATGGTTGCTCAGCTATGGAGAGGCTACGCTCGGTATTTCATTAAATATAGGGTTCGCATCGACCACATTCGTCAGAGGACGAAAGTTATCGACACAGCCCAAAGAATTACACCCGTATTCACAAACATTACTATGTGATCTCTCGACTCTTGGAGAAACGAACCAATCAAGAGACGCAAAGGCATTGAATAGATCTCTGTGATTGGTTCGTTTCTTATCTAAGAGTCGAGAGATCTCATAGTAATGTTTGTTTTATGTCTCCTGCTCCAGCAGTTGTCACAACTCTAGACTTGTGACAACTGTTGGAGCAGACAAGTTCTGGAGTGGAGACCGCGTTTGGGTAAGTAATGTGTAGGACGCCATGCGACTGGTTGGTTTGATGACCTTAGGAAGACTGTGGAAGTAGCTGGATGCGAGATCGAGAATTGTTACGTGACATTAGGGAGGCACATGTCCAGAAATGGATGTGCAAAGGCTGTTAATTGATTGATAGATATGTTTATTTATATCTTAATTATATAACAAAAGGCTGGAAATTTGCTGAGAGTATTGAAGATACATATTTTTCCTTGTGTTGTTTTGGTATTAAATTTAACTTAATTCATATAATGTATAATTAACATTGGCAAAAAACAAATGCGATGTGTGTGCGTCTTTGCCTTGCCTTTTTAATTTGGCCGGGTTTTCGCTGCAAAAAGTTTATCAGCAATTTTCTTCAAGACTTTAAAGGTTTGGTCACACTTTAGGGTCCAGACAAAATTAGATACAGGTAGCGAAGAACTGTAAAATTAAAAATAATTATTAATTTCGAGTATCGCTCATAGAGTGTTGGTGACAAACATAGATTTATAATTAAAAACACTTTGTGATTATGTGGAATTTTTAACCCGGTAATATGTTAATGGGTAATCGATATAGCCACGCGGGCAAGTGCTGGTTATCTGTACATAAAAAAGGCAATTGTTACTATATAACTGATCTCTCAATACACAGCACAAACCACTGAACGAATTGAGCTGAAATTAGGCACACAGATAGTTATTATGACGTGAGCATCCGATAAGAAAGGATGTCCAAAATTCACCCACTAAAGGGATGAAACATGGGTTCAAAGTGTATATGGCACACGTGGACGAAGTTGCGGGCAAATATAACGCTAAGTAACCCTTATTTAGCGTTATATTTGCCATGGGCTCTCTAAATGTCAAAGTCAAAGTCAAAATTTCTTTATTCATTTAGGTACAATTTGTACACTTATGAAAGTTCCATTTAAAAACCCTAGCGATGATAAAAAGTTTACATGCACCCAACAGCAAAAATCAATAAATAAAATCTTCAAGGGGTATGCAACGATGATCCTCAAGTGTGTTCGCACACTAATGAAATTTGGAAGCTAATAATAATGAAAATGCTATGTGAATATTCGACTTTAAAAGCAGCTGCGTTAATGTTTTATTCGTATGCGTCAGTAATAAGAAAAGGAAACGTGTAACGAATAAAATGTTGCGAATGAATTTTGTTTCTCTTATTCCAGAGTAATGATGCCTCAGGTGCCACTCAGCCGATATTTTACGAAGAAATAGAAGGAAAAATAATTTTATCGACATAACGTAACACATACACAGACATAAAACAAATGAAATATGTTAATATGAATTGTGTTAGGCGCAAGTAAATAATTTTGTGAGAAACATGTAGGTTTTACATAGCCACGTTAGCAAAATTGACTCTAGGGGCCGCTGTATTTTTTGTTGTAGCATCGAGAATAACTTATTAAGTATTTCGTGTTTTTATCATAAGTTTGACATGAACATGTTTCGGTATGAATATTTATGGCTTTTGCAATACGTATTTTTAGACAGTCTATAGGTACCTACGTCGCCAAATTTATCTTGAAAGTTTTATAACGGTGGCAAACGATAAATTCTTCACAGCTTAACTTATTGTATGCTGATGTGTTCTCTGACAGTTACTATATCGGTTTCGTCAAGGCGTTAATGGGCTATTCGAAGCAAATATGGAAAATCGTTGGATGTATTCCATGGCGTTTTTGTTAAGTGCGTACTTACCTTTTTATTTTACAAAAGGTGGACAAATGACTTCATTCCACTTGATGGTAAGCAGAAGAGGAATTCAAATGCGAAGATAAGTAGCTAGTGCGAGAGATAAACCGCCGCGCTAGTCACCCTCGCTTTGCCGACCTGCAAGGCGCTTCTTCACGCCTCTTTTGAATGACCCAGGATTGTAGGAAAGGGGGAACACGTGTGCCGGCAGTGACTTCCATTTCTTGATTGTGCAACAAAGAAACAAGTTGCCAAATTTCTTAGTTCGCGTTAAAATGGTAGCCACAGTTGGTCGATGATACTATAAACCAGAACGCGTAGTCGTTAAACGGAAGGAAGATGGTGGGATTAGGAAGAAAAGCTCCTCAGAGCACTCGCCGTGGTACAGACGGTAGAACGCGCTCAATGACGCAACATCGCAACGCAATTGGAGAGGCTCAAGATGCTTGGTAGCCTCTTCGTCACCGATGATGCGGGTCGGGCGACGTTGCAACCTATCCAAAGCATCATAAAGTACTTGGCGGAGTCATCCCACAAATGCAGGCAATTCTCTAGGCAGGCCCGTACATACAATTTGCATAGTTTTTGCGTCTTGTATAGTAAGCACAGCTGTTGATCAGGAGTGAAAAACGCCTAACTTAAAACTTAGACATAACCCCAAGTAAACTTAGAAGCCGGCAATAATGAAAAAGATAAGGTAACAAAAGCTAAATGAAAGCTCTAAATCATAAAAAAGCTCGATAGTTAGTTTTCATATTATTAGCTTCATGTTCACAAAAAAAAGTAAAGACCGATAAACTTACTTAGAAATAGGTCATAGGAACAAAAAGTTAATATGATTCACGACTATGCAACCATGCGAATAAAATACGAACGCTCCCTTCTCACGCGAGATATAAACCTTATCCTTGTTAAATCAGTTGAACTGGTATTAATAAAATATCTCTGGAATAAATCACGTTCGTATCAAATCAACAATCTTTTGATTGACGATTTTCCAATTACCACGGCGCATAAATATTCCATTTGTTTTGCATACAAGGGCTACATGTATTGGGATTGCTATTCATCGCTACAAGCCCGTACGATATTTATTTATGACGCCTTTGCTACAAATAAATAGCGGACAAAAGGGCAAGCTTTTGTAATTACTAATTTGTAACTAGCTTCTGCCCGTGACTTCATACGCGTAGAATTAGTATACCTAATTATAAGCTATATTAGGTTTCATTAAAATCGTTTCAGTATTTTGCGCGAGACAGTAACAAACATCCACACATATATCCCTACAAACATTTTAACAAACACCTTTTCACCTTAGGTATAACAGATAGCCCCCTATGTAGAGGATGCATGGAGGCAGAAGAAACAGCCGCTCACGTCCTGATGGAATGCAACGCAGTGGCAACACACCGAGCTCACTACCTGGGCCGTCCGGGTAGACTCCAGGATGTCTTCAGAGACGCCAAGGCGCTGGGAGACTTCCTGGAAGAGTTGGGCTGCCTGGAGTGACCGCCCTCTCACCTTCCGACGCAAAACAGGCGCATAGTCGTCGAGTTGCGGAGACAGCTCGTACGACGTAAGAAGAAGAGAAGAAGATCCCTACTAACATTTGTGGGTATAATGTTATCAGCCTCCTCGTGGCGGACCATGGTAACGTGGTGGGGAAACTTTCTCGGCGGGTGTGTGGTCTTGGCATTCGAAGTCACATGCCATCGTCGAGTTGTTTTTGTTTTCCCACCACGGCTAGTTCCGGACGGGCCTTTTCAGGGTCACGACCGCGCCCGAAGCCCCCGGGGTGCGGTCCGATGGCTGCTCCCGGTGTCCTCGTCAGGAGGATGCGCCAGGTCGATAATGTTAGAAGGATACTATAATAATAATAGATACAGGGTCATTCAGAAGAAGCGTGAAGTAGTTTGCAGGTCGGCAAGGTGAGGGTGGCTAGTCTAAAGCTTACATTATCTCTCAAACTGGCTATTTTTGAATTTCGACTCCACTTCTGCTTACCATGAGGTGGAATGAGGTCCTTTGCGAGATCTCTTAAAAACCGTTGTTCGGACTACTGTTTCAGACATCTGACGTGGTTATTGGCTTTTGTTCGACGGTTCACTGAAGGTTAAGCTAGTTATTGGGTTTGATGCCCTTTTTAACCGACTGCGGCGAAAGCCAAAAGGAAGGACAATGATTTTATCAGTCTATGTATGTCAATTCGTATTTACGTATGTTACAGATAAGCGCCTAAACTTTCATCTGATTTTGATGAATGAGGTGTCTCTCAATTCGTTCAAGTTCGAGAGAGTTCGAGCAACATAGGCTACATTTTAACCGACTTTAATAAGAGAAGAATTTTTCTTTTCTTTGAAGTTTGTAGTTGCTAAGCAATGTGAAATGGCCGACTGTCATGTCAAAATTATGTTTGATTGCAACGATATTATCTATTATTAAATTACGTGTCACGTTGTTTGTCCGCGATGGACTCCTAAACTACTTAACCGATTTTAATCAAATTTGTACACCGTGTGCAGATTGATCCAACTTGAGAGATAGGATAGTTTTCATCTTGATAAGTTGTCATTTTTTTTTTTTCTGCAGATACAATGTTATAGGTCAGTAGTATGAAATTACCACAGCAACGCGTGGCCGGGACACCTAGTTTCATATAAAAAGTTGTTTTAAAAATTTCCTATTTCAAATATCTCGGGTATTTTTTTGCTAAACTCAATTCTGTTTTCACTATTAACAATATAATTTTACGTATTTTTTTATAAATGTATTAAACCAGCATAATATGTTTTCAAAACTTTCAATAAAAAAATAATGTCAATAATCCTATTACGTTCATTGGCGATAAAGACATTACTCGTAAAAGCTACGGAGCTTAAACAGTAAATAGACGATTATTTATGATAAGCCAAGATTTATGAAGTACTTCTTGATGTATCGCCGATTGTTCAGGAAAAGAGTGACAATAAATTATTATTCGATAAACATAAATCACTAGACACTCGAGAAACGGTTAAACAAAAGCGGTTGGCATTAAACGGGTCCCATACAAAATGGCGCATTAAAATGTCAAACATGCCGTGACAATTTTCTGGTCGTGCGTAAAGTAACACGCTGTCAAACTTCGACATTTTCAACCTTATGTATTAGGAAATAGGGATTATGCTTTTGATAGTTGGGATCTATCTTGTCTTGCGTTTGATTGTTTGCTGAAAACCAACAATTTTACTCAAAAAATAAACAGATACTAACACGTTCACGTTCATAACTCTAAAATGGTTTGAGCAGAGCGTTAAGTTATATTTGGAAACACATAAAGTCACATCTGGTAGTATTGGCCATGTATTGCCTGAAAGTAATGACAGGTTGCCAGTCTGTTCCCTATCTTCCATTTAAAATATCCGGCTCGAAGGGCCAATCACTTCAACAGCTCATATAATGTCCCCACCGAGGGGCTCGAACCTACCCCACATTAGGGGCGATTAGGCCTTAGTCAACCACGCTGGCCAAGTGCGGGTTGGTCGACTTCACACACAACCTAAGAATTTCTTCATAGGTGTGTGCAGGTTTCCTCACGATGTTTTCCTTCACCGTAAAAGCGTCGATTAAACGTACATATGCATTCAAAATTTGAAAACACATTGGTACGTGGCGGGGATCGAACCAGTGCCTCCCGGGTAGGAGACGACGCTCTTACGCAGTACGCCACCGACGCTTTTATTTTATTTTATTTTATTTTATTTTTACAATGTTTGGAAAACTTACAGCTGCTTGAGTATCTATATTAAAATAAATGTATTAAAGTAAAGCCAATTACAAGTTTTCACATATAGAATTAAAAATGAAGTAACATATATCTATAAAGAGAGAGAAAAAAATCGATGCTTATAAGTCGAAGAACATACCACTATACAATTTCTTAAATTTAGTTTTTGAGGTACAAAATAAATCTATGTCTATATCGCCACTAATCTTATTGTACAGTTTGGAAGCTCTGATTGTAAATGTATTTGACCTGTATCTTGTCGAGGACAACGGCACATGCAATAATTTCGAGTGACGGGTTGTTTTTGAAGGTGCATTGATATTAAACAAGCTTAACAGCTCAGGAGAGTCTAAGTCGCCCTGAAAGATCTTGAGAACAAATATCAAGTCAGACATTTCCCTTCGCTTTTGCAAAGGTAGAAAATGAAAATGCCTGCAGCGTTCAGTATATCCTGCGAAATTTCTACGACACTTATATTGTAAATGGTGAAGAAACTTTTTTTGTACAGCCTCTAGGCGTGAAGTATACACATTATACATAGGGTTCCACACTTGTGATGCATATTCTAGGTGACTACGCACGAAAGCACAATATAAAATTTTAATCGTTTTTAAACTATTAAACTCGGACGACATACGCAAAACAAAACCGAGGGCTTTTCTAGCTTTAGTTGTGATGTAATCTATGTGACTATCGAAAAGTAACTTAGAGTCAAAAATTATTCCAAGATCCCCCATAGTGTTGACCCTTGACAAACTGATGCCATCTATGTAGTAATCAAAAGTTATAGTATGTGGTTTTCTACTGTAAGAGCATATATAACATTTAGAAATGTTAAGGTTAAGTCTGTTAATCTCACAATATCTAATAAAACTCTGTAGATCATCCTGAAGCTTATGACAATCTAAATCAGAGGTGATTGGAAGTAGTATTTTCATATCGTCAGCATATAGGAGAATTTTACTATGCTTAAAATATAAGGAAATGTCATTAATAAATATTTATAATTATAAGGGCCAATATTCGGGTCAAATTATAAAACCTCAGTACTTTGATGTTGATTGGTGTATTGACACTTGGAATAGTTAATAAAAAATATCTAACTATCTATAAAAATCGTAACAAAATTCAAATGCGGTGATTCAGGTACGTGCAGTGTTATCTATGTAGTATATACCTAGTATTCAAATATAGATTATAAGTTAGAATAAGTGATTCTTTTAATCTATAATTAAACATTTGAGTGTTTGAAATTTATATTACAAATGAATTAGTCAACCCGAACTGCTGAAATGATTTTGTTACTGGAAGATTGTTAATATTTGGGTTTTGCGCCCCTTTTAAATAGGCGACAGGCTGGCAATCTTTCACTATTAAGCGACACTGCATGGACCATACTGCCAGATGCGGCGTTATGTGTAACAAAATGTTGACTAAGCCTCTGCTCAACCCCTCATGGGATTACGAGCGTGATCGTATGTACGTAAAACAAGAAAAAAAATCAGTCTGAGACGGGACTCGATCCCACGACCTTTTCCGAGCAAATGCTTTTTCCTCGGAGCTACTAGGACTGATGATTCATAACGAAATTATTCAATTCTTTCGTTTCTGATTGCGTACAAAGCTGACGTATGCCTAACAATGTCGAAGATATTAGGTACATATTTAACATCCCGATGATATATTTTTACAAATACCTTCAACCAGTTAAGCTAGACTTTGCTTTTGATCAAAAACATTTGAGTGTCTGAAGACCATTTTCCAATTGCTGGCAGCTCAATATTAAATTAGACAATGTTTTTGTTTTGACCTACACCAAAATAAATCAACGTTTAAGTTCAATAGCTACATAAGTCATAAAACAGCAACAAGCAACTATTCAGCCGGAACTATGCGTCGCACTATGGGTGGGTCCCTAAGAGAGCCATGCCATAAATATGATTCAGAAAATTCAGCGCAGGTTCACGTATTATACCTTAAACGGTAGACAAAAAACTAATCTACTATAATATACAAGATTTATACTTCTATAGAACCATATATAGTGAAAAAAATATCATTAAAACCACTGAAAAAATATTTCTTGAAACTGATTGCTGAATTATAGTTTTTCAGATTGGATTTTACAGTAGAACTCTTATTTGTTTACATAAGTATTATACCTTTTCAGAAAGCTTAAAACGTGTTCTTTAATATAAAAATTCACAATTATAAATTCAATTATATACAATACCACTGGTGACGTATAACTCGTGATGCGGAGTTTTTTCAGTTCATTCATTTTCAATAAGAGTTTTCGCAGTTGCCGAAATTTGCCGATGTTCTGTTATATATCACATTTTGTAGTAAATATAATATAGAATAAAATGCTAAAAAAAATATTTGTGGTTTCGGTGCATAACAAGTGTAAATATCTCAAAATGTCTAGGTATGTTTATCTTCTTTTTAGAGTGCAAATGAAATGTTTTGAATTATCGTGTAATTGTTTCGAAATACCGTAAATTATTGATAGTGGTTCGTGTTTTGATAAGATATGGAATATTTAACACAATATTTTAGTTCGAATGCTCAAATCATTTTGTTATAAAAATAAAAATAAAACACTAAACCGCATAACATTTGAAATTTTACGAAATCATTTTGCACGCGTCTTAAACCAATATTTTTATAAAAAATGAATTTGTTTGCACACGTCTCACCCATACTTTTGTATAAAAGCAGCCTATTTGCTATTGTTGTTACTTAAGTTTCCCTAAAGTGTCGCAATGACTGAATTTTTCTCGTGTACTCGGCGCGTTTTAAGTCTTTTGCTGATTAACAGTGATCTTAATTACGGTGATACTATTACGAACTATCTACGAGACAATTTTGCCGATCCTTCCGATGAAAACATCGCAAAAATTATAGCAATTTTCAAAAGAATTTCATTGATCAGTTCCGTAAACGCTGTAATAAATCAGGTCGAAAGAAAGAACAGTTTTTGACGTGACAACGTCTTATAATTCGATAGAGCCGGCTGCACGCACGAAAAAACATGACGTCATGCGGCGTTACCTCGTCGCTCTGAATCTAATTCTCTAATTTGAATTTGGAATTATGTTCTTTTAAATTTAAACTTTCAATGATACCAAAACCAGCCAGATACAAATAGTATAGCCAAAGAGATTTTATTACAAGTTTATTCATACTATAATGCGAAATCTACTAAACAAATGAAATTAAATTTTTCTTTTGAAAAATGCTACCATTCCATCAGTATTTTCTTAAGACGTTGTCACGTTCAACTATCGTCAGTAAACCGACTTTACAGACAACCAATTTTTTTTACGACAAAATAACGATTGGTTAGAAGGGCCATTCACTCTGTACATCTTACAGAGCCTTCTTGCGAATCTGATCCACCTATATCGACGGAAAAACGGAGGAAAACGGGGACGACCATCTAAAACCTACGAAGATAGTTCTGAAAGAACTAGAAAACGAAAAAACAAGGAATTACTTGAAACTTGTGGTCTTGAATTCATACTAAATTCATACGTTCAAGGTTTGATATCTCAAGGGGAATATAAAGAAGCATTTGTAGTAGAAATTTTACGAACATTATCAGAAGAAAAAAGGAAGGAAATACGGAATAATGTATTTAACGAACCAGTGAAAATAAAGGCCTACAATAAAGATGAAGCTCTCAATTTTTTTGCAAAAAAATGCTTAGGTGATTTTTAACTCGTTATTACTGATCTTTTTATTACTACTACTGTTAACTACCCTATTCTTAAATTTTTAATTGTTACTTTTACTAGGAAATTTAATTTTAATTATTAAGGTATAAAAAAATCATTATTCTTAAATATAATATATAAAAAAATAATCTTAATTATTATTATTATCTCTGTCTTTAGGACCTTACAGGGTCAGGTACCATTTTTATTATTCTTGTGTAAAATCCGAATAATATAGATGAAAAAAAATCCTAATTTTTGTTGTTTTAATGTTTAATTATTTTTTTTGCTTATAAAAAATAAATGTATAGTAACAAAATGTATTTCATTTAAAAGTGTATATATTCAAGAGACCAAGACAAAAAAATTATTAAAATATCTTAAAACCCAAAGAAGTTACAGATTTATGACACGAAATCGGACCGTTCCACCCATAGTGCGTCGCTTCGAGTGCTAAAGCCAATAAAGCGTCCTGTTTGATAACAAAGTTCCGAAAATAGCAAATTAAAGTTGGGAACACTTGGCTCCGGAGGCGCGGGGTCACCTGCAACTTCTCAAACTGAACTGATCAAAGAACAAGGCTGGGACTCACATAAAATTCGAGAGCTTTGTTTCAAGGCCCGAGTTCTAATTTATGTGACGCGTCCGGTGATTCTTACTTTTGTGCTATAATCGAGGTGATTTCGGATTGCTACAATTCATTCGGAATAGGTGTTTGGTGGCTTTGGTGTACCTAATGATAGCGTTTGTAGGAAAACAATATTTTTCAGCGTCGCACCCACACTGGCCCGCAAAGAAAGTGGGTTGGCTACAAAAAAAGCGATAACTGGACAATCCAAAATTACAAATATTAAAAGCAATTTATGAAGAAGTAAAATAATATAAAATTGTCATTACTCTTCATAAAGTCAATCCCAACATTTTGGAAGCTAAAGAGGTTCTTGTTATAACCCCGATTTATATTATATACTAGGTGGTAGACCCATATGCAGGGTCGTCTGGGTAGGTACCAACGCCTTTCTTATTTCTGCCGTGAAGCAGTTTGCTGTGTTTCGGATTGAAGGGAAAGGTAGCCAGTGTAAGCATGGAAGGCATATCATCTTAGTCCCCAGGATGGCAACGCACTTGCTGCTAAGTGATTTACCCTTAACATTGTAAGTGTCTATAGGCGACGGTAACCACTTAACACCAGGTGGGCCGCAAGCTTGTTTACCATCTCATAGAATAAAAAAAATATTGTTACAAGTTTATTACATTTTTTATATTAAGAGATGGCGAACAAGCTTGCAGCCCACCTGGTGTTAAGTGGTTACCATCGCCTATAGACACTTGCAAGGTAAGGGTAAATCACTTAACACTGGAAGTGCGTTGCAATCCTGAGATATGCCTTACATACCCAGTAATTACACTGGGTACCTTTCCCTTCAATCCGAAATAAAGGGAACTGCTGCATATAATAAAAATATCATTACAAAAACGACATATAAATTAAAGTATAATAATTAACATTAAAGAGATTCTCATGCACAGTAGGTATAATTTAGGACACTTTCATGAAAAAAAAAGAAATTCTTACCGGAATCAACCGGTGAGTATTTCTTTTTCATTATCGGAAATTTTAAAAAAGATAGGGTCTTGTTCTTCGAAATTATAGTGCCTTTAAATACCTACCGATATTTACCACTCTACAGACAGACCACTACCGTGAAATAAGACTCCATTTTTGGGTTGTAGCAATGATGGTAGGACGGGGGTAACACTGCTGTATTGTAAACATTATAGGCTGAGAACTACTTGCGGCCCAGGCAGGCGGCGCATTGTTAAACTTATTTTTTTACTCTTTGCAGAAAGTGTACCGGTGAATCTTTAATGAATATCTGAGCGGCTGGGCATCACCATAAATAAATATATGGGTTTTATTGATTACTCTGTGACCACTCGAAGTTATGTCGGACTTACTAAACTAGACCAACTAAACACCGCATATAAAATGAAATGAAATGAAAAGTGGACTTTCCTAAGTACGTTTAAATCGTCAAAAGCCCTACCATACTTTGCTCAGTTTAACCAAAAATGAGCAACTCACTTTCAAAATATTATCTTTTGGTATCAAAATAATTGTATCATCAATCAAATTATCAATTCATGACCGGAGACGAGATTCGAATCCACGATTCAGAACTGGGAGAAACTGCTAAGTTTATTCATGTCTAAGGTTCCTTTTAAAATAATTTTATTATAAATGTATGTATACAATGTGTATGTATTTATATCATGTGTGTATGGACCTATGTATATAGTATTTAATCGTAAGGCAACAAGATCTTCTTTTTCTTATTTTGCATTTTGATAGTCACCTGCATAGCTGTTAACAGTATCACTAACATTCTTGGGTTGACTGGAAGAGTTCTCTTTCAGAGATAAGTCCACCCTTGCAAACTGTGTATTATACCATAAGTTTTTTTTATTTATTTTCATATGCAGTAAAGAGTATATATATATAAAATGAAATACAATGATGCACCTGGTTTGAATTTCCACAGAATACAACACAACAATCCTAACATGCTAGGCAGTATAAGGGATACGGTACAGATGGAGGATATAGAATTTACAAATAAGGAAGGAAAGAAAAAATGAATACACAAATATATAATTTGGAAAGCATACTAGTATAGTAGTGACAAGAAAAAAGTCAATACACTATATTGTCCTCATATCATAAATTCAGTCCCCATTTTTAATCTCACTATAATATTTTTACTAATCTCTGGAGGTAGCTGGCACATAAAATCTGCAAAATGTTTATACAAAGTCCAGTATCGTTGCAAAAAATTAAGCCAACACTTGTGCTTGTCAGATTAAGCCACGTTATTCAGAAGCCTGGTCAAGACTGAACATACAAACTTATATGCGTCCTTGTCTCACGTGAATGCTACGAAAGGGATGAAATCAATTCGTTGCACTTAGCTTGTAGAGTAGAGAATAATCTGACCATGCCAGCAATTAAACAAACAAAAGATACTGTATGTGTCCGTTCTGCATAATGCGTAGGTAGTTGCTTTGTTTACGGTGTGAGTAGGAGCGCTGAGCGATTTAAATTTTAATAATTTTAGCTAGTACCTAATACAGATAATTAATAATTCTAGAGATGCCCACCCTTTGATATAGACTTCCCCAACTCCCAAGGTCAACCAGATAGGTCCTGCACTGCTCGCATCTAGCGGCTTCCCGCGATCATCATAAGATCGTCGATCCACCTGCGGGGGGCTACTAACGTTGCGTTTACCGTAAGTCCAGGAGTTTAGCGCCACAGCGGCCGTCAGTCATCCTCGCAAAGTGCCTTGCACACTGCCAATTTAGGTTTGGAATTCTTTGGGCTATGTCGTTGGCCTTAGTTTTCGTGTGGATCTAATTATTTCTTCGCAGCGAAACTCCTAGCACGATGATGTTTAACCCGTATTCGTAATATACCGTACACCGGTTGAGAAAATTCCAGATTACAATATGCTCCGAAACATATTTCAAAAGCAACATTCATGTCATTTGCATTCTGTAAAATACGAGTCATATGTCATGTCGGACTGTCCGTTCTGTGGTCATAGGAATGCTGGATGCGATCCTATATGCGAAGCTGCCGTGCGGCATCGTAATGGCAATTTCCACATTCGAGATATGTGATCACTGCGATGTCTAGCGTTTTGCACTCAATGTGAACGTTATTGCATTTCAGGAATTGAGGTCAATTTTGATTAAAGCAGGATCTGGGTTCTCAGAAAAGACGTCACTAATTTTTTTTGAGTTTTGACGAGTTTAATTTAATACTTATAAACTTGGTTTAAAAAGATTGGTTTCTCTTTAATAAGTTCTGTATTTGGCAAAGAAGCATACGGTTCATTTGATGGTAAGCAGATACCATAGCCTTGCTCAGTGACAGAAAGCGTTTGCGGTGAATGCGAGATTGTTTATAATTTTAATTTTGGTAGTTTTCCATAAAATAAGTACTTAGTTTTAAAATAGTGTAAATAAGGTAATCGACAATGTACAAAATAAATTTGGTAGTTGTAGTGTTAACACTGCACAAAGTTTGAAGGAAAGTTAACTCTCATCTATCAAAATAATACTGATACTATCAAACAACCGATAATACGTCACGTCAATACATAGTTGGCGAGCAAAACTATTTCTTCACATAAGTATGATTTTTCTCCGAACCGAAAACTAGCGCTCAATACGATACTTGTGATACCCGATATCCAGGCCAATAACTAGTTATTAAAATGAATTATGTATGTACATAGTTTCAAAAAACCATTATTACAAACCAAACTAATATATAGTTTCAGTATTGCAAAAACTCGTACCGACCCGCCCGACGCTAGTCAACAGTGTTGTATTTCGTGCCAAATATTTCTATTTGAAATATAATATAGTAGAGAATAACAACTCAAATCGAGGGAGTCGACCGTTAAAGTTTCGTACAATATGACGCGTACTAAATGTCAAACGATAATATTCCAAAACCAATGGGCTGTTGAAACATTAATTATTAAGTTCAGTAATAAACTTAGGACAAGCAAATTCTGTTCTAACTCTGTGTGTCTTAAACTTAATGTGGTATTCTAGATTTAGTTTAAGAATAAACGCAAATATTAACTATGTTTAAGCTACACCTTGCGAGGAGGACTTATGTCCTTTGGGGCACAAAGGCCCTCGCGCACCGGGAGACGCAGCGTTGTAGGTGGACCGACGATCTGGTAAAGGTCGCCGGAAGCAGCTAGATGCGGGCAGCGCAGGGCCGAGCGGAGATCCTTGGGGGAAGGCCTATGTCCGATCATCGTTTTCCTACCTTGCTTACAATTTATTTAGGGTCGGTGCAGTATGCCTTGATATCGACACTACTGCTTAAGGATTTGGCATTCGATTTTTACGGAAGGGCGCCTACCTGACACACTCCTTGGGAACGACTACTATCTTTCCACAGCACCCGGGACCACCAGCTTAACGTGCCTTCCGAAGCTAGGTAGAAAAACGATTTAAAAAATCTTCGGACACCCATCCGAGTACTAACTGCGCACCTGGTTGCTTAACTTTCGTGATAGTTACTAAGAACGCACAAACGCGCCATGGCCCATGTCCAATAGCATGATGTAATTATGCTCCTCTTAAATTATTTAATCGTGTCTTTACAACGTGATGACGTCTGTTAGGCGGCCGGTCGATAAACTTTCAGACTTTTGGTTAGGAATAAGTGCAAAGAAGAAAAGATATTACATAAAATTGGGAGCAGAGGTAGGCATCTAAAAAGCTCGGCGTGCTCAATAAAGCGAAGCGGTACTTCATACCTGGGCAACGACTGATATTGTACAAGTCGCAAGTCAGGTCTCATATGGAGTACTGCTCTCATTTATGGGCTGGAGCACCAAGATGTCAATTAGCACCATTCGACGCGGTCCAAAGTCGAGCTGTGAGAATCGTTGATGATCCAATGCTTACAGCCGATATTGAACCCCTATATCTTAGGAGAGAATTTGCCTCCTTATGTGTTTTTTATCGGCTGTATAACGAAATGTGTTCTGAGGAACTATTTGACATGATGCCAACAGCTTCCTTCTATCACCGCACCGCTCGCCATCGGCAGGGTATTCATCCTCACACACTGGAACCGAGTTGGTTACGTACTGTGCGTTTCAGAAGAAATTACGCTTCGGTTGTGGAATGAACTCCCTGTCGAGGTTTTCCCTAAGGACTACAACATGGGTGTCTTCAAGAAAGGTGTGAAAAAGTTTTTGCTAGGTCGGCAACGCACGTGTGATACCCCTGGTATTGCAAGTGTCCATAGGTAGCGGTGACCGCTTACCATCAGGCGGATCGTATGCTTGTTTGCCACCAATGTGGTATATAAAAAAAAAGCAACTTAATCCTCCTCCATGGTCTAGTGGTTCACCCACCGGAATTTGATGCAGAGGTTCCGAGTTTGTTCCCCAGAAGACAAACCCACCACCTCCCCATGGAATGACGAAACCTTTTATGGTTATACAGGCCGAATTACGGGAACGAACACGGGCTGCTAGTTGCCGGATGCTCTGGTTTCACAGCGCATTTTAATCTCTTCTACCAGTTAATATTTATTTGTCCTATGGTTCTTCTCCTCTTTCTGGGGCGGACAACATTCGTACGGCTTCGGTGCCTTCCAGGTCGTCCGAGCCCTCCCGCAGTGGTACCGCTAGCTCCCACTGCACAGTCTTCTGCCTCTTCTGCGGCGTCTCCGTCCCCACGAGGTGCGAGTAATAGTCCGGGCCCGCCTCAAGTGTCTTCACCTTATCCAGAAGAATCCTACGCGCCATTGTTCCCCGTTCCCCGTTTGGGTAGTACAAAATTGTGTTCAGTTTGGTTGGTGGTAGGAGTTATTTGAAGCCCGCTTGGCTATTTACCACCATCTTATCAAAGTCTACCGCCGTAATAATAGTGTTAACAGCATAACTGTGTTCCGCCAGGAGCACCGCACATTTGCTTCGGATCGTACCTGCACCGGATCGGACGAGAGGAGAGTCCGGCGTGCCAGGACTGCGGCGCTGCGGAGGATACGGCCCAACACACCCTTGAGGTGTGTCCGGCGTGGTCTGAGCGGCGCCGTAGTCTTGTCACGGTGGTAGGGCCGGATCTCTCGCTCCCCAGTGTGGTAAATGCCATGCTGGGGGGCGAGGGGGCTTGGGCGGCGGTCGCCTCTTTCTGCGAGGACGTCATCTCGCAGAAAGAGGAGGCGGAGCGCGCGCGGGAGGATGATCCCGACGCACCGGCGCTCCGCCGGCGGAGGAGGGGCAGGAGGAGGCGGAATCGCCCTCCCTCCCCCTCACGGTGACGAGCAGCGGACGACAGGCGCGGGGGCGCCTCCGTCCGCATTGCACTGCTCATCACCACGTCGTAGGGGGTGACCGAGCACTCACGGTCACTCCCTGGCCCCTCCCCGATAGAGGGGCGGGGCGTGAGGGGCCCGCCGCTTAGGCGGGCAATCGCCAGTGGGGATTGGATGTAAGGGCTCTGCCGGTTTCCCAATCCTCCACCATACACGGCGAAGAAGGAGTGCCGCTGGGTTATTTTAGTGGGTAGACCCGGGGTTCAGCCCTGGGGAGTCCCACATACCCCTCCCGTCCCCCGACGGGAGGGCATGCGTAATGCATTTTTTCCCAGCGACAAAAAAAAAAAAAAAGGAGCACCGCACATCGTCCTATGTGCATTGCTCTGCAGAGACGCGGTGCGGCGCCGTTTATCGGCAATGCTTGCTGACGCTTCGTGTTAACGTTCGTACTACCGACGCACCGCGCCGCGTTCGATGTGTGGTGCTCCAAGTGGGAAACTCACGATCGCTCTAAGCCACATCACGCCAAGCCCTCACTACAAAATAAGCCAAAATCACACGGAACGATTTTGGTTCGGAATCTCACGTTGCTAGAAAAAAAATTAAAAATTATGGATTTCCAACCATCACTCCATTCCTCGCTGTGTTGCCGAGCCCACGACCATTTCGTGACGTCAGTAGTCACTGCGTAGAATGAAAGTAAATTGGAGTGCGTCAATGGAGCAATTTTTGGGTGACATCCACATCGCGCTGCGTGATGGAAATGAAGTGAACGAAAGTTCCCACTATATACAGTTATATACGCCTTCCGCCTTTCTATCACTTGCCATCAAATAGACGCCAAGAGCTGCCACGTAAGGCGAAAGAAATCTCTCTATCTTAGAGATTCTTAGTTCACCAAAACAAGATATTTGAATCGCTTTCAAACGCGCCTTAGTACTGACATCTCACAAAATGTAAGCCCCTATTACATACGATCTTATATTTCTTACATCCGAAGCAGCGAACTTGGAAATAAATTAAGCAAATTAATGCATGCATGCTTTTGTTTCGGAGCGATTCACGTTGTTACTTTGTTTGCTCGAAAACAGAGTACTTACGCTGTTGTCGGGGACTAATTATTTTTCACACTGTAATGATATAATCACTTGTTGGTTAAAATTGACATCGGAAATATAACGTTCACTTCACTTATTGAAGAATCACTTTTACTAAGCAAGGTATTTAAAATAAAGGTATGTATTGAGAAAGAATGATTTCTCGTGTGCTGTTTGACTAAGTTGTTTTATAGCTCTATCTATAACAAGCAAAACTCTTATACAAGTCTGCTAATGCT
Organism: Elophila nymphaeata; assembly: GCA_955850985.1. Classification (NCBI taxonomy): domain Eukaryota; kingdom Metazoa; phylum Arthropoda; class Insecta; order Lepidoptera; family Crambidae; genus Elophila; species Elophila nymphaeata. Next base: position 17,577,894 of record OY039079.1, read on the forward strand.
AATGTTATATCGACAGATAACAAATACATTAACTGAGGTCCAGTTCACTCACCGGAATTCGATCCAGAAGGTTCAGATACGCTCCCCAGAACTGTACTTTATAGCGATCAGTCATTGCTTAGTACCATTGACGGTACAAGTGAGGCAACTTTGTATTATTAGTACCATTAAAGGATTATAATGATATTCCTCATAATTGTAACTAATAATGATTATACTTACAAGAGATAAGTACAACTTTGTATCTTTAGTACAATTAAAGAATTATATTGATAATCCCATGTTTTGCCCGTAGTACGGTTTTGTTGTCCGGTCAACCGGACTCGGGAAAACATTATTCTGCGTTGAGGTTAGGTGTTAAGATCTTTTCCATCTTTGGATTTATTATCAAGTGACGTAAAAAAAGGTTAAGCAAAGAAAAACTGTTATCTGTTTGATGATGGTATTGCCCCAAGATCCCGTGTTATATATGTCGCAGGATGATTTGATAAATATTATTTTGTCGAAATTCTTGGAATATTTGACTTTTTAAAATTAGTTTTAGTTTTTTTGGCACTTAAAAAGAAAGAAAACCTGCAAGGGCTCCCCTACGACAACGACATATAGGATTCATCACGAAGATAATATAAGCTTCTTGGGATTCATCAACGAAAAAAAAACTCAGAGAAAAATCACAAATCGTGCGAGAAACAGTCAAGCCGTTTGTCTTTGACCATATTAGTGTTGCACCATTTGTTTTATTGCCGGAAAAATCCAATGAACCCGATTATAATGGTTATTCCGATTAAGAATTATGTTTGCGGGAATCGAGCGGGAGGAGATGCTGTGAAATCAGTTATTCGTAAAATTTTCCCGAATTGAATGATTAAAGTTCTCGTTATGACCTTCTTCTTCTAATCGTATGGTTAACCTGGAACAGGTCAGCCTGGAGTCAGAGTTTTACAAATCACCGTTTCTGACCTCTGATACCTTTTGCACATTATAAGAAAATTCTTTTGTCTAATGAGAAATGTCTTAAAAGAAATTAAACTCGTCTGATCCGACAAAAGAAAACAAGGTCTTGTGCAAAAAATGCGACTGAATATCTTATAGGACGTTTCTCATTAGACACAAGGAATTTTCTTATAGGGTTCAAAGTGACTTGTTTGACTTTGGCCTGAAGTGACTTGTTTTTACGATTGCTATCACAGCAGCTGACATTACCATATTAGCGTGTCCATCAAGTCAACTTCGATGCAAAGCGCATCTTTTCATAAAAATTATAAGGTGACATACTGATTGACAAAATAGATATGAGGCTATTGATCTACAACAAATCTATTTCCTATTTCACTACTGCTGTATTACATACCACTAAGTAATGTTTTGTAATGACCTGGTTATTTTAGGTTTAATTCAACTCGGTTTAGATGTAGCTGCTTTCAACAAACAATAAACCAAATATGAGATAGTGAAACCATATAAACGGCAAATCTAGCTATCTGCTAATAATTAACAGTTAGGACATAATCGTTCTATTCCAGACCAGGGAGATTAATGTCGTTCACGTCTCGTGTGTAAATACCGAAGTACGTGTCTATATCGGTAACGTCACGTTATGATTGATGATTTCCCTTCCCTATACTACAAGTAGCGCAGAATAGCTACCTGTTCAGCAAAAATAGTTCCTATTACAACGGCATAAGACGGCTACGTGAATAGATGACAAAGTTACAAATTGATACGCTTCATGTGTTGTTGGTCTAAATTGAAGTGATGTGTTCCGAAGTTTAACTGGGTCACTTGGATTTGTGGAGTTGGAAGAGTAATGGTTCTGTACTTCAGGAAAGTAGATTATGGAATAACGATTATCTCATTCCACATCTATTACTAGACAGTCTCGCTATACATTGTAAATCTGCCTGAAGATACGACGACAATAGATTTTACTAGTGAAATTTTATCAGGTAAGACTTTTGCTTTGTTTTTGTTGTGTAACGCATATAAATAAACATATTATCCTAATAATATACAATTCTTGTGTCTGTGACTATGTCACTGAACTCTTCCTAAATGGTTGAACCAATTTTGATGAATGCTTTAAATTCACAATTTGATCCAACCGAAAATGTTTCTTCTTTTTGGACAAGACAACGTCTGTCGGGTCCGCTAGTTATTATAAATATGACGGCAATAAAACCTAAGCGTTGAAGTTTTGACTTTACACTGAAAGATTAAAGTCGCAAATAGATGTATATGTCGTCATCTGATTGTCTAATTGGTCAGATTATAAAAATGCTAATGGTCGACACCCATCTTCTAGGTATAGGTAGTGGTCTCTGGGGATTGCCTAATAGTATAGGTACCCTAGCTTACTGTTGGGCCGGGCCAGCCCAGGGACGTTTTGGTGAAATGGCGTACGTAAAGTACACCGATCTCAAAACGCCTCCAGAAGGGCTTAGGAGGGTACCGGTGGTTTTTAGTGGGTAGGACCGGCGTTGTTCCCAAGTAAGCCCACACACACCAGGAGTGGTCAGTAGGTTCAAAGTAATTTTTTAAGCAAGGTGGACTGTTTGTGAACGTTTTCAGCACCCACATATCTGTATGATTGGTCCAGACATATCTCGATCGGCCCAGTTCGACGATTGGCCTACAATATACAATCTAATATTATATAGTAATATTTTTTATAAACTATCTTTTATTTAGCTACTTTCTTGCGTATTGCTCGATTTGAATACAGAATGAGTGCTTTTGGAATTGGTTGCAGTTGTATAATTAAAAGTCCAGGAGCACACCTCCCGTTTATTGGACGAGCCATATTTATTTTGTTTTCCGTAATAACTCGCGGGACATCATCAAATGAATCATGCGATGTCCCATTTCGCGTAATTTAAAGGACAATATTTAACTTAACGACTATTCCCTGAATTCATCTGAGCCCTTTATTGCCTCTATAAACTAGCGTTGAAAACATATTAGTCAGTTACGCTATTCGCGTCCCGTAAATAAGTATAATTCATATTTTGCTTTGAGTGCAAGTAAAAAAAGACCGGATAATTCTCCCTTTGTAGTAGGGTAGCAAATACGTTTTTGATTCCGGAGGAAAATATAGTCAACTAGCTGTCCCGGCCACGCGTTGCTGTGGAAATTTCACACTACTGTCCTATAACATAGAATTTGCAGTTATAAAAAAATGAGGGTTACTTATCAAGATAAAAACTATCCTATCTCTCAAGTGTGAACAAAACACACATTAAAAAAAAAATCAGATTGTTAGTTTCGGAGTTCGGAGTTCATACGGACGATCCGTAAATGCATTTGACCTCCCCGACAACAAGAAAAAAGGCGATATGGTGGTACGCGGGCTAGCCGAGACAGAGAGTGTGCGCTCATAATGGCGATTAAAATTTTTGCAACAGTGTGCACGAGTGAGTAAATGTGTGCTATGCGTGTTTGTCTCACCCCCCGCGAAAAACGGCAGAATGTTTTCAGTACTAAATCTGCGCTATGCCACGTCCCGTGTTAAATTGTCTAAGGCCAAATCCTTGTATTGTTGAATTTGTTGATATCAAGAAATACTGCACCGATCCTAAGTAAATTGGGTAGCAGGGTAAGAGAAAGAAGACACAATGCCCTTTCCGAAAGCTGCTACGCTGCTGGTCAACGTTGTCGCCGACAAACCTGGCTACCATTCCAACGCGAACTTTGGCAACTCGTTTCTTTGTAGCACAATCAAGAAATGTTCCCTCTGTATTCACTTGTTCCCTCCTACGATCATAGGTCATTCAAAAGAGGCGTGAAGAAGCACTTTGCAGGTCGGCAAGGCGAGCGAGGGTGGTTAGCGCGGCGGTTTATCTCTCGCACCAGCTATTGGATTCTACTTCTGCTTACCATTAGGCGGGATGGAGTCATTTATTTGATCTTTTTAAAAAAAAAATCATGGCAATAAATTAAAAAATCACAAATGAAATTGCTTATCTACTAATCCAATGATATTGCGGAAGTACATTAAGAACAACGGCCAAATAATCCCACTTTATTCGTATAAATTGTGGTCAACGCAGCGTAGACACTAAATTATGACAGGGCTGTTTGTTTAAGGATCATTACAGCAGCGTTTCTGTTTTGTTTTCGGATGATTTACACCTCGCTGTTATGGGCCAACTTAGTTTTGTTTCACACACGGAATTAGAGCGTGAAGGCATGAAAGGGAACGAGCGAATCCAGTATTTGTCAAAGAACTGCGATGAGGGTGGGAAATTTGTTTGCTAAAAATAAATTTACAAAAATAGGGGACGCGAAGCACTTGAAAGATATAGGTAAGAGCGGTATCGTTATATCATCATAGATGTATGTCGCTGGGATATGGTAAAAACAGAGCTAAGTGATTTAATCAAATCACGGAAGATGTTAAAATAACAACTCGATTTTATCATTTCACTAAACAATTTTTGGGTACATATTTAATTAATATACAACAGTTTAAATATCGATGTTCAAAGCTTCGAAAATTTAAGTCGCGAATGTATCATTGTTATAGCTATGCTTAAAATATCTAAGATTGAAATGGCAAGTGATTAAAATATCGATTGATTCAAAATATCGATGGTCGTTATAAGTTTAACACAGAAATTATTTTTTTATTATTTGTGTACACATGTACATTTTGGGCATTTAAATATCTAAAATCGTTATACCATAAGTTCAAAATTTCAATAGAGAAAAAAAAATTGTGTACACGTGTGCATTTTTTTGGGGTAGGTATTTATTATGTGAAAATAATTTAAATACATTACATACGAGTCGTTTTTGGCGCTCCACCGGCCACGCTACTTCTACACCTACGTGATAATAAAGTCGTGTTCTTAGTTTTAACATATTCTTACTCCGTGATTTGATCAGTTTCCGATTTGATCAGTTCTCTTTTTTACCATATCCCAGCCACAATAAAGTTTAAAGTTAATTGAGGTGACAATTTGTGGACTTTGTAGTGGTCTGTACTGGCGTGCTGCGTATACGGTTAGCTTCTGAGCTTGCTGAACCCCAAGTACCTTGTTGCATTAAGTTTCTGGCAATTATATGGAAATAGCAAATTATCACTAACAGAACACTAATGTAAAAGAGAGACAGAGACTCTTTAAAAACGAAATTGTTTGAAACAGATTAAGTGTTAAACCCGATTTAGTTTGTCGGTTCACTGAAGATTTGTGACTTTTTAGGTTGATGCCCCTTTTATGTTAGGCGACTGACTGGCAAGTTTTGCCCACCCATACTGCCAGATATGGCTTTATGTGTAACAAAATATTACCTTAACCTCCGCACATTCCCTTTTGAGATTATGAACGCAATAGATCTATTGACGCCGTCGTGGTGGAGTGGTCAGTATGCTGCCTACACATCTAGCGGTCCGGGTTCGAATCCTGGTAGCGGCAAATATTTGTGTGACGAACACGAATATTTGTTTGCGAGTCATGGTTGTTTATATATTTTATTTAAGTTTATTTATAAAAATAAGTATCTAAAATTATTATGTATATTTAAAACAAATGTCCGTTATCTAGTATCCATAACACAAGTTCTTAATGATACTTACTTTGGGCGAGATAATTGGTGTGAGCGTGGAAGTATATTATTATTATTATATTTAAGTATGGAGGAGGTCGATGGCGCCGCGGTCGTGTGTTCTTAGCAACGATCATGACAGTTAAGCAACCAAGTGCGCGGTCGGGTAATTCGTCATCTGGTCCCACATACCTACGGCCCATTTGGGACGAGTTGAAGAAAACCAAAAATAATAAAAAATCTGTTCTGCAATTCGTCCCAAGCTAATTTCTGTATAGAAATTTAACCTTTATCAACACATTGTACAGTGAGTACGAAAATACCCACTTATAATATATCTTTTTAGATTGTTTTTTTTTTGTCATAGAAAGACTAAGTATATTTTTTTAAATTAAAATAATCAATATAATTGTTTTTTAATTTAATTCACACACGATATTATTTAACTATTTTCAGAAGGTATACTAAAGCATAGATGAATAATTCAACAAATTATTTATCATACAACTTCATTTATTAGTATAAGGGAGTTGGCAATCCAGGTTTAGTTATTATTTAGGTACCTATTATCTACCTATGACCACGGTAAAGATTTATGGGTTTCAGTTGACGATATTAAACAATGGTTAAATGTCGGTTACTTTTGAAGTAAAAAGGTTGTGGAGAAAAGCAAAAAAAAATTGGAATACATATATTGCAGATCGTGAAAAACATATCCGAAAATGTACTGCTTTAGCACATCTACCTCGTTATGTAATGGCCGACGGTTTCCTGCATATTATGTCTCGTAGTCCTAGCAAAGGATAGGTTCCGAAATTCAGCAATTACTTTGTTGAGACGTGGCTTCCTGAAAAAGCATTTTTTCAAGAGAGAAACCCGAGGAATTGTTAATTTACTGTGGAAATATTAAAAGATCTCGGGAATTCTGAAATTACTGTACAAATATGTGTAGAATTATTGTCCTTTTAAGAGTTTCTCCAGAGAGTTCTTGTTACAAAACCACATGTTGAGAGACTCCATCTTAAACTAAATCTATCGTACAATTGTCGGTTACTTTATGTATGTACATTTTCACTTGATGTTGGCGCAATGCATAATCTGCGATCGCCATTAATTTAAAAGAAGAAAAATTTTGTCATTTTAAGGTTAAGTATATAGTAAGACTGATGTACAAAAAAAAATATTAATCTTAGCAACTTTTAATAATTATTTTCAATTTTAAATTACATTACTATACTACATCTTAGAAAGACTTATACTTTTAGTTGTAGTTGTGAAATGAATCTTTCACAATTGTTGATTTTTTTACTGTTAATTATTCTATCATCTATGACAGTCGGAAATTAAACAAGTAGAATTTGTTATTTTTAAATAAATTGTATGAATGATTTTAGAAATGTAATTTTAGTTATATCGAATGAACCTACTCATAACAACTCCTAAAAATTACCTATTAGAACTAAAACTAAACTTTTCCGTTTATATTTTTTATTCTTAAATAATTTAAAATTTTATGAATTTTTATAATAAGTATGGTTGTGATTATGAAAGATTTTCTAACAAACCCGTTTTTATTTTTCCACGCTAACACTTTTGCTACTAATTGTATCTTTCCTCAATTTAATATTGAGATGGGACGAGTTGCACAACGAAAATATTATTTATTTTGATTTTGTTCAACTCGTCCCAAATGGGCCGTAGGTATGTGGGACGAGTTGATGAATTACCCGCGCGGTCGACACTTGGATGGGTGACCAAAAAATTTTTCAGATTTCCTCCGTGCTTCGGAAGGCACGTTAAGCTGGTGGTCCCGGGTGCTATTGAAAGATAGTAGTCGTTACCAAGGAGTTGTCAGGCAGACACACTGGAGCAGGGTAGGAGAATAGCCGTGTGATGCCGGTAGAGTAGAACAGCATCACCCGAGAAGGCGACTAATGGACCAGCAAGGGACTGTTGATCACCTTATACTCCGTCCACCAATCCGCATTGTGCAATCGTGGTGGACTACTGCCTTAACCTCCTTCGATGATAAGGAGAGGCTTTTTGTCCCAGCAGTGGGTCGAATAAGAAAGGCTGTAATGATGAGGGTAGGAAAAATATGATGATGAAATCTATATACGTAGTAGATGTTTGTATCTTTAAGGCATTATGTGTTCAGACCCTTGTGGAGAATTCGGACTCTTGCCTCATTGGGACACGTACATCATCTTCATATGATCTTCATGCTGCGCCATTGGCTGCCTATCACGCGATATCTGACCGTCGCCCAATCAGAAGACGGACCACCCCAGACCACATTACCGCGGGATTTGAATTTAAATTCGCAACTGTCATCCCCGGATTCATCGCTATCCGCTACTACTGTTAATTTTCTATATTTCAAACTCTGTATTATATTCGCAATAAATCATTACAAACATTATGAACAAAGGTATGAGATGTAGGTGCATAAGACATTAAATTATCCCATAAGCAGTCTATCCCGCTTGGTCATTAAAAAAATATCCTTGAACCTACGGATCACTCCTGACAAGTACCATTTTTACTTTCTTGTATACGCAGTATAGAGGAAGTCTTGTAATCGTCAAAAAATTCGACCTCGAGATTTTGACGGATTTACACGTTTTGGACTCCCTGAGTACAAAAATATTTTTTTTTGGAATTATGTCTGTGTGTGTGTCTGTGCGTTAGCACGATAACTCGAGTATGCTTCAACTTATCGCAACCAAATTAAACATGCATGTATAACATCAAAATATAAGATTTCTATCAACTTTTGAGTCGTCGATCACGAAAGTTAAGCAACCAAGTGCGTGGTCGGTACTCGGATGGGTGACCAAAATTTAACATGCATGTATGACATCAAAATATAAGATTTCTATCAACTTTTGAGTAGTTTCCGGTATACGAGAAAGTCAAGGGGAGACCACTCACGATTTTTTGAACATGATTTTCGATCTAGATTTGTATGGGCCGTAGTAACTTAAGCCGAAATTGAGGTATTTTATATTAGATGTGGAAACAAACGAATTTCCAAGGCCTCGTCTGTTATTTCTGCAAATGATTTTCGCGATTACTTAATGAATTGTTCGACGATATTAGAGGCGACTGTGTTAAATATTTCACAAATGTATTCGTATTCCCATTTTCATTTTCACTTCAGCAGACATTAATTAAGTTCGCATTAATTACCGGCTCATAGAATAAAGATTAACACCGATGGCCCATTTGCTGAGTACCTTTTCCATTTTCCGCTTAATTCGCATTTACCTACTTAATGCATTTCTGATATTTCACAATTAAATTTATCTTGGATGTCCTTTGTAGAAATGTCTGGGATTTCATAAAATAATATAATGGACTTCGTTTGGTGACTATATAACTGTTTTGCTATTCGTTCTGCTTTTGTGCTATCGACATGATTCGATATGATACAGAATAAAAGTTGATAGCTATAGTAACGAAGCAATCCCATTATTTCTCAAAGGTTAATTAATTATTGGTTAATCGGAAAACATTGTACGCTATTAATGAACTTTTGAATGATAAATGAACCTCAAGATAGAACTCTAAATTTTTATATGCTAAGCCCTAGTTAAACATGTAATAGTATATCTTAAGTAACAATATCTTTATATCAATATCATGTTTATGATCCAATATCATTTAATTATTACAATATTACCCGGATTGCTCAGATGATTTTGAGTGTAACAATTCTATCCTTAGAAGAAGCGTTGGTGGCGTAGTGCGTAAGGGCGTAGTCCCCCACCCGGGAGGCACCGGTTCGATCCTCGCCGTACCAATGTGTTTTCAAATTTTGAATTCATATGTACGTTTAATCGACGCTTTTACGGCGAAGGAAAACATCGTGAGGAAACCTGCACACACCGTGTGTGAAGTCGACCAACCCGCACTTGGCCAGCGTGGTTGACTAAGGCCTAATCGCCCGTAATGTGGGGTACCCTCGAGTCCCTCGGTGGGGACATTATATGAGCTATTGTTGTTGTTGATGATGATGAATTCTGTAGGTGTATTCGATAACTTTTTTTGACATATGAAAGTGATGATCACCGAGTCGTTTACATCTCTATTGCTGTATTACACGACACGCTATTATGGCACTCGTGTAAAAACAGCGATGGATATAATAATTTATTCAGTGATTATCACTTCGTCTAGTTTTTATAAAGTAGTTTTATTTTATGTTTATTATAAATAATATACCGCTGTAAATAAGCCGCTCCCATTCAATTCCTTGCTTACGAAATACTCATTTGACATGTGCTAAACCTACATCAAACAATAGTTTTTAATAACACAAATGTAATTAAATTTCGTGTATCACAAGTCGCGACTGTAATATCGAAGCCCTTTGAAGCTGCACCAATGGGGTAGTAAATTCTCAGGCAGCAATAACAATTAATTAGAGAACTTATTATGTTGGAAAATCCAGGTCATTTGTTATACTGTGATGGACGAGTCTTGTTCGCGGTAAGCGAGTGAGAATCAGGCCCTAATGTATGGGATTGCTTCGGACTGTGTTTCAATATGCAGACACGGGTAAGGCTTTAGCGCAAAATAAAATTAGCGGTATGTAAAGCTTTAAGGCGAAGATGAGTAGAAATAGCGCCTAGCTGATTTAATTTTATTTATAAATAAAACAACTATTACGGATTTAGCTCGCGTGTATTCAAGTTTCACATTTCAAAACCTTAAAAACTACGCAATAGGAGTGGTCTCCACTTGACTTTCTCGTATACCGGAAACGATTCAAAAGTTGATAGAAACCTTATATTTTGATGACATACATGCATGTTAAATTTTGGTTACCCATCCGAGTACCGACCACGCGCTTGGTTGCTTAACTTTCGTGATTAACGACTCAAAAGTTGATAGAAACCTTATATTTTGATGTCATACATGAATGTTAAATTTGGTTGCAGTAAGTTAAAGCATACTCGAGTTATCGTGCTAACGCACAGACATACAGACACACAGACACACACACACAGACATAATTCCAAAAAAATATTTTTGGAATCAGGGAGGTCCAAAACGTGTAAATCCGTCAAAATCTCGAGGTCGAATTTTTTGACGATTACAAGACTTCCTCTATACTAGTATTATATTATCTGTGATACTACGTATACGAGGAAGTATAAATAGATACTATACCGGGTAATTTGTAAAGCATCAACAATATTCAAACCATTTTAAGATCTCATTAATTCAATTTTTTTCTATGAAAACAACACTGTCATCGCGAAGAAAAAGTTCCACATTTCAGACAAATTAGTTTGTAAAGTATGGAACACCTTAAATGTTTTTCGCGATTTCAAGTTACTTCCATAGTATAAGTTGTTTCTATTTGTAGATCTTCAAATGGTATTATTAAACATATACCTACTACTAATAATAATTTACGAAATATATTTATATAAGATAATATCAGATAATATGAAATATGTGTACGAGTGTCCAAATACTGATTGCTACCTAACCACAGACGTTTAGACGCAAGTTTATTTTTTTGCTCTTTGGTGGAAATATTTTTAAGTGTTATATAAAGCTTTTTCTTAATTGCTTTATAAAATAATTCTTTGTTTACTACGGCAGTTTGATTTCTATTAAGCTGTTATAGGTAGTTTCTTTTTTTTTAACAATGTATACATTCGATCTACTTTATTGTATCAGTCAGTGGTGGTGAAAGCTTTGGTCGTAAAAAAAAGTTCATTTAAAAGTTTTTGTGTAACGTTTATATGGTTCTGTACTAGTTGATTTATTAATTTATGGCTAGTATTAAACTCATCATTAATATGCAGACTAGCTAGTAGTTTATGTGCCCAACAATAATTTTTGTTTATTAGTTTAAGCGGGCGAGGATAAGGTTCTGTAATTTTTATAAGACAAGTTCAACTTTATGCACTTTGAAATACAGATCATATCGCGGACTAGGACAGACAAAAATATCGTCGTCTGCTATGGGCCTTAAAGTGCAAGACATCTTGTTAATAGAGTTAATATGATCTAGAAAATAGCAAACGAGCAAGTTGACATGAGCTGTATAATGGCTGTATACGACGACTTATCGTTACATTTAAAATATCGCACAACAAACTAGGATACATCCCAACATGGCTCTAAAATTTCCGTGTTGAACTCTAAAAAAACAGCAGAGCATCGCGATATAATCGCTGATTCGATCTCCACAGGGCGATCGCATTGTTTGCAAATGAGAGGATCGCAAATAAAGCACCATTCTCATTTGATAGGCTCTCGATTGTCGGCCGAATCGGCGCTTGTACTTAAATAAATAACTGCTGCATACTCGTATTTGAACGAGGCACCAGGTACGCTGTCAAATCTGCTGTGTTCATTACTTTGTGTTAATTATTTTTATGGGCTACGCGCGAGGTCGTAGTTGCGTCTTTTTTTTACGGTAAGATCTTTATTATTCCAGTCTGCCTCACTGGGAATATAATATTTCATAGGAATATATTGGTCGACCTCCTTTACTCTACGATCTAAGTATTTAAAATTAGAATTGAGTTTGTTTATTTCTGTTTTGAAATGAATTGAATAACATTTTCTATCGAGTGTAAATTGTGAATCTAAGACATTCTTGAACCCACTTAAACGAATTCCTACGTTATTGACTTAAACACACATAAAAAAATTCAACATCTAAATCAGTGTCACCGTTAAGGAGAAGTTTATTGACATAGAAGAAGTTTATAGATAAATAATAGGTCTACATTTTGTCTACACTCTCACCTGATTTGAAGACTACGATGTAAAATGTAAGTAGATGTATCCTAATGTTCTCTTAGATTTGCCATCTGGTCATCCCGTGACCACGAACGCTGAAAAGTGTTACGAAACGTAGGGCAATAATAACAACATGTAAAATCTAATTACACGCGAGTTAAATCCGTAAAAGTTGTTTTATTTATACAACATGTAAATTAAATACCCAACACTCTGAATACAGGTAGTTTGGGATCGGCTTCTGAATTGATTTCAATAATTTAAAAAAAAGTTTAAAAAAAAAAAACAAAAAGTACCCAGAAAGTATTGTACAACATTTTCTGGGTATTTAGTTTTTTTTTATCAAAAAAATATCGTTTTTTATACGGACAGAAATACATCAGATAATTTTCAAATTGCTTTGTGTGGATCTTATATTCTTCTTGATCATATAAGTTCTGAGGTGTGGATGTTTGTTTTAGATGATTTATTTATTTAATCAGTACCTGGGCTGATGGAGTAATGCAATCTGAAGCGGATCAGCGAATCATTAGGCCGCGAAGGTTACATGTAATAAAGAAGCAGCGAAAACTACCAGACACCTCTCCTATTTATCACTTCGATTACAATACAGTACAGCTAAAGCAGAATATTGTTTATGCAATGGCCCAAACTGACAATCAAATAAACATATTTGATTCGAAAAGACGTTAATGAAATGGAAGGGCAGGGATTGATATTAGGTTTTATGTTGATATGCAACTATATAATGGTTTTTGACGATTTATGATTTCCAGAAAATCATTTAAATAAAATACTTTTTGATTTTGAAACTACTTAGAATATATGTCAAAGGTATATAGATACTATATTGGTCCTTGTTATCATAAAACAAGTAAGTATAATTTTAAATGCAGTCGTCTGCTTAGTGCTTTAGTTTCAAAGAGTATTACGATTTGTTACGATACTAAAATTTGATAGTAATAATTTGAAAACTGACAAAGGTTACTTATCTCAACTGTACAAAACAAACGTCGATTTGTTCCCAGAGTTGTTAATATGGAGTTTTCATCTTGTACCCAAGGAACACCAACGCAGAGTAAGTAACCGTGTAATGATCCCAATCCATTAGTCGTAAGTGATGGAAATGGTCTGTAACAATCTTTGTAACGCTCAAGTGGTGTAATGGTCCGCGACGAAATATTATTTGATTAAGTGTTTGTTTACCGATAAATATTACGTTTGATACGCTACAGATTATTTTAAAGTCGATATTCTCTATTATGGAGCTATGATCAAGGTAAGAGCCAATTACAGTTGACTCCTAATACGGAGCATGGACATGTTAAAATATTGTTTTATTTCATTTCCAGCAATAAAATTAGTACCTATTTAGTATTTTTAAGGATCTTTTGAATGGTATATGTCTCAATTTGCTACAAGCTGGGTACGTTTTGTCAGTTGTTCTTTAATATCTTTAGGTATATGTATTTATAGAGCCAATCAATCCATTATCATAGATATTGAAAAGTGTGGGTAGTGGTGGGATAAACCACCCTGTCTCACATTCTATTTTATAAACATCAGAGTGACAATTTAACCGATTTTATAAATAAAACAACTTTTACGGATTTAACTCGCGTGTAATTAGATTTTACATGTTATTATTATTGCCCGACGTTTCGTAACACTTTTCATCGTTCGTGGTCACGGGATGACTTAAGATGTAGGTTGTTGTATATTTTATGAAATAGTTAAATCTACCGTCACTTTAATTATTAATTTGGAGTGTTCCGTTTCACGCAAACGGAGCTCACGGTGTCATTAGGTCTTGCTGTGTGGTGGTTTGCTTGAGTACGGCCCAACCATCTTCTCTATTGAAATTTGGGTGTTTCTTTATTTCAATAGCCTCGCGCAACATCCTTGGGATGTATCGACGTTCCTTGGCGAGAATGTGTGGTTTATCGAACCTTATATAATGATTGGGCCCTTCTTGCGTATGTTCACACACTGCAGACTTTGTTTCGCGCCTATGTTTTATGTCAGCTATATGCTCCTTCACACGGGTGCTTATGCTTCTCTTTGTTTGCCCTATATACGAGAGGCCGTAGTCACAGTCCAACTTGTATATACCTGCATCTTGAAAGGGTATATTACACTTGACGGGTCGTAGAAATTGGTTAATCTTCTTTAGCGGCTTAAAGTAGGTCTTAATCGAAGCTCGCTTCAAGATGTTCCCAATCTTGTCTGTGACTCCTTTCATGTATGTTTAATTACGTAACCTGTAGAATTTTTATTTCAATTTTATAAAAACAACAAACAATACCTTATAAACTTAGTTTAATTTTCGATTTTGAATATTCGCGCGGAAACGCTAGCTAACAAAACAACTGCAATGTCAAAATCAACACAAAGCACAACAAATTGTTAATTAACAGAGTGACGTCACGTCGCATTCCAATATGGCGAACGGCGTTTTAAAGATTTTATGGACAGATTTAAAAAGTCGACTTTTAAAATTGAACTATAAAATTTAAATTGCATATTTATGAATAACTATCGACTTTTTGCAATATCTATCATAAAAATGAAATTTTATATTTTTTCTTTCATGGTGTAAAATACCCTATTGCAGCGTAAGTACGTAAAATAAAGTGTCAAAAGGATCTCTATAGGATCCTAAATTGTCTAACAAATAACAAAATAATATTTTGTTATCAATAACAAAATAGCATGTACTTAGTCATTATTTAATTTTGACATCAAATCCAAAATTAAATAATGACTACATTATTGAATTTTTTTTAGGGATATTTAATGAAAAATAAATAAATACCGCCTATTTTACTTCCTGATAAAATAGCATTCTTTTGGTAAAATAATTTTGCGTGAAGGCTTAACAAACAAAGTCACTTTCGCAAAGCTTTCGCATTTATAATATTAGAAAGGATTATTATCATGACAGAAGACTTTGTTAAGATAGTGGTAGTTTTCCCTTGGGAATACCCATAATCTGATACCAGCGGGCGACCAAACACACCACACAGTTGATATAAATCTTACTGAATCCTTCGCTATCATACAAATTAAGGCTTTAGTCTGTACACTTTTGCTCTTACAGCTATTCGTCTTAATTTCGAGTGCAAACACTATTCGTTCGTTGAATGAGACCAAAATAGCAACATCACGATATCCAGTCCCATTAATCTATTTACTATTCTAACACAAAATTACTACACGACCTATTAACTGAGCTCCAGTCCACAATAAACACGAATTACTGTCATCGCGATATGACCGTTTATTGTTAACGCTATGTCAATTTGAGTCTTACTCTCTATCAGTTTTAGTGCAATACAAAGTAGCTTTTAATAATTTAGAGCTCGTGCTATTATTATTTAAAGCTTTTCATCATTGCTTATTGTGATGTGTAACTCAGAGCTAATATTACCTTACCATACGTCTAGTTTTAGTATATGTATCCTCGGAGTTTCTTCTCGGAGAGTCTCCATTTTTAACCTCAATCTACCGTACAATTGTCTGTTACTTTAAAAGTACATTTTTACTTGACATTGGTGAAATGCGATAAATAACGCGAACGCCATTTATTTAAAGTAGAAGATATATGTATCCTCAAAAAACATTTAAATTTTTATAAACAATTTTTTTATTTACGTTTTTAGTTTTGAAGGCGGTTTTTTGGTGTTCAATAGGCTGGATGTTACCACAATCACAGCTGAGGGAATGCGATGATGTGGCCTAAAATGACACACGCTCTCCTAGAAGATACTTAATCATACTGATCTGTAAAAACCGAGGTCGAGAATAGAACTCCACTTTTTAGTGGACATTTCCTACAATGGGTGTCGTAGAAGGCGACTAATAGATCAGCAAAGGGGTATTGATCACCTTATACTCCGTCCGCCAATCCGCATTGGGCAAGCGTGGTGGACTGCTGCCTAAACCTGCTTCGATAGCAAGGAGAAGCCTTGTGTGGCCAGCAGTAGGTATAATTATAAAGACTGTTGTGATGAAATAAGGCATATTACTCTCTAGATTACTCAGCAGTCGGGCAGTATACCTACCTTATCATTACATAATAAATATAAGTACGATAGGCGACACGCTGGCAACCTGTCAGTTTGGGGATACCGTATCGCCCATACTTCCTGATGTGGCTCTATGTGTTGCCAAATGAGTTACCTAAAGCTCTGCTCAACTCCTTGTCGTATGTATGTAATCATACAGCCTTTATAATTCTACCAACTGCTGGCACACAAGGCCTCTCTTTGTCATCAAAGGAGGTTTAGCCCACGTTTGCCTAATGCGGATTGGTGGACGGAGTGTATTTAGGTTATCATTATGCCTTTACTGATCCATTAGTCGCCTTCTACGACACCCATTGGAGGATATAGGGTGATGCTATTCTACTCTGCTCGCATCACCTGGCCACATAGAAGTACGTAGTTGAATGCACTTTCAAACGGTCATGGCTCATGACATTCGCTCTTAAAAAAACCTAAGTTTTCAGTGAGATTCATTGTTCGCAATATCTGATTTTACCATGCACTACTGTCGGAGTACCAGACGTTGATTAACACTTTCGCCGTAATGTTGTTGATTATACGCTGATTATTTTTTAATGCAAATTACACTAGTGTTACGACCTGTAACTTCTTCAAGGTTAGAGTTAATAAATACTCCTTTAAACCGCATATCTACCTTAATTATTGTAGTCCTAATAAATTAGGTGTCTACGGAAGATCAGCCCTGCGGCGGTTGGTACCTTGGTGCCTCGACTCGATTAGGCGAATGTTCAAGGTCATAATTTGGTATATTTCGGTACTGTCAAGTGTTCCCAACACTTGACAGTTCCAAAACAGTACCAATAACTCATCAAGATGCCAGGTGACGTCGCCAGCAGGTTATCCACCATAGGTCGCCAAGCAGAGTAGCCTGGCGAAATAGCCAAAGAGAATTTGCAGTCACAAATGCGTCTCGCTGGCTGCGTCGATGGTCGCCACGCAGTATTGCAAATTAACAACGTTGACATCCGTCGATAAGTGAATTAGTTATCATACACTTCAACATATTTATTTGGACACAATAGCTATCGACGACATAATGGCATCATAATGAGTGACATTCCTAAAGTAAATACTTTTCTAAACCAAAAATAAAGACAATTTATGTCTTTGATTTTTCTTGGGTAAATTATTTATTAAGTATTTTTTATTCTTACAGTCTGGGGTGTAATAAAAGAAGAAGAAGCAACTTCCGAGTCAGCAAAGTTAGTGTGACTAGTACGGCGTGTACACTCTGCTCTATTGTGCATAATGCATATGGACTTTGTTCAAGCTACCAGCTGAACATTGAACTCTGCGGCTGCATGGTCAGTAGCGAGACACAATCATATTCCGCGGGTCAGCAGCTACGTGCACCGACGACAACTTACACCTATGAGAGGCATGCAAAAATCTTTCTTTGTGTATATACCATAAATGTAAACACCAACAAAATTAACAAAAAATCAGATTTCAACCGTCCGCGGTGTATCTCACTAACTCCCCGCTGCTGTCTGCCAGGACTACTGGGACAGTTGCTAATACCAAACCAAATCCTCGCTGGCCAGCCTTACACCCTGGCTCAGCATCCTAATCATGTACTTGTGGGAAGGGGCGCCTTACAACCGCCGTGACCTGCTTGTACAGACTTCTATCATGCTTTTCCTAGAGTTTCTTACGAAGCCTTTTTATAAATAAAAACATGTCTGTCATGACTTAGTTTTGTAATGTCAAAAGCTGTAACACTTTTTCTACATTCCCCGCTTGACACACTGTTTTTATATTATTCCAATTTGTTAGTTTAAACAATTTGGCGGTTTTATAAGTAGGACCCTCCGAGTCCCGAGGATTAACAGCCGCCTACGTTACAGTACCCTTATCATATTATCAGCTGACACCTGCTTGTCATGGATCAGGGTTAAATTTAATTTGATCATTAGGAGTTCTAATATTATTAATGATGAAGTCTGTAAGCGTCACGCTTCCTCCAATTACCAGCCCAATTAAGTATCAGTAAGAAAATTTTTGATAATAGAGACAATTATAAGGCTACAAGTCGCAATATGTTTTGCACGACCTGGTTTTGATTTTGATTTAAGTAGATTTGTGTCAGAATTATTTGAGAAAAATAGACTAAAGAACGATAATACTTCTTTATATGTCCTGGGAAATTTCAAAAAGCTGCCTTTTACTATGAGTAAGGATATAAAGTACAAATAATAAGTTCAAAGACTTTGATCAGATCGAATGTAGCTTAACCTATAATATATTATAATGTTACAAAGAGGAAAGATTTGTATGTTTATGATAAACTCAAAATCCATTCAACCGAGTCCAAAAATTCCTTAAGTATTAGAATCCTACATTATTCCTAAATGACACAGGTTACATTTCATTAAAAAAAAACTCCATACGGACAAAGTCGCGGAGTATCAAGTTCTTCATTCCAAATCTTAAAAAAATAATTTCGTGTTTCGGTGATTGTGGTCGAACCTCTTTCAAAACGGTTCGACCGATTTTATGATTTTTTTGTTTTGTAGGTATGAGAATAGGTTGTAAAGTATATTTCATAAGCTAAAAGAAAAAATTACAGAACGAAGTTTGCCGGGTCAGCTAGTAGGTATGATAAAATTATGTAATCTAATCGATTCATTGCACTGAGAATCAGTTATTTATAAACTTTTTTTCAAAGTATTAAGACTTCTTCAAAAGTGTTCTCATTTTCGACAAACTAGCTAGAACATTTTAATGGGCAAGGAAGAACAATATTGTCAACCTTTTCCACCTAACAAAGACCCACGCGAAGGAAGCCTTAAGTGCCTCCTACAGTTTCAAAGACCCTCATCGTATTACCTAGTGGCACCTGTTCGTGATGGATCTGTCAAATTAATTTCATTATAACGCCGCTGTCCACACCCTGAGATATTTTGAAAGGTGCTTGGGGTGGTTTAATCTTTAGGGGAACTTGTGTGTCATGGGCTCTGTTTCATTTATTAAGTGTAGGTATCGAATTTTCATGTTTCATTTTTGCAGCATTAATTTTGTTTTCTTTTGGCCACACTGCTGAGATGATTTAGAGTAACTATAACGTCTGTCCTGGTTGTTGGATTTTGCTTTTGTTTGTTAGGTCACGAAAGTTCGTTGATGAGGGCATGTGGATGATTACCCTAAGGCCTTTACATCGATGCAATACAACAGTGAGTTACACACTAAAACTATATAAGAAAGTAAAAACTTCGCGCCTTTTGCCACCCACTCTTATCGTAAGCGTAACTGTGCTACATAGCCATAGGGACTCCATAGAGACTAAATGTCCAGTTGATACTAAGCAGTTGTCGCTACAATAGTCAATAACAGTTTAGGAGACATTTGTAGTCTAGCTTTTGTTCGGTTTAAAATAAATTATATTCAAAAACTATAACCCCTTGTTGTCGCTACAATAGTCAACAACAGCTTAGGACACATTTGTAGTCTAGCTTTTGTTCGGTTTAAAATAAATTATATTCAAAAACTATAACCTAATATACTAATGAACTTTTTGTATATTTTATTTAAAATTTGTAATAAAACTTACTATTTGCAAGCACATTATTAGGTACACACAATTTCATACCACTATACACAACTAAAAGTGATTCACTTTAAACAAGTTAATTTACCTAATTTAAAAGTACACATAAATATTTTGAAATATAGAATTGTTAAAAATTATAATTATTATAAAAACAAACTTGTTTTCCATCAAGATGTCCTTCAACTTACCTGGGACATTCAACCATTGAAGGGCTGATTTTCTAATAATTAACTGTCAGAGCGTAGATAATCTTGTTGACTATAGACTTGGTTGTAGCTAGCAAGATAGACTTAAACAAAAAAAAAAAAAACAGAACACTATATACTCATGGGAATCGAACTCGGAACCGTTAGATCAAATTCCGGTGTCCGTCACGGAGGTGGTTAAATTAAGTATCATGAATAAATTATTTGATGTGAATTCTCCCAAGTTTTTTTTTAATTTATTTTACGAGATGGCAAACAAGCTTGCGGCCCACCTGATGAAAAGAAAGAAATATAGGAAATAACTATGCTTTACGCGTTCGACATGCGCTATATATAAATTAAGTCACAACATATCACCACAATTTACCCATACGTGAAATTTCCCGAATCCGGTCAGGATTTAAATCTCACTACAGAACAACGCACCTCCGCATTTAATGTTTTGTAAATGTTTATCTCCGACTAGAATCACGCGTGACACATGCCAGGATATATTTTACCATTTTTATACGAAAATATTTACGAGATAGCACCGTAAACAGTAGTCACGTACGGTATTCGTCGCGTAGCCTCTGGATTTTTGATTTGTTATCCTCCCCCTGTCAGTGTTATTGATGTGTAGCAAAATTGGAAAGTTCAGGCGCACTTATCTCTCAGATTTAGATAGCGAGGCAATTTATAAAGCGGGGTTTTCTTCCCCTAAGTGTACTCTTGACAGCACGCAAGAGGCCTCGGGCTGTGTCGTTTGCAGCCCGATGAGAGCCATTCGGAATCGCTCGATATTTGTATAGAATTCGTAGCGGATTTGGGATTGTATTCTGGGATTTATTCAATTCAAAATTACAGACCGGTGTATTAGGGTTACCTAATCTGCAAAATGAACTGAGATTCACCCTTAGGAATTATCAGTTTCAACTAGTTTATAGGAATTACAAACAAGGTTATTTACGTCGCTTCTATCATTTAGGGAGGTTTCATTAGGAATCAATTCAAAAGCGGAGTTGGAATAACTCTACCAACCTACTGCTGCCACCAGAATAAATTATAAAATCTTAGATCAGTTTGTCAAGGTCATCATTACTATAAAATGTTGCACACGAAAAATTTGAATGTCAAGCAGTCACAAAAAGCGTCCATCTTCCGAATCAAATACGATGAGTCAGAACAGGATTATAAAATTTAGAATCATATTTTTTTGACTTGCAGATTACCTATATTATTGTAGATGATACGCTGCTAAAGAATACAATAAAATTTTCCCTTATTCTTTTATTTATTCTTTAACTGAAAAGTGGTATCACACCAAAAAAGTGTGTGATTCAAGAATAGGGGTTCCTAGCGAGTGTCGTCCTATCATGTCTTGAACGCCGAATCGATACTTGAGTTTTTACTTGTGGAACCGTTAGTACCATTTTTACGAACACAAATTACTCGTCCCCTTAACACTGAGTTTTTGTATTAATGTCTAGTGATTCAATTACAGTCACGAAACGTTTCGATCCTTTAAAAAAACAGCTTTTGTGTTTGTAATTTATGTTTCCTTTATTTTTAACTATTTCTTAAAAACAACATTATTTGATTGATCTGAGTACCCCCTATGTTTACTTTTGAAGTATGAAGTATACAGTTCGCTTACATCTATTCTATTCTTAATTAATGGCATTCGCAAATCTTAAAGATTATGCATTTTGCCAATGTCAAGTGAAAACTTGATTAAAGTTACAAAAAAATTGTACGGTAAATTTTGGTTAAAATGGAGTCTCTCAACACGTGTTTTTAAAACAAGGACTCGGGAGAAAACTCGTTCGCTTACATGTTCTTGGTTTTATTTCCTCAAAAGCCTTAAATTATCGATGACGTCCGTCAGTAGATCATTTTTATTCTATCTATATATATAAAAATGTTATGTTGGTTTGTGTATGCTTCAAAAACTCAAAAAGTACTGCACCGATTGAGTTGAAATTTTAACATGATATAAAATCCGCATCAAGGATTGTTTTTATCTATTTTTTGCATCAGTCACATATCTGCGACCGCGAAAAAGCGAGGAAAACACACACGTGTGATGTAGCCGACCTACGTAAGTAGCCATATAGTTTATGGTGTTTTGAAATTTGAATTATGACAACTGTCAAAAAAATAATAAATTGAGATTGATTGATTGTGACAAGCGGTTTTATTTACCAAGAAAATATAATTAGTAAATTATAGCAATAATCAGCTAAACAATATCTCTACCTATTAGATTGTTCTCAGGTAATGTTATGACCTGAGAACAATCTAATAGGTAGAGATATTGTTTAGGAAACCGTGATAAAGGCCTATATACCTCCATAACATTACTCTACCACTAATAGCAGTTGAGCATCAATGAAAACTGTTGCAAAAACGGGAAATCCACGCGGACGAAGTCGCGCGGGCACAGCTAGTCTAATAATATGACTTATATTCTCAAAGAAATGTGGAAGATACTTTCAAGGTGCATTTATCTAAAAATTCTGTAGTCAGACAAGAACTACACATTTCCATTAGAACAAAGTGATTTAATACTTGATGCCGTTTATTCTTAATCACATTACATATTTTCAGGTCAAGGCATTATAAAATAAACAAACCAGTGTGGTTTGTTTAAATATTTAAATACTGCAACAAGTATTACAATTCTTATTTCTTATATCGTTGTTGGACATCGTTGTTGGTTCCATATTTTCATAGCTATGAAACTAGACAAGGACAAACATATATACTCTTTCGGTTTAATTCGGAGTCGATCAATGGGAATGTCGTGATCTGGAACAAACAAGCAAAAATGTACTTTAAATCTGCGTACTTAAGCGTTTCTTGGTGGTTGTGATTGTAGTGGAACACACCATTTGCTTGTTCAGATGTTGGATGAATATTTATGTGTAAAGTCTGTCTGCACTGTCTGTATCACTTAGGTACGCTGTTTTACTAGTGTTACGGTTTCTATGGACAAGCAATTTACCGTTGCCTTTAAAAAGTTAATTGCAAACAATTGCTGTTAGTTTAAAAGAAATATTCTAGTTAACAGTGAAGTAGAATTTATTTTGTTGTTACTAACGTCTTGCAAAGTATTTTTGTATATAGCTTGTTTTGTACAATTGTTGCTAGATGAATGGCAAATAATTTTGATTTCATAATTAAGATTTAAATATTATGCCATTATGGTTTCGAATAAGTACTTTCACAATACTTCTTCTAAGGATCTGATAAATTTACAGTATAGCACTACTGTGAAAGTCCGTGGTCCAATGGTCCTAGCCTTCATTCTTTCCTAGTTCCGTTCCCTAATTTCCCTAATATCTTAATACCTTTATTAGAGGCATTCAAATACAAAATTGAACCAGATGCTAATAAATTAAAGGTCAGGTTGCACTAAGCTCATCATTGAAAGTATTTAGAACATGTGATTGCGAATGCTCTAGTTTCAGTAGCGGTACTAAAATCAATTACAAGTTCTAATTTAATGTAGATTGCTTCAGAAATAGCTTTAAATGCGTTCCAAGCGCTAAGTAGCAGTTTATTTGTAGGGATTAGCACTATGGTGTTGTGTCTGTAGGCTGTGGTAACTGTCATTAGTAGGGCCATAAACTTGGCTGCACCCTTATCATGTGAAAAAGCACTGTTTTGCGGCAATCTGAACTTATTTTGGCAATTGCTTCGGTTGTTCACTCTGCCCGGTTCTTTAAATCTAAGACTGTTCCTTATTGTGCTTATTATGGTCAATACAGTAGTATCAGATTATTGTGAAAAAAAAAAAGAAATTACTAGTGGATGATTTTCATATTTCTAGACGAAGTCACTCTTCTTTCTCTTATAATGTTCCTAACTAATAGTTGATGCAGTATGTTTCAATACCGCCAATATTGCTAAGTATAGATTTTGCCATTAGATTTTGCCTGCCTGAGCAGCTAGGCCTACCAACTTAACGTGCCTTCCGAAGCACGGAGGATAATCGAGTTAGAAAATTTTTGTTCACCCATCCGAGTACCGACCGCGCACTTTGTAGCTTAGGTTTCGTGATCGATAAGAAGAATGCACGACTGCGGAACAATCGACCTCCTCTGTTTCCTCCAAGACAAAGTCACTCTTATTGACTGAATTGACTTTTTTCACTATTCTTCGGAACATGTTCAATTGTCCTTTTTATGTAACAACTAGTGGTTGACCGCGGTTTCGCTCGCGTTGATTTCTGTTATTATGTAGCCTATAGCCTTCCTTAATAAATGGACTATACAACGCTAAAATATTTTTTCAATTCGATCCAGTAGTTCCTGAGATTAGCGCGTTCAAAAAACCAAACAAACTCTTCAGTTTTATAATATTAGTATAGACAATATAAAAACGAACCGTGTATCAAGCTTCGATAGAATCCGGTATCGATTATTTTAGAACATTGTCGCAAGAGAATTGTTGTCAGTTTGTTGTCAGTCACTTATGGAAACCTACAAGAAGCTGTTGTGATTTTTAGCAAATGGTTTTCCGGAAGAGGACCAATTCTCCGAAATTCGATTTCAAACCTCAGAGCTAGTTAGAAAGTTTAAACGACTATACAGCAGATTACGTTTAATGATTAGAGGAAGGTGAGCATTAAGCTTAACATCATTATGGTCTAAATCTAATGTATAGAGTGGACAACAATGCCAATGACATCAAGCGAGTTCTCAACATACATCATAGATTATGCGAATCATAGGAGGATAACGTTTCGGGAATATCACATCTCAATGTTAAATCTTCAGTGAAACAAGTGATCTCAGAGATAAGACGGTCCAATTTCGAAATCTTTTTAGTTGCTTTTCTTTGAATTATTAAACCCTTAGTATTTATCGGTCTGGCCGTGTAGTTCACAGTTTTGGATAGGACCTACCCTTACAACCCGTAGGTCGTAAAAGGCGACTAACCCTGTGCAGATCAGCGCACCAGGGGGTCATTTCACTAAACCACCTACAATACTAAAGGTATACTACACCTACAAAAGGAGGTGTGGTGTCATGCAGGCAGCCGGCCTTGACGTCCAGAAACTGTATGTCAATACTCACTGTACCGACGCCAAATGTATTGGGAGCAGTAGGAGGATGAAGAATTAAAAGTATTTGTTAGTATGAATGAAAATTTGGTTTCTAATATGGATAATTAAAAATAACGAGATTATGATAGTTTATTTGAATACAAATTACTTAGGTACTTTTCCAACCTATGTCTGTAATGGAGTTAAAGCTCGTAATGACGATTACAATAAATATGAGCAATAATTTACTTTACTGTGCCAATGAAAATTATTACAGAGCGCTCATAGAGTAGGTAATTCATATAAAGTTATTAAACAAATTGTGCAGTAATCAGAACGATGGTTATTGATTAATTGTGGGATCATTATGATGCTATGCGCGGTCATTCCTTCCTACGTCTCTGCATAATGAGCGATTGCAATAACACAAGATTACTGGTAGCCGTCATTTACGGGGACTTCTAATAATGTGATCAATCCGCGCAATTTGCAGAGGCAATTTGCGTAGTTGTTCATCCACGACCTATTAAAGTTTCCGTGATTAATTTAAAACGAGTCTAGGTTCAATTACGAAGATATGTGTCATTGGAACCATATATTTGTGTAACGGTCATAGAATCATACGAAAATAAGTGTACATTTCAAGTGCTCATTAAATCTAGAAGTCGACTCGAGATTTCTTGGAATTTCTTCATACGCGATATTCCTTTGAACGTTTTGAACGTTTATATTCACATTTTTATTATTAAATAAGCATGAGTAATATTAGGAAAACATTATTTTAACTTCACCAAAACGTTTTCTTAGGGGCGTACACTCGATTTACGTCAAAATTGTCACATTTTATGGATTTTCAGACCTCATTTTCAAGCGACGTGAACAGACTTTGCAATGAAATTATATATTATAGGAAGATTAATTCTTGATTGAAACCGCTATAGAGATATATTTTAATATACATTTATAGTTTTGTCAAGCGAGCAGAATCTTATGGCGCAATTTTACGAAAATGAAGTTTGGAGCTATCTTTCAGATGAAATACAAGCATTATAATGGACTAGTATAGTATTATATTATCAGTGATAATGGCAAATAATAATTTGAGAAAATTATTTTTCCAATAGTTTAAAAATTAAGATAACATATTAAAAATGTATATAAAAAAAATATAAATTGGGAAATGTTAATGTCGAGTTTTTTCAATGTTTTTGAAATTATACGTATTTAATATATGTACTTAGTAACAACGTTAACATATAACGACATTATAACGCTGTTAAAAGCAATCAGATATTTTTAATATTTATTTGGAAAATGGTCTAAATCCGAGCTCGCTGTCATTTTTCGATCGTACACCTAGTGGACATTATTGCTCTGCGAGCAATATTTATGTATGTATGGGGTCACATAGACATGTGCATCTAACATCAATACAACGAAAAAAATACTACTGGTACTTCGATAAATGCACGCTCCTAAATGATTCGTCAGATTCGTCCACGGATCCAGAGGTGCTGAGTTCGATCCCCAGGGGAGTACAACTTTGTACTCGTTTCGGTTGGTGGAAGGACTTTTTTCAAGTCCGCCTGGTTAGCTGTAGCTGCCACCATCTTATCAAAAGCTGTTGCCATGGTATTAATGTTAACATCATTATTGTGTTCCGACAATTAATGATAAGATAACCAGTGTACACGTGTGTATGACAATAAACATGATTGAATAAAAGAGTTGGCACTTTTTGCTGACAAATTAGCGACTATACACCGTGTTCCTGAGGTTATACATTAACTTCGGCATGTTATTCAGACTATTAAATTGATCATTTTTTACTATGGACACTTTTATGAATTACAATTTCTTTAACATTTTGTTTTATTCAAACCCATTGCTTATATGTAATTCACGTAATATTAATTACTCCTTACCTGAGCTGGCAACGTCGCATTTGAAACTTTGGTCCACTTGTCCACATAAAATTTTCTTGACGTTCCTTTCTTGAAATCCAGCTTGATTTTTTTGGTTGTACAAAGTGGCAACATTTTACAGATAAGGACTCTTTCTCATTGCACAACACAATTAAATTGGTTAAACTTAAATTACCCATAGCTAAAAAACTATGCTATTTAAACTACTACTTCCTCTGTACGAGATGTTTAACAAGAACTATAGAAATTATAAATAAAACAACTTTTACAGATTTAACTCGCGTGTAATTAGATTTTACATGATGTTATTATTTCCCGACGTTTCGTAACACTTTTCAGCGTTCGTGGTCACGGGATGACTAAAGATGTAGGTTGTCATATTTTATGAAATAGTTAAATCTACCGTCACTTTAATTATTAATTAATTTAATCCGTAAAAGATGTTTTATTTATAATGTGTAGTGCTCGCGCAAATTTAAGAGAATATTAAGAACTATAGAAGTAGGTATTATTCAAATTTAATGTATATCCTCAGGAACACGGTGTATAGTAATGAGAATTTGAAAAATCCAAAGATTGTAGAATTATCTTTTTAGGAAAATGTTACTTTAATTCAGTCTGGCACATGATCAATGTAGAACATTTTCGTGACGAGTTTTAAACACAAAACACTGCTATTCCATTGAAACACGGGACCATTTAATACAAGTTGAACCGTGAAAGCAGAAATTCGCTTTGGTTAAGTGAAAAGTTTGATGTCGTTGAGTCGACAGCCCGAGCTCCCGAGCTAGATTGGGAGACAAAGCACTTTTTACTCGACACTACATTGCAGTTTGCACTTGGACAAGTTCCCTCTTTTTATTTCTGTAGTTGGGCAGTGATTGAGCCAAGTGGGAGTACGTACAGAGACGGCGAGTGAAATATAAAAAAAAGTTTGGGGCTAAAAAGTGTTAAGGTATTTCACAATTGTTACTGTTCAGTAACATACTGAAGGATCGTCATGATATGGGTTTCCATCTACTTCTGACGTCACTTGAAATCGAATTATGATAAAAATGGTTCAAATTGTGTGTTGTATGTAGTGGTAGTAGTATTTTGTTTCAGTCGGTGTATAAAATTTTCAGAAATCCACCGGGGCAAGGAATAATCTATCGGGTTGGAATCTTAACGTTAAGCAAGTGCATACTCGGATAGTCTAAGATAAACAATGTCAAAAAATTCCGGAGTTTTTAAGCTCATACAAAATTTCACCTAAAAATATAAAGAATGTCTACGGAGCCTTATCCAAACTAATTTTAGGTCGAATGAGAAGGAAGTAATAAAATACTACTAATTAAAAGTACACAGTACATCGTGGGTTTTGGTGGTTTAATATAGACATTACTCGGAGTTAACGGGGTGGCGTTAAAACTTAATAACTTTGGTTAGCAGAGTTATAAATAGGATACTTTCGTTTATGTTCAGAGTTCATGATAGTAACTTTATGAGGGACCTATTTTTAACAGGGGTGGATTTTAGTCTTGGTACAAGAAGATATTCGTATAATAATATTTGTCCAATAAGTATATATGAGGCATATATGAGAAGGTATGATATTAATGTGATAAAGCAAGTGATGATCATGACTGTGAACGGGTTTAAAGGCAGAGGAAGACCGAAGAGAAGATGGATAGATTGTGTGAGAAAATGAGTCAATGCTGAGATGACGCCTCATCAGATAGGGATGTATGGAAGAGAAAAACGTATTACCCGACCCCAAAGAAAATTGGGAGTAGAACGGGCAAATGATGATGACGATGAAATTTAAGAAAAGGGAGAACAGCGGATTAGCCGGTCGAAATTGGAGCAAAATACAAGGCTATCCAAAAAGCGTCTACGTCTTCTAGTGGGCGCTTTTACCGATCATGGCAATTTTAACAAACACCTTTTTACCGTAGGTGTTACAGACGGGTTCACTATCGGAGTCGTCCTG
Source organism: Elophila nymphaeata (assembly GCA_955850985.1). Taxonomy (NCBI): domain Eukaryota; kingdom Metazoa; phylum Arthropoda; class Insecta; order Lepidoptera; family Crambidae; genus Elophila; species Elophila nymphaeata. Next base: position 17,606,961 of record OY039079.1, read on the forward strand.
GTAGACTCCAGGATGTCTTCAGAGACGTCAAGGCATTGGGAGACTTTCTGGAAGAGTTGGGCTGGCTGGAGTGATCGGCCTCTCACCCACCGACGCAAAACAGGTGCATATAGTCGTCGAGTTGCGGAGACAGCCCGTTTGACGATGATGATGAAGAAGAAGAATGGAGCGCCCGAACTGAGTGAGTACACGGGTGAGCTATACTTATATGTGTTACAGATATACTGCTAGGTGGTATACTCGTATTATCTCTTGCCTATGCAACAGCACTTGCTATTGCACAAGCTATCTTGAAGAACTCCTTGCGGACACCAGCCACTGACACCATCACCAGGGTGGAATGGAGTTCCATACTATCTTATGATCATCTTCATCATCATAGACGTCTTTATAATTCGACCTACTCCTGGGACAAAAGGCATTTCATTGTCATCGATAGGCAATAGTCCACTACGCTTGCCCAATGCTGATTGGTGGATAGAGTATAAGATGCTTTGCTGATCAGTACTACTACCACACCATTGGAGGATATAGAGTAATGCTATTCTACTTTGTCGGCATATGGTGATACTAAGCCTTATTTACGACGGTTAAGACTAAGCAAATATCAACAGAAATTGAGCCTGCCAAACAACTGAACATATTTCTGCTTCTTCATTTTCTTGCTTAAACTCCCATCCTAAAGTTTGCTAGTTGTTCGCTTGTCTTACCCTCCCCATACTGCAGGCAGCACACGTACCTGTCAGAGAGCGCTCCATTAGTGTGAAGCGCCATTTGTCTGACGGTCGCGTCACCCACTATTGTCACTTCCACCCTAATTAGAGTTGTTGCAGTCAAACTGGGAATTTTTAAAAAAGTAGCCTTTGTGAGCTAAGAAACGCAGAGTACATTCAGTCCTTGAGCACTCATAAGGCCAAAATAGCTTGAGCGCATTTTTAACCGACGTCAAAAAAAGGAGGAGGTTCTCAATTGGACTGCATGTTTTTTGTTATGTGTGTTACCTCATAATTCGTTCGTTTATGGTATACGAGAAAGTCAAGGGGAGACCACTCCCGATTTGTTTTATTGGTCTTAGTAAAATACTATAGGAGAATCAGTGACGAGTCGACGTCGCGTGAATTTTACGCGTGAAAGGAAAATGATTTTTAATCGCTTAAGCACGGAAGACCGCTATATGACCTATGACTAGTATTACAGTGTTTGAAAATGATACCAAATTTAATAAAAAAAAACAAGAGAAAAATAATAGATAGTGGAGGTACTAACTCAGTTCGTGCTGCTCCAAATTCGTGCAGCTAGTCCACTGTGTCTTACCTCGATTAATATAATAATCGGTAACCGGTAACATTCAAGCAATTGGTTTGTATGAAGATGAATAACTGAATAATAGGCCATAGTTAATACATCCAGGAACGCGGTGTATAGCATAAGATAGCTTACTAAGATAAAATATGCCATTTTGCATAATGGCGAAATTTACAGTTCTCCTGCGACATAGCGACATGACGTGCATTGGTGCAGCGATCAAGAGCGATTTGGAAATAGATTCTGGTTTGTTCGATTAGTGCTCTTTGTATGTCAATGTACTCAGTCGTACGTCGATGGACCGTGCAGCTGTAATTAGTTCGGAAACGTCATTTGTTTCTCTCACAATGTTTGTTTTACTGCAGTCTTTGTGAATGTTGTTGTGATTGTGTGCGTGATTTGTCTTAGTTAATCAAACGCTTCCACCTTTATGATCATGATGCTCCTTTTTTAAAGTCAGGCATGTGTAAATTGATACAAATAAAACTGTCGGTACATGAAACGAAATGGTCAGTAATAAAACGTTTCTCCAACAACTGCTTACGTAAGAATTATGTTGACTAAAATACGAATAATATTAAAAACTAGCTGCACACGCCATGCATTGCAATGCCACGTAAAAATAACAATCATAATATAGATTTTTGGGCCAGGAATCCTCTCGGGCGTCCACAGAACACCCTACCAAATTTTTTTCATAATCTCCTTAATGGTTTTAGAATGAATAGAGGACAAACATACAAACATTGAATTTTAGTTATATTTATATTACGTAGTTTTGTTACCGTGAAAATAAATACATTATCTATGAAAACTAAATAGCTCAGGCAAATATTGTTCCTTCGATCATTTTCGCCTTTTGGGCTATCTTGGTAACTTTCATACTTTGATGAATATGGCTTTTAACGCGATATAGGTGCAACATAGACCTGTCCAGAGCTTGATAATAACTGTATTTATTTTTTATACACATATTGATCCTTTTTTTAATATAATATATAAAAACTAAGACGAAAACTCATAAGCCTCCCATGGATTCACCGTTGCAGAGGCAGGTTCAAAGAGTCCTCCTATGATGCATCGGCATTCACTTTCGAAAGGATAGTCCCTACTCCCTAACTTCTTTCTCTGCCCTGAACTTATGGAAGTCCTAAACAAACCGGGACTAAATAATAGTGCATATGTCGATGGATGATTTTATAAATTGTATTTTTACGAAAATCCTAGGAACATTTGACTTTTTTTAAGTACTTATAAAGAATGAAAACTTACGAGGGCTCCGCTAAGCTTTCTGGGTGTTACTGAACGTAAATAAACCACCGCACCTCGCTATCTACATTTTTTTCTAATAACCTGGATTTCGCGATAACATAGACTTACTAGAATTAAACTGGTATACTCCGTGCTTACCTCTATCGCATACAAACCAATAATATAGGTAGCCATTTTTTGTTAATTGGTTTCTTAAATTAAAGTATTTATTGTTTTTTATCAACAAGTAATTAGTATCAAAAAAAATCATTAATTTACTAATAATAATGTGATATCGGCAGAGTGGAATAGCATCATCCACCAATTGGTTGTAGAGGGCGACCAATACATCAGCAAAGGGCATTGATCACCTTAACTCCGTACACCAATCCGCATTGGGCAAGCGTGGTGGAGCTCAGTTACTGCCTAAACCTACTTCGATGACAAGGAGAGGCTCTATGTCCCAGGTCGAATTATAAAGGCTGTTATGATTATAGTCTGTGTTCTGTCCGGTTTCAGATATATACCTACAGAAGTCCTTGTTTCGAACCTCAAAGGGGACATAATTATTTGTGCTTTTAGCTAATTTTCGCTCGCCTTACTACAAACAAATCAAACACAGAACACAGAAAGAGGTCTGTGTTCTGTAGATGTCACCATAGCATCAATGATTAAGGTTCAATATGAAGTTTGCTGCCATTAAGTATAGCCTTAGCCTCCTAGTCAATCAAAAAACACTAAAATTATTCTATTAACGGAAAGTGAAAACTAAAAATCTAAAATTAAAATTAATTGACATATAATTGTGGATATTAAACTCCTTAATAAATCTTTCTCGATGCAACTGAAATACATCTTCTGTGTAGGTACATTATGTTCCATTAGAAGACCAATAATTATAGAAGTAATAAATAAAATTTAATGGGGAAAAAGTCATTAATGAAGACAAGTAATATAAAAAAAAACAAACAGCTCATTCCCAGTAGGTGTTCACTTTTTTAACATAAATATTAAATTCAAAATTAGTTGTTGAAACAATCGATAAAGACCACCTTATTCTGCAGTCATAGCGCTGTGTTTGCCATGCAGCTGCAACATTTAACGTGTTGTTTACAGTACAAGCTAATAAAGAACCGATATACTGCTGCCGTTGCGGTCGGAGTATACACCTTTAATTATTAAAATTATGTGTATATTGCTGGGCGATGTTAATGAGATATTTTATGTGTAGCAGTAAAATCGTTGTGGCAATTATGAATTTATGCTTCGCGTAGCGAAATAAGCTTACATCGGGTATTGTGCAAACGATTTCTATACTGTAATACACATGATTGGCGCTTGTCTCAGAATATATGAAAGATGTTAAGCTTTTGAGATCGCTTGGAACAAAATACATTTGTAATTAAATGTTTGTACAATTTTTTGTTTCGAATCCGCCTTAAGTTTTACAATTAAATACAAAATAATTTTAAGAAAGTCCATACTTTTTAATAACTAGGGATTTACTTGTTTGTTTAGTGTCAGCAGTGGGGGAATGGGACTACTAATGAACTTAATTTGACAATAAAATACGACAAGCATCGATTACTTGGACAGATATTATTTAAGGGATTTCAGAAAAGTCAAAACTTCTTTATTCATTTAGGTACAATTTGTACACCTATGAACTAATTTGATGCCATCGGTTCAAGAGTCTACCAGGAGACCATGTCATGAGAAGAACTGGCAAGAAACTCGTTTGCCGATTTTTGAACGGTCGTAACACGTTAATGCTGGGGCCGCACTTGCGCCTATCGTCCCGAAGTAATGCGTGGCGATACTTCGTACGATACACGCAAGTGCGGCCCGAGCAAAGTTATCGCGATAAAGCATGTGGCATTTCTTTATTATCACGAACTATCGTGCAATAATCCAAGATGGCCGAAATCATTTCCAGACGTGTAAATTGCGTAGTATTATTATCCTTCTTTGCGTTTAACTACGCATAATCACTTTCTTTACTTTTAAATTGTGTGCTAATAATTACGTAATGCATTTATTATAAAAAATAACTCAGCTGTATCGTATACTTAGTCACCCGTAAGCGTCTGAACTAATGGAGAACAACCTTCGAAATGAACAACGCATGTCTGACCACGCAGCGCGATAGGTTAGCGCGCTAAAACCCTGACGTACCGCCTCCCGGCCGATAACGCACACTCAACCCGAATATTCGTGACGATAGCCGATAACGGCCGGTCACATCTGCGTGTATCGTGTCCTAGCACGAAGCTTCGTGACGATAGGCGCAAGTGCGGCCCCAGCATACAATAAGAGCGAAAATTTTGAAAAAATATACGTGTGAAACTAAACGACTTACACGACCAATCATCATGAGAAAATTTTAAAATGTTGCACTTTTTAGTTTACATAAAATAGGTCTAACCAAAATAGTAATAAATGCATAACTCCGAAGCTACTGGAACTATTTTCATAAAATTTTATTCGGCTTGTGGATAATTTCGTTATTTAATTTTTTTTTTCTTTATTAAGCCACACACCATAATGGTTAAGCCGGCTATAAATAAATATTCATATGAGAAAAAAAACATCTTGGTAGGAAAAAAAAATAGTTTTTTCGTTTTCTGTGTGTGTTATGCAGGTGCGGATGCTCTGTTCATTATCAAGGTCGCCGTACTAAGAACAGACGCGTTTGGTAATCGAGCTGTCGCAGGCGGATTGCTTAACACGGAGTATTACAAAACGGCGCGGCGGATTGAAATGTGTGAGAGTGATGTATGACAATAAGATGGACGTCCGTACATATAAGATACATATACTACGTCTATCGACAACTCCACGCTCGCAATGGCAGTTTCGATACTCACGAGAACTCATGCGTGTTAGTTTTATGTATTCTCAGATTATTGGTTGGAATTTTGTCTCAATAATGAATGCCACGTTGATCTAACTATATGAGACTTTCCGGTTTTCAGCTCAGGATTGGGTACACACTTAAGTCAGATTTATTAATAACACTTTAGTACTTGCTATACCTTCGCATTTGGACTTCACTTCTGCTTACCATCAGGTAGAATTTAGTAATTTGCGTGACCTTTTTAATATAAAGATGTAAGTACATTTATGAAGTTAGTAGATATTTACTATATTTATGGACTTGCGGCACGTCTCGGCTTCAAACGTGTGAACGTAGAGAGAATCAAATTTTTATAATTGGAAAGATTTGTATGTTTGTAGCGAATGTACTCAAAAACTATAAAACCGATTTTGATTATATTTGGTACAAATATTGATTAGGCATTGGGAAAGGACATAGGCTACCTTTTATTGTCAAAAAAGACTTGAATTGGTTGAAATAAAGGATGATAGGGAAAAAGGTATTGTGCTGACGAGATTTCTAACATCCTCCGCCCCCAGAAAGTTCTAAAGGGAGGGGGGGGGGGGGTGTATGGAAGTTCGTAATTTGTGAAAATAATAAATATATATCCACGCTCACACCAATTATCTAGCCCAAATTAAGTATCATTAAGAACTTGTGTTAGGGATACTAGATAACGGACAATTATAGGTTCTTACCTCAGGTTCTTACATTAATAATCTAGATATCACATAAAGAAACTTAAAATAATATATAACCAACCATGACTCGTGAACAACTGTTCGGGTTCATCACACAAATATTTGCCACTACCAGGATTCGAACCCAGACCGCCCGATGTATAGCGTTACTGACCACTCCACCACGACGGCGTCAAATAAAACCAGAAACTTAGAATTTAGGCATTAATGTTTGTTCTCGTTTTTGAAATTTTGACAATTTGAATTTGAAATAGGGGATTAATCCTGTGTGGTTATGAAATACGTAATGAAAAGTAGCCTATCTAGTTTCTCAATATCTAATCTGTATTCATACCAAATTTCATCAAAATCGGTAGAGTAGTTTTTGAGTTTATTCGTTACAAACATACAAACCGTTCCTCTTTATGAGATTAGTATAGAAGTATAACAAAAACGTCGAATGGTTTCATTATATTCCTTCGCGTTGAAAGAGAAACTTCTTATTCAGCAGCAGTGAAGAAAAGAAGCACTTATTCGAACTGACAAAGAAACAATTTTCTCCGTCATATCCCTCGGTAGTTTAAAATCAAACAATATAAAGAGTTTTATTGTTTTCCTTTCGACTGCGGGATTTTATTGAGTTCGGCATTCGTGGCTTACAATCGGTTTATCGGTTGTACTGCTAGTAATTCATCAAATAATAATCAAAATAGTGACTGAAATAATTTTTATTATTGATATTTCCACGCTCACACAAATTGTCTAGCTGTAATTAAGTATCATTAAGAACTTGTGATATGGATACATACTAGATAACGGACAAATATTTTACAAAGCTATTTAAAAAAATCTAGCAATATACGTAATTTATAGAAATCAGTATATCCCATAAAACAATAACAGAATAGTCTCATTCAATGCAAAATTACTTCCATAAAATTTCGATTGAGCTTTGCCAACTGTTGGATCATATCAAATGGAGACTCGCACAATCCATCATGAAAACTAAAAAAGCACGACGGCACACTGCGCCGTAAATCAACACCGGAAAATGGCGGGCGACCGGAAAAACGGCTAGAATCAACGCTCGGGGAGCGGGAATTAAATCTTTGCTAAGATTCGGAGAATAACTCTAATGGCTCTGCGATTTAAAGCCGCAATTGGTTTCACTGGGGATTTATAATGGTGGAATTAAAAACTTTATACGCTTTGAAGTTTGATATACAGCGTTGTATTTGTAATGATAGCAATTGATATCAAATTCTATTAGCTTTGCAATCGTTTCCACGGTATTATTAAAGCATTTTCCCCTTGGATACTTTTACCATTCAAAGGTAAATTATTTTCTGTAATATTTACGCAATAAAACATGTACTTATTTTCTTTATAATACACACACTAAGACACTGATCGAAATGTTCCTGGGCTAAGGCAAAAAAGAAGGTTACGCTTGCCTTCTCGTTATTGAGGTTAAAAAACGTCATTGTAAAATATTCGAAATAGCAAATATATCTCAAGTTTTAGAAGTAAAACAGTAGGTATTGTTTTCAGTGATGATATAAATGACAATGTATGCCTCTATGGGATTGTGAAGGCATAAACATCATCCTCATAGTATTTATATTGTAACGGACAAGCCTCTATGAGTAGTTATAATCATATTAATAGTAGGTATAATCAAATTAATCAATTAGACAATACTGTATACGTATAAAAATCATAATATTAAGTAAATTAACAAGTTTAAGGAAAATAATATTTTAATTTCATTTCGATAGTGTAGTCGGCTACGAAATTATATCTGGAAGATTCCACAAAAAAAAGACAATAAATCGGTACGTTTAGTACGAGAGCCCACGACCAAAATTTTTGTCTCATAGCAATACGGCCAAAACCGCATCAAATCGATAGATACGATTATCCTGAACTCGAAAATACCAATATCAGACATTTTCCGCGTAGCGTTTGATCTGACCGAATTTTCAAAATTGTCAAAGAATTTTACCGAACTGCATCATAGCAATATGTCTGATTTGCAGACTGTAGTTGAATGATAGTTCTGAAATACCGGAAACATATTTTTCAGACGTTAGTGGTGTAGCGCAAACCCGTAAAATCACTTAAAAAAATTAAAAATGAGACAAAAAAAATGTCTCATAGCAATACGTCTGAAAATCTTTTTTATTAGTAAATTTTGGTTATTTGATGCGAACAAAACAATTTTCAGACGGAAATGTGAACGCATTAAATTTTGAGACCGTTTTGAAAATGTTAACAAATTTTACCGATCGGTATCATAGCAATATGTCTGAAAATTGTTGGACATGATAAAATAAGTTATCCACATGTGCAAAAAATTTATATCAGACAAATTAAGTGTAGCACCTTCTCTATCAGACAACTTTTCGATACTCAGATATCATTTAAAAATCGTATTGAGGCATCTTGAATTTTCTGTTACAAACCAATGAATACGTTGCGACCCTGAATTTATTAGATGATAATTAACAAAGAATTTACCCGAAACCGTGACATTGAAGTTGAAGGACTGAAATAAATCGCACAAAAGGAAACTGGGATGAAGTAGGGTTTTGGGAGTATATGCTACACTTAAAGTGTCTGAAAACAGGTTTTTGGTAATCATGGCAGCAATACGAAAAGTTGAAAAAAAAAATTATCCGTATTGCTATGATACAGGTCGGCTAAATTTGTTGACATTTTCAAAAATGCGCTCAGGCTATATGCTACGCGCAAAATGTCTGAAAACAAACTTTTTCGTAATACAATTATAAAATCTATGTACATTTTCACTATCAGACGTATTGCTATAATACCGACTGTCTTTTTTTTTTGACACAGCAGAAATGGCCTCCCACGCAGTTGCTACACTTTCGACCGTTACTACACACCTAGTCGGGTTCAGAATCATACAATCTAACGATTTTATAGGGTTTTTGCCGTATTGCTATGAGACATGGTTTTGGTCGTGGGCTCTCGTACTATGACACTAATATTCCCACAGTGATTAGTCTCAGGCCAGGTTAAATAGAAATAAACCTTAAATTCTTGAACGTAAGGAACGAATATGAACGGTAATATCCTTTTTTGGGAAAAAACCTGCGTGTCGTTTTTTTGTTGTTGTTTTGTTTTAGGTAAGTAGGAATGTGATTAGCAAATTTCTCTCGTTTTAACAAGCATTAACATTTATAATTGTAGATGATAATGTATGCATACGCCCATAAGTTAGGGAAATAGGGCGTTGGTTTGAGACGACGTAGAAACAAAAACTTGCGAACAGTGACAGTCAGTCTTAAATTTTTAAGTAAAGTGGTCAGGTGGCAAGGCGGGCACTGCGAGGAGTCTGGAGGAGATTTTTAAGTGGAGTGGATTAGTGATTTGGCGGCCGGCGTGGATTCAAGGAAATGTTCCGAATGATCCAGATAGATCTGGGGTCTCCATGCTTATGGGTTATTAGGTAGTTAAATTGAGGGTGTATTTTATAGCTATTTTCTTCCAGAAATAGCTGGAGACCCAAGATCGAGAAGACTACGTAGGTTTGTGCTTTTTGTTTAGACTAGCTTGGTTTGATATATTGCAGTCCTATTATTTCATAATTGTATTGACAATTTTGTTTGTCATTTGAAAATATACATAAATATAAAATATATATATTCGGAACCAAGCAAGTCAGGTCATTTAAAAATTGAGTGATTTAGTGTTTTGATATAATTTAGGACATAGTAAATAATGTAATTACTCAATTTAAAATGACAAGGTGGTGGTTGTTATGGGTGTGACTTTTTTTCTTTTCAATTTTATTACTTTGTTTTGTGTTTTGTTTTGTTTTGATATACTATGTATTTCTTGTTATGTTATTACGGATTATTCGATAAATTTCGTGACAAGTGACGTTTTGTAGTTTTATGGGCGTATGTATACCGACGTGATAAACCAACAAAGGGTATTCGGTCCAGTTGGTTCACGTTTTGAGTTTATTTCATACGGAACTTTAATATTAATATTTTATTTGGATTAGGGTGTAGGTAGGTAATATTCGTTATGTATAAGGGGACACGCCGTCGTGGTGGAGTGGTCAGAGTGGCTGGCTGCGCATCGGGCGGTCCGGGTTCGAGTCCTGGTGGCGGCGAGTGTTTGTGTGACGAACGCGAGTGTTTGTTTGCGAGTCATGGTTGTTTGTATGTTTGTTTGGGTTTGTTTATAAAGATATCTACAGTTATTATATATATTGGAAAAAAGAATGTCCGTTATCTGGTGTCCGTGGCACAGGTTCTAAATGATGCTTGCCTCCGGCTGGATGATTGGTGTGAGCGTGAAAATATATTGTTATTATTATATTATTATTATTACAATATGGTTAGGGTAAATCTAAACGACATAAAAAAATATAATAAGATATTAATTGTGATTACATTAACCCTGTAACAAAATAAAGTAGAATTTATAAACTTGAATTTTTCACCAAAACTTTTATTGAATCTATACTAATATAATATGGAAATAATCTAAACTATAATCTTAAATCTGTACTTAAATCTTTATAACCCAATTTACCTACTGTGGATTCCAGATTATTCTAAAAACTATACTTAAACCTTTATAACCCAATTTACCTACTATGAATTTCAGATTATTCGAGAATTTCTTTTATGACTGTGCTTCATGACATTTAGTTATAAATTCTTAATATTCTTATGAAGAACAACATTTAAATAAACTCATATTTCAATAAATTATAACTATCGTAATTAAACTTTGTAATTTTATACTTTCTTTAATAACATTGTAAGTATGGAGACAGTTTGGGGACATTTCGTTATGGATATACACCTGGTTTTAGTTTGGGCATAGGTTAAATAAGTCAGCTTAAATAAACGACTTTGCGTACCAAAATAGAACCAATACTCTACACGCAGCTGAGACTATGACTAAATACACTCCACATGCTCCAAAATTAAGCGAGTGATTATTTTGTGCGAGTTCTCTGAACGATACATTACGGTGATCGCGACACGATCAGAATGGATCTAATTCAAACAAAAAAACGGAACTATTTAGATTAAGGAAGGGATGTATTGCAACACAAACAATACATTGCGAATAGCGCTGACTAAATTCACAACTCAATTCCTTGTCAGAATTTAAATATTTTTGGTTGGAATAATTTTCATTCAAACTTAGGATGTCAGAAGTTTGGTGAACTCAATCTTAATCAATTGCAATCTTACATTTTGGTTTAAAATCACACCACATTCACAATCCATGGCAAAGTGTTGGCAAGCGTTTCTATATTTATAATTTAGGTTTTCTTAATGAGGAACTTCCTGTGGTTTTGGAAGGGGGGAGTGGATTGACATTGGCCTTGTCACTCACCGATTGAAGCGAGGATGGAGCTTCAACTTCCTTATTTATTTTTTTATGCAATTACTAAAGAACGTTATTAAATTTCGACGTTATAAGTTTTCTTATGCTGTCCATATTTCATTCTTCATATTCTAAAAGAATTTTGGTTACTACTTCACAACATGGGTACTAGACGATATTGGCCTTGGGAAATTCTTAATTCCTGAAAACAAATTACTTATATTCTGTCTTGTATAATTTATATGAGTATTCACATATTCATATATTAAAATATTAATTTACATTAAGGGGGGTTCAGTTACAATATCAGATAGACTCCTTAATGAAACTCTATCAAGGTAGTCAGAAATTCGTCTACCCTTTCTCATCCTGTGGATTCATAAAAGCCGATTGAGGGAGATTCTGAACCCCATGCATCAATGGGTCACTGGCGCAATGCCGAGTTAACCGCGCACAACAACTTTTCGGGCGTCTCTAATATCCCATGCCTAAACCTCATGTATGACCATAAAAACATACTGGACTAACCATATATAAATTCATCATCATCTAATATTATCTTATGATGGGGCCGTGAGTTTCCTCACGGTGCACATCGACCCAACAGGATCTTTTGTGTCTCCCCTTCCCTATACTCTTGTCGCTCCTTGAATATGTAATTATGGTTGGATATGTCATTCCCAGGATATTCATTCTAATCCTGGCAATGGAATCGTATCATCATCATCCTTGCATTTTCACGGCTGCGCCTAAGTGCTTTCGCGCTAGAGCTCGGGGACCGCCTTCCTAATCTTTCTAGCACACTTTGCGCGGTCTTCGGCATTTTTGTGAAGAGACGGTTGCACGTAAGTCCTCTTTTGCGACATTAAATCAGCGTTTCTTGGGCCTGCTTCTTTTACTGGCACCTGGTGGAGGTGGAATGGCAAGATTTTTGTTACCAAGGTAGATTTCCGGCCTTCTCGAAACGTGATTATACCAGCGCAAAACACACTTCTGCAACTTATCAGTGATATCCCAGTCATAAAGGCTGCCGTGATGTGAGATTCTCCTTGTATATCACTGTGTAGAAATAAAAGTATTTATATTGGAACTTCAAAGTTGATTCAGTAGGCAATATTAAGACATAGTAATATATAATACTCTTTATTGCATTTAAAAATACATAGGATAAATTGTCAATTACAAAGTTTGACAACGTTATATCCACTTTCAAAGGAGAAATAAGGGTTAAAGTTGAAAGGGTCTCGGAATGAAGTTTTGACCAAGATTCAAAGAGTATCCCGAATAGCTCCGCTGCGATTGATCGATAACTCCAATAGATAACTTTAACGGTAGATTGATGACTTTTCCGGACGAATTACGTTGTTCAAAAAGCGCAATAGATTTACTTGTTTCCCTCATGGTCTATTTATTATAGTACGAGACTAATTCAGGGCTTTAAGTACATGGTAATGCGATCATCTAATTCATTATCCACATACATTGTCATCACATTTAAAATGCTAAATAGTTACGAAATATCTAGGAAACTTTGGCTTGCTAAACTTTCAATCTATGTTTCTATGTCAGCTTTAGAACATCCTGACATTTGAATAATTCATCAAAATCTACCATCATTACTTTTTATTAAAAGGTTGAGGGTGAGCGCTGATGCTCCTCTAGAAGGTATTTCCTCAAACCTACTCCTTTCTTTTACACTATAAACCCAGCAAATTCACGCAATTTACGGATTGAATCTGTGAATTCTGTTGCTGGGTAGCAAGTAATTTTGAATTTTGTCTCTAATTTTATTTGGCATAGTTAGAAATGTTTAAAATTTATCATGAGATGTTTTTTTTTGTGTTTCGTTTTCAATTTAAATTGGTATACATTTCAAACAAATATTGTTCTCTTTGTTTGATAGGTTTGTGATTCAAATACAATCCACTATTTTCTCCGTCTGACGTCAATAGCTCTCCCAGAAAAACAAAAAGAACATAGTTGAAAATTTAAAACACAAGCCAGCTCTTAATGCTTCTGGGGATAAATCTAAAATGGTACGAACGGACCAGGTAATATCATCTATCTCCAATCGCAGTGGCTGCGTCGGTTTCATACAAAATTCAACGGTAGCTTCAAAGCTTGCAGCAGAAGTTCTGTGCTATCTGGAGAGTTTGAATTAGGAACGGCTAATGTATTTATTCAGATGCACGCTTACGTTCTGTATCGGAAATAGCTTATTTTAACTCATGTGATATTTTTTAAGAATACCGGATGCTATTAATTAGAAGACGTTGGTTTCACTGAAGGCTAATATTGTTACTGAGCGACTTCACAACTGTATTTAAAATACGGACATGCAAAATGTGTAATTTATCTAGCTTGGTGTCTTTTTTTGAGAATCGTATACACGTTTTTATGCATACTCGTTATTTACAGCTGACGATTTCCACCGCACGGCAAAAGTCGACTATCTAAATGGCAATTCGGCTAGGCTGCTCTCGCAGGTGACTAAAGTCGCAAGCCTAAAAGTAGAATAATATTCGACTATTCACGTGCGCTGAAAATCGTGTGGCTTTAGTCACTCGGGTATCTTTTACTTTTAACCCTGCTTTACGCACAAAACAGGTCGAATTATTTTTGCTCACCCTCTTTATAGTTAACCACTAAAACCTATAACAATGTTTACTAAAATGAATAATTATTACTGTTTTCATTTACTCTAACAGCATCAACGTAAAGCAGTAGCAGTTCTAATGAATTACCTACCTCATTTAAAAAATATTTTTTTTTTATAAAAAAGTTCTAGCAAATGACTCCGTTCCACCTGATGGTAAGCAGAAGTGGAGTCCATGCGAAGATAGCTAGCGCGAGAGATAAACCACCGCGCAAGTCACCCTCGCCTTGACGACCTGCAAGGTTCTTCTTCACGCCTTTTGAATGACCCAGAATTGTAAGAAAGAGGGAACAGGTGTGCTGGCGGTGAATTCTATTTCTTGATGGTGCGACAAAGAAACGAGTAGACAAATTTCTTAGTTCGCATTGGAATGGTAGATCTTGCAGTCCGGTAAGGCGAGAGTGGCTAGCGCAGCGGTTTATCTCTCGCCTAGCTTATCTTCTCATTTTGACTCCACTTCTGCTTGCTATCAGATGGAATGGAGGCATTTGCTTGAGCCTTACGTAAAAAAAAAATCCTTGGGAACAACTGCTATCTTTTGAAGCACGGAGAAAAGTCAAAAAAATTCAGCCACCCATCCGAGTACCGATCGCGCGCTTGTTAACATAACTTCGGAGAAAAGTCAAAAAAATTCAGCCACCCATCCGAGTACCGATCGCGCGCTTGTTAACATAACTTTCATGTTCTTTACCTCGACATCAACATCTTTCGACCTCTTTAAATTGCACCTGTCAATAAATAGAATAAAAGCCTTGCTAAGTTCAGCTAATTTGCGAAAATTATTAGGCACTTTGCTAATGACGTAGCACATTATACATCACCATTTCTATATACGACTTTCGTATATCTTATTACGTAACTCGCACTCTTCTTAGTCATGTGCAGATATTACATTAACAATAAAGCACTGTGGATTTTGAACCTTAACAATGGAGTATAGCATTGATTTTCCTGAAACTAGGCCACATATGACGTGTTCGGTGCAGTTGGCTAAGAATTAACATACAAATGTGCCGGGCACGCTGCGTGCACCGCACGATAATCGTTGCCGGCCTGAACAACGTCCGGTCATGTTTAAAAATTAAATAAACATTATAAGCTAACGCAGAAACTATCGTTACACGGATTTATAAAATACGGCTTAGTTCGAGCTTAGTTTTTATGTGAAACGTTTAAATATGTTGTTTATGTAAAACGCTTTTATAAAAAATCCTGGGTCACTTTTTATTGAACAATTAATTTATTTGAAATAAAGATAATTGGGAATTTTAAGAATCGTACTAATTCTTCATTTTGTGACTTGAGTCGGAATAAACATTAGGTGATATAGGTAAGATCTTCTCCGTCAAACAGGAAAAAAGTTGTTTGCGATTTTTGTCTTAAAAACTACTAAGAATTTGATTCACAATTATGTTTAAAATTGTGTTAAAATGAATGAAAATCGGCTGTAAATTTACACATTACAAAACATTGCAATCAAATAATACGTTCTTACGATGATGAATGCGTTACAATTTTAAAGATAACTAAATATTTTATCGAATTCCATTATTAACTTTGAAATTTTAAAATTGTTTAAATGATACTCGAAATTTCAGCGCTATTGGCAATATTAATAAACTAACGAAAACTGACTACATCAAATGTAAATCTTGATACAATCTGATACGGTTTAGATTTATATCAATCTAAAGATTTTTCTCAAAGAACAAACAAGGATATTTTAGAAACAAAAAAACGATGAATTCTCTAGGCGCATCAATTCCCAACATTATCAGTATCATAAGTAGTCAGTACGGAATGCATTTGTTTGTCATATTACTAAGTACGTAGACAAATAGAGGGACGTGTTCCTTCGTATTTTTCCGGGATCTGAACGTCGAGCACACGTGTATTCATTTTAATCGAACAGCTACTGTTTTTTTTATCATTTATATTGAGGGATTTTCTGAAAACGTGGCATGTTTGTCTAGATTGAATCAGGAAAGGAGGGGGTATGATTGAGGAGTTTCACACGAGTAATATAGTAACAAGTTTTGTGAGAGTTAACATCATTGCCTTTATAATTCGACCCACTGCTCGGGTACAAGACCTCTCCTTGTCATCGAAGAAGGTTTAGGCAGTAGTCCACAACGCTTGCCCAATGCGGATTGGTTGACGGAGAATAAGGTGATCAATACCCCTTCTTCGACACCCATTGGAGGATACGGGGTGATGCTATTCTACTCTGCCGGCATCATGGCTAAAATGTGTGAGAGTGCAGAGGTGATTCATTATCTGTCCTGATTGTAGGCTTTTGTCATTATCTTTGTTGTATGGTTTTTGGGTTTGGTGCCCCTTATATAGGCGATAAGCTAGCAATCTGTCACTATTTGGAGGCACTGCATAGCCCAAATTGCCAGATGTGGCTTTATGTATAACGTAATGTTACTTAAGGCTCTGCTCAACCCTTCTTGGGACTATGAGTATGATCGATATGTAGGTATATTAGGACACTGCAGGAGAAAAATAGCTGTTTCGCCCGACTATACGTGGACCCCTACATGGGGGAAGGAAACAACTATACTTCGCGTGCCTCTAACACAAATTTGAATACGGAACACAATCGCAAACATGGAAATTTACCTAAAGCTCTGCCCCTTGAAATTATTAGAGTGACTGTATATATATGAAGAGGTCTATGTTCCCGCGGTTGTGCATTCTTCGTCACGATCACGAAAGTTAAGCTGCTAAGAGAGTATGTGAGCATCCCGGCGAAGATGAATTGGCAACCACTTGAGTTTTAAGCGAACTTCGGAGACATAATCAAATTTACGTAAACCAAACATGAATCTAATACAGTTTTGAAGGCGCTCAAGTTTAGTTAGTTGCTCTTCAGTAAGGTTAGGATAGCGTATCATATTGCGTCAAATCCAATTTAAATTATGAACATCAATAACAATGAGCAGATTTCGTTAATCCTCTACATTATATTTAAAGTAATACCAATCTTATCTCCGTTAACTTAAGCTCTGATTGCTCCATCAACTATAATTACGTTTTACCTTCCGACTCAATGGCCTCTTGTGAGGAGAAAGACTATCTTCTCTTTACTGTTATACCCCTTACTTTGTCGGTAACCACGTCGTTAAATTGCAACGGACAGTGCATAGTCGTACTAGAACATGTAAAACTAAGTTATTGTGATGTTATTGGACGTAATCCGAGTACGTGAATTGAATTCAGTTCGCTATTCAATCTTGCATTTAAAATACATTGTAGTAGAGACGGAAATGGTTTAAATGCAACGCTTAAGACCAGTATTCAGTCTGTTCATTGTGAACATTTTACAGATGTTATGTTTGCACAGTCTAATTATGATCAACAACTGCTTCGATTATCAGTACAAGATATTTTGTTATTCTTTTATGTATTTATTTATTTAACTGGTATTGCTGGCGGTAGTGCATTCTATAGCTTAACTGCATGAACAGTGAAGAAATCAGTACGGTAAGGATTGGAAGGAAGCTTAAGAAGTGTGCGGAGATTCGATCTGCAGAGTATGCCAGGAGGACGCGCAAAATGTATATTATACGGACGCAGATGAAAACCTGAAGGAGATAATTGTTGATCTAATTGATTCCACTTAATAGTAAGCAAACTGGAGTTCAATAGATAGAGCAAGGGAGTACACGCGCGCACGGGCTACACTGGCCTTGCCGACCTGCAAGATGTTTTTTCTCGCCTTTTTTGAATCACCCAAGATTGTAAGAAGGAGGAAACATTATATCAAAGATCGTACTGGATGCACCCAGCTGTGATCAGTCAAATGTGTCACTACCGATGTATCCGTACATTACATTTTTTTAGGTAGGATAATTGCAACGACTTTACTAAACTGATGTTATAATCATTTTCACGGATTTCTTTGTATGGAACCCTCTTCGAGATTACACTTATCTATCTTTATTATTATGACCTTTACTTTGTCTTTAATTGTTGGGCAGCCCTGACGCCTGGACTTTTACTGTTGGTTGTAAAAGAGATCGTTATGCCTAAACTCGAGTGGCCTTTGTTCCCTTTAAGGACTTTATTTTGAAAGAAGATTTGCCTTTAATGTTGAAGTAAGACGCATTTTCAATAATCTGTGTTTTATACTGGGTGTAAAAGACATGAACAGTCAAACGAGAACCATGTATTCTATACATCAAAATAAGACATATTTCAAAAAAAATATTACTGGGAAATGATTTTTATTTTTTGGTGTTAAAAAAAATTGCAAATTGTACCGCGCAATGTAAAGGGCTCAACTCGCACGCAACTCGCAAAACCGCGATAATTTTGTCAGACGGCGGCCCCGTTCGTTAGTGTCCTTGCGCATCGAGTGAGCTACATTGAACGCTAACGTTTTGAAGCCATTTTTTGTTATGAAATACTAAAAAAAATTATAATGTTTCTTTGGACAATAATTAAGAAATAACGTATAAAATACGTTTTCATAAAAAAATGAAAAAAAAAATTATGACTTTGACCTTCAATAAAATCGTAACTATCAATTTCCCAGGTATAGTCTGAAGGAAGAAAAATGTTATCATGGTGAGCAGAATACATGGTTTTCGTTTGACTGTTCATGTCTTTTACACCCTGTATAGAATTTCGGAGACCTCTGTTTATATTTAGGTAGATGTGAAATCTTTTATTTGAAAAAAACAAAAAAGCAATGTGATGTACGTCTTCTGGTGTAAACGATTATCGTAGTCTACAGATTTAATTAAACAGTGGCGGTGGTAGGACTTTTTTATGTCCGCCTGGCTACCACTAACTTATCAAAATCTGTCGGTATAATATTAAAGTTAACAGCATTAATGTGTTCCGTTATTAAAACACATACAATAATGTTCATTATCCCAAAAGCAGAGTCTTAGGTACCATTTGGTTACACATGACGCCACATGTGATAGTATGGGTCGTACATTTACTCAAAATAGTGACTGGTTGCTAGCTGGTCGACTACATAAAAGTTGTATCGGACTCAAATGTAACCCCAATCTTCAGCGAATCAACAAACAGAAACCAATAAACAGGGCAGATATTTATGATTGAAATTGATACCAAATTAAATACAAAATGAAAAACATGGAAAAAGAATCCAGTCATGGATAAGTGCTTTCGCTATCCGGGCGACTGCTCTTCCAACTGAGCTACACAGGACTGTTTGACCACGACGAATTTTAGCCATGTCTTTCGTTTTTTTAGATGCCACGAAAGACATGGCTAAAATTCGACCGTACGTCTCTATCACTTTGTGCTTGATAGAAAGTGACAAACGATTCTCAAGACATGATTGATTTCTGAGTGTTTTCTTGAACTTTTATTTTTATTTGATGTAAATGTAGACAATGCAGTTTATTCTTAGATGGATATTGTATGACACATGCAATTAATAGGATAATTTTGTTTGTGTTATGATATTGTGTAAATATCTAATGTATTAATTAGGTATTGGATTTATTTTTTGGTATGCCACAAGGTATATTTATTAACCAGAGGATCATAAATGTATGCTTCGCACCTACATTGAAAGGAATCTAACATTAGCACAAAATGGTGGTGGGTAGCAAAAGTTAAATTAATTGTGATTATTGAATTATATAGAAAAGCTTTTACAAGACCACTCCCGATTTTTACTTTCTTGTAACGTAGTATAGAGGAAGTCTTGTAATCGTCAAAAAATTCGACCTCGAGATTTTGAGAGATTTACACGTTTTGGACCTCCCTGAATCCAAAATTTTTTTTTTTGAATTTTGTCTGCGTGTGTGTCTGTGCGTTAGCACGATAACTCGAGCATGCTTTAACTTATTGCAACCAAATTTAACATACGTGTATGACATCAAAATATAAGGTTTCTATAAAATTTTGAGCCGTCGATCACGAAAGTTAATCAACCAAGTGCGCGGTCGGTACTTGGATGGGTGACCATTTAACACGCATGTATGACATCAAAATATAAGGTTTCTATCAACCTTGGAGTCGTTTCCGGTATAAGAGAAAGTCTAGGGGAGACCACTCCCGATTTTTTGGTATAAAATACTAAAAATTTTGGCAATGTTTCTTTGGACAGTAATTAAGAAAGAATTTGACCGTGAAGATGAAAAAAATGGTCCTAATGATGAGCGGAATACGTAGTTCTCGGTTTCGTCATAGGTCTTTTTACACCCGTTATATTATGTACCTATACGCCAACTTTCTATACGAGAGAAGATGGTTTGGAGCGCCATCTTCTTCTCCTTTCCATGTCATATTCATGTGTCAGTATACAGTCGATAACGAGACGGACAACAGGACCGCAACCTTTATAGAGCAAACCATGAAATATTTTCATATAGCGTGTGGTACCCATTATGCACGCAAGCTTATCGTTATTATGTTTTCAGAAAATAATAGTAACTATTTATCAAATTAATAGAGCAATAACTCTTTATGTATTTAAAACTCCTTTTTTAAAATGTTATAAAGATTATAATGTATTTTAAATTAAAGTTTATGAATTATACTGGAGAACTATTATACGATGAACTCCGAAATTACGACGATCTTGATGTTTTTTTTAATTTGCTGGTTTTGTTGCTTGAGATTACGTTTCATCTTAATTTATAATAAAAAAATAAACAACATTTTTTCCCACATAAACTGTATTGATCACTTTGTATTCCGTTCTAACTGCCGAATATTTAATGCCCGTCATCAGTAATGTCAGTCATCTGTCATTACTTAGGCAACAACAACGTGTGCCAGGTCAGCTAGTAATACGTATATAAAAAATCGGGAGTGGTCTCCCCTTGACTTTCTCGTATACCGGAAACGACTCAAAAGTTGATAGAAACCTTATACTTTGATGCCATACATGCCTGTTAAGTTTGGTTGCAATAATTTAAAGCATACCCGATTTATCGTGCTACCGCACAGACACACACACAGACATAATTCCAAAAACGGTATTATTGGACTCAAAAGGTTCAAAACGTGTTAATCCGTCAAAATCTCGAGGTCGATTTTTTTGACGATTACAAGACTTTCTCTATACTACGTATACGAGAAAGTAATAAAAGGCAATTGAAACATGTAGCCTAGTTGCTTGTTCCGATTATTTGTGAATGCGACTAAAATAGAACCTCGAAGACGTGTTCGTTCCCTGATCGACTAAGTTCACTCAACATAAGTGGTATTGATTCCTTAACGTCGCGAGTTTCGCAAATACATTGTACAGTTTCCCCTATGACAAATTGTGATGCGTCAGTCTAGTCATTCTTAATATGACTTCTTCGAGCTTCGAATTTTTGGCATCGGTTCAGTATATCTTGAAATCGACAGTATTGCAATTGGTTTTGCTATTAGATTTTCGGCCCTTCTTGAGTGACTTGCTTACGAGCTAGCAGCCGAGTCCACCAGCTTTACATACTGACTTATAAAATTAAATCTGCAGTAAAAAAAAACATGACTACTTATCAAGGTAAAAACTATCCTATCTCTCAAGTTGGATCCAACTGCACACAGCGTACAAATTTGATTAAAATCGGTTAAGTAGCTTAGGAGTCCATCGCGGACAAACAACGTGACACGTAATTTATATTAAGATAATTTATACTAATCCTGTGCAGACGAAGTTGCGGGCAGAAGCTAGTAATAATATATTTCCACGCTCACACCAATTATCTAGCCTAAAGTAAGTATCATTAAGAACTTGTGTTATGGATACTCGATAAAGAACATTTTTAATATAAATAAAATAATTTTGGATTTTTTTATAAATAAACTCAATTTAGAACTTAAATACATATATAGACAACCATGACCATGACTCGCATACAAATATTCGTGTTCGTCACACTAATATTTGCCGCTACCGTTTATTGAACCCGGACCGCTTGATGTCTAGGCAGCTATACTGACTACTCTACCGCGACGGCGGGCGTCAATATATGTACTTATAGTATGGAGTTTCATACAAATAATACTAGTTGGCTCGAGTTGAGGCTATGAGGATCCAATCAGTTTCCGATTAGATGTGCATGCTGTGACGTTAAGGTGCCAATTGCGGCTATAGGATTTTTATCTCAAGAGCACGGGTGAGTCATAACTGTTTGTGTAGATAATAAATATACCTACACGTTGTCTCTGTTTACCTCAATGACAGCACTGAGTGCATCCGCACCAATTATTATAAAAAGTACAACGTAAACATGATCTTACTTATCATGACGCTTACTTAAAAGATTAGATTTCCTCTCAAAATCAGATCATCCCTAACGATTATTGTGGGTGTCTTAATATAATTTATCGGGGGCACGGCTCGGCACGTAGTTCTCATTCGGGAGTCGTGACGCGAATCACGAGTGAAGATGGGGAACCAGACATAGCTTAAGCAACCCTATAGATCGATACCCCTTGTACGTTTTAATGAATTCTCTGTTTGTACGAATTGTTCTTAAGTAAGGCTGGGCGGCAATAATGACCTTTGAAAAGTAAGGATGTTTTTCGTTTATTTGTATTGCGCCAACTAGAATTGTATTCTGTGATTGGAAATTGTCTATTTTGTATCTAGCTTATTTTTACCTTTTTAATGTTTCACCAATTAAAAATTCTATTTAATAAAATATTAATTGCGAACCTTAAGAGGCAGTGGGCAGTGCACATTGCGAGGAGGACTGACGGCCGTTGGCGCGGAAAGGTCCTCGAGTGGCGACCACGTACCGGGAAACGCAGCGTTGGTAGGCCCCCCACAAGGTGGACAGACTATCTAGTAAAGGTCGCGGGAAGCCGCTGGATGCGGGCAGCGCAGGACCGACCGGTTTGGAGATCCTTAGTGGGAGGCCTATGTCCAACAGTGGGCGTCTCTCGGCTGAAATCATGATGAAAATATTAATGTCAGTGCAAACATAAGTGTCATTATAAAACATGCAAGTTAGCAAGGTGGCACAAATTCATAATATAACTCTTTTTTATTATAATTCTTGACAGCGTAGCTCTTGGCCTCCATCTCATATGATGCTAAGTGACGTCAAGGCCTAAGATATAATAGAACTTCTCCTGGAACCCTCAGCCACAGAGAGACTGGCTATCTAATCATTATGTCGGAACACAGTAATGCTTATAACATTATTATGTGTATATATATGTGAGCCTAGGCAGCCGTACTTGAATAAAGTCCTACCACCAACCAAATAGAGTACAAATTCGAGACGAACCCGGGACTTTAGATTTAATTCCAGTTCTAGTTTTCATATTAGGATCAGAAAACACAATCAACTTCCAATCTTCCAAAACACACACACACACACGAACGAAGAAGAAAATTCAGAACTAAGTCAATCGACGATTGGTCTTAAACTATCCAGTAATTCTACTGTAACTCAGACAGGTCTAAGCGTGATAGAGACATTTTGTATAACTTACATGTCCGATGGACTGTTGGGATACAAAAATAAAAGTAAATCTATTGCTCTTTTCGAACAACGTGATTCGTCCAGAAGAGGCATCAATCTACTGTTAAAGTTATCTATTGGAGCTATCGATCAATCTCAGCGGAGCTAGTGTGATATGCTTTGAATCTTGGTCAAAACAACACACCGACATTCGGATGAGATTAATTTAGATGTTACAAAAAAGTCAAGTCAAGTAAAATCTGCTTTTATAAAACTGTTACAAAGTCCTAGTACGCAATGAAAACACAAGTTTAAAGCGAGGTACGTGACCAAGACTGCAATGTCTGCACTAACAAATATTACGTAGTCACAGAAAACATGCTTACGTAAATATTACATTAACATTATTATAATATTCGCTCCCTTATGCGCAGAGCTGAGATTAGTCTATTGTATTACTACGTAAGTTGAAAAATAGACTAGGTAAGAATACCCGGCGGCATACGGATGCAAAAGGACTGCATCTGTTATGAATTGATACTCTACTATTATGCCAATTTGTAATTTAGAAATAAAAAAATATTGACATTGATCTGATAAACTGTAAAGGCAATGGTGGTTGTATTAAGAAAATCCCTCTCCTTGTCATCTAAAGAGGTTTAGGCAGTAACCCATCACGCCATAATTGCCAAATGGGGATTGGTGGATGGAATATAAAGTGATCGATACCCCTTTGCTGAACCGTTAGTTTGTGTGCTTAGATGAAAAGCAGAATCACTTTTTGTTAGGCCACTTCAAAAAATTCACTATATTTCAATATTAATATAGGTACTTATTGAATTTGTAGGTTTGAAACTGATTGAACTGCCGTCAACTAGCGGCGAGCGAGTCGTAAGCGCTGATCCGCTTTGGTTACGTAGTTACGTAAGATTGACGCCTGTTTGACGGCAAGGCGAAAGACGACATGATTACGATCCCTTTAGTGTGTGTTTTGGTGGGTGCTCATCGGAATTAGATCCAGATTTCATGGTTTAATCCCCAGGGGAGTACAAATTTGGTTGGTGTTATGACTAGTCTCATTAAAGTCTATCGCTATAAGTGTTGACAGCGTTACTTCAAAATTAAGATTTTCCTTCAACCATTCCCTCTGTTGTTGAAGGTTCCATGTAAAGAGGGCTACCACCTTCAGCCTTTTTATTACTTATCATCAGGTGAGATAAAGTCAAGAGCTACCCCGTCTAGGATAAAAAAATCCGGGTCCAGGAGCAAAAAAAGCGGACAACCTGCTTGTGTCTCTAATGCTCGGAATTTGGTTCGGTGTTTTGTAAACTGATTTGAGGTGTGTTCTTATCGTCATTAATTTTACTGTTGGATATATGTCTCCGCCAAGGATCTTCAACCCAGTCGGTTTCGCGCTGAATTCAGCGGCTTAATAACCGATTCTTGCCTACCACATAATCATCATCTCCGACGAGAAACGTCCACTGTTGGACAAAGGCCTTTCCTTAGGATCTCCAACCTGATCAGTGCTTCACTACGCTACTCTCATCCAGTAGCAGTTTCCAGTGACCTTTACCAGATCGTTGTTCCACCTTGTGATGGGCTTACCAATGCCGTCTTCTTGACCTTTCCACTTCCAACAGCCGTCAGTCCTCATCGTAATGTGTACTGCCCATTGCCATTTATGGTTCGCAATTATTTGGGCAATGCAATGCCAGTGATGTTCTATTCTATTCTATTCTTAATTAATGGCCTCGCATCGAATTAAGCGTACGCATTTTGCCAATGTCAAGTGAAAATGTAATTGAAGTTAAACAAAAATTGTACGGTTGATTGAGGTTAAAAATGGAGTCTCTCAACACGTGTTTTTACGACAAGAACTCGGGAGAAACTCCACCAGTGATGTTCTACTGTGTTTCTTTTTACATTGCTGATGTGATCACTCAGATAGCGTGATTGTCACCCTTACAGAATTAAAATTCAGTTTTAATAAAAGCGGTAAGAAAAGAGAAACTTCGTCTCTCAAAACAGTTTAAAGATAACGATCTCTACAAATTAAACTTCTGTCTTGTTATAACTTTTCTTATTTTTCTAATTACTTGCACATTTCACGGCGAACTTGCTGCGCTCTATAATTACTTTAATATCAGATAAGACTCAAGGGACACAGTGTGATGATAATAATTACAATCTGATATCTAATATCTGCGGTCGCGATCATAAGCCCACCTGTCTCCTGTTTATTGGCACGACACACTATCGTAATTCTCAAACTTGATATTAACATTGACAACTTCCTTCTTAGATTAATGTGCGCCGTTTGGTCTTAATATAATAATCGAAGCGAGTATACATTGATGTTTCTATTGTTAAGAAAATAAAAAGCGTTTTAGCTAAATTATTTATTTTTAAATTTAGCAAGTTTCTCAATCTTTGTGAGTAAAAATCAGAAACTAGTCGCAGAATAATAAAAATGGATTAAATCTGTATTAAATTAAACAAGGTTCCGATAGGCGACAAAAAGTGCCGAGTCTTCTAAGACTTATTACTCATTTTTTTTTAGCACGAAATAAGAATCCACAGTCTAAGAACTATACCTAAAAATACAAGTCGAATTACCCCTTCGGCATCGTAAAGTGAAATAATAAAGGAAAATTGTTACTCATTTGAATGTCTACAATGAAGAATCGAGTATTTACAGTGAAGGATCAAGAACAGTTATTATGTACCAAGTTATTATGTTATATACAGTATAAACCTAGAATTTAATTGACATTCTAAAGTCAAGTAAATGGTTTCTATTTGAAACAAGACCCTTAATTTGACAGTTCCTAATTTATATTAGTTTCCCCTACCTGTTCTAGATTAATTAGAAATAGAGGCACGAAATGAAACAGAATTTGCTTTGATAATGTACATAATAATATTCTAATCAACGCTACAAATTACTAATTACAGCATTCACACGAATAAATTCTGAACAACACTTGTTTGGTTTGTGGTATGAATTCATTAGTATATAATTACAACATTTTTAATACTAATTATTACAGCAACGACCGAAGTAGTGAGGAGGTCAATGGTGTCTGCACTCGGATGGGTGACCGAAGATATGGATGATGACTGAAAATTGGTCAGTTCGTCACAGAAGTCGGGCGGTATTTATTACTTTGGCTAACTATTACCTTCTATTATGAATAATATCCAGATGAAATATTGTTTTTCTGATGAAATTTGTTAGCAAGTTTTTGGTTATGATTGAAATTGATACCAAATTACCACACCTTTTGTACTATTTATAATTTGTAACTAGTAATTCTCGTGTACAATAAATGATTTATATATATATATATATATACATATATATATATATATATAAATCGTCTAGATATTTCTTATTTATTTAATCATAATTAGCAATAATGACTAGTCATTATGTATAATAGCTATTTTATTACTATGACTCTAACTTATATACAATAGAGATAATCGATTTAATTTTGGCATTCTTTGGCTCTTCAAAGAAGAGGACCTCAACTAAAACAATCAAAACTTTGTAGACTAAATACTTCGAGTCTTTAATCTAATGTGAGGCCAAATTTGAACTGGCTTAGATGTTTTGTTTTCTATTAAAGTTGCTAGCGATAAAATCACAATACATTCTATAAAATGTTCAAAACAAAATACTGCTTTTTATACTGATGGTTTAGAAATGGATTCCATTCAAAAATATTTTTTATTATTATTCTCGCATGGTATTTCATCTCACGAACTCCGGTGGGTGAGCCAGGGCTGTGTATATGCAAGAATTTATTTCTGTACTGATATTTTGCTGAAAAAATAATTATTTAATTGCTAAATGTTATGATATATTTATGTAATCCTATGTCGTCTTCGTCTCAGCATAATAATAATTATTTAAGTAAAATAATTATTTTGTCCCCAAATGGTGGTAGGGCTTTTGACGATTTAAAAGTACTTAGCAAAGTCCATTTAAATAAAGAGATTTTTCATTTCATTTCATATGTTAATGATGAGGAACACGTCTAAAGAGTCACTACTTGCTTTGTGAACTGTATTTAAATACTATCTAATTTATTAAATAAATGATCAAAATGCTAAGCTTTGTACGGTGAAAACGTTAAGCTATTTCTACCTTATTAGTTGCCATACCCCACTACACTTCTCCGGCGTCCCTCTCGCGTCATTACTGTGAAGTGCACTCAGCATCCCTGCAGTGGTGCATTATAATTATTCAGAAAGTTTTCTCTAATGTTTAACTTAACGCCCAGAAAAGAGGGTGTCCTCAAAGAGATCTCAGGGAGACGTGTGTTGCATTATTACAGGGGAATTTAGAACGTGTGTTGTGTTTATTTTCATTTTGACGAATGAGATGAAAGACGAACTTTTTGTCTATTATTTACCTTTCGATTTGCACATAATTTGATGTTAAAACTTCGTTTCATACCGCCAAGAGTTTGTCGTTAAATTTAGTTTATTTTTCCTTTATACTTAGGTACTTAGATAATTATAGTCGAAGAGGTCGATGATTCTGCGTTTCGTAACGATCCCGATAGCTAAGCTAGCAAGTGCGCGGTAGGTTCTCGGATGGGTGACCGAAAATAGTTCTACTCAATTTTCCTCCGTGCTTCGGAAAGCACGCTAACCCCTTCGGTCCTGGTGTCCATTTCAATGGACATAGTTTAAAAATACTGTTGAAGCGCTCTTACCAGAGTTGAAATATAAACTACAAAATTCGGTACATTCTTAAGACTAAATTATATCAAAAAATAGCTAGGAAAAATAATGGTACATAATTATGTTAAAAAATAAAAATAAATTCAATTTTTTTTTTAATTAAAAACGATATAATTATCCTTTTCAATAGTAAAAATATCAACGAAATATTTTTTGAAGTCTAAACACTATCAGGTCTGAAGGGGCTAAGCTCGTGGTCCCGGGTGCTGTAGAAGTATAGCAGTCGCCCCCAAGGAGGGTAGGTTTCAGGCACACGGCCGTAAAAATCGAATGACAAAATCGTATAGCGGTATTGTTATTAAGGCATACCGCACTGACTTCTGAGTCAATTGGGAGTAGGTATGATAAAGACATAATACTAGGCATGGAATTTATTTATTTTAACGACGTTTGTATGTGTGCGTGCGCCGATTCGTCACTATACAGGGTGTAAAAGATATGAACAGTCAAACGAGAACCATGTATTCTATACATCAAAATAAGGAACATTTCAAAAAATAATTGCTGGGAAATGATTTTTATTTTTTGGTGTTAAAAAAAATTGCAAATTGAACCGCGCAATGTAAAGCGCGCAACTCGCACGCAACTCGCAAAACCGCGATAATTTTGCCAGACGGCGGCCCTGTTCGTTTGTGTCCGAGCGCATCGAGTGAGCTACATTGAACGCTAACTTTTTAAAGCCATTTTTTGTTATGAAATACTAATAAATTTAATAATGTTTCTTTGAACAATAATTAAGAATTAATGTTTAGAATATGTTTTCATAAAAGCAACGAAAAAAAATTAAGACTTTGACCTTCAATAAAATCGTAACTATAAAATTCCTAGGTATAGTCTTAAGGAGAAAAAATGTTATGATGGTGAGCACATGAATACATGGTTCTCGTTTGCCTGTCCATGTCGTGTCTTTTACACTCTGTATATGGAGCCAAAATACTGTATCGTTCTTTATATTGTGACCAAACCGAGTATCTACTTATACTTCCCTGGGGACTGAACGGGACCTTTGGATCTAATTCTGGTCGACGAACCACTTGACATTTTTGTATTATTTTAAAAATTGTATTATTCTATTACATCTTCAGTACAGTGGTGCTTTTTCATTTCATTTCTCTAAATTATCTCTGATGCCATTTTGAAATTTGTTTCAGTTTTGTTACTAAGTGGCAGACCCATGTAGGGTTGTCTGGTTATGTACCACTGCCTTTCTTATTTCTGCCGTGAAGTGTTTCGCTGTGTTTGAGATTGAAGGAAAAGGTAGCTATTGTAATTACTGGGCTGGGCATTCAAGGCATATCATCTTAGTCCTCAGGACTAGAAATGTGTGATTTACCCTTAATATTGCAGTGTCTATAGGCGACGGTAACCATTTAACACTAGGTGGACCGTAAGCTTGTTTGCCATCTCGTAACATATATAAAAAAACAAATAAAGTTTCTTAAAGCAAGTCAAAGCAAGTCTTTGTAAAGTCAGAAGGATAAATGTCTGTATTTACGACTAAATCCTACTTGAATTTCAACTTATTCAAATCACGTTGACTTTGGTAACTCGACTTGTTCAAATTAGTTGGTATCAAGACGATTCAAAGGCCATAGTTCGAAGATGTCTTAATTATTTGGAGTCAGGCACAGCCCGCGACACTGATACTAACTCAAAGTTGCATACACGCTCTGAAATGGAATATTCATGGCATACCATCCGACTTCGAAGAGCTGCCATGCCGTTATAATTACAAGTGAACAGGGCTGCCGCTCCCTGGAAAGTAATGTTTACAATATTTCGGAATTTTTGTTTCAATATTAGGTATGTTACTCAGTGAAAATGTACAATTCTAACGGTGAAATATTTTTTAACATTGGTCCAGTCGTTTTTGAGCCTATTCATTACAAACATACAAATATTTTCCCTTTATAATATTTGTAGCGGTTGCCCGCGGCTTCGCGTTAATGACAGTTATCGCGCCAAAAAGTATGCTATGTCCTTCCCAGGTCCTCAACCTATCTCTATACCAAATTTAATCAAAATCTGTTCAGTGGCTTAGGCGTGAGAGCGTTACAAACCCTCTTTCGCATTTATAATATTAGGATATTAATCGTCCGTTATCCACAACAAAAATTCTTAATGATACTCAATTTGGGCTAGATAATTTGCGTGAGCGTGGAAATTATTTATTACTAGCTATCCCGGCCACGTGTTACTGTGGTAATTTCATACTACTGACCCATAACATTGTATCTGCAATTAAAAAAATATGACTACTTATCAAGATAAAAACTATCCTATCTCTCAAGTTGGATCAAACTGCACACGGTGTACAAATTTGATTAAAATCGGTTAAGTAGTTTAGGAGTCCATCGCTGACAAAATAACGTGACACGTATATATATTAAGATTATTTATTGTATTTCTTAAATAAAGAGTCTTATCTATCTCTCTTGTAACATCAAGGTCTTACTCACACTTTGCTAAACAACCCTATTTTTTGTTACCTACTAATTTAATTAAAACTATTGTTGACAACCCTAAATGCAGACTTCAGCTTATAGGCGAAACTTTTGCTCAATTCACCACCTGCTTTATTAAAGTTTAATTGTAGTCTCTTGTATGACTGAATCATGAATTTTAAGGATGGCAGCTAGAGATGTTGCTAAGTAGTTTTAATTTGTTTCTTGAAGTAGTTGAACTTTGTGCTGATGTATTTATTCTGGGGCTAGTAAGTTAAGATTTTTCATTATTTATTATTCAAATGTGTGTAAGAGTAATATCATTATTATGTCTATAATATCTCTTTTTTACATTTATATTGCATATATTGCATTTCATTGTTCCCTGCATAAATACTCACACACATTCATGGATTGACTGGAAGAGATCTCTTCTAGATAAGTTCGCCGTTGCTAGCTATTGTACTTTTAATTTTTGTAATATATTTTACAAATGCAATGAAGAGTTCTTCTTGAGACTCATTCTTCTGAGCGCATATATCTGTATTCAGACCCAGAATCTGTATTCCACTTTGATCTTATTTCTGAGATAAGCTCAGAACTATTTTTGTCTCTGAATTTATTTCATTCTGATAATATTGGTATTAATATCTCCTTTGTTTCTTTTTTAAACACTACCTCCTTTTTTTCGTTTTCTATTCAAGGTGCATATATCTGTATTTAGACCCAGAATCTGTATTCCGCTTTGATTTTACTTCTCATAATTGTAAAATTCTACATCGTATTCTGCACAGACTATCACTCATTTGTTTTTGGATCAAGACTGTACATTTTAACAAAGCCTGTCGCCGTTTTAATAGGAATAACCACATTTTTGTGTTCCAACAGTTTTTCCAATAAGGGTTCCAGGTGAAGCAAGAATCCACCTGTGGCCTTATCAACTCTTTCTATCCACCAATCGTAATCCAGCGAGAGTGGCGTTGCCACGAATGTGGTGTAGAAAGGTCTGGATGAGATAGACATTATAAATTGTCGATTGCTTATGCGAGTTCCAACCACAAACACCTTTATAAAATAAAGTAGCAAAATAAGACTCGTTCAATAAATGTCCAATGGAATATTTATTAATCGAGTATATTCGAATAGGTGCTTCGTGCATCGAACAGTGAATAAATTAAGTAGTCATGTAATTCGATGTTTGCTCCAATGAATAAGTAATATGATCTGATATAATTATATTACTTAGTTGACTGTACAGAAGTACAGGTCAACTTGCTTGGTTTAGCAGTTATTGATTTTATCAATGAACTTACGTTCGTTTCGAATCCGTTGAAGCAGATGATTGTATAATTATTTGGAATATTTTTCCCTCGGGTTATAAACAGTTTTAAATGACAGACGGACAGACGGACAACAAAGTGATCCTATAAGGGTTCCGTTTTTTCCTTTTGAGGTACGGAACCCTAAAACTCATCCAAATTTATAACAACGTATAGCTGCTGGGCTGCTGATACCTTTGAATTCTAAATATAATTAAACATCACCCAAAAACTCATGATAACCTATAAATAAATTTTCCTTACAAACTTTGTTTTGACAACGCAGAAACTTTTAGAACTAAGTCCATTATTCACAATCTTGAAAGCTTCGAGTACATTCCAGAGATGTTCATACATTATTTTATCTATCAGGCGGGAGTTTTATTGCGAAACGAAATTAAAAGAATCTGGGGCGGCAAACGTCTGTTCCACTTAAGTTCAAGAGTTGGAAATTAATGTCGATAGTTCTTTTTAATGTTGGAGCAAAACTGGAGACAGGAAAATGAAAAGATAGGGACTGTAAAAAGAAGGCAGTCGATGTCTGTTTTGCCGTTTAATTATTTTATGGAGAAATTCTCTTCATGGAACGTTTTATTTTTTGTTCTTTGCTTTTCTAACATTATCTTCTCATTCACATTATCTCACACCAATAACATTAATTTTGATAATATGAACATTTCTGGAATAGTTTTCCTTTTAATTCACTTATGAGGTCGGCCGTTGTACTTTGATGACTTTATGTTTCTGTGATATCTGTATCCTTATGACCGCCGATGTTATTCTTTGATGACTTTGGGTCTCTGTGATCTGTATATGTTTCAGCAATTTCAAAGATATAAAAATATGTTTATTTTCTTTCAAAGATCCTATGCTTTATTTATTTTGAAATCTTCTTAATTTGAGAACGTTTCTATTGAGAATGATTCAGCTGTTTCTCGCTTATTTCCCGTTTGTAGCTTAAGGCTTGTGAAGTCGGTGTTTCCTTAGCTGACATAATGAGACTCAGCACTCTTACTGGAACTGGAAAAGGTATTTTTATCTTTTACTGGTGTTTGATTCACACACGTTCTTTGCATTTCATTAAAATTATTTTTAAATAAAATAAAAAACCGCCTTCAAAACTAGAAATGGAGAAATAAAAGTCTAATGCTTAAAAAAACTAACAGTAAATAAGTATGCCAAGTATATTTTTTGCGGTCGGTGTCAAAGACAAGAGACAATGCTTATTCCAAATGTTGAGATTGGCACCGACTTCAAAAAAACGTAGTTGGCATATTTACTTTTATTTTTAAAACATAAAACTTTGAATGCGATTGTAGAGGACAGCGCGCCGCGATCGGTCTACCAGTCACTAACTGCAATACCTCCGTCCGATATACCCTCCCGTTTTTGGAACTCAAGGTTGAATCTTGGAATCGATCGTTGAGACTAGCGATAAGTGCAATAGTTATAAAATGTATATAGCCAATGTGTTTTAAAATAAATTAAGTGAACTACCGATGAGACTTTTACTTCCAAAAGAAACAACAAGAACCTTCCTACAACCTAGCTTCACTTCACAACCAAATTCGAATACAGTCCACAACAGTTTCCTGGTCCATCGATTGCCGGATTTTAAGAACTTAATTGAAGAAACCCGCGCCAGGACACAACAGTTTCCTGGTTTCATCGCTCACCATATTTAATGCAAGAAAAAATGGTGAGGACACGCTCTCAAGAACGCGTACCAAAAACAGTGTTTACCGATCCTCCGCGTTCTCCGTCGGCAAACGCAAGCCAAAGCGCGGCACGTTCGGGTGGTTTGATCGACGCCACTCTTCGCGACCGACTTGAGGCATCAAGCAACGCACCTGCGGACTACAACAGAGACGCGACTGTCGCCATGGGCGCCGAGGGGGGGGGCTATAGCGCCGAAGCGCTGCACACCTCTGCGCACCTTTCGCGTCTCTCTCGTCCGAGCGAAGCTCTACGCGCTGAGTCACCACGTCGCCCGTCACCTCCGAGGTCCAGAGCATCACGAAGATCGACTAGCAGCGCCGTGGCCCGCATACGGAACGCACAATTGGAAGCGGAAGAGCGACTAGCAGACATAAGGAAGAAAGAACTCGCAATTGAAACAGAAATAAGGAAGAAAGAACTCGCAATTGAAACAAGTCTCATCAGGAAGAGGTTAGCCGTCGACATCGAGAACATTCGAGAAGAAGAAGTCGACGTAGAAGGTTCGTGCGTCGCCGACATCAACGAGCGCATCGATAGCTGGCTGCAACAGAACGTCGAAATTCCCTCCGTGCGACGGGGGGAGAGAATTACTCCGGGACACAAGGCGCCTACAACCGACGACGCCGTCCCTACGCAGGCGCTGCGGACCCCGTTGACCGTACGGGGGGAGCAACCGACATACGCAACCCAGCGGCACCACGAACGGGTGCACTTCGATGAGAACGACGCTCGCCGACCGCGATCACCGACGCCAACACGACGACAGAAGGGGATCGAGCAACTCACAGAAGCGTTCGAGAGGATGTCCCGGGTGCGCCCCGCGCCCCGGCAGGCCACCGAGTTGCCAACATTCTCCGGCGCCGTCAACGAGTGGCTACCCTTCAAAGCGGCGATGATAGAATCCACCGCCACTTACAATTTCGCGCCCACCGAGAACATGGCCCGCCTTCGAAACTGTCTACGAGGGGAAGCTCGCGAAGCAGTCGCCGGTCTCCTGTGTACCGTATCAACCCCCGCACAAGTAATGCGCACACTGGAACAATGCTTCGGTCGACCAGAGTTCATCATAGACAAGGCGATGGAAGACTTGCGCCTTTCGTTGGCGGAGCGCCTGGGGAGCTCCGCCAACGAAATCAACACGTTCGCAGTAAAACTCCAAAACATCGTATGTGTGCTACAAAACATAGATCGCCGTGACTATCTACACTACCCGATGCTGCCGAGGGAGGTACTGGAGAAGCTGAGCCCCTACTTGCGCGCCCGGTGGTGCGACTACGCGAAACAACGCATGCGCAGCAGCGACCCACAACTCGTCTTGCTGTCACAGTTCCTGATGGAGGAAGCGGACCTGGCGCTACAATTTACGTACTCGTCGCACCCGGTTGCGGCTGCGATACCGAAGACGTCCCGACTAGCAACATCGGCTCCGACGGGCGCCGTGAAGAAGAAGGTCAACATATATACGACTACTGCAGACACCGCATTTCCTGTGAAGAAGACGGACGCCACAGCACCGCCGCAAGAAAGAAAATACGTGTGTACGAGCTGCAACGAAGAACATCTGCTGCCAAACTGCAAGAAGTCAGCGTCGACGAAAGATGGAAGATTGTCAAGGACAACGGCGTGTGCTTCAAGTGTCTGGAGAGCCGCCACCGACGTCAACGCTGCAACAGGGGAGCGTGCGGTCTGAACGAGTGCCGCCGCCCCCACCACCGCCTGCTACACTTCGAAGAAAGAAGAGAAGAGTCCAGGACGCCGGAACACGCCGCTGCCACTGCCGCCGAAGAGAACGTGTCAGTAGCTGTCGCCGCCGCCGAAGACAGAAGCATGGTGCTGCTGAAGGTGGTTCCAGTCACCGTGGGAGGACCGAAGGGGGAAGCGGACACCTACGCGCTACTGGACGAAGGCTCTACCGTGTCGCTGATGGAAGAGGAACTGGCAAGACGACTGGGATTCAAGGGGCCGACGCGACCGCTTCACATCCACGGCGCGACATCCAGCAGCCGAGAAGTCAACAGCCAGCTCATCGAGGCAGAGATCAAGAGCAAGAGAGGCGCCGACAGTCACCGGGTGAAGATGCGCACCATACAGCAACTGGTACTGCACAGTCAAGCAGTACCGGCTACACTGCTGAAACACGCGCACCTCCAGGACCTAAACGAAGAGGAAGTCTGCTACGGGAAGGCGAAGCCGCAACTGCTGATACGCGCCGACAATTGGCACCTCATCGTATCACGGCGAGTGAAGATGGGCCGCAAGAACGAACCGGCCGCTTCTCTCACCGAACTCGGCTGGACAATCCACGGCACCGCACCGCGGTCTCTATATGGCAGAGACTGCGCGTCAATATTGCACATGTTCACACCGAACCACAGCGACGAAGAAAATGAGCGACTGGAAAGATTAGTCGAAGAACACTTCAAGATCGACGCGCTGGGGGTATCACTCGCCGAGAAGGTCGCGGACTCCGAACGACGAGCCGTCGAGATCTTCGAAGCTACCGCCCGACGAGTCAACGGCCGTTTCGAGGTGGGACTACCGTGGCGCCAGGACGATACCGCTACGCCACCGAGCTACAACGCCGCACTCAGGCGATTGCAATCGATCGAAAAGAAGTTCGAACGAGAGCCAGGCTTCGCTTCGCAATACAAACACGAAGTTGAGGCACTGCTAACGAAGGGGTACGCGAAACCATGCGACGGGACCGAAGAGGGCAACAAGAGGCAGTGGTACCTACCGCACTTCACGGTTTTCAATCCAAACAAACCGGGGAAGCTGCGCCTGGTATTCGACGCCGCCGCCAAGTCGCACGGAATCTGCTTGAACGACCTACTGCTCGAGGGGCCGGACCTGCTGCGATCGCTGCAAGGCATCATGTTCCGGTTCCGAGAGGGCCCAGTAGCAGTCACCGCCGACATCGAGGAAATGTTCCTGCGCGTCGGCATCAGAGAGGAAGACCAGCCAGCCCAAATGTTTCTGTGGAGAGAAGACCGACACCGGCCGCCGCAAAAGTACAAAATGACGGCGATGATTTTCGGCGCCTCCAGCTCACCGTTCCTGGCACACAGCGTTCGAGATCGGAACGCAAAAGACTTCGCGGTCACCCATCCCGCTGCATACAAGTCAGTCACACGCAACCACTACATGGATGACCACGTCGAGTCCTTCAACGACGCCGAGACAGCGATACGCACGATCGACGAGGTGAACTTCGTGCACGCACAAGCAGGGTTCAAGCTGCGCGGGTGGAACTCCAATGCACGCGCAGTCAGAGAACACATTGAAACGGGGCTCCGATCGAACAACCCCACCTGCCTGGCGCCGGCACCAGACAAGACACTCGGCCTGTTGTGGGACGCTAAGCTAGATCAGCTGGCTTTCAACACGAAGCTACACAGAGTTCCGGAGGAGGTCATCGGGCGACAGCGCACACCAACAAAGCGCGAAGCCCTATGTGCGGTCATGTCGCTATACGACCCGCTGGGCCTGCTGAGCCACTTCACGATACGAGCCAAGATCATACTGCAGGATCTTTGGAGACACAAACTTGGATGGGACGAGCCCCTGCCTGACGCCGAAGCTGACGACCTCGCATGCTGGTTGCGAACGCTACGAGGCAGCGTCGCACAATTACGCCTGCCGCGCTGGTACGGAGCCGCCGAACAGAGAGAGCTGCACGTCTTCTGCGATGCAAGCGAGCAGGCCTACGCCGCCGCTGCATACTGGCGGACGCGACGCATCGACGGCACCATCGACGTCACCCTGGCCGCAGCCAAGGCCAAGGTGGCCCCCATCAAAACACAAAGCATACCCCGCCTAGAGCTACAGGCGGCGGTCATAGGAACGCGCCTCGCCGACGCTGTCGTCACCGAGCACGAGTGGGTACCAGATCGCACTGTCTACTGGACTGACAGCCGCACGGTGCTACACTGGATACGACGCAACGCACGACGCTACACGCCTTTCGTCGCGCACCGTCTGGGGGAGATAGCCGAACGCACCGAGCCCGAACACTGGCGATGGGTGCCTACCCTGCACAACGTAGCCGACGACGCGACGCGCACATCTAGCAAGCCCATAGCCGCCAACGACAGGTGGTTCGACGGGCCTGCCTTCCTGCTTGGACCAGAGGACACTTGGCCAATAGAAGAGGAAGTCGAAGAAGATGACAGCGAACTCGTAGGGCACACAACAGATAGCCCGGAGCCCTACCTACCGGACGTCGCGCGGTTCTCTTCATACGAACGACTTATAAGAGCGACCGCCTTCGTGCTGGTATTCATCGATGGCTGCCGCAAGCGAGGAAACAAGCTGCAAGTTCACCACCTAGAACGGGCCGAGAAGATGTGGATCCAGAGGGCACAGCGAGACAGCTTCGAAGCGGAAATCCGAAGCCTACAGGACGGGAAGGGAATCACCCGGTCCAGCCCGCTTTACAGGCTGGACCCCACCCTGCGGGACGGCGTGCTGCGCTTGAACGGACGCATACACGTAGCTGACGTACCTCGCGACATGAAGGAGCCTACGATCTTGGACGGCAGGCACCCTTTTACGCGCCTGCTGGTGATGAAGGAACACCGACAAGCACACCACGCCAATCGAGAAACAGTAGTGAACAACCTCCGCCAGCGCTTCTGGATTCTGCGCCTGCGACCCACAGTCCGCACAATAGCAAGAGAATGCGGGCTGTGCAAATTGAGAAAATCAAGACCACGAACACCTATCTTCGGGGACCTACCTCGAGCCCGAGTAGCTGCCTACTACCGCCCTTTCACGTACTGCGGCGTAGACTACTTCGGGCCGATGATGGTGAAGATCGGACGGCGCCACGAGAAGCGATGGGGCGCCCTCTTCACCTGTATGACAACACGCGCCGTACACATCGAGATAGTGAGCTCGCTATCCACCGACTCCGCCCTGATGGCGCTGCGTCGCATGGCAGCGCGCCGCGGTTGGCCACGCGAAATGATGAGCGACAACGCAACCAACTTCCGGGGTGCTGACAACGAGCTACGCGCCGCCTACGCCGAGTGGGCACCCGCCTTGGAGGACCTTGGCCAGCGACACCGCACAAGTTGGCGGTTCATCCCTCCTGGGGCTCCTAATATGGGGGGAGCCTGGGAGCGCCTGGTGCGGTCAGTGAAGGTCGCGCTGACCAGCGTCCTGCACGAAAAGACACCGACCGAAGAAGTGCTGGCAACACTACTGACCGAGGCCGAGCGCAGTATCAACGCTCGGCCCCTCACCCACGTTTCCGTCGATCCTCATGATCCGGAGGCGCTGACACCGAACCATTTCCTGTTGGGAACCTCCATGGGCCTACCACACACGGGACCCTGCGACCCAGCCGATCGACGCGTCTGGCGAGCGAGTCAAGCGCTTGCCAACGAATTTTGGCGGAGATGGGTGCGCGAGTACCTTCCTACACTCGTGCCCCGTCAAGCTGCCGCCACACCTGGAGAGAAGCAACTCCAACGAGGCGACTTAGTCGTGATCGCCGACCCCAACCTGCCACGAAACGTATGGCCCCGAGGAGAGGTCATCGAGGTGCACCCGGGCCCCGACGGCCGAGTGCGCTCCGCCGACGTCCGCACACGAGGAGGGATCCTGCGACGTCCAACTACCAAGCTCGCCGTCCTCCCAGTGAAAGATGGCTGCGACGAGTCTACGCCGGGGGGAGAGCTGTAGAGGACAGCGCGCCGCGATCGGTCTACCAGTCACTAACTGCAATACCTCCGTCCGATATACCCTCCCGTTTTTGGAACTCAAGGTTGAATCTTGGAATCGATCGTTGAGACTAGCGATAAGTGCAATAGTTATAAAATGTATATAGCCAATGTGTTTTAAAATAAATTAAGTGAACTACCGATGAGACTTTTACTTCCAAAAGAAACAACAAGAACCTTCCTACAACCTAGCTTCACTTCACAACCAAATTCGAATACAGTCCACAACAGCGATTTTTGATTTATTTGTTCTTTTTAGTCAATACTCAGCACTTTCTTATCAAAATCAGTTTAAAACTCAGTTATCGATGATCAAAGTTAAGACAGGTTTTCGCTTTTTTTATCAGAATAATAATACAACTACAGCTTTTACCACTGGAAAATTTTCAGAAAACTATCTCGAAACATTGGTCTTTAAGACAAAAAAGAATTAAAATTGTTTAATAAAATTTCGAAGATAAACACATAAAGTAGGAAAAATTGGAAAATTTCATATTGCTACTACATTTTTTCACTATTCTAAAAAAACTACTCAACGGAGTAATGAAAGAGAAGCCCTTCCTTTTTTGAAGTCGGCTAAAACAGGATTTATTTTTATGTCTAAAAATGATTTTTATGCCTGGTCCCATTCATTTGGCGTCATATGTCACCGTACTGCAGTTCTAAAGTTTCGGCATAGTTTATTGGTCGGCTGCCTGCAAATCTGGCAACGAACCCTCCTTGGGAATCTAAACGTTATCTGAATTTAGTCAAATGATAATTAACATAATTTGAATGGATATATTAGTCCAACCTTTCCTTCAATGTTTGATAAATAGAAAATAATACAATTCCTGTGGTGAATTAGCGATAGTTACTTTAAATTTACCAAATAAGAAATAATCATGAAACTATCGATGTTAAAGACAAAAATCGTTGCTAGCCTAACAAAAATCCTAACCTGAGACATGATTTTTTAGATACCTACATACTCATGTTCATTGAGAAATTAATCATATGATAGCTCTTGATCATGTCATTCAAACTCTATTATAAAATATACTATTTTGGCTATAAAAACCGTTTCCAAAACTGAAAACAGAGAAATAAAAATTATGTTTATTTAGGTCGGTCCCAAATACAAGTGAGAACGTTTATTCTAAATATTAGGGGTTAAAGTATGAAATTGCCGATTTGTACAGAAAAATTTAAATTCGTTTTTTTTTAATTTAACATATTTATTTAATCAAAATATCTACCATTATTATCTAATAGGAAGGTCATTTATGCCTTTGCGATAGAACTCTGGTGATCTAGATTCTACAAACTCGGTAAAAGCATTTTGTACTGCCTCTTGGGAAGAAAAATCACGAAAAAAATGGTAGTCCGTTGGAGCAAGGTCTGGCGAATACGGAGGGTGACGAATGGTTTCTAATTGCAGTTCCTGTAGAGTTAAAACGGTTTCTCGTGCTGTATGAGGTCTCGCGTTATCATGGAGCAATAATGGTGAAGATCGATTTATGAGTCGGGGCTGTTTCACTGCAAGTTTTGCTATCATTGTTTGGAGTTCAGCACAGTAGACATCTGCCGTTATTGCTTGACCAGATCGGAGAAAGCTATAGTGAATAACACCATGCTGAGACCACCAAACAGTTACCATTGCCTTTTTATTGGTAAGCTTTGCTTTAGGACACTGTTGCGGCGTTTGACCTGGGGTCAGCCATTGCATTTTTCGCTTACGGTTATCGTAAAGAATCCACTTTTCATCACATGTCACTATTCGATCCAATATTCCTTCATTTCTGTATCGATTCAACAA
Organism: Elophila nymphaeata; assembly: GCA_955850985.1. Classification (NCBI taxonomy): domain Eukaryota; kingdom Metazoa; phylum Arthropoda; class Insecta; order Lepidoptera; family Crambidae; genus Elophila; species Elophila nymphaeata. The sequence continues at coordinate 17,648,278 of OY039079.1, forward strand.
GGCAACACAAGTTTCAACACGCGTATCTTTCTGCAGATCAGTCAAATCATGAGGCACCCATTTTTCATATTTTTTTATTTTATTGATTTGACGCAAATGAGTCAATATTGTTGGTAAGGTAACGTTAAACCATGCCGCTAATTCCTGGGTAGTTTGGCTCGGATCGGCTTCCACCATCTCTTTCAATTCATTGTGAATCACCTGTGTGGGCGGTCTTCCACGTGGTCCGTTCTTCATATCAAAATTTCCATCACGAAAGCATTTAAACCAAAATCGTACGGTGCGCTTATTAGCAGTCCCCTCTCCAAACGCAACATTGATATTGCGAGCTGTTTCTGCCGCGTTAGTTCCGCGTTGGAACTCGTATTCAAAAATCACTCGAATTTTCGAAATATCCATCTTTCTTGTCTAAGCTGAATAAAAAAAACAACTGAAAGTTGATAATCAAATGTTGCATATTTTTTAAAAGAAGAACCTCATAGGTACCATTTGAAAAAAGTTTCACTTAAAAATCTCAAACCATGAAGATTCTATGTCCATTCAAAGTACCTATTACAATACAACGGCAACTTCATACTTTAACCCCTATTATTATGGTTGGCACCGACCTCAAAAAACCATTTAGATTTTTATTAACAGAATTTTTATTTCTCCGTCTTAAGTTTAAAAGGCGGATTTTATTTAAAAATATTTTTTTTTGCTTTTTAGTGTTTTAAGTATATAAATTTTCAGGAAACTATCTCGAGATCTTTTAGACACACAAGTGATAAGAATACGATATCATCGATGTCAATCAAATAGGCATTATTAGGGATAACCCAAATACTACTGGTCAGATGTCGATTAAATTTCAATGGGACCACATGATGAGGAGCACCTTCCAAAAGTCGAAAGAATCTTCAAAATCGGTACACCCAGTAAAGAGTCTTGAGGTAACAAACATAAAAATATCATACAGTCGAATTGTTAACCTCTTCCTTTTTGAAGTTGGTTGAAAAGAAATAAGTATCATAAGGGAAAAATGTTAGGCTTTCATTAAATATTTGTAAGTCTATAAAAACCCCATTTTGTTGTACTCATTAAGACGCACGGAAATGCTGCGAAAGAATGCAACGTACACAACTTGGGGTTGAATACTGCACTGAATCGATGGAAAAGGGAGAGGGGAAATAATTATGAAGTGCAGACTCTGCAAAATATAAACTTGTTATGATCTATGTAGGTGAGCATGTATGCGCATTTAGGGACCTCCCTTCAAGTGTTTCTTAAAGACTAAAGATTTTTGCAAATATTGGAGTCCTTTATAATGGCCAAACTAATTTTATGCTTGACGCAATATAAGCTTCTCAGTATCACAGAAGTGCCAAGCCTGCCTGAGGAGAGCACAAGATAGAACTATTAGGAGAGATCTAGTGAGGAGTGTCTGTGGTGATTACTTCCCGCAAGGTGTCAGCTGAGGAGAGAGAGATTAGTATCACGCTGACGGCTTGCGCCCAAGCTGTACGATAGAGGAAATAAAATACTGACCATGGTCAAACTTTGTCTTAATTAAACTGACTTTTATTGGCTTGACAAAGATATAAAATATGTCATATCCTTTACTGGGATAAGGTTTTACCATTGGTCAGTCGCACCGTTGTCGAATGATAGAGACATGAAAAAGGTCATAAGCAACATTATCAACTTAGTTACACTGACTTCTATATTAGAGGCATATTGATTGTTATTACTTCTACCCTTTCTTTTTGTCGCACGAATTGTTTCTAAAAATTAAAAAATGGTATTAAAGTTGTCAATTTCTAAAGTGCTATTTATTTGGTTTCTATCGAGAATATGCCGTAGTGGTCTTGATTCGCGGTGTAATCTAAAGTTCAATTTATTTTATAACTTCTTAAATATTCGCGAGCTTTCTCCTTATCCTATATTGCTACTCAGAAAACGCTTAGTTGTTAAAGGCTTACATAGATACAAGAACCAAGTGAGTTTAAAATAAAATAAAAAAAAACAATCGGCCCTCCGTAAAATTGTTGGTATTTACTTATTTTACTAATATTTTTAGTTTTATGGGCATACATGTTTCTTTTCTACGCTATTGTATGTTTATTAATTTTTTGCAAAACTATACACAATTAAAAAAGGTAAACTTATTACATTTTCTTAAATTAGTCAATTGCGCTATAAGTCGAGCGCATGAATGAATGCCTTAATGAAGTTCACGATATACTACCGTGAACTTTATTTAGGCATTAATTTCACTAAGACATGTTTCAGTATTTGGTCGTTCTGCAATTAATTTATTGTACAATTTCATTCATACTTCCATAAAAAGATAAATTAAATGATCTTTATGCTGTTTATAGTACGGTGACAATAGTGAACTAAGAATTAACACTTGCAACTGGTTATTTTTTCCTGGGAGCTTAAATTTACTCCGCTCTGAAGGAGTGCTAGCGATAATTCGTTACATTGACAAGAAAATCTTTGTAAGAAACGTTTTATTCCAGGTTTAAAGGTGAAATCTTCCTGAAGTATCCATTATGAAGATTACTCTAGGAGAACTCTTAGGACGACGGTTTTTTTACTTCGTTTCATAAAGACTTTGTCTAGTTGATTTTAAGGATATAGATTTAACTACTTAATCAGATCAATTTTCATACATTGATTGAGCGACTAGGTCCCCCAAGATTTTACCTATAATATTTACTAAATAATTTTACACTACTTTTTATTTTGTAGTTTACTTACAAAACCCGCCCAAAAAAGTGGCCTGTAATGCCGGTAGCACGTTTTGTGAGCAAACTATGAGAACGCATTGTGAAGCTTTAAATAGTCCAATAAAATATTAAATTAGAGCTACTTGTTGTTCTTTCGCATCAACATTTTTTCTACTACTACATAGATATTTCTTACAATTTTACAATATAGGTATCATTTAAGGTTTGATATTTAAATAAATGCTGCAGAATATAGCTAATGCTTGACTAATGTAATTGACTCAAATTATCATAATAAATACCACTGAGGATACCCTACTCTATCAGCATATTTCATGACAACAACATAGGGATATCAAGCAAGGATGGATGCAACCACTTAAGTAAATTGTAACAGTTGACAATTTGCGTCGAGTAAATATAAGAGGGTCTCAGATTAACTTGGGACTAGGGGATGGTCGCTTAAAGGTATACAATAAAATGTTGCAGCATGTTAATTGCGTTAATATCATTTGGATACTCTGTTAAAGGAAATTGGTTTAAAGTTTTATTTGATATTTAATTATGCAATCATTTTATGTAAATAAATATCAAAAGAGAATGGAATAAAACTAAATTCACATTTTATTTTTGTGTAGAATTTTAGCGATACTTAATTCAGATTAGGAATAAGATAAAACTATTAGATGCTACGTCTAATAGTTTTTGAGTTTATTAGTTACAAACACAAATCTTTCGTCTTTAATAATATCAATATAGATTTAGATGGTTTTCCTAGACTATATCATTTATTTTGACATTTTTAGACCACGCCTTCACGCCTGTCTGTTCACAAGGATTTCCTCAGATATAAACCGATAAAAGAAAAAAATATACATTTATAAATACCCTTTGACAAAGTTAATTTAAAATACTGGAAAAGGTGACAAAATAAAACTATTAATCTATAAATTAAAATTTCAAATTTATGTCGTCTGCCATACCATAATAAAAATGTATAAATAATCTTAGACAAATAAACTAAATATACTGTTATTCTGAGGTTACATTTGGTCATTCAATTAGAGCAAGTGTCATAAAAAATCAATTCCCAGAACTTTTAAAGTTAAGGCTTCAACAAGCATCAAATTAGTAATAAAAATAACATCAACAAGATTTCCAAGACCTGCACATTACAATTTAGAAAATAATTGCAGTGTCGTTTTCTGAGAGCGTAATAAAAACCAGTCCCACCGAGCATGCCTCTAATGAGGCGTGTTATTGCTAGTCCATTCATAGGGAATCTAGTTAGTTCACAGTATTGGGGTCAGACAATAGTCAGCGCGACTGAATTCCTAGGACGCCGGGTTGATCGCCACCGCAGCGTGCTTGGTTGGAATTGTTTCACAGCGTTCATTTTGCAAATACACGCCAGCTGTTGTAGTCGAAAAAGTTAGATTGAGTACTTCGTCAGACATTCCTTACTCTGTAATGCTACGGCCACACACAACGCGATAACATTTGGAAGATAAATTTCGTCGCCGTTGCGTTGGCGTTGTACAACCTATCGCGATGTGATAGCGATGAGATGTCGCAGCCATATCGTATAATACACCGTATTACAAAAAGGTGCGCTGGATTGTAAAACGCCGCCGTTATGTAATGCTCCTAACTCACGTTCAGCTGGATTGTGATAGCGATGCGTTCCACAAAGCGCCGTCCAACGTTTAGCCATAATGTCTACAAGAAACTATGTTAGGGTGACTATCACAGATTTAATAATACAAGGAGATAGGCCAAGCCGGCGTTTAACATGTGACAAGTTCGCCGTCTGATAAAGTCGAGTAAATACGTACGTATGTCAGAAAGAAATATCCGTTTTTCTTTCAAAATGCCGTCCTGTTCAACTGTAACATGCAATCATTGCAGTGAATCAGTTATTTATCAAATAATGGAATAAATTTTCACACGTAAGAACCGAAAAACTTAGATTTATATTTAAAAAACTATATTTAAACAAATAGTCCGACTTTTATTCATAAAAACATAATCGCTTAAAATTATGCGTTACTATCTTATAAATTGTATTACATTGCGGCTGTGCTTCACTTTCATTACTTCTCAGTCCTTAAGACTCGCGCAATGAATAGTGTATATTATGGCATGCTCAACTAGAGCCATGTTATGTAGTACGCTCGCTGATCGCAACACTCGGTCTTCCTATAAACTCAGCGATTTGACCGATCTCCTTAGATTGATATATCTGTGGTGACTATATGTCGCAGCTATATCGTATAACACGCCGTATTACAAAACTGCGCTCTGGATTGTAGTGTGTGTGAGTGGTGTGTGACCATAATTCCACTATACTTGGTCATTAACCTACCAATAATAAGCGATCTCCATTCGAATATAACCTATTCATAGAATCTACTACGGACTTAACGTCAAACGGTTACGTACATTAGGGCCGTTGGCACCATTCACAAATAATTACAAGGTGTTGAATTGGTAAAAGATGATTTCATTTTATGCCAGAAAATCTCCACCGTGTCAAATTAGCTCTAGAATTAGATTTTTAAGGGTATCAAAAACATTTAATATTCAGTCAGTCGACTATAAGAATTTATGACCTCGTAAATTCATAATGACATACAAAATCTATGGAAGAATAATTGTTTTGACAGTTAATTAAAAGTATCTTGAAGTATCTCAACGAGATCTCAACTAAGTTGACAGGCAACACCCCTGGTCAGCGGCCGTGCATACGCGATGTATTACAAATTTAAAAAGATTCCTTATACATACCTACTCTCTCTAATCCGTGAAAAAGACTAATTTATTACGAGTATTTTTATAAATTAATATTTTAGAAAAACTACCTTTTAATTTCCTTTTTTTTATGTTACTAGATGGCAAACAAGCTTGCGGCCCACCTGATGATAAGTGGTCACCGCCGCCTATAGACACTTGCAATATTAAGTGTAAATCACTTAACACTGCTAGTACGTTTGCCATCCTGGGGACTAAGATGATATGCCCTCCATGCCCAGTAATTACACTGGCTACCTTTCCCTTCAATCCGAAACACAGCGAACTGCTTCACGACAGAAATAAGAAAGGCGGTGGTACCTACCTAGACGACCTTACATATGGGTCTACCCCTAGTGTCCTTGTATTCAAATTAAAAATAGAAGAAATCAATTCCTACTCAGACTGTAGTCTAACTACGTCTTCATATGGATATTGATTCCATTCCACCCTTGACAAGCAATCTAATTTATCTTAGCCATAGCTACGCATGTATATAAGGAAATAGAGTACATAGGTAGTGGTTGGAACATGCCATCAAAATAAAAAAAAATTCACATGTTCCACAATATAAATACGAGAACCTATCCCAATATCAATTCAAGTAAAACACCTTGCGCACTTAAATTGTCAAGCAAGAACGAGCTTTCAGTGTCTATGTAATACACACGAGACTCTTTGCATATTATGAGGGACGTTTTAACTTTTCAAATAGAATTTTCCCGTGCTTCCGAGAAACTACTGGCAAAAGAGCTTACGGGTAAATGTTGGTACGATATTACGTGGACTGAATGAGTGCAATATAAAAATGGGTAAAAGTAATTAAGTGTTATAAACATTAAGGGCAGTATAAGGGTAATATTAGAGCAAAGGGGCGCGGCTGGCGTATTCAAATAAATTGGACAGGATAGCATAGACGTTAAAGCATGAAAAGTAGGTTTGCAATCAGGACACACATTTCTACAAAAGTATATGAATATTTTTTATAATTTTATAGAATTTTTGACAAGTGAAATCTTATGATATGAGGCTTTTGTGTTTCAATAAATTCCTTTATTAGATTACGATAGTTATTGTATCTAACTTAGGTAATGTGACACCTAGAAGTTACAAACGTCTAATGAAGATAAGAAAAGTAATTTAGCTACCATCAATGGGGGCGTAGGTAATCTTGTTTCGCGTCCACTTCGTACTGTTGAAGAAAAGAAGGAAAAACCTAATTGCAACATAACAAGTTGTGTTAACGAAAACATTCCATGTTCCACGAAAATCTAGCCCAACTTTGTTATTTGGGTTGCGGCATTGTACAGGCTTTAAAAATAAGACAGTGTAATAACAGGCGAGCCCAGCCTAACCTCCTTATAATAGGTGAACGGGGGAATGTGGCAAGCGTTATGATGCGCTGAGTATTTGTTTTTCTTGCGTAGTGTCTGCTGGTTTATGTGAGGAGGTTGATGGTGCCGCGGTCGTGCGTTTTTGTAACGATCAGGAAAGATAAGCTACCAAGTGCGTGGTCGGTACTCGGATGGGTGACCGAAAATTTTACAGCCCGATTTTCCTACATGCTTTTCATGGCTCGTTCAACTGGTGGTCCCGGCTCCTGTTGAATGATAGCAGTCGTTCCCAAGCAGGGTTGGTATCAGAGGGCCTAGCCAAGACACCAGTCGATTGAGTTGAATGTCTAACGAAAATAATAATAATGTATGAAACTGACGTTTTAGTGAGAATGCTCTATGGCGACCGCAGTTAAAAATTAGCCTCCCATCCACTAGCACTTATTTCGTATGACTTGTCCTCATAGATGAACTGTAGAGAAACATCGTAGTGATAAATAAAACCGTTGAGGCCACTAACTAAATGTCGCCTCTAAATGTTTTCCTGGGACTTTGTCATTCCTCGCCAGTCCGAGAGGAAAAACAATCCTTTTGTCACCAAACACACGAACTGATGGATGGGGGGCTATTGTCATTTCGTTTGATAGTAACGTTGTATCGTTTGCCACTTGTCTAGGCCCGTAGGTAATTGACCGGCCGTAAAATCTAATGGCAAATCAAAACCATAAGTAGCCAGTATCGTCGATACTAAGACATACTGCGCTGACCCCAAAATAAATTGGAAGCAGGGCAGGAAGAAGAGGAGTTTGTGCTCGAAAACTTAGGTCAAGTGAGGTTTTTCTAAATCTACGACAGTGAAGCTCTTGGTGCTCATCGCACTTGATGTTAAGTGATGATTATAGGAGATTATGGGTAATTGAAACACAATAGGATTTAAGCACGATAATTAAATTAGTGATTGTGTATAGTAACTATTTACATTAACCGCGAGTTCGACAATTTTCATAATGAGTAATATTCCAGCATGCCTGGGTTAACCCACTCTAAAGTTTGAATCAAACCGTACTGAGTGGTGTGACCGACTACTAAATTTTACGAAAGAACCAGCAACGCGTGTAAAGTGTTAAAATGAAGTGTACGGAGAAAGCTTAAAGAAACTTGTTTACGAAACCCTTCATAAAGTTTTTGCCAAAAATCATTTCGGAAGCAAACTTCGGCTGGAAGCGGTTATAAAGCCATCAATTGCCGGCATGAAATCTAAAGGAATTCAGCTGTATGGCGAATGCAAATACGTCAAAGAAAACTTTATTCGCTTGCTGCACGAAAGACGTAACGAGCCAACAAAGCTGTTACGAGGAAAGAGCTGCCTGCAAAATTGTGGTCCAAGTAATGAGACAACGGTGGATTATGATTCATTTTGAAACTTGAGTAATTATAAAGATTTTGATAGTTGAATTTTTGATCGAATTTTAGTTTTTTCAGATGAACCTTCTACTTAAATTCAATAATCAAGTAAGGACAGTAACTTATAAAGATTAAGAAAAAGCCTCACTTAAATCACTCTACTTTTGAATGCGGAATTTTCAAGGAGTAGATGTTTCAATAGGTCTTTGCCCAGCACACTATCATAATTTCGAATATTTCTAATCACACATGATACGACATTAGGTTTTGACCACGGCAAAATCTGATCGCACTCGCCCCGAGTTAATGTGCCACATTTAGGTTAAGCTTAGTGTTTACTCTTAGTATTTACTCACTAATTCTATTACTAATCAAATAAAGGAGCCTCCTTTATGCAGCTGTTATCAGGCGGGAAAAGTGATCATGAACTAAACAAAATATTCAAGATTCTTAATAATGTCTAACACATAGCTACGTAGATATTATTATTTATTAAAGGTTTGTAAAAATTAAATTAAAGATCCAATTAATTATATCCTATATAAAAATGAATATTTGTGTACATATCTTAGCGTTTCACTCTAAGGCGCGTATTATAGAATAAGTCTCAAGAATCAACGGCGACTTGAGCGTTATGCGTCTCTATCACTATGTGCTTGATTGAAAGTGACTAACGATTCTCAAGACATTATTGATTTCTGAGTGTCATTCTGTAATACCGATTACCTAATATAGAAATTGCCATGTGCTCGAACTGTGTATTTTTTGTGTAGAAACTCTTTTGCAACTCCCCACCAGGCGCTGCAGCATAATCAACTACTGCTATTATTATACAGACTTGCAGGACAACGTCTGCTGGGTTCAGCTAGTTGCCTATAACTTGTACCAAGCGATTTTTGGTTGTGGAACGATTCTCGCCCGCAAACTCGAAGCTCCCTCCGACAAACCGCATCTATCCAGACTAAGCGTTTTATCGCCGAGTCACAGAGCCGAGCTTTCCTGCGAATTTGACGGTCTGCATCTTGCAGCATCCTTCACAGATATATTACAAACAATAATGACAATGCACGTTTGCTGAGACAAACGCTGCCGTAGATAGAATTGTGATCAAAGACGTGGAGATAATAACTGGAAAGCTAATAGAGAAGACATCAAACATAATTTTGCTTTCGCCAAGAAACTACACGATATTATAAATGTTTCATAACTTTAAGTTAGGTCTTAGGTTGTATACTACTGAGTAGTTAAAACCCGGACTACCGATTAGTTGTGTAGGTGGTAGGCTGGCAACCTGTCACTACTTTGGAGCACTCTATTACTGCCAGATGTGGCTTCATGTATAACCAAATGTTACCTGAGGCTCTGCTCAACCTCTTTTTAGGATTATGAGCGTAGTTGTATCTACTTACCTATGTAAAACATTTTTTTTTTTCATTTAACAAGCATAGAAGCATGTTGATGCTGTAGCCATTTTGCTATACTCTAAATAAAGCGTCTCAGCCGTCTCAGCTCATCAGTCCCGGAACCTCAGATAATATGGCCTCGCACTGTTAAATGTATCATCATATTAGCTGAGAGATGCCCGCTCTTGGACATGTGGCTCGTCCAATGATCTCCATCCCGATTGGTCCTGCGGCTTTCGACGACCTTAGATCGTCGGTTCACCTTGGGGGTCCCTACCAACACTACGTCTTTCAGTACGCGGCCGCCACGCAAAGACCTTTCAGTCCTCCACTCTCCCGTTAAATGTTTCATATGAAATATATAAATAAATTGAATAAACACTAGATTACATTGTGTTGACAATAATATAACAACGATTCTTACAGTTAAGCTTTATCAGAAGCTGTATAAGGACAATTTTAAGTTTTTATTTCATAGGTTAACTAAATAAATACCTGCCCCGTCAAGTTTATTCAGACTTCGCTAGATAAGTCGCAAGTAAGGGAAAGAGGATTTCTGAGTACTTAGTATAAGTCTGTTTAAGTAGGTAAACCTTTTTAACGTAACAATGGCGGCAAACAATTCTTGTTTTTGTTAAATAAGGGAGAAATAGCTTGCTATTAAATTTTTATGAGGTTTTGGACAATTGATCCCTATCACTTCGGTAGTCTGTCTGAAAATAGCACTTAAAGTAGAAAAACTATAGTTGAGGTTCAGTATTATTATCTTCGGACGCCGACGAGCTATGGCTATTGTAGGTATATGTTTTACTAGCTTATGCCTGCGACTTCATCCGCGAAAAATAGTTACTTTGGGCAGCATTTAAATTTTCTTATTATATTTCTTCTAACCCAGGCGCCATTTTACTTTAAAAAATGACGGATTTCCATACAAACTTCCATCCCTTATTTTACCCCCTTAGGGATTGAAATTCAAAAATCCTGAAATACGTCGTTCTTAATTACTAACTAAGTAGCTAAATACCAATTTTTATCGATTTAGCTTGAATACTGACGGATTTCCATACAAACTTTGCACCCCCTTTTCACCACCTTAGAGGGTGAATTTCCAAAAATCCTTTCTTAGTGCACCCCTGGACCTATTAAGGAACCCACGTACCAAATTTGGAATCTCTAGACCCAGCGGTTTAGGCTGTGAGTTGATATGTCAGTCAGTCAATCAGTCAGTCAGTATTCATTTTATATACTAGCTTTTGCCCGCGACTTCCTCCGCGTAGAATAGTTACTTCGGGCAGCATTTAAATTTTCTTATTATTTCTTCTAACCCAAGCGCCATATACCGATTTTTATGGTTTTTACTTTAAAAAATGACAGATTTTCATACAAAGTTCTATCCCTTATTTTTTTACCCCGTGAGGGATTGAATTTTCAAAAATCTTGATATACCTCGTTCTTAATTTCTAACGAAGTAGCTATATACCATTTTTTATCGATTTAGGTTGAAAATTGACGTATTTCCATACAAACTTTTCACCCCCTTTTTACCACCTTAGAGAGTGAATTTCCAAAAATCCTTTCTTAGTGCACCCCTAGACCTCATAAGGGACCTACGTGCCAAAATTGGAATCTCTAGACCCGGCGGTTTGGGCTGTGCGTTGATATGTCAGTCAGTCAGTCAGTATTAATTTTTATATATATAGATATACGTACATTACTTATTAGGCTCTGTACTGGCTGTGTCACGCACACAGAGTTTTTATCATAATAGCGTTAACAGTATTATTGTGTTCTGACTAACTTCCTTTCCCAGAAAGAATGCTCCGGCTAAAGCTAAACCGCCACGTTCAACCGAATGATAATTAATATTGGTTACTTGATTTATAAAATTTTCAAATTCCCAGCTCTATTTAACTTTGGTTTTCATTTTAATCCTCAATGTATAAGTCTGAATCATTCTCAAAACTGCTTACACATCAACCACAAGTGCCCAAGCACCACTTTGTTGACTTTCAGTATCTGTATATTCTGACCGCAGTCCGGCGGAAAGTTCCATCAAATGTTGTGGTAAATGTGTGTGTTTGTGAAATGAATAGCATCAAGATATGTGAAAGGGAATTTTAATGTGGATTTGCAAACGCGAATTTGAAACGTCAGCGGTCAGACCGCACAATAACTCATGTGGGCGTTAAGTTTCAAAGTTATGTTACAAAGTTTTTACTGTGATTTCTGTGGCAGATTTATATTTGTGATATGAATGACGGGTAGTGGAGATGAGTCAGAAGCTTAAAAGGGAAGGAAAAGGATTGAGAAATTATTAACTCAAATTCTTTATTGGCGATAAATAGGATATGTTACAAGATGTTTACAATTATTAATGTGATATTAAGTCTATTTAGCCATTCAAAGCATTGGAATTTACTTCATTTCATTTCATTTTCATTCATTTAATTTAATTCAATCTCTGTGCATATTTGACCACTGGTAGCGAGATGTTAACTCAATCATGTAGGCTTTTTTCAATTTATTTGTACCAAAAAGATGTAGTAGGTATTTGCAGTGACCAAAATGGTAGGTAAATTCTGCACGTAGGCTTTCTGCTACATAGTTTAGTTCATGACATCTCCGATTATCGTGATCCTTCAAATAGGCAACAAGAGTAAAATGCATCTTTCAACATGATTAGAACTCCACAAGCCGATGATGAGAGAACAGGGTGTATGTTTCCGATCAATTGCTATATCGCATGATAGGGCTTTAATCTAAAATAGACATTATCAGTACTATGGGACGCTAGAAATACATAGGTACTTAAACCATATAAACATTATTTTACAAAGTTTAAGTCGCAGGAGACGTTAATACACACCGCGCCGACCCCAAATAAATAATTTTATGTTTTCCTAATTTTGTAAGTCTCGTGTATAATACATTTAAATAAAATAAAATATATAAAACAAATCCGTAAATAACAACTATGATTGAATGGCAAAATGAAGGAAAACCTAAAAGAGTATCTAAGTTTAACTTCTTTATTACAAGCAATAAATAACAATGCAAATATTTTAACATAATAACGTGTGTTCTGTTTATCGAAAGAACCCTCTGATCAGAAATTATCTTGATAGAAATAAAAAGATGACAACGAGAACATGATAACGTATTTCTTCGTTTACATAATAATATTGCAAACGGGAAAAATACACAGAACTTTATTGTTATTAGCCAATTAACATAAGTACTGCGTGTAATTTTTTATTTTGTACTTACTTAAAGATAAAATATTTCATTTTGTTATTCCTACTTAATTATATAAATACAGAACATAGGCGAGCTTAGCCATTTCGTTGAAGATGATTTAAATTAAAACAAGTAGATAATCTTTTCAAAACAACCTTTTTTTTATCAGGTTTTGCCTTGTGTGACCTGTGACTATATTAGTGGGGTATAGAAGTTATCAATAGCTTAATATGCCTTCTGACGCATGCAAAAAATAATAGTGAAAAGTTCTGGGCACCCATCCAAATTCCAGCAGCGCCAGAATTCAAAGTGTATCTTTTTATTTACAATTACATATTTTTACGGGCACGCTCTTGTTGATAATTTTTTTTTAATACGCACATAAAATAGTATCATCAACAGCTCATTAATGTCCCCACCGAGACCGAGGGGCTCGAGCCTACCCCATATTAGGAGCGATTAGGCCTTAAATCACGCTGGCCAAGTGTGGGTTGGTGGACTTCACACACAACCTAAGAATTTCTTCATAGGTGTGTGCAGGTTTCCTCATGATGTTTTCTTTTACCCTAAAAGCGTCGATTAAACGTACATATGAATTCAAATGGCCATTGAAAGCACCTATGAGGCAGCGGATTTGGGTCCTGCTGATTCTTCCCATCCTATTAAGCTAGCCTATGTGTGAGGATCTTAAAAATTTCTTTGATTGTGTCAGTCTGGGAGTAGGCAACCATTCCATGAGGTGCCTCTTTTGACAATACTCCTTTAGTGCCATTTTTATGGTAGGTACTTCTAGATAATCCTACAAAAGGCTCAGGCCCATTGAGGTTTTGAGCCGATCCTTTCCTTGCTAGTTTGTCAGCATTTTCATTACCTTCAATCCCTACATGTCCCGGTACCCACGCTAGGCTGACTAGGTTGTGTTGGTTAGTGATTGTTAGGCAGAACATGCAACCGCAGTGCCATCGACCTCTCAACCAATGAGGGACTAATTATTTTGACTTAAAAAATTGATTTATACTTTTTTGGCGTAAGCATTTTATAGTCGCCTTGATGTTACTTCCGAATTTAATTTTACTCCAAATAAAATTTGTTTTCCATCCTATCATATTACCATCAGCCATATCATGAACCACACATTGCAATAAAAGTGAAGGGCTAGTCCGTTTGAGGTCTTTATCTATTTTCCAATAGCGGTCAAGCATTAAATGCCCCACAAAAACAACTTACCTTACCACGCCACCTTACTTTATTCAGCAGTAACTTGAATAATGTAACTCGATCAATTTTGGCCTTGTTTTCCTCATGTGACCTCGTGTCTGTCGCAACCCGGTGTAGTAATATTGAAATAGTTTTCTGAAGGTGTACGTGAGAGGGTTGTGAACTAACAGAGGAGACAATATAGATGACTGCAGCGTTGAGGATATTTTTCTAGGAAATTCCGAGTATAAATTGCAAGTAATCCCTGATTTTTGAGAGGATTACATCTTCATTCAGCACGTAGTGTGGGTGAATATGGCCTGCTTATATGAATATGGCGAGAGAAATAACAGGCCAGCGATCATTGTTCATTCATACATTCATTTTATACTCATTCCGAATTCTTCAATTGATTTTTAACCTTAAAAGGGTGTCATATAAAGTGCAAAATCGATTAGCAATTTTATGATACTAAACCTTACTCTCTGTTAAAACCTCTCCCAACCTACTCTCTGCTCCACTATGGGCCCGGCACCGGTGAACCCTTGGAGCACTAAGAGTTTTCATCTCTGTTATAGTTATAACCTTTTTCTTAGTAACAGGAATTCTTAGCCGCTCGAATTTGAAGCACCCAAACTTCTTTGAATTCCACATTCAAATAAACTGTACATTTTAACTCTACATTTTCGTGTTGTGTTCAGCCCGAACTGAGCAGTACTTGCGCCTTAGAGACGACCGCAATCAAATGACTACATTTCTGAAGTGTTCAGTTTCTGTTGATACACAAGGTGGTCGGAGATTCACAAGGTATTAGATTGGGGCAATCCACCACAGAAGTGATTAAAAACTCTTCTAGTTATAAGACTTAGCAACTAAGCTCTAGAAAATAAGCTATGGTAGAAAGTACGTAATCTAATTAGAAGAAGATTTTAAGGCAAATAAAACACTTTTACGTCCCATTTAATTTTTATTGTTACTGGTGATTAATATTTTTATATTCTTATTCTTTAACAGAATAGATAATATAATAGAAGAGATTATAATCTTTATAGCACATCAACTCCTCGGACTTAACTAATGACATCCTGTTTAACAATTTTAAAACGGGCGAACTTATTGCCACAACCTTTGGATGGACAGAAAAAAGACGTGAATAAGAATACCTACATTCGCAATTCCATTTCGCGTTGTCTGTCGTCATTTTTGTATGTAGATCAATATTAAACTAGTCTCCGTTTGGTCGCCAAAACCTACTTTTTATTTAATCATAATTATATTAATACATATTGTACATAAATATATTTTATTTTTCTGCACGTCTACTCTATCTCCTTCTCCTTATACTCCTATTTCTTCTTTTGCTACCTCTTACACTAGCAAAGGTTAGGAATCAACTACGCAAACTCCTCTAAATTACTTCCTGGACAGTTGTCTTTCTTCAAAGTTTGCTTAGTGTAATAACTTGGAAGAGTTCATTTCGATGATGGCTTTCTATAAGATACCAGAGTTTAGGTTCCGTTACCTCTACTTTAGTCACTCTCTGGGTCCAACTTATTTTCATGTAATAATTGAATTTTACACACACAATATACAGAAATCGCGTGATGACCGTTCGAAAATTGCATGTTACCCCATGTCGCAGCCTTAAAAATTTATTCACGCTAATTAAAAAATCTGTACCGAAAGAAAAACGCACCGTGCCTGTAATGAAGGGGCTTAAATCATCACAGAGTCACTTGAATAATAACACAAAATTGACAAATAGGTTATTAGCAAATGAATAGCATTATTTGTTTATATTTCGTAGTGTGATTCATCCCTCAGCTCGGCCTGTTTGTAATGCATGGGCTATTGGGATTCATATAAACCAATTCGTATCATGAATTCGGAATTGGCATACATTACGGTCGCTCTTTCATTGTATGATTCTATTTTCGTTCTATTTTGCTGATGTTCTATTTGCGGCTCTGCGAATGTTATTTGCGTCGTCAATGAATTTTTATTGAAATTATTGAACCTTTATTAATTTTTTCCCGTTATATTTGATATGAAATTATGTATTTGGTGTCAGAAGCAATACATGGAATTAACAATGCATTAAAAATAAACATGGGATTTGATAGAAGTAATTGAATTAGTATAATTTATTATTTGATGTTACGAAAATATTATTAGGTTTGTGATAATGCTCCAATGGCTGGTTAAAATTTAACCATGAATTCTTCTTTCTCCTATTTCTGCTGTCAATTTATTTGGGTTGCTGTATATTGTCTTGATATTATAAATAATACTTCAAGGTAACAAGCTCGAACAGATGAAATTCGCTTCCACTATCTTCTATATCTTTATCTTTTTTCATCACCTATAGTGTATGCATTGTATACCTGTTTAGGTATATAATTCGTGCACTATATATGCTAGTCCCTCATACAGGTTATCCTTCTAGACCTTGATAGGTTTTATTTGTAATAGAAAATATTCTTAAAAATCCTGTTTGTAAGGTTTGACAAATGTTTGTTCCTATTTTGAGTGACTAATCCGCTGTGTCTAAGTATAAAAACTTCAACCAAACTAAAAACCCGCTGCCCACAGCCTTTCCTGTACTGGAATCTACTGGAATACTTTATGATTATTTCATTGCGTGAACTTAAGCAGTATAGATATGAACTTTGAAAGGCAATTGAAATGATGAGTTGATAAATACTAAACAGTCGTTGAATGCTCATTTTTGTTTTGATTACCTAACGTTTTAGTTGATGGGATTTTCTTCGCTATTCGATCGCAATTTAGTGGAAATTACTGCTTTGCGTAATGAAGTAGTGCCATAATTATTCTCCGATCTGAGAAATCATACGCGTTCCGCATACAGGCACGTCTGCGACGATCAGGACTACCGCATTACGAGTACTGACATTAGGGCCCTGATCCTACTTAACGTTAGTTGGGCGTCTCGGAAAGCTAGCTCGCGGAATATTCTAAACCATCTACCGCAGTGTCTCAAGATGAAAGTCTAAATATGTGTGTTTTGCCAGTGATGACCTACAGAACCGATACATGACCACTTACAATGGCCCTCACAAGAAGGTTCAAAGTTACTCAAAGGAGATATATACTAATGATGAGATCCGTAGGAGAACTAAGGTCATTGACATAGTCCAAAAAATTGCGTAACTTAAGTGGTAGTGGGCAGGGCACATTGCTTGGAGGACTGGTACCGGGAGAAGTAGCGTTAATAGGCCCCCATAACAACCTGGTGAAGGTCCAGGGAAACCGCAGGATGCGGGCAGCGCAGAACTGATCGGGTTGTAGGTCTTTCGGGGAGGCCTATATTTTCAACAGATGATGATGATGTAGTAATTATTATGGAATCGACAGGAATACACCCCGTATCCCGACATTAGAACAGCGTGTAACCGTTTCAGTAAAGGGACGTCTCTCGCTGTTCCAGCGTCGAGGGAACTCACCACGCCCGGCTAGCGCCAAGAGGGATCAGTGACTTCTAGAGTTACTGTATTCCTATCGATTCCATAATAATAACTACCTCTGCAACCAAATCAAACCACAAACATTAGACCATCTTATTTATGGTTGCCGCAAATTCAGACCACTAGATAAAAACTAGACAGAGTGCAGATTTAATACTGGTAACATTGACATTAACTAGACAAAGAAGACTCGTGGTCAGTGTTAGACGATGTATTTAACAGCAGGCGAAAAGAATGTTCTTGAAATTCGAAGTTGCTGACTGCAACCGAGTTATAAACGACTGTGCATCTAAAGATTTTCATTACATTTGAAGTCACTTGACCGAGTTTCGCCACAAAGGAAACTAGTCTTTTATCTTTTAGAGTGAGACATTTATTGGGGCCGGCGGCGAGGTAGCCGGATCAAAGTGCCTGGTGCGGCCTGTAACACTAATATATTGAAATTAATGTCTCTATAAAGATAGGTCGATTGGTTAAAGGAGACCAATATTTAAGCAGTATTCGATGCATTCAAACCTTATAAAATAAAATATTTATGTTAACACCATTCCACGTAAGCTTTTTATCGCAAGCATTCGTATGGTTCACTTGATTAACTCGCGCCTGAAGTGTTTTGAAATTGAGCACTTTCAGGGTGTTTGATGTAAGTTCTGACGTTACTATTATTACTATTTACTATAGCTACTATTTTTATTACTACTATTTCGTGAGCAGAGTAACGAGAATGCACGGCATAGGAGCGCGAAGTTTTTAAAAGTGGGTGAGTTGCCAGATAAATTTAAATTATATCATTTGGATTCATATGGTCAGCTAAATATCAATAGGATATTGTGGTTTGGGTTCATATGGTCACGTAGAAGCAATGAAACAAATATTACTAGGGCATTGAAGAATTTGACTGTTTTATTTGTGAACTTTTAAAATAATAGCTCTATTAAATACTAAAACTTTACGAAAGCTCATTAGACACACCTTGATAGTATGGTTCGATAATTTTATTACTTTTAGTAAATTTTTACTTGACATTGGCAAAGTGCGTAATCTTTATGTGTCGCGAACGCCATTAATCTAAAAGAAGAAGAAGACCAACCTGCTTAAGTTAATCTAAAGCAATGTACATCTGAATAAGCCAAAAATGCATACCCGATACCAAAAAAAGGAACAAGTAGGCCAGTGATGACTATATATGTCATGAGCGATGATACAAAAAGATACCCGCCTTATGTTTTAATAAATCAAATCCCTCAAGTGCTAACTTGTTGAAAAATAGATCTTATTTCCATTTGATTAGAGATGGACGATTAAGATAGTTTTTATCTGTCGCATTGTTCTTCACGGACCGTCGGACATAATTGCCGTTGCTGTTTTGATTATGATGTATCAAGATGAGATTTTAATAAGCTGATAGGTGCTGATAGTGTTTTGTTTCCATTGTTAGCTATGAATCGAGGCTGTTTAAGTAGGGAAATAGCACATTGCAATTGTTTGCCTTCATTTGTTCGAAATATTGATACATCAATTCAAATTCGAATTTGAAAAAAAGGAATGCTTGATTAACCATAGGCCTACATTTTTAATATTAGTAAATAGGTAATTTTATATTATTCTGTAACATTTTCATATGTTACTATATCTGAGGTAATTATATTATATAGCTGTATTATAATAGAAAATCGTAATTAATAAAACCACATGCGATTTTTATGATCATAATAAACACCAATAAAATTAATAAAAAAGTTTATATACTTTCTACTATTAAAAATAACCTTATCAAATAACAATCTCAAATAACAATCAAAATGCAAAGTCATATTTTCAATTAAGCGCATTCCCTGCTGAAAATTCTCCGGCAAAATAAAACTTTTATTACCAACAAGGAAATTGGCTGAGTCCCCTAAATCCAAATCGTTTTAATATTCAGTCGGCATCCTTAAATCCATTATCAGTGACAAACAACAAAACCGATATCCTACACCGCACTTGCACACAAATTAAATTCGTATTCCGATCGTGTAATCAACAGAGACACTTCGTTGCACATCTGCGCTCCATAGCTCAGCAAAATACGCTGCAGCTCTTTCCAGCAAAACCGACCTTATTTCTCTACCATTAAAGCTAGCCTAACTGCACGCATGTAGTTTTTCTTCAACATTAAAAGGATTACAGTTAGAACCACACGAAGATGACTCGATAGACAGTCCACAACGATTCTGGTCTCATTTGTTCGACTGTAGTGTAAAATGTCGTTAGTTATAGAAGGGGTGGCGTTCTAGATGCTTCGAAGGGAATGACAAATGGAATTGTGGAGACGGTTGACACTTTAATAACTGCAACGACTGATGAGAGGCTTACAAGTTGAGACAATTATATAATTGTAGAAAATTCCACTGTGACAGTTGTGTATGAAGGGGAATTGTTTTCTATGGTACCCTCTTTGTTTTGGCATTATTAAGCACTTTCGTTTCGATCGAGGTTGACGTTTAGGTAGGTTTGAAGTTTTTTAATATGTCACAAGGGAAGCAGACGCATATGGTCCGCTAAGAAGGACTCTGGTTTGTCATTCAAGTGTTGGTATCCCTGAGCTTCTGTCCCAAATCGAGCTCTGCAAACCTTTTCGACAAAAAATTTGACTAGGAAAATGTAATCTGTATGGTAGCAAGAGTCTTACGTGCAGCGATTTATACATTTGAAATTAAAATAATCAAAAATTCAAAAAATATTGATTCAAATTTTTTTTTGGTTTTTGGTAATAATATTAACATTGACCTCGCTCGTAATATTCAGTTCTATTTTAAAATTATATTTCAGGTACCAATGAAGAAACTTTCATCAAATAACATTGTCGAATTGCGTGATTTATCAAAGAGCTATAAAATTCATTATCTATAGCTATGTCAGCACATTCAAACCTTACGAGAATTTATGCAAAACGATGCACATGACTCAATGTTTTGTGTTATGAAATAATTAAAGAGATACCAATTTATGTGCGCAATAAATTTGTAGGTCCGTTCAAGCAATCGCTATTTATGACTTTTGTTCTAACGAGAACTATTAAACTAGATATCGTGGATTGCAATCTAGATTAATATTTTCAATACCTAAAGCCTTTATAATGGTTAGGTTCTGTTCAATTTTCTAACACTAATAAAAACGGTATTCTCAAGCATAGCGTCATTAAATTAATTCTTGTTAGTGTTTTATGAACTTAATTTTGAGAAGTGAGAGGAGAGAGGGCTTGTATTGTAGTAGTAGAAGAAATCTCCTATTTTTTTTCAATGTTTATTGCTACTAGAAAATGCACTGAAAAAAATCGACTTGCCTCAGGCGGGGTGTTTATTGCTATTTGTTATCTCAGATGGCTTTTACATCTTTGCATATTTTTTAAGAAGATGAAGAAGTTTGTTGGTCTTGGTGGGTTCTTTTTACCTCCATGTTGTTGTCTAGCGAAATAGGGTTATTTGCTACATCTTCTTATCACTACATAGTATAAAACAAAGTCGCTATCCGCCGTCTGTCTGTCCCTATGTATGCTTAGATCTTTAAAACTACGCAACGGATTTTGATGCGGTTTTTTTAAATAGATAGAATGATTCTTAAGGAAGGTTTATATGTATAATACATGCATATTTACATAAGCATTGCACCCGTGCGAAGCCGGAGCGGGTTGCTAGTTATATATAAATTACTAGTCACGTTGTTTGTTCCCGATGGACTCCTAAACTACTTGTACACCGTGTGCAGTTTGATCCAACTTGAAAGATAGGACAGTTTTTATTTTGATACGTAGTCCTCATTTTTTTAAACTGCAAATTCAATGCTATAGGACAGTAGTATGAAATTAACACAGCAACGCGAGGCCGGGACAGCTAGTCTTTTTATATAAAATATGTCCAGTGACTCCGCTAGACACATTGCTTAAGCTTGTATCAGGACTGAACACCTCAAACGATTTTATTTTTAAAACTGTAGGTTGACCATCACACCACGAAACTCATTAAAATTTAATTTGTAAATGAATAATGCAAAGGCTCCTTTTCAACCAGATGGATAGCAATGATTACTTTTAAATTTTACAATGATTCAAAATGATAAATGTATCTGAAAACAAACCCTTTCAATTAATCAAAACGTCAGATAATATATCTAGGGTTACATATCGTTGCAATTTATGGTATTTATGATGTTGTCCTAACTTCAATCCTCTATTTAAAATGGAAAAAATATTAACAGAGCTTTTCCGAGTATTTGTTCTAAAAACACATGTTGAGAGATTTTTAACTTAAATCTACCGTACAATTTTTGTTACCTACTTTTAATTAGATTTTCACTTGACATTGGCAAAATGCGTAACTTTGTTTATCGCGACGCCATTAATTAAGAATAGAATAGACTATTAAAAATATTGCAGCTCGACTATGATAATTTTTGGAGATCTGTATTGGATATAAAAAAATGATACGAAGAGTTTTAACAATTTATCTATAGTTTGTGTATTAGTAAGCATATTTGCAATTAGATTGCTCTTAAAAATGGTGTTCAAACATTTAATAATACATTACAGAAACTTTTGTTTTATTACGAAATGGCTGAAGGTAAAAGAAAGGTGACCAGGATTCTCTAGAACTACTAAGAGATGACAGACTTAATTGTTGGGGGAAGAATATTAAATTCACACCAATAAACAAATAAATAAATTGAATTTAAAAAATATTGATTTAAAGTTAATACCTATTGTAAATAACGAATATCAATGAATAAATTCTCCGATAATAGGGATGAATACTGAAAAAATTGTCAATCAGATAGCACACGAAAAAATATTGGACATGTATTTTTTCTTTTATCACGTAAACAAATAATGATGACGATACAGTGCGTTGAAATGTCGTGTGACGTCACGATTTCGTAAACTTTTTACTGAAGAGTGACGTCACAAGCCTCGACGTCTGAACTTAAATGCTCTTTTTTAATTATTTACTGTTTTGATTAAGTAAAAAATACGTGTTTAAAGTTATTTGATAATCTATCTTACGGCTTAATAGAATTGTTAGATTTTTACCCAGTTATCACATCTATTGCAAATATTGCTCCTTATGTTAAAATGTAAGCTAAAGCCACGCATATTCTTTCAATTAAAAGTTTATTCTTTAGAACGGAGATCGTAAATGAAAAATTCGAAAAGTCAAGGTGGACCATTAATGAGAAAATTACGAGTGTAATTATTGTATATTAGATAACAAAAGTATTTTCCAAGAGCAATTTCAGACTAATTAAAAGATTTAATTACGACCTCACTCATAGTCAAGTTACAGAGATCTCACAAGGGAGAACATAATGTCTTCTAAGAAGTAAGAAACGTTTAAATGAATTGTGAAAATAAATTAAGTATAAAATAAGTTGTAACGAAACAAAAAATGTGAATCACCATCATTAATAAATATGTAGTAACTTAAATTATTTTTTCTTGATAAAGGTACCTACTGTATGTGAGAGAGAAATGTGAGTCAAACTAGATTGACGAAAAGTATACATATATGACACGGAAGTGAATGGTGATACATGACGAGAAAGACCTAGGCTTTACCGCATCCTAGCCTAGACCTTATCGAAAACATCTTGAAAAGGGTTAAAAGTACTCGAATGCCCCGATTGTGATGAGATTAGATGGAGGCGAAGAATTATGTAAGGATCATACCAAATGGAAAGAAGTGCTATTTGGAAACTGTAGATGGGCAATGTGAAAGAGAAAGAGCATACTAACACGTATATTAGAACGAGATAGATTGATGAGACCATTTCACATACACGCAGGCGGCCTAGGTAGGCCAGTCAGTCACGTAGAAAAGACAGCAACTGTCAGACTGCAGTACTATTTTTCACGCACATATTAGCGCATTACTCACACATTAGTGTATTTCAATTCTATGGCAGTCAATTCTATGGTGGGTGGGTTGCACAGAACAGATAAAAGAGGTTAGAAGTCGTATCAAACGATGTTAATACCAGAGCCAGTGTCGCCACACGCGACATAATATTTTTTCAATTTAACAGTATTTTTGTACTTACCAGTGAAAATAAATATCTCCATTAGTAAGATTATGAGTCTTACTTTGCTTCCTGCCAGTTAAAATAACAAAAAACGGTGTTTTTGATTTATTTTTTATATATTTTTCGCCTTCGAATAGGATCGAATATGAGTATTTACTCATAGCTAGTAGCGCGCGCGCCCCGCCTACTTACGACTTCTAACCTCGTTTATTTGTTCTGTGGTGGGTTGTGACTTTATGAATTTACGTAGACTTTCTATTGTACCTTTTCTTGTGTAAAATAAAATGTTTATATTTCATTATAATATCAGAAAATCGCAAAAAGGATATCAATAATAATCTTCACGATTATTTATTTTTAGTTTAAACTGATCGGGAATCAGTCAGCGGGGCTCTCTAATCTCGGATAAGCTCAGTTGGGGTCTATCAAATTTATCGGCTGTGAAACGAGACGTCTAATTCCAACCCGAGTGCGTTTTGTTTGCTATAACGGGGTAACTGGGAGAGATTTTAGGACGCCTCACACCAGCACGGGACTGAGAAATGCGTTTCTCGTAGCGTGTGACGGAATTGAAGTTTCCTCGTTGTCCGTTTAAAAAAAAAAGCACACATATGCACTCATGCACATATACTTTATAATTTTCAGTTTATAATTTAATATTATGAAGGTCAGAACCCAGGCAAAATTAAAACATTAATGGTTTTCCAAAAAATTAAAATGCTCTGAGGGTGTTAATATTTATATACTTTGGGTACAATGATTTAAAATTTACACAAAATTGCTACGAAATAAGATCGTTCCGCATTTTCATAGTGGTAGAAATTTCAAAAAATCGTAAATTTTGGTAACAAAAGTTACTATTAGGACCACATAAAACGTTATCTAAAATAGAATCATCAGCTATACCTACAACAACTATGTAACAATTTCGTAAAATAAACCAAACAAATTTCTCTTCTTATTATAATTATTTTCTTCTACTTAAGAACTCTTTAAACGTGAATCAAAAATAAAATAATTCTGACCACAAAAGGGATAACCATTTCTGTAGTCACTAATTCACAATACTTCAATGCAGTCATTATACTTCTACTTCTTTACATTTCTGCGCATACATGCGTGGTAGCACGGTAATGTTATCTATGTTTTTAAATAGTTTCTAAAACTAGAAAAAGTCTACTTAAAAAAAAAAATATTTTTAGTTTTAAAAATATTTATGCGTTTGTAAACGCAAATCTGATTCCATAAATTGTTTCTCTGAAAAATCTTAGTGTTAGTGTTAGTGACGGATATGTGTAAAGCGCACTTCAAAATATATCATCGTTCGGTCCACACTGTGGGTGGTGTCCATACCAACTCGGGTGATAAAGTGTTGAATTATTTGTTTAATAATGATGTTTGTTTTTCATTTTATCTTGTGTTTTAACATTGTACCATTAAAATACAGTGGCAAGTGGCTTTAATTATCTTCACACTCAAGGATGTCGAGTTAAATGAGATTTAAGATTTAACCACTTATGAGATAACACTCTTTCATTATTTTATCGTTGACAAACACGCTTTTCACTTGTCATTTGATACTACTGTGTAATTTTAATTACGGATTTGAGTATACCGTATTTAATAGCAATACGATTGGTTATTACTTGGCAGTTTGGCAGTGAGTTGTGCACTGAAGCTTTTGCTTAAGAACAAGTTCAGAAGGTTAATAAAATAAATATACCCGGACTGCTAGGATGATTAGTTAGCACTGTTGGGCATAGTTGTTTCACGAATTTACTTTAATACTTTTTTTTGGTATGTTGGCTGACAAACGGCTTAATATTGTAATTTATTCATATTGATTTATATCTATTGACCTGTAATGATGTTTTGAAATCAACGAAATTGTAAACTGTGGAGTTTCTTCCACCATTTCTTCTCCATCTCAGCATATTAATAATTATTGAAGTAAAATAATGGTCCCGAAATGGTGGTAGGGCTTTTTACGATTTAAAGTAAGTTAACTTAGCAAAGTTCATTTAAATAAAGAGCTTTTTCATTTCATTTCATTTCTGAATAGTCCCATGTAAAATTTACATGAATCGGATGAGTAGTTTCTTAGAATCGTGAAAATATCCAGTCGCCATATGAATGTTTCCAACTTTTCAAACTTTATACGTCGATATCGTCGAAAGTTGTTAACCAATTTCGATGATTCTTTTTTAACTTAAAAATCAAAATCTCGAGAGTTTCATAAAAATTATATTGTGTTAAAAATTGTAGAAGTATACTTACACCACTAAAAAGCAAAAAATTATTTACTTTTAAATAAAAAACCGCCTTCAAAACTCAACTATGGATTTTGAGGTCGGTGCCAACCCTTAATATTTGGAATAAACGTTGTCACTTATTCTAATTCTAATCTTATATCTGGCTTCTATCTATAGATATATATCGGCCGTAATAAGCATTTAGCCAACTTCGTAATAAGCATTTAGCCAATGTTGAGTGAAAATAGTAATTCTACACTAAAATGTACGGAAGATTATAATAACAATGGAGTCTCTCAATACGTGTTTTTAAAACAAGAACTCGGGAGAAACTCCGTTGTTACTTGCTGTCTTTGGCACCGACCTCAAAAAACATAGTTGGCGTTTAGATTTTAAACGTTTATTTCCTCATTCGTAGTTTTGAAGGCGGTTTTTTTACTATTTTAGTTGCGTTAAAAGCTCAATTTGTATAGAAAATTGTACTAGCGCATCTAGCGGGAAGAAGCGAAAATAACGTTTCCCAAACAAATTGATCTCTTTTAATGCAACTAAAATAGTTAGTACGTTTTAAACTTTCTCGTATACGTAGTGAAGAGGAAGTCTTGTAATCGTCAAAAAATCGACCTCAAGATTTACACATTTTGGACCTCCCTGAGTCCAAAAATACCGTTTTGGAACTATGTCTGTGTGTGTGTCTGTGCGTTAGCACGATAACTCGAGTATGCTTTAACTTATTGCAACCAAATTTAACATGCATGTATGACATCAAAATATAAAGTTTCTTTCAACTTTTGAGTCGTTTCCGGTATACGAGGAAGTCAAGGGGAGACCACTCGCGATTTTTTTATACGTAACGAAAATAGTTAGCAAGTTATTCCACGGCACCACTGTTTGCCTGCTTTTTGTTGCTGCGACGTGGTACGTGTGAATTCTCCTTTATGTCTGTTTATATAATTATTACTTTCCGTTTGTCAACTAAGAGTCTCCAATATTAATCTTTGAAGTTCTTTGAGCTAGAATTTCAACGACAATTTGTATTGTACGACGATATCTATTTGCTAAAATATTTGTTTCGACTTATACAAAAAGAATTGTCATTACAAATAGGTAACGTTATACTTCTGTATTTGCCACAATCTTATATTAATTCATAGAATCTATTTTCCTGGGTTTTCATCATAATATTTATTATTTTTATGTTCCCTAAAAATATGGAACATTTTTGTTTTAAGAGATCTAAGTCAAAGCGCAAACGCTTTTAAAAGAAAACCTAAAAATAAAAAATAGTTTAATTTAACAAAGTAATTACCAGAAAAAGGATGCATATTATATCACATTATCCCTGTATCTATCCCCGACTGCAGTGATGGCAAATTGTGTAGTTTGGTTTTGTTGGTTACCAGTACTCTATTACCTATGTGTTACTTGGAGGAATAAAACCACAAATATCTTAATGCTATTCATAAAGGATTAGTGTCAAGAAGAATGAACGACGTACTTATTAGTATATAATAATATATCCTAAAAAGAAAAAGCAACAATTGACTTTCATATCGTCTGCACGAGCATGTTTTATTCAATGTTTTTACTTATCTCCCGGTTGTGTAGGGTGTCAAAAAAAGCCCGCGGAATTGGAAACAATAGACCGCTGTTCCATGAAACATCGATAAATAAAAATTTGACACGAACCGACGTCAGAATGGCAAGTTGCTTTTTCGGAAGATTTTTTTGCTGTAAAAATAATGCAGAATTTTTCCACATATCTTTTTTGTATTTGAATTACTGGTTTGTGGAAAATAAAACGTGGATCGTTTTGTATCTTACAATCGAAAGTAACCCTATCTGTCTGTCTGTTTGTTACCTTTTCACACTTGAACCCAATGATATTAAAATATTAATATCATTGGCTGAACCTATGTAGATAATTTTTGATATACTTAGAGATAATTTGGACCATTATCATTATGAAATTGCATTTTATTGTATTGTTGAAATTCTTTCTTCTCCGTCTCAGCATAATAATTATTTAAGTGAAATAATCATTTCTTTCCGAAACGTTCGCCAAATTTTTGACTATTTAAAGCAAATTAGACTCAAGAAAGGCCAAAATTATGTGCTTGACCATTTATCAGGAACTAACAGGCTTATTATAATAATCAGCGTCTTGATTGTTAAGGCTTTATTTTACTATTCAGCTTGTTCGCTATTTATTTATGCTCGTTAAATTTCTTAATAATGAAGTCACAGTCAAAAGGCAGCCATTATAATAGTTATTATATAATTAATCTTTATTATTTTCAAAGCTGGTAGTAAAATAAGCAAGAGGACGCAGCTATAACCCCCGGCAATCGAGCAAAGGCCGTGCTGTTCTGGTATATCAGGTTGAATGAGGTGTCCACACTTTAGGAATAACAAAAGGTACGAATGAGTCACACCAACACACCAAAAGTTTACTATAAATGTTCCTGCATTTAATGCGCGTACTTGTGCCAGTAATAATAGTTTTTGTTTCATCGAAATCGGGATAGGATTTCCAAAGTTACAGCGTTGTAAAGTTTCACCGGTTTATTAAATTTGTAGTATGCTTGTTTGCCACCAATGTGGTGTAAAAAAAAGTTCACCTAAAGTAAAGGGGCACGAAACCCAAAAATTAACTATCTTTCAGTAAACAAACCAACTAAAGCCAACAACCAGGGCAGATGATACACTCAAAATTATCTCAGCAGTCCAGCATATTCGCTAACTTTTTTGACAGTTGAAAGTGATGATCACCGGGTGATTTAGACTTCTATTGCTGTTTTTACACGACAAGTGCCAAAATAGCGTCTCGTATAGTTCACTCGGTGATCATCGCGTTCTGTCAAAACTACGTTGCTTTCATCTGTCGAAAGTAAGGAGTGGAACTCCTTGCCGAGGTCTGTTTTCCCGGATCAGTATAATGTGAACATCTTTAAGGCCAGAGTGAACAAGCATCTTCTATGCGAGCGTGTATCAACTTAGGCCTGATCATCGCTTTCTATCAGGCGTGAAGGTCAAACGCCCAGCCTATTTAACATAAAAAAAGTTAGCAAAGAGCCCCCTTGGTAAATGTTTAAACAACTACTACAAGAACCTTTTGTGTACCTACTCTGTTTATTCACATAGTTCGGGAGTCGAAAAAGATTAATAAATGGAAATAAGACATGCCTATGCCAAGTAAATTGAGAAATTATTTCTTTCGGACACCGAATTTTTTTGTTACTATTTGTTTAATTTAGCTGCGCATTTCTCATTAGTATGTATAGTATGACAAAAGAGGGCGCAAACTAATTAGTTGACTTGCTTTCTGAATTGCTAATGCTAATGTTGACCGATGTTACGGCCTCGTTAAACAACGAATCGTCTTCCGTGGTGAATACTAAAGAATCTATTAAAGCTCGCAGTAATATCCATTTTATTTCAACAAATACAACTTAAAAAAGATCTAAATTTTATTGCCGCCAACTCAAAATGTAAGTTAAATACATATATTACTTCAATATATCGGAGACATAAAGAAACTTTTTTGGTATTTTTGTATAGTAAAATCAAGTTCTACATATAAACTTCTTAAAGGTCTCTTCTTTTGGAAAATTGAATTTTTATCTATTCTTAATTAATGGCGTCGCGGTACATGAACGTTACGAATTTTGGCAATGTCAAGTGAAAAATTAATCAATATTGCAAACATTATAGGGTAGATTTGAGTTAAAATGGAGTCTCTAAAAAAAAAAAAAATTTTGCTCGTGGCGCTATAGTGGACTATTTTAATGTATTATTATTGTGGTGTATTATTGTATGTATTAATCTTCACTGAGTTAGGAATAATACTCTCGCTTACTTAAAAATACAAATTTGGTACAATTTAGGAGCCGGTCCAATATTGACTCCTTTCCACTGTGATGTATGTTATATTCAAAATATAAAGCAAACAAATTCTGAGTTGAAGAACCTTGGTCACCCTAGCGGCTTTAGATGTCGTGTCGTGCAGTGAACTTGCACTTGATCTTTTTATACCCGCAATTAAATCTACCTGTTTTCTTGGTACCGCTGCGAGCTCGGTGGATGATGCAGCAAACGTCATATTACGAGTGATTACCTATTACATCATTAATAGGATCGATATCAAACGATTATAGTTCAACCAACAAGATGTGAGACGCCGGGAATGATCAGCTTTTGTAAGGTAAATCAGATTTTCTTGAAAGAAATAAAGAGTGACAAAGGACATCTGTGACCAACCACGCAGTTGCTTAGATTTTGTCCTTATTACGAATACCATACGATCACAGCGTCATCGACCTCCTCAAAAGGAATATTCAATGCATCTTAAGAAAAACAGCGTCTGATATAATATTTGTATAATACTTATACAAATACAGTATCACATCACAAGATACCTTATTGGTTATTTTACACATTGAAATTTTCTTTTTGTCTCACAAATGCTGACGATATTTACACGAACGGGGCTGGTGAGTCATGACATGACTATGGCTTACTAGTATTTGTGAGACAAAAAGAAAATTTCAATGTGTAAAATAACCAATAAGCTATCTTTGCTAGTGTATGACATATCGACGTCTATGTGACTTTCTTTAATAGTAATAGTCAATGTTTAATGATTTATTCTTCAATTAGCAAAGTAAGCGGTAAAATGATAGACGGCACAATTAACAATACTTCACTGTACATTAGCATGAAGAAAAATCGCTGTGTCATCGTGCAGCGAATTTTAATAAGGCTATCCCGTGAGGTCTCATCAAATACCTTAAAATTTCCACCAGTTAATGTTCCGGCACCGTTTCAAGTAGATTAAAAAGTAAAAATAAGAAACTGTTCCTTAATTAAGAATATTTTCAGTGCATTTCTTCAGCTTAATTACCTTCTTCTCCGAGCTTTGCATTTAAATGTTTTGTAATGGTGAATTAAATTTGTATGTGGCACGTCGCCGGAATAGCTGAGCTGGTTCGCTAAAACACTCGGATGAAGTTATTTTTAAGCAATTCCTACTAATGGAAATTTTAAAGAACTTAGAGTTCGTGATAATATATTTTTGTATACATATTTTTACGTTTTTTAACCAACTTCAAAATAAAAAATGGATGTATATGTAGAATTGCCGGAATTGAAAAGATTTTGTATAATATCTTAGTTTATTTAGTTAGACCTTCTAAATACGGGTGTCAAATATCATACATGAGTGTTACGCGCTGCCAACTATTTAACATGTCGAACTCATCATCATCATCACAGCCTTTATAATTCGACTCACTGCTGGGACACAAGGCCTCTCCTTTTTAACGAAGGAGGTATAAGCAGTAGTTCACCACGCTTGCCCAATGCGGATTGGTGGACGGAGTACGAGGTGATCAATACCCCTTTGCTGACCCATTAGTCGCCTTCTACGACACCCATTTGAGGATATGGGGTGATGCTATTCTACTCTGCTGGCATCACGCGGCCAAACTATAAGTCTACCATCAGTTTGAGAACTTTAAGTCGGATTGCAAAAAAACTTTTTATTAGACTAGTATACATATAATAGTAATTGCTGTAGTTATGTTGCTATCTTGCAGACTTGCTTATGGATTGCTTTGTTTATAGAATGCTGCACATTGCAGTAGCGATTATTTATAGTAGGCGTTGCAAAAAATAGAAGGAGCTTTGCAAAATTCTGACAAAGTTAAAGAACCGCCTAAATGAACTGATTTATTAATTTTTACTTTCTCGCATACGTAGTATAGAGGAAGTCTTGTAATCGTCAAAAAAAACCGACCTTCGACTCGAGAATTTACACGTTTTGGACCTCCCTGAGTTCAAAAATTTTTTTTTTTGAAATTATGTCTGTGTGTGTCTGTGCGTTAGCACGATAACTCGAGCATGCTTTAACTTATTGCAAACAAATTTAATATACGTGTATGACATCAAAATATAAGGTTTCTTTCAAACTTTTAGTCGTTTCCGGTATACGAGAAAGTCAAAGGGAGACCACTCCCGATTTTTTACTAATTAAATGTCAAGCTATAAAAGTTTAAGATTACATCAAAGACATTTATTTTTTGCAAAATAGTTGCAATTTGGAGCTTTTAGGGCTGGCTCCACTACGTTTCAGTAAGATCTGCAGCTCCGTTTTAGGGTATTATAGGAGAGTTATATGACAGGTTTTCAGCTTGCCTCAAGTACCTACTCAAAATGTCTATTGGCTCTCGGGCTAAAACTGAAAAGGCAAAAATTAATATTCATGTTCAAGTAAATAAGCCAGCTATATTTTTGAGGTCGGTGCCAGCCAGAAGTCTGGAATACCATGAACGCTAAAAAAATATTTATACAGTGGTCTTCTTACTGTTTCACCAACTCCGTCACAAACAAAATTAAGATTAGGTAGGTACATTCAGGTCATTATATTACAATCACTATACAGTCTTAACAAGAGAATCTAATATTAACCGGGGCTCAAATTCAACTCGTCAAATACCTCGTCCCAAATTGAAACACATTCCTTGGAGTGTTAGTTGGCCGACCCGGTCACCGTTGGATACCTTATTTGATCTAGAAACTATCTGCCCACAGAGATTGTCTAGGGATTTGAAATAACCAAAGGCTCTCGCCATTGTTTTGCTTGAAAATATTAAAGTAAGATTTTTTAGTCTCTGATGGGAAAGCGGCGCACTTTTGCAAGGGAGTTAACTCGAAAAGAGATCTTCTGTTCAACCAATGAATATGTACAATAAAAGAAACAAATCCCGTTGTTTTATTTAATTTTTTCCTCTTGGGTGTATGACAACAATGTAGTTAAATTAAACGCGGTCAAAACCGAGTTTCCAATATAAAAACAAATAATCGTTAAGCAGAATTATCAGCTTTTAGTAAAACACAAACGAAATAAAATCGAAGTTTTATCTCATAAATACGTACACCTAAACCGTTGTAACTTATTCCTGAAAAATAAAAGATTTTATGTTTCAAAAATAAAAATATTGAGTGGATGGAATGATCACTATTATGTCTACCAATCAAATATTATATAAATATAATATCATTGTCTACCATATAGTATTTTACTACGCAACAAAAAAAAAATTGAACCAGAGTGACGTGTTGTGTTATCTTCCTTTCGTTATTTATTGCCATCTGTTTGGCGCCATGTTGAAAAAGTAAAATACTTTTTATTGCTTTTAAAAATAAATATTAACTCCTTGTCTAAACATAAGATATGGCCGATGCATCGTACGAGCCTTGGAGGCACCTTCAAGTCGGCCGCTTCCTTACGACTCGAATCCCGTACTGAATTAGACGGTCTAGACAACAGAGCGACGTTACGGTAGATATTTCTCTCCTATAAATCCTGTATGGGAAGATCACCCTAATTAAAATCCTACCAAGATTCTTACTTTTTTAAAAAGTCTTCAGGGACGCTATAAAGGTCAAATAGCCATATTCAGTCAAAGAAAAAATTCGTTCTCCACCTCTAAGCCTCGTATTACATTTATTATTGTCCTTATCGCAAAAAAAAGATATAAAAAAAATTTTGGCAACACATTACCTATGCAAAGACGAACTTATCTCTACAAGATATCTCTTACAGCTTCCAACACACATACTGGCTTAGTATGCGTGTGTTTTTTTGGATCGACTACTGCAGGTTGTCGCTGATGACATTTTCACCTTTGGGAGTCCTCGAGCCTATAACTCGAACGTTCCTAGGGGATTACTGGGCGACCGACTACCTCTCGGGAGTCTCTCGACCGTTTAGCGTCCGAACCGGAAGGGAAGTATGTGTGTCGGAGACTACAATAATAAGTGTAAAAAAAATAAAAAAATACGTATAATCAAGCGTATGAGCCTTAGTCAAAACTTGGTTACAAATAACGCCAAATCAATTGGTATTGCAGGAACAGTCAACAAACTTTCCGGTGTTCCATTTAGCAAATAGAATCCTTTAAACGGCTGTCCTGCCTAATCCCCACCTACTTTTTACTCCGGTCAATAGAATATTACCATAATATGGCGCAGCCAATAAGGCGCAGCGTCTTTACTTCGCTTTCGCAGGTCGCCTCTCCTCCGCGCAGTCTCTCAAGCGTTGCCAATGATATTGTCTGCTCAATTCGGTTGCGAGACCCACCTCTCTTAATAGGGGGGCTCTAAAGGGGGGCTGGTCTTTGTCAATCAGTAGTTTCCACTACAAGTGGAACACCGACAACTTTCTCTATTGAACGTTGTAATCATGAGCTCATTAGGCCATTAGGCCTTAGTTTTCATCTTATGAAATGCCTTTCATACCCGATAATTACACTGGCCACCTTTTCCTTCAATTCGAAATACAGCAAACTGTTTCACGACTGAAATAGGGAAGGCGGTGGTACCTATCCAGACGACCCTAGAGGCCCTAACACCTAGTGGTTGTATTGGTTGTGGAAAACGCATATGGAACGTCTGTAATCTGAATAGCCTTATCCTTGAAGCCACTTCGTATTCTGGATGCACTTACATGCCAATTCGAATACAATGGTCTTGAAATGACTGGCCATGAGGAAGGTACACTTGCCTTGAAACTACTACCGAGGCGTTATCATCTGAACACAATTACCTTTCTTAGAAGCAGTATCTTTTCTGGAAGAAAAAATCGGACTAAAAAGTGAAAAATAACTTTTTAGTATAGAAACTAAATGATGAACGAAAAGTATAATTACTATTTAGAGAAAAGCGTGGGGTGCTCAATTACATTATTTCTTGAAAATATTCGATCGGTACAATTAAATTGAGCACCCTACGCTTTTCTCTAAATAGAAATTATACTTTTCGTTCATCATTTAGTTTCTATACTTACTAAAAAGTTATTTTCCACTTTTTCGTGCGAATTATAACCGCCGATGAAAGTACTTACTTATATTATTAAAAAAAACTCTTAACACTGCCAACTTAACAATGACAACGCCATCTAGTGGCGTATAGCTGAACTAACATTCCAATCATTTAATTTATTAGTCCTGGCGATTCTAATCAGGATAATGGGATATTCTTATCGAATTATTGTAATGTCATCGATCTTTGATAAGTCTATAAAGTTTAAATGAAACAAACATACAGGTGAAACTAATATAAGCGTGTTAAAAAAGATAGAAGCATTTTTTTTTTTTTTATGGAAAAGGGGACAAACGAGCAGACGGTTCACCTGATGGTAAGTGATCACCGCCCCCCATGGACACTTGCAACACCAGAGGCATCGCAAATGCGTTGCCGGCCTTTAAGGAAGGAATACGCTCTTTTTTTTTCAGCTTAGTTCAGTCACTTGCTTTCTATAGACGTGGCTTTCAAAAGAAGAAATTTTTAGCTGTTAATCCGTATTGGGTCTGTCATATATTATATCATAACACTCATATGTATATTATATGACAAAGCAGCTTTAGAGTTTGCCACGATCAGAGAAGAAATTTTCCATATACAATTTTCGAATAATAAGTACTTTGCCTCGCTCCGATTTTGCCTATGGCAATTGGTATACTTTAGAAATACGCAAATAAGTACATGTAACGAAATTAGGTTGGTCTCAAGATTTGAATAAGTAATTCGACGGAGATATAAGGTAAACAGCAGTTTGGGAAAGTCGGGACGATGAGATCGACGCGGATTTGAGGGTCGCTCAATAGTAATATTGCCAATGGATGGGGTGACCAAAAAGCAATGTGTGTTTTAAGGACAGATTAAGTAATAGGGAATATGCAAGAAAAACAATACTGCCTTAATACAGGTATAAAATACGTAAAATTATGCTGCTAATAGTAAAAATTTGATTTTAGCCAAAAAATACCTGAGATATTTGAATTAGAAATTGCAGTATTCCTGTCTGTTTTTATATGAAACTAGCTGACCCCGCAAACGTTGTTTTGCCTTATAAATTAAAAAAAAAATTAAGGGTGGACAACCTTTATCACTAAGGGGTATGAAAAATGGATGTTAGCCGATTCTCAGACCTACTCAATATGCTCACAAAATTTCATGCGAATCGGTCAAGCCGTTTCGGAGGAGTACGAGAACGAACATTGTGACACGAGAATTTTATATATAAGATATGTACGGCGGGCGTGTAATGTGACATCAGAGTCTATATCGGATCTCCTTGTTTAACACGCAACTTTATGTGGTTGTAAGTCTTCATCAATATTTGTTTTTTTTTTCATTTTCATCAATTGTAATGTCGTATCGTGGATTTATATTTATAGATTTCTACGATACGACGACGCATCGCATAAAGCGACCGTCTTTGTGTGAGCTCTAAACCGATCGACAAATAGCAATTCGGCGTCAGGTGACTAAAGCTGCAAGCCCTAAAGTAGACTAGCATCATATGAATGTTGGAGTGAGCGAAATCGTTTGACTTTAGTTATCCGTTTAAACCCCGCTTTATTAGACTAGGAAAGGATACACAACCTACCATCACCTCTTAAATCATTATATACATGGTAGGCTCCAAGGAATTGTTGTGTTTAAGTAAAGTTTAGTTTCGATAAAAGAATATTGAGACTAATAGTAAATATACAGTGTCTTTGGCTGTAATAAAAAGTATGCTCATCTTATTGTTGTAAAGATCCTTAGAAATGCTTAAATTTCATTCATATTTTAGGATTAACAGTTTATCTATAACAAATATAGTTAGGTTGTCTCAGTCTTGTGTAGCTTAGCCCAGATATACCTAAGTGTAGTCTAACACTGGAATTTTTCTAGATTCTTGACTTCTAGAATTTGATAAACTATCATTTGATATGTACTGATGATTAATATCACTATTTCAGTCGAGAGACGCCCACTGTCGGATATAGGTCTCCCGGAAGGATCTCCACTCCTAT
This sequence comes from Elophila nymphaeata, assembly GCA_955850985.1. Classification (NCBI taxonomy): domain Eukaryota; kingdom Metazoa; phylum Arthropoda; class Insecta; order Lepidoptera; family Crambidae; genus Elophila; species Elophila nymphaeata. Next base: position 17,685,013 of record OY039079.1, read on the forward strand.
CGGCCCTGCGCTGCCCGTATCCAAAGGCTTTCCGCGAACTTTACCAGATCATCAGGCCAAATTGTGGTCCAGTTCACTGATAATCTAAAATCACACTACATTAAATTAGATATTGTCCTTAGAAAATTATAAAGTATGGTCACAGTAGCGAACGCCCCAAGAGGCGACTTTATAAAGGACGAACGCGCCACCGGAATCTTCTCGATCCGTCCGCTCTGCTCACAATAAAATACCACCCTCTTTGCTTACATTTTGTCGCCGATTCATGCTTATTGAAAATCTGTTAATATCTCCTCAAATCTTTTCTTTGTCGAATTTATTAGAGATTCACTTAACGGGAGCGGCGCAGCTGCTCATTCTACTATTTGATTTTTAATTTGTATTTTCGACCTTAGGTTGAATAACTTAGTATATTTGTTATTCTTTATCCTTCTTTCTTTGACCATGCTTCCATTTTATTTGAGGTAGGTGCCTTTGCTATCGAAATACTAATATAGGTTTTGGTATGAGATTTTACGGCCGGCCGCCTGTCCGATACAAATCCTCCTTGGGAATGCCTGATGACTTGTTTGACTTGTGTTACTTGTTTATACCTGTCCTTTCAAAACCAGCCGGGACCACCAGCTTAACGTGCTTCCGAAGCACGGAGGAAAAATCGAGTTGAAAATTTTTCAGTCACATCCGAGTGCCGACCGCGTACTTGATAGTTCAGTTTTTGTTATCGTTACGAGGTCACGCATCATCCTCCGATATTTGTTCTTCTTAATATTTATGTTAAACTAGCTTTTGCCCCCGAACTTCGTCCGCGTAGAATAGTTATTTCGGGCAGCATTTTAATTTTCTTATTATTTCTTCTAACCTAAGCGCCATACACCAAGTTTCATCGATTTTACTTAAAAAAATGACAGATTTCCATACAAACTTCCATCCCTTATTTTACCCCCTTAGGGATTGAATTTTCAAAAATCATAAATAACCCTTACTTAATTTCTAGCTGAAAGGCAAGGCTAGCATACACCAATTTTTCCATAGATATCCATACAAACTTTGAACCCCCTTTTCACCACTTTAGAGGGTGAATTTCCAAAAATCCTTTCTTAGTGCACCCCTGGACCTCTTAAGGAACCTACGTACCAAATTTGGAATCTCTAGACCAGCGGTTTAGGCTGTGTGTTGCTATGTCAGTCAGTCAATCAGTCAGTCATTCAGTCAGTATTCATTTTTGTATTTATAGATAGTCACCACCAAAGCTTATTAAGTTCGGCACGTATAACGCTGGCCATTTTGACGTGCAATATTACCTAATTAAGCTGTGAAATATTTTCCCTACCACATTCCAGATAGTGGTTGTATAATTTGATAAATTATCTCATGTTCTGGTTTCAACTTGGTTTCGGTGTATCCGAAACCACTTTGTATTTAACACTTAATATAATTTGAGATCAGTGAACGCATGTTTTATTTGAGATTGGTACACACATTTGCCAAGCAATGCAAAATACAACCTTCCGGTTAATGCGGCATGAGTTGATAGAATTCTTCATAACGTAGTTGATTTAAAAAACTAGGTTAGAAAAAAGCACCTATTATTTATAATGGGGATTGGTCAGGATTTTTGCCCGAAATCACAATCAAACGATCGAGGAACCAGGGGTGTTGCCTAAGACTTGTGACAACAGTGTGTAGGTTAAAAGGACCCTTATTATGCATTTACACTCACCACTACCCTCGCTTCTCTCTCTAACTACTAAAACACATACATCTACTGGGCATAGCTTCGGTACAGACGTTCATGCGGCGACGACTCGAACAAGACTGCTCCGCAGAGCGTTAAGCGTAGCGGCCGACATGAAGTCCTTGCACTAGGCGCGTGGTTCCTGCACACTGGCAACTTTAAACAGAGTTTTAGCCATGATCACCGATCACAAATGTATGTATCACTCTCTTGCTACCAGTTTATTCCCTATACGCATAGCTAAGGCGTTTGGGAGGCCACCGCAAGGTGGACCGACGACGTTCTAATAAAAGTTGCGGGAAGCCACTGGATGCGAGCAGCGCCCGGACCGCGATCCTTCGGGGAGACCTATGTGCAAGAGTAGACGTCTCTTGGCCGATATCATGATGATGATGACATAGCTTAGGAATCTTAGGCTTAGGCTGATAAAGTGATCTGTACCACACCCACAGCGCCTAGTCGGTTCACCAGCACGCGCAATCGGTATATTAAATTTTATGCGTAGTGGCCATCACCTCTCAATCCCAGAAATCGGAATCCATGACTAAAGGAAAGCGTCAACATCACACGATTGCAACTGGTTAAAGTTCATGTCACGACCACATCGTGGAACGCACAACTGCATGCAGCTGAAAACTCGATTCCGTGCGGTCGCTGTGATGCAGCCCGTCTGATGGAATCTTATTCGGTGACTGAAATGCCACTGGAAAATAAACTTTAAAGCTGTATTTGCATAAACCTCAAAACGACTGCTTCATGCATACTCGACCATCCACGAGCCGTGAAAGCGACCGAGTTCGAGAGTATCACTACGTTAGTAAAGTTCTGCGCTAACCCTTAAAATTAATAAATGAAGAAAAAAGTTTATTAATCCAATAAACAAATATCACATATTAATCCAATAATCAATCCTTTAAGGAATTTATTATGAGAGCATATTTTGGTTAGTTGCATCTTTTTTTTCCCTCCCAACTGTACAATATCATAATAGGTATCCTAGGTATCTTTTGCCATGACCCTTACGAGTAACTGACCAGCTATCCCAAAATGACACTAACTAAAGGCAATAAAGTGGCCATGAAATTGCCATTCTACTTCCATTTAGATTCTTCGATTGATTGATGTACGATCTAGTCAATTGAATACTGACCCATGATACAACCTTGTCTTAATCAAACTCACTATAATTGACTTGACAAAGACAGCAAGCATCTCAATTTCCTCTACTGTGATAAGGTTCTACCAGTCAGGATTCTATTTGCTTGATATTACATAGAATTGCCTTAGTAACAACAACAATTATTGCAAATTACGAAATAAAATTTTCAAAGCAGCATCAACTCGAAGCCATGCAAACCGCAAAGTATTAAAAATAAAGATGTCATTTTGCTAAAGGTTATACCCCAATTTTGTTTATAGTTCTCTAATTGGACAGTGGAAGTAATAGTACCTCTATAAAGTTATTACGAAGCCAAAAAAGGAGGGAGTATTAATCAGACGTGAACTTGTTTATATTTAGACGTTTGAACTTTCAGTTTGAATGTTGTGCGATTTATTTTTAAACTTTAAATGAAATCAAATAAATGTTATCATCTTCAGTCCTATGTTCATCCACACATAGGTATCTCTTCTTCTTCTTTCTGCTATGCTCCCCTTTTTATTAAGGTTCAGTGCAAATGTCACCATACCTGACGCCAACTCACCCTGGGAAAGCTGTTTGTGGTTGGTATACTCGCTACATCGCAAGTGCTCCTTGGCCTGCACGGGTTCGCAACTCCCTGATTCGACTTTTACGACAGGTTTTTATTCTAATACTATTCAGACAAATTGAAATTACTTAGGTTCTCTTCATCATCATCAACAGCTCATATAATGTGCCCACCGAGGGGCTCGAGCCTACCCCACATTAGGGGCGATTAGGCCTTAGTCAACCACGCTGGCCAAGTGCGGGTTGATCGACTTCACACACAACCTAAGAATTTCTTCATAGGGGTTGTGCAGGTTTCCTCACGCTGTTTTTCCTTCATCGTAAAAGCGTCGATTAAACGTACTTCAAAATTTGTAAACACATTGGTACGTGGCGGGAATCGAACCAGTGCCTCCCGGTTGGGAGGCGACGCTCTTACGAACTACACCACCGACGCTTCGGTTCTCTAATTTCAAGTAAATAATTAGACCGATTGTTAACTTCTAGTATCTCAGGTTTGATAGTTCTACCCTTAGATGTATAAGATAACTAATTACTCGCTCTGCTGTTATATCTAAGTGAAGTGCTCTTCCACCTTTGCTGTTTTCATTCTTTTACACGACAAACGTATTCTTGACAACACCCTTTTTTATCTGACTTTGACGAAGCCAAAAGGAAGGGTAATGATTTTTACAGTCTATGTATGTATGTTTGTATTTACGTATGTTTCACACTAGCGCCTAAACTATTAATCTAATTTTGATGAATGAGGTGACAATCAATTCGTTATTAAGATCCAAGCAAGATTGGCTACATTTTAACCGACTTTAACAAGAGGACGACTTTGAGATTTTTTTCTTTTAATTAAATTCCTTTGAAGTTTGTACACAAAATTTTGTTTGTACACAAATTGGCCAAAAATAGTCCGACTGTCATGTCAAAATGATGTATGATTATCAATTTCTATTGAAATAAGCTCGGGAAATAAGATTAAAATCGAGTGCAGTTGATTTTACCTTGTAAACAGTTGTAAACCCCGATTTGAACCTGAAATTGGTTACAAAAAAAATACAGCAGGGATGCTGTAAATAAAAAAAATACTTACATCAAAAATACATCATCCTCTACTAAGCAGGTAAGTTTTTAATGGTAATAATCGACATGATTACGTCAAAATATTATAATAATTAGATTTCAAGTTGAATTCAACGAAAACTGTACAATTGTTCCTTTTCCTTTAGTAATAAAACCACAAAGAACGCCTTAATTACTCTACTCCGCGATAGATGGCGCGAGTGATAGCAATATCAAGTAAGGACAAGTACCTTTCAGTCTGTTATTGTTTATTAATATCTAGGCATTAAATAAATAACTTGATTGGTCATGGTAGGTCAGTAACACTAGCTACAAATCGAGGTCCAGGTTCTAATATTGGTAGGGATAAAATGTTTGTGCTATTAGTTCGCGAGTCATGGTTGTTTACCTATATAATTTTATATGTAAGTTTATTTTTAAAAATATCTAGATTATTATTGTCTTACATTATTTTGTCCTTTATCTAGTAGGAACTAGATTTAAATGGTGATGATTGGCTGGAAGAAATTGCTTATTAGCAATAAGGCCGCCTAGCATGTACTATTTTTACCATTTATATTTTATGTAATTCATTTCTTCTATGCCATAAGAGTCTATCTATTAAATGTTCCTTTAAATAAAATTCTTGGGGATATTTTATACTTCATATAGTTAACTAGTACGTGTACTAATTTTCTGTGTTCGAACAAACATAAGATTTCTATATAGAAACTGAATAAATTGTTTATTCTTTTTTTTATCTTTACTTTTTTTCCTTTTTGTTTAGCTCACTTGATAGAAGTTATGATAAGCTACACGTGAAATTTCTTAACCGCTTTTCGCACACATTCGAATCAAATTATTTGAATCATGATCCGAAAAAAGGAACATAATATTTAAACAATTATTTTTTTGTTAGGTTAATTCAATAATTTCATATAAATTGTAATCAATACTCTTTTTTATTATTGTAATAATAATGAATTGGCATTAGCATTAACTAAAAGAATTTGGAACATCCTTGCAAATTCCATGGGAAAAAATACCACACAGAAAACCACAACCAAAATATAAATAGGTATTTTGGATTAAGGTGGCCATTAAGTAATATTGTAATCATAAGTATGTTTGATATTATACTTCATCATCATCATAACAGCCTTTATAATTCGGCCCACTGCTGGGGCACAAGGCCTATCCGCTTGCCCAATGCGGATTGGTGGACGAAGTATAAGGTGATCAATACCCCTTTGCTGCTTAGTCGCCTTCTATGACACCTATGCCAGTATCACTTAGCTATTATTGTACTTTTATACTTGGCGTCATTTAAGCCCATTTTAATTAAGTTTTTTTTTCATTTTTTATACCAATCACTAATTAAATTAAACCTTAACTATCTAAGCCTTCCCTTATTACTTTATCGCTACCTTATAATGAGTATCAGTTGAAACATATCAGTTTACGATTACGAAAACAGTCACGCGTTCGACGATAAAAAGTGCCGACAGAGCGACGAGCGGCGACAACGGTGGCGTGCGGTGGCGACCGCGACTGTTTTTTTCGTGCGACAACTTGCGACTCACTGCGGTCAAGAATAGCCAGCAATTGTTTCGAAACTAAATTATCAAGCAATTATGGGAGAATTTGCTTCTCTTCTCTAGAGTCTGGCAGTTTAAGTTGTCAAACGTAGGATTGAGCTCAAAAAAAGGAATTATTAGATTGTGGTAGGGTATAAAATTAGTTTAGAAATAAAAATACAAGATATTGGTCTTTCGTATGCTTGAATAAAATCTGCAACTGGTTGTTATGTAGAGTTATAAAATGATAAAACTGATTACAACAATAATTATGTGATGACGAATAGATTCAGAAACTCAAACTCAAACTCTTTATTGCTTCATGTGGTTTTAGGATGTTACATGTTATATTTTCAGAGCCGACATGAACCCTGTAAGGGCACTATAATATTATATTATAATACCATTGTTTTAGGTTTTTTTATTACAATTGTCATGAATAAATACAACATTACATAATTATTATTATTATTATTATTTAAACAATTAGTGTCCGCAAAAATATTGTTAAAAGTAGTGTATGTTATTTCGTTAGATTCCTTTTTTTTAAGTTTTTATTGAAACTGTGTAATGAACACAGTTGCTAGATTAATGCCGTTTAACTAAGGTTAATTGAAGCAGTTCCTTTCTTGCCTTATACTATCGAATGGTGTAGTGCAGTCAGTAATTTAATGCCAGTTGAAAAGTATACATTAATAATATTTATTGTGTTTCTACAAGCTTCTTGACATCGGTGGTGATAATTTAAAGTAATTAATATATTATTGAATTTTTTCATAACTGTTATATAACCGGCTTTTAAGTCTTTGAAGTGATCCTGTCCCTTAATTTAAACAAAAAAGCAGCTAGTTTATTTCAATTTAAAAAAAAATCGTTTTGATTAAGACGGTCGTCCGAACGGAAACGATGAACCATTAACGAGTAGAACTAGAAGCTCGAGACGTGCTAGCGAGTATCGGGAAGCGAGTGTGTAGTTCAGATAGTTTTATCGCTGAGCTTTATCGATGCTGGGCTTTAGTGATCTTTGGGTTTTAGCGAGTGCGAGTGTTCGACGAGCGATTACTGCCTCCACTCGCTGGCGGCGGCAGTACGCACTGTAGAGAAATGGTGCTACTTGATCAATCGGCGAGTGTTCTGAACAGAGCCAAGCGAGTATCGCTCAACGAGTATTATATTTGATAGCTCTAGTGACAGCGACAAACTAATGAAGAGTGAGTCTTCTGTCAGTGATCAACATATGCGTATCTTTTAGTTACACTGAATTTATATCTTCACTGTACGTTTCTTACGAGAATGAAATCGATAATTAATTTTAAAAGAAATAGGACAAATTTAATAACGAATTATCAATCTGTAAATACTAAAAAAAAAAATCCAAGAGATACTTTTACTTACGAAATTAAAAAGTTTTTTTTTCTTTAAGAACCCACAATTTAGAAAGGGATGAATAATGTTATACTGAGTAGGTATACTCTTTATATTGTATTCTTCACGTCCGTGTGTCGCGGACTAAGGGCGTCTCTTGTCTTAAAACACACCTGCTTAGAATCTTGATATTGAATTCCCAGACTTCAAACCAGGCAAAGACCCCTCCTATAGTCACTACCCTTTGGTTTCCACGAACAAATTAAGGATAGTTGAAATATCTTCACGGTTCACGCTATTCTGGTCTATTTTACGTCAAAAACCACGAACGACAGCAAATGTTTGCGCTTAAAGAAAACTGTAGAATGTGATATTTAATACTTTTGTATTGCACCCATACGTAAAACATGATACTATCTTGGTTGGGATAGTAGAATTTATTTGGTTGTAATAGGAACTGATTTGGAGTACACGTGATATTTCGTTCTGCAGATGATTACTATGATATATTAAATTATAATGAAACATATTTTAAACTGTTGGTATCTAGGTAATATACAGACTAGTCAAAAGATCTTACAGATCTTTGCGTGCTTGTTTGTGTACGTTCTGCATTTAGTAAAGAGTTAGAAGGTTGTTTCTCAATTCCAAATGTATCTATATGTCTATATGTACCACGGCGAGTGCGCTGAGGAACTTTTTTCCCTATTCCCACCATCTCCCTTCCTTTTAAGGACTACGCGTGCTGGTCTACGTTGTCACCGACAAACTGTGGCTACCATTCCAACCCGAACTACGAAATTTGGCAACTCGTTTCTTTGTCGCACAATCTAGAAATATAATTCACTGCCAGCAAACGTGTTACCTCCTTCCTACTGGTCATAGTGGTCAATTTATTTATTTATACTACACAAAACAAATTACACATTACAAAAATAGTTTCGTACAAAAGTGCTACTTATTTGGTTAAAGATTGCCACATAATATTAATTTATGTTCTGTAAACTGCACATGTAGTTGAATATAATTTGAGCCCAAGTCCAGTACAAACCAATTTAGATTTTTAAACAATAACAATTTATTCTATGCAATTTAGGAAAATAAAGTCTGTAAGTCACGACTGTGGTTTTACTTTAACTGACTATTTTCACAGCTAACTTATCATCACTCGACATTTTTATTAGCCACCTTTATTACTATTATATTTTTAATTACCATTACTATTATGATTTCTTTTGAGTTTCCAGTTCTTAACTTTTGTTTAGCTTCCGATCGTACTCCTATTATTAAAACGACTACAGTCACGTGTCGTATCTTTAAAGTAGTCTAAAAAACGTTTATCTAATCAAGTTTGTATATCGGCGTGCAATTTAATTTTCTTGACTGCACTCATTTTGGGCTAAAAGATTCATGGACTGAATTACCTAAGGCTAGTCCTAGAGCTAATAAACAAATTTCGCTTAAAATGAGACAAAAAATATATATTTTTTATAATTTATTTATCTAGTGATAAAAGCATAGTTTTATTAATTTAATGTCTTAAATAAATACAAGGGACTGAGAAGTGTACTGAAAAATATATAGCGTTGTAAAAATTTTGGACTAAAAGATTCATGGACTGCATTACCCAAGGAAGAAGCCAGGCGTAGACAAAAAATGCTCTTGTCAAAATCACCTTTTGTAATGCAATGACGCGTAACGCCCGATATTAAATGTATCTGCCGACACATTAATTCAGAAACAAAGGACAAGGTGTGTCGATATCACGAATAGGGTTGGCACGCGTGGAATAATTGAAATAAATGACAAATAAAAATTTAATTTTATTCATCATCACAGCCTTTATTATTCGACCAAGGGACACAAGGCCTCTCCGTTTCAACGAAGGAGGTATAGGTAGTAGTCCACCACGCTTGCCCAATGCAGAATGGTGGACGGAGTATTAGGTGATCGATACCCCTTTGCTGATCCATTAATCGCCTTCTACGACACCCATTGGAGGATATGGGGTGATGCTATTCTACTCTGCCGGCATCACACGGCCAATTTTATTGTTGCTTTGAAATTCACAGTAAGTATAATTGTATAAAAAACAGTTGTTATATATGTCAGTATTTTATTTTGATGCTGTCGTGGTAAGTGGCCAGTAACTTCACGTCAGTGGTCAGGTTAATGTCTAAATCCTATGTGTGTTTGTCTGTTGTTTACTGTCTTATCGAAAGTTTTTGATTGATAATTAATCTGGACAGGCTAATTAGTGAGAATGTGGAAATAATTGTAGTTCATACGTTAGAAAATGTCTAGTAAGTAATTCACGTCTCGCATCTCCTATCGTAGGTGGGTTGGAAGAGATTTCTTTTAGGATTAAGTAAATGTTGGCTTTTGTACTTTTTATATTAATATGTTCTCCATTTTTGTTTTGTGTAACCTATAATAAATTATTGAATAAATAAATGATTTGTAAAACTATGGGGCTCTGCACAACGCACGCGCCGCGTCCGATGTGCGTTGCTCTGCAGAGACGCGGTGCGGTGCGGTTTATCGGCAATGCTTGCTTACACTTCGTGTTGACGTTAGTACTACAGACGCGAGTGGCAAACGCCCCGCTCCACGCCGCGCCACGTATGGCAACCGCACCGCGCCGCGTTCGATGTGTCATACTCCATATGCATACGTACACGCATACAAAATTCGCCAGCAGCGATCGCTACGCCGCGCCACACCACGTGAGATGTGCGGTGCTCCTATGTGTTAAACTTCGACTTTAAGAAGTATGGTTTTGGCTTTTCAATATGATGAAGTTCTCAAGTAAATACATGACTTGAGTAACTAAAATGGCATTTGGTATTATTTAAAGAAATTAATTGGTTCATTGTATTTTTTTTTTAAATTTGGTTTTCGTTGAAACATAATATGTCATTTTAAAAAGTGCTATAACTTAGCAATTATTCTTTATTGGTGTTATTTCTGACAATTTAGGGAGTTTGAACAATCGTTTATTGCACCTGCGGATTTAAAAGACATATAAAATATTGCAGATTAAGTAAACATAAATCTGTACAAAAATTAAACAAGAGCTGTATTTTTGTCAACCCTACGGAAACAAACAAAAAGCGGTAATGAAGATAAAATGGTCACGGAGTGAAATCCGTGAGGCAGGTGGTATCAGTGTCACATCCTACTGTGAGCAGCTCTCTGGGCGGCGAAACCTGTCGATTTGTTAAAGAATAGCGAGTGATCAGAAAGTTTGCTTTAATTATATTTATAGACATCCTTTTTACATTGATTGAAATTTTATTATTATTAAAAACAAGGATATAAATATAACTAGATGTGTCCAATAACGGCTATGCTATACACCTTTCATATTAATAAAGATTAATTTGATTTAATATTTTTAAATTTTATCAACATCCACAATAAAAAGAAAAAAAACTATACCAAATTCTTTATTTTTATTATTTGATTATCCCTTGATTTTATCAATTTAAAGATGAAAATTAACAAAGAGTTATAAATTAACTTAAAAAAATCTATACTGAAACGTGATTTTTAGCAACTGTCAATAACTTTGCTTGATCTCTAGATACTTTGAACTTGAAGTATAATATATTACCAATACATATAAAGCCATATATCAAAACGAAATTTTTTTTTTTAATCATCTAAATAATACGTACCTTGAAACAAAGAAATTACCAAAATTTTAATTTTTTCAGTGCAGTGCTCTCATTTATGGCTCACCTGCGTTGGTGACATAATAATTATTATGACGCAAATATGGCGACCTAAACAAAATATTGCAAGGCTATCGTGTATATTGAAATCGGCTCACAATAGCACACGCAAATATGAGAAGCGTTTCTGGGATCCCAATATACTATTCTTTGACGGTTTAAAAGGTGTCGCACCTGCGTCACGTCATAGCAACAAATACTTCGGCTAATTCAAAGACTTTATCACGTTTTGGCCGCAACCAATCTTATCTGCAGACGGATAAGGAAAGGATATTTTGCCTGGCCTTGTTAATTGGCGTTAAATATTTGGTAAAGTTTTTTCTTTTAAACTGCTGTAAAAGAGTACCTGATTGGATTGTATAATAAGATAATGCAGGTTATTATTAGTAAGTTTCTCCATTGTCAAACTACGAATCGAAAACAAAGAAATATAAGGTGATGTAAGTCTTAGGCTGATTTCAGAGTAATGCGGGGGGCGGCACGCGCCGTTGGCCAGCGCGTCTCAATAGCGCGCGCTTGACCGACGGACTGCTGTGAAACGATTTTTTAGTTTAGTACCACGCGTTTCTTTGCAATGTACAGTTGTGTATAATTGTCATCATGTAGACAAACCGACAAAGAGGATTAGCTATTTATTTTTATGGAAAAGAGTGCAACAGCGACTTCGTCGTAGAAGGTTGCAAAAGGCTCTGTGGCCGGCGCTGATCAAACGCGTGACTCTGAAATCAGCATTAGGCATTACACGCTCAATCAACTAATACTATCTTTACTAATACTATAAACGCAAAAGTTTGCATGGATGTATATTTGTTACTCTTGTGTGTTAAAACTACTGAATGGATTTTAATGAAACTTTACTTAAAGCTCATACATAAGACTAAAATTAAGCTGGTAGTCACGGCTGCTGTCTAAAAATAACAGTAATTCTATCTCTATGCATTTATGCCAGACCCCGATCTCATCAATTTCAGTTTGATCAAGAAGTCAATCCTAGGATAAGCTGAAAACTCGTTAGTCAAACGTAGAAAAACGCTATTTGTTTGTTGCTATTTATTTCAAAAACGCTAGAACAAATATTTGTTTATTTTTTATTGCGTGTTATTTAAAATGTCATGGAAAACTATGACATTTTAAAGATAAAAATCTTTGGTAATGAGGAATCCTATAAAAAAACTAGCTGACCCCGCAAACGTTGTTTTGCCTTATAAATTAAAAAAAAAAATAAGGGTGGACAATCCTTATCACTAAGGGGTATGAAGCGTCGGTGGCGTAGTGCGTAAGAGCGTCGCCTCCCACCCGGGAGGCACTGGTTCGATCCCCGCCACGTACCAATGTGTTTTCAAATTTTGAATTCATATGTACGTTTAATCGACGCTTCTACGGTGAAGGAAAACATCGTGAGGAAACCTGCACACACCTATGAAGAAATTCTTAGGTTGTGTGTGAAGTTGACCAACCCGCACTTGGCCAGCGTGGTTGACTAAGGCCTAATCGCTCCTAATGTGGGGCAGGCTCGAGCCCCTCGGTGGGGACATTATATGAGCTGTTGATGTTGTTGTTGTTGAAGGGGTATGAAAAATAGATTTTAGCCGATTCTCAGACCTACTCAATATGCTTACAAAATTTCATGAGAATCGGTCAAACCGTTTCGGAGGAGTACGGGAACGAACATTGTGACACGAGAATTTTATATATTCATCTCTTATTTTATCCCCTTCATTCCCTTTTTACAAAAAGGTAGTTTATATTCCATTTCGGTTTAGTCTATTTTTGTACCAAATTTCATCAAAGTCGGTTCGAGTGTTAGGCGTGAAAGCGATTGTGAAAGTTAAAAAATGCGTACGCCATCTTGGATCTCAAAATGAATAATCCAACCCCTGTAGACCACGAAAATGATACTCATATTCATATTAAGTTAAAAAGTAGCGTCCGCCATTTTGGATCTAAAAATTGATGTTGTATTCGGAATCGGAACCCCCGAAAACTACGAAAATGATACCCATATCGATTTTGTTTCAAAAAGTCGCAACCGCCATCTTGGATCTCGAAATAGATCTGGAATCAGGACCCCCGAAAACCTCGAAAATGATACCCATATTGCTATTAAGTTAAAAAGTCACGTCCGCCATCTTGGATCTCAAAATAGATGTCGTATTCGGAATCAGAATCCCCCAAAACTACGAAAATGATACCCATATTGATTTTTGTCAAATTATAAGACTATGACAGACCAGATGGAAGACTATGAAATCAAACAGGTTTTGACACGCCAAGCCCATACAAGGTGGCGCCTCCTGGTGTCAAGAGAAGGTCAACTTTATCAGATCAGAAACAATTTGGTAAGTTTTTTAATACCATAGACTTATTATGCAAAGTATCATAGATTGCTTCTGAGGTTTGACTAGCCAAACCTAGGAGCGTCGTCGGAGCTTCGATGTTTGACTATAACATAATACAATCAATCAGTCAATACATTTATTTGCACATATGGGTATACATTTATAAAATGTTCTTATTGTTAATTTAGAGCAGCCATATCAGAATAACGAGCATGGAAAAAATCATTTCATTTGAATTAATGTCAATAGCACTTAACTAATACAATAAATCAATACATTTATATTACAATTACAATTATATTACTAGCTATTCCGGCCGGCTGTTGCGGTTGCCATCAATAGATAGAGTCATAAGAGGTTAAAGTAAATAGTAGACACTATTTGTGCGAAGCCGGGCGGGTGGCTAGTTAGATATAATTAAATTAGATATAATTGGCTGTCAGCCTTGATATCGCCAAAGCTTTTGATAGGGTCTGGCACAAAAGTCTTCTCTCCAAGCTTCCGACGTATGGTCTGCCTGCTCAGCTCTGTACCTGGGTGGCCGGCTTCCTGCATGAGCGAAGAATTCGTGTCCTCTCCGACGGATGCAGTTCGCGGTTCATGTCAGTGAATGCCGGTGTTCCCCAGGGTTCCGTTTTATCCCCTACACTGTTTCTTCTGCATATCAATGATATGATTCCTCTTGGGAACATCCATTGCTATGCAGACGACAGTACAGTGCATGCGGGCTACTTCGGACACGCAAGGGCTGGACGAGCAGAAACCGTGGAGAGTCGTGAGAATCTTGTCATTGAACTCAACCGAGAGCTCGACCTTGTTTCTCAATGGGGTACAGCAAATCTGGTTGAGTTCAATGCCAAGAAAACTCAGGTGTGCGCGTTTACGGCTAAAACGTCGCCATTCCTTTCCCTTCCCTCTCTCCAGAGCACAACACTTACGCTACAGAGCAGTATCACCTTGCTCGGTATGGAGGTTCGCAGCGACTTGAATCCGAAGGACTACATCGAAAGCGTGATAAAAACAGCTTCACGGAAACTCGGAGTCCTGAACAAGGTGCGGCGTTTCTTCACGCCAAATCAACTTTGCTTGCTATACAAGACACAAGTACGGTCCTGCGTGGAGTATTGCTCGCACCTGTGGGATGGCTCTGCCAAGTACTTACTCGATGCTTTGGATAGGTTGCAGCGTCGCGCGGCCCGCATCATCGGCGACGAAGAGGTGACTAAACACCTTGAGCCTCTTCAATTGCGTCGCAATGTTGCGTCATTGAGCGCTTTCTACCGTCTGTACCACGGCGAGTGCTCTGAGGAACTTTTTTCCCTAATCCCACCATCTCCCTTCCTTTTGAGGACTACGCGTGCTGGCCTACGTTGTCACCGACAAACTGTGGCTACCATTCCAACGCGAACTAAGAAATTTGGCAACTCGTTTCTTTGTCGCACAATCAAGAAATGGAATTCACTGCCAGCACACGTGTTCCCCCCTTCCTATAATCCTGGGTCATTCAAAAGAGGCGTGAAGAAGCACCTTGCAGGTCAGCAAGGCGTGGGTGGCTAGCGCGGCAGTTTATCTCTCGCGCTAGCTATCTTCGCATTTGGACTCTACTTCTGCTTACCATCAGGTGGAATAGAGTCATTTGCTTGATCTTTTTATAAAAAAAAAAAAAAAAAAAAAAAAAAAAAATTAATAAACATTATAACTCGCGAACAAAATGGTGATTTATAAAGGGAAATAATAACCAAGCAACTAAAAATTTCAGAATCAGCGACTAATAATACTAAATGGGCGACTGATCTAAATGTTTTTTGAGGTCGGTGCCAACCTCAATATTTGGAATCAACGTTGTATGTTTGTTGTGTATTTGGGACCGACCTCGAAAAAACATTTAGATTTTTGTAAAAAAAAATAATTTTATTTTTCCGTTTTTAGTTTTGAAAGCGGTTTATTTATTTAAAAAAAAAAATATTGGACATAGGACTCGCGAATAATATATTTGAGTTATTGTATCTTAAAACTACTTTTTTGAGAAATCAATAACTCCTGAGATACAGGACAAGTCCTAGCTTAGAAGTTAGCTCATCCTATTTAGTGCTTAGTCAACCAATATCGTTAACCAATAGCTATGTCATTATTTGGAATTTATATGTATTTTTTAAATTAAATTAGTTAATCATCATCATCAACAGCTCATATAATGTCCCCGCCGAGGGGCTCAAGCCTACCCCACATTAGGGGCGATTAGGCATTAGTCAACCACGCTAGCCAAGTGCGGGTTGCGCGACTTCACACACAACCTAAGAATTTTTTCCTAGGTGTGTGCAGGTTTACTCACGATGTTTTCCTTCACCGCAAAAGCGTCGATTAAACGTACATATGAATTTAAAATTTTAAAACACATTGATACGTGGCGGGGATCGAATCAGTGCCTCCCGGGTGGGAGACGACGCTCTTACGCACTGCGCCACCGACGCTTCTCATAATCTCAATGTAGTTAATACGGACAGTCATGTCATTTACTTCAATTATCAATTCAATATTATAAAATAAATAAATAAAATCAGTTTATTTCAGACAGCGAGTGTCCATAAATTCTTAATTACATAATTGAAATATAATTAATTAATCTAAATTAAATCATATTAGGCACGTAGGCATATAAACGGTAAAAACGAGTACTGAATATTATACATAAAACTTAGAAAAATGGGAACTACCTAAACATCTTTCTGGCCACATCTTTGTCTTAATTTTTCATAGAAATGTTGTTATTTTATTCTTAAATTAATATTTGAAGCAAATGAACTCACAAAGCGCCCATAAACGTCAGCGTAAAAATTATACAGTATAGAAATTTGTTGCTAAGACTATCGTTTGTTCCTAAGAACACGGTACAAAGGCAGGTAATTAAAAGTTTCTTCGCTAATTAGCGGACCACAATTATTTTTTAAATGAGTTTTTGTTCTGTTTGGTATACAAACTCAAACAAAATTATTCCTTTCTTAATTGCTTTGAGTAATTACTGTAGTAATGGCAAGAAGTGCTACCTACTTGTTTTATCAATTCTCTTCTTTTTCCAACCTTACTCCCAAGTTAATGTCTGTTTTTTTAGCCTAAAACCTTTCTCTATAAATCAACAAATAAAACTAATCAACAAATAAAATAGCGTCGGTAGCGTAATGCGTAAGAGCGTCGTCTCCCACCCGGGAGGCACTGGTTCGATCCCCGCCACGTACCAATGTGTTTTCAAATTTTGAATTCATATGTACGTTTAATCGACGCTTTTACGGTGAAGGAAAACATCGTGAGGAAACCTGCACACACCTATGAAGAAATTCTTAGGTTGTGTGTGAAGTCGACCAACCCGCACTTGGCCAGCGTGGTTGACTAAGGCCTAATCGCCCCTAATGTGGGGTAGGCTCGAGCCCCTCGGTGGGGACATTATATGAGCTGTTGATGATGATGAACAAATAAAATAATTTTTCAAAATTAAAAGAGATATTAGTTACTATTGCAGTAGCGCAGACGACCTTTGCGGTGCGGCATCTTCAGAGGCTGCTGGAGATTGTGTAGCAAATTTCAATGGAGTATCTAGAAAGAAGAAGGAATATAGTATAGTACAGTTTTATAGTACCTAGAAAACCATAATTATTTTATAGTGACGCATGTATTCTTGCATGTGTGACAAATCTCCGTAGAACAGCGTACATTTCCTTAACGATTTGTTTAGGCAACCCTTATATTTTTGTCACGTGTGTGTTTACAAGGAAATCCTGAGAAATGTATAATTTACGATATGTTTTAAAGCAGTACTAAACCATAGGTCACATGTTGTACATAAATATTGAATTTTATACTTTACCGCGCTAAGCGAACCTATTTATAAATCATTTAGGGCGAAATGCGTGATATTTTGACTAAAAGACGACATTAAATGTGGAATCGTAAAGATAACATCTCTTCGAGCTAAGGCGGCGACACAGTCAGTTGTAGGAAGCAGAGCCTCGTGTTCTGTGCAAAAAATATTTACACTATTGTTATGATAATTGTGATAAATATATGTCAGGAAGATAACAAGAACCGCAAATTTTTAAATTTCCTAGGAAATTTATAAACTTTCGTAGTATTCTAAACGAGAGATAAATTGTATTATTTTACGCCCACATTTTCACAAATTTATCAATTTGCGACGTCTCGTGGTAAATTTATAAACTAACGGCTATCCATTCGTAAGATTCTTAACGGTTCGACCAATCACAGAAGAGCTTTTAACTTTATGCTTTTTTAAATACGGCAAATAACACACTGCTCTCTGATTGGTCGATGTTGACAGTGGCAATGCTTGTGTCCAGGAATTAGGTACAACCAGATTTGCCAAAAAAATCTGTTTTCACAGTTTGTTGTAACCGTGTTAAAACTATTAACACAGTTACAACATTAAAAACTTTACAACAACACACGAGCAACTGGTTCGTTTATATTCCATGGCGAAAAATGGCGGTGGAAAGGAAGGTGAGCGAACACGTGACTTATTCAACCAATCAGTACCCTTAGTATGACTTTGTTAGTTTTCGAGCTCGATCAAACGTATCGTCCCTTTTCATACATTGCCCACTAGCGCCTCTAGCGTCAACAATCAGACACAGTGGGCAATGTATAAAAAGAGACGATACGTTTGATCGAGCTCAAAAACTATTAAAACTCATACTAAGGGTACAGAGCACACTAACGTTTGGTTATTGCTTACTTATTATTTTACGTGTGAGTTCGGTAAGTTTATCAATTTTCGAAAACATGGCAGTAAAATAATACAATTTATCTCTAGTTTAGAATCCTACGAAAGTTTATAAATTTCCTAGGAAATTTATAAATTGTTATGTTATTTTCCGGTGACATATACACATCAAAAAGGCTGCGTTCAGTTGAAAAAACTGAGATTCTATCTATAGCCGTATCCTACCAATGCTTTTGCGTTTTAACTGTCAGTTCTTCTTTCGTTAAGTCCTGTGCTAAAGACGCATGCCAGCTTATCGTCTATCTATCTGTGCGCCTTTCGCATGCAGCTGGTCTATACCTCACTCGTCTCGGTTATGTTAGGTTGGTTAGTCGTAAGAAAGACCCGAGACTTGTACGTATCAGTGTCAAATGAAAAAAAAAAGTTTTTAGCTCTTCCTACATAATAATTATAATTTTTGATCAGAGAAATCAACGCGCAATTTTTTCTACAAATTATTTGTGTAGTGTTTGTGATCCAAAAAGACGTTTGATAATCAAATCGATAGCCATATAATGCCGGCAGAGTAGAATAGCATCTCCCTATATCATCCAATGGGTGTCGTAGAAGACGACTAAAGGATCAGCAAAGTGGTATTGATCACCTTATACTTCGTCCACCAATCCTTTCGGTATGCGAGGTGGACTACTGCCTCCTTTAATGACGACTTCGATAAATTCTAGTTTTTTAATAGACATAGCTTTACATAATTTTGTAAATTTAACCATTAGTAAAATTCTTTAACACTTTATTTGCCAGTAGACCGTACTTTATAATACATAATAAATTTACGTGTAAACAATCCTTCAGGATCACTCATAATACAGAATGTATTTTAAATTTGAAACTTTTATTTTTTTTAATAAAATAAGAAACAGCTTTTGTTACAATATCTACCAAAATTAGTTTATTATGTGCCGTAGGTAAGATACTGCGTTCCTTTTACCTGCGGTGAGTTAAAGGGACCGCTGTGATTTAGCGAGGCGCTATCCAGCCAAGCGGTCATAAAGATTATCGCCATAATGGATTTCCTAATTAATAATTACGAACTATGTTGCCAACACTATGAACCTTAGTAAGAGATTGAATCGAGCGTTAAAATAATTCAGATAAGAGACTCATTTTATGTTCGGTTTGAAATGGCGCGCCTATTGATTTGTTTTATGGATTCGTCGACACCGTAGATATTATTTTACGACTGGGTTGATATAATAAATAAGATAGGTTTATGGTTAAAGTAAGAAAAGCGTTTGCCGTTTTAGGTAACGCGGTAGATGTAGGCCCGTCAATTGAAACTTAGATGAGTATTTTTATAGCTAACGAGAGGGTCGTCGAGACTACGTTCCAAGAAATGACTTTATACTTGTTGGTTGGTGTTTACCGCAGCTCTCAAACGAATATCTTTAATGGCAGCGAGAAATATAAGACACAACAACACGCGCTAACGTTAATTTCAATAATTTTGATTTGACCTGAAATTGCTTAAGAGCGTTTTACTGCAAATCGTCACTTAACGCTAACTTTCCGCTTAAACTATTTCTATGAAATCTATTCTACAAAATGTAAAAAAATATGAAAATTACTACATTATATTCTTATATAAATAGTTGCAAGAGAAAATGTTTAATTTAATTCAATATTTCTAAGTTATATCAAACTAAGCTTTTTAAATTTCACGCTTAAAGTAAAATTCAACGCTCTAAATTACTAGGTGGTAGACCCATATGTAGGGTCATCTGGCTAGGTACCACCGCCTTTCTTATTTCTGCCGTGAAGCAGTTCGCTGTGTTTCGGATTGAAGGGAAAGGTAGCCAATGTAATTACTGGGCATGGAGGGCATATCATCTTAGTCCCCAGGATGGCAAACTCACTTGCGGTGTTAAGTGATTTACACTTAATATTGCAAGTGTCTATAGGCTACGGTGACCACTTAACATCAGGTGGGCCGCAATCTTGTTTGCCATCTCGTAACATAAAAAAAATATCCGTTATCAGTCAATTAAAAAATATAATGCGTCAGATAAAAAAGAAAACAATATATTTTTTTCATTTAATTAAATATAAGTTAATATACATAAGTTAAATATAACCTTTAAGAAGAAATATTTAATTTCGTAGAATTACTAATAAAAAAAAATCAATCAGAAAATATTGCGAAATTACCACTTGCGAAATTGATCTTTCCAGAAGTTAATATCGCTTAATTGAAGAATCCAATGACTTATTTCAGAAATATATGTTTGTTTGAATGCTTAAGCCTGCCTAAGCCTCGAAGGAGCCTTAAGCAGTAGTCCACCACGCTTGCCTAATGCGGATTGGTGGGCGGAGTATAAGGTGATCAATACCCCTTTGCTGATCCATTAGCCGCCTTCTACGACACCCATTGGAGTATACGGGGTGATGGTATACTACTCTGCCGGCATCACATGGCTAATTTTATAAATTAGCCATTCCAATTCTAAAAATGCGTTTCCTTTAGGACAAAAAAGTTATCGTGTAGAACTTAACTAAACAATGAGATAGGATTCAAGTTTTTAATGCGAGTTGCGAAACTCATAACTATTATAAAGCCACGTTCAAATTGCACATGCAATTAAAAAAGTCGTTATCCGCCCAGTGAAAACGCGAGCAATGCCTAAAATGTTGCAAAAATTACGTGTATTTTTCTCATGGAAGCTCAGTGGCGATGTAAACATTAATATCAGTACCTCATCGAGTGTTGAAAATTAATATTGCAAGTGGTAGTGCTTGATTTACGTCTTTTTAAATAACAATTTGTTTTATACAAAACATTAAAAGTATTTTTGTTCCGAAAAAAGTATATAATACAATAATATGACTAGCTCTAGAGTCAAATTTTAAAAGAACGACAATTCTTTAGTACTCATTTTTAGGTTTATCCCACGTTTGACCCGCGATTTTTCGATACCGGTTTGTATTCCGTATTCTGCCGGCGAATTTGTTCATTCAACACCTAATAATAATAGTTATCGTTGTTGAAATAGTAAAAATATGAGTATCACTTAACTCTCTTACCCGTGGAAAAAATATTCACCGGTAGAGAAATCCAGTTCCAAAAGTAAAAAAGTTGGAAAGACCCCATTTTTATGTACCCTGTTAAGGTTAAGCCTAAACACCCGTCTAAACACATTTAGCAACTACAAATTGTGTTTTCTTTTCTTAATATAATTAAATGAATTAAGATTATTTTATAAACCTTCTGTGAAAAATGATCTAATAATTAAATGGTGAAACGCGCATTAAAATCCGTTTCGACATTTAAAAGAAGTTAGTGAATATACAGACATATGCGGACTAAACACTTATTTTATACTATGAATGAGAGATATGTAGAATGTTGACATATTCACTAAAACTGACAACTCTTTCTATTATTTATAGGACTCTACGCTTACCAAAACCACGCTCCAAACAGTTTGAGATATCTAGCGTAAAATATAGTCCTTGAATAGCTCCTTTTGAAACCGACCTACTGTTTGCTTCCATTAATCTGACCGGTGTTCATAAAGAGTTCGGCTTTAAGTAATGCTGGCTAAGTAAATATCTCTCACACACTCCGCCGCCTAGGAATCCCTTTAATTGCAACTGCGAGTAATTGCTGCCTGTTCTACCGAGCGTCAAGTGGCTGAAAAAACTCATATGCGCGGCAGTGGAAAACTAGTACAGTTGAGGATAATTGAAATGGTTATAAATCTGGGATTATGAATAATAATCTTATATATAAAAATCTCGTGTCAGGTCGTTTGAGGACGTACTCCTCCGTAAAGGCTCGAACGATTATTACGAAATATTTTATATACATTTAGTAAGTAGAATAGGTAGTAATAGTACTTACATTTAAAGGTAAGTAAACTTTTTATGACACTTCCTGACCAGGGAGTGGAATTTTCAGTACGCGTAACGGGCTGAAAATGCCACTTTCTAGTCAGGTTTGGCATAAAGTATATTTCATACAGCTAAGAAGAAAAAAATATATAACGGAATAACGTTTGCCAGCCAGTTTATTTATAAAAGTCGCAAAAAATATTAAAATGTGAGATATATTGAAAAACTTTCGTTTTATGGAATAATTTTATTTTTGCGTTTACGTTTGTAAATATTTTATTTATATTTTTCTAGTATTAATATTTACGCGTTTGTAAACGCAAAAATAAAATTATTCCATAATGTAAGGTAGTTTCATCTTAACTGAGCGTCAAATATTTACAAAAATATTTCGTTCGGGTCTTAGAAGTGCAAATTTCAAAGATTTGATGAAACAATGTTAACCATAAAAACATAAACACCAAGCACTGACAAATTTTGACAGCGAAAAGCAGTGTCTCTTTGGCGTAATTGGTCAACGCATCCGCCCGGATTGTGGAAGATGCGGGTTCGAGTCCCGCCTGAGGCAAGTCGATTTTTTTCAGTTCATTTTTCTAGTATTTCTAACTTTCGTTTTGTTTAGTTACCAATATATTGTAAATCCATTGCTAAAGTAAGTAACACGTTTATTACGAGAGGCAAAGACACGAGTAGTTACAGTTAGTTCTATAAAATGATTTCCTATAAGTCCTTCCACATTCATTTCTAGGACTAATACCTATCTATCAAAGTTTTAAGCTTTTATGTGATACGGAACGAAGAAGTAATATTTTTCACCTCTCCAGCACCAAAAGATCTCTTTTGCTTCGTAAAATCTCGAAGTAAAAGCGCTTTTTGCCGCGAGCTCTGAACAAGACTATAACGTTCAATCTTAATTATTTTAGTAATGTTACTTTTAATTTTCAATAATTAAATAAATTTTCTACTTCGCTGGTTCGTGATTTAATATTGACACTCGCAGCAAAAAGTAACTTTGCTCACTTGTTGAACAAATAATTGTTTTCTATCACACGCTTATCACCTCTTCTGATTACATGCCCATACTATGCCAATCTGTTCTCTCAACCTTCCTGCCATTGGTGACACTCTGGTGTTATTTCAAAGGTCTTCTACGGCACAAAAAAGTAAATATAGGTTTCTTCCAGCTCTAGCAAATATAAATCATCATCACTGTTTCAGCCGAGAGATGCTGAATGTTCGACATAGACCTTCCCCAAGGATCTCCAACCTGAACGGTCCAGCCGTTGTATGGGTCTTTTGCCAGATTGTAGATCCACCTTGCTGGTGTCCTACCTACGGCAGGCTGATGGGATGGAAATGGCGGTGGCATTTCCGTCCCATCAGCCATCAATTCTCCTCGCAATGTACCCTGTTCACTGCCATATGAGGACCTAGAGAAAATATTTGCATGGTCAACGAGTTTCGGAATCGAAGTAAATCCCGATAAATGCCAAGCGATAATCTTGGGTAGTTCGCAACAGCAAGCTTTACTGAAACTTGATTCCATCTCAGCGCTATACTATAACGGTATTGCAATACCATTTCAATCGCATGTGAAAAATTTGGGTATTCTTGTTGACAAAACACTGAATTGGGATGAGCATGTTAAGGAGACAAGCCGGAAAGTAAACAACACTCTTAGGGTTCTCTTTAACTTAAAACACTTTCTGCCATCTAGGACTAAAATTATGCTGGTACAGTCCATTGTTCTCCCGATTATTGATTATGCAGATGTGTGTTTGTCTGATGCCAACCAGCAACTTCTTGATAAATTGGATCGTCTACTTAACTCCTGCATCCGTTTTATTTATGGCTTACGTAAATACGACCATATTTCTAGCTATCGCACTCAACTCAAATGGCTTCCTATTCGTGAGCGAAGAAACCAAAGAGTTGTTTGCTTTCTGTTCAACTTATTATTCGATCCACGAACCCCCAATTATCTGAAATCTAGATTTCGATATCTGGGGTCATCTCATGAACGTAAACTTCGCTCCAACAACACCCTTAGACTCCAAACACCCGTTCATCATACTAGGTTTGTCTCAAAGTCTTTTACTCTCACTGCTATTCGGCTTTGGAATGCCCTACCGCCCTGTATACAAAGCGCTCCTAATAAAGTCTCATTTAAGAAGTTAGTACATGATTACTATCTAAAAAGTACGTAAACATTGTTTCTTTTCTCTGTTAAGAATGAATCTTAAGTATAACATTTAGTATATCTTGTGAAATATTATATTATGTACTCCTTTATTTCATTTAAAATACATACAAAATTATATTTCTAAATATTAAATTTTTACAATGTATAAACACTAAAAAATATAACATTTAAAAATACAAAACTGCAGTTCCCCATCGGTAGCAAGATCAGGGTCCCGGCTACCGGTGGTTAAGGATCCAGAGACAGGAACCTCCTCACTATACGAGCCGTGTCCAGAAGTACTGCCTTCTGCATCTGACTCTTGATCCAACCACCTAACGCGAGCCTCTTAAGGTGTTTATCGAGGCTCTTGGCTATCAGTCCATGTGCAGATATGACTATCGGCACAATAATTGCTGAATCGATGTCCCACATGTCGACAATCTCGTGAGCTAAATCAAGATATTTGTTTTCTTTATCTTTTTCAGCTTTCACAAGGTTGTCGTCATGGGGAACAGCGACATCAACAATTACTGCGCGACGTTCTTGTCGATCTATCAATACAATATCGGGCTTATTGGCTACAATAGTCCTGTCTGTAATGATAGATCGATCCCAATACAATGTGGCATGGCTATTTTCAAGAACCTGTTCTGGTGCATACCTGTAGTACGGCACCTCGGATGCCACAAGATTGTATTTCAAAGCAAGTTGTTGGTGTATTATCCTGGCCACTTGGTTATGTCTATGCAAATACTCGCCATTTGCGAGGCGAGAACAACCGGAGATTATATGTCTGAGGGATTCACCCGGGCGATGGCACGCACGGCAAATATCCAATGTGCCATCCTTCAGGATAAACCTCCGGTAGTTGTTCGTCATCATCACCTCATCCATAATTGCACAGACAAAACCTTCGGTTTCACCAAAAAGGTCACCGAACCGGAGCCAGGATACTGAGGCTAGTAGATCTACGTCGGGCCCATGGAGAGCTCGGTAGAATCTGCCATGTAATTCTTTGCTTTGCCATACAACGCTGCGGTCCAAAGTGCTAAGTACTACAGGTTTGCGCCAGTTTTCTTTTGCTAAAAATAGAGGAGTGAGTCCATTGTCAACAGCGACTACATCTCTATGAATTCCCATATCGACATGGACAAAATACTCCCTAAGATTGTCTATCTCGCGATTATGCAATGTCTTGGCGTTTAAGAAGCCACGACCACCGCATTTCCGCGGGATATACAATCTCATAGTCGAGGAACGTGGGTGATGCATACGGTGTGCTGTTAACAATGTACGAACTGTTCTATCCAGGGCATCCAGTTCGGTTTGAGTCCATTTAAGTATGCCAAAGGAATACATCAACAGCGGCATGACCCAGCCATTATATGCACGAACCTTGTTTCCGCCAGACAAAAGACTTTTAAGGACTTTTGACAGACGCCCCAAGAAACGCTCACGTAACGACTGTTTCAAGTCAGCATCATTGATGCCTAATGCCTGTGACATACCTAAATATTTATAGGTTTCGTTTACGGAGAGAGATCTAAGGTGAATAGAACCCGAGAGTTGTATACCCGCGGATTCCATTATCTCACCACGCTTTACATGCATGACTGCACATTTGTCCACACCAAATTCCATTTTGATAGCATTACTGAAAGTTTCAGTAACCTTCAGTAAGGCTGTCAAATGAGAACTATTATGGGCAAACAGTTTTAGGTCATCCATGTATAGCAGGTGTGATATTACTTGACCACTTCTCCGTAAACGATAGCCTAACCCTGAACTCTCGAGAAGTGTACTCAGAGGGTTCAAGGCCAGACAGAACCACAATGGACTCAGACCGTCACCCTGGAAGATGCCTCGCTCTATTTTTAAAGGATCGCCCTGACCTAGAATCCGTCGAGAACCTGGGTAGAAAAGGACCGTTCTCCATTGTTGCATACACGACATCAAGAAAGTGCGTAGAGTTGTATTTATTTTATACAACTCCAGCACTCTCATGAGCCACGAATGCGGCACGGAATCATAGGCCTTCTTATAATCTATCCAGGAAGTCGAGAGGTTCTTTCGGTTTCGACGAACCTGTTGGTTAATAGCCATATCAATGAGGAGTAGCTCCTTAGTACCACGGGCCCCATTCCTACATCCATTTTGAGAGGCGAACATAATAGAATTTTGATTTATATGTTTATTAATCTTAGATCTCAAAATGGACGTAAGAATTTTATAAATTGTTGGTAGACAGGTGATAGGTCTATAGTTTTTGGGGTCCGTAGTACTACCAGATTTATGGAGCAGATGGGTTATGCCTGTTGTCATAAATTCCGGAAGCGATCGTGATACTAAAGCACGCTGGAATTGAGATGCTAAACAAACGTGTGAGCTTGGTAACCATTTATACCAGAAATTATGCAGTCCGTCCGGGCCTGGCGATTTCCAGTTGGGTAAGGAACGAACTGCACAAACTACGTCTTCGTAGTCAATGGTTACTTCGTTCATTTCAGATATGAGCTCACACGAACGCTCAACATCCCTCATCCACGCGCCTTCAGAGTGAGTGACAGGCACGGACCAGATGTTGCACCAGAAAGATATCATGACATCATCATCCGGCCGATGCATATTAACATCACTCTGATCCGATCGCTCCCAGGATCTATAAACACACCGTTGATCTCTTTCGAACATGCGGTTCTGAGTGAAACGATCAACTCGCACCTTATACCTCCGAATACGATTAGCCCATGCACAAATTTTCTGCTTCAGGAAGTCAATACGCTCTGTGACAAATGAAATATAATTTTGAGGACTAATACCAGTCCCCAAGAACGCACGTCTCACAAAGCGCATGACCCTAGGGCGCATGTTGCCCTCCCTAAAGCAGCTGAGCTTACCGATGAGTACCCTAGCCTCATTAATACGACGCTCAATCCTACATTGCCAGGCTGGTACAGCCAGTCTAGGGCGTGTTGCTGTGTTAGTATTTGGGAATTTGACACGAGCAACACGGCAAGCTGTAACAGCCGCACAATATAAGATCGAGTGAGTATCTGCAAGGTCTTCACTACTATCAAAGTAATTTGATAGTAGTGAATCTAAGGCACCCATCAGTGCTCTATTTTTTTTATGCATAGGAAAACGCGGAAGCCGAGGTCTAAGGTGCAATGGAGTTGATCGAAATTCCCGAACTACATCTTCGAAAGTACTCCTCAATATGTCATTGTGTTGGGAACTTACGGTAGTAGCCACATCATCTCCACCATCACCATCAGCAACGCCAGCCTGTGATGTAGCCCCGGCAGAAGCTTGAGTTGCCGCCTGCGATGCAATAGAAATGATATGGCTACGTTGCACCTCTGTACGGAGCCGGTCAAGTACAGAGTCATCCAACAAGTGGCCCCGTTGAATGGCTCGTACTTGATCCGATAGACGTTGAGCCGAAACGTTGATAGTTGGTTCAAGAGCCTGAAACAGAGAAAGCATCCGAGCACGGTACGCAGTAAGGTTAGTTCCTGCCTCTGTTGCCTCAAAATATGCGCGCATGACATTCTCATTGATGGATACTGTCCATCGCATGCGCTGCACTCCACCGGGAGCGGGGGCCCTGACCGGAGCCGATTGCCCCAAAAGCCCCAAACCCTTCGGTGGCCGGCCCCTCCTCCGACGTACAGGCGGTGGCGACGTCGGCGGAGAGAAGTCCTCGTCACTATCGCTCGACGCAACTGCAGAAGTCAACAGGACACTTGGCACAGAGACAGTTGTCGACAACTGCGAGGCGGAGCGAGGTGACGAGTCCGGAGGTCTTATATGTGCTGTTCTGCTTCTCGTCAACATTCTCATTTCATACTTTCCAATATACTCCAATTTCCCATTTGTTTATATTGTTGCTATGATTATTTTTGACAGTTTCAAATGTCACAGATAGAGTCATTGTAGAAATTTTTCGTTATGATATTTTCTTCTTGTTTTTGGTTTTTCGTATGCTAATATATGTTAAACAATTATGGTATTGCAGTAATATATGAAAAATTGAGTTCTAGATAAAATATAACATATGAAAATGAGGAGAGAACGTCTTGTCACGTTGACGATTTTTTTTTTTTTTTTATGTTATTATTATATATTATTATTATTATATTATGTATATATTAATATGTATGTATATATATTGTTATATAAGTATAATTATAGTATATACATTGTATGTGATTCTTTATACCCATATATTTATTGTAAATATTTTCAGTCTCGTAGATCCTGCCTTCTACACTGTATCTCACGCACCTTTCTGGTTGACTGGTGGAGAATGCTGTATAGCATTAAGTCCACCCTTTGTACTGTCTTTGTGCAATAAAGTTTTTTAAATAAAAAAAATAAAAATAAGGTTCGCAATAGTTTGGGCTTAGTCGCAGAATTCGCAGCTATGTCAAATATATTCATATTTTTCAATTTATATACTTTCTTAACCTAAAAACAAATACCTTTGAAATCTAGTCGACGTCAGTGTTAATTTAACGTGAGCTCCGCCTTGCCTCCGCCTTGCACCATTTTAAGGTAAACGCACATTTAGCCAAGCCGAACGCGCTGAACGAATCGAACGCGCCGAAGAAATCTTTGCACTGTAATCACATTACAGTGAATAGAATGAATACGAGCGCATCGGCCGAGTCGTTCGCATCACCCGTGCTGAATCTGGATCTCCGAGGTTCTTCCATGTGCGAGATTTCAAAGGATTTCATATAAAGAATTCTTATATTCGTTTTGCTCGGCTCGGCTAAATGTGCGTCCACCTTTACAGAGAAAGAATCCATTTACATAATACCGAAGGCGGAAGCTATAAAACGGTATTGTTTCTCCTTTTCCGCCGCTGCTCTTCCATTTTTTTCTATTTTCGAATGGTGTACGTAAAAATATTTAGTATCCGGAATGTTTACATTATAAGGAATAATGATTTCCGTTGCTCACGTCAATTTTATTTACGAGTGCGTTATGCGAGTGGATTTTTTAATTATTTTAAACTTTAGAGCTGGATATTAATGAGTTGTTTTCAAAACTGGATTGCAGTTGTTTTGGTTTAAATAAAATAATAAAACATTAAAAGGTAGACCCACTACTTCTCAAGGAGAGTCGGTATCAGACAGGCCGCTAGCCATAAAAATATGCCTAAGCCTCTATGGCGGCATATTGCACCGACCACAAATAAATGGGAATCAGGGCAGAAGGAAACCTTCTACCACCTAACAGAAGACGCAGTCAAAACACTGTCTTTTTATAGTGTGGTTTGTCTGCTGATGACTAAAGTTTAAAGCACAGTTATAAAAAGCATCTATGTTACGGTATTTGTTAACTATCAGGTGGACCCCCAGATCATATAAGTAAAAGGTGGACCGCATCGGTGTTTGCTATAACCCTGAGACTGCTTATCCACCAGAGTGGTGCTATGCTACGTGAATGTGAAAGATACAAAACTTTCTCATCGTTTTATTATTTTTCATTTTCACTAATGCCAAGCTGTAGTGGCGGAATGAGTTAAGTGTGATATGAAGATGCTCTAATCGAGTAATGAGAATAATAGTTCCCATCTATAGCACGTCTCCATAGCATGTACCAACAGCACGTATCTGTATCATACATCTTCCACATAAAAACATAGCTTTGTATCACTGCATAATATCACTGGTGGGAACGGGTTGACCGTTCCCACCAGTGATATTATGCGATCTGAACCAAAGAATATGATTGGTGGATATCAAACACATCCATAACAACGTAGCACAGCACAATCTGGTAGAAAACCATGGCATAAAAAAATAATGAATCTCTGCCAGTACAACACTGTTCATTCCTTCTTACAATCCTCTCCTAATTACCTCGTGAAAAGAACCTTGGGGGTCAATGTGCTGAGAGTGCACGCAAAGACACTCTCTTGCGTTAGCTATCTCCGCATTTGGACTTCACTTTCACGGACTTAATCTGGAACCCTTATCTACTGACGGACTGGCTGTGTTTAACTGTCAGAAACTCGATAATACTGTTAATACTTTTTATGTGGCGGCAGAATTTGATAAGATGGTAGCTAAACGTAGCTGATGCTAGTAGTATTGTAGTTCCATCTACTTCCTCCGATTCTGTGGTCTAATATTTGTCTACCGGAATTAGATCCATAGGGATTGTGTTCTATCCCTACGGCAGTACAAATTTGTACTTAGTTTGTTTGTTGTTAGGAGTTTTTTCTAGCGGTCATCTTATTAAAGCCTGTCGCCATAATAATAATGCATAATTATTGTGTTCTGACAATTAAGGATAAAATAGCCAGTCCCTCTGTGGTTGATGGTACCAGGTGAAGCTTGATTCCATCTTCGGAGTTATCGTCACTTACCATCAGGTGAGATAAAGGCCAAGAACTTCCCATTGGATTGACAGCAATCCAATGGGTGAACCACTAGATCATAAATGTGCTTAACACCTTTCTATAGCATTTCAGCTATCTCACATAACACTGTAACTAGAATCATTGATATGGTATGTATATGTTCGATGTATGAAAGCAACGAAGAAAAGCTTAAACACTCTTCTAACACGTGATCTAAAAGTGTACAACTTTTCGTTGAGCTTAACGTCGGATGTCAATAGTCTGACCCTAGGCATATAATGCTACAACTTGATTTGACTCGACACTCATAACGTTTCATCAGCTTGCGTCAGGTTTTAAAAATATGTTTAAGTCCATAATTTCTCTAAGGCTCCTTGTCGTCTCAACTCCTAAGCCGTATATTGCAAGCGTAGCTCTTAAGCTATCGCGGCCAAAGTTTCCAACGGGACAGCAGCTATGCCATATTTCGTTGCGAGTTTAATTCCGTTGTCGGCGAGCCGCCCACCTGACTCCCGGCGTAATATTGGACGAGTAAATCATCCTGTGCCTGACCTTTTAGAAAAAATGTTCGCAATAGTTCAAGATCCTTTATGGAACTTGCGCTTCTGCTATATTAAACTTTGGGTCTCTTTCTGCCTACAATTTGGATATGCTGTTTTAATACAATGCTTTAGAGATAATCTGGAATTTAATATTAAAGTTTAGTTATCGACCTTATCTAAGCCTGTCGCCATGACGATTGTATAGCAGCATTATTGACTTCCGATAATGATGGCGACCCGTCCCAGTGGTCGAGGATTTCGGCTGAAAGTTTGCTAGATGTTCTAGGATCAGGGTTTACAATACTCGATTTAGTGTTGATTTTTTTTGTTCGCATCAAAAGTTAACTACCAGCACATTGTCGGTGATAACGTCAGTCAGCTCCCGTAGTGCTTAGAGGGAAGGCAGGCATGATTTTGAAAAAACCCATTAGAACACTCGTTGTGGTGCAGATGATAGAATGCACTCAATACCGCAACATCCTTTTCATGCAGGAATTCAACCCTAGTCAGTTTTGTGTTTCACACTTATGTACGTATTATAGAATGAGTCTTAACATTAATCAACATCGTACTGAGCGTCGTACGTCTCTATCTATTTGTGCTTGATAGAAAGTGACAAACGAATCTCAAGACATTTTTGAGTGTCATTCTGTAATACGGGCCTTTGACCCTGGTGAAGAACCTGGTGAGGACTGTGATCATGTGCCAGTGGAAAGAAGTGATGTCTGTCTACCCCTATGGGAGAAAGGGTAACTCTTTATGCATGTATAAAGTATGTATGTGTTTTTAGTTATTATGTTTAAATAATAGTGGCCGTGTCGGCAGAGTAGAATAGCATCAGCCCATATCCTCCAATGGGTGTCGTAGAAGGCGACTAATGGACCAGCAAAGGGGTATGATCACCTTATACTCCGTCCACATATCCGCATTGGGCAAGCGTGGTGGACTACTGCCTTAACCTCCTTCGATGATAAGGAGAGGCCTTGTGTCCCAGCAGTGGGTCGAATTATAAAGGCTGTTATGATGAAGATAATGAAATTAAATTAAAACTACAATTTTGTGGTGTTGTGTTCCTGTTGGTAAATAATGTCACCAGCCAGAGCTTCACGGAGTAGGACAGGGGCTATGGTTGGCAGCGCGTGAGTGTCACATCTGCGATGCAAACGTGTATAGGTTAGGCCCATAGCAGACGACGGACTTTTTATCTGTTCCAGTCTGCGATATGATCTGTATTACAAAACGCATAAAGTTGAACTTGACCTCTTATAAAAATTACACAAGCTTATTTTCGAAGTAATAAAGACTACGTCACGGACTGAAACAGACAAAAAGTCCGTCGTTTGCTATGGGCGTTATGGTGACTGCTTACGAAATTATTTTCTTATCTTATTTTCCTTATACAACTTAATATACTTAAATATGGGAAATAATAACAATAGATTATTAACCGTAATGTCTGACAAAACGAAAGCGTATAATACCTCAAAAAGTACCCAACTCATGAAAATGTCATAGAGGTATCAGAGAGCTTAAGTTCCGCAAATCCATGTCTTATCTACCCTCTCGTCATTTATAACCAAGTATCAAGGAACGACGGGTTTGGGGTCCATGCTCTTATAATCTGTGGGGTAAGGCTATGGAATAATTCTATAAAGATAGTGTACAGTGAACGATATACTATTACTATAAAGCTCTGGGGCATTATAATAAATTGTTTATTTCAAACGATTATACAATAATGAAAATAACAACACAATGCTTACAGATATGTTAAAATAAACAAAAGGCCCATAGAATAAATACCTTAAAACTAACATATATACCGTATAATATAATTTAAAAACTCAGGCACACGTAGGGTTGGCGTCGTACACGTCGCAGCTCGTTAGGGAGCCGTCCTTGAAAACGTCGAAAAACGACTCCTTCCATCCGGAACTCCTCCTTCATGAAAGTCGGCAGATGATTGATTGGCACGAGATTGGCACTCTCACCACAGAAGAAAAAATTACTTTGTGGCGAGACTCCAATCGCTCGACTCTCAACTTCCAGATGGTCTTCTTTCTGACATAGTCTACTATCTCCTCCACTTTCGTAGACCAGTGCAAACGGGACAAGTACAGCTGCGTCGTTCGAAATTCAGGACGCAGCTGTCCCCAGTCGGTGCGGTTCGCAGTGGTTGCGGATGACGGACTTCTTCTTTCTCTTCTGCACTTTGGTGAAGCCCTCCTCATCGCACTTATTCTCCTCCCGATGAAAACGGGAGACTCCTTTTTGTTAGTAGGCTCATAACAGCTACGCCTTTAAGAGCCAAAAACAAATCAAACAATAATAACATAAGATAAATAAAAGTGAAAGGAGGTCGATAGTCACGTGGTCATACGTTATTTGTAGCAATCACGGAAGCTTAGCTACCAAGTGCGCTTTGGATACTCGGATGAGTGACCAATACTTTTCAACTCAATTTTCCTCCTTGCTTAGGAACGCAAGTATACTGCATCGAGCCCGAATTAATTGGGAGTACGGTAGACGAAAAAAGAACATTGAGTCGTACAAGCCCACTCACTAGCCCTGACTGTAGAATTACTTCTGCAGTCGCATCCGGTGGGTGAACATTGGAGAGTCCCAGCGGTCTGCCTGCGTCCGATGCATCCCAACGCAAACAAAGATATTGTTATATCATTGGTGGAAAGGTCAAAATTAGTTTTCGAGCTCGATCAAACGTATCGTCACTTTTCATACATAGCGCGAGTGCTAGGCGAGGCGCTAGTGTGTTTCTGATGTAACAGTGGGTAATGTATGAAAAGTGACGATACGTTTGATTGAGCTAGTTTTCGAGCTCAATCAAACTCAATCAACACTCATACTAAGGGTACAGTATAGCTGCCTACACGTCCAGTGGTCCGGGTTCATCAATAAATATTAGTGTGATGAACACGAAAATTTGCTGACGAGTCATGGTTGTTTATATAGATTTATTTATGATTATTAATAAAAAAATCTAAAATTATTGTGTATATTAAAAATGTCCGTTATCTAGTATTGCTTAACACAAGTTCTTAATGATACTTACTTTGAGCTAGATAATTGGTGTGAACGTGTGTTCAAATTATAATTATATATTTAAATTTTATCTTCCAGATATTTTATACTATTTAAACATACATTTCTTTGCTGCAAGCTGCAATCGCTTAGCCCTATCTGGACTAATAACCTAACTAGAGCATGCCATAATAATATTAAGTGCATCTCGCAATTCTTCAAATGAAAACACACATATATATAGGTTTATAGGATATTTTGGTTTTATCTTCTAGGTTTAATAATGATATTAAACTGTAAAGAATTTTTTTTATTATAAATTAACTAAGCTACAGTTTTCTGAACTAAAATAATAGAATCGTAATCCAATTTAATAATAAATACCCTTCTATTACAATTTTAACATTATTTAATTTTATTTCCATTAATTTACGATGTCCAAATGTATTTCACAGTAAATTTATTCAACAGACATTTTATAACGTTATAATAAATGCAATAAAGAACTTTTGTCTTTCTTTATTAAACCGAACACAACAACATGTCCAAGATTAATCATTTTTAAAACTGACCAATAACATAACATCGGTTGGGTGGTCGTAAAACTGAAGTCTTTTTACCGAAGCCATATTCCTTTTAACATCCAAAAGTAATTAATCCAATTTATTAGCGTGCCAAGAAATTTAATTGAATCTGGATATGTACCTATAAGTGGACCAGACTCCTTTCCGAGAATCGGCGGCCGGTGTATGAGTTATGTGTCACACAAATATTTTAATGCACTTCTCGCTCGAGTGATGTATGGACGAAATAAATATAACTGGTTAAGGGTGAAATTGGGATTGGTTGATACTGAATAAATTTTACGTTTCTCATTATTAGCATTTTCAGAGAATGATTGCAAATGTTTCAAAACTTATAGCGAAAAGTGTTTTATTAATCATAATTACTCAAAAGAATAGGAAGAATTAGCAGGACCCAAATCCGCTGCCCCACAGGTGCTCTTACTGGCCACTTTGCCACTAAAAGACACCTATGTACAATAGGCAAAGCTGAAGACCCCATCTGTAGAATGTGTGGTGAGGAGGAAGAAAGCATGGAGCACATACTATGTGACTGCGATGCACTAGCTAATCGGCGATTAAAGGTCTTGGGTCTAGGTTACCCTAAACCTACTTTATAGACCTTATTCCCGCCAACATCGTAAAACTTATACAAAATGTTTTCGATGTTGGCGGGGATGGATAAGGATGGGAAGGATAAGGAAAAAATATGAAAAAAATGAAATGATTTTTTTTTATGATAAGGCGGGTCCAGATATGATCACTTGCCCGATCCGACCAGCGTATCACGTATCAAGCCCCGTATTATGACGCCTCGATTTGCTCCGTATGACAACCGTATGAAACCGACATGGCTTGGGACGGGCCGTATCAAGATCGCGTATCATGATACGTGTATCATGATACGCGATCATGATATCATATCATCATCCGTCCACATATGCGATCATGATACGCGTCCGCGATACGGATACGCTGATTGGATCGGGCAAATGATACATATCTGGACCCGACTTTGGTTGGCAGACAAGCAAACGGTCTGCCTGATGGTAAGCAGTCACAGTAGCCTATAGACGCTTGCAGCACTGACGTATCGGCACTTTCCCTACCCCGTGGAGCTCTGGCAACCTTACTCACCAACAGAACCACAACACTACAAAAACGTAGTGTTATTTGACTGTGGTCTTCTGTAAGTTGCAGCTACTACCCCAGTTTGCGAGCTCCAAATTCATTCCATTGGTAGAATCATAGTTGGTTTTCTCAATATTAGTCACAGTAATGTTGGAAGCTTGTAATTAGCTCATAGTAAACCATTGTTTGTATTTACATTGTGAATGATGCTTTAAGCTTTCCAAATAAGATAAAATAATTATATTTATTATGTTCTCTTAGATTTTATTATAAAAATATTATATTCTCGAAACGTCGGGCAATAAAAACAAAACGTAAAATCTAATTACACGCGAGTTAATTCCGTAAAAGTTGTTTTATTTACAATATAAATATTAGTAACAAAAACTACAAAATTGAAAATTTTATGTAACCCCCGACAAAAATTTATAGTTCAGAACTATTTCGATCACGACAGTTTTCAAACAAAAAAAACCGCATCAAAATTGGCCTATTCGTTTAGGAGCCATGATGCCACAGACAGACACACAGAAAGGTCAAACTTATAACACCCCTCTTTTTGCATCGGAGGTTAAAAATAGAATTGAAATAACTACATATTTGTAGGTCCATTCTTATTTCCCCTACCCTGTCCCTAAGGGTCATTTATTTGGGGCCTGTGCAGTACGTTTTGTTCTTCTATTCTTATCATCTTGACTTTATATACTTTATCATTTTAAACAATTTACGTTGCTTTGTTTTTTGGAATTACGTTGCTTTGTGTTCGCAGACTTTCCCTTTAGCTTGTAAATCAGTTCTTATTTCAATCTTAGTTCCACGAAATTAGATAAATCATCTTTAATAAGCCTAACTAAATACCACACCGCGATTTATATTGTTCCTATTTCTGAAACAAAAGGGAAATTAATAGGAACATTTTGTTACACTCTCTTTTTAATTTCTCAGTATTTTAACTTGCGAATTAATTGGCATTAATCCTACTTACCAGTCAACGTTTTAAAGTTCAATTTGTATTGTAGCCATTATTCTAATTAGTTTTGTAGACGCATAAATGACTGCTATTGTTGTGCTTAATTTTTAACAATGATCAGTCTTATGTAGTCGTAATAAAAGCTATTTTAGCAAGTAGTCCAGTCAACAAGTTCAAAAACGTGAAAAATAGAGATAAAGCTCCTAAAAATATGAGCAATAGCTCATTGGATTCGGAACGACCTCTAGAAAAATGAGTTTTGAGGATTTTACTACACGTAAAAAATTGCAATTGTTATTAACAAAATAAGATGAAAAAAAAGAGGTATTGACGTTTTTGTTAATAACTCATAAACTATTAATATTTACGATATTTGGAAAAAAGGTCCTTAAAGAAGAGGAAATTTCCAAAAAAAAAGTCCCAGCTCTCGGAACTCTACCTCTATTATTTATAACTTTAATTTAACGCTGAAAATAGGGTTCCGCGCAGCCATTACGGCATGGGCGCACTGCCGTTAAAGACAGTTTCTTACATAAAATTATTTTTTATAGTAACAAATATGAATTTAAAAATTTAAATAAATTATGGTGTCATCCAGATACTTGAAAGAATATATTCCCGTTGGAAAAAAAAAATTAAATTAATTTTTCAAAAAGTTATGCAATTGTTAATTAACGAATTTTTTTCCTATCTCCGTTTTCATAAATGACGACATAAAAATTTAAATAATAAACCTATAAATTTTTGGCTCTGTGGAGCTCTTTTTATATATATACTTAACAAGATCCCGCGATAAAAGTTTATTAAAGTTAATTATTTTGTTTATAATAATTTTTTAAAGTTAACAAAAAATGAAAAGTCTAAGAAATCGTGTAATATTTAAAAGCGTTATAAAAAATAGAAAATTTTTTTTTTTACTATTTTGATATATATGGCTGTTTTTGTTATTTTTTTTAGCTCTAGAAAAAAAATATAACGGTAGTTAGAATTTGTTTATAACAAATTGTTAAGTTAACAAACAATGAAATTATTGATAAATTTTTTTTTTTTCTATTTACCTATGAAGAAATGCCAATTATGATTTTTAAAGAAAAAACCATTCCTTACCTAATTATTTAAACAATCGAAATATAAAAAAAACGATTATAAACAATAAAAAAAAATATTTAAGAAAAAATTTTTTTTTAAAAATCATTATTTTGCCAAGACAACACAATGGTAAAAAAAAATTTCTTTAAATATTAAACTTGTCTATTTGTTTATAAACAATTTCTTAACAAATGATGTAAAAAAAAAATTTCCGATGTTACTTAATGCCATTGTTGGATAAGAAAGCAGCAATAATATAACATTTGTTTAAAAAAAAATTTTTAATAACATTTCTTAGACTTTTAATTTTTTGTTAACTTTAAAAAATTATTATAAACAAAATAATTAACTTTAATAAACTTTTATCGCGGGATCTTGTTAAGTATATATATAAAAAGAGCTCCACAGAGCCAAAAATTTATAGGTTTATTATTTAAATTTTTATGTCGTCATTTATGAAAACGGAGATAGGAAAAAAATTCGTTAATTAACAATTGCATAACTTTTTGAAAAATTAATTTAATTTTTTTTTTCCAACGGGAATATATTCTTTCAAGTATCTGGATGACACCATAATTTATTTAAATTTTTAAATTCATATTTGTTACTATAAAAAATAATTTTATGTAAGAAACTGTCTTTAACGGCAGTGCGCCCATGCCGTAATGGCTGCGCGGAACCCTATTTTCAGCGTTAAATTAAAGTTATAAATAATAGAGGTAGAGTTCCGAGAGCTGGGACTTTTTTTTTGGAAATTTCCTCCTCTTTAAGGACCTTTTTTCCAAATATCGTAAATATTAATAGTTTATGAGTTATTAACAAAAACGTAAATACCTCTTTTTTTTCATCTTATTTTGTTAATAACAATTGCAATTTTTTACGTGCAGTAAAATCCTCAAAACTCATTTTTCTAGAGGTCGTTCCGAATCCAATGAGCTATTGCTCATATTTTTAGGAGCTTTATCTCTATTTTTCACGTTTTTGAACTTGTTGACTGGACTAAAGCATTTTTATAGAGAATACTAAAGAAGTTCACCAATACATTTGGATTAAACATGTCACAAGATTGTGACTTTTCGTAATTGCAAAGGTAATTGAAAAGGTAGTACCTAAACTAATAGTAGTTTATTACCTTTGTATGTAAAGTAGAATTAAGATATAGTAGGTATTTTTAATTCACGACCCCGAGTAAGTTACGACTGTATGTAGATATCTATATGTCGCAGTCATATCACATAATACCCCGTATTGCAAAACAGCGCGCGGATTAGTGTGTGAGAATTGATAACTAAATAAGTAAAACCGTTTTTTGATTAATCCGTAATAGATTCTATAAATATTAGATTCTAGTCGAATGGAGATCACTTATTATTGTTATTTCAGGTTCAGGTTATTTTTTTAATGACCAAGGGGAGTGGAATTTTTGTCACTCATCAGTGACAAATCTCACACACTACAATAAGTCTTTTACAACAAGCTGCACCGTTTTGTCATACGACGTGTTATACGATATGACTGTGACATACACACACATACATGCAAAATGTTTCTGGCAGCGTCAGTGTCGACACTCACTCTCTCCAATATGTGTATGGAGTCTAATTGACTTGTGTGGTTTTAGGGCCGGCAAAGAATTTTAGTCCGGATCAAATTATTATATTTTTAGCACTCACATTACTCAATATAATTAGGATAAGATATGTGTAATTTATAGGCACAGCGATAACATCTTTGTGATTGACTCGCTCGTGGAACTGACGCCTTAGAAGTACGTATAATTTTTCTATGTTCATGTAAGTTGATAAGACTCAGATAATTATTGTGGCTGGCGATTTGTTATACGGCAGGTCGCGGGATGCTACAGGATACTTTAGGCTGGTCTCGGTGTAGTTACGCTCACGTGCGCAGATCCCGAGCCGTCCCGCAATAGCGCACTGGAGGTCAGGCCGGGGAGGATGTTTAGTGGGTATGGAGGGAACGCCTTTACCTCGAGTCCCACATATCCCCTGCGGTTGACACCACCCCACAGGGACGATGCGTAAATGCTTTTGACCTGCCTGACAAAAAAAAGGATCCTTTAGGCTACCGAACGCGCCCTGCCATTCCATGCCGCATTGTGACGTCAAACAGCTCCGGTCAGGTTTTCGTATAGATAGTTTAAAAATAATTCGGATAAGCGAATCTTAAGCCATTAGCTGAAAAGTTGCAAGTTAAACGTTCCGCTAGCCAAAATCTAAAACATAAAACAAGAGCCGTGTCACGTGCAGCATATTTACAACATACGGTAGTTGCAAGTTCGCGGCAATCAATTATACGGCGTGAGTGATTGCGCTGCGCACGCCACCCGCTCGCTGCTGTAAATGGTCGTTCATTTGTTGTTTAGTGCATATTCATAACAGCTTCAATGCGAGTTTGTAAAAAGTTTGGATTTGCAAGTGCGCTTTGTTTTGCTTTCAACTGCAAGTTACACGCGACGTTGCGGACGGACGTTAATTTCTTTTGTTTGTTTAATTTTTGATGTTATTATTTTTTAATTAAAAATGGATGCTAATTTTATTTAATTTTTTCTGTTGCTTGATACGTCTGCACATAAATTTTTTATAGTATTCATGTTTATTACACAAACATTTGTTCCTGCCAGCAGCCCCCGAGCACGGATGAGCCAACAAATTTTAGAGTAGTGGTCCATCATTTGAAATCGCCAAAAATTATTGGTACACCGTAAAGACGACCGATTGCAAAGAACACATAAAACTTCGGTAAGTATAGGTATTTATTTAGTAGGTATATTGTTATCTTCATCAGAGACATTTACTATACATATGTTGCTTTGATGTATCGTATCTTTCAGTGAGTAATGGCATCCATTTTGTCTACAAAGAAGACAAAGGACACAAAACAAAACTTTTGAAGATAAAATCTCGAATTTGCATTGAATAAGAATAGGGTCTAAGGCTAACAGTGATATAGTGCATTTAGAATAAAAATACGATTCTAACGAAAATAACACAATATAAGGATATAATAATATAGATTTCAGGAATATGATGTCAGTTATTTTATGAACGAAAAATCTTTTAAGATTTGTAACTCTTAAATGAAAAACCAAGAGAAAAGTTCTGGCCTGAACTAGTGCCGAAACAAGACTTTGGAACGGGAGATTTTTTTTTTCGGTTTGTCTACAGTTGCTACAATCCGCCGAAAAGCCGACAACCTCCTGTGCAAAGGAGAGGTAGAATAAACAGCCACTCACGTTCTGATGCACTGCAACGCAGTGGCAGCACACCTGCCTCACTACCTCAGCAATCCAGGTGGACTCCAGGCTGACTTCAGAGACTTCAAGGCGCTGGAAGACTTCCTGAAAGAGTTGGGCTGGCTGGAGTGATCCAGCCCCTCACCGTCCAAAACAGGGGTCGTCGAGTTGCAGAAACAACCCGTGCGACGAATAAGAAAAACAAAAGATCCAACACTATTTAACCTTATTTGCATAACATATTATAGACCAACAAAGCATGCTATTGTGTTTTACTGTGATAACAAGTGAGAGTTCAGAACTTTTACTTGATCTTTTCTATTTAATATGGTATAATTTTCAAAGATATCGGTGGCAATAAAGTAGTTGGTGCATCTAAATGATAAATCGGTTACAGTTGTCAGGACACACGCTTACTTATCACCAAATGGGTCATCGTAAAAGAGTGCTGAGGTCTTACTTACTGTTAATAAGAGCTATTCTACATTGACATTACTATTGTACTGAGCTTGCATTCGTTCCTGTGTGTACTCAACTTTCTTTGCCGTAAAGGCGTTGATGAATTGATGCGCAATGAATACAGTTTGAGATTAATATCAAGATACCAACGTATTACTCAATTTCGAACCTTTACTAGCACCTATTATAGTTTAAATCAGCTTGCGTAACTCTGATAGCAAGCACGTATCGTTTCAAACAATTAAAGTTGATTTTGCTGCCGTTATTTGATTTGTATCTCAATGTATCTGTATGGGAAATGGACCAATTAAATTGCTATAGATATTGGCTGGACAGAGAGGGAGTGAAACAATCAAAGATAAATTAGTGCCTCTGTTGGCAGCCGTTAACGTCTGATGGCTTTTGGATGTCAAACGCAGAGTTTAGATGGGTTTGGGGGCAATGGGACGTATTGAAAACGGCTAGGCTTTTCAAGCGAGTGAATAATAAAATCGTTATGATCGGTAATTGGGCATCCATTTTGCAATCATAGTATATTCCACTTTTTTAATTGGTAGTTTACGACAGTTACTGATATTAACTAACCATAATATACTTCCACACAAAAAAAAAATAAACTGCACTGAGTTAACGACGTTAAAAGTCTGCTAAAACTCCTTTTGAACACAAATGTACAATAGAATCTGTACATAAATTTAAAACAAAATGCTTATTGCAAAAGATCTAACCTATAGTTCTAAGCGTAGGTCGTCTCGTGTAGCTTCTATAGTTGCAATGAGCAAACTGACAAGTATTTGGCAAAATAGAATTTTTCCAGCAACACTAATATTAGACTGGTTCGAACTCTTGTGTTTTCCATTTTTACAGTGTTCAGTCTTGGACAATAATCATCTGAAAAAAAAGCAAAATAAGGTATTGGAGACGTAGTGCTGCAGACGTATATTGCTAGTACTGGTGAGCAAAGTAGAGGGGACTAGGCCGCGCGGACGATCACCAACCTGCCTGGTCAGAACAAATTAAATCCCTCACAGGCCTCTCTATTACTACCAACCCGAGACAGGCCGAAGACAAAAGTGGATGGACTTTAGTAACCAGCGTGACGAAGGCATTTCAAGACGGACACGTCCATCAGCAATGAAGAGTACCTACGACAAGAAAGAAGCTTCTAGAGAAAAGTAGATGCGGGAATTAAATGAAAATGATATAAAATTTCGTTTTCTGACTTAAATAAAAATCATCTTAGCTCTCCGGACAGCAACTAATATACTTATACCAAAATTTGCAAAAACTCCAATGTTTTACGTATTTCATATTTCTAGTATTTGAGCCGCATAAAGCAGAAACAACCCGTATATCAAGGTTGTAAACCTCGCATAGCTACAATATAACATAATACCCAATTAACATTATTATAACAAGAGAAAATAGCCCTTCTAATTGTCCCAGGGGAAGAATGGCATTGTCGTGAAAGACGAGAAAAATGCTCAGTTAACGATAGTTGCAGGTAGTTTACCGGCGCTAATGACTACTGACTACTGTTCAAACATATAATTCATATACTGCGTTAAGTTGTAGTCTACAAGCTGAAGCGGTAATTATACAAACATACATAAAATCGCGCTCGTAATCTCTAAAGGGTGGAACAGAGTTTTAATGTAAATAAATAAATGTAACATTTCGTAAATACATAATGCGATTTATATTGCATTTAAGTAGCTATTCTTTTTTATAATGTACGTTACGTAACAATTTTTTTTCAGCCGAAAAAAGTTTTAGTCTAAGGCGCGAAGCAGACTGATCTGGCAGACGGCAAGGATACGGCGGGGATATCATTCTGTTTCATTCAAATACCGTACCAAACGCACGGCAATAAGGTAATTAATTGAACAAATTCAACGCTGAAATGTGCGCGTCCGATGAGGGCCGTTGTATTTGTTCAATGAATAACCTTATTGGGGTGTGTTTGGGACTATTGCCGTGTGTTTGGGGCTATTTGAATGAAAATAAATGATGTCGGCGCCGTACCTTCGCCTTGCCGCCTTCTGTTTGCGTTGCGCCTAAAAGATATACCACGGCGAGTTCTTTGAGGAGCTTTGTCCCCTTATCCCACCATCTCCCTCCCTTTTAAGGACCACGCGTGCTGGCTTATGGCACCGCTGAAAAACTGGCTAATATTCCAACACGAATTTTGAGAACTTATTTCTATGTCACACAATCAGAAAATGGAATTCACTACCAGCACACCTGTTCCATCTTCAGACAATCCTAGATCATTCAAAACAGGCGAGAAGAAGCACCTTCCAGGTCGGCAAGTGGCTAGCAGAACGGTTTATCTCTCGCACCAGCTATCTTTGCATGTGGACTCCACTTCTGCATCATCCATCACGTGGAATGGAGTGATTTTCTAGCTGCTAGACCGTATAATAATAATAAAAATAATTCTTTTAAGCATTTCCATAATTTGCAGTATAACAAAATCCAATATATCTTAGCTTATCTAGCTTGTAAATAAGAATGAAATTGATAATTATAGAAAAAAGTATATAAGCATTATCTATAAGAAATTAATTCGGCACGGAAACCTTTCTTCTTACCTGGTAGGTACCGCACTGGGCACTGGGCCATCGCAGGAATCCAGCCACATCTGGACGAATGGGTGCTCCCTCTCTTACCGACTTGTGCAGGTATTGTCCGCGCATGGTTGCTTTGGGCACTTCCTGCACAGGATCGGGAGGGAGCCGAGTCCCCGTCACGAGTGCAGAGACGATGACGACACTGCGATGCACACGCTGTTGACCTGTCCAGCGTGGTCGG
Source organism: Elophila nymphaeata (assembly GCA_955850985.1). Classification (NCBI taxonomy): domain Eukaryota; kingdom Metazoa; phylum Arthropoda; class Insecta; order Lepidoptera; family Crambidae; genus Elophila; species Elophila nymphaeata. Next base: position 17,729,565 of record OY039079.1, read on the forward strand.
ACCTAAAGAGGCCAACCGCAGGCGGTATGTGCGGAGTGAAGAAATCCGACAGTTTTTAGTTGGTATACCAGCTGTTAGAGGTGGTGACTTCCACATAACCCTGGCATGGCCCTATTCATGACTAGATCAGAAATCTCTGATCCTGAAGACAGGACACTATTCCACAAACAGATTCCATGTGTAACAAGCCTAGTACGTACAAATGGCAACAAATGATATCCAAAGTGCGTTAGACGTATTTAAGCACTTTAATACACATAATTATTTTTACAAAGAGTTCTACCGTGTTGTAATAAGACGTGTTGAGAGATTCGATTTGAAACTCAATCTACCGTACAATTTATTATTACTAGATTCATTTTTCACTTGACATTGGTTAAAATGCGTAGTCACATGAAAGCCATTGATAGTGAAGAAGACGTTTATATCTTTCCTTCCCAAAATACCCCATTATACTCCACAATTCTTCGTATAAAATAAAATATGTTATCTTATAATCAAGACCTGTTCTTATTTAAGTCTATTTGTCAGTTGTAAAAAGTGCATTTACATAACTACGTAAAAAGTACCTTAAGGACCGGTTGTTAAATTGCCTTCCTTCCAACTACCAGCTAACATTAGTAGGACGAATTACATTAATAATATCGCATGACCCTGTTGAGACCATAAAAATATAAATATTTTTAAAACGTCACTCGTTACAAAAATAGTTTCATTTCCGTACTTTTAGTTGTATATTTTACTTAAAACAAAATACAAAAGCCATTGAGAATAATTAAGGTAACGAGACACGTACTCCTATACATATTTTTCTGCAAAGCAAGTGGTGAGCGAGCGTGGAATGTGACTGATATTTTAATGCGAAAGTTTCAATAGTTAGATGTTTGTTACACAATCATGCCAGAACAACTGAACAGAACTAAAAGAAATTTGGCACAGATATAGATTCTAGTTCGACTGGACTACTCATATGGGTTAGAGTAGGCATGACTATTTGTAGAATGTACCTAATCTTGTGTTCATTTTAGAGTGTACCAAATGCTGATTGTAATTATGTCCTTAATTGTTGAACGATAAATATAGCTATCTTTTTTATAATATCATCATAACAGCCTTTATAATTCGACCCACTGCTGGGACACAAGGCCTCTACTTGTCATCGAAGAAGATTTTTAGGCAGTAGTCCACCACGCTTGCTTAATGCGGATTGGAGGACGGATTATAAGGTGATCAATACCCCTTTGCTGATCCATTAGTCGCCTTCTACGACAGCTATTGGAGGATATGGGGTGATGCTATCCTATTCTTATTTGCATATTTGACCTTTTTATGTTGCATGCACGCTGCTGCTGACGCTTCCATCAAAGTTGGTTGTGAATTTGGTACTAAATGCTAGCGTTTTGTAACTGTAACTTTGTCACCCCTTCTGGTGCTGTGTCGTTGTCACCCCTTGGAGCTTGGTACCCGGAGGGTTCCACCCCTTTCACCCTCATGCCGCCACTGCATTTTTTGCATTTACCCGCTTGAGTTTATAGTTTGCAAATCTGCAAGACAGTCAATAGCTGAACATAGCGGTATTGCTTCCCTGTGTTATAAATATAAGCACTGTGTATTGAATTATGGACGGTGATTGTGTGTCATTATAAATCATTACATAGAATTTTATCGCTAACTAATTCACTTTCTATGTGTACCACAAAGAGAATTTAAACGTCAATCGATATTGAGACATATTTTGTTATTTAGTTTTGGAATGTGTTCAATATTCAAAATTACTGCGATACACACACACACACACACAAAGGGTAAAGTAAATTTAGATTTTTTTTATTTTTTATTATTCTACTTGTAATGTATTTAATGTGTACTTTTAACAAAATAGACATCGATTCGAACCTGTAATTAACCGAACCGGTAATTGTAACATATAAGTAATACTTTGGTAGCTGCGATACAGACCTAGAGTCTAGTGCAGAGACCGCTGACATATGGTGTTTGGATCCTTATAATCAGTATCTTTATTATGTTAGCTATAATATAATTGTATGTAATTGGACCAAATTTTGTAGTGAAATAAACATTATTATTATTATATATGGACATGTGTTCATGAGCATATGCATTAACTTTTAAAAAAGCTTTTACCTATAGCTTTTGACGAAAGAAAGTGAGAAACGATTCTCGATACCTGATTGAATTCTGAGTGTGATTCTGTAATACGGGGCAAAGAAATCTTACTACTATCTTACTAAGAAAGAAATAATACTATCTTACTAAGGAAGTAGTACCTACATTATGAGGCTTACTTTTTTAGCTATTTATGACTAGTGGTTTTCCTCGGCATCGCTAGCGTCAATGTCGGATAATTATGTAAAAAACGTATTTATCTGTGCTTCATTTCAATTAACCCCATCTAGTTATTGTATTTGGGTAAGGGGTCAATAAAGAGAAATAGGTAATTTACAAAGAAAAGTATTAAATTTATATGAAAATGAAAAATATTTCACAAATGTACATACATATATGCATAATGAATAATTACTTATTTAATTGTTTGAATCACAGGTAAATAACAGGTTTAGGTTCTCTCTGATTCAACAGTGTTGGGAATTACAAATATGTAAGCTACTAGTCACGTACGAAGTCTATCAGCATTAAAAAAGTCAAGAATATTGCTCGTTAAGCGATCGTTTTTTTGTCTCAAACAAAATACTCAATTTAGTTGCCCAATCCCAATGGGTGTTTACCATTGATGGGTGCGATACAGACAGGAGAAAGCATCATTTATTACGTGGTTCGTTGATCTCGCGTCATTGAAGAATGTTCGGTGATCTATGACCAATGACGAACAGGGGCAGGCTGCGCGAGCGCCAGGTCAAGTTCAGTTTGTAAGGCCGAAGACAGATTGGCGGAATTTTTTAATTATTATTAATAAATTCCACATTAACATATTATCCGTATTTAAACAGCCTATTTCGATAGGGATAGGAGGAGAATAATCCAGGAGGAAAATTCCAAGCATCTAAACTTTCAAATTTTCTCTAAAAACACAATTACAGCTTTCTCAAACTGTAATTATAGGTAAGCAATTAATATTTTATTTTGATATGTTTTTGATTTATTTTAGAGATGTTTGAGATGTTTGAGACCAAATGAAACTTTATAAAATGTTTAAAAAATTAAATAGAAAAAAGACCTGCCATGATTTACGGAGATCAAACAGCGTCGGTGGCGTAGTGCGTAAGAGCGTCGTCTCCCACCCGGGAGGCATTGCACACAATTTTGAATTCATATGTACATTTAATCGACGCTTTTACCGTGAAGGAAAACATCGTGAGGAAACCTGCACACACCTATGAAGAAATTCTTAGGTTGTGTCCGCACTTAGCCAGCGTGGTTGACTAAGGCCTAATCGCCCCTAATGTGGGTAGGCTCGAGCCCCTCGGTGGGGACATTATATGAGCTGTTGTTGAAACTTGCGATCGCTTGCAATGCGTTTCTTATTACGGCACAAGCTGATGTGTTTCAAATTATTAGAACAATTTTGAGCATTTTTATTTTGAAATGTTAAAAATTGAAATATGTATGTCTACCTACTGTTTTTCATAGTTATACCTTATACTATGAAAAACTGGTGATCTTGATCTATTGAACTTTTGTGTATTCTTAATTTAAAAGAATTCATTTTTAATAGGTTCTGTACAGGACGATTTATACCATCTTCTCTCAAATGACAAATTATATTTGGAATTAAACAAAGAGATTCTCGAAAAATTAACAATCGAAAATCAGAAAATTACATACAATAAATGCCACTTAAAAATGAACCCTATTTCAACTGATGTATCAACCGCTGTTGTTCTTTTCTTGAATGCCATTTAAATTGTTTTCACCCTCGTTGGGTGCGTGAGTTTGCTTTGTAACAACTCCACGCTATTTCCATCCGCTCGCGTGATACCAACTATGTCATTGCGGTAAATCACATAAAATAGTATTACTTTCCCATTAAATTGTATCTATTAGAGGATCGCCATGCATAGCACGCGACCTGTCACCGCTTATCGCGAAATCACAACGCCTTGAGTTACATTCGAAGGGAGAAATAAACTTTTGATGAAAATTTTATTCAATTACCGTTTCATTTCGAATATAAAAGGGGTTGCGGGTAATAATTTTGCGTACAACATTGTGGTGATAATTTTTCGGTTCAAAATTCGTTTTGTGTTGTTCTTCTTTTTTGTCATTTTGTTTGAAACGAATTTTGTTCATTTACAATAATATCGTGTATATGAAAACGAATAAAAATTTTGTTTCTAAGATAATACCTATTTATTCATTTTAGTATAGGAATTGAATGGAAAAAGTATTTATCTTGCGAACACTGCCTATGTTTACTTCAGGGTGCATTTTTTTTAATTCGTTATATATTACCTACCTAAATATAGGCGTGTAGGGTTAATAATTAATGAGATTGTGGCAATAATATTACAATCGTTTTGACAACGGAATCAGACAGAACATTGTTAATGCATAAGCGTTTACAATGAGACTTCAATACAATAGTTCCCTATATTTTTGGGGTTCTATTAACAATATTGCTTTTTTTTGTCCAGCCACCATTTTTTGTCGCATTGTGAACAGCGCCTAAGGCTGATGTGTTCAATCAATGCCAAATGTTTGATAGCGACGGTAGACTGATGAACTGTGTACGTTATTCAATCGCGGCACATTATTAGTTCTCATAATCACAGACATATACAATGTAAATATCTGTATACATGACGGGTTCTGTTAGTTGCAGGGGTTATAAAAGTTTAATTCGGTTCTTTTATTGGGCAACTGTTAAAATCTTAACATATCATAAATTCTTTAAAATTGTGGAACTGTAGAAAACTTAGGCATATGGAAGTAAATGCTATAACTGATATAAAAGAGTGCGGACCAGAATTACATCTAGAAGTCCCGTGTTTCATACTAAATGGAGTATAAAGTTATGCAAAATTGCTTAACTTAAACCCCTTTATTACAAAACGTGGGCTAAAGGGTCGTGGTTTAAAACTGATGCTATCCCTGTCTTACATTCAGCAAATATGGTGACAGCATCAGTTTTAAACCATGATTAACTTTAGTCCGTGATTTATAATAAGGGGGATAAAGTGCTACCCGGGTCACACGTCGCGCTATCCCGGTATAGACCTAGGCATTTCTCATTGTCACCTATCCTTCGACTACATAGTGCGCCTGAGCAAAGGTTCGAGTCTTTAGAGATACCCTCAGGCGCACCGCTTCCTTCCGACTCGAACGCCTTAGAGACTCAAATCGGTGGAGAGACTGTGCCGGCTAGAACTCCTCTCTTTTTTGGTTTGAAATATAGTTCCAAAGTCTTTGTCTTCTTTAAAACCCAGGGTCACTGAGAAGGCCATCGGTGGCTACTAGTAGTAGTCAGTCCATAAAATACCTACAAAGTCCATGACGGTCAAAATGAGTGTGTTTACAATTTTTCTTTTTAATAGCATAAATAGGTATATAATATTTATTTGTTATATAAACTCGTAAATAATGAAAATCTTTTTATTAATTTCTTGTACTTATAAAAATCAAATTAGCCGCGTAATGCCGGTAGAGTAGAATAGTATAACCCCAGTAGTCGACTTCCATGACACCCATTGTATGATATCCAATGGGTGTCGTAGAATGCGACTAATGGACCAATAAGGGGTATTCATCACCTTAGGTATACCGTCCACCAATCCGAATTGGGCAAGCGTGGTGGACTACTGCCTAGACCTTGTGTCCCAGCCGTGGGTCGAATTATAAAGGCTGCTATGATAAAAATCACGAAAAAATACCTATAACAAACAAAAAAATCAACAAACACCCTATCGATCATACTCTTGTTTTTTCTCTTCCTACACTTTTCACAAATACTGCGAACATTTTTTCTGTTTGCATTTGTTATTTATTTGACATTGTTTTCTTTTTTTTTGCTGACACAGACGTTTCTGTAGATCTACATGGCTTTTTCGCTAGAGCTGAAAATGTCGATAGATTAGGAAGTTTTGAAGTACTGTTGCTTTCTTTTAACAACAATTCTTCAAGACTGGTGAACAAATTAGATAAGGTGTAGCTCGGAAAATAGTTCATGTATTACATACCCCACGAAATTCCATCAGAAGCTTGCTGTAGTTCAACTACTTAAGGGAAGGATAGTGTCCTGTTTTGACGAGTGGGCACTTCTTCCACAAGGAATAGGTGGTGGAACTTTGAATGAATAAGTTGGTGTTTGTTCAAAATCTTTTGGGGTTTCAAATATGTTCATCTTAAGAGTTCGATGACTCTCATAAAAATTGGAAATAGGCAATGGTATGAGCTCAGGATCACTGCATCATTCTGCACATCACAGTTGCACTTTGATCCAGAACAACCAGATCTAAGTTGAGAAAGTTTGTCTTCAATGTGCTTCCCCGAAAGGTTTATACGAAATGTTTCACTTTTATTGTGCCACCAAATAAAATAACTGCACTGCACAAAGTTACTATGCGAGTCACCGACATGTACTAAAATGTCATTTCTCTAACAATACATAAACACTTCAACATACACATAGCTGTTTGATTGTTCTGCTAACGCTAACGGTCATTTTGACCGTTCCCAGACATTATAGGTATAACTGTATATTGTGTCATTATTAATTATACCTTATTACCTATACTGTTTTTTACATTTATTGCAATGTAAAAAAATAAAGTAGACAAATTTCAAATTTCTTCTTCTTCTTCATTTACGCTAATGGTAATAATGTTTTACAGAGCTTTAAACTTCAGAAACGGTCAAAATGGCCGCTCCGGGCGTTCTAGTGTTAAATACTTAGTATAAAACAATGTTGCTTTTTCTGTCTGTATGTTTAGAACTTTTAAACTACCCAACAGATTTCAATGCAGTTTTCATCCATAGATAGAGTGACTCTGTGTATCTACTATCCGTGCGAAGACGGGGCGGCTCACACACTAGATCCTTGTCGTAATAATCATTCATAGGTACATAATGGTGGCAACTTGTCACTGCACTAGCGCTGGCGTTGATAATATGACAAGGTACTTACTAAAGTGTTAATCTACTTCTAATACAACATAGGTACAGATATAAAGTGCTAAGAATATGTGCATTGAACTGCGTGACATCATCATTTAACTGTTATTGTGACAAATTAACAATAATATATTTAAATTCAGTTTTCAATGTTTTGAACTAATTATCTTTTCAATTCCAAAACATTTATTTAATCAAATTACATCTACAACTTGAGTCTAAAGTTTATCCAAAACACAAAAGACTGCTATAGTTTTAATTCTGGAAAGGCAAAAGACCGGGCGCCATCAGATCGCCCTAGCGAAAGCAAAACACCTAATTGTTCCCTTCCGTTCGCACAAACAAAGGACCAAAGGCAGATATGTTTTTCATGCATTCCTATTGAATTGTAGTCCAAGTTATGAGCGGTTATTGGTTATACATTATTAAACTCTTTTAAACAATTTAAATCTTAATAAGGTGTTATCGATCAATTACGATTATAAATAGCAACACAATACCAAAAATATTAGATCGTGACTTCAAATTTTTGGAGTGTTTTAGCTTAACATTCATAAATTAAACTTTAGCGTTGTCTTACCTACATACCAATTAATATTTTAATGTAGGTACAGCATGACATAGGTATACATATTATCAAATATAAACGATGAAAGAATTGTTGATCTATCTGTTCTTAGCTGGTGCCGCAAGGTAGCAGGCGTAATAAATAAGGAACTTTAGAGGCCAGTAATCGCAACTTGTAAAAAAGCTCTGATAACCAGACTAACCCGTATCAACTTAACCACATGATAAGAAGAACATCGTTTATACAGGGTGTAAAAGACATGAACAGTCAAACGAGAACCATGTATTCTGCTCACCATCATAATTTTTTTTTCCTTTAAACTATACCTGGGAAATTGATAGTTACGATTTTATTGAAGGTCAAAGTCATACTTTTTTTTTATTTTTTCATGAAAACGTATTCTATACGTTATTTCTTAATTATTGTCCAAAGAAATATTATCATTTTTTTAGTATTTCATAACAAAAAATGGCTTCAAAACGTTAGCGTTCAATGTAGCTCACTCGATGCGCACGGACACTAACGAACGGGGCCGCCGTCTGTCAAAATTATCGCGGTTTTGCGAGTTGCGTGCGAGTCGGTACAATTTGCAATTTTTTTTAACACCAAAAAATTAAAATCATTTTCCAGCAATATTTTTTCTGAAATATGTCTTATTTTGATGTATAGAATACATGGTTCTCGTTTGACTGTTCATGTCTTTTACACCCAGTATTTGATGTCTGTAGTGTATTGGTACCTATTTATACTAATATTAGAAAGATAAAATATTTGTTTGTAATGCATGTATGGCTCAAAAACTAATTATCCAGTGCAATTACCGGACATTCATCCAACATTCATCTTAGGCCTCAGGATGACAACGCACCAGCATATCCAAGTGATTTGTTCCTTGTTATTGCAGGTGTTTATATGCGACGGTATCCTCTTACCACCAGGAGGTCCGTCAGCTTGTTTGTCATCTAGTAGTATAAAAAAAACTGCTGGACCAATAACCAAAATTCTTTCACTGTTTGAACGTTACGTGTTCACTGAGTAACATAAGCTATATATTACACAAAAAAAATGTATGCGGACAAATTCGCGGTCAGAGTGCTAATTGTATAATATACAAGTACTTGCGGGCGCGCACGCTCGCTCGGAATGGTTATGAGCACAGATATATCAATCTGAGATCGGGCGAATCGCCGAGTTCATAGAAAGACCGAGTGTCGCGATCACCGGCCGTACTACATAACATGGTTCTAGTTGAGCATGACGTAATATACACTATTCATTGCGCGCGTCATAAAGACTGCAAAGCAATAAAAGTTAGGCACAGCCGCAAAGGAGATCGGTTAAATCGCTGAGTTCATAGAAAGTCCGAGTGACGCGGACGGCGAAGTGGCGGTAATGTATGCCCACTGGGCATACATTACACAACGTTACACAAGGCCTATCTCCTTGTATTATTAAATCTGTGGTTATGAGCCACCCCGAGTATGGGGGGCGTTGTCAGATTGCCGGGTGGAGTGGTGGTGCGTTGGCCAGTCAATTGTTATGAGTGTTCTGCATATTTACGAATACAGTGAATACGAGCATTGTACAATATCTGTATACAATTAATTTTTGTTGAGTTTTGTTGTATTCAAATTCTATGAAAAGCAAATAGTATAAAGTGAACGTTTATATAATTTTCGGTAGGTATAGTCGCTCTGTTATCTCTGTCCAATGTTTTAGAAAGATAAACTCGTTACCATTGTATGCCAAAATAATCACATATTTATTTGTAGTGCTGTTGTAATTAACCGATAAACGCTATATTTTTATGACACAGACCAAACACTGTCATCCGCATTCAAATACTATTGTTATGCAGTACTGTTGTTTGTAGTTTTTTGTTGTTGTCAGCGCTAGGTGCTGCTTAATTAATAGAATGCTACTCATTTCTTTAAATTTTCTACTTCCTTTGCAGAAAAATTTCTCAACGTTATTTATGCGTAGTACTTAGATAGTAATAGGCTCTTGTAACTGATATAGGTATCTTAAGAAGATCATAAGAAATAGTTGGCTTGTTGGCTTGTTTAAGAAATAGATTTTGTTGAGAGTGTAGACGACAATGAATCTCTTTAACAGAACCTACCTGTTAACTAAGAGCCCTTTACCGAATGTTCTTCCTTGCCTTTTTTAAATCTCTGATGAATCATTCTCTCTATATAGTATATATAAAATATTATCTGCTTATTCTTGAGATGGCTCACGCACTTAAGTGAGCGAGCGATTTAAGTGAGGATTATAATTATGAACCGAAAATTTTTCAAAAGGCACTCCAAGATGTCTGCTCTTACAACAAAACTTCGTTACTAATACAAACAATATTTTACATTTAAAATTAAATTACTCCGCTCGCGACCCTAATGCACTTAAAATGTAGACCTGGACAGCCTGCAATTATTATATAACATCGAAAACAATTAAAACGACCTTTCTTTTCAAAATTCACTCCTATGCGATGCTTTTAAGACTGATTTTTGAGGTAAACCATGCCGCTTGTTAGACCTCGCGTGATATTCGAACAATGTTTGCAAGATAAATAGGCACCTAATTTAAAATAAATTAACAAGTTCGAAGGAAAATAACCGTTTTAAAAGGAAGTACAGACTTGCATGATTTCTATATGCAATGGAAATTGAGTAGGTAATTAATAATTCCGATTGGAGTTTTTTTACCTTGTTCATAATCAAATACCCAAACATAAATATTATTTTTTGCTAAATGTTATGATTTTACATTTGAAAATGTATTTGACTATATTTTAGTAGATACAAAAGACGTAAGTACGAAAACTGAGAACATAGTGCCTGAAATCCAAAAACCTCGGACTCCAGTTACTTTGTATTAATTATAATGAAACCTTTTTTATGGGAAAGGAGGCAAACGAGCAGACGGCTTACCTGATGGTAAGTGATCATCGCCGCCCATGCACATTTGCAACACCAGAGGAATCGCAAATGCGTTGCCGGTCTATGAGGAAGGAATACGTTCTTTTTTTGAATAAACCTTTTGGATTGTATTATTAATAAGGTATATGACCTGACAAAGTTTACCCATTAAATATCGTTGGTTTTTATTTAATAATAAAAAAATAACAAAAAACAAATAAGTACTTATTCTAATACTTTTCAAGCATAATTAATTAACTTTGACCAGATATCGTTTAACAATTTTTTTACCTAAGTTAAAGGTTAGATTTTGAACTCAATTTAAGGAAATGTTTTGTCATAAAATCAACAAATGAGATGAAAATAATAGGACAAAGACCTAGATTTGTCTACAAATTGAATTTTTTTATGTAAAATTTCAGTATAAAATGTATTTTTTTGTCTTTTTTCAAATTCAAAATCAAATGCTAAAATAAATGTAATGTAAAATAAATGTTTCTTAATTTTTTTAAAGTAGTATATTTTGTATATTTTGAGCTTTTAAATAAGATCTCTTTTACATTTATAGGACCAGTACATCCTATTACAAAAATATCAGTATGTATTAATAAAAAATAAAAATGGGTGCCATTTTATTATAATTGTATATGATTGTACTGAAATTGATTGTACTTCCATAGCATTAAAAGCTCCGACCTCCATATCCAAACAGATTATTCCACGTAAGGAAAATATTTTTTGAGAAAAGAAGCAATGAGAAAAATGGGAAATAAAATACTGTCTTATCAATATAACATAATTCAGAAGGTTTTACACTTATGCATTCAAAGTATTTGGAGTCCGAGGCACTATAGGCACTCCACTAACAAATTCTTTTGGTTTTCCTAGTATAGTAGATAGAGCCATGAGAAAAACAACATACGTACTTAGTTGAAAGAGCATTTGTCCAGATCGCGAATGCACACGTATTCAAGTTCCTTCTAACGTTGTGTTTTATTTCCTTGGTTTCTGAACATAAAATATATTCATATATGTATAACTAGCTTCCGCCCGCGACTTCGTCCGCGTGGACATTTTACCCCCTTAGGGGTGGAATTTCCAAAAATCCTTTCTTAGCGGATGCCTACGTCATAACATCTACCTGCATGCCAAATTTCAGCCCGATCCGTCCAGTGGTTTGGGCTGTGCGTTGATAGATCACTATGTCAGTCAGTCAGTCAGTCAGTCACCTTTGAGTTATATATATTTAGATATAAAGTCTATAAGTACCTACTATACTGCTAAAATTGACCCAGGAAAACCTTGACCATGTTTAGAACCTTGTCATTTGCCATCCGATTAAAGTGAGTCATGTTCAATCTAATTCAATGATTCGATAATTATACAATGACATAATGAGCTTATATTATTTGGATGGTTCCCCAAATGTAAATCAATACTTAATTAAGTGTAAAGAGATTATGGATACACATTGAATATTAAACTTTAGTTTCATATAAATATTTATCATAATCTCAAGTGAACATAAATCGACCGAATCTTGAACAAAATATTGTCCTGAGATGTGAATCAAAACCGCAAACTGCTCAGTGAAACAGGATTTAGGAAAACGCGCAAAGTTCTAGTCTTGGATAAATTAAATTATAATGCAAGCTCACTACTCGACGAAAGAGATAAAACGTTCGACTTTGATTTTTAACCGTCCTTATAATAATCAACCGATTTCAAAATGAAAAAGGAGGTTATCAATTCGACCTGCATGTACTCAATATTGTCAGAATTGCACAGTCTATACCGGCTTCTAAACACATGTGCCAAATTTCATGAGTATATGTATGTCTGTATATTTGTATGTTTGCCCACGTATATCTCAAAAACTTTAAGTCGGATTTAAATTTTTTCCTGTTAGACTAGGTTTAGTCCAGTTTTCGGACCTGTGCGAGTTTCATCAAAATCGATCAGTAGTTTTTGAGATAGACAGTTAAGTGTGTATCAGTCACTAAGAAAACGTCGTGGTCTAGCGGTTCGTCTACTAGACTTAGATTCAGTAGCCTTAGTATGAGTTTTGATAGTTTTTGAGCTCGATGAAACGTCTCGTCTCTTTTCATATATTGTCCACTGTTTTTAGTTTACCTACGCTAGAGGCGCTAGTGGTCAATGTTTGAAAAGAGACGATACGTTTGATCGAGCTCGAAAACTAACAAACTCATGCTATAGAGGTCCCGGGTTCGATCTTCAGATGAGTACAAATTTGTACCTTCTCGTTTGGTTGGTACAAATTTGCTACCACATTATCCTATCAAAATCTGTCGCCAATAATGTTAACAGCATTATTGCGTTCCGACAGTTAATGATTAGATAGCAATATTCCATCTTCGACCTTGTCGTCAGTGACGATAAGATTTAAGATGATTTAGATTCATCACTTACCTTTAAGCTCACTCATCTTATTATGATGAAGATTCATCACTTATTATCAGGTGAAATGAATTCTACTAGAGCTTCCTTGTCAAGAATTTAAAAAAAAGTCTACGACTGATTGTAGATACACTTCTCCTAGTCTTCTACACTGGTCCCAATTTATTTGAAGTCATTGCAATTGTGTAACTGCACTGCTATTGTTTTTGGCATAGTTTTATTGACGGCTTCCTGTATGACAGCGTGACAACTACCCTGCTTAGAAATACTGTTGTAGGTGTTTTCCTCACCACCGAGCCAGTGACCCCCTAGTACGATGGTCTACACGGGGTTCAGACTCTATTTAAAAACATTAATAGTGATAATAAAGTTTTTAGTACCTGTTATTAGAACAAAATGGACAGTTGTCTTAGTCACATGACCTTGTGACAAAGTCTAAAGTCGTTTGACGTGTTCCTAAGTGTAAAAAAGCATATAATTTTAATTAACAATGGAATTGGTGATTTATGAGGTTGCCATTTGTAGGTAGTTAGTGTTGTTATTTGTTTTTTGGTAATGAGAAAATGAAATTTGTATAAAAAGGATGTTGTATTAAAAGCTTTTCAATTATGGTCACACATTTTGCTTATAATTGGTGCATAGCGTACTGATGTCAACTCGCTTGTAAGGTTCGTAAACTACTGGATCTCAAAGTAGGAAATTATTCTGTGAGACCTGATACTTCCTTGCATTTTTTTTTAAAGACGTCAAGCAAATGACTCCTTTCCACCTGATGATAAGCAGAAGTGGAGTCCAAATGGCTAGTGGATCTCCACTACGTGTGAGAGATGAACTGCCGCGCTAGCTACCCTCGCCTTGCCGACCTGCAAAGTGCTTCTTCACGCCTCTTTTCAATGATCCAGGATTGTAAGAAGAAGGGAACACGTGTACTGGCAGTGAATTCTATTTCTTGATTGTGCGACAAAGAAACGAGTTGCCAAATTTCTTTGTTCGCGCTGGAATAGTAGCCACAGTTTGTCGCTGGCACCATAAGCTATCACGCGTAGTCGTGACAAAAGGAGATAAAATATTAGTTTATATTCTTAAGAAAATAATTGTTTCATCATGACACATTATTCATCATTACAACATTTATAATTCGACCCACTGCTGGGACACAAGGCCTCTCCTTGTCATCAAAGGAGGTTTTGGCAGTAGTCCACCACGCTTGCCAAATGCGTGTTTGGACGGAGTATAAGCGGTGATTAAATACCCCTTTGCTGATCCATTAGTCGCCTTCTATGACACCCATTGGAGGATATGGGGTGATGCTATTCTACTCTGCCGGCATCACATGGCATGACACATTATTAAAATAGTTTAATTAGCACCATAAGCTGCTGTTTAAAGATAGCAGTTGTGATCAAGGACAAAAAAGAGGTCAAAAAAGGTGACTTATAGAATTCTGGCACCAGGATATTCCCTTGGAGGGTTGGTGTCAGGCAGGCGACCAGGCGTAATAATCTGGTGTCAAAACCTATAGCAGTATCTATACTATAGATGGATTCTTATTATCACTTATTTATTGGAATGGCTAGCGGACCACTTGAAATGCTTCCAAGAACCACTGATCTAAAGCAAAACATACTGAACCGACCCCAAATGTCTTGGAAGTAGGATTTCTCCTAAGAAAGAAGAAGAAAAATTAGCACCAGGACATTATTTAATTTTGAATACAAACTAACTGTTAGAATAAGTCTAACTTTTATCTTCTCTTCTCCATTTTTGGTACAGTGGTATACTATGGGATTTTAAGTCGCAAAAGCCATTTTGAACACATTGATTACCACGGACTTTCTGTTTTAGCTTGCAGACAATATTGCCGAAGCCAGCACTATAATCTTTTCACTACAAAGTTGAGAGCAGTACCAGTTTTTAATTAACCTTATGGTCAATTATCGCCGCGTTGCCAACGTTAAGCCCAAGATTTCTAGAGTCCAATTGAGCTTTATTGGATTTTATTTTAAAATGATTTAATTTAAAATTTTATGTTTTCACCATGGTTAAGTTTAGCCAGCCTCTGATGATTTCATCCAGCCCAGATGATGTTGAATGAGGGCTGAATTATGAGTTATCGAAAATAAATTTTAAATTTTATAATCGTACGCTCTTTGCACATTTTTTATAGCTACAATAAAATATATACTTAATGAATTTTTCAAATTAATTTATTTTTAATTAACTCTTAGTAGTGACTGAACTACAAATAATCGTAATTATAACATCTGTGTGACAACAAAACTATAAATTGAAAAATTTATATTTACATAATTCATCTATTATAGGAATATCCAATATAATATCTTCAACGGCTCTAAGATTGCCTCAGCCTCGAACACGAATGAATTATTTTGATGTTTCCAGCTTTCATCACTGGTCTTCTCTCATGGGACCGTAACCTCAATATTATAATCTACTCGTACGTATGTAAGAAACAATTGGGGAGTTTGGGCAGCTTAATCTCTCTAATCACACCTTCAAAGTACGGGGTAATTCTAGATATTTAGTAATCATAAACACCGAAGCAAATGCTGGATGTAATGTGATTCATACACACAATGTGAGAAAGGAAGAATGAAGAGAAGTAGACTTGAAGTCTGAATTGAGAGGAGCTCAGAGAGAGGTGTCTAAAAAGAAAATATTTTTTTTAATTGAAAATCGAGAGGGTGAAAAGAATCATCTAAGGCTGATCTCAGATTGTTCATTTACCCTGTTATTCTCATCTCCGGATTATTGTCCTTTGCCAATTTGCGATCGAAAAATAAATCGTAAGTAAATAATATTTACTTGTTTACTTATTTAATTTTATCGATTTAGGCGCATTAGGACTAATTCTCATTATGACCACCGATTCGCTAATGGACTACTTCTTATTATGGCCACATCTCATTTTGGCTACTTCTGATTAGGGCTACTTCTCACTTGGGCTACTTCTCATTAGGGCTACTTCTCAAAAATTGGAAATGTTTATTGAAATAAGTACTGTCTTTAGGTATATAAACATGTTTATTCATTCATAAGAGATCAATAGTCTAGCATCTAGGTATTGAACTACTGTATTAAATATTATCCCCGACCATACTAAACTTTCGCGATTATAATTCTGAAGAAATTAGTTTTGGAATAATTTTATTTTTGCATTTACAAACGCGTAAATATTAACACTAGAAAAATGCACTGAAAAAATCGACTTGCCGGCCTGTCAAATCGACATCGTCCTGCCTGAGGCAAGTCGATTTTTTTTAGTGCATTTTTCTAAATTAGTTTTTATCAAATTTCACTACACAAGCATATTGCATGAACAGAAAGCTACGCAGCTATCTCTTCCAGGACACGTGCAGTAAGTGGAAATAATAGAATTTAACTAGTGGAATTAGGAAACTTTTTTCTTCATATAATAGTCTTTATTTTATTCTATACTAAAATCTTCTGTAGGTACCAAATGGAAGTAGTTTTTAATGGTCTCCATTCCTTCAGTCACTATCGCTTTAACAATTGGTGGTCCAATTTCTCCTATGAGTTCGGTGAGACTAGCTCCTAATGTCTCCTGGATCTCTGGACCTATAAGAAAAATTTTAAGTTTATGTGTTATAAATCACGAATAAATAATGGAAATGTTAAGAAATTCTACTGGATAAATATTTTAGTTAGAAACCAAACATTGTCATAGCAGGATTCGAATTTCATTAGTTTCAGATTTGATAATTTGAAAAGTTTCTGACTACTCGACTATTTGGATGTCTGTTTATTTCCTTGAAATTTCATACTTACTTGGCTTAACTTTGCCGTTGAAGAGATTTGAGAGGTTTACATTTGCCTTCTCTTTTATGATATAATCTAAACTCCAGTTTTTTACGTCCAAATATTTCTGACCATCCTTCTCTTTATTGTCCAGGTCCACGTCTATTCTGATAAAAATATTAGCTGAAAATTAAGAACATAATTTCAAATTACAATAATGCAATGAAAAAAATCAAGTGTCCAAGGCGACAGGATTTTCGACGGTGAAAGCTATGTCCCGGTAGCGTAGTGGTTGACGCCGCTGCCCAGATTAAAGAAGATGCTGGGTTTTATTCCCGCCCTGGACAGTCGAATTTTCTTCAGTGCATTTTTCTAATTTTAAAAATATTTGTGCGTTTGTTAACGCAAAAATAATTCCAAAATATTTAATTTGATACAAATATCCACTGCTGTTTAATCAGGCCAAGTACGTGTTAAAACACCCCAATGCCTTCAGTGCCCGTAGTGTAAGTTTTTTAGCATAAAAAACTGAACTATTTTGGTTGCGAAGGTGCGATTCCATTAGGCAGGTCACTTGCATTGGAAAAATGTTCACGAGAGTGTGCAATGGAGGTGTGAGTTGGCGTACCATACGCAGCACCGTGTGGGAAGTCCGTATGGCGAAATACCCTTCACCGAATAGGACATTTTTCCGATAACACTGTACCCCGACGGTTAGTTGATCTTGATCGGTTCGCCGAAAATATGTTTCATCGACGGTTGGAAGTCCGAATGAATCCTTCGCCGATAGAACGGTTCGACGTAAACACACTTCAACGACGATTGGTTAAACGAACTTTAGAATAGATCTACCCACCTATTGCCGTAAGAAACGCCGTATAGTCGATGTGTTTATGTATACCTGACCTAATCGAATAATTTCGATGAAAGACATTGAAGAATCAATGTTTACCTATTTAACTTAATTTGTAGATAACTACAAGTAAACATATCGGTTGAATCAAATAAGAAGACGAAACATGATGTTTTTGCTCTCATTTTAGGCTTTGAATAAAATAGGAAAAATAACAAATGCCAAAATTAACGCTTCTATTTAAAATAGTGGATCAAATTATCATTCGCATTTACTCATTTACATAACTTATAAAAACCTTCCGTTTTTTACGGAAATATTAATGATTCAGAATACAGATGAGTGGCAATTAATATAAATATTCAAATACTCACCAAACGATACAGCGAGGAGGCCTTGACCGTCGAGAGGCAAGGCCTTCACTTTGCCTTTTATTTCGTACTGGCCATCCACAGACAACGAGCAAAGTACATCGGTGTATAATTTTGAATTTACTACGTCACGGCTGTAAAGAAAGAAAGAAAATTTAAAAAAGTTATTTTTATGAAAGTGAAAATTGTTTGAAATGTTGTCTATATTTTTGAAAAATGGTTCATCTATTTTTCAAAAAAAAAATTAGTATATGTATTAAACTTAGAAATGTTTAAAAAATGTACCAGATTAAATTTTGCATAATATTACAAGGAAAAAAACTAGAATAAATCATATCGTTATAAAGAAGTTCTGAGACGGGGATCGAACACGCTGCCTTTCGCAATCAGTCCAAATATTCTTCTAACTTATCTACGAAGGACTGTGAGAAATCAATGAATTTATAGTTTCTGGTAATAAATAATTATCTTAAATGCAATAGTAACTCTGTCTGTCGGTCTATTACTTACCTTTGACGCTAAAAGTACACAACCTATTTTGAAAAAAATTGGTATCAAGATAGTTTGAAACTCTATGAAGCACTTGGTATATTTTTTATTCTTTAAATTATACCTTAAAGGGGTAAAAAGGTAATAGAAGTTTCTATGTTAAGCCTATGATTTCTTAAGGCGAACGTGATAACCGACATCTTCGCGTGCAGAGCCGCATGTGACCTATTGGTTACTGTGTAATAATGTGAAAGAAAATGACATCTTCAACATCTGATGAGGCGTGTAGGTCTTGAATATTTAGCACAACAACGGTCGGATATGTGATTATAAGAAATAGAACATAATAAAAACGTTCCATTCAACCCAACTAAATTGGTCACCAATTAATTTAATAATAAAAAATAATCCTTACGAAACTTTCTCAACGCTGCATTCCCTCAATCCTTTAACTTTAACATTGCTTGCTACAAAATGTAAGCTCTGTGAACTACTCTCAATTTTATTGATGAGAAGCGGGTCCAACGTTTTCAGTTCAGGTGAGACGGCGCCGTCTGCTAACAGCGGTATGAAAGCACGCGCAGACTCTCGTAAGCAATTTGAATCCGATGCTTGGCATTTTGCTGGCGCCGGCACTGTAATTAGAAAATAAAACTCTTATGTATATGTTCCAGGCCAATCGTTGAACTGGATCGATCGAGGTCTGCATAAACCTACCGATAATACAGATATGTAGGTAGGTGCATAAGACTCTCCAACAAACAATGCACCCATTTTGGCCATGAAAAAATAATACTGATAAGCAATGAGCAATGATAATTTGGAAAATGCACCAAATTCTTTAAATTAAATTTTGAGACAAAAGAGACTAACTCTTGCACAATTAACAAACAGTTTGATTCATATTTTGAGGCTTCAGAGATACTATCATTCCCACTTGCAATAAAAAAGTTCTAAAAATAATTTTATTAACCTTGCCCATCAAAATATTCGATGTATGGCAGGCAAAGGATTAGAATTGGAGCTTTTTATGAATGTTAATAATATTGACATATTATTTATTACAGAACACCGGCTAAAAAGCCATCCGATCATGTTTAATTTAAGTAATCGCCATGTTATCAGCTCGTTCAGCAGAAAAACATAAATTACATGGTGGTTAATTAATAATTACTAAAAATAATGTTATATGCAAGGCCACCATTTTTAGAAAATAGGTTATTCGACCAGTGGTCGACATTTTTATGGTCCAGCAGCCACCTACGCCGCAATAGGGCATTTCATGATCTGGCCAATGTTTCATTGGACCACGACATATAAATGTTACAAGGAACCTTTTGGGCTTCATCTCACTGTGAGTGAAAATAAGGCTAAAATAAGGGCCGAAGGAGTAGACGCTAGGATTTGGAGAACCCGAACTGAGGCAGTACGTTACAAGCTACACCAACCTATCAACACCTGCTTCAATAACAATATTGTGAACATTCTAGTGTTCCAATATTTAATGATAGTCAGTCCCGTAGTTTTTGAGACTTCTGGGTGCTCGCTTCCATCTTTGGTCTTCTCATCGGTTCCATTCATTCGTTTTCATCATCTTATCAGATGAGACTAAGAAAAACCAATAGTTTTCCCGTTCAGATAAACAAATAGCAGGTTTTAATACTCGTATTCAATAAGTATGGCTACATTATTTTGACTTCTGAATTTATGAAAGACTAGCTTCCGCCCGCGACTTCGTCCACGTGGACATTTTACCCCCTTAGGGGTGGAATTTCGAAAAATCCTTTCTTAGCGGATGTCTACGTCATAACATCTACCTGCATGCCAAATTTCAGCCCGATCCGTCTAGTGGTTTCGGCTGTGCGTTGATAGATCACTATGTCAGGCAGTCAGTCACCTTTGAGTTATATATATTTAGAAGTATCGAGTATTTACTCACCCGTAGCAGATGAACATATAAATCCAAGCAAACTGAAGGAAAACATAGGTATTCGAAACATTTTTATGATGTTTTAATAAAACCAACACAATATCATCGAACTTATAGTCAAATGTTACAAAGTTGGCGCTGTGAATCTTTATATAACCTATAAAGGTAATATTGTTTATGAGCGGAGCGTAATTAAGATATAATGCAATAAACTTTATTTCAGCTATTTGTTAATTACCTCCTTAGTTTTATTCATAGTATACTCGCCACATAGGTAGGTGTGTTAAAAACTATGGATATAAACTCTGTAAATAAAATTTAAGGACCTTTAGGCCTTAGAGTAGTCTTTTTAAGTATTTGGAAAATTTTATCATCATTAAGAACTGCAGATTTTAGTAGACTCCGATATTTCAAATGATTATTCTCATTTCTTAAACTTTTTTTCAACACTTTTATTGATACTTAGTTAGCTTAGCTAATAAGTGCGTGGATACTTGCATTAATGAAAATGAAAATGAAAATGAAAAAGCTCTTTATTTAAATGGACTTTGCTAAGTACTTTTAAATCGTCAAAAGCCCTACCACCATTTCGACGAAATAATTATTTTTCTTAAATAATTATTAGTATGCTGAGACGGAGAAGAAATGGCGAAAGAAACTCCGCAGCTTACAATTTCGTAATGATTTCAAAACATCATTACATGTCCATAGATATATCAAAATGAATGAATAAATTACAATTTTAAATGCGTAAATTTGGGCAGATTTTACTCCCACGCATTTGGATCATTTAAATAATCATTTAACTTGTAATAAGCTTTTTTATATAATTTAGATTTTACAGTTTTTTTAAATTTATTAATAGGCAAGTCTCTAATATTCTTCGGAAGCTTATTGTAAAAACGTATACATTGGCCCATAAAGGAATTGCTTATTCTGTGGAGACGAGTTTTATATACAACCAAATCGTGTTTCTTCCTAGTATTTACATTGTGCGTATGACATTTCTCGGAAAAATTCATAATATTTTTCTTTACATATAGTAAGTTTTCCAGTATATATTGTGATGACACAGTCAGAATATTTATCTCCTTGAACTTTTCTCTGAGGGAGTCACGCGGACCCAGTTGATAAATTGCTCTAACAGCCCGTTTTTGCAGCACAAAGATGGTATTAATATCTGCAGCACTCCCCCAGAGAAGAATTCCATATGACATTATGCTGTGAAAATAACTAAAATAAACTATTCTAGCGGTATCTACATCGGTAAGCCGCCTAATAGTTTTAACTGCGTATGCCGCAGAACTTAGTTTACCCGAAAGTTTTACAATATGTGGACCCCATTGTAGTTTGGAGTCTAACATTACTCCTAAGAAAGTTGTTGTTTCCACAGGTTTCAGTTCAACTCCATTTATTTGTACATTAGTTTCTACACGTCTCACATTCGGCGTAGTAAACTTAACTAGTTTGGTTTTTTTTTCATTAAGCAACAAGTTATTAACATTAAACCAATAAACTACTTTTGCAAGTGCATTGTTAACTTCGTCATAATTATCTAATTTTCTATTTATTTTGAAAATCAAAGATGTGTCATCCGCAAACAATACAATATCATGATTGTCCCTTATGTAGTAAGGCAAGTCATTTATGTACACTAGAAAAAGAAATGGACCAAGAATTGAGCCCTGCGGAACACCTATTGTGACTAGAGAACCTGGAGATCTTTTACCATTTATATCAACTTTCTGTATTCTATTGCTCAGGTATGAAGTCATAAGGTTGAGAGCCTTGTTCCTAATGCCGTAATGGTGTAATTTCCTGACCAGAGTTTCATGATTAACACAGTCGAAAGCTTTAGATAAATCACAGAAAACACCAAGAGCGTCACGTGATACTTCCCAAGCAGCAAATACCTCCTTTAACAACTCAACTCCCGCATCAATGGTGGAGCGACCCCGAGTGAACCCGAATTGTTTCTGATGAAATATATTATATTTATTGAAATGCTTTAATAGTTGATTGAGCATTAATCTCTCAAAGATCTTACTTAAAGTTGGCAGAATAGAAACAGGCCGAAAATTAGTGGGATCTGAGGTTTCGCCAGATTTAAATAACGGTATTATTTTACTGTGTTTCATCAGGTCAGGAAACACACCAGAACCAATACAACTGTTAAATACGACAACTAAATAAGGAGCTATTATAGTTATAATGGATGAGATTGTTTTGACTGATAGTCCCCAAAGATCCATAGATTTCTTCAGGTCAATAGACTTAAAGGTATTTATAATATCTTTATAATTAACAGCTGTAAATTCGAAGTTACTATCACAGGATGGTACATTTTGTTTAAGAAGCTGTTCAGCTGAGGTGGAAGACGACTGAAGTGATTTAGTAGCCAGTATGGGAACATCTGAGAAAAACTTTTCAAATTCCATAGCTACTTCCAAATCAGCTTTAACATTTACATTATTAATCTTTAAGTTAATATTGCGGCAGCGTGTTTGACTCCTGCCAGTTTCACTGTTAATAATATTCCAAGTTTCTTTAATTTTATTAGTAGAATTGTTAATTTTATTTTTTAAGTAAACTGACTTGGCAGTGGAACAGGCTCTTTTGAAAACTTTAGAGTAGTTTTTTACATAGTTAACAAATACTGGATCAAAATTATATGATTTTTTACTATACAAATCGTACAACTTATTCCTGCTATTGTAGATACCAGGCGTTGCCCATTCACTAAAAGTTAGACGATCACAGATCGTCTTTGTTTTTGGCACAAAAGTGTTGGTAAATTCAACATTTATTAGATTAAATAAAGAACTGTATAGCTTATCTGGACAATCATCATAAGGCAACCATGGCAGCTTCACACTTAAATTCGATTTAAACTTTTCAATTCGGCTTGCATTTATAGGAATAAAGCTTATTTTCGTTCTTCGCACTTCAACTTTTTTCCTAGGAAACGATGCTAATTGACCACAATGATCAGAGTGCAACATATTAATAATTGACTTTTGGCTAGGTGTTCGGTTGGTAAAAATATTGTCAATGCAAGTTGCACTTGTTTCAGTAATTCTTGTGGGTTCATAAAAAACGTAGTCCAAATCATACGACTTAAATAAATTTAAAAAATTACAAGTTATTGAATTTGTATCTAGTATGTTAATATTAAAGTCTCCACAGATAACAATTGTTTTAGGACATTTACTGATTTTAAATAGGACATCCTCCATAATTTTTAAAAATTGTTCAAAAGGGGCACATGGAGGTTTGTATACACTAATAACAATGAATTGTTCAAACTCTATACAAGCTATTTCAGTAACTCGCTCAACAGACATACTTACTAGGTCATTTCTTTCCTTACATTTAATATTCCTTTTAGTAATTATTAATGAACCACCATGTAATATGTTTTTTCTGCTGAACGAGCTGACAACATGGTGATTACTAAAATTGAACATCAGCTGATGGCTTTTTAGCCAGTGTTCTGTAACACACAGTATATCAATATTATTACAATTCATGAATAGCTCCAATTCTAAATCTTTGCCTGACATCCCTTGAATATTTTGGTGAACTAGGTTAACAAAATTATTTTTACAATTTTTATTCATTGCAAATGGGGAGGATAATATATCTAAAACCTTATAATTAGAATCTAATTTTTCATTATAGTTACTAGTGCCAGAGTTAGTCTCTTTTGTCTCGAAATTTAATTTAAAGAATTTGAGGCAAATTCCAAATTGTCATTGCCCAGCGTCCAATTTGACTGCCCAATAGAGGCAGAAGTTATAGCCAATGAATTGGCTTGTTTAAAAATAAAATAACATAGCGATTTTGCTATTTGTTTTTTGTAAATACTACAAAGAAAATATTTATCTTTTGTCAAAAAAAAATTTTTAATGAATCCATTAAAATCAATAATGTCAAATTTTTTATTATAATTTGTCATTAAATGCAATTTCCTATTACACTTAAATCTATAGTCATTTTCTGCATGACTCAATGACTCACTGTAAGGAAAAGTAAATAAAATTATTTTCTCTACATTTAATTTAGACAGGCATTTAAAATATTTTTCCATGACATAGGAATTAGCATTGCCTCGTCTACCAATGAAAATAATTATGGTACTATTAGGGCTGTAAGTACCACAGATCACCTTCTGCAATATTTGGGTATAATTAGCACCTGGAATACAATAATTAGTTACAGGCCGTGCCATATAATGACACATTGTTTGACCCATATTTTTGCCTAACTCATCACTAAACATAATAACATTGTTTTGTTCTTTATTTATGTTCACTTGAGTCCCACCTTCATCAAGATTATTGTGGGAACAAGTTTGGTTATCTACGAGTGAAACAATTTCGTGTTGTTGATCATATAATATACTTGAAATGCACCCTTCATTTTTTTGTATATCTGTAACGAGACATGAACATTTTCGTTTTTTATTTAAAGATTCAAAACGCTCTGCATTGTAATTACACATATCTACCATGTCATTTGAAGCAAGTATTTGATAATTTAATTGTTTTTGGGAAATAGTCTGTATGTTTTTTAACATACTTTTTAAAGACTCTTCCAAACTGTCAATTTTTGTCTCTAATTGTTTACTATATATTGTGTAATCAGTAGTTGTTGCAACTGCATTACTCTTAATAATATTTAATTTTTCTATCAATTTCAAATTTTGCAATTTTTGTTTCTTAAAAGAATTATATTGTTTTATGGTTCTTTTTGTCTTATTTATAAACTTATTAACACGTATATATTTTTTTAGTTTCTTAACACTACTAAAATATCTTTCTGAATTAATTTTGGGGCTATTTTCTACATATGACTGTTCCTCGATGAAGCCGGGACTACAAATAGTTAACTCATCGAACAAGCTTTGAGAATATTTCTCTGTAGACAATTCTTTATTTTGCATTTCCAAATGTTTTACATTTTTATTTGCGAGGCATAAGCTAACCTCCAACTCATTTATTTTACTAAGCGCCTGTTCATGTGTATTACTGCACTCTGTAAAGGATTTTATGATGTCCTGCATATGGTTGCATTGCTCAACAATGTCCTCATACTTAATATGCAGCTCCGACAGTTCACATTTTAATTGTTTGTTTTTTTCCAATATGCTAAGAATTTCAGATTCACTGTCTTCCCGTTCCTGTATCAAACGATCACACAGTTCCCGAGATGCCCGAAGATCCACCACTACTTGTTTTAGTTTCATCTCTGTGTCCTTAGCAGTGGCCTTACGGGTCATCATTGTGGATGTTTG
The DNA here is from genome assembly GCA_955850985.1 of Elophila nymphaeata. Taxonomy (NCBI): domain Eukaryota; kingdom Metazoa; phylum Arthropoda; class Insecta; order Lepidoptera; family Crambidae; genus Elophila; species Elophila nymphaeata. Next base: position 17,755,280 of record OY039079.1, read on the forward strand.
GAATACAGTAACCAAGAATACTCTGAAAAGTATAAAAAGTTGTGTCAGAATAAAATAAAAGAAGAAACAAAATTAAATTTGCAGTAGGTAATCTACTTGTTGTCAACACTTAATACTTTAAATGTGAAGTGTCAGTAAGTGTGTGTCTGCAGGTTACAACAGTCACCGTCAACTTTACTTCCACTATTTGTCAAGTAAAGAGAGATTACATGAACCCAAATGTATGTGAATTGACGTTACTCACTAACAGTAGCTGTGAGTTCTGTGGAGTGTTCTGGATGTGAATTTGATAGTAAATTGAAAAATTATCTTTACAATTAAAATGTTGTCAAATCTATTTTCGTCTGTGTTTCGTAAGGCACGTGTGATGCCGGCAGAGTAGAATAGCATCACCCCATATCCTCCAATGAGTGTCGTAGAAGACGACTAATGGATCAGCAAAGGGGTATTGATTACCTGATACTTCGTCCACCAATCCGCATTGGGCAAGCGTGGTCGACTACTGCCTAAATCTCCTGTGATGACAAGGAGTGTCCTTGTGTCCCAGTAGTGGGTCGAATTATAAAGGCTGTGATGATGATGAAGGCAAGTTGGTGCTTCCGGCTGCTATCGCAACATAACAGTTTTCAGAAAGGCACGCAGAAATTATAGGTAGGTAGGTATATGTTTTCTTGAACTTAGTCAAAATTAAACATTTATCATTCGTCGCTACTTAACAAACCACGGACTTTTGACCAAAAGAAGTTAGTAGTTAATTTACAAAAACTACTTTGTTTATCAAGACTACGATCATCGATGCGTAGCCGTAATCATAATAATTAAATACTTAACAACCTAACATAGAAATAACTGCTTATAAATAAGGCTACAATGTATAATAAAATTCCTTATTAACGTTACTTCACAATTTAAATTTGAATATTAATATTAGGTGATTACTAATTAGAATTTAGTGTTAGTATTGTCGCCTTGACTTAACAATAAAATACAGTGTCAAGTACGATAGACACAAGCAAAAGTAAACAGTGTTAAAACAAAAACAAAGACCATAGTAATTTTAGTCTTTAAAAATCAGGGATATTTTCACAATAGTTACACATTCACGTGTAAATTGTTATACCTACGTTATAAACGTCCAAAAACACTGAACCAGTTCCAATGAAATTTTTAATGTCCTACCTAGACCACATAATAGTTTTTAGTGATAAATAGTCCTTAATTTTTTTTTATAGCAAATAAATCTATATAAAATTCAAAGTCCTGACTGAGATATTAACGCACAGCCCAAACCGCTGAATCTAGAGACTTGAAATCTTTTATATAGATACCTTATACAGTGTAGGCATCTATTAAGAAAGGATGTTTGGAAATGCTACCCCTAAGGGCGTAAAATGTCCACAAGGACGAAGTCCCGGGCGGAAGGTAGTGTTTACTATAAAATAAAATTATAGAATAACCACTAAAACGCGTAGCTGGGTCAGCTAGTAAAATTATAAGTAGTCACTCGCTGCTTCACCCACATGTCAGTTAGCGCGCCTGTCTTTAAGAAATTATTGATTTCCCATACAAAATCCAACTGCCCTTTTCATGCCCTTAAAGGAAGATTTTCAAGTTAAAAACGATTCTATGTCCTTTCTAGGATGTCACGCAATTTTCATACCCAATTTTATTTTAATCGTTTGAGCGGTTTAAGCTGATAAAGGTAAGAGGCAGACAGACTAAGTTACTTTCGTATTTATAATTGAAGTGTGGATATTCATAAAATATGGTAATTTGGGATAGTAGGGTTACACTGAAACTAGTAACGTCATCAAATTTTTATGACCGAAATATGTAAAAAAGATATGTTATTTGTTTCGCAAATTAACTTTGATTTTAATGATTTGTTTAGTTACAAAGAAATTAATAAAATTAGAAGAAATTAGAAAGAAAATGAGGTTATGGCAGACAACGTTTTGTTGCTAATTTGGAATACCCGAACTGCAGGTAACATGCCAATTTACTTGCAGTTAGGTTAGGGACACATTATATTATTATGGAATTCCTCTTTAGGATATACTATGCAATCATAAATTGTACATAATTATGCTTCTAAAAGTAGGGCGCTATTTAGTCTGATTAGTAAGATAAGAATGGTGAAAATAATATGGAATACTCGTGTTCCGCATTACCTGCACCTCATGTACAAAACTGAATTAGGCAATTTTGCGTTCAAAATATCACCAGTAGTGATTTTCAGATGTTTATGACAGCTTGCAGATTCATCATCATCATAACAACCTTTATATTTCAACCCACTTCTGGGACACAAGACTTCTCCTTGTCATCGAAGGAGGTTTAGGCTGTAGTCCACCACGCTTGCCCAATGCGGATTGGTGGACGGAGTATAAGGTGATCAATACCCCTTTGCTGATTCGTTAGCCAGCACCCATTGGAGGATATGGGGTGAAGCTATTCTACTCTGCCTGCATCACACAACAGCTTGCAGATTGTTAGAATACAAATATTGGAACGAGGGTTTCATTTGTCGATATCTGTCGCTCATGTATGTCCACAGTTTAAGTGTCGCACAACTTGGCCAAAAATCAATACGCTGCTCTTAGCTCAAAACTGTAAAATAGGATCCATAAGATGAGACCAATTTACCAACTATGCAAATTTAAATTCAAAACCGTGGTTAATGACCTACTATTAGATCTTAACTATTATGATACAGAAACTTTACTTGTATGAACGCCATGCACATTGTAGTTACACACACACACGTTATATTCAAACTAAATGTTAACACTATGAACAAAATTCACTTTGAACTGAGAATGTATGTATTCGAGGAATCACCAACTCCTAAGATACAGGATATGACAGATATGTGATGTTTTGTTTGAATAAATTTATTATTATTATTATCTTGACAGAACAGAATAGCAGAGCTAAATTAAACTGGTACCTATTCCAAATTACATTAATTTCCTCTATAATAATTTATTAGTTTATCAATTAGATTTTTTATAAGTTCTTACTTATTTTAAAGTATTAAGCCTTTCTGAATTGTTGCCAACAATATTACTATTCTTGTTCTACTAACTTAATCAATACCTGTTTCAAAACGAATAAAGTACAAAATCAAATCGGTACGTATCACGGTACGAGCACTTGTGTAATATCGTGTGCGTTCGCACAGTTCATCGGTTCCCCCAAAATGTCCCCCAGACATACCTCAAATCATTCGTTACTCGTCTAAGGGAACATCCTATGAGAAGTCACGCAAATGGTTTTGGCACGTGTCATGCGCCCCGCGATAGCTGCAAAACGATGCTATTTACAAAATCGAGAATATGCTTAAAGCTGAACACGCTGTTAAGCGGTAGCGGGAGAGGTTTGTGTTCCTATGAAATGTAAAACAACTTTATCGAGAAAAAATTAATACTTTACACAATTTTATAATATTAAGGCAGTACAATCAAACGCTTCCTGATTAAATAGCGCTTTATGGCTACGGCTATCCTCGAATACTAAACTTATGAATGAAAATGTTTGCAGAGAGAGAGTGAGAGAGAGAGAGAGAGATAGTCAGAGAGTTATAGACAGAGATAGCAGACAAAATTGTCATTTTCCATTAAATATTTAATGTTATAACAATTTTTTAGGGTTCCTTACCTTAAAATGAAAAAACGGAACCCTTATAGGATCACCTTGTTGTCAGTCTCTCTGTCAAGACCCTTTATATCGATAACGACTGAACGTATCGAGTTGAAATTAAACCCATATACTAAGGTCAACGATTCCTGGAAGCTGTGAAATAATCAAAGTTCTTAGTTAACGCAAAAAAAGATACGGCCGTTTATGCCGCAAAAACTTATATTTCGAAACTTTCAAGGGAATCGAAATTCATAGGGTACTTCCCGTTTAATTAGAATTATGAAATTTGGCAAGTAATATTGTCTTATACCACTGGTACAGGAAAAAGTCTGAAAACTATAAATTTGTAATTAATCATCAAAACTATAGACTTTATTTAAAGTACGTAATCAATCATCGAGGTTTGCCTTTATCTCGGGATCCCGTGGAGGTATCGTGATCAAATTTAAACCATATACTCAAATCTACAGTCCCTTGAAGCTGTGAAAAAATCAAAGCTCCAAATTAACACAAAAAAAGACACGGCCGTTTATGCCGCAAAAAAATACAAAATTGTACGGAACCTCGGTAGGCGAGTCCGACTAGCACTTGTCCGTTTTTTTTTATATTTTAACCCTCACAACAATTATCTAGCTATACAAAATTAAGTATCATTAAAAATTTGTGTTAGATACCAGATAACAGACAAATAGATAGATAGTTTATAAATAAATAACTATATATACAACCATGATCCGATACCCCTTGTGGGATGAACAGTACAAATATGTTCGTGTTCATCACACTAAAATTTTCCACTACCAGGATTCAAACCCGGTCCACCTGATGTCTAGGCAGCGTTACTATCCACTGACTCCATCATAACGGCGTCAATTGTTGGATGGCGTATCTGAAACTCAAATTATAATAATTATTTTTATTGCACTAATAATATACAACATAATTATAATAAAGTAGTTTGCATGTCGTATTTATCTCATAAAGTGGTCTCTATAAGTATTTAGTTGCACAGTGACAATAATAATTAAATAAAGATGATTTCATATCACTAAAAATATTTACAGCAGTCAAATATCGCTCACGCTACGCTCTTAAATAAGGCACTGACTTAGTTGTTCCTAGATAATATCTCCCTGTGGGAATAAATCAGATTGTTATTGATTGGTAGTTAGTTACGCCCCGGTTAATTCATTTCTCGGTAGTTCAAAAGGCGCATGATAATTTATTATCCGCCTGTTGTTACAAGTTGACGGGGTTTGTCAATAAGTTTCTCTAGAATATTTAGGACGTTATCGTTATCAAAAGATAATGAACTGGTGACTCAATTCGATCCAAAATTCAATAACGGTTCCAATCGAAATCTTTAACGAAGATAATTTATCACAACCAAAACATCTACCGTTTGCATTTTATTCCGAGCTATCCTTAATAACTAAAATATTTGAAGAATTCTGTCCCGTCATCGTGGCTCATTACAGGCAGTTCGATGTAGATTACGTCGAGGGGCAATCATCTGTTTTTCAATATACAAAATGACAGGTATTTACGATAAGAACAGCAAAGGTTAATGTAGTGATTTTAGAGATGGGGAAGTATAACAGTTCCAACAGGAGTTTGTGTTGTGATGATATAGTGAAAAAATAAACCTTGCCATTTAAAGTAATGAAATAATAAAACATCCTAAATGAATTCATGTAAATGTGTATTGTTATTAAACATACGATAAAAGAAGCATGTAAATTAAGAAACTAAGAGAGTTATGGGCATAAAAATATTGATGGGTATAAAGGGAGACGAAAATCGAAGAAAATAATGGATAGACTTTGTGAAAGGTGATATGACATAAAAGTGTTCATGATGGATGACGGCTTATAAAGAAGTATGAAAGAAGAAAACCTATTTACTCTCCAAATTAAATATGAACCGGGCAGGCATAAGAAGAAGAATAAAAGAGACATGCAATCTGAACGAATGGCATGGATCTCCAGTCAATTTACTTATTAAAGTTCGTGGGTATTTTTTATAATCAAGCGGAGCTGAAGTCGTAACTGATATTTTTAAAAGGAAGACTTTTCGGCGAACTGTAATTTAGAAAATCTTACTGAACTCTTTAGAGCTCGAAATTTTATTTTTTGTTGACGATTGGCTCAAGATTAAAGTGGTTCATGGGTTGAGGCGTAAGGTAATATTTAGCACTAGGCTAGTGCAAGTGAAAAAAAAGTGTTTACTAATATATAAATTGTATACATACATAGTTACGCATTTTATCCCAAAGTGAGAGAGCAAATGCAAATATCACACCTTTCCACTTGCTATGATCCTGACATTCTTCTTAGTCCTCAATACTCGGTGATTTCGGATACTTTTGGTCTGGCCCTTCTCCAAAATGGTTTTTGATTTGTTCGAAATACATTCGTCTAGGTCTTCCTCGTACTAATGCATCTCCATTGACTTACGCTTCATACTGTCCTTCATCATATCCTTTTCGATAATCTCCTTTCACTCATTTTTTCTATATACCCAAAGCACCTGGACATCCCTTTCTTAATTATTATCACTACGTTTTCTTTCACACCATTCCTCTGGTTTCTAACGCCCTTGTGGTATTACTCGATTTATAGCATGAAAAATTTTATTATAATTTTTATTAACTTTGAATGTTCAAGTAATAAGATGATTCTTCACTTACGTCCGTTATTTATGCACCTACGTGATCATAAAATTTTATAGTTTAATTTTGAAATACTTCACGATCATTGGATTTATTGTCTACTGTCTGATTATAGCGCAGCACCCCTCAGCTCTGTAAATAAACATAAAGCCATATGTTCCTTATACTTATAAGGCGTTGACGTTTTTATATCTTTCGCGTCCGTGTGAAGATTCCAAATAATAGTTCTTTTATAGTTTATTATGATGCCAACGGGGTGCTTAGTCATCGACGACAGTTTCATGTTGACAATAAAATTTATGGTAGCGTAAACATTCTAAAATGTTTAAGTCATTAGAACGACATGTTTGCTCGCTAATTTGGCGTTTTAAAGTGTGGTCTATATTCTGTTTCATTACTTTGTACATTAGGTAATTTCTGCGTATTTACTTCAGTTTTTAAAATGTATTCACATATGATTTATCTTCATCTGTGTTGGTACAGACAAATTGTGGGAGGCTCATTGACTTCGTTGAGGTTTGGTTACTAAAGAAACGCATTTTTTTAGATATTTATTCGAAACAATAATTTACCACCAATAACACAATAATCTGTTAATGGCGACATACTTTGATAAATTAGTGGTAGCAAGCAAGCATATTATTTGTAGAATTAGGACATACCCAATTGCTAACACTGCACCAACTTATCATCACCTCAGAGAAAACCTAAAAATATAATGATATGTTTCTGGTTTTCAGTTTACCAAGTATAAAAACATTTACGGTACCTACCTACTAAGCCATGTGATGCCGGCAGACTAGAATAACATCATCCCATATCCTCCAATGGGTGTCGTAGAAGGCGACTGATGGATCAGCAAAGGGGTATTGATCACCTTATACTCCGTCCACCAATCAGTATTGGGCAAGCGTGGTGGACTGCCTTAACCTCCTTCGATGAGAAGGAGAGGCCTTGTGTCCCAGCAATGGGTTTATTATGAAGGCTATTATAACCTACTTTTATGTTTTAATACTAGCACCATTTTTGTGTTGATAATATTTAAAAAGGCGTAGTATTTCAGTATTGTTTTCTTGCGGTGATAGAAATTTTTGTCCATTTTCTCTTATCGACGGTAAATTTGTACCACACAACAGATTCTCTGTTGATTTGCCATTATTTGAGACTTACAGGACTATGGTCCATTTTCAATAAATTGAACTTAATGTCTAATGAAGTTGTCATTAATTTTAAATTAAAAAAAAATATATATTCCATGCTTTATAACCACAATAAAAAAATACAGAATTTGATAACATAAAAAATATTTCTGTTTAAAGGCTGATAATCTCTTAAAGTGCTGATAATTGAGTACATTACCCTACTTCCCTGAAAGGAGACATTTCAAGAGAGAGTAGAGATAATTTAGTACGTATTTAATAGTGTAGATTAAAAGTAATAAGTTTTAGAAAATCTACTCAGTGTAAAGTTGGCTGCATAAAAATACTTTTTAATTCTGCTTAAATCCAATGTAGTGTTTGTTTTTATAACATAATGCGGTATTTATGTTTCAAGTGAACTTTGATCTTTGTGTGTTTTACGCACTGTGATATTTATAATGACTATCATGACGACAAACATGACGGCATTATGATTGCCGTATTTGTTTACGTACCTAATCGTATAGAATATTCGCGTGTATCCTAGCATATTGGAATGACGTCGGATCGGAAGCGAATCGATAATAAGGTTTTATTGAATTATTTTTAGATTGATTAATACAGTTGTCGAGAACGGAACCTCGGCGTCTCGGAATAGAATATTTATTCAAAGTTCATGCGGTACAGTTCATACGTAACCGCGAGTGGCACTTGCGATTTAATAAATTAGGGACGTCATATCACTGAAGTTAAGAAGTTAATATATGGACACTAATAAAGGGTTTCAATAACTCAACTACCGACGGTTTCCCTTGGCAACGATTGATTTTTTTTGGGGACTTGCAGCTTACACAGGGTTGCCAGTAACAAGTATCCACTGTTGACATTGGTATGGGTACTTAATATTACTTACACTACTATACAAAAAATCGGGAGTGGTCTCCCCTTGACTTTATCGTATACCGGAAACGACTCAAAAGATTTTTATATTATTTTATGTTATAAGATGGCAAACAAGCTTGCGGCCCACCTGATGTTAAGTGGTCACCGCCGCCTATAGACACTTGCAATATTAAGTGTAAATCACTTAACACAACAAGTGCGTTTGCCATCCTGGGGACTAAGATGATGATATCATCTTAGATGCCCTCCAAGCCCAGTAATTACACTGACTACCGTTCTTTTCAATCTGAAACACAGCGAACTGCTTCACGACAGAAATAAAAAAGGCGATGGTACCTACCCAGACGACCCTACATATGGGTCTACCACCTAGTAAAATTTGATAAAACCTTTTATTTTGATGTCATACATGCATGTTAAATTTTGGTCACCCATCCAAGTATCCACCACGCACTTGGTTGCTTAACTTTCGTGATCGACGACTTAAAAGTTGATTAAAACATTATATTTTGATGTCAAACATGCATGTTAAATTTGTTTGCAATAAGTTAGAGCATACTCGAGTTATCGTGCTAACGCACATGCTAACAGACATAATTCCAAAATAATATTTTTGGACTCAGGGAGGTCCAAAGCGTGTTAACCCGTCAAAATCTCGAAGTCTATTTTTTTGACGATTACAGGACTTCCTCTATACTACGTATACGAGAAAGTAAAAAAAGATAGCTTTGAGGAAACTTAATAAAAAACAGGCCTTAACAAAAAAAAATTATATTGCTTTGAAGCTACTAAACCTATTTTCTTTAAAAAAAAAATATTTATTAATATGAGAGAGAAAAGTAGCATATTGATAAGAAAAATCTCGTTGTTTCTCGTTTTCTGCGTGTTTTCTGAGTGTGCTACGCAGGCACTAGATGTTCCACTCACAATAGCCCCCCATCCACTAGCGTTCATTCCGTATGACTTGGCTGATGGATGGGGGACTGATGTGTAAGATTGCCAGCACTAATCGTCGCCTTAACTGGCATGCATTTGTGTAACGTGTCATTTGTAAATAAAACTACTCGAGTAAATCTCAGTGACCAAACATATATCTAATCATAGGTCTAATAACAAACCCCAGTTTAATTGAACAATCATAAGATATTTGATCTTATTGTTTTGGGGCAAATCAGGGATAGATAATATACACACACAATATATTTCATTTTCATTTAATTTCATTTGAAACAAAATGTCACGAACCCCTGAAATTTATGGTGCTTTGAACAAATGGACAGCCCTGGTATAAAAATAAACATGAATTAAAAAAATTATAAATATGAGTAATGTTTGTTCTTGAAAATTATTGTTTGACCTTCACATTGTGTTCTTAAATAGTTATAAACCTATTTATAAAAAAAAGAAAAAATGAAACTAGTTTCTCAAGTTAACCCGAATAGCATATAATCTGGACACTATTTATAACTTGAATTCGTGTTCTTCATCGTTATTGTACTTAGAGACTCTCACCAGGTGACAAGTACACAAGCTTAATATATTAAATTTTTTCGGTTGTAAAATTATATTTTAAAAATGGATAAAACTCTAGCTTTTATATCGTGCTTGTTATGTGTGGTATACGTGACTGGTCATCCAGGTAAGTTTTCTAAAGAGTTTTTTTTTTCTTCAAGCATACGGTGTCACTAGTAATCAATCATCTTCACGTAGGTATTACGCATTTAATAGGAAGATATCAGACTAAAAAAATACGCGCGAGGGGTATAATATAAATCCCTAAGTTTTTTTTTGTATATTATATATTTTTTAATAAAACCTTATTGCACACTGAAAAGGCACAAATAGCGGACTTAATGCCATAAGGCATTCTCTAAGTCAACCGGAAAGCTGGGTACAGAAATATCATTAGGTGGTGCGTAGAATGACTGTTAGAATGATTCAAGATATACCTATATATTAAAAAAAAACACATATCAATAGAAAATACATACATACAGCGCCCGACCTGGGGTAGTTATAAAAGACTTATAGAAGACCACAGCCAAATAATACTACAATTTTGTAGTGTTGTGTTTCTGTTGCTAGACGTCCACTGGGTAGGGAAGGGGACTAGGATTGGCAGGGCGCAAGCATAACGTCAGTGTTGGAAGCGTCTACAGGTTACAGTGACTGCTTACCACTAAGCTATCCGCATACTTGTCTGCCAACCAAATAAGATAAAAAAACCCATATGTTTATATATCAGTATTCTTTACGTCCGCTCGACTATAATGGTATATTAAACTTTTGTTTCCCAGCAACAATAACCAAATGCAGCGCCAACGATTCAAAATGCATCAAGGAGTCAGCTCAGTCTTTACTACCTTCGTTTGCTGAGGGGATTCCGGAGTTCAATGTTGCGAAGCTAGACCCTTTGGTTATTTCGGACGCTATAGATGCCAGCTCATCTAATCTTAAATTTGTTGTCAAGAATTCGGTGGTGACAGGACTAAAGGGCTGCGTGGTAAAGAAAGTGGAGTAAGTAATACATACACTTGCCATGTATTTACATCATAATCTTTTTTTTATTTTGTCATATTCCTTCCTTCCTGCCTTCTTCATTAAAATTTGTTTAATGTGAAGCTTAAATTTATGTGACGGAAGTTCAGTTACATGATGTGGGAGTTTATTATATATTTGTATACATTTCCCCATGAATGAGTGACTAGTTTTATGAAGTCTGAAACTTGGTACAGAAAGTTTATTTCTATATCTTGTGTTTAAATTGTGATAATCACTTTTCTTCAAAAATGTATGTAAATTTTTATGAACATACATAATGTTGTCATATATATATTGGGAAGCAACCGTCAATATATTGATTTCTTTAAATAACTCTCGAAGCGAGTCACGAGGTCTTAGTTTATAAATGGCGCGTACGGCTCTCTTTTGTAATACAAAAATGTCTTGAATATCAGCTGCTGATCCCCACAGCAATATACCATATGACATAACACTATGGAAGTAACTGAAATATACAAGTCTTGCCGTCTCAACATCAGACAGTAATCTAATCTTTTTAACAGCAAAAGCAGCAGAGCTAAGTCTTCCTGATAGGGTAGTAATATGAGGATTCCATTGTAGACGTGAATCTAAAGTTATTCCCAAAAATACTGTTGAGTCAACACATTGTATAATTTCCTCGTTAATTTTAATATTTGTACTGACCTGCTTGACATTTGGTAACGAAAATTTAATACATTTAGTTTTATTTGAATTTAGTAACAAGTTATTATTAGTAAACCAACACATTACTTTGGAAAGGGCATTATTCACATCGTCAACGTTTTCTGATTGTCTATTCAGTTTGAAAATAAGGGAAGTATCATCTGCAAATAATACCGTCTCACATAAGTTGTTTACGTAGTAAGGCAGGTCATTTACATAAATCAAAAAAAGTAACGGACCTAATATTGAGCCCTGCGGCACGCCCATGAGAATAGGGGCCCCTGTAGACTTCGCTTTATTTATAACTACTGTTTGTAATCGGTCACTCAAGTATGATTTAATTATTTTTATTGAGTTCATTGAGACGCCATAATGTTGTAATTTGCCCAATAAGGTTTTATGTTCTACACAGTCGAAGGCTTTGGACAAGTCACAAAAGACACCTAGAGCATCTTGTTTGTTTTCCCAAGCATCAAATATATGTTTCATTAACGCAACACCTGCATCTGTCGTATTTCTACCCTTAGTAAAACCAAATTGTCTGTTATGAAACAGTTTATTCAATGTAAAATGTGAAAGCAATTGATTATATATAACTTTCTCAAATACTTTACTTAACGTTGGTAAAATGGATATGGGACGAAAATTAGTGGGATCACATTTATCCCCAGACTTAAACAAAGGTATAATTTTACTACATTTCATTAAATCGGGAAAGACCCCATCTTCAATGCATTTATTAAAAATAATCGTTAAATATGGGGAAATTACTTCAATTATTGATGTTATAACTGTAACCGATAAACCCCATAGATCTTCCGTCTTTTTCTTATTTAAAGATTTAAACGTTTTTATAATGTAATCGTCATTAATTTCATGAAAGTTAAAAGAAATATCACATTTATTAACACTAGATTCTAAAAAGGAAACCGCATATTCAGTAGATGAATTCAGTTTACTAGTGATTTTCATGGGAATGTCTGAGAAAAAGGACTCCATTGCATTTGCCACCGCTTCATCCGTTTTTTATTTTGTCATATTCCTTGAAGTGCACCATTTTGTACCGTTAATAAAATCACATCAACAACACACAACACCGAAACGCACCAAACGGTGAAACATAGATAATAGCACGAAGGATTCCATATAATAGAATATAGTAGACGAATCCTCAGTTAACTGTTATGTTTTTTAGTAAAAAGGCCGTAAAAGTACCATCGTTTTATATAAATCAGATAGGTATTTGGTTTTTGCTTCGTGAAAAACTTGTAGGCTCAAGTCAGGTTAACGTGGGATTAGTGCAATTGAATTTCAATTTTGATAAAAATTTGATCATTATAAAAAATATTTTGGGTGGGTGGAATGTCTTTTTTATCCATTCTTCTCCATCCACTATCAATTCATCACGTACTGCATTTATATGAGGTACTGTGATGAATATTTATATTTGTACAAGTTTTCGTTTTTTTTGCTTTTCTTTCTGATTTTTCTCTGTATGTGTGTACTCTAATAAAATACATGTCTGCCACCACTGCTTCCCTAATAAAGATTTGTTTTATTCTTTAGGCGTGATCTTGCAAAATCAAAGTTGTCAACCAAACTTCTTTGTACGGTTCGTGCTACTGGTGATTATGAGATGGACGGCCAAATCCTAATATTGCCCATCAAGGGTAAAGGAAAATCTGAAGTCACGCTGAGTAAGTACAATTTCCTCTATTGCTAGATTGTCTAAATTAAAAATCTTTTATAAAAAAAAAACTTTCGTAAAACTATATATAGTTTTACGAGCCCAATGATCGGAGAAGTTTGTTGGTGGACAATTTGCATCATTGAGCGTTTTCTACCGTCTATACCACTGAGAGAGTTATGAAGAGCTTTTTCCCCTTAATCTCTCATCTCCCTTCCTTTGGTGAGGCTACCGTGGCTACCATTCCTACGTGAACTGAGAAATTTCGCAACTTATTTCTTTGTCGCACAATTTTTTGCAATCCTGGTTCAAAAGAAGCGTGAAGTAGCTCCTTGCAGGTCAGCAAGGACTCGCTTTATCTCTCGCACTAGCTATAATTTGCATTTTAACTCTACTTCTGATCGTAACATCACGTGTAATGGAGTCATTTGCTAGACCTTTCTCCAAAAAAAAAACGTTCAAGGAATTTTTCTTACCAACATTTGAGACATTTAAATATAATTGGCTTTAAGGTCCTTGATTGTAATGTGTTTATGGTCGACTTTAATAACAATGCATCATTAGTCATAATTTGTTTTAATATTGAAAACCAATGTCCAAAAATTATATTCTTTCTTAATTTAGAAGGCACATTAAGCACATTATCATAAGGATATGATCAAAATCAGAGCAAAATTCAAAAAGTAGAATAGAAATAATTTTCCTTCGGTTTTTAGTTTACTTATAATTTATTTTGCAGAAATATCTGTGTGACTGAAATTGTTCTCCTCTTATTGATGTGTAATCATTTGCGTTTTGCCTGAATTTTGTTTTCATTTTAATTATCTACTTTTGCTGTAGTGGCTGATACTGCTACTCTTTGCAATCAATCTCCATTAATGTCTTACCGATTTGAACTCCTCATATTACCTACCATTTGGGAAGGTCCCAGCATTGGGAGGCAGAGAGATTATGAAGATATTTTTGATTTTAGACAAGTTGCTGATCGAGGTCATAAGTGACTTAAATGATAGGACTGGCAGAGATGGCAAAAAGCATTGGAATATTAAAAGCTTCAGATACAATTACGACCTTCTGGAAAAGGCTCAATTGAAATTCGAAAATCTCTTTAACGGTTCAGAAACTTTGGGTAAGTTATCAGTTTTTGTTTTCTTTTGAATAATCTTATACGTTCTAATCATTATTCACTTAGTAATTGGTTATTACTTGTTTTATTCGACCTTATGCTTTTTTGCTCGTTAACAATTGCCTTAGTGACCTCTACTCTAATTTTTTAAATTCCACAATATTGTCAAAGTAGGATATATTGACTATCTTGGAAAATAATAGAAACCTTGTTTTGATATCTGTGCATGAGATTGTGTTCAAGGCTGCTGGATGGCCCGTTTGTATTTTCTGTCTGCAATACAATACCTACCTGTAGGTAGATATTTTTACCGAAAAAAATCTATCCTCTTGAGACCTGATAATTCATAATATACCACTTAGGAGACCGAACGTTCTATTCTATTCTAACTAATATTTGAACAAATTAGTCGACACCATTGAGTTCCGAACCTTTATGCTTTATATTAAGAATCACGCTCATTCTTACATGTTTCTTCTTCTTAAGTTGTTCTATGTGAAACTTTAACATTTTATGACTAAGATCATATTGTATTGCAGACGGTAATATGTTAAGGAATGACGTTTTTATCTAGTAGTAGACTTTAGTCCCGGACACCTTCGAATTAAATCTTTACTATTTTCCTCATAGCCATTTTATAATATACCTAAGATTTTTAATGATTAATTCATTGAATAATCAGCATCATCCGAGCGTTAACCCCGGTTGCGCCTAGTGACACCCGGGTTCCGCTTTCCTACTTTTTCTTCTCCACTACGCACGATCTTAACGATCATAATAATTTACTAAATATATATAGTATAAACATTAATTTTCGACCTAGTAACTTGTTGCTACAATGATTGAAGATATCGGGTGAAAGTCGAAACCATATTTGTCCTTATAATCACTTGCCATCAAGTGACATTAAAGCAAAGAGCTTCTCCGCAAATAATAAAGACATACTAACTAAAGATTTCATTTGTATTGTATCCATTCATATAAAAATATCTCCGAAGCAATTTCTTTGCCCTTGGTTCAAATCGAAAAATACATGTAGTTAAATTTCATATCGTTGAGATTTGTAAAAGCAAGCTCCTAATTATTTCCAAATATTATTATAACATGCTCGAATAATATTGTAAAATGCTCGTTGCTCAAATTATGCCTATGTTATTGGCATTGTGAATTGATTCGTTAAGTTATTCATTTTCCATCATTGAATGCACAGATAATCAATTAATTAAGAGTTGGTATAACTCTATTTCAATGTGATCTTCGCAAGTAAGTTAAGGAGAATCCTTTCTAGTCTCTTCTTGAGATTTAAAGAAAAGAAACAAAAATGCCCATAAAAATTCTAGAAAAGACATTACTAAGTAAACTTCGTTGGAAAGATATGACGAAATCACTGTTTCTATAGCAAGTTATTAAAAAAAATATGCCAATATTCTTACACATATTTCATCCAGAAAAGAACCGATTGCAAATAATGTAATGGAATTAGTTTGAAGTATTTCGGTACTTTAATATTAAAAAAGTGTTCCTTTAGCAAGCAAGACTTATTAAAATACAAAACGTAAACGTAAACTTAATGATTTTATTTCTATTACAGCCCGTGCAGCCAACAACATCATTGAAAGTAGCCCTAATGAAATTATAAAGGAAATTGGTGATCCAATCCTTAAACGAATAGTAGGAAAAATCATAGAAGAAGTTAACCACTTCTACAGAGCCCTACCAGCTGAAGAGCTAGCATTAGATTAAAGATTCCAATATGTGCCTAAATAATTGATATCTATTTATAAAAATGTTCATAATAAAATAAGTTCAGTTGTACAATTTTATTTAGTTATTTAAACCTACTAAGAGAATACCCGGACTGCTAAAATGATTTAAAGTGTCTTTGTGCCTCCAATGATGGTTTGTTACTTTTAAGGTTTGATGAGCCTTTTATGGGCAACGGCTTGGCAACCTGTCACAATTTTGAGGCACTACATGACCCATATTGCCAGATGTGACTTTATGTGTCACGAAATATTACCTAAGGCTCCGCTAAACTCCTTTTGAGATTAAAAGCCTAATTGTATGTATGTACTGTGAGACGTTTTGACATTATTAGTAATAGTTTCAAAGTTCTGTAATGCTTCTATATTTCTTCTTTTCTTTCATCCAGACAAACATGTCTAGACTTTTGTACTAGTTTTGTATATTTATACAGAAGACTAGACGTCTCATTAGGTATTATTGCAATCATTTAGAAGAATGATTGCAAAAGTGCTTATAAAGAAAAGTTTAGGTAATTAAAAATTTAGTGTCTCTAATTATATAAATATAGTTAGGCACAGTTAGTTTGATCTATTATCCGGTCTCGGATCCAGAGATCCCAGATTCAATCCCCAGAAGGTACGGATCTGCACTAGGTCACGGTTGGTGGTAGGGCATGTTTTGTATCTACCATGCCAACTACAACCATCCATATCAAATACCATGGCTAAATATGTGCCAAGAGCATTACTGTGTTCAGAGAGTTCATGATAAGGTAGGCAGTCTGTCAGTACTTGAGGGTTCCAGGTGAAATTAGCTTTCACCTTTTGCCTTATCATCATTTACCATCACGTGAAATGAATACCGTAGACTTTTTATGTAGAGTGAAGGCGGTACATGAGGTGAGAAATAATACATAATTTGGAAAATATACACTAAATGACCCATATAATTTAATGTAGGTACTCGTATATTTTATAGCCAAGTAATAATAAAACAAAACCTTTAAAAAAGAATCACATTTGCATTAGTTCAAAGCCAAATCTGCTGGTGGTACACGATGAAAGAATCGTCGGATATTCTCAACGACCCGGAGCACGATGGCTTTGACGACCTCAGGTCCAAGTTCAGTGACAATGTCATTGCTATTATTCTTTATCACTTCGTTTGCAGCACGATCTGTAAAGGTAAAAATTGCGATCAAAGTTTCAAATTAACACACAGGCCTTACGAGCTTGTTATTCTTGGCGATGAAAGATTAAATTGGGCAAAACGTTTAGTGAATACGATTTTGGACCAATAATTCCAACACCTTTGAAGTTTGATAATCTCGACGAAATGGTAGTTAGAACAAAATAGCCAAACTAGAAATGTAATCATTAAAAGAACCGAACATAATTTTCGTATTAGAAAAGATGCCACATCGGATTATCTGGTAAAAATCAGGGGAGTAAAGTTTCCTGATATCCATTCGATAAAAAAGGAAGGTCTAAAAATTCTAGAGGTTCTAGTCTACGCTGACTGGACCCGGGATCACGAGTTCGCGGAGTATTTGCAAGATTATTAAAATAGAAGATGCGAAGTTAATAATTTGTCGAAAAGCGTTGAGGATTCAATATGTGTGTATAAATTACCTAATACTTCACTGCCGGTTTTAAGATTTTTGAATTCCAGTTCGGATTCTCCCACAAGTTCGAAGGAGTGTGTGACTCGCTTAAGATCCCAATACTTGATGCCGTCCTTCCTAACTTTATCACCTAAATCAGTATCCAAGGTGATCAAAATTTTATCTGAAAGGAAGAAATTTATGATTAATAAAAAAATCAGTCTGATAAGTTTTATATTGTTCAAATTCTTCTTGTTCTGAACTATAATAAAAATAATTAATTATGATGACCAATTTGATTTCTGCAAAATTCCAGTAAAGTTTTTGTTTTTATTGCTATCGATGAAAGTCTTCGAGAAGGTAAGATTATTTTTGGTCGTTACGTTTTTTAGGACAGGCCCTTAGCTGCAAATATAATTAATGCAAACACCAATATAAGATACGATACTAACATTATAACTATTCAATTCCTAATTTCAAAATCCTAAAATCAATAACGGAATGTTATCATCACATACAAACTTTTAAGGCTTAAGTGGTGTATGCTTGCATTTTATACAATGTTTTTGAATTCTGATAATAAATGAAAAAAAAATATCAAATTTCTGCTTAATTGAGTTAATTTGTTTGTGGTAATCTGCAAGGGATAGCAAATGACCTGAGGGATACAGTATATCTATGTACTAGATAACATACGACGTTAAAGTTTTAATAAACCACTGTATTAATCATAGTGAATATTTATGGGTTGCCTTGGTTCAAAAATGATGCAAATGAAATGAAATATTGTTAAGGAATAAAGATATTGGAGGCACTTACTAAGAAAAACTCTGATATCTCCTTTCCCCTGGACATTGAGGACGAGGAGCCTACCCTCCATTTCATATTGACCATTGACTAGTACTTTGCATAGTAATTTACCACTTATTTTAGATTTCTTCGTATCACGGCTGAAAAAAAAAATAAGTATGCATTTCCATTTCGCATTTAAGAACGTGAAATGTCTTTAAGAGTAATGCTATCTTTATAAATTTACAATGTCTCGTTATCTGTAAAGATGGTTAAATGATAAGGTTTAAGGTAATTGAATTTTCTTAGTCGAATTTAAGTAGCGGATTTGCTAGATAGGCAGATTATTGAAAAAAGTACGGAGATTATATGAATATAATAATGTTAAGAGTCCATTTAATGCGTCTACATGACGACGCAATTTTTCAAACATTTTTAATAAGTTTCAAGCAAGTTCTTTGAAGAGATAAAAGAACATAAGTACCTAAGAGATGTATTTGCTGCTCAATTTGAAGCATCAATCAACGTAAAAAGTTATTTGTTAAAATTAAATTTTACTACGATAAACAATGTATTATAGATACGTTAGTAAATGCTACACTACACAAATGATAAGTCACGCTAAGCGAATGTAATTTTTATAACTTGCAAAAGACCCGCCCCGGCTTCGCACGGAATTTCTCGGCTTTTCTCTATTTTAATATGCAAGTATTATACATAAAAATTTTACTCTTGAAGCACTCTATCTATTAATGAAAACCGAATTGAAATCCGTTGCGTAGCTTAAAAGTTCTAAGCGTCGATACAGAAAGAGAGACTATATTTTATACTGTATAGAAACCTTTTTGGAATGGTTTCCCATTTACAAAAATTAGGACTTATCTTTTTGTTCATCGACTTCTGCTGTTGACTATACGGGCTGGAATTTTTCAATGCCACCTGGAGGGAAAGTACTCTCAATACTGGAGATAGAAATTTGTGCTCAAAGGAAATATTCCTTTATTTTTAATTAGAAACAAAACTGCATTCAACGATTTTCGAAAATTCGCTTGGCACGCCTGGGAATCGAATCGGCTAAAATCCGAAAAACAAATGCCTGTACTATTATGGCATCGATCGATAGAGTCAATCATAAGAATCAAATCTCTCTTACAAACGTGGTAAATAAAATAAAATAAATAATACACAATACCTGGATATGTACAACGGCACAATCAGATGGCTTCCGAGATCACCAGATCTCACGCCTTTAGATTTCTTTTTATGGGATATGTGAAAAATCAAATTTACCAAAAAATCCTATGCGACTGTAAACGAGTTAAGAACTGAGGTTCAGAATACAATTTTGAATGTTCATCACAACACGCATTAAAAGTTACCGGAAATGAATTCCTCAAAATAATAAATTTCTGTATCCAAAGCAATGTTGCTCATTTCGAGCAACTAATTAGTTAGTTTACCCTTTTTCCATTCAATTAAAATATATTAAGTTTTTAAGTTTTTTTTTTTCATTTAATTTAACAAGTTTGTTAGAGAGATTTGATCCTTATGATTGACCCTGTCGATCAATGCCATAATAGTACAGGTTGTGGTTTTTTTGGATTTTAGCCAGTTCTATTCCCAGGCATGGCAAGCGAATGTTGGAAAATCTTCGAATGCAGTTTTGTTTCTCATTAAAAATAAAGGAATATTTCCTTTGAGAACAAATTTCTATCTCCAGTATTTAGAGTACTTTCCCTCCAGGTGGCATTGAAAAATTCCACCCTGTATACTACAATATTTATCACTGCCGAGAGTTCTGGAGATATTACTAGGGATGTCCTTTTCTCAATTATACTGTAGGATAATTGTATCATTGGCGAAATAAGAGAAAAACGTACTTACTTTATAGACTCGACGGTGCAATCTTTTAGACCGTCCACTTTTATATTTTTCATAAGAAACTTGAGTCCTGGTATGCTTGAGTCCACTGTCTTATTTATTATGAAAGGGTCCAATTGTTCAACACCATATTCTGGGAGTCCCTTTGCAAATAATGGAACCACAACGTTGGCAGAGCTCTTTAGACATTTAGAGTCTTCTGCCTTGCATTTGGTTATGAATGAAACTGTAATTAAAAAATTTTTTTTTTTTTTTGTTAAAATGTCATGGCTCTAAAACCAATGAAAAGCCACAGAGTTTAAACAACCAAGACTACTAGACAAATGTTTGTGTTAATTACACAATAACTACTTATATAAACGTTTTTAAAGTTAATTTTAATTTGAAAAAATACCTAACTTACTTTTTATATCTTATAAAATTAACCCTTTAAGGGCTAATTTTATTAATAGAGTTCACCAGGCAAAACTCAGCGCAGACAGAATACAAAACTCAGACAGTTATAGCTACTCATGTGCTACAAGCACATACAGCAAAGTGCTAGCCATTATGTACTGCCTGTAAATCTAATATCTTTTGTTAATTTGTTGAAAACCCAGTATTCTGTGAAAGGTATACTCTGTGGTGAAAGTATCAAAGTTTTATTTTTTTTCTTGTGTAACTCAAGTTGCTACCTGTACACTACTTTATCATGTATCATTAATCCTACTTTATCTTTATATTATGGCATCATATAACTTACAACAAACTAAACAATTTTAATGATGCTTACGACGTCTCAAAAATAAAACCAGATATTATTTAGTTATATTAAAAACTAATAATATTTATGTTTATTATATGAAAATATTATTTAGGTGGATTGTAAAAAACACTCACCCGAAGCTCCACATTCACAAAATATTCCACAGAGAAAACAAAAGAACAAAATTCTTTGCAACATTGTTGCAATATTTTAAAAATTGTTATAGGCACGTGCGAATTTGATGGAATATTTTAGTTGTTTACTTCAATATTCGATGATGTTACTTTTATAAGGTCATTTTGTTGTTCTATTTATACAGAGTATAGAACTAGTTGTGTTGCTCTTGGTTATCTTGGAATATTTAAGTTTGTTGCAAAAAATACATTAAATGACAAATCGCCTACACAATTCATCCAACAAGTCGGGTTATTTTGTCTGATCTTCAAAACTAAACTATTTATGTAATGATAATCCATAATAATAATGTTTATTTAAATTAATAGGTATAAAATGTTATTATTGATTTTTACCTTATTTTGGAATCTATTTATTTATAATAATAAAACTAAGTCACAGACAATTACAAATAAGCACCACATGCTCAAATAAAATTAGATTGAAGATTTCAATATTTAAATTGATACTTACTAAAAATATTTTTAAATTAAAATTATCGCCTTAAAAATTAAAACCGAAGAGATGAAAATCTAAATGTTTTTTTTGAGGTTGGTCCTAAAGATAAGTGATTACGTTTATTCCAAATATTGTGATTGGCACCGACCTCAAAATAACATTTAGATATTTTTTTTTTACATAATTTTTTATCTCCTTTTTTAGTTTTGAAGGCGGTTTTTTATTTCTAAATATTATTTTTTTCTTTTAACTGTTGTAAGTAAAGTAGATAAATATTCGGGAAACTATCTCGATTTTTTGAATAAACAAGTACCTAATAAAATATGAATAATATCGTCAATGTCAATAAAATTCCTAAATAGGTAAACCTCGAAGTACTCGTCACTTGTTGCTCAAAATGGAACCACATGACAAGCACCTGCTTCAAAACTTAAAAATAATCATCAAAACCGGTACACCCAGTGAAGATTAATGAGGTAGCACACATAAAATAAAATACAGTCAAATTGAGAACTTCCTCGTTTTTTGAAGTCGGTTAAAAGTACGTACAGCTGTAAAAGTTTATCTAGTTATTTCAAACCTTATAACATATATTTGATATTAACAATAGTTGTATTGTTATTCTTCTGCTTCTATTTTCCTTCTTTTCTCTAAAACATCTAACCTTTTATGTATAGCATTCTTCTGATTGATTGCAATGGCGTAACGTAAAAAATTAAGGTGTATCTAATTATATTATTGGTATAATATACTAGGGGCTGCTCTAAGCAAACATGGTTACTAACATTATTATTAGCAGCCTCTGTGGTCCAGTGTCCATCAGTTTTAGATCCGGAAGTTCCTAGTATGATCCATTTGGTCTGTATAAGGCCAACGGCTTACCGGTTCAGTTCAAAAAGTTATCAGTACCGTAGACTATTTTTATAAACATTGTTTTTTTTTATATGAGGTCGGTACGAGTTTAAAATAATAATGCAAGTATTATATTGTTGATGTGTATCTTAGTTAAGTAATAATAATACAAAAGCATAAAATGAAATAATTGCTTCCATTAGTCTAAAGCCAAATCTGCTGGTGGTATACGATGGAAGAATCGTTGGATATTCTCAACGACCCGGAGCACGATGGCTTTGACGACCTCAGGCCCAAGTTCAGTGACAATGTCATTGCTATTATTCTTTATCACGTCTTTTGCAGCACGATCTGTATAGTAAACTTTTATTAGAAGAGTTGATAAGGAATCAAACTGACAAAAGCACTTTTGCGACAAAAGTTTTAAATTAACACACATGCCTGTTATTCTTGCTGATGAAACATTAAATGGCAAAATGTTTAGTGAGTTCGATTTAGGACATTTGACTCCGCTCACACTGAGCAATACAGTAAAGGTAATTTAATACCTTTGAAGTTACGATCGACGTAATGCAAGTAAGGACAAAATAATCAAACTTGAAATGCAATCATTGAAAGAGATTCGGACTTAAAAATTAAAAGTCTTCCTATTAAAGAAGATAATGCCAAAGCGGATTAGATACTTAATATCAGGGGCCGTCCTGGAAGTGAGTGAGTTAAGTTCCCCGATTTCCATTGGATAGGGGGTAGGTAATAAAACTTCAGAAGCTCTAGTCTATGCTGACTGAACCCTAGACCACGAGCTTGTTTATCACCCTAATATTATTAAAGAAGGAAGACAGTAAGTTGACAATGTACAGAATAGCGTTGGGGTTGCAATATGCGTGCATAAATTACCTAATACTTCACTGCCAGTTTTAAGATTTTCGAATTCTAGTTCAGATTCTCCCACAAGTTCGAAGGAGTGGGTGAAACGTCTCAGATCCCAATGCGTGATGCCGTCCTTCCTAACTTTGTCACCTATATCTGTATCTAAAGTAATCAAAATTTTATCTGAAAAAAAAAAGATTATTAAAAAATTAGTTTGTTGTCATAATGTTTATACTATTAATATTCTTCTTGTTCTTGAACTATAATAAAATCAATTGATCAGTTTATTATTATTAATTCGAATTCTGCAAAATTCCAGCAAAGTTTTGGCTTTTGTTTGAGTATTTTCAATGGTTATATTTTTAAGGAAAACTTAAACTGCAACTATCATTAATGCAAACACCATTGCAAGGTACAATATTATTATGCTAACTACAGGCAATTTCTAATTCGGAAAAAAATGTCTGCATAACGAAGTTCATTTGTTTGGGGTAATCTGTAAGGGATACATCGTTTATATCTAGATAGAGTAACAACGTTAAAGTTTTAAGAAACCACTGTATGCATTGTAGTCAATAATTATGGATTACCTTGGTCCAACAATGATGAAATCAAACGTTGTTTAGGATTAAAGATATTAGAGGCACTTACTAAAAAAAACTCTGATATCTCCCTTCCCCTGGACGTTGAGGACGAGGAGTCTACCCTCCATTTCATATTGACCATTGACTTTGACTTTGCATAGTACTTTACCACCTAGCTTAGAGTTCTTTGTGTCACGGCTGAAACAAAATAAAATCATAAAGGTATTTATAGCATTTGGAAAATCTTTACATATTCAATAGTCAATGTCTCCTTAACTTTAAAGGTGGTTGTATGATAAGGTTTAACGTAATTGGGTTTTGTTAGTCGTATACATATAAGTAGCGGATTTGCTAGAGAAAATTTAAAATTGACGGAAGTTATGTAAATAACTCTGTAAGATTCTTAACAGATTTATTTAATACTTTTTCATGACTAAGCAAATGTTTAAAAAAAATGTTTCAAGCAAGTTATTCGTAAGAAGCCGTCCGTGTCACTACTGTGGGGGAACTGGGAAAGGCCCTTTTTAGGGTCAGGGGAGCCTTGTGCTCGGTGGGTCTGCAAGACTGGCGGTCCGTTCTGCAGACGCGAGTAAACAGTGCAACCGGATATCTGCACCATTTACTCGCGTACGCAGTGCAACCAGATGGCTCTCGGTGAAAAGCGAATTATCGCAATTCAGGGTGGCTGTCGTAGTGTCCCTTGGCAGGATGCCTGGAGAGGGGCACTGTAAAGTGGCCCATTTTTTATGATATGAGAGGGCAAACAAGCTTGCGGCCCACCTGATGTTAAGTAGTCACCACCGCCTATAGACACTTGCAATATTAAGTGTAAATCACTTAACACCGCAAGTGCGTTTGCCATCCTGGGGGACCAAGATGATATGCCCTTCAGGCTACATTTCCCTTCAATCCGAAACACAGCGAACTTCTTCACGGCAGCAATAAGAAAGGCGGTGGTACCTACCCAGACGACCCTACATATAGGTCTACCACCTAGTGCCAGAGACATACTGCCAGATGTCGCTTTAAGTGTAACAAAATGCAATAACACACTTTCTGGATTGGCTAGAAGAGATCTCGTTGCATACATTTTTACTAATTAATTATCTTTATTGTGCAATAAAGACTTTACTATCATTGAAATGTTACCTAAATCTCTGCTCAACTCCTTTTGTGGTTACGAGGGTGTTTATATGTGTTTTTGTAATTGATTTTCTCTTTACTGTAAGGATCTTTTAATCAACAACTTCTGCTGTTGACTGAAACATCTCTCTTTATTGTTGCCGGGAGTTCTGAAAATATTACTAGCGTCCTTTTCTCTCTTATACTCTAGGATTCTGGTATCATTAGGTTAAGAAGAGAAGCATGTACTTACTATATAGACTCGACGGTGCAATCTTTTAGACCTTCCACCTGTATATTTTTGATAAGAAACTTGAGTCCTGGTATACTTGAGTCCACTGTCTTTTTTATTGTGAAAGGGTCTAATTGTTCAACACCATATTCTGGAAGTCCCTTGGTAAACAATGGAACGACAACGTTGGCTGAGCTCTTTAGACATTTAGAGTCATCTGCCTTGCATTTAGTTATGAATGATACTGTAATTAAAAATATATTGCTATAATATTAAAAAAAGGTTTTATGTTTGAAAAAATTAAAAATAAATATGCTTAAGAGCAAGTGACAACGTCTATTACAAATATTGAGGTTCACACCGACCTCAAAAAAATAAAGTTGCCATATTTACTTTTCGATTTTTTTTAACATAAAGCTTTCATTTCTCCTTTGTTTTGAAGGCGATTTTTTTTACATAAATACAATTACGCTCGTATTCTCTTGAGGGTTCGAGCAGAGCCTTAGTCAACACACAAAGCCATATTTGGATGTATGGGCCACGCAGTGCTCCAAAAAGTAACAGATTGCCAGCCTGTCTGTTTTTTAAATATTTTTTTTAGTATTTGAGTGTTGTATATAATAAAAAGCTAGCTAGGTACGTTGGATATAAATCAAATTTAGTTTACAACTCAAAGCTATCGATGATTAAAGTTAAAATACAGTGTAAAATTTTCAAAAAACTATCTCGAGACAAAAAACTAATCATCGAAATTGGCTAACAATCTTCGAAGATATCGAGGGTTAAAGTTGGAAAATTAATATTGCTACAGCGTAATTTCACGATTTTGATAAACTACTGAATTAATTCATGTAAATTTTTAATGGGACCATTTGAACAGTTTTCATAAAATAAATTGAATTACATCCTTTTATAATAGAAGTTAATTTTGTTTTATTTTTTATAGAATGTAATTTTTGAGAATAATGGAAGATTTCACTAGCGTCCAATCCAAATGCCCAGATATTATTTTTATAACATTCAAACAAATTGTTATTATTTAGGTGTATTCCAAAAAATACTCACCTGAAGCTCCGCATTCAAAAAACATTCCATAAACAAAACAAAAGAACAAACTTCTATGCAACATTATTGCAATATTTTAAAAATGGCTACAGGCGTGCGAATTTGATGGAATATTTTTGTTGTTTACTTCAATATCAGATGATGTTACTCTTATAAGGTCACTGTGATGTACTATTTATACAGAATAGAGAACTGGTTGTGTTGATCTTGATTATCTAGGAATAACCCTCCGTGTACTAGGTGATCCAAAGTCACGTCCCGTACTAGGTGGGGTTAGATATACCCCAAAATATTAAAGTGACAAAAAAATCAGATTGTCTATTTTAGATTTAATTAAGTATTTAATATTTTAGCCATGTGATGCCGGCAGAGTAGAATAGCATCACCCCGTATTATCCAATAGGTGTCGTAGAAGCGACTATTGGCATTACAGCAAAGAGGTATTGATCACGTTATACTCCGTCCTCCAACTTTCATTGGGCAAGCGTGGTGGACTACTGCCTAAACCTTCGATGACAAGGAGAGGCCTTGTCGCACAACAGTGGATCGAATTATAAAGTGTGTTATGAAGGGATTGGATTACCAATTTCCTCAATAATTTCATTAGGGCTATTTTCTATGATCTTGATGGCTGCTCGGCATATAACGGAAATAATAATATCAGGCTCTTCTCGTTTTGTATTTCAGCATGTTTTATTGTCAAAACATGAACTTTAATTTAATTGTTAATTGTTCACTTATTAAATTCACTAGGAGACTGCATGTTAATTCTACTTCATACTGCATAGCAGGCTCTATTTAAAAAGAATTTAAGATAACACGAGCTAGGTCTCGGGATACTTTTCGATAGAAAACTCACATGAAAAAGATAATTGGGAGGACGTCGAGAATGGTTGGTTTGTTATTCGGAATGGTAAGAAATTATGACAAAAAAATATATAATTATAAATATATAAGTCTTTTGGAAGGTACAAGGTCTCTCCTTGACATCGAAGGAGGTATAGGCAGTAGTCAACCACGCTTGCCCAATGCGGATTGGTGGACGAAGTATCAGGTGATCAATACCCCTTTGTTGATCCATTAGTCGCCTTCTACGACACCCATTGGAGGATATGGGGTGATGCTATTCTACTTTGCCGACATCACATGGCTACTTAAACGAGAAGAACTAAATGATATTATTTCTGTTATTTCCCAAACAGCCAACAAGATTATTGAAAGTATCCCCAATGAAATTATAAAGGAAATTGTAAATCCAATCCTTAAATGAATAGTAGGAAATATGGTCGAGGAAGTCACCCACTAATACAAAGCTAAAGGTACCTGCTGAAGAGCTAGCATTAGATTAAAGATTCCAATATATGCCTGAATAATTGATATTTATGTATAAAAAAGTTCATAATAAAATACATTGAGATGTAATAGTTTATCTAGTTATTTCCAACACGACATTGCAATAGTAACAATTATAATTATAAGCAGAAGAAGTAATATACTAAAAAATCTAACCCTTTATGTAAAGCATTCTTCAGATTGAATGTAATGACGTAACGTAAATTATCTAATTATAATATTGGTTATGTATAATTAGAAGCTGCTTTAAGCTCACATTGTAAAGTTATTATTAGGGGCCTCTGTGGTCCAGTGTCTATCAGTCTCAAACACGAATACTCGCCAGTGACTGATTTCGAAAATGACAGAAGATTTTGTTTGATATGTCGATTGTATTTTCTATAATAATGACTTTCAATTCTTTGGGCAACCTTTTAATCTAGAGTGGGCGGCGAGATTGTTGCCAGACCTTTCTTATGTGTGTGGATCCTACTATGATCCATTTGGTATGTATTAGGCCAACAGATTTCGATCCACTGCAAAACGTTATCAGTGCCGTAGACTATTTTTATTAACATCGGATTCTTTATATGGGGTATTTAGTTTAGAAATAATAAAGCAAGTACACATATCAATAATGCATGTATATCTTAGTCAAGTAATAATAGTACAAAAAACATAAAATGAGATTATTGGTTACATTAGTCCAAAGCCAAATCTGCTGGTGGTATATGATGGAAGAATCGCCGGATATTCTCAATGACCCGGAGCACTATGGCTTTGACGACCTCAGGTCCGAGTTCATTGATAATTTCGTTGCTATTATTTTTTATCACATCATTTGCAGCACGATCTGTAAAGGCCACAAGTAAACTTTTATTAGAAGAGTCTATAAAGATTCGAACTGGCAGAAACACATTGCTGTAAACTAGAAACGCAATCATTGAAAGAGAATTGGACAAAAGGTAATGCCACAGCGGATTAGCTACTTAAAATCATAAGCCGTCCTGGAAAAATAATTACCGCCACCATTTTAAGTGAGTAAAGTTCCCTGATTTCCATAGGATAGAGTTCCAGACGCTCTAGTCTACGCTGACCGGACCCCCGACCACGAGATGGGTCAGGTGCTTGTTTGCCACCCTATATTATTAAAAAAGGGTCATGCGAAGTTGATAATTTCTCAACTAATCCTTGAAGATGTTTGTAACATTTCAGTCTGTTCTAAATGCGATATTAGTCGCTACCCATTAATTTTGTAGCAGCTACGTCACAGCGCTACATAGACAGTTAATATAGAGCAACAGAGACATGGTTGATCAGCGAAAAGTACAAATGTAAGCACGGAGCCAAGATACGACACAGAATCGTCACAATACGTAATGCAAGCCTAAATCGCGCTTAAGAAGTTTCCGATGTACATCAGTATATATACAACTTCCAACGATGTACTGTCGGGTGCACTTCCCTCTCTCCTGAGGGGGCGGCTGCTTCCGATAGCCTTATAGCTATTTTGGCACTAGGCAATAAGGGGGTGTTTAGTCAGTAAAAGTCTGACATAACCCTAGGGGCCGGCCCTTAGGGTATCCATGAGGATTCACCCCCTCCTTCCCTCGCTTGTCAAGAAGGGTTTCTGTTTGTCTTCGCTGCTCTGTCTTTCGCTCCTCCACGTGGGAGAAGGAAAGGGAAAGCAGGGGTCGCGGTCCCCGAGCGAACACCTAACTCTTCAGCCGAGTTAGGTGTTCGCTCGGTTCGATCTTCCCTTTTCGCTGAAGATGTGGCGAACCCAGCCATATCCTACAATTTCAATTAATGTTGTCTACCTCCACTACCGAGTAGCGTTGGGGATGAATCGCTGGATGTGTGTGTATAAATTACCTAATACTTCACTGCCGGTTTTAAGATCTTTGAATTCTAGTTCAGATTCTCCCACAAGTTTGAAGGAGTGTGTGAACCGTTTTACATCCCAGTACGTGATACCGTCCTTCCCAACTTTGTCGCCCATATCTGTATCAAATGTGATTAAAATTTTATCTGAAAAGAAGAAATTTTTGATTATTATAAACATCAGTTTGTTATAAGTTTTATATTATTCATATTCGTCTTGTTCTTGAACTTATGATTACCAATTCAAATTCTGCAATATTACAGTAAATTTTAGATTTCATTGCTATCGATTAAAATCTTTGGGAAGGTACGAGTATGTTCTGTGGTCCCTCAGCTGAGGTTATAATAAATGCAAACACTATTACAATGTACATCATCATCATTAACAGCTAATATAATGTCGCCACAGAGGGGCTCGAGCCACCCCACATTAGGGGCGATTAGGCCTTAGTTAACCACGCTGGCCAAGTGCGGGTTGGTCAACTTCACACACCACCTAAGAATTTCGTCATAGGTGTGTGCAGGTTTCCTCATGATGTTTTCCTTCACCGTAAAAGCGTCGAATAAACGTACATAATTATGAATTCAAAATTTGAAAACACATTGGTACGTGGCGGGGATCGAACCAGTGCCTCCCGGGTGGGAAACGACGCTCTTACGCACTACGCCACTGACGCTTCTCAATACAATACACGCTTACAATGTACGTGTAATAAATTCTAACTACAGGGATAGTGTATTGTAATGTGCACTAAATACAGCGCATAGGTATATCTGAATACTAGCTTACATAGAGTAACAATGTTAAAGTTATAGTGAGTATTTTAGGGATATTAGAGACACTTACTAAGAAACACTCGGATATCGCCTTTTCCCTGGACATTGAGGACGAGGAGTTTCCCTTCCATTTCATATTGACCATTGACTAGTACTTTGCATAATACTTTACCACCTAGTTTAGATTTCTTCGTGTCACGGCTGGAAGTAAAAACATAATAAAACACGTATTATTTCACTACAGCATTAAAGGACGGTCAAATGTATTTTGGAGTAACTTCATTTTTACATATTCAGTAGACAATGTCTCCGTAGCTGAAAAGGTCGTCGTTATGATAAGGTTTTACGTAATTGGGTTTCGTAGTCGAATCTAAGTTGCGGATTTGCCAAATAGGTAGAATATTGAAAAAAGGGATGGAGGTAAATATATATTAAGCTTTTTTGCTTTTTCATGATAAAGCAATTGATTCATGTAAAACTATATTAACTTGCACAAAACTTCGTACAAGTTTTTTGAAGAGACGTAAGAACATTATGACATGCTAGCCGCTTGAATTTTGAATACCGATGAACAGCAAAACTTCATAGTAAATAACAAGACTAATTTCTCTACAATAAAACACTAGATAATAGGTATACATTGTTTCGTCAAGTCAATCAGATGAATGGAATTTTAATATCATAAAAAATGATTTTCCATTAAATTCAGGAGTTATCTTTTCCATCACCCACTTCTGCTGTTGATGTATACTGCTCTCTTTATTGCTGTAGAGAGTTCTAGAAGTAGTACTCGGGAAATAACATTTAAAATTTTCGCGTTGCATTATACGCTCGGATATTTCTGTAGGTTCTAGTGGTCTGCCAGTTCACTGGTGACCACGGCCACAACAAATAAGCCGAAACATGGAGTCAAGGTATATAGTATTTCGACAGTTACTATTTTTTTACTGTGTGCGTTTAGACCAATACACCGTGTTCTTGAGGATATACATTAACTTTTAATACTTCTATAGCTCTTGTCAAACATATCGTACAAAGGAAGTAGTAGTTAAAATAGCATAGTTTTTAAGTTATTGGTAATTTAATTGTGTTGTGCAGTGAGAAAGAGTCTTTATCTGTGAGATGTTGCCACTCTGTGCAACCGTAACTATCAAACTGAATTTCAATAAAAAAACATCAAGAAAAAATTCGAAAAGTTTATGTAGAAATTCGGACCAAAGTTTCAAATGCGACTTTGCCAGCTCAGGTAAAGAGTAATTCATATTAGATAAATTACATCTTAAGCTTTGAATGAAAATAAAAAATGTTAAAGAAATTGGAATTCATAAAAGTGTCCATAGTAAAAAATTATCAATTTAGTAGACTGAATAACATGCCGAAATTAATGTATAACCTCAGGAACACGGTGTATAATTACTCGTATCTAAATTACTAGGGAAGTTCTCATCCTTACCTAAACCTTATCTAGTCAGTTGTACTTTACTTTACTTTAGGTATTTACGAGGATTTCTTCCCTTTATCGTCTGCTTAGCAAAGGTTAGCTTAACGTTAGACTTTTTAGTGGTAGCTATTTCTGGCCGCTGACGTGACTCGTTTCTATAACTGCTATTTTTGACTAGCGGCAACTTAGCTTAACGTGCCTTCCGAAGCGCGGAAAAGAAGTAAGTTGCAACATTTTTTGTCACCCACCAGAGCCACTACAGACCAAAGACTAAGCAGCTTTACTATTGAAATCGTTATGAAGAACGCTTGATTGCTGTGCTATCGACCTCTTCATTATTATTAGGGAAAGAAGGGAAGATCAAGATAAATATACTTACTATAAAGACTCGACGGTACAATCTTTCAGGCCGTCCACCTTTATGTTTTTCATAAGAAACTTGAGTCCTGGTATGCTCGAGTCCACTGTCTTTTTTATTGTGAAAGGGTCTAATTGTTCAACACCATATTCTGGGAGTCCCTTGGCAAATAATGGAACAACAACGTTGGCAGAGCTCCTTAGACATTTAGTGTCTTCTGCCTTGCATCTAGTTATGATTGATACTGTAATTAAAAATAACATGGTCATATAAATAAAATGAAATATATATATATTAAAACGGATGTGACCTCAAGACTATAGGAAAAATGTTAGTATTAATTACAAAATCACTTCATTACATAATAACATTTTTACATACATACAATCAAGCTCGTAGTCCAAGATAGTTTGAGCAAAGCCTTATGTAACCTTTAGATACACATAAAGCTATATCTGGCAGTTTGAGCTATCAGTATCTCGATATAGTGACAGGTTGCCAGCCTGTCGCCTGCATAAATGGGACACCAAACCCAAAAAGTAACTCTTTCAGTAAATAAACAAAAGCCAACATCCAGGGATGTTACACTCAAAATCATCTCAGCGGTCCGATATACAACATTAAACATTTTTAAGTTAATACCGATCCGAAAATATACCTTAATTACATATTTATTTTTATCATACGGGTTAACTTTATTAATTATTTATGAATGAATTCAATTTATGGAAATAATGGCCGATTTCACAAGCGTCCCATTTAAATCGCCATATATTATTTTTCTAATAAGTCAAACATATTGTTATTATTTATGTATATTCTTAAGAAGACTCACCCGAAGCTCTGCATTCAAAAAATACGCCATAAACAAAACAAAAGAACAAAATTCCTTGCCACATTTTTGCAATATTTTAAAAGATGCTACAGGCGTGCGAATTTAATGGAATATTTTTGTAGTATAGTTTTCAATATTCGATGACGTTACTTTTATAAGGTCACTGTGTTGTACTATTTATATAGAACTGGTTGTATTGATACTGATTAACTTGGAATATTAAGATTGTTTTTATTGCTGCAAAAAACACTTTCAGAGGCAAAACGCCGACAAAAACTTCGTCCGTTACAGACAGGTTATTTTGTTTGATCTTCAAAACTAACCTAAACAAATATTTAGTTACAAAAGTAATAATTATTTACATGCTATTAGAGTTCACGTAATGAAAAGAAGGTTGAATAATGACAAAAAAATAAGCAATAGTTCAATTACCTAATGGCAAACAAAGATTAGATACATGTCTATATCAAAACATTATTTTTAAGTTTCCTTAAAGGATAGACGTTTGATTTTTTTCTCAATCGTTTTTTATCGCGCTTCGTAATAATTTTATAATCGTTTTATGCCGTCAAGCAATAACATATTTATTTCAAGAGTTTCCTTTTGGGCTTCATTGCTACTTTCGACTCGAACACACCAAGAGTAACCTTTTTATTTACATCACTAATATTTTTAAAAACAAGCTTGAAGAAAATAAAGTATAACTTGAATCAAGCCAATTTATTGCATTACACAATTTATCATTACTAATCCTACTAATATTATAAATACGAAAGTTTGTATAGGTATACCTCTTTCACGCAAAATCTACTGATTGGATTTTAATCAAACTATACAATACTATATAGCTATAGCTCATACATCAGAATAACATATTAAAGGCTATTTGTACTAAACCTGCACAGAAGAAGTACCGGGCGGAAGCTAGTTAGTATTATAAATGCGAAAATAACTCTGTCTGTCTCTTTGTCTGTAACGCTTTCACACCTAAACCATTGAACCGATTTTGATAAAATTTGGTACAGATATGAACTAGAGCTTGGTAAAGGAAATGGGCTACCATTTATTGCGAAAGACATGTTTGAAGGGGTTTAAATAAGGGATACAAGTTTGTATAGTCGTTAGTCATTCTTGAATAGAAAACCATGAAACTTTGAATTTAGAAACTTGCTAAGAAATAAATAAATATCTGTTCTAGTGTTTTTGAAATTGCGACCCACATGGAGATGCAATAGGGGAAGAAAAGTCGTATGGAAATCCAAACAAAGTTCAAAAATGCTGCCTAAAGTTTTTTCCACGTACTCACGGGTAACGAATTCGCGGGCCAAAGCTAGTATGATACAAAAGCTTGTCGCGATATCTAGTGTCACTTTTTAAATTTCAAATTAATTAAATTAAATATGAATGTTTTTGCATGCCCAAACTGGGTGAATGTGTTCTGCACCTTTGATTTATGTTGTCATCTTGATTATGTACCACATTCTTGCAAAATAAAGTCTATTCTATTCTACTTAATTTGCAATACAATCGCATTTATACACAATTAAATAAACACACAAGTCAGTCTCGCGAAAAGCTTTTATCATATAAATCATATAAATTGTGTAATGCAATAAATTTCATATTAAGATACGAATAACATCCAACTTATCGTTCTTTTATTTAAAGGTGAAATAAAATAATTTTTGCACTTGGTATACCAAGGTAATAAGAGTTTACCACAACAAAAACGGCATATGATAAATAGCCTTATTTTTGACGTTGCAATAAAAAATATATTAAGAATAAGTAACATTTATCATTTAGCTAATTATATTAGGTATGTTAAGGATTATATTTACAAACAAATTAATGAGACACGAGAAAGGTCAATGAATACTTATGAATGCTCTGCCCGTGATCGAGTGATAAGTGTTCATCAAGTGTTCTATGTTTGTATCCTCGTTGGGACAAATGTTTGTGTGAACTTGAATACTGGTTTAAGGGTCATAGTTGTTTAAATATTAATTGAAGTTTATTTTTATAAAAAAAATATATTATTATTATGAGTAAACCTATAGCAAGATGTCGGTCTCCAAAATTGGAAGCAGGGTAGAAAAAGAATCAGGATAAAGATGTGACCCTTACTGTTTTTTAACAAACAAAAACACGCTACTTCCGAGAAAATACGCAACCATTAGGTCTCCAGTGATTTATCAAACTAAGTCATAATAGCTCACTCCGAATGCGACCATAAAAAACTAATTTGCGTAATGCAAAGTCTAATTCAAAGCTGAAAGAACTCCTTATCATTCGTGCACAGTGACTGAAAGATTGAATATAAATGGGATTTCTCCAAGTTTCTCTGCGATAAACGTATACAAATTTTGGGCGTTTTCGACCGTCCCCGAGTGGCTGAGATAAAATGGAAGTTCCAAAAGGAATCGAGTTTTATCAGATTTTGGCAGAATTTGTTCGGCCGAACACATTTAGGTGTTATCTTTTTACGCGAACTTCCCTCTTTTATGTGAGTGTCAGTTTTTAATTAAATTCAACTTGGCAACTGACCTGTCGAAGTTGAACAGCTAATGAGTTTTGGACGATCATGATGTTTCATAAGTTAATTGTCTATATCATTGCCGAGAACCATTGGAATTATGACAATAACATTCGTGATGAAAATACAAGAAAAGCTCTAATAGCGGTCATGAGAAGGAAGTTGAACCTGCGTTTTTTCTCTATCTGTTCAACTCTTCAGACTCTACATAGAGCGCAAACTACATGTATTTTTTTTACTTAGAACTAAAACAGCGAATCTATTTTAAATTTTGTAAAAAATATCGAGGTGATCAAATTTAAGAGTCTATAATATTACTGGTTACTCGATCCTACTTCCTCTTGATTGGAAAAACTATTCCCTTCAAGAACAAAAATATTATTACTCACGAAATTGCACTACCAAATCACATTCGTCGATACAATTTCATTGTCAATTCTATGCTCCCAAGCTCAGTATCTCTGATACTATTAATCTGTCTTCGAAAAAGAGCTTCAGGCCTTAAAACACTTTATATCTACCGTTATAGTGAGTGCGTAAATCAATGGTAACTGGCTGATCTCAATAAGCGGTGGTCATAACTCTCGCGGTTAGCTTGGTGCAGGCGCTGGCGTCAAATAACCTGGGTTTACGCTGCGACTTTGGTGGGCTAGCAAGATGCTAACGAACAGGGGAATAGCTGGAGTCGTTCATAAATAAAAAATGTCAGAAATTACTATTCTTTAGCGACTACACTTTGCAGGTGTGACAGGTGATCGGGCAAAGTGTGACACGTTATAGCTGTAATTATACTCAGTTGTATATCAGTGGTTAAAGTAGGTACCATCACTATCGTCATCATATCAGTCAAGATACGCTCACCGTTGAACATAAGCCTCGTCCAATGATCTCAAACCCGATCGATCCGGCGTTTCCCGCATCCAGCGGGTTCTTGCGAACTTTACCAGATCATCAGTGTGGGGGCCTATCAACGCTGTGTCTCCCTGTATGCGGCCATCATTCGAGGACCTTTCCACCGCAACGGCCATAAGTACTCCTTGCAATGTACCAATGCCATAGTCAGTTAAGGTTCACAATTCTTTGGGCTATGTCAGTGAACTTGATTTTCCTGTGGATCTCATTCTGATATCGGTACCGTAGGTCTTAAGCTCAAAGTTCACTGGCAACACACCCGTCTTGAGACACTGCGGTAGATGGGTCAAGAACATGCCGCGTAGCTTCCCGAATACTATTCAAACGAGTTAGATTCATCGATTGACTGTCGTTCATCGGTAAAAGTACCAATTGGTGCCGTGTATTGTCAATAAAGTTTCATTGATTGTTTGTAGTATACACGACTTCAACTATGATTTTTAAGAAGTGTACTTATATAAGTAATCAGAAATGGTATTTTGGCAAATTAATGAATTAAACATAATGAAATAAGTATTTTTAATTTATATTAATTGTACATTAAACTGATAAGAAGTGTACCTTCATTACATGAGTAATCAGCAATGTTGTTTTGGTAAATATGTTAGCAAAGAAATGAATTAAACGTAATGATTTAAGTAAGTATTTGTAATGTATATTTGTAGGTACAATAAATTGCTACAAAAATCCTATTTTGTCTAGGAATCTACAATAATTATCTCGTTTTTTTGATGATAATAAATACTAGTCTTGTTTAATTTTCTTTTATTTGTTTTCGTAAATTTACTTGTGGAAGCTATAATTTAAGAAATTGCGGGAACAATTACAACAAATTATGAAGCCACACTATACTTGACTTTATAGTTTTTTGATAAGCCTTAAAAACACAGAAATAAATCTCATCCTTAGGATTATGTACTTCTTTTTACTTCCATCTACACTGAAAACAACATGTCATTTTTGTTCATAAAAACTAGCCTACTCCATGGTACTTCTATTCCGATTCTCCTCGCTCCATTTACTTACAGAGCTTTATGATTATCCTCTACGAATAATTTAATGCTTTACCGGTTGCTGCGCTTTTGGATTCGTATCAAAGCTCGCAAATACCCTGTCAAATTCATTAAGATTTGTCCGAATTACAGCATTGTTTATTTATACAGTTATTAAAAATAAATCTGTGCGGTTGAATAAAAAAGAGCAGTCATATTTTTAAGAGAGAATTTTATTTAAGCATTACGCCATTCTATTTATATTTCAAAAGTGTTAATTTATTTATATTAAGTATGCCTTTGTAACACCTACACAATTGGGTAGTCAAACCGAGAAGAGAAATAATGGCTCATAAGCTTAAATTAAATTGTTAATAATATTATTTATTTACAATTGTGATTTAAAAACACTTAAGAAATATAATTATTGAAAATTAGAACGTACAAGATGGCTATAATCATTTAATCTTCATACCTATAGTACTATATATATACCTGACATATCTAACGATACGCCGACCCCAATACAATTTTACAGTAATTTCCTTCAGGTAAGTACGAAAGGTTTAAAACAAAATTACAGTCTAAACAATCTTATAAATAAATACGAAAAACACCTGGACAATATTTTCTGTAAGACTTTAAAAATGTTACTTCTTACTTTTAGCTTCACTATTTCCTACAAAGTACAACACAGCGCCATCTATCCAATTAACAGTGAACTAACGCGCACGAAAGCCTACTTTGTGACAAATTGTGAGTTGAACCGGCTGCTGTAGTTCCGAATCAATACGACGACGACGCTTAGGTTGCGTTACGGCTTGCTTCGAAATGAATGAGATAAAATATGAATGAATTATTTTAGTTTGCAGTTATAATATCTATATGTATTTCCATGCTCACACTAATTATCTGTCTACTAATTTGGGCAAACGTTGTGGAGTACTGTTTAAATCTCCTTCGATGACAAGGAGAGGCCTTGTGTCCCAGCAGTGGGTCGAATTATAAATGTTATGATGATGATGATGACCAATTATGTCATAAGGTCCGACTAATGATCTGGTAATAGTCTCTAGAAGCCATTGGATGAAGGCATGGCAGCACTGATCGAGTTGGAAATAGAAAAGAGCCATATGTCCTAAAATGGACGTTTCTTTGTTGACATGATGATGATCACCAGTTATGTAGCGAAAATTAAGTATAACTAAGTAGGTACTTGTGTTATTGCTACGGAGTAGCGGACAAATTAATGTACATAGAAATTGGTTATATTGATAAATAAAGTTAAACAAATACATGACGACCGTGATTCGAAACGTACGTGTTCATTACACAATTATTTGGTTCCGTCAGGATTCGAACCCGGTTGATTGGACATAACATGATACTGGTTTATGATGATGCATAGACTTGACATTGTCAAATCTATTAATTAAAAATCAGTATAACGACTCCTTGAAAATATGGTATAACAACTACTTGATAGTTTGCCTCCTTTTCAATTCGTCTTGCATTTTATATACTCTCAGATCGTATTTAAAAAAATGTATTGAAAAAGTATTTTGTATTGTTACCTCATTTAAAAATAAATATTTGTAGAATCAAGGATAATCTGGCACGAGTGTACACACTGACCTTTAGCCATTTCAACACATCCACCCGCTTAAATTTCAACGTGTATTCCATAAAAAGCTTTTTACAATAAATTCTGGAATCCCATTAAATGTGTCGGCAAAAACTCATTTCTAGTTGCGAGATGATGTGTGGTCTGCGTATACGCACGTTATTGTTTGGCGAGCCCCACTGGTTGCGGTGTGCAAAAAATGTGGGAATAAAAGCGTTGCATTTGAGCGATGTTACCTAGTAACGTGTAGTGTTGTGACACGACAGCATATGTCAATATCGATGTCGATATTTTAATTTGTCTATTAGACAAATGATCTTAATGATATGCTAGCAATGCTTTCATTAATCTTGTCTATAAGGGTAAAAAAACAATGTCATCTTAAAAACTGATGCCACCTGATCTCGGCAGAGTAGAAAAGCATCACCTCATATCCTCCAATGGGTGTCGTAGAAAGCGACTAATGTATCAGTAAAGGGATATCGATTAAGGTGACTCTGTCCACCAATCCGCATTGGGCTAGCGTGGTGCCTAACCTCCTTTGATGACAAGGAGAGGCCTTGTGTCCCAGCTGTGGGTCGAATTATAAGGCTGTTATTATGATATGTGTAAAGTATATAATGAAAGGAAAAGATTATCCCATGTGGAAA
Organism: Elophila nymphaeata; assembly: GCA_955850985.1. Lineage (NCBI taxonomy): Eukaryota > Metazoa > Arthropoda > Insecta > Lepidoptera > Crambidae > Elophila > Elophila nymphaeata. The sequence continues at coordinate 17,795,118 of OY039079.1, forward strand.
TATTCATTGTTCTGTTGCTTAGTTAATAAAATATATGTTTAGCATGATAGGAAATATTTTTTATAATTTTGGGTATACTCTTTTCGTTGGTAACGATACTCCTTAGTTTATTGCAAATAGTGCACCTGTAAGATCTTTAAAAAAATATCTAATCAAGGAGAAAAGTTATTTAAAATCACATGACTGTAACTAAATGACTTTTCTGATTTGTATATTTGGAAAACCAACGAGTCATTTCTGATTTAATGTGTTTTCCAAATTAAACATATTTTTGTTACTATTTTGAATAGACAATTACAAAACATGGGTAATATTAGTTTGTGTTTTGGTTACTTAATCAAGTAACCAAAAAACAACAACACAAATATATTTTTTCTAAGCGATTAGTGCGGTGAGGGGTGAGGGGTTAAGTTGTTCGTTGGTTTTTTCTTATAATCTCTTTTACAAATATATGTATTTCGTTATGATAAATTCTCTTTCTTTCATTTTCAAATACGCTCACACAACACACAACATTGATATTTCAATTCTATTCAAAGTAATTTATCGACAAAAGACATACACACAGAACATCACTAAACCTACCCTAAATCCGACTCACATCAATTCACCGACAGAATAATGACGTGCCTACCTACGTCCGCAATTCATGCCCACATTGACAATGGCATAGCAAATATCCATTATTAACGTCGCAAGAGCTCGCTCTATTAACATGATAGACCCTAAGGAGGCGTTTATTGATGTACTGACAAACAAAAAATGTACCTATTGTGTTGGATATACTGGTTATTTTACTACAATCTGAATTAGAGCTTGTAGAGCAGTAGCATTTATGTTGTTATAATGATATTGGAGTTGTGATTAAAACAACGAGTCTGAATGTCATTTTTATGATTTAAAATATAGAGTGCTCACAAATTTTAATGTGCACAAACAGAAACAATTATCTCATAGCAGCCATTACCAGTGTAAGTACATTCATCTGAGACTTTAATTTGTATTACATATCCAATTACTCTTCTGACTGATCGGTGAGATATTCTACAGCGGAAGATACTCGTAGACTAGAAATCTTCAAGGGAGGTTTGCATTGCGGTCTTCTGTCATTAGATTATTTAAGCAACAACAACGTGTGGTGGGTCAGCTAGTATTTAATAAAAAATTTGAGGACATTGAAAATACATGTATTCTCTTATTTTAGAATTTTGAAGTGGTATGCTATTTACTAGCGGACCTAAATTAAGTAAAATGTCGGACAAGGGTGTTTAATTTTCTCATAAAGGTTGCGTACCTACTCCTCTAAAGTTATCAGAAGACTAAGCTAAATTTTTCAGTCATTTTGCTTACAACTATAATGCTTCTTCTAGTTATTCTGTACCAAATTTGTCCCGCCACCTTTCTCATATCGTCTCTATACCGCATCTGCGGTCAGCCTCTGGGCCGTTTTCAACCCAAGGCCACCAATCTAAGACCACCCTGCACCAGGAGCTATGTTTCTGAGCAAAATAACCCGTCCACCGCCACTTAGTGACTTATGCTTATGACACTCATAAGCATAAGTCACTTAAGTGGCGGATTTCTTCAGAAACGTGGCGATTTTCTTCATAAACTTTTAAAGTGTCCTTCCATTTAATTTTTATCCGAAAAGGTGACTTCTTTTTATCTATCACTGAGCTTAGACAAAAAGGAACGTCAAACAATATTTGTTACTATCAAATAAAATATTCACGTTTGAATGGGGATATTTTTTCACCCCAGAATCGGGGTAAACATAAACGTCGAACATTCTCCCGTCACAAATCGCACAAAGCGTTCCTTTTTTCTCCACAATTGTGCAATGATCACAACAGAGTATAAATACAACACGCCTACTTCTGCAAAACATTGTAGGTAATAGGGTTGGCAATAAGTGTAATGGATTTAAGTCTTAAAACAATTGGAAGAATGAATGTTCAATGTGCCTGTGGACTCTCTCACCGCATGATAGATGGCGTTATCATATTGTTTCTTTTTATTTATTTTAAGCAGTTTTTAAATAATATGTATGGAACCATCTAGGATTCGCAAATTCTCCTTAAATTAAAGGGGAAATGTATGAGACATGATCTTATAATAAAACATAATGTCTTGTATGGATTAGAGAGTTGGGCGGTAGAGGGGACGGTTGAGATGAGAGTCTGTTGTTTAATGGACAAAATGAATAATACAAAAAGTATCACAAAAAAAATAAAAAAAGCACTAGTTGCAGAAAAATTGAGAGGTAAACGACAAGCATGGTACGAATATGTAATGAGAGGAGATGATAGTCATGTGATAAAGTGATGACTATGAATGTAGATGGTTATAAATGGAGAAGAATATCGGAAAAAGAATGGACAGATTGTGTGAGAGATGATATGGCAAAGAAAGACTGAGATGACAGCGGACCGAGACGTATCGAAGGGGAAATCACAATCACGCCCACCATTCGGTATCTATTCGGGATACATAAAATTTTACTGCAGTCTCGAGAATCTATGCTTGGTCCGGACTTCTTTTTTATTTGTACTCGATTACCTGTCATTTAAATATCTATCATTAAGCAAAAAGTGTAAAGTTATGATGATGCAATAAGTAGGTGTAAATTTTTTTAACGATTCTCTCGACCTTATTTTCAAAAACCTTTTATTGCCAGCCCTAGACGTGACATTCATTCAATTCTGTTATATCAAAGTTCTATGAAAGAAACGATGGGATGTGAGGTGAAGGAACAAAAGCCAACATCCTTTGATCGCAAAAATAAATACGATAGCACAAAGCAAACAACGTTTTGCGGATAAGTGTTTTAATACTGGCGATGAGGACGATTTTATGGGAAGGTCAAAAAAATATAAACAAAATTACGCGATTGTTCGCGTTTTATTGAAATCTGAAGCACATGTTCAGAATATAATAAACTTTTCTACCATATAAAGAAGATTAAATCTTGTTTCACTGTGTGATACATGTTGAGAATCATGTATTTCGTTTACTTAAAATTGTTGAAGTATAGAATCTATACTTTAACAATTTTAACTATACTATAGATAGTAAGTTTTTATACCGTAAGGGTGGTAACTGCCTTCGTGTTTTCATCTTAGATTCTCAGGGTAGCACAAATTTGTCCTGGTATGGTTTATACTTGATTTAAGGCCGTCTCGTTTGCTATCACCGACATTTCAGTCTTTCACAGTGTGTCGCCATAATACTTAATATGTAGTGTTAACAGCATTATTGTCACTATTAATGGTAATATAGCTTGTCTTCAAGTGGTTGCGGGTTCCAAATAAAGTTCGCTTCCATCTTAGGCCTCATAATCACTTACCATCTAGTGAGATGAAGACCAATAGTTTTCTTGTCAAAGATAAAAGATTATCATTTTCTGTAAATGCTTGCAATGGCTTTACACGCACGCTAATCAATTCTGATCCAATATCCCCCCGATGCAGTTCTGGAATAATTACTTGCCTTTTTGACTAATTTTGTAGGATGTATCTTATGACCTTCTCTGCGTCACCGGAGTCTTTGGTGGAGGCGAGGACCTAGGTCTAGCCTGTAAGTCGAATCGCCCCGGAGACGATTCCTAACCGGTGAACGAACATCGAGGGAGTCATCTCCCTCGAGGGAGTCTCTACATCGATTAGAGTCTCTAAGGCATTCGAGACAGAAGAGGTTTTTATTTCTTGCCAGGAGAAATACAACACTACACAAATTATGATTTAGGTTTTTAGGACTTGTTTTAACTCCGTATGGTCTAAGCCACACGTCATTACAATAGCTCTTCGACTTTACCTTAATTTGAAAGCAGGTAAAATGAAAAACTTTCTACTTTTTGGAATAAAAAGACCCATCGGAAAGGTATAAAGTTGAACATATTAGGTATTCTCTATCTCCATGCTCATAATATTTTGGATGTTTGAGATCAAACAGTTTTAAGCAGCAATTAATAAAAAAGTAAAAACAATATATAATTTTAGTAGGTTACAAAAACGAAATATATTTCGTAGACGTTGTGAAGACGCAGGCATCCAAATGACTTGCAAACCACATTTCCATTTCTTGTTATTAAAATAAACAAAGTTATGACATCGCAACAAAGGCACGCCAATTCGCAAGGACCCAATGTCAACCGTGAACCTATTCAAGCACTTAGACTAACATTCCGAGTAAGTTTACTTAAGGACAGATGAAAAAGTGCGGTCGGGACCCAAGGCTTTATAAGGTGATTAATCCATGCGATAACACCACAAATGTGTGCCGAACAGATTCCAGATCGAAAGCCGATAAATCCACTTTTGTTGCGGAAAATGCTTTTGCAAAGTTATCTCGGATCTTGTGGGCACTGTTTGGCAAGCACGTGTACCGATTGTCGATTTAATTTTGCAGCTGCAATTGTCTGTTATGATGACCAGATTTTATCAACAACCCTCTTTGGAGTCTTGTCTCGTAAAGACGTATTTTACGATTATTATGACAGATTTTCGTAATTTTATGCCTTCTGATTACGAATGTTCTTGTTGTCAGTTTCGCTTTCATTATTACAATGCAAAACGTCTTCATTTCAAATTAAGCAATGAACTTTGATGACCTCACATAACGTAGATTACTTATCCACTTATTATATTTTAATGTGGGTACTTACACGCAGTATTATGAATGTCGACATCATAAAATTTTGTATATACACACTGACACACTTTCACACCAAATTGTGAAATAAAAGGATTTATATTTCATTATTTTAATATAAAAATTAGGTTTCAGCCTAGTTTTTTCCGCAAATCTCGGAAAGCACTTGATGAACTTGACATCTTGCATTCTTCGTCAATATATAAATTAGTATGAGATTGAGGCACAGGCACAGCAAGGGATGACAGGGTTTGACTAGTTCATTATAGTTATGAAACAAATGGAAGTACACTAAAAATAACTTAACATGTACCAATTAGAAATAGTCGTTACCACCTAACTGTTTTAGAGAGGCGCTGAGGCGCTCTACACGTTGAGCCGCGTAAAACTCCTGTTACTTAGCCCGTCAGCAATAATGTACTCTCGGGACTTAGAAGTTGCGCGCACTAGCCGGTGAGACGACCAGTGGCCGCAGAATTCAAATAAATTATAGAGAATCAGTTGAGCGTCGCACTCTTGGCCGTGAACGGTACCTATAGTTTATTTGGTTACTGTTGCAGATACTGTATATGCACTCTATAATAGGAGATGGATCCTACCCATCCGCTGCATCCCAGATTATGACGTATGGTTATTTATTCGGCCCCAACCAAAGTGAACGTTGCTTAATTCGAAGACTTCTTTAACGGAGAGCGCCAGCGGTGATGCACCCTCAGGGGCGCGAATTGTGGTAGATGGGCCTTAACCATCTTCAGCGCCACCACATCTGGTGCCAATCACCAGATTCAGTAGCGCGCAAGATGTTTATCCAGTATGGCCCAAGCAAATTGAAAGTTGTAAAAAATAAAAACCAAAGCGCGTAACACATTACGGCACTACGTCACAAGTACAAAGTTATTGGGGTAATTTTATTGTCACAAGGGCGCTTCGTGTGTGGCTACGATGCAATGACCACATCAAGATTATGTTCAGAATGCGTTATAAAATTCCTTGGGTACGTCACGAAGTCGTTATGCGTCTTGTCGCTGCTTGATAATCTCCATGCCTGTACGAATTAGATCCGTTGACCTTAATTGTGGTTGCATGGTTCAAAGGGGTAACTGCTTGTTTCCTCCTATGGACTGCAAGTCTATTTTCGGAAGATTAGTTGACTACTATTGACTCTCCTTTTCGATTGTAATTGTTTCAAATTAATTGGACGTTGCATTTTTTTCATAAATGCAAAGCAATTGTTGAAGATGATTAGTGACTATTTATTTATTTATGATGATGTATGATTCTATGATAAATACGATTTATATTTTTTGTTAGATTTCCACATAATTTAGTTTTATTTGTTAGACTCCCTCCGAATCTGTTCGTAAATGTGCTGCGTAGTAAAAATAGCATTTTCGGTTTTAAGTAAAACCAGCTAAATAAATTTCACACAATATTCTTATAAAACCCAAAATAAATACAAAAAGTAAATTCTACAACAATAGCGATAATCCTCGCGTAAATATAGAACGATTTCGTCGTGACGTTTTCATTCGAATGCTCATTCCGTGTGTTGTCTAACTTCATTGTGTAGGAAAATACCATTTTTGGCTGAAAGGAGTCGTCTCTTCATTGTGTGCTTGACAGAGTATTTATACAAACAGTCTAAGGTCTTTTGTGGTTCATATTAAGACAAGCTTTTAATCTGCCGAAGACCATTTCTCGCGAGCTGTTAGCTAAAGTTATTGTGCTCCTTCCACTCAATCGGCTGCACAATTAGACCGTGTTGTTTCATTGCTTAGATTAATCTTTCGAGATCGAGTCGAGGCTTAGTAATCTCGTATTGTCAGACTAGTGCGTAGGAATTACGTTTTATGTTTACGATTAAGACAATGGTGGAAATGATAATACCAGTTGGATGAGATGAGATTGTTCAAACGTTGCGGTCTTTATACTTTGGTGAAAGAACGCTCATAATTTTTGCAATCGTCATGTTTTCATTGTTATTATAAGCTGATTGCTATTATGAGCTGATGGAGTGTTTGAGTATTTTTATTAAAAACAAAAATATCTATTCTATTTGAGACAAATATTTAAACCTTTTTAAGTGCCTATTCAGTATGTTAAGAATATAATTTGCCGGTTAATTTTAAATATATCTATTAGGTATCTACTAAATCCTGGTAGGTATTTAATTTTATTTCCAAGGAGTGTTAGAAGGATATAAGGCATGTCTTATATCCTAGTAGCCGCCGTGTATATAGTAGCCGTGTGATGCCGGCAGAGTAGAATAGCATCACCCCATATCCTCCAATGGGTGGCGTAGAAGGCGACTAACGGATCAGCAAAGGGGTATTGATCACCTTATACCCCGTCCGCCAATCCGCATTGGGCAAGCGTGGTGGACTTCTACCTAAACATCCTTTGATGACAAGGAGACGCCTTGTGTCCCAGCAGTGGGTCGAATTATAAAGGCTGTTAAGAAGGTATGTCTTAATCCAAGACTAGCGGTCGCCCGCGTCATCGCTCCCGTCAATGTTAGTTAATGTGCCAAAAAATTATTCTATGTCCTTCCCAGGGTCTTAAACTATTACTACTAGTATAGTATTATATTATCTGTGCTATTACCAAATTTCATAAATAGTTTAGGCATGAAAGCTTAATAGACAGACAGAGTTAATTTCGGATTTATAATACTACTGGGGATATAGCTTCTTCGTTGAGATCTCAGTATAAACTTTTTTATTGCAATATTATGTAATGTCTTCCGTTGCCTTCTAGTAGGTACTGGAAAATGAAATTGTTAAGAGTTCAAAATATTTAGTTACATTCAATATTACTCTTATATAATATCCCCGCTTCGTAGAAGTACTTGTAAAAAGCAACTGTGACCCAGTTTTTATGGTAAATTGCTCCTACGTGACTTGGAAATGGTCTCAACAGATTTAATTTGTGCTTGAATTATGAGTTCCGAGGTTCTTTATGTTATTGTAACTTTTTCGGGTGTCCCTGGGTACAAAGTTTACATTACACTAACTTTCGGGTTATATGTCGATCTTGCCCAAACGTAATAAAAACGGTTTTTAATTTGAAGGCGGCGGCTTATATTGCTAGATGTGGCTTTATTAAAAGGTTTTACCAAAAGGTACTTTAAGTTATATTCAACCATTTTGGGACTTTTAACCACATAATTGCGTTGCCAGTCTCGGAAAATACACAACCTTTGATCTTTCAAAAGAAAAATAAGCGAAGAAGGCGCGAAGAAGCAGCTTGTAGGATGGCAAGATGAAGGTGACAAGACAATGTGAGAAACTCTGTCACCATATTTATCTTTAGAACTCCAGTTGTGTCGTGTAGTCGACCATGTACGTACACAGTTACACGTACACACATGTAACGAAACTACGCCTTGCCATTAACTAAAGAAAGCGGCTCACGCACTACATACATATAAAACCAGCCTCGGTTTTTTCTTCGTTATTTTACTATGCTTTTGGGTTCGATGCCTCCTTTGCATACTTTTGGCTGGCAACCTGTTACTATTATGGTGTACCCACTGTATGACCAATATTGCGAGATATTAATATAATGATAATATATTTCCATGCTCACACCAATTATATAGCCCAAAGTAAGTATCATTAAGAACTTGTGATAAGTATACTAGATGCCGGACATTTTTAATATACCTAATAATATTAGATATTTTTATAAATCATCACAACAGCCATTTTAATTAGACCCACTGCTGAGACACAAGGCCTCTCATTGTTATCAAAGGAGGTTTAGGCAGTAGTCCACCACGCTTGCCCAATGCGAATTGGTGGACGGAGTATAAGGTATCAATACCCTTTTGCTGATCTACTGGAGCTGGAGGATATGGGCTGAGGATCATACTGCCAGATAATAATATAATGATAATATATTTCTACGCTCACACCAATTTTCTAGCCCAAAGTAAGTAAAGAATACTTACTTTGGGCTAGAAAATTGGTGAAGAACTTGTGTTATGGGTACTAGATAACGGACAATTTTAAATACACGATAATGTTAGATATTTTTATAAATAAAATGAAATAAATATATAAACAACCGTGACTCGCAAACAAATATTCGTGTTCGTCACACAAACATTTGCCGCTACCAGGATTCGAACCCAGACCGCTTGATGTGTAGGCAGCCATACTGAACACTCCACCACGACGGCCTCAAGATGTGGCTTTGTATTAATATTATGTTACCTAAAGCTCTCACCCGCTTTCGGTATTATGAGCGTGATTAATGTATGCATCTGTAACACACTAGCTTCTGCCCGCGACTTCGTCTGCGCAGTATTAGTATAAATTATAGCCAATATGTTTTTCTGATGTATGAGCTATACAGGATGTATTTTTTAAGTGGGCCTTCAGGGCCAAATCCTAAACTATAAGGAATATTGAAGAATGCTCAGAAACAAAAACTGCATCATTGGATTTTTAAAAATCATCATTATCGCTTTGATTATCGCTTCAACCAAGGTGGGACAAGAAATATTTTATTAAAATTTCCATTAGTTTCCCGTATATTCATTACTTCCCAGAAATCGATCTTTATTAACAACACTATCGAATGGTGTAATAATACAGGCTGTTTATTTTTCCAAATCAATGGGTTCGATTCCTGTCTAGTATTATTGATTTTTCTGATGATGATGCAGTTTTTGTTTTCATCAAAATCGGGCTCGCAACTCCTTTGGGCATTTTTCGATATTCCTTATAGTTTAGGATTTACCCTGAAGGCCGACTTGGAAAATTCTTCATGTATTATTGTAAATTTTCATTAAAATCCATTCAGGTTTTTTTTGCATGAAAGAGAAACAAACACACATTCATCCATCCATACAAACTTTCGCATTTGCGTTATTAGTATTACGCCATTTGCCTAAAACCAAACACACAATTTCAGTTGCGTATTGACAAACATCCATTTAGACGTGATGATTTGATCCGAATCGGTGTGTGCTGAATAAATCGTCTCGTCTGCAAATCCACTGGGCAGTAACACTGCACATTATTGTATACCAAGATTAATTGGCTTACTGAATAGTGCTTCGTAATTGTACTCTCTAATGAACCGAACACACAGTGGAAGTGAAACTGGTAAGCATTTATTAAAACAAATATTTTGTAAGGAAATAATTTTTGCGTTTGCAAACGCGTAAATATTTTTAAAACTAGATAAAATGCACTGAAAAACATCGACCTGCCTCAGGCGGGAATCGAAGCCAGCATATTTCGCAATCCTGGTGGCTGCGTTAACCACTACGCCAACAGGGCATTGCTTTCGTTGTCGAAATTTGTCGGTGCTACTTATGTTTATGTAAACATTGTTTCATCAAATCTTTGAAATTTGCACTTTTTAAGATCCGAACGAAATATTTTTGCAAATATTTGACGCCCAGTTAAGATGAAACTACTTTACATTAGGGAATAATTTTCCGTTTACAAATGCATAAATATTTTTAAAACTACAAAAAATACGCTGAAAGAAATTGGATCGGAAGATGCTGTTTTTGATTCCCGCCTTTTTTTCCCGATTTTTTTCAGTGTATTTTTTATATTTATTATAGTTAAAAAAATATTTTGTAATTCAGAATATCTTGGTTGATACTAGATTATGCAACATGTTCTTGACGGGTGCGCAACTATTTGGTTGGTGGTAGTACCTTATAGGTCACATATGAAACTTCATACTGCAACTCAAACTAATCAGCAAGGACGTGACGAAATCACCTCGCCTCGGGAAAAGAGGTGATAAGGTTACGTTCCGTTTCCGATTTGATATGTGTGCTGTGACCTTATGGTGGTCTTCCGATGACAACGAAAGCTTTGCGATCCCTGGTCACTGTTGTAGTATGCCCTGGCAGGATGCCTGGAAAGGATGTCAAGTGGGTAGTGAGAGGAACGCCTATACGTCTGTCCCACATACACTTATGCGTAAATGCATTATAACTCTAATTATATTATGAACTAGCTTTTGCCCGCGACTTCGTCCGCGATTTCTACCTGAAAGGCCATGTACGAATTGTTATGGATTTTACTTTAAAAATGACGGATTTCCATACTAACTTTTCTCCCCCTTAGAGGGTGAATTTCCAAAAATCCTTTCTTAGTGCACCCCTAGATTTCATAAGGAACCTACGTGCCAAATTTGGAATCTCTAGACCCAGCGGTTTGGGCTGTGCGTTGATATGTCAGTCAGTCATTCAGTCAGTATTCATTTTTATATATTAGATTAAGAAAAGAAAGGTCCTTAATAGTGGCCACAATAACCATCGGTAAGCGTTTTATTGTGTTACGACAGACGCCATACTGAACGTCGTACCTACGTCTCTATTAAGCTTTGTGCTTGATAGAAAGTGACAAACGATTCTCAAGACTTGATTGATTTCTGAGTGTGATATTGTAATACGTAATACGGGCGTTAAACATCTTAACTGTTTTGCATATGACATAGGTTTTAAGTTATTCTTTATAATAATATTCTGTTAAGTTATTAAGCTGTTTCAAAAACTCTTTCATACAATATTAGCAGATCGTTACTATGTTATTACTTTAATGCAATAGGTAATTGTCTGAGTACTACTGCGATAAAAATCGACTAGACAAATTGTTTGGTAAACAAAAATTATATCTGATATTTTGACATCCCATTATAATAATTACCATAATAACTGGAACTATGGCTACAGCGTTTAACGACACGCACTTTGTTTCTGTTTTTCATTTTACAAAATAGATGCCTTTTGAAAATTGCTTTATTAATACAAATCTATTCCTGAAACGATAAAGTTTAAAATATAATGAAAAGGTAAATGGGTATGAAAAGTAGCTAAGTACCTTCAGCACTTTTTTAATGACATTGCTGTTTGGCGTAGATTTCGTTTGCTTTGTCTCCTGGGGTTTTAACCTTTGAACCGTACCACGGGGTAGGTACAAATAAAAAAAAAATGAGATACCTTTTTTTCACACATGTCGCTGTCGCATATTTGTACGTCGCTCTGTTAGTGTGAGGTCGTAGCAAATCGAGAGTGGGGTGCTCCAGTAACCTTTTCCCATGCATCTTCAAGGTAAGTATAGAAAAAACGAACAGGTCATCTGATCTTCCAGACACTGCAGAAGCAAAATCTGGCAGATAATTATTTTGTCCCAGGTCAAACCAGGACCGTATATCTTTCTCCTTCTTACTTGATGTAAATAATGTGAAATTTTAATATGTTTAGATTTAGACCACAAGAAAATGATTTGCCAGTTCGTTTTATTTACGTAGTCTGTATAAATTGATTATTACTAAATCTTTTAAGTAAAATAATCTAAAATAATTCTAAAAATATTTATTTGCCTTTGTACGTCAGTACCCCTGGGTACTGTTACGTCTATACGGACCTTGGTGGGTCCCCTTGCCTGTAAGGTTAACTTTCCTAGACAACTAGTCGGTGAGCATTTCTCTTTGTGTGTGTGTTTGTGTGCCTCCTTAGTAAATTCAAATAAATACATGTGAAATACTTCAATAAAAGATCAGCTACTTTTTAAAATCTCAACTGTAGAACACGAATTAATTGTCAAACGTGCATAGGGTAGCAATGAGACCAATATCATCTGATCCCTTAGAATCCTTGGTAATCCCAGTTTCTGTGCTAATTTGAGTAGCGACGAAGCTCGATCGAAATTGGTCATTGGTTAATTACATTCGCTTATGATAATACCGCTGCGCCTGAATGAGTTTTTGTTGTGTTTAACTTTTGTTAATAAGTTTTCAGGAAACGTGCCATTAAATCATATTTCATGATTAATTTACTAAAAAGTTCCACAACGTTACATTGACCAATATCATTATATTTCTCAAAGTTTGCATAAAAATCTAGTTAAACGTTTTGATAAAAAATACAAAAAGAAAGTATTAATAAAATTTAAATAATGTAATAATTATTAAGTTTAATATGTTCGTTTTTTCTTACATATACAGTTGTAGTATATATATATATACGTTAACTAATATAACTAAATTAGATTCATAATTAGAAAAAATACACTGAAAAAAATCGACCTGCCTCAGGCGGGAATCGAACCCAGCATCTTCCGCAATCCGGGCAGCTGCGTTAACCACTACGCCACCGAGGCACTGCTTTTGCTGTCTAAATTGGTCAGTGCTTGGTGCTTATGTTTTTCTGGTAAACATGGTTTCATCAAATCTTTGAAATTTGCACTTCTAAGATCTGAAAGAAATATTTTTGCAAATATTTGACGTTCAGTTAAGATGAAACTACCTTACATTATGGAATATTTTTTGCGTTTACAAACGCGTAAATATTATTAATACTAGAAAAAATAATAAATATGTTTCTAGTATTAAAAATATTTACGAAAAATTATTCCATGGATACATAATTAATTTACTATTCATTAAACTGAATAAAGTAAACACCATCTTGAAAATCATCACCTTAAAATATTCTGCTATCTCTCTAAGAATATAATAAAATTCCGCTGAATCACAATAAAAAAAATGACATATAAATGATAATGATGATGAACACGAAGAAATTTTGAATAAATTTAAATGTATCTGAACTAAAAATAAATAATTTTAGAATCAGAGCTTTATTCAGATTATTTTAGGAGGAGAAGAAACCGCGGCATATTATGAAGAACATGTTTGCCAAAGTTTGACGAAGTTACGATTCCAAATGCCCACAGGGATGTCCTAATGGAGTTACAACTTTACGGGAATTATATTTTTGGCTATTTGTTTGAAGTTACGCATTCCCAAAATATTCTTTTTTTACAGACAAAATTTTAACTGCATAAGACGGTAATGATTTTATGATCACCCTCAAGTTTTAGTTGTTCAGCTATGCATATGCACCAGAGTGGTTGCGTACCCGGGTAGTAAGGGCTAGTGGTGCCCTCAACAAGCATTCAAAAATCTACAAAATTATACGCGACGTACACGAACAAATTAAAAAGAGGTTTTCCCAAAACAGCCTTTTGAATTTGTTATATACGCATAGCATATGGTAGTTTTATTAAATGCAACAAGTTGAAATAATTCATAAATATTACGAAGATAACTATAAATATTACGAATTTAGCATGGCTACTCGTGAAATAATATTATGCGAATTTATACACAGATACCCTACTAGATACCCAAGGTTTCAAATACTTTCTAAACCCATTAAATAGAAGTTAATAAAAATATAGTACAGACGACCAACAGCATCACCAAAACTGTAATTATTTTTTCATCCCACCACCTCGGAAAGTGTAATTTTGCGCTTCGAAATCTGGCTGGAAAATTCTATTTTATTCGCTTGAGTGGCAAAGTAGATTTGAATTTAGAACATCACATATAATGTGTACTCAATATAATTGTAAATTCAAAACGTCATTAAACCTATTTAATGTAACCTCTATGGTGCCAAATTTATGATTAGAACTTTTTAAATTGTGAAAAAATTCTTTTTCATTTTGTCATTTCCTCGCTGAGGTGGGATGAAAAGTTACGTATTGCACTCGAGTGGAAAGATTTTTCACCTTGTGCTCGTTTGTTTCCCTCGCTGACGCTCAGGATTCTAATTTAGAATCACTCGCTGCGCTCGTGATTCAACTTTAGAATCCTTCGCTTGCTCGGTCATCCAAATCGAGCACGCGGTTAAAAAGGAACTTTCCACTCTTGTATAATAAATAACTATTTCTCAAACATGCATGGAAATATTGTCATTATTTCGAAAAAAGAACACGCGAAGTTTCAAAATTTACGGACAAAGTAAACAAAATCCATTGCTGGAGCGTTTTTTGAATTTGGAACATTAAAACGGTCCTGCAATATTGTATGAAAAGGCGTGCTGGAGTTATTAAATACTCTTTGATTGGATCTCTTTTATCAATTTTGGTATACGAAAGTATCTTTGCTTAGTACAAATTGCGTTCACGTGGCTGTATAGCCATAAATGCGTTTGTCTACCGGCACAGGTGATAAATAAAAAAAGGCGGCAAAGCTGAAAATTCGTCGTGATATATTTATAAATTTAATAATTAAAATGAGTTCCGACGGTTTAGAGAGTAAAATGGAGATTTATTGTACTCCATCAAATTTAAACGACAATCGACTGGATTAAAAAGCAAAAAATCCAAATTATTACCGGCAAAACATAAAGCAATTTTTTATTAAAGCCCCAGATGACATATATTTAGCGACAAAGGTAAATTATGTTTTATTTCCCTGCATTCTTTTGAGAAAAGCACTATATATGCCTCGGCCGAAATGGCAATTGGCCTGTCTCATACAATATCATGTCAAACTCATACTCGACCTCCAATTGCCTATTTCGCGGCCTTTGCATTAATGTACTATTAATACATTTACAGTCCTAGGACTTTCTAAAGTTAGTCTAATAAAGATACTTTGAGATAATACCTAATCTGCGATCTTCTATATAACCAACTTCTTGTGTTTTATTTAAAAAGAAACGAGCGATATATATTATATATCTGATCCTGTGTTGTTTAAAAAGAAACGAGAGACATATTTATCTGAACCAAAAATACCGAGATAAAAAGAGTTTCTAAGTATATATTTCCTGCAGGTTCACTAGATAAAATAGGAACTTTGTTCGTTTTACTCCCGATCCGTTTTGTTATTGCAGAAGTTATGATTGCCGATGTAATCAGGCTTTAGTAGAAAAATTCCATCTTTATAATATTATAACGCGCTTCCTTGGACGTCTCTACTATTAAATTACTTCCTGGAAACTGTTATTCAATTACCAAGAAACTTTTCGCAGTCATTGGCTAGGGGATTATTTTAATAGCTTGCGAATGTGAAATAGAAAGCGAAAAACAAGAATAGAAAGAATAACTTACTTTTAATTGTAATAAAAAATTACCTCAGTGTCAAAATTTATCTAATTTAGTAGCAATAAATTTAAATATTTTGATAGCGCTCTAGTTCTGTTAACACTTGTCCATAATGCAGATTGGTGGGGAGGAACCATTGAACCTTCTGAGTTGAATTCCTTCCGGTGTCTACGCAATTTTAACAGCTGATAGTCAAGTGAACATAAGAGTTTTATTTACGATTTTGCTTCGCCCCCTTGCGTGTATGGATAGCGTGACTATTATAAGCGAAGATGATAACTTTAACTATAATACATGCTTTGGGCGTCTATAAAGAAGTATGATGGGATAAAATAAAACCAAATATAACATAGAACATCTGCATCACAATCACATTCACACGTGCCCCTCCGGCACCTATTTAATCAAGAAAATAATTCCAAAATTAAAGATGGAAATAATCCTATTAAAAGATGTTACCTGCAACCTTTCCCATCAGATGATCCGTCTATGTTCAGGGCATTGTTGGTTATTTGAAAGGCGACCCAAATATTGTTACAATGGCCCGAGAGGCTTCGGGACAAAGAGCTGCGTATAATTAATGACTGAGACTACGAAATGTCTCGCGACGGCGATGAAGTGACATTGGCACGGGGAAATACGTGGAGTTGATCAGTTGTCTCATGTTTTATTTGTTATTATGGTTTGATAGCCATTTTCAATATTCTATTCACAGTTACAGTTCCACTGACCATAAATAGGTATTTGTCAAAAGCTGCTTTTAAAGATTAATGTCATATCAGAGCAAGAACGTTTATCAAAGTACATTATAAAATTATGTCAGGCGTTATATTGTCATTGCGTTATATTGTCAGGCGTTATATAGGCGTATTATGTCAGGCGTATATATTGAGTTTTTTATAGTGTAGGCTGCGAACACATTCGCAGAGTGTAGGTACCTAACATCTGTTCTGAAGGCTTTTGTTACGGAAGGGTTATTTTGTTTTAGAGCATGATATCCCTTTTATGTGGATGATATGTTACTATTTAGGATAGGAGTCATTTCATAGGTCGAAATTCCAGACATGGTAACCAAATGTAACCAAAACTCTCCTGAACTCTTTTGGGATTATAAGCGTTATAATGTGTATATGTCTAATATAAAATCAAAGCATTTTTATGGCATAATTGTGGATAAATAATTGTTTCCAATGTGAAAAATTTTTAAAGACCTAACAGTGTAATACGACTTTCTATAGTACGAATTTTAGTTAACTCAGGTTGTATGCTTGTCATTTACCTAATTATTTTAATTTAATAGTCCCTTTACGTAAGTACGAATAGAAAAAATGTCTGCGCCGTTTCGTCGTCGTGTAGGAGATAATTTAACGGCTTTTTTATTTTATAATTTCATTATACATTGCTTTAGCTTTTCTTAACACTAAATGCTATCAAAAGCTAATTGCTACCATAATTTTCTAATAAATACAATTAGGATCATAATGAAAATAATTTGGTTCTCGACTTAAATTTGTTTAAGCCAATCGCAAATCGAGACCAAATAATAAAAAATAAGTAACGTAGCCATCGAAAGTTCTCTCTATTCATTCCCTATTCCAGGGCGTTCCACAACGCCCGCCGCTTATATCATCAGATTAAGATAAAACTAAAACAATAATCCTTTTCATTTCGTCCACGGCCCTTTATTTCAAGACACCGTGAATGGGATATACAGTGTCTTCATATCTTGGTATGACGAAAAAATCTGTGTGGGACGTTTTACAAGCACTTTATGTCTTTTGTTGCGTGTTGCTATTAAGAGAGAGAGAATAAAACCCTATTTGAGATATTGCCCTAGTCGTTTGCCCTCATTAACTCGAACGTAAGTCTAGTCTTAGTCCGTTTTATAGGCCATTATAAACAAAGCGGTCTTTACGATAATCTCTGGATGTTTCAGTCCAGACATTATGTACAACCCTTAATAAAATTCATTGGAGCTCAGAGTATTTAAAAGTTTGTTCGCGATACAGCAACTTTGTGAAGATAATACCCACAGTAATTGGAAGCTGGGGTTACCTCAATATTTTTGACTAAATAACTTTTTAGAATCTTTCGGTCAATGTACAATGTTTGTATCTTATGAAAGTAAGTCGCTTGCTCCCATAAAATGAGCATTTTTTTATGAAAGCCAAGTTTCTTTGTTAAATTTTAATAAGGCTGGAGGTTGAAATTTGTTTTGCAGACTTTTTAATACTGTGCCTACCGGTATTTTGTAAACGGGTACTTAAAATGGTTAGCTTTTTGATAAAAAAAAAGTATTTATAAATCAATATTTAACGTATTTGATCGGTACTTTACACTACACAAAGTAAAGACAGCCATGATTAGCAGCCTTTATTAAAAAAAGAAGTAAATGCGTCTACATTTCCTTTCTTCATAACAAATTAATTTTCATACGATCATGCTCATAATCCCATGAGGGGATTAAGATTGGGTAACAGTTTGTTACACATAAAGCCAAAATTTGATATTTAGTAAAAAGCTCTCTTAGAGAATTCATATGCTCAATGTAGCACATACTCTACCATTCTAGCATAAATCTTGTATATATTAGAGTACACAAGTAAACAAGAAAGTAGTTAAATTTTTTTTTAAATTGAGTACTGTGTTGCTTCTCCATTTTTTGTGATTTTTTTGTGGAAATGTCTCATTTCAGATGTGTTTTTTTTATTATACAATGATCCTTTTAGGGTTTTGGTTGTACGGGATTTATTGTATATTTAATACATCGTAATAAATATCCAATAAATCCCGAAAGTACCTTATTAAAAAAGATAATTTTTGTTATTTTTTTATTCATTTTTTATTTCACTTTATTCTTATACCTATGGATAGAAAATATATCAATTAGTACATTAGAATTTACAGAATGACAAAATATGGTTTTATTGTAGAATAATCGTTTTTTTTTTGTGTGTGCGCGTGTAAAGTCACAAATCTAACATTGAAAGTTGGTCAAAATAATCGGAATATATTTTCAGTTGACATTGAGTTTTTTTTTGGTTTGCAGATAAGTCGGCCTCCTTGGTGCTAGCCCAGCCCATAGACACTTGCAACACTGACTGACCCTAATCCCTTTCCTTACCCATATTCCTTCTAATCTGTGTTCCCTACCCCGTGGAGCTCTGACGATCTTACTCACCAAGAGAAACAGAACACCAAAAAAATATAGTTTATTATTATTGTACTGTGATCTTCTGTAAGTTCTGTACCATCCCAGTTTGGGCTGTTCCGAATCCGAGCTTCTAGTCCGCTTTGCCTTACCTTGACTGAAGATGCATATGCGTAATCTACATTAAAACGTTTTCGACTTATTCTACTATCATAGAGTTCAAAGTCGATTAAAGAAATTCGACAGTTTGTCTGTATGTGTCGCGAAGCCATTAATCAAGAATAGAAGAAGGAGAACTAATTTACTTTGCCTATTGTAGTTGCATTTGGACATCATAGCAACTGAAAATTTTCTGGTGAAATTATCATGATTCGCCTCTTCCAACTCAATATTTCAATATAACTAGGAAATTAATATTGGAATTGTGAACGCAAAAGCTATTCACTTCAACGAGTCTCGCTGAATATTGTAGAACCGCAGACGTCTTACAAAACAGCTTTCAGAGCATTCTTGATTGTGAGGCTTTTGGTTCTATTTACGGACTCTTGCTGTGGCTTCTTAATAAAGCAAAGGTGTTTAATTGGCTGACAAACTGCTCCCGAAGTAATTACGTCTTGGCTGGCAACGGCTCAAACAACGCGTCAATCTAGCTGCAATAGTGTTGAGCGTGTTGCTTATCGATTATTTAGGTTTGAATAATACGATGGACACGAAACCTTGTTCACGTTATAAGTGTGAAATAATGATACTTATTAATTTAAATATTCATATTTTTTGTCATACCTTCTATGGCTCGGGGGGTGTTTAGGAGTAGGAACGCGGTCCCCGAAAGCCACCTCAAAAATAATAAATATTTTTTTCGTTGGTATTGAAAGCCACATTGGAAAGAATAATTATTTTGAGTGGTATGTTGGAACCACAAATTTAGAAACAATTCCTCTCTTTATTTGCTATCTCAGAAAGGTACCTACGATCTGATTTCTTGTGTTTTACTTTACTGAAAAATCACAGCTTTTATTTGAATTAAACAGTTTAATTGATACCTAATCTATTTCTGGACAGCAACGACTATTGCGTGTTTGACGCGTCACGTGCTAATAAGACTTGCTGGCAGAATTATGTTACCACCATTAGAGTTGAGCAGAGATGTAGGTTACACATAATGCCACATATAACAGTATGGGCCATGTAAAGACAAAATATTTTTCCTTGCCAATTAAAAACTTTAAGCACCAACTTGTTTTATTAGTAGCCTTTTATCGATATCGATAAAAGGGGTATAAACCATACTCCGAAACACCACTTTAAAATTCGCGAACACTTCAGGTGTCTAACAACGGCTTCATAGAGCGCGTCGCGTGCGGTTGGTTGCTATTACGGCGTTCTGTTGTAAGCAATTGCTTTCATTGTTGACGCGCCATGATGAGCCAGCGTACTACTTAGATTAGTTTTTGATCCCTGATAGCAAGGTGCAGTGAATTTTGCAAACAAAAGGGAACGATTAATTGCTTGCAGCTATTTCGACGTTTGCTTTGCTATTTTGT
Source organism: Elophila nymphaeata (assembly GCA_955850985.1). NCBI lineage: Eukaryota > Metazoa > Arthropoda > Insecta > Lepidoptera > Crambidae > Elophila > Elophila nymphaeata. The sequence continues at coordinate 17,815,337 of OY039079.1, forward strand.
CACGTAAAGTAATCTCAGACTCGGTTACTTGAGGTTTCGCTTGTTCAGTACAAAAGTAAAGTATTTTTGGCATAATCTGTATTGTACAGCCCATATTATTGATGACGATTTCTGTTTTCAAAACGAGAGAATAATGATATTTTTCAGCAAAAAAAAAAATAGATTCGCCTAAGAAAACTTCTTGAAAACAGATATTATTATGTGAGGAAATCCAACCAAATATCCATTTCCATCCAGGCTAATTCAAGGCTCTGATAGAGAGATGATTTGACATCCAGATTAGACCGCCACTGAAAACAGAGCTCCTAATATTTTAGCATGGTAAACTCCCGACTAACTTTTAAAAGACTGGTCAATCCGGGACTGTTTGTTAGCAATATGTTTATCTCGAGTAAGTACTAGATATCATTTGAGTGGGGTGTTAAATTCCGAGATCTGCTCACGGTGCACCATGGGCAACGTCTCGTTGACTGCCAAACCAGCTGACGTTGGAACACGGGGGGAACCTTTTCAGGATTAGCGGACCTTTGAATCGTGAATGCCTGATAGGCCAACCTGAGCGAACATTTACTTCCATAGGTGGCGGATGGACGCGACCGCTAGTTTTGGCTTTCTGTAGTGGAGTCATGGAGTTGGGGTGGGGGGTCTCAGCTCCTACAGCGCCTACAGCGCCTACATGTTATGTTCTGACTGTGAAACTTTAAATGGGACTTAGATGAAAAAGACTTGTGCTGATAGCCCACAACAACAAAAAAAAATATAAGATAATCAGCTAACATTAGAGATAAATAAACTTGCTAGCAGAATTTTTGTAATTTGATGCACTTGAATGAGGAGATGCTTATCAGAATATTGGCCTATATAGATGCGGAGTTGAAATAACTCCATCCTGATAAATATTACATGACTGAGGACACAGACTGTCCAATGCTTGCAAGTAAACCTTTATAATAATATAAATATAAAATATATGCATGCATAGTTCTTATGAGTAGTGAGAATAGTACGAGGAATAAGAAAATAAAATCCTGAATAGAAACTTAGCACAGCAAACTTACGTAACGCTTAATAGTTTCCAAAGTGAAAACAATATCATGTATCTATAGTAAAAAGTTTGCACTGCTTTATTTCACGAAAAAATTGTACAATTTTTATCTGTAGCTCACGTCAGGCTAAAAAGCTTTTCCATTGGAAATGTTTGTGAATAATATAGAATACTGAGTGTTAATGCTTTTTACGCGATCAGATTATCCGGATTATTTACAGAAACGGGATTGTGCGCTACACGTAGAATATGAGCGAGTCTATAGGTGGCTGAAATTGGCAGATCAAAAGCTGCTTGCTCCCAAGTCTAAATTGCTGGTAAAGGAAACGTAGTTCATGAATGATGGCAAAAGGCACTGCCGCTTGTTATTAGAAGAGACGCCTCTGCAGAACATGTGTCAAGCTAGAACTAACAGTTTAATTAAACTCGTAGCCTTGAGGGATGCTCTGTTAATGTACAGTCGAGAGCACACGATGTCAGTGTATAATCAGCCTTGTTACCTTTGAATATGATATCTCATATACAAAAGCTACGCTCGTTAACACTGTTCATGAAATAATAGTAAGGAACATTATATACTTTATGTCTTGCCCGTTCACAGCCTTCGCTTCACCCAAATTCATGGATGTATTTTTAACGTTATCATGTTTTATGTTCAACTTTGAGTTTCTGCCAATAGCAAACGATAATAGCTCTTATGAAAAGTTAAACCGAATGCCTATTTAGTATTTACGGGGATATACTAATCTTATTAATTTCTCTTCACAATTAATTCGTTGATGATGATGAGATGTTCAGAATCTAACCTAGCATCTGCCAAGGCTTCTGTTTGATAGTTTAGGTATAGTTACTTTTTTGGTTCCATTATCCTTTTAAGTAGACAAACCACCTGCCTTTTGTATCTAATATTTCCCCAGAACAGCCTCCAAATTCATAGATACATACATACATATAATCACGCTTACAATTCCAAAAGGAGTCAACCAGAGCTCCAGGTAATACTCCAAATTCAGAGTATTACATTTCGGAGTAATTAGAATTGCAAATATTCTGTATAGTTATATAAAAGGCAACCGTTACTGACTTATCTATCAAAACACAGCTCAAACCACTGTATGATGAAGGAATCCGCTAAGAAGTATTTTCCAAATTCACCTCGGAGGATGTAACTGGGGTCCAAAGTTTGTATGGACCACGTGGACGAAGTCGCGAGCAAAAGCTAGTATACAACATGTAATTTCAATAACCAACATCCTGAATCAGGTGGGTTGGGATCGGCTTCTGAGTTGATTTCGAAGAAAAAAAAGATATTTCCGAATCAGAAACCGATTACAATCCACCTGTATTCAGAATGTTAGTTATTTAAATTACATGTTGTGTAATAAATTTCCCCGTATTAAAACGGATACTTGACATTACCATGTGAATGATGACTCTTTTATAATAAATACCTACTATGAAAAATTAAAGATGAACAAACTTGCTGATTTTCTAACTGGCACACTTACGAACGGATGGCGGGAGAATTTGAATTCCATTAGCGTACAAATTGTACCTAAATGAATAAAGAGATATTGAGTTTGACTGCAAAGAATCAATTATTACAAATATTTCATTGAGCTAGCTCAGTATCTTACTTATCCCAAATTCAGTGACAATCCTTGGTCCTTATTTAGTTCAAAAGGATCATGCTAAAGCTTGACCGCAGTTATCAGTTTACCGACACGACTTAAGTGTGTGTCTTAACACGTAACTTAAATCTGCCTTTAATCCTTTATGAACTGTCTGTTATAAAGCCGATGTTTGCAAATTGTCCTGAGCTAACAACCACAAAACCGTTATGGTAGGGTTTCGCTTACATAAGATAAGGTGGAGGTAAGTTAGATTATAATGGGTAATAAAGAGGGTAGTGTGGTGTCTCTTTATTAATATTAATTCTCTAAGTAGCAAATTGGTTATGCTTAACATTTTCTGTTACGGAAAATGGGACTAGAAATTGTTTGCTTACAAATTCTAATAATTCAGGAAGTAAGGGAACGGATAAAAGATAAGGAGGTTTGCTCGAAGCGTTTCACTTTCATTTTATGATATTTTATAATGATTTGGTTTACGTTGGTGAGGATACTATTAACCCTCTGCCACTGAGGTGCCATTTTTGTATATATTCTGCTGAGGTGCAGTCTGAGAGACGTGTAAAGAAAGGGCTATTTATTTCATATATAATATAGATCCTTACAAAAAAACGATATGTATTTGTGTATTGACTTGTCTATAACCCATTAAAAGTATAAAAAGGTAGATAAAATATAATAATAAGAATCTGGAATTGTATTTGTATCTTAATCGAGATCAATGTGTTTTTGGACATAGTTACCCTCTATAATTTTTAAAATCTTAGATTACTAAAAACTTAATAAAAAAAACTTTTTAATGCCTTCTTCTGGCTTCAAATAAAACAAAAAAAATATATATACAAAAATCGTTAGACAATTTTTTTCATAATTCAGTCTCAAAGATCAGTCTTGCAATCAGTACAAACTTGAGCGGCACATTGTAAACAAATTGGTTTTGAGCATTAAATCTGGTTTGACGTTTTAATTTGCTAGGACAAATAAGACAAAGCTTGCTTGTTGAAGATGAACCAGGGTCTATCTCTTCTCTTGCCCCAATACACGACGAATAGTTAATCGCAGCTCTCTTGGGAGTCTTTCATTATAGACTCGTTCTTTCAAATCAGGCTAATTCTCTTGCAAGGTGCATAAGAAAATCACCTCTTCTTGATTTACAGCCTTGGTACTCTTCGTAAAGCACATATGTATTAATACCAGCGATATTCAATAAACGAATTTTTCTATTTGGGCGACTTGTTATTGGTATGCTACTCGTATCGTCCATCTAAAGCAAGCAATAAGTTGATTACAAAAGCAAATAAACGCGAGATAAATTTGTTAAAATGTTTAATTTATTGTCTTGTCTTTGCGATAGACAAGAAGATCGAAGAAAAATAAATGAAAATATAAAGTTATACTAGTATTAACTATAATTGGCATTAAGTTACTTTGAAATAAAAATATATTACTGACGTGAAGTCTGTAAGACAGTATGGGATTATAATTATATTACTGACATGACGTATACAGGACACATCATTTATTACTGACATTACGTATGACGGACACCTCTTTGCTGTTACTCGACACGTGAGTACAGCGCGGCTGCCGTCTGCACACTGTCGGGTGCAGGTCGCCGTTGCAGGAAGGTACTGGGCGACACGCGAGAATTCTCGGAAAAATAGGGACGCGGGGAACAAAAATTATTTTTATGGTGTCTCTCAGACATAACCTCAGCTGCAGAGGGTTAACTTACATTGAAACAGAATAGAGGATAAAGTCAGTTATAATTACGAGCTATTTATTAAATCACATTCTCACTCGATACTTAATCATAATTTATGTTCAGTGGTCAGTAAATTTCTGTAGCCCAAATGAATTTTAATTTTTTTCTCGCAAAGTTTAGTGATGAAATCAGATTAATGGATTAACCATCATGATACAGTATTATTACTAACTATACAACTGGATATTAAATAAATGAAATAAATAATTGCATAAAGGCACCTTTTATTGCTTATTATCTACTGCAGTTGATAAATTAGTTGTAAATAGTGGGAATGTGAATAATTTGTCCTAAGGCTTGTGTGATGTAGATAATAATGATGAATATGAGCGTAATTTTAACAATATTATAAATCTAATACTTGAACATAAATACGATATGATCGGTTAAGTGATTCAGTAATACAAATTAGACTGCGGAACAAAAAAGTAGTTGTCAACCGTCAAAAACAATAAACCTCGTCTTAAAACTTTAACGCGATCCGACGTCTCGGAAGAATTCAATTATATCCCCTTTCTATCCTATCTTCCTGTTTACCAACAGTAGCTTATTTGTCACAGGTCTATTGTTTATTAATATATATCCAGACTGAGGGTGGGGTTATTAGTTTACAAGTGTATCAAGCGCCCCCTTTGTTTATTATTGACTGTATACTCGTGGGAGCGCGATATTACTTTCCAACTCTTTCGGAAGTTTGCTTTCTTTGTTGACATCTGCCGTTCGATTATTGGAAACTGAATTGATGTTTCAACCTCGGGCCGTTATTAATTCGCATGAGTAACGTCAATTTCTTATTTTATTTCTATAGTTTCGATGATGGCGTTGGAAACAATATTATCAATTCCAAGAAACGTTTTTAGTCTGTTTTTACCAATCTAAAAAATGTTCACGTGAAATTGTGAAATATGACCACAAATATAATAATATATGACAACTAGCAAATCTTAGTAACATTAACCCTTAAGCAGGCCGCGGACGTATGCTTCCCACATAGATTTTTTAACGTCGTAGCCAGGTTTTGGTGAATAAAAGCCCACAATCTGTCAAAATCTAATCTTAAATATTACTCTATGGTTCCAAATACTAAAACTCGGTGTTTCCGAACGCATGTATCATTGACAGCCAGTTGAGTTTTTGACTACCGTCGGAGAGGTGATTTTCAGTAACTGTGCAATACTTTTTCCGATTATGGCGAAACCAAGAAAATTAAGTCGTGCAATTTTTTGATATGTTATAGATTTTGAATTACAGTATCAAAATTTTAATGTTTTTTTGTTGTTTTCCTGCAAAATGTTATAAAAATAGGGTAAAATAACATGTGGGGAACATATGACCATAACCTGTTGAGTTGAACTATTTGTGGGAACTATATTTCCTTTGCCTGTTACAATTACCTTATTTTTTGTATACTAGCTTATTCACCCTACTTTGTTCGCGTGTTTTAACATAGGCACAAATAATATAAAAATAAAAGTAAATAAGTAAAATAAATACATAAAATAAATAAATTATGAACAGACTAGCCTTCCCCATTTATATATAGATATACAGATAAGAGTTGTCTCTACCCAGGCAATGGGATTATGTTTTCCCACGTCATTTTTTCAGTTATTTCAGTGTTTTTTCAATAATTTGTTGATAAGGAATCGGAAAGAGCGTTATTTTAAGCCTTAATCCATATATAACACTTAATATACAGTAGCGGCTTATCGGGGCCTGTTTAAGGGTTAATTAGATAGCGATGCAGGGGGACTAGCACTCTACGATTTTCTTATGGTATATACCATTTGACCGGAATTACATTACTCGCAATTAATTCATATCTACAATTTCAGTGTGGATGTTTGATAAAGAAAAAACCGTAAAGAAATCATTTGTAATCACACAAAAGAGTGTTATGTTCTGGTTTCATGCCTGTAAAGGTAGGGTTTAGAAACGTACCTACATAATGTTTTGATGCATCAGAATGCTATATTAAACTCCATTCCACTTGTTAGGACAGCAGTAATGTCTTAAGACTTGCTGAAACTATGGATGATAAATTTGTAAGATACTTCTGATTTACATTTGTCACTGATTCCCTGTACTTAAATATAGTAATTAGATTGAATTATACAACGAAATGACTAGGCATTACAGAGAGGTCAGTAATACCGTTGAAATATATAAGAAAAGAAACAAATGCCACCACGTTATTGCGGGTAGGATCATAACAGTAATTCACACACGCGTGATATACTGCTGCGACAACCTTTGCAGCGGTCGTTCCGTCTGGCCACTAATCTTGCCGGTATTGGCTTGTTAGCACCGCTGGACCCTTTTGCTTATCCATTTTCTATGAAACACCGAGACCTTTAGTTCTTTTTCCTGGATAACGAGGACGCGAAAAATGGTTTCCACTTTTATTATATTTCCACGAAGTTCCTTTTGTGACTATGCCTACTTGCCTAATATTTACTTTAGACAAATTTATTATAATGTCAGGTACAGAACTTGTGTACTGTTCTTTGGAAATTTCTCTATTTTTACTTTTTCTTATACGTAGTATAGAGGAATTCTAGTTGTAATCGTCAAAAAATTCGACCTCGAGATTTTGACGGATTTACGCGTTTTAAGTCGCGCAGTCTAAAAATACCGTTTTTGGAATTATGTCTATGTGTGTCCTATGTGTCTGTGCGTTAACACGATAACTCGAATATGCTTTAACTTATTGCAACCAACTTTAACATGCATGTATGACAACAAATTAATTATAAGGTTTCTATCATGTGCGCGGTCGGTACTCGGATGGGTGACAAATATAAGGTTTCTATCAACTTTTGAGTCGTTTCCAGTATACGAGAAAGTCAAAGGGAGACCACCCCCGATTTTTTATTTATCATTATTAAAAGAAAATTTAAAATCTATGAGGAATGCAAATCGAAACTATCTTTTTTTTATTTTCAAACCTATTAAATACAAGAAAGGTAAGGCACCGCATATTAGCTTCTCGATTGTGGAGCACCGGTCCTGACAAGAAATGTACTTATCTTACAGAAGACCACATTCAAATAAGACTATTACTTTGTAGTGTTGTGTCCCATATAGATTGATAGGTGAAGGAAAACTATGCGAGGAAACCTGCACACACCTATGAAGAAATTCTTAGGTTGTGTGTGAAGTCGAGCAACCCGCGCTTGGTCAGCGTGATTGACTAAGGCCTAAACGCCCCTAATGTGGGGTAGGCTGGAGTCCCTCGGTGGGGACATTATATGAGCTGTTGATGATGATGATTAACATCTGTTGAAGACAAGTGCATTTATCGTCTCCCTATTCACTTTACTTTTCGCGACATACTGGCAATATGTAACCATTTTTAGGCAATGTATGGCCTATAATGCTAGATATGGCTTTATTTGTGACTCGTTACCTGAAGCTCTGTTCAACCCTATTAAGGTCTTGAGCGAGATTTCAATTTACCTTAGAATTTGTATATAGCACATAACTATGTTTCGTGTACTTTATTAAATGCTTGTTTATATAATATACTGCTGAAATCAAATATTTCAGTTTGTTAGCTACACAATTTCAGTCTTACACGAGCCGAGAAGCAGGTGATCACATTACATAATTAGCAAAGCCCTTGAAAACTTGTCGCCCAACAAAATTAAGTTTTCAAGCACAGTTTGCAGCTAACTCCATCAACCTTAATTGTCAACTTAAGCTCTCTAAATGCAATATTGAGTTTCTAAACTAATATAGGTTCCATCGCTAAAAGGGCTGTCTCTGTTAAGTTATTGTAAATCAATGAAGCGACAAATAAGGGGCTCAAATATTACTAAACTTTGTGATACGCGAGTTCTTGCGGTGAGTCTCCAATTAATGACGGACTTAGAAATTGGCAACTTCAAGTGAACCAATAAATTGTCGTTTGCTTAAATTCTTGGCGCTGGGATTAACTTTGGGACAGGCTCTGTCGAAAATTATCTCAACGGGTGTGGATACTCTGTCATTTGAAGTTTCGACACGTGGTAATATATTTTGTAACTAACCGAAGAAAATAGAGAACTCCGCTTCCATGATACCGTAATTACCGTGATACCCTAATCAGTACCCCAGTTATATTCATCGCAAGCGCCAGTGTTCTTTTTTTTATTTAGGCATAAATATTTGTCTGATTCCACGCGTTACTGGTTGTGTACTTGACAAAAATCGCTTCAATAATAATTAAGGAACTGGGTGAATATTTGTATTATATTGTTAAGAAATATTGCAAACATAATAAAAATTAACACTCTAAAGATAACGTTTTTTTTTTGTCAAATGTGTAAAGAAATGAGATTTCACCGACTATTAAACTATTAAGTACATAATAAAAAAGTATTGCCATTTACTTATACATAATTATCAGACTTGAAATATGTAGTCGTCTTCTAAAACCAGACGCCTTGCGGAATCACAGTCCACGTGCGACTGCTTATGTTCGGCGCAAGGGTGCGACTACTGGAAGGTTAAATTAATTTGCCCAGCTCGTTCTGTAGTTTGCCGGTGTAGACCCCTGGTATAGTTCACAGTCACAAACAGGACATCATATCCGTGGGAGTCATAGAAGCTGATCGAGGGAGATTCTGAGACCCGTGCAAATCATCGCACCAAAGGGTTTACTTCCGCGGTGGTGCGCAAAACACCCACAGCAGCATTTTCAAGGAGGGTTGATTTCAGGCAGGTAGCCGGCTATAGAACTATGCTAATCGGGTTACTAATCTAGTCAGGGTTTGCAACTCATCATCATATCAGCCGAGAGACGTCCACTGTTGGACATAAGCCTCCCACAAGGATCTTCAACCCGAACGGTCTGCGGTCCCGCATTAAGCGTCTTCCCGCGATCTTTACCAGATCGTCGGTCCACCTTGTGGGCGACCTAACACTCTGCGTCTCCCGGTACGCGGCCGCCATTCAAGAACCTTTCCGCCCCAACGGCCGTCAGTTCTCCTAGCAATGTGCCCTGCCCATTGCCACTTAAGGTTCGCAATTGTTTGTTTGTTGGTTTGCAAGTGATATCGTTAAAATTTCATTTGGCATATTTCTCAAACATTTATTTTGTAATGCATATAGATAATCCCGTGGGGCCATAGTTCAAATTGTATACTCCAAAAGTGATCTTCATCGCAAAGCCTTAAGGCACAAAGCCAAAGTGTAATCACCCATTGTACCACCTGCACTCTTGAGTAAGCATCGACACCTTGGAGGAAGACGTTATTTTTTCACAAACTTCTTGTCTGTACAAACAATGGCGACACAGTCCCGGCTGGCGCGGCTGAATGAGCTAATTATTTACAATTCGTCACGCAAACGGGGTATAGCTCCAAAAAACAGTGACGTGAAATCTCATTTCCTAAGTTTGCTTTGTCCCCGCCGCGTAGCGAAGGGTTCGTATGTTTTTGACCTGTGCTTGATCAGCTCAGTCGGTTGTGACCATCTTGATTCACTTATTAAAGAAAAAAATAGATATATGCGGGACATATTTGAAACCATTCAGCTACCCATGAAGTGCAACAGGTTCAGATTAAGACTTTCGTGTTATTATGTCAAAGCTACATTGTAGCCTTTTACGATTACCTGTGTATTCTTTTGTATTCTGTGGCTAATACAGAATATGTACCTAATTACCTTTAATGATTTTTATTACGCAAATAATGGATGTTCTTCTTTTTTTGTATTAAATTTTAAATTGAATAACCTAGCACTTTAAAATTTCTATAAATATCATCAGTATTCTATCACAACATGTGCATCCATTTCATTTGAAAGTTTATGCACGTCATACACAGAGGGCTTTCGAAGATACCTAGAATGAAAAAGTACCTATAATGTTAAAATTACCATATCCTAAGTATGTTTAAAGTACAATTACTTAGAAGAGATTGGAGATTATGTTCTCTGATGCATGTTCAAAGCATTTAGTTATACCTATCTGTTCTACGTTAAATTTTATTTCACAATAATATTTAATATTAAGTTTATGAAAACGAACTAAATAAAATCTACCATTTTATCTCGAAAGGGTCTAGTAAATAATATATATGTACAAAAAATATGGATACAATAAGAACACGAACCTTTTTTACTCAACGTAAATGAAACTTTATCTAACTGCCGCTATTATTTAAAAACACCTGGCCAAATGACCATTAATAGTATTATTAAAAATAACGCTCAATTTTCAAAATGAGAACACTGTAATGTCCCAGACTTTGGGTCCCATCGCGTGATAGCCTCGCGTGTCTCATGCTGGGCTCAAATTAAAACCCGACTGATAAGACACCGAACAACTCACGACTGTCGCCCGACGCGTCTCCTTTAATTACGCACCCTACGCCATATTTATCTACCCTTTTAAAATTCAAATTCGGAACCGTTTCGCGTAGTGACGATTTGTTTATAGAGTGAGGAGTTTTAAACGCATTTGCATTTCGTTTGGAGCATCGGGTTTGGTGTCAATTTGTGAATTATCAAAGAGGGTCGACGATTCGGACACAGTAGGTGGAGTCGTTAGTGACTGTGTAAAGTGGCCGGATCTCGAATCCCTACAGTAGGGAGATCTTTACACTGCAACGTACATGTTCGTCTAATTGCTCATTTATCTTCATTTGCTTATATCTCGTTCTCTGTATTTTTCAGTAGTGACTTGTTTTCACTCAAAACGTAAATTTTGTCACAGAAGTTTTTAAGTGATATTAAGTCTTTCTCCTCATACCATGCTTACACTTTACTTGAGATCGGTTGAGCACGTCTTATCCTTCCTTGTCTATCAGCTGCCACCTTATTATAATAATATTAAAATAATTTATTTCAGGCTTCACATGTAGGTTGTTAGTTACAGATATCTTATATCTAGTGTTAGTTGTACATCTTATATCTAATGTGAATCGGCAAAATTTTAAATTCGGTATATAATTAAAATAATACTCCTTACTTCCTCCTCATTTATTATTATACTCCTTTTATTTTTAGATTTCTGACATAAGCCATTATGGTTTTCTGTGGTCTTTTGAGTGATATTAAGTAAAGAATATAAATAATATTGTTTAATTAGCAATCTAAATACTAATACAAAACAAACTAATAATTCACAGGGTAAAAGAAATTAATATCTAGCCATTTGAAACTAAAATGTTACATGTTAATAAACAATAACAACATGTCTTCGCCATTCTCAGCAGAACTTGTATTGTATAAAAATAAACTTAATTTGCGGTTAACGTAGCTGGTTTTACATTTACAATAATTTTACTGTTATTAGTATCTACATGTCTTGTAAAATCCATATTGTAAAATTGTTTGTTGACCTAAATAAATAAATCTAAAATCTCCCACTTATTAGTAGTAGGTAACCAAAATGGTAAAAAAACTTTAATGAGTTTGAGGTTTTACACATACTAAAAGAGTTTTTGACCCAAAACAGTTCCGACGTCAGAGACGGTATAACAAATGATGTGTTTTGAACTACGGAAAGGTCCTGAACATAATATTTAGATTATTTTTGAATTAAAATCTAAATCTATACACCACAGCGTGCATAGAAATTATACCTGTGAATATTTGCAATAACAATGTCTTCTGGCTGAATACGAGCCGAATTTTATTGTTAAACGGGTTTATTACCCGTTTAACAATAAAATTCGGCTCGCATATTTCACAATTCGGCAACATAATTCCGCCTGGATTGATCACGGCAAAAATGTAACCTATGTCCAGCTTTTCGTATTTTTATAATTGTAATTATTACAAATGTTAAACATAAATGATTTAAATAAATTGAAGAAACAATTTAATTATTATTTTTCGGGTCCTGTTACCTCTAAAGAACATAACCGACAGTACCTAATTTTGAAAAAGGAACTTGTTCCGCACGGCATCGTGTACTTTTTTTTACAAGGGCTGACTTTCGTTTAATAATTGTGATAAGCCATTTGTTTATTAAATTAAAAACGCTTACATCGAGCTCGAAGCGGACCTCTAAACTCCGACTACAGATTAATTACTGTAAGTAGCGCTGTACCTTCTCCATTAAAAATATTGTACCTGTCTCTTTTATTAATCGGATTAAAGACGTTACCGTCGCGTCATTAAAATGCCCGTGAATATTTTCTGAGCAAACATCTGACAGAACAAAATTAATGGTGCCGATTAACAGCCGCTCGAAAGATCGCGTGCGGTTGATCCGGCGACACCTTCGGGTGCTCTTTGTGTCAATTTTAATTGGTCCGGCTCTTTTACTTTTATTCCGATTTCCGAGATTGCACCTTATTTATGTGGGGTCACGAACTAAATTTTATTGAATGAAATTTTCAATAAATTAAGAAATTAATGAGAAATGTAGGAAGAGTGTCAGTATCATAAGCAACTCTCGTTATCCGGTTGAACCTGTGGGTTGAACACTCTTGACTAAGCACGATTTAAAATAGGTCATTATCGCCCATATTCACTTTTTCTAAGTCTGTAACCAGAATATTAGTGTAAACAGCATTAGTGTATTCTGACAGTGATATCACTCCCTGACTAGATGTAGCCTTGAAGTTTGCGTCATTAGGGTGACATTCAAGTACTGCCGGTCGCGACACATAATACAGCAGCTCTTAATTAACCTCCATTTTAGAAAGACCGCGGTCTTCTAAGAGTTGATTACAGAATTCTGGTATAGGAATTGTAAGTTTTAAGAGATTTGGCTGGCAATAGAATTTGGTTTTAAATCTGCCTGGTCACTATCTTAAAGTTTGTTGCATTAATAGTGTTAAGAGTATTGGTGCGGGTGAAACTATTTTCACCTTTAGCTTTGTTTATTGGACGTCGTCGTGGTAGAGTGGTTAGTATAACTGTCTATACATCAAGCGGTCCGGGTTCGAATCCTGGTAGCGGCAAATATTTGTGTGACGAACACGAATATTTGTTTGTGAGTCATGGTTGTTTATATATTTATTAAAGTTTATTTATAAAAATATATATATAAAAATGTCCGTTATCTAGTCTCCGTAACACAAGTCCTTAATGATACTTACTTCGGGCTAGATAATTGGTGTGAGCGTGAAAAAATATATATTATAATTGATATATTATATATTAGTACTTACTCAATAACTTAATAAATTATAGCCTAATTATGTTATCTGATGAATGCGTTATATCATTGTAAAGTTTCATTAAAATCCATTCATTCAGTAGTTTTTTCGGATCCAGACATAAATTTACAATTACAATTTTCGCGTTTAGAATATTAATACAATTCGGAATTTGATATTCATGAAATTAAATTCCATTTGCCAAATAGTTACGTTAAAATGTGACTCGAAAATTTCAAGTAATTTTTTGCCTAGAGAATTAAATTGTTTGCTTAGAGATCAAAAATTAAATATTAGTAAATCTCAATAAATACAAATAATTTTACTCAATTTTACCCAGTCTGAAGGTTAAATGGTTTGATCTTCAATGACGAATAAATATTCAAAAAACATTTTTCAATTTAACCCAGATAGTGCGTTTAGCTGTAAGCATTGCATAAAATTAAAAAATGAATAAATTTACAAAAGATTTAAAATCAAACTTTAATATTTGATTAGATTTTAATATTATAGATTTAACCACAGACCACGGAGGCGTGTTTTTTCTTTTTTTGTTGATTATATTTGATCACGTTTACGATATTTTAAATTAAAATAAAATAGGCGCCCATTAGACGGTCCAAAATGACGACTCTTTTACTCAATCACATTTTGCAACACATATCTATATAAAGATCAATATTTGTATGTTTGTATGGCTATGCATAACAAAACCATCGAAAACAATGTGACGAATCTATAGAAATTATATTTGGCAACTTCTTCTCTATATTAACTTTAATTTAAGCCAGTAAAATTTTTTCTTCATCAATTAATATAAGTATAGATTATATTCTTTATATAATAATATATTGACGCCGTCTTAGTGGAGTGGTTAGTATCCACTCCTACACATCAAACGGCCCGGGTTTGAATCCTGGCAGCGGCAAATGTTTGTTTGAAGAACACGAATATTTGCTGACGAGCCATGTAGAGGAGGAGGTACACACGCTGCTCTGGACATATAAACTAGGTCATAAGCGTGGAAGGCGATCTGACACCATAGCGGGGTTGAACGCATGTGTGTGAGGGGACTATTCACGTACTGGCTGAAAGCCACGCGACAAGCCAGGGTTGCCAGAAAGGCAGTGAAGTTAATCTGAGCAGACGCAATTGGTAGGTATGAGTTTAGATTTAATAGGTCGTAAATTATATTTCATACCGATATTTAAGAAAGTAGGTCAGCGTTTGCCGGATTAGCTAATAGTTATCTATAACTTGCGCAAGCAAGACAGGCAGGATATATTTACTCACAAGATTAAAAATCGTAGTAAAATATGAATTTCAAAAATCTATAATCGACGATTGATTACCTTTGAAACTCTCAGTAATATCTACAGTTATAAAATAATAACAACGCCATCATCTAATTTCATGGCGCTCGCCCATTTCTACGCTAGTGGGTCGAATTGAACCATTCATTGCTTGAGCCGAGGAGATCATTCCAAGCATTGTCCGGACAATTACTTTGTATAATCCGCTCTGTGTGTTAGTTCACTAAGTTCGTAATGAACTTTATTGTTCATACGGACCGTGTGGGCGTAGAATAACTAGTTTTAATTAACAATAAGCGTATTGAAGTTTCCCGTGTAGCAGGAACATCTCTGGGTCTTCCAGGATGTATTTAACTACATAGCACTGTTACGGGCCTACAACTAAATATTTTAATTTGAGGACGGAGGAGAGAGGCGAGCTTCATTAAAAATTATTAAAAACAGCAATGCAAGCATGAAGTTGTTGGCCAAATCCTAAACTATAAGGAATATCGAAAAATGCTCAAAGGAGGCGCAAACCCGATATTGAGAAAACAAAAACAGCATCAATGGATTTTTGAAAAAAAAAATAATGTACATCGCTTTGATTATCGCTTTAAACAAGGTGGATCAAGAATAGAATAGAATAGAATATTATTTATTTGTTAAACATATGTGGTTACAAAAGATGTTACAGTTTTAATATATCTGCTATGTTTCGCTTAAGACATATTTTATTAAAGTTTAACATTTTCCATTAGTTTCCTGTATATCACTTACCAGAAATCGATCCTTATTAACAACACTATCGAATGGTGTAATGATACAGGCTGTGTTATTTTTTTCAAAATCATTGGGTTCGATTCCTGGCTAAGATTATTGATTTTTGAAAAATACAATGATTCAGTTTTTGTTTTCATCAAAATCGGGCTCGCGACTCCTTTGAGCATTTTTCGATATTCCTTATAGTTTAGGATTTGGCCCTGAAGGCCCATTTGAAAAATTCACTCTGTATATTGATGGACAAACGCATCTCTACGTTTCTTCCTTTATCCCTTGCAGTGCACGAGTGTCACTTCAGTGTTGCAATGATCTATTGACAACGATGGCTGCTTAACACCCTGGTTTAGTACTCCGTGTTAACACACAAAGACTATTTAACATCAGACAGACCGTAGGTATGCTTGTCTGCGAACCACTTTACATAGAAAAATAGTTATTTGTTCAATAAGTGAGCAAAGTTATTTTTTGCTACGAGTGCCGATATCAAATCACGAACCAGCGAAGTAGTCTATAATTGAATCACGGGCATAGCGAGTGGTTCACAAATAGACTACTAAGCTGAGCACAGTGAGTGCAAAAAATTTGCTCCCGTGTGAAACATACTACTTTTCACCTCTCCATCGAGAAAATTGTTATAGATGGGAAAAACACGTTATGCTTTAATACAAGTTTATGACGCTAAAAATTATCACTAAAATATTTAAATAATATTACTGCAATTATTTAAATTGAATGCTCGCAGCAAAAAGCGTTTTTCCTTCGAGATTTTACGAAGCAAAAGAGGTCTTTTGGTGCTGGAGAGGTGAAAAATAAATTTTTGTCTACGAGTATCATGTCGAACTTTACTTCCGGATGAGCAATTCCGGAAAAGCAATGCAAGCATGAAGTTGTTGGCCAAATCCTAAACTATAAGGAATATCGAAAAATGCTCAAAGGAGGCGCAAACCCGATATTGAGAAAACAAAAACAGCATCAATGGATTTTTGAAAAAAAAAATAATGTACATCGCTTTGATTATCGCTTTAAACAAGGTGGATCAAGAATAGAATAGAATAGAATATTATTTATTTGTTAAACATATGTGGTTACAAAAGATGTTACAGTTTTAATATATCTGCTATGTTTCGCTTAAGACATATTTTATTAAAGTTTAACATTTTCCATTAGTTTCCTGTATATCACTTACCAGAAATCGATCCTTATTAACAACACTATCGAATGGTGTAATGATACAGGCTGTGTTATTTTTTTCAAAATCATTGGGTTCGATTCCTGGCTAAGATTATTGATTTTTGAAAAATACAATGATTCAGTTTTTGTTTTCATCAAAATCGGGCTCGCGACTCCTTTGAGCATTTTTCGATATTCCTTATAGTTTAGGATTTGGCCCTGAAGGCCCATTTGAAAAATTCACTCTGTATATTGATGGACAAACGCATCTCTACGTTTCTTCCTTTATCCCTTGCAGTGCACGAGTGTCACTTCAGTGTTGCAATGATCTATTGACAACGATGGCTGCTTAACACCCTGGTTTAGTACTCCGTGTTAACACACAAAGACTATTTAACATCAGACAGACCGTAGGTATGCTTGTCTGCGAACCACTTTACATAGAAAAATAGTTATTTGTTCAATAAGTGAGCAAAGTTATTTTTTGCTACGAGTGCCGATATCAAATCACGAACCAGCGAAGTAGTCTATAATTGAATCACGGGCATAGCGAGTGGTTCACAAATAGACTACTAAGCTGAGCACAGTGAGTGCAAAAAATTTGCTCCCGTGTGAAACATACTACTTTTCACCTCTCCATCGAGAAAATTGTTATAGATGGGAAAAACACGTTATGCTTTAATACAAGTTTATGACGCTAAAAATTATCACTAAAATATTTAAATAATATTACTGCAATTATTTAAATTGAATGCTCGCAGCAAAAAGCGTTTTTCCTTCGAGATTTTACGAAGCAAAAGAGGTCTTTTGGTGCTGGAGAGGTGAAAAATAAATTTTTGTCTACGAGTATCATGTCGAACTTTACTTCCTTACTTCCTACTTCATTATAATATATGAGATGGTGCCAAACAGAGAGCCCAAACCAAAAACTGAGCGCAAACCTATTGGTAGCAAACCTGTGTCCTGGATCTGATTACTAGATACTGGACTTTTTTTAATATATATTACGAGATGGCAAATAAGCCTGCGGCCCACCCGGTATTGAGTAGTCACCGTAGCCTATAGACACTTGCAATATTAAGGGTAAATCACTCGTTGCCATCCTTGGGACTAAGATGATATGCCTTCCATTCCCAGCAAACACACTGGCTACCTTTGCCTTCAATCCGAAACACAGCGGACTGCTTTACGGCAGAAATACCAAAGGCGGTGGTACTAGTACCTAGACGACGATATGGGTACATTTTACCATAGTAAAATCGAACCGTTGCTTGGATACACGACAGGCTAACAGTAGTGTAGTCACCGTAAAATGTATCCACCGCAAATAAGCAACGCTGTATCAGTTGGAGACGACTTTCAACTGTTTCTTTCAATATGAACTTTTAATGATTGCACTCATTTGTTCATAGAGTAGGTTTAGCTTTGCGTTAATCTTTCGAGGGTTGGTAGCGAATGAAAAAATGCTGGGTAGCAAACTCATTCAATATTAGCTTTACGAGCCCACGTAAAATGAAACAGGAGAAAAAAGGTAATAACATCGTAAAACTTAATGATGTCTCTGTTCATTGCTGTGTGCATGTAGGAAAACGCTAACACACGCTTTTATGTCTTTATTCTTAGAAAGCTTTTGTACTACTTACCCTGCTACATGGAATATGAATATGTTTGTTATACTTTAATAAACTCTACTTGACATTATTAAAAAAGTTACAGGAATTTAATTTATTAAGGTAATTTATGAATTTAAGGACAGCAATAATAATTGCGTTCTAGTTTTATTTGTTTTGTACTAAATCAAAAATTACAGAGTAGGTAGTCTCACTAGAAAAAGTACACTGAAAAAAATCGACCTGTCTCAGGCGGGAATTGAACCCAGCATCTTCCGCAATCCGGGCAACGCAGCCGCTCAAATTGCGGAAGATGCTGCGTTTGAAATTTTTTCTAGTATGAAAAATATTAACGCGTTTTTAAACGCAAAATCTATTCCATACAGAGTATTCTATTATTTTTGATAGCGACCTTCAACCGGAACTCTACGCAACTGAGAGACTGCTATTTTTTATTACATATATTAAACAATGGCAACATGATGAATTTAACATTTGCTAGCTCATATAGAAAGGATTCATGTCTTATTGATGCTCCAAAAATAATTAGTAGGCACCTAACTAACTCAGGCAACAGGCTGGCAACCTGTCACTATTAGGAGGCGCTGCATGGCCTATAATGACGGATGTGGGTGTAACAAAGTGTTACCTTAGGCTCTGCTCAACGTGATCGTAAGTATGTATCTAATTAAGTTTCCCGAACTTTCTTATACGTGCCATGACGTTCTATTTACAGCACCAACGATCAATAAGAATATTTTAAAGACATTAAAAAGGCGTTTGAAAATATCCCACGGCAAAAGCACACCTAAGACTATAAAATTTAGATTTACTACTATGAAAGCCAATAAAGTATTGTACGAATCCCGACGGAGTACTGCACTTACTGAAATGAACGGTGCAGTGAACTACTGGAATTAGATCGGTCCCATAGAGGAAACGACAGTTTACACGCAGGTAGAACACTAGACCAATGCATTTACAATTTCCCCAATGGACTTCTATTATAATGGATTGCATATAATCACACAAAGGCAACTGTTACATATAATTCGCTATTATTATGTGTATTCGTTCCGGGCAACATGAGAAGTTCGGTCATTATGCATAATGATCGATACCGAACAAGCGGCAATGTAGTGGTGCAAACACTCTGTGATATATACCCATATATCATAATCATAGTCATCATAAAAGAGAATATTCAAAGTACCAGTTTTGCCGCTTAAAACTTCTTTTGCAAAAACGATTTCCTCCCTTTATCAATTGCCTAATTTACAATAAAGTTAATAGATTTTGTAAAATTAACCCGGCGCCAATGACGTGAAAATAATTACGCGGACAATTACGTCGGGTCATTGTGACCCGAATTTTGTCGGACTTTTTTTCTAACTTTTTTTCTAAAAAGGGCCTGTTTTAATTATTTATGTATTAGCATGTGTTATTATTATCGCATTAAAATAACAAAAACTTACTATTTAAAAAAAATCCCACTATAACAAATCTTTTTCAGAACACATGCTAAATCAACTTTGAAAATACAACTTGAAACTGAGGCCACTTTTTTTGATATTCTATAGTCAATACAGTTAAGTCTTATGCTAGTGCCACAGCAAATCAATAGATGTAATCACTCACAACAAACTAGGACGTCAAATATTTGTAACCTATTGTAATAACTATACGACTTTGTAAACACTACTTGTTGAAATAAATATTATTATTATTAATATAATAATCATCTCATAACTGGAACTTTTTGATTTTTTTTTGACTGGGAGGTCAAATGCATTTGCGCAACTTCCCTGCGGGGAAGTGCCAACGTAGGGGATATGTTGGACTCGAGGTTAAGGCGTTCCCTCCATACCCACTAAACATCTTCCCCGGCCTGACCTTCAGTGCGCTTTTACGGAACGGTTCGGGATCTGCGCACGTGAGCGCAACTACACAGAGACCGTCCCAACGCTGCCCGTCTAGGCACTCCTTGTGCACCAATTGATGGCCAGCAGCCCACAGGGGCTGGCGATAGTCGGCAGCCCCTGTGGGCTCCTCGACCTGGCGCGTCCTCCTGACGAGCACACCGGGAGCAACCATCGGACCGGACTTCGCGCGTTCGGCGGATTTTTGTATATTTATAAGTATGTATATACATATAAATATACAAAAATGTAGAAAATTAATTTTGACGTTTATTCCGGTAGAGACATTTCATAAAGATTCTCAGTTAAAAAACAATATAACTTTAGAAATTGTTATCTAGATTATCGATAGTTGTTATCATCGTCAACTTCGATCATCTACAACTGATCGAAGATCGTCAACTATAAAAACAATGAACAAACAAAATCAAAAAGCAATATGCACTGTCATTCCGGGAATAATTTGTTTTGCAGAGCCAAATTTATTTATAAAATTCTGATGAATTCTATTGAATTATGGTTCTTGCTTTATTACCCCGCGAACACGTCTTAATTTACCTGTAAACTAGTTTCTGACTCTTATTATGATATTTTAATAGGCGTCGTTGCTTCCGAACACTGCACTTAAATACGTAATTACGAACAGCAGTAATAAACGTTAATAAACTTATATGGCTGTAAATAGAGAAGTACAGGATAATAGTCAAACTTCTAATTAGAATTGGTATCTTACTGCACCCCAATGTTAAGCGTGAACGTTGCAACAACATTGAAAGAGCAATCTTAATTCCTACGCTTTACGAATTGTTTTCGTGTAAGTTACTTAGATTCGACCTGTCGATGACTGTACTGTCTCTATGAGTATATTAATTAAGCAATTTACATTTATTGCGAATAGAATGCACGTAACAACTTACAAGTTCATATCCTGATAGTGTTATTTGTTGTTCAGTGAGATGTAAATAAATGGGTGTGAAATGAAGCTGTTAAAAAGCTTTAAGGTATAATTTACACCATGATCACTAGCCGATGTACTAAAATGAATTCGAAATTAAAACTTTTCGATAATCTGTCTGTATTAAAATTATTAAACCTTTATGTTTAACATCTGTCCTAAGTTTGTACATGTATTCTTTATTGCATTGTCATCTTTACAAGGGTATTCATAGTTGCAAACTGAACATTGGAGACTGCGGCTGAAAACAAGAAAATTAATTACACGAAAAATTCGAGATCCCTCATTCTATTGTTTTTAGTCTGTAATTATACTATTGGCGCGATTGGTCGCGTTTAGAAATCCGGTGCCATCTTATTGGTCGTCGCATAATACGTCGCAGCGTCCGTCGGGGCGCTTCCGATTGGACAGTTCTGGCGGAGCACTTGGTGATTGGTAAAAATGCTCGATATTGATAACGACAACAGGTAGATGCTTGAAATATTCACAGAATATTGAGTTACATTCTTCACTTTAAAAATGAATAATTAAATTGATATATAAGTAATATTTAAGGGCCCCTTAAATATTACTTATATTTCAATTATATCTCATACATGATTTTTTCCAATTTTTATAGATAATAAATTATATAGGGCTAGATAATTGATGTGAGCTTAGAAATATATTATTATTATATATAATTTTTTAAATATAACACTCCACGGCTCGTTTTTTAAGCTCCCCCTCGTGTTTTCAAAACCCGTTTATATGACAATTACAAAAACTGCTATTCTTAATATATGCTAAAAAAAAATAATTAAATGTACACACATTAGTACACACAATTAAAGTAGTATAAAACCACAAACTTTCTGGCAACTCACTCTTGTCGCGTGGTCTTCCACCGCTGCTAGAATTAGTAATTATTAATCACACTTAGCGTTCGACTCACTACGGTGACCGGTACCATCAGGATAACCGTATACTTATTTCCCACCCTTACGGCTTAGTCATCATCATCATTTTAGCCGAGAGACGCCCACTGTTGGGCAAAGGCCTCTACAAGGCTCTCCAAGGTTTAATACAGATATAAAAATAATTAGCAAAAAGTTTCAAACATTGTAACCCGACTACGGAAACTGAAAAAAAATTAAAAACCTGTAGGTAACCAAACTACGGAAAAAAATAAAGTTATGAAATCGGGTAAAATTGACTCCTCCTTCTGTTAAGGTCGGTTTAAATGTAGCCTTTGTTTTCTGAACCACAATAAGCAATCGATCGATACCCTATTCATCAAAATCGGATAAATAGTTTAGGCGCTACGGAGGGACATGCGTACATGCAAACATACATACATACCTGTATAGACTGCTAAAATCATAACCATTCCTTTTGGCTCCGCGTAGTTGGGTAAAAAAGAGCAGGGCAGAGCCTTCGGTGACATTTCGTTATAAAAGCAACATCTGATAACATGATCCTTGTACCTCAAAAGAGTCACAGGTTTCCGACGTGTCGCTTACATAAAAAAGTTGTCAAACCCAAAAAATACAATAATTTCAGTAAAGCAACAAACTAAACCCAAAAACCAAAAAAAAAATCAGCAGGTTCACCTCACTAACAGGTGATTCGAATATCAAAATTTTAGAGTAAAAATATATCTAATATTGAACTCAAGCCCAAAACTCGCCTTAAACAGAAAATAGATTATTTCAATTCAAATTTTCATTTGTATTTTATTACTTCAGAGCTCAGCCGCTTTAAACTATAAACCGGGTATAGTAAACACATATCAAACGCATTGGAAAATTGAATCCAAATCGTTTGTTTGGTACGTGTCAGCGCTGAAATTTATTTTTATTTTGTACGTGCGTAGCAAATGAAATGGCGGTAAATAAAACGGATAACGCTACGAATAAAAAAATTGGATTGTAAACAAACTCTCGAACTTTATGCGGGGGAAATAAATCAAATATACCTCTTTTGAAGTGATCAAATGAGTAGCATCTGTTAATCGTTAAGTTCCGTTTTATTTTTGACGTTAATTTTATTTTAGTGCTAAACTTTAGTGCGTTTTTATTTCTTGATCCAGTCCAGTGTTAAAACGATACGAATAAATTTAGCAGTAAAAGACTGTAGAAGATTTATATACATAGGCAAATTGAAAGGTTTTTTATCTCTGACGGAGAAATAAGTGATGATAAAACTTAAGATGGAATCGATCTTCATCTAAAACCTTACCACTGAAGCATAAACTTACTTACCACTAACAGAAGGAACACATAATGATAATTTTAGCCCTATTGCTATGGTAATAGACTTTGATATGATAGAGCTAACTAGTCAAACGGAATTAAAATAACTCCTACCGTCAGCCAAACCGAAAAAAAATTGGCTATGGAGTCCTGGAGAACAAAACTCGGAGTTCTTAATCCAACACTGGTGGACAAACCTCTAGACCATGGAGGCGTCGGAGGCAGAATTATTCGTCATTTTCGAGGAGGCTTTTGGCAGAACTAAACCGAATTTAAAATATAGAAAAAAAGTTCGAAGATATTCTAGAATGCGTCATTCCTTGCCTCACTCACTGAAGAATCATGACAGCAAATAACGATTACCGGGCATATCTAAAAAGTTCGTAATGTTGCAATTTCACTATGATCTCCCCAAAAGTGACGCTAAGCGGGATACATTTTAATTGTAAATTCCACTTTAAAATACAATTGGCACGTACACAAAATACTCTTTAAAACATAAAATATGATTCACCTCTATATCCAAGGTTATTTATATTCTATCCCAACCTGTACGAGCAATTGAATTTATTACGATTTCACAATCGGCTTTGAATTTAAAAATAAGCCATATATTAGCTGGCATTACTATCCATTGACCTGTTTTTGGGATTGTTTGTGCAATGCATGCTGATAAAACGTTGTCTGTTTTTAATTTTAAATTATAATGGTTTGTCTGCTATTTTTATGAGTTCAGTTGCTTGGACGGAATATTATTATGAAACTCGTAAGTACATCTTTGCACCCTTTTTGGTATAGGGTGAATTAAGTTTAGGCAAGTAAGTGTTTTTTTTTACTATAATTATTCTAGCAACGTGACAAATTTTCGCAAGGTGCAATGAAATCTTCTTAGATTTCCCTTGATATTATTATGATTTTTGATATTGAATATGTTCATGGCCAAATGAATTATGGTTGTACAATCATCAATTGCAGAAGTTTCGTAAATGATCTTGCACTCGGCTTGCGACGAGTGTGAGCCTTAGTGTCACCAGATGGTGAATAGAAGTGGGGTTCAAATGTAAAGAGCTCGCTGCGAGATGATATAAGAGATAGAGATAATGTATTATTAGCCACACTAGACAGTACTTCTTGGCGCCCCTTTTGAATAACCTAGGATTGTAAGAAGGAAGATAAGTGTACTGGCACAGAATCCCATTTCTTGATTGTGCTACATTTAAATGTGGTGACAATTTCTTAGTTCTTGTAAGAATGGTAGCCACAGTTTGCCAATGATAACATAAGCCAGCACGCATGCATAGTCCTTAGAACTTATTTTACATACGAACAGGTAATTCTCATATGTATTAACAACCGAAACCGATTGGGTACTTAATAAGAGAGAATCTAGACAAGGTCTTCAGGACTATAATGTCATAATCTTGCAAAAGACTTTCCACCAGATGTCCAAAGAGATTGGCGTTTAAAAAACATTAGTGAATTATGAGTGTCGAAATGAGAGCGGAAGACATTAATCATATGACAGGAAACCTGGCTCGATGTCACAGTGAACACCTTTATGTTGAAAGGAATACGAATCAGAATCGCTTTTAAGCTTAACACACATCAGCTTTATAAGATCCGCATTGCAGTTGAGATTAAATGAAGTCGTAAGACTCGGATATAAAGTTTAAAGTCGAGTAATCATGCGTAATTATGAGCTACACCAGCAGTGCTCCCTGTGCGTCAGTTTGTCTATCTAGGAGCAGGGTTGACACTACAGTGTCTGCTTTTAATAAACTACTAATGGCATGGTGTATTTTATTGAATAGACGCGACGAAGATTCTTTACATTGTACGGATTTATCGTGCGAGTGGGGTGCCAAGTCAATAGTGTAGCAGAGAGGAGAGCTAGGAGGAGTACCTGGGATTTTTGACCCAAGAGTATTTCAAGCTCTACTATGCTGACTTCTTTCTTTGCCCAAATATATTGATGATGCTAATAAAGTTCTATTTGGCAAAAATCGGTTTTAATTTTTTTGTATGAGGATACTTTCTCAGGCTGAAGGCGGAAACGAGCTTCATCCTCAAATGCTGAAGGACTGGCCATCGCTTTTATTTTTTATCCTACCCTGTTCCCAATTTATTTGGAGTCTTTCAATGTGTCTTGATATCGACAATACTGCTAAAGGTTTTGGCATTATATTTTTACGACTGGTTACCTGCCTGATACCAACCCCCTTTGGGAACGAGTGCTATCTTTTGACAGCAGCTGGGACCATCAGTTTAACGTGCCTTCTGAAGCACGGAGGACAATAGAGTTGAAAAATTTTCGGTCAACCATCCTAGTACCGACCATCGACCTCCTTGCTAGTCGGATTGATCATCATTGTTTGAATACAAAAATTATAATGATAAAAAATATTAATATAATTTAGATAATATTAAAAAAGAAAAAAAGCTATGTTATTATTTTAAGGTAGATGACAAAAGACTAAGATAAATTATTGGATAATACTTGATTCCACTTAACATCAGGTGAAATTTAGACGAAGAGCATCCTGATTACAGAAAAAATATATCACTTCTTTTAAGTATATCCGATTTAAGAGTGTGACAACCCTATATAAGGAGAATTATGCCGGAATGCGTCATTAAGCCGCCCTTCACCTTACCTACAGCAGCGCCCGTCACTCAGGGCTGTCTGTCACCGGCGTTTCAGAACCAAAATATAAAAGTTCATTAGCAGGACATCAACACTTCGCGAGTTCTTTTTATAGCATTTATACGTTTAAAATTAAGTTGATGATCGTTTGGTTTTTTATATTTAAATCTCTATACAAGTGAAGGCCTTGCATATTATTATTAGAATTTTTCATTGCATTTTCGTATGCTGCTTGATACGTGTTAATTGTTATGTAATAAATTTATTTATACATTACTATGAATGATAATTTACAATTATTTATAAAAATTAAGAAAAAAAAGCTTCAAATTAATGCTAGCTGACCCGGTAACGCATGGCTGTGGTAATTCCATACATTTTGGAACATTTAATTTGCAATAAAAAAATGGAGTTCAATAATCGTGATAAAAACTACACAATGGTCTAAGTCAGGTCAGTCAAGTCAGTGAAAAAACATTTACAACTGTTCATTAAAATCAGCCGCTACCATGGTTGCGGAGATTAGCGTGGACGAATATCGTGACAAGAGAATTTTATTAATAAATCTTCATCTTCTGCCCGCGACTTCATCTACACAGACTTCATCTAGTATAATAAATTATAGCCTACCTATATGTTATTCAGAAGTATATTATTAGTGTGAGCTATATTATTGAAAAGTTTCGTTAAAATCCATTCAGTAGTTTATGCGTGAAAGAAATAAGTTAACAAAGTACCGAAGGCAAACTGATTCTAATTGTTAAAAGCAATAAATACCTACGGATGAACCGATTTCAATGTAATATTAAATATTTTTTTCATAAAAATACTTTGTTATATTTCTGTAAACACCTTAATATCAAAGCTCCGCGATTTTAATTACATATTTATTATGATCTTGGGCTTGGGCGAGTATATGGTCGTTAAATAATAATAAAATAAAGTAAACTTGTCCACGGTCCAGTCAAAATGTTTACTAGATACGCACTACAATAATAATAATAATAATAATAATTTATTTATTTTCTTCACAAAAAGTATCAAAACAAGCATAAAAATATAAAAATATTACATAGTCGCAGATTACTTAATGTGAAGACTGGTGCTTGAAATGGATTGAAACAATCTGTAATACAAGACACCAGGTCTCCACCTCCTAGGTTATTGCTTTTAGTTAACTTATTTTATTTAACTTATTCTAAATTTTAATAACAATTTAATGCTTGTGTAGTGCTAATTTAAGTAAGCTGTTATATAATAACTGATATGTGTATAAATGATGACTATAAGCAAAATATAGCAAACAATAATTACAAAGATGTTCACTGGGAATCAAACATACATGCTCAGTGAGTGTATTATTATTTTAAGTTAGTGGTGTAAAAAGTAGACGTGTATCGTTTTCATTTAAATCCAGTAGATGTTTATAAAGCGGCTGTTTGATTTGTCTATTTAGTCCGAGAGCTGGCACGAATTTTTGGGTAGGTATTTGAGGCAAGCTGAAAACTAGTCCTATACCTCTCCTATTATACCCCAACAGGGAACTGCAGACCTGGCTGGTGAGTAGCGGGGCTAAATTAACCCCTAAATTTTTAAAAATATTATTTTTTTATTTCGAAAAATATATTTGAGGCAATATGCAATTTTTATATGTTGTAGTTTAATGTATAAAGAATAAAAAAAAAAATAAGCCAGACGATTTGGTCGGAATTTTATAATTGCCAGACGCGTGCAAAAATATTTTGCAAAAAAATATAAAAAATATATTTGAGGCAACTTGAAATTTTAATAGGACATTATTTATAACTATAAAATAAGATCCTCAAAAAGACAGGTCATTTCTGTGGGACTTTCTACCTGCCAGGTGATCCAACAAGTTATGTATAATACTAGAAAAATGCACTGAAAAAAATCGACTTGCCTCAGGCGGGACGATTTTTTTCAGTGCATTTTTCTAGTATTATATTTACGCGTTTGTAAACGCAAAAATAAAATTATTCCATAAGTTATGTATAGGTACGAGTGCGTAGCCCTATAGACAAGCTGTAGAGTGAGAGAGAGAGTTTATCGGCAGCTGTCTGCGTTCTTGCTTGCCGCGTTATTATTGGCTCTGGCGAGGTCACGTGACTTACAATAGCCACGGGGTTCCAATTCAAAATTTCGGAGTAAAAAAAAAAAAATTTTGTGAATTTCTACTAAAAACGGTTCATATAAAAATGATTGTGTTGATTTGTGCGTGTTTAATGGATATATTTATTTTGTTATATTTTTTTATCATATAAAATTTGTTATCTAGTCAATTTAAATATAAATCTAAATGTAATGGTTTTTTCAACAAATCATAAAAAACATTTTCTTTAGAAAATTAATTTTCCAAAAACTTTTGTTTCAATAATTTTTTAATAGGATTCATATTTTCGTAATAGGTACCAATATTTATTAAAAATCATTAGATTTTTTTTGATGTGTTTTATTTTTTTCCAGACCTCTGTTCAGCGCCGAGCCCATTTTGGTTGTCCTCCTTTGCATTTAATTAAGCAAAAAGTAATTTTAGTTAAATAAAAATAAAATAGAAATATAAATAAGTTTAAAAATTCTATGTTGAAATTACTTCTAACAGTGTCTGAGTGACCCTCAGAATTCGAGCAGGTAGTATTTGTGAATGCACAGATGTTATAGCTATTGTATTGAGTTAGATAGGTAAAAG
Organism: Elophila nymphaeata; assembly: GCA_955850985.1. Classification (NCBI taxonomy): domain Eukaryota; kingdom Metazoa; phylum Arthropoda; class Insecta; order Lepidoptera; family Crambidae; genus Elophila; species Elophila nymphaeata. Next base: position 17,844,190 of record OY039079.1, read on the forward strand.
ATACAATAATAATAAAAGTATACTGAATATTTAATATTGTCAGTACGAAAATTGGTAAACTCAATATTGTGAATGCTTCATTTTATTTGTGAGCATATATTACTTGAAAAATAATTAAATTAATAGAATACCTTTTATAGGAGTAGAAATATTAGATCCTATCACAACATTGTCATAATATTTTTTCATCAACGCTAAAAAGTTTTTATAACAACTTGTATGATAACCGTCTGTAAGGTTAGGAATCACTGGCAAAACCACGTTGTTATATTTTAATCCATGATGTTTACGGATTTCTAATATTTCATGACTTTTTTTGAGAGTTTTCTCTACAAACGCAATCACTTTATCATCACTTTTTTTGCAAATGACACAAACTAATTTTTTACCAGACATTTTAAAATTATTTACCTTATAAAACGTGTAACACCAATATTAAAATTCTACGACTGAGAATAACGACTCCGAAATTCCGACTGAAAACCTCATGGCTATTGTAAGTCACGTGACCTCGCCAGAGCCAATAATAACGCGGCAAGCAAGAACGCAGACAGCTGCCGATAAACTCTCTCTCTCACTCTACAGCTTGTCTATAGCGCTACGCACTCGTCCTATACATAACTTGTTGGATCACCTGGCAGGTAGAAAGTCCCACAGAAATGACCTGTCTTTTTGAGGATCTTATTTTTTAGTTATAAATAATGTCCTATTAAAATTTCAAGTTGCCTCAAATATATATTTTATATTTTTTTGCAAAATATTTTTGCACGCGTCTGGCAATTATAAAATCCCGACCAAATCGTCTGGCTTATTTTTTTTTTATTCTTTACACATTAAACTACAGCATATAAAAATTGCACATTGCCTCAAATATATTTTTCAAAATAAAAAAATAATATTTTTAAAAATTTAGGGGTTAATTTAGCCCCGCTACTCACCAGCCAGGTCTGCAGTTCCCTGTTGGGGTATAATAGGAGAGGTATAGGACAAGTTTTCAGCTTGCCTCAAATACCTACCCAAAAATTCGTGCCAGCTCTCCTACTAATTGGTGTACTGAATAAGATTAAGATTTTTTTGTAATTTATTATAAACTTTAGGGGCTAGAAAGCTGTAAGATCTTTGTGCGAAACGGGTTTTTACAGATGGTATGTGATATCGAGTCAGCCTGCCAAGATTTAGGATTATCGGATCCTTTTTGGAATGAAGTCTTCGTATGATTTGATATAGAAAGAGTTTACGAACGTTGAGAGTCTTTGTTTTTTTATAGAGCTCTATGGTTGGGTGGCGAATCGGTAAAGACAATACATGTTGGACGTCTCGTCAATACGAAGCTACTCACAAAAATTAGCTTGATAGTACCTAATAAAAAAAATGTTCTACGTATCCCTGACTAATACTTATATACTTTTTGTTGGGTGCGCAATTTCTGACATAATTTTTCAATTCCTATCATTGGAGGTTCGAAAATATTTCTCATACCATTTAAAACCATAATGATCATTCTTCATAACAAATCGTTCTTCATAACTTCATAAAACATAATCATTGAAATTCATAATATCATTAATCATAAATTTTTGGGCGATCTAGTGTTTTATGCACCTACATGGCTGGGTGATGGGTAGGCTAGGGGTTTTTTTTATGACCAAGCGGAGTGCACTGTTTTTGTAAGCAACAAGGTAGTAACAGTATTAATAAAAAAAATATGATCACTTTAATTATTACACTATAATTATTATGAACACAAATCGGTAGTAAGACAAAGAATAGGATTTAGAATATTATGTGAGCCAATATGAATGGACCCCTTTTTGTTTGATAGGTATATAGAAACATCCAGTCCAGACTCAGAACAATTTGATATCCGTGGATCAAACAAGTAACTAACTGTTGCGGATGGGAATCGAACCCACGACTTGGTGCACAGCAGTCGCATACACTACCACTGCGCCATCGAGGCAGTAAAAAGTATCATGTCACGGTGGCGGCACCGCGCCGTGGAGATGGGTCCGCAGTCTACACTCACTTACCTAGTTCATGTAACTGGTGGCAATTACAGACCGTTAATGACGTCAGTCGGCTGCCAAAAAAATGTTCACATGATTTCATTGTTATTCCCAGGCAGGGGTTGCAAACTTTATCCTGAGTTTTAATAAAAAGGTTGACGACTGCAAGAACGTAGGCACACTTTAACTTTAGACACTAAAACCTCTTTACGTGTGAACGTGACCAACCAACGGGCAGACTTGAGCGATTTCGACAAAATACGGCGGTTTCCGAACCCTCGGGATTTGATTCTCTAATTTCGTAAGTACGAGTAAGGGAAAGTCATGTCCGATTAAATTAGGGTTCAATCTTACTTGCTGTAGGTTTTAGATATTATATATCTTGTCGTCTTTTTCATTCCGATGCAAAACGGGCACAAAAGTCGCCTTAGAAATGCTATTAGAGAGTTACATTAAGTGGAAATTGTTACTCCCAAAGAACGAACCTTTCCTAATCACGATGAAAAGAAAAAAAATAAGCCAAACCTATACTTAGTTTCCAAAGGTAGGTAATACGGTAAAAATATCAATATAACGTGATTCTAAACTAATTTATTTAGGGCTTCGTCAAACAACGAGCGTGGCGTGGCGCGGCTGTATATTAAGACTAGTGCTGACTGAGTGATTAGCTCACTGCCGTGCAGTATGGATATAAAGAACAAAAAATTAACTGATTCACACACAACATTCCTCTTGCACAGTGGATTAGCTATTCGAATTTTTAGTGGCCGAACCCTAACTTGTCCATTTTAGAGAAGACCGCTGTCTAGAAGTCACTATTTTGTTTCTATCAGTCATTGAGGTTCCCAAAGATTAGGGCTGGCAACAAGGAAGTGGTACTTCAGTGTGTTGCTACTGACACTATGAGTGTGGTTAACATTTAAAAAATATATTTTTTTACTGCCACTTCTATCCCCAGTGTTCGATCCTAATAAGAAGGAACTTATTACAGTATGACTAATCAAAGAGTAGTTATCTTCGCTGGAGGACACTCTCTGCCTGATATAAAAAGCTAAACACATCTGCTCATAGCAGATAAATGGTTGCAGATAGTAGATATTTACATAAATATTTTTAAAAAAGTCTAAAAATACGCAGCAGCGATAACTATTGCTTCTAAAAACTATTTTAATTAGACGCCATCCAATATAGACATTATTGCCTTTGCTAATTTGCCATATTCCTGAAATTTTGTTGAAATTTAACTTATTACTTCATAGAAGTTAATTTCTATTCTTTCTGCAGATTGATAAAAGAAAGTAAATATTGTAGTTGATTCAAATAAATATTTTACTACCGAGAATGGTTACGTATAAAGTACACCTCTCTCTTCTCTCTAATATCTTCTTATTTATGTCAATTTGAAAAAATCACTATGATAAAACTTATATTACATATGTACCTACCTCATTTTCTTTTTTGTTGTCGGGGAGGTCAAATGCATTTACGCATCCTCCCTGCGGAGTGTTGCCAACCGCAGGGGATATGTGGAACGCCTTTACCTCGTAAAGGCGTTCCCTCCATACCCACTAAACATCCTCCCCGGCCTGACCTCCAGTGCGCTATTGCGGGACGGCTCGGGATCTGCGCACGTGAGCGCAACTACACCGAGACCGTCCCAACGCTGCCCGTCTAGGCACTCCTTGTGCACCAATTGGTGGCCAGCAGCCCACAGGGGCTACCGACTAACGCCAGCCCCTGTGAGCCGCTGGCCGACGCCGGCCTTATAGGCCGCCTCCTCACCGATGGCTGCTCGACCTGACGCGTCCTCCTGACGAGGACACCGGGAGCAGCCATCGGACCGCACCCGGGGGACTTCGGGGGCGGTCGTGGCCCTGCAAAGGGCCGTCCGGAACTAGCCGTGGTGGGAAAACAAAAACAACTCAACGATGGCATGTGACTTCGAATGCCACTTGACATCAAAAGCCACACACCCGCCGAGAAAGTTTTCCCACCACGTTACCAGGGTCCGCTACGAGGAGGCTTCCGAACGTGGACCCCATATTATATAATGTACCTACTATATTTACACATATTTATTTATTTAAACTTTATTGTACACCAACAAATAAAATACAGAAAGAAAAATAACACTGTGATTATGGATCACAGTGTAATTTTTCTTTCTGTATAATACAATGGGCGGCCTTACAGCAAAGTGTTTTCTCTTCCGGCACTCTAAGATGGACAGGATTTGAAAGAACAGTAACTCAGATGGAAGTTAGCAACTAATAGTAGGTAAAATATGAATAATCCCCCTTAAAGGCCAGTTAAAGAGCTAAATTATAAACAGATTATAATATATTACTTATATATCAGATTTTATGGTAGCGCTCCATCAAACTACCATTAAATTGTTGGCAGTTTTACTACATTTATGATGAACATCGCGAAAAATCACAGTATCGTAAAACACTGGAATGATTTATTTATATTCTTTTGCAAGAATAAAAATAGAAAGTCCTCGTATTTACTTAGATAATTTCGATGGTACCTACTGCTTCATTGTAATGACTCACGCTTTGGTTTCGATTTCAAAAATAAAGTTTGTAATCTTACAAACATTATTTTTCAAGGTTTACGTGGACCTAGAGAGGTTGAGTTTCGAGATAAGCATTAGAATCGATATTTTAAAAGTATTACTGAAATAAAAATCTAGCAAAAATCTTGATTAAATGTCGCCAACATCAATCCTACTCCTCGCACCTTGTCGATGGGGAATTCCGGAACACAACATTTAGAATTTATTATGACGGGAAAGTTAGGTAAGATAGATTTATAGCCTGACAGACTTAAAAGAGGCCTATACCATCTAAGCCTAGAACTTTTTACTCCCTGAGGCTTGAACCCGTGACCTGTAGTTCTGAGATATATAATGCGCAATTGTTCAAATTGACAATTTATTAAATTCACAAGATTTGGAAACTGTTCTGAGTGTCGAAAGTATTTTCCTTTTATATTGATCCCCCATCGGCTTTGTATTCTTAAAATAATTCAAGTTTAAACATGATAAATTATGCAGAAAATTCGCGCACTCAAATATTGTCCAAAAAGTTCTTAACGACTCACTAAAGCTCCTTAAACACTCGATACCTAAAGGGTACAAAAAATATTCAATTAATCAAATAGTCAGCGTGACTTTGAAGATTGAGGAGACGACGTTATTGGTCCACCCTCGGAACGATTCATCGAAGGGTGTATTTCAATTTCGGCTAATGCAAATTTAATACGCTCCCTTCGGACCTGAACAGTCCCATAATCAAGTTTCTTTGTTTTCTTCTCCTAAACCTGGACAGGGAAAAGCGCAAAGTGATTTCTGCAAACTAATTGCCGCAGTGCTAAACTGTTATCTATTAATCTTGATTAATTTGATTATTAAAGGCACCGTGAGGAATGTTTCTTTAATTCTTTTTGTTGGGTACAGCTTGGTCGATAAAAGTTTATAAATCTTTTTCACTTCACTGAACAGCTTTTGGCTCACATTTCACCGTCTGTCGCCTTCTTAACACGGTGACTCTGAGAAGACCAATAGTAAAAGTTATCAAAAGATGATAAGGACATTTTGCTTGATGCATACTTATTCCATGAAACTATTGTTTTTTCAAGGAAGGTGTTGAAGATTTTAATGGCCTTTATTTGATTGTCATCTACGAATGACATCGAATTCATAGCCAGCACTCGTGTTCCCTCCTTCCTACAATCCTGGGTCATTCAAAAGAGGCGTAAAGAAGCACCTTGCAGGTCAGCAAGGCGAGGGTGGCTAGCGCGGCGGTTTATCTCTCGCACCAGCTATCTTCGCATTTGGATTCCACTTCTGCTTACCATCAGGCGGAATGGAATCATTTGTTTGACCTTTTTATATAAAAAAACGTGGTCTAAAAAAATCAAAATCCATTTTGACCGTTTCCTTAGTTACCCAAAGATCTTTTTTCTCCATTTATCTTTTGATGTTGATGTAACATATTTATGTTTATCAAGCAAACATACTACAAAGCCCTAATTCCTATTCTAGTTCGCTTTCCCTTAATTCTATTTCCGTTTATGGGCCTTCCGTGTCACAGCCAAATCAGTTTTTCCTCGGTTACTATATGAATCAATGAATAAATACATATTATTATCTCATAATGTATTGGAAACACATTTACGTCCGTATCACTTAAATCTTGTACTCTATCGCATGGAAAGAAATGAATCTCAGTATTCACGGCTATTTTGCGGGACAGATGGGCCATAAACCTTTTCCAATTCCCTTATGGATCTTGTATCATGGCAACGCATAAGGGCTGCTTCAGGATACGCACGTTACTATAGCATCTTAGTTCCGATAGGTTCGCGTTCCATAGCTTAACTTGGGCCACAATATATTTGTCGGGGATGTCATCAGGATTTAGTTCGAATCACGATCTCACATACGAATGTCGAGTCAATTTATCAACATACATCACAAAGAGGAGAATCAGAGTAGTGCCTGGGACTTGTGACCCAGTGAGTAGGATTACCTAGGGCACATTCTACATTGCACCGGCACTCGCCTTCACTTCTCTCTAACTATTATCACACAACCGTCGGACATAGCCTCCGCAAGCATTCCTAATACAACTGTAGACACGTCCGCACTCGGCGCCGCCTCGAACCAGACTGAGCTCTGTCGAGCGCGCACCGCTGCAACAAAGGCACGCCCCACCACTATTACGTCGAATCGTACGATAGCTCGTTCGGCGCTGACGTCACTCTCAATCCCACGGACTATTTCCAATGAAAATAACAAAGTAAATTACGAGTACAATTGAACCTAATAATGTCATAGCGCCGTCATATTTGATATAAGACTTAAGACAAAGACTTGGGCCAGTGTTACAGAATCACACTTAGAAATCAATCATGTCTTAAGAATCGTTTGTCATTTTTTTATCAAACGCAAAGTGATAGAGATGTACGGCGGTCAGGACGGAGTTGATTAATTTTAGACTGTAGTTACATTAAGACCCCACTCTTAAAGTAACTACAGTCAGTTACAAGTGACAATCTAAGTGCGTATATGTCACAGGCGGATCGTATAAGACGGTGGATTGTAGTGTGTGAGAGTGATAATAATTCCACTCCGCTAGGTCATACAAAAGTAACTGAACCTACCAATAATAAGCGATCTCCCTAACTAATATTAATAGAATCTACTACGGATGTAACAACAGACGGTTTAACAACAGACTATCAAATGTTGTTAATCCAAGAAACAAATAAGGTTGTAATGACCATCTCTAGCCTTACTGTCTATAGATATAGACTGTATAAGGCTATAGATGGCCATCACAGATCCCCCATTTATTAATTACCTTATTTATTAATTAATTCTGTTGAATAAATAGTAATTAAATGATCTGCTCCCCTCAAACAAGTCTACAGGTTCGATCCTTACAATGCTTGACTCTGTATACATCTCTTCTCCTCTGTGCTTTGCTGGAAACAAGGCCTTACATGTGCATTGGTATTACATCGTAATGAAGACGTATAGTTCTAGTGGGTTCTGTGGTGTGAAACGAAGCAGAAATAAAAGTGTAAAATGTGTAATTTACACAGAAAAGAATTTGCGATTATTAAATAGTTTGTATAAATAAACTTAAATAATTATATAAAAAACCATGACTCGCAAACAAATATTCCTGTTCGTCACACAAATATTTGCCGCTACCACGATTCGAACCCGGACCGTTTGGTGTGTAGGCAGCTGTACTGACCACTCCACCAAGACGGCGTTGAGTAGAACGTAGATAAACGCTATAAAGTTACATAACAATGAATACCATTACCTAACACACAAATTAATTACATTTATGGTTATAGATAAATTATTAATACATACATATGTCTTGCACAGAGTACCGATAAACTCATTGTGATCTCTGGCAACTTATTCCAGGAAGGTTTCGCAAGCGCAGTGAAGGTTCTGATTGATAACTAATTCTATATTAATGAGTGGAAAGCGACGAGTAAAATTTTGTAGTAATTTACGTGATGATATAGCGCCGAATGGAATTTTAGCTGTAATGCATAAGTTGGAACCTTAATTCCAACGAGAAGTAGTTCTTTTCATAAGCTAAAGTCTCGCCGGAAGGAATATTTCATACAATGCGTGTGGCCTGGTGTAGTCGTAAACGTAAAGAGTTCATTGTAATTCCTAATTAGCATCGTCCGATGCGCGAAAATTAGTTCTGTTTAATGATACTTTAATTTTCTCAAGATTCTGCTCGAATATTTGAGATAGTAATACCACGGCGCGTCCTATTATTCAGGAATTTCTAACTAAAATTTGGAGTCGTCCTACTGGCGCCGTCCCTTGCAAAATTATGAATTAATTAGTTACACGAAATCTTGCGATTTTTCCCGCAGTTTGCTCGTAATAAGTAACAAGAGACTAGAAAAAAATCGGCAGTGAGTATAGCTCAGTTGAAGGAACAATCGCTCTGACAGTGAAGGATTTGAGCACCGACTTATGACTTCATCGTGATATTAAAATTTCTAGTTTACCTTTTTCAAAATTTACTAAATTTTATTTACTTCAAAATTTAAAAAAAAAATATTATGAATGCGCGTATTTCAACCGAATAAAGAATCAATTAAAAGCCGAATTCCCAAATAAAAAAAATAGTTATATAATAGTTTTGTAGTAGGTAGGTAAGTATATCAAAAGAATTTATAAACAAATATGTAACATGAGACTAGAGAGATGATAAGTATGTCGGTATGGATCAAAGACATAATATAATATGAGACCTATCTATATTTGGTAATTAGATTGTAATATGAATAATGTAATAGTACCTTAAGGTAAACATCAGTAACCCGAAACCTACCTAGCCTACATACCTATTGTATTAGTCATAAGTTAGAATTAATATATAAAGGAAGATTTTTTATAATAAATAGAGAGTATTTATCCAACATTCGTGCGTGTTATTTCTACCCGGAACTCCCCGCATTGCAGTTTAATGAAACCACTTAAAGATAAAGCTATCTTACACACACACGATACTCGACGATAGAGATAACACGAGTTTTTAAGCGACAATTACCGAAGTGTGTAAATGTTACCGGCCAAACCCGAATTTAGGACGAACTAGTTTTTCCTAGGCCAAACCAATTAGTCCTTTATGCGATTTGGAGATTTTTTTTTCGAGAATCTTGTGTTTTATGCACCTACATGGCTGAGTTTATCCTAAAATCTGGTAAAACATAAATATTCAGTCGTCACCTAATAAACATGCCAATGATTTCCGAAAAGTAAACATACCTTGTGTCACTGAACATCACCTTGTCAAAAAGAAAAATAAAATAATTATTTGCTTTAACGGGTAGTGTAGAATCCAAGAGGGAAGGAGAATCTTATTAATAGGTATAATTTAACTCTAAGTTTAAGTTTATGGAGCAAAGAACTGACTTATAAGTATCTAAGGGACGCGCGAAAATGCCTAAAAAGAAGTAAAAAGTAGGTAAATTAAATTTTTGTTTTGTAATTTAATAATAATTAATTTATGTAATAATGTCAAAAAAGGCAAGATTTTCACTACGACCTATTTTCTCTACTTTTTACAGATTGTTGACAGTTTGAGACCGACAAATTTCTCTATTACTGTGTCGAGTTCTTAGAAAAAAAAATCTGTTGTTAACGTCAGTAATAAGTTTTATCCAAGGACAGTACCTTATATTACTAAGAAAAACGAGAAATATCCTGTTTATCTTAGTAACGCAATATTTCTCATAATAGGCATGAGGTTATTAAACATATTATTAAGAAGCTTTGAAATAAAAAAATAAAGTATATATTCTATTTTTATAGGATTTCTCACATATCCCAATAACAATAATGTCTAAGGCTTAGAAAGAGATAGGGGTGAATTATGTCTCTTTGAATCCGGAAGCCATTGCGACCGGCGTACTTGTAGGTACTTAGGGGGAAATTCGTAGTGCGTTTTGCTTCTGTCTAATAAATTATTGTATGGAAACGGACTTTCAGAATAAAGTTAAATAATAGAAACTCCTCAAAAGCTGACCTTTAACAGTTTGATTTAGTGACGCTGTTCTAAAAAATCTGATAATCGTATTAGGCATTTAGCCAATGTCAAGTGAGAATAGTTTTTAACTATAAAGGATTTTTTCAAATCCTTTAAATCCTAAAAATACCTGCAAGAGATCGCTTGTAGTGGGTCGCCCTTCGTAGAAATCTTTCTTCATTGTATTATCGGATGTCTATGTAAAATTGGTTGATGTACAATAAAGCTATATTCTATTCTATTGTAGTAGATTGTACGGTAAATACAGTTAAAAATTGAGTCTCACGACACGCGTTTTAAAAATAAGAACTCGGTAAAACTCGGTTTTCATTTGACGAAACATCATGCAGGAAGGGACCTTGCGTCATAGGCTTAGGTACTCTTTTATTTTATTAAGCTTGACCTTGCATTATTTTACACCTTTATTAAGAACAGTTCGTAGAAAAATACAAAGAATTAGGTAAGCGTATTTAAACAAACAAGAAAATTAAGATAAAGTGACATAATTCCAGAAATTTGCATATATCATAGTTGATACCGACAACAGGCTTGGCGCCGATTCTTGTAAAAAGGTGTCAAATATTGAGGTTGGCAATCTTATCTCGCAAAACAAAACACTGCCACACCCGGCTATTTAGAGATAACACGCCATCCTTTTTAACTTGAGTAAATGAACTAATAAAGGACTACGCCTATGTGTTTCCGTCTAAAGAGTAAAATGGCCTTTGTTCAAATGTTTACAAAGTACTTTTTTGTATACAACTCTTGGTTCCAATATAACAGCAAGCTCTGAATATGATCAGCAAATTACGAATATAAGTAGATCATACGATTTTATCCATACTAATATAATATCAATGAATATTTTTATTTCATCTTCTAAAAGATATAAACACTCACATCAACATTATAAGATAAATATGCTAGGTTTTCGTGTAATATATGGCATATCAATGAGTAAAATAAATAAAATCTTGCTGTGTGGGGGTTTGCTTGAGTTTTATTAATAAGTAATTGTAATTATTGGATCCTAAGCATTAATTACAATTATCGATGAATTTTATTAAAATAGTAATATAATTATATTAAATTTTAAAGAGAAAGTAATAGGTGTCTATGTAAAGTATCCAATGACAAATTCAAACAATTGTTACATAAACTTTCTTCTACCAGCCTAAGACTTGCATGAACCAGAGTTAAGCTAGAATTACTCATTTAACCCTGTGTTAGTTGCTAACTCAGAGTTAAAACGATAACTTGTCTTGTACCATTACGAGTTACATGTTAACACCGGGTTAAAAGTTTAAATTTTTAGGCCCACTTGCACGAGTCTGCGGGTTAAATGTATAAATAAAGAGTTTACTAACTCTGTGTTAAGTGGTTAACTCAATAACTCGATATTTGGCTTGCATCAACGAAAACTAACCCTGGGTTTGCTTACTCTGGCAGGACTGCCAACATTCACAAAAACCACAGAGCAAAACTTGTTATTTAGTTCATTCTTTTACAACCCAGAAAAATTTAAAAGACTGAATGATAAATAAAATTATATCTCCATCACGCTCGCACTCCTACATTTTACTGTATCCGTCTCTGTTCATTTGCTTTCCTTCCATGGGCGGACAATATTTTAGTCGTATCGTATGAAATATGTGGTTTTTATGAATGCTGGCAGTCCTGCCAGAGTTAGCAAACCCGGGGTTAGTTCTCGTTGATGCAAGACAAATATCGAGTTATTGAATTAACCACTTGACACAGAGTTAGTAAACTCTTTATTTATACATTTAACCTGCAGATTCATGCAAATGGGTTAATGTCAAAAGCCAAACGCTACGAAACGAAACTGTCAGAAGATAAGTTATTGAAACCTAGCATTAAGGATGTACCTACCAATATACATTTTTGCAAAGATAACTGAAAGCATTTTCCATACCCTCCAACGTTCCCTACCGTTAACCCCCCACGTATCCAAACACGGATCTTATCTGCATTGTCGTGCTCTTATTGCGGCTATATAATGATGTCAACACATTACGGGCGTGTCTCGACAGGATCGGGTACAATAGACCCCAATGCATTTCGGGTTATTCCTACCCTACTTGGTAGCTAATGGTTTTGTGTTGGTTTCCAAATTTCTGGAGTAATCACATTTATCGTTGTTTATTTTATTTTCTATCTCCTTGTGGTATTTGTAGTTTAATGGAATACATAGTTCAAATTCTTACAACGTATGTACTTTTTAACCCCCCATCCTGATGAAGATCATCATAGCCTTTAGATGAAATACTAAAGTGTATTCCACCTATAAGCCAAGGCTTAGATCTAAATTCTTAGATCTATATATATCGTATTACATCTAAAGGCTACCCACAAATATACTGATGCTGCTCATGAAATAGAAGATAACTATTAGTCTGCTGGGAATAATATAAGTGGTAGACCCATAATTATGTAGGGTCGCCTGGATAGGTACCACCGCCTGTCTTATTTCTGCCGTGAAACAGTTCGCTGTGTTTCAGATTGAAAGAAAAGGTAACCAGTGTAATTACTGGGCATGGAAGGCATATCATCTTAGTCCCCAGAATGGCAACGCACTTGCAGTGTTAAGTGATTTACCATTAATATTGCAAGTGTCTATAGGTGACGATAACTACTTGACACCAGGTGGGCCGCAAGCTTGTTTGCCGTCTTGTAATATAAAAAAAATAAAAATATATCAGTAGGGATATATGGAAGAGGGGGATGTTTTAAGGAAATCTGAGGTTTAGTATAAGTAGATGATCAAACAAAATCAAACCTTAATGAATGGATATTTAAGTACGAGTATACCTATGTAAAGCACATGACTTCTGACATCCACAAGATTACAGGTACATACCTACTTTTGGTAATTTTAAATTTTGTTAATTGTTTTGATATCAATTTAGAGGTTTTGTTTTTAATCATCGACTTTGGTTGTTGACTGTACCAACCGCCAATTTAATAGATTTAATTCTTAGATCGTAATGTTCTCTTAGATTTGCGCGAGCACTATACACATTGCAAATAAATCAACTTTTACGAGTGTGACGAGCGAGTTAAATCCGCAAAAGTTGTTTCATTCTACGATCGTTATGAAAAACTCACGCAATGTGACGCCGGCCGACGTCCTTCTTGGAATATAAGAACAGCTAAGGCTTGTTCTATCTTCGTTTATTGTTGCCATTGCCTATAGAATCTGCCATCTTAGTACCTAGGTAGGTACTAAGATGGTTTGTTCTATAGTTAATTAACTGAGTTCACCAATTGAATGGACACAATCAGCCGTCAAGCTCTAATAGGTTATCTAGATGTTGTTCAATTGAGCAGAATAATATTGAATTACTTTAAATAACTCAATCCCTATGATAATGAGATGTACTAGATTGAGACTGAGAGGTATCGACAAATGGTAAATATTGTAAATTAAATTTCCTTTATTTAATATATCACATGTAGTTAACCTTTTGGTCCTCACTCGGTAGATATCTACCGCGAGACAATTAAAAACAATTGTGTCTGGATTTTTAACTAAACTAAGTTAACCAATTATTCATCATCATATCAGCCGAGATACGTCGAATGTTACCTTCTCCAAAAATACAAGTTGGCCAATCGAATGGGTAAAGGCAATAACATAAAATATGAATCTATTCCTATCGACAGATATGGTGACCTTGCAAGTACCTGTTGACCAACCAATTGATACGTACGACAACTTACGTACAACGAAGTTTGAGTTGTTTTCAGTTATTATCTAGTATGTACATCAATTCTTAGTAAACATTAATACAGAATAAATAATTGTGGTGTAAAAATATTGTTACGTAAACACAATGACAATAATATCTGTACAATAAAGAACTAAATAATTCTCAGGTACAAACTATGTAGGATTAGGTTGCATTGTTTTTACAAAAGGGCTTTGTTCGATGGGGTAAAGCAAATTGCCCAGATGACTCACTGTTAGCACGCTTTATCTATTGTTGAAATACGCAAAGTGAAGATAATCCTCTAAAAAAATCAGTGTAACACCTTTTAAATACTGATAAGAATAATTTAAAAAGCTGTTCCCAGACTTATGAATAAGTTAGTCATAACATTATTTGCCACGGGAAAATGAGTGCGTTGACAAAACAAAAGAAATCCGGCGAAGTGCTAATACGGGGTCTGATAAGCCCAAGTTTTACCTGAAGGGTTTATTAGTGTAATACCGGATGCAACGCTAATGGAGGGTTAAAAACTAAAGATTATGATGCACAATAGAGATGTCTTAAGTAAGGCTGTCGCCGGCCTTATCATTTTGTGTCTGGGAATTGTTAAATTATACGAAATTGGGATTAAAAGTAGTGATGTGGTAGTTTTAGTCTTCCTAAGCACGAGGCAAGATAAGGCCTAGAGTGGAAACTTTTTCATCCGGATTCTTCAACAGATTAAGCAACTCAGAACACTAATAAATGAACGTTGTTATGTTGTCTGATCTGAATTTACGAGAATGATGGCACCGTGGTCGCACGCAATAACGCACGTTGTTCGTAATAATTTCAAGCGCTTATTTACCAATAGGGTATTATACACCAAGGAAGGAAAAATATAAAATTGCATTTTAATGATAGATATTGTAAAAAGTAAACGTGAAACGTCTATATTTATTCATTAATAAGACCTCAGGATTGACTTAAAACTGTTTTCAAAAAATTGTGTAATACCCTATTGTGCGGCCGGTACTCGGTACGAATGGATGAACAACAATTTTTAACTCGATCCTCCTGCGTGCTTCAGAGGACACGTTAGCTGGTGGTACCAGTTGCTGTCGAAAGATCGCAGACGTTCCTTAGGAGGGTTGGTATCAGCAGGTCGCCCTTAAAAATCTAATCATCATCAACAGCTCATATTACCTATTATAATGTCCCCACCGTGGGGCTCGAGCCTACCCCACATTAGGGGCGATTAGGCCTTAAGTCACCCACGCTAGCCAAGTGCAGGTTGGTCGACTTCACACACAACCTAAGAATTTCTTCATAGGTGTGTGCAGGTTTCCTCATGATCTTTTTCCTTTAACGTAAAAGCGAGGATTAAACGTACATATGAGTTCAAAATTTAAAAACACATTGGTACGTGGCGGGGTTGGAACCGATGATTTTTTTCTCTGTGGCAACACTAGCGCAAACAGCTGTTACAATTTGCTCCTTTAATTTATTTTAAAAATAATTATTATTTACGGCCCCATTTCCTCAATTCACTAAATATAAACCGTATTAATAAAATTTCTAATTTGTATTAGTGTTTAGTGACATCGAATTGTGCGTAATTTGTAATTTAAGAACTGTGTGTACCGGCGAGTGATTCATCACAATTTGAATTGTCACAACAAAGGTATTTAATCAGTGTTTTCCCTTTCACGTGAGTAAAACTTTGTTATAATTTATTTAAAGTAGACTATTAATTCGAACACATTAATTTTTTACACTTTGTTGATATTAGAAGTGTTGGTTACTTGACATAAGTAACTTCAATTTTTAGTTGTTTTTACTACTTCTTGGGTATTATCTATTGATTTCGGTTATATTATTAGTATCTAACGATGATGACTCGTAAGGCCTTAGCTCGCCAGGAGGAGTGCCACCTGGTTTTGCAGGAATTAAAGGCTTCCAAGGAGTTAGTTAAACAACTACTTAGGGAAAGGGATGACAGTGAGAAGGAACTGTTAGAGGCGGTAGACAACAACAGTAAACTTAAGAAGGAAATGGCTGAGTTGCATACTCAAAATTTGATAGTTACGGATGAAAAGGAAAAGTTGCAATCTTTAGTAGACCGGTTCGACCAATGCAGTGATGAGTATGAGCAGGCCCTCAGGCGCATCACTGAATTGGAGCAATGTTTACAAGAGGCAAATAACCACATTAATTCTTTAGAAACCGACAAATTAAATTGGACAGCCTCACAGAACCAAAGTTTATTCGAGGAGCTCGTTAGTAATGCCCCGGAAATGGTTTCTGCTGCATACAACATAAATCCTGCGGTGTCTTTCAACTTAACATGTAATGACACAATTAACACATCTGACACAGTGGTCAAGGTTGAATGCAGCAAAAATAAAATTAAAAAATATTTAAAAATAAATAAATTTATTAGAAAGAACAAGTCATTAATTAAGAAACATAACTATTTTCATAAAAATTTGAAATATAGTAAAGAACGTATAATGTTATTAAATAAACTAGAACTATATTCTAATGAAATTAAGCAAAATCAAGAAATATATGACAGCAATATAATGTTATTAAATAAGAAAATTAGTTTGCTACAGGAATCTTTAACTACCTTATCAAACAAATATAATGTATCAAAAAGAGGTATGAGGGACCACACATTGACACTAAATCACCTTATGAACAATACAAAATTTGAGGAATCTTGTGATTTAAAAAATTGTTCCACAGCTCCTGGCCTGATTGCTTTGGATCAACTTGAATGGTCTATGTCGGTGTGTGAGCCATCTATCTCTGAACAACTCAGTCAATCTATTATGAGCACAATTGAAAACAGTTCCTCAGTAAAAATAAAAGACAATTATGTAATATTTAGTGATGAAGTTGGAAAGGATTTGGGCCTATTATTAATGAATCAGCTGGGGCAAAATGTGATAAATTACTGTATGCCAGGTTTATGTTATGATGATATTATAGAGAAGGTTACAAAATACAAGTTCAAAAATAATGATAACTTAATCTTATTTATAGGAAATAGGGAAAATGTAAACAAAAGATCATTACTAAAATATTATGACTACCTACTGAAATTAAATGTAAAAAGCATTGTAATGTTTACATTTCCTTATTGCGATAGTTTGCCACAGTCAGAAAATGAAATTAGATATAAATTAAACATAAAATTAGATACTTTGTCATATTATGAAGACAAAATACATATTTTTGACATTAATAAATTGACATGTAATAACCGTAACAATAAATATTATTTGACAAGAGATAGAATTTTTCTATCAAATTATTTTAAAAAACAATTAGCAAAATTGCTAAGCTTTTCTATATCTACTTCAGCCAAGAATTTGGCTGTACGGACAGCTCCTATTGAGCAACCTTATTCTGACATTGCCTCTATTGGGCCATCACGGTGTGACAATGCCCCTATACAGCATTGTAGTTCTGACAGTGCTCCTTTTGAGCAAGTTAGTTATAATAATATAACAATTGCTCCTGTTGAGCAAACTAACTTTGACGCACAGATAAGCTCATCACAAAATCAATATTTAAATTAATTAGTAAGACAACAGAGGACACCTCTGGCAATAGCTCACTTAAAATAGTTCACCAAAATATTCAAGGCTTATCTGGAAAGGAACTAGAAATTTCTTTATTTATACAGAGTCTTAATATACATGTAGTATGTCTCACAGAACATTGGCTAAAAAGAACTCAGTTATTAAATTGTATTGAAAGTTATAACATTGTAAGTGCATTCACTAGAGAATCTGCCATTAGAGGTGGTTCCTTAATTTTGTTACAGAACAATATTAACCCTACAGTGGTCGCGCCCCAAAAAGTCACGCAACTGGTCGCGCGGATTACATATGTAGACCATTTAAGTTTTATGTTTTATTTTAAATAAAATTCGTTTTTATTCTGTTTTCTTTATTAATATTTTGAGCAAACTTATCTACTACTCAATATTAAATGCAAACAAGGTCAAATTCAACGTTTTATTACTAAAAATAAAAAAAAACATAAACTTCTTAAAAATTGTCTAAAATATTCACTTTGGGATCAAAAAATCAACTTTACTTGTAACTATTTATTATTTTCTATGCATTAATTGCACACATATCTCGAATAATCACGACAAATATGTTTGCCGCTGTATTCCAGCATCTACGGATGCTCTTATTACGTGTGCGCCCGCAGTGAATACAGTGACTAAAAGAAGACGTGCGAGGCGCTACTGAAGTAGAAGATGAAGCTGGGGCTTGATTGATGTTCAAAATGTTTTTATTTTGAAACTTAAACTTCTAGGCGGCGACTTTTATTCGACCCTTCGATGTGCAAGAAATTTCATCACTGCGAGAGACAGCGAGAAGAGGAATTCGCGACGTGTAGTAGTCTCATAGTATTTTTTCGCTGTGTAAATACACATGGCATTTAGTCCAATTAGATTGAGCAAATCATAGAAAATTGTGAGAGACCATCGTCTCGAATTTCTGGATACGTCATACAGAGAACACGTTGTGTCAAACAGATCAACGCCATTTTTAGTCCGATTATAATGTTTGTTTTACTAAGTTTTTCTCTTTATTTTGACCTGCTTTGCGTATGTTATCCGCCTCCTGCTCGTATTCTGAGTGGCAGTCCTGCTCTTCAAGGTGGTCTTGTTTATGACAACTTGATTCTTCTTCATCAGATTTCGATACTTGGTCACATTCGTGAAGATTTTGGATTTGGGCCTCTTTTCTAGAATCTATTTTTATTCTACAAAATCACGATACAAATTATAATTTTTAATACTATTAGTCGATATAACATAAATACGTAGCAATGCAATCCATATTCTGCACTCTAAGCAATACAACTACTATCAAATGTAAAAAATAGTTTAAAAAAAATACTCACCTAATAGGTCGCGCGGATTACGTATGTAGACCACGCGCTTTCACACCCTCTCCCAAAGTAACCACCTGTCACCAATACGCGAGCGCAACTGAGCAGGGGCGGGGACTATCGAACTTAAAGTACGTGGAGTCTGAGCTAACAAATTTGAACCGTCTGCAAAATATTCACTTTTTTACCACCCTGGATTACATATGTAATCCGCGCGACCACTGCAGGGTTAAATATAAAGAACGTTCAGATGTGATTAAGCACTCAATTGAACGAATTATTGAAATTTCATTTGTGGAATTTGAGCAATTTATAATTGTATGTGTATACAGACCCCCTTCTGGAAACTATGATCTGTTTGAAACTGCAATGGAAAATGTTCTAAATATTATTTGTAGCAATAACAAGAAGATAGTTGTCTGTGGGGACTTCAATTTAAATATTCTAGTACCAAGTCCATACACAAATAGGTTCATTAATTTATTTAGATCTTTTAATCTTTATTATGCTTTCTTTGAACCTACCAGAATGACCCCTACTACAGCTACTTGCTTGGATAACATTTTCTGTAATTGTAATATACTTGAAAAATCTATACTCAACTGTGTAAACTCAGATCATAGTGGACAGAAAATCACTATTGAGCGCCGTAATGTTAATCTAGTAACAAAAATTACTTTTAGACCAATAACGGACAGTCGCATGAAGATTTTCGAAAATAATATTGAACATAGACTTCATTTCTTACAATATTGTGATGATTCAAATAAAATGTATAAAAATTTATTTAATCAAATAAATTTAGAATTTAATAGCATATTTAAACAAAAAACTGTTTCACTTAACTCAAAAAAGAAATTTAGTGATTGGGCTACCCCAGGCATATATGTTAGTAGAAGAAAATTATATGATTTATATTATGAAAAGTCTATGTCCACAGACCAGTCATTTATAAATTATGTCAGAAATTATTCTAAAATATTTAAAAGGGTTTGTAATGTTGCAAAAGCAAACTTCCTTAGTAATAAAATTAAAAATTCTGCTAATAAAATTAAGACCACCTGGAAAATTATAAACCAAGAAACTGGTAAAACGTCATTTAAAGATAGGTCTTTTGAAATTAATATTAATGGTAAAATGGTAAAAACGGATGAAGCAGTGGCAAATGCTATGGAGGCCTTTTTCTCAGACATTCCCATGAAAATCACTAGTAAACTGAATTCATCTACTGAATTTGCGGTTTCCTTTTTAGAATCTAGTGTTGATAAATGTGATATTTCTTTTAACTTTCATGAAATTAATGACGATTACATTATAAAAACGTTTAAATCTTTAAATAAGAAAAAGACGGAAGATCTATGGGGTTTATCGGTTACAGTTATAACAGCAATAATTAAAGTAATTTGGGGTTGATGAGATGGGGTTTTTCCCGATTTAATGAAATGTAGTAAAATTATACCTTTGTTTAAGTCTGGGGATAAATGTGATCCCACTAATTTTCGTCCCATATCCATTTTACCAGCGTTAAGTAAAATATTTGAGAAAGTTATTTACAATCAATTGCTTTCTCATTTTACATTGAATAAACTGTTTCATGACAGACAATTTGGTTTTACTAAGGGTAGAAATACGACAGATGCAGGTGTTGCGTTAATGAAACATATATTTGATGCTTGGGAAAACAAACAAGATGCTCTAGGTGTCTTTTGTGACTTGTCCAAAGCCTTCGACTGTGTAGAACATAAAACCTTATTGGCCAAATTACAACATTATGGCGTCTCAATGAACTCAATAAAAATAATTGAATCATACCTGAGTGACCGATTACAAACAGTAGTTATAAATAAAGCGAAGTCTTCAGGGGCCCCTATGCTCATGGGCGTGCCGCAGGGTTCGATATTAGGTCCGTTACTTTTTTTGATTTATGTAAATGACCTGCCTTACTATGTAAGCAACTTATGTGAGACGGTATTATTTGCAGATGATACTTCCCTTATTTTCAAACTAAATAGACAAACAGAAAATGTTGACGATGTGAATAATGCCCTTTCCAAAGTAATGTGTTGGTTTACTAATAATAACTTGTTACTAAATTCAAATAAAACTAAATGTATCAAATTTTCGTTACCAAATGTCAAGCAGGTCAGTACAAATATTAAAATTAACGAAGAAATTATACAATGTGTTGACTCAACAGTATTTTTAGGAATAACTTTAGATTCACGTCTACAATGGAATCCTCATATTACTACCCTATCAGGAAGACTTAGCTCTGCTGCTTTTGCTGTTAAAAAGATTAGATTACTGTCTGATGTTGAGACGGCAAGACTTGTATATTTCAGTTATTTCCATAGTGTTATGTCATATGGTATATTGCTGTGGGGATCAGCAGCTGATATTCAAGACATTTTTGTATTACAAAAGAGAGCCGTACGCGCCATTTATAAACTAAGACCTCGTGACTCGCTTAGAGAGTTATTTAAAGAAATCAATGTATTGACGGTTGCTTCCCAATATATATATGACAACATTATGTATGTTCATAAAAATTTACATACATTTTTGAAGAAAAGTGATTATCACAATTTAAACACAAGATATAGAAATAAACTTTCTGTACCAAGTTTCAGACTTCATAAAACTAGTCACTCATTCATGGGGAAATGTATACAAATATATAATAAACTCCCACATCATGTAACTGAACTTCCGTCACATAAATTTAAGCTTCACATTAAACATATTTTAATGAAGAAAGCGTATTATAAAGTTCAGGAATATATAAATGACAAAAATGTGTGGACACATCCAAATGTGCTCGATTCTCCATTTTAATCTAGTGAGATATCAATGTGTAAAATTTCAATTCTCTAATTGACAATATTGTAAGGAAGGATGTCTTAAATCACATTTTTTATATATATTTATTTATTGTAAGTTTAATTATGAGTCTTTATTTTATTATATTATTTTGATTAATTATTAAAGACTTGACAATGTGAATTATGACTCTTTCCAAATCAATACTATGAAAACTGTAAAGGGAGGATAAAACTTGTTGAGTTTCTTGCCGGTTCTTCTCAGAACAAGGCCTCCTGGTAGACTCTCGAACCGATGGCATCAAAATTGACTTTCATAAGTGTACAAATTGTACCTAAATGAATAAAGTAATTTTGACTTTTGACTTTGACTTTTGATGTTTGCCGGGTGGGAGACAACGCCCTTACGCACTACGCCACCGACGCTTTTAAGTACAAACTTGCTTGTTATTAACGCAACGCTTTGTATTTATATTTTGTTAATGTTTGAAAAATGTGCAATATTATAAAAAAGTAAACAATAAACAATAATTTTTGTTTGTAACGTAATAATAAACTTTACTCTAGAGTCAATTTGTCGTGCTCGTATCGCGAAAGACCGCAAATTTGATTCCCGTCTCAATACCTAGTTGATCACGACACATGAATACTTTCTAGTAATGTTTAGTTTCAAAATTATGTTACATTTAACTTGTTGACTGATTTAAAGTCCAAAAGCCTGAATTTCAGTCATTTGGGTTTCGAAATATTGTCTGTATTTTTTGCATGTTTATTAAAATTGACACGTCAATTATAAGCGTCAGCTACAAATCACTAATTGGTTGCAGAAGGTGACTTATACTGGATTTAAAAAGCCATGAGTTATTCGTAGAGTATGTTATAAAAATACTGTATATACACGGTTATCTAGAAGTTAAGCTAAGTATTTCTAGATAAAGTATACATTAAGAAAATTGGTTACCGGGGTCGTTCAGCCAACGCTTTTCGGTACTAGGCCCGTAATAACGAAGTTCGATAACAACAAAATGTATGGGATTGACTTAAGCCGTCGCTAAATCACGTGACCAACCGTAGCTCTAAGTAAGTTGGTAGGGCAAGCTAATACGCTTTAGATAACCAGTCAATATGGCTTACGATGACAAATTTTGATATCTCTTCGCTATAAAAACGATTGCCACTTGTCTAATCCCTCTTGTCCGCGCTTGTAGTCAGAAGTTCCGAATGTCACCGGAAAGTGCCGACCTGCTCCGTTGAGCGCTGTTTTTCCAGGCTACTATATAAGAGACAGGCAGCCCTGGCTATATCAGCTTTCTTGATGTAGCAGTTACCAGTGCCTATAAGCACTGATCCAACCAGCCAGCTTTCTTTATTTATGCGACCTAGCCGTGTACAGTATTTCGCTCTGGTGTTGGAGAAACTCACATTGTACTTAACTCAGGGAGCATGCAGCAGTCAACGAGCTCCACTTCTTAGGACCCTTTACATACGGGGTCCACGTCTGGAAGCCTCCTCGTGGCGGGCCCTGGTAACGTGGTGGGGAAACTTTCTCGGTGGCTTTTGATGTCAAGTGCCCCTTGGCATTCGAAGTCACATGTCATCGTCAAGTTATTTTTGTTTTCCCACCACGGCTAGTTCCGGACGGCCCTTTACAGGGCCACGACCGCGCCCGAAGTCCCCCGGATGCGGTCCGATGGCTGCTCCCGGTGTTCTCGTCAGGAGGACGCGCCAGGTCGAGCAACCGTCGGTGAGGAGGTGGCCTATAAGGCCGATGACGGCCAGCGGCCCACGGGGGCTGGCGTCAGTCGGTAGCCCCTGTGGGCTGCTGGCCACCGGTTCACAAGGAGTGCCTAGACAGCGTTGGGACGGTCTCGGTGTAGTTGCGCTCACGTGCGCAGATCCCGAACCGTCCCGTAATAGCGCACTGAAGGTCAGGCTGGGGAGGATGTTTAGTGGGTATGGAGGGAACGCCTTTATCTCGAGTCCCACATATCCCCTGCGGTTGGCACCACCCCGCAGGGACAATGCGTAAATGCATTTGACCTCCCCGTCAACAAAAAAAGGACTCTTTACAAGTTTACAACTCTTTAAAGTCACAGTGTACTTTTAGCAGCGATGCAGCATCGATGCTGTATCGCGTTAGCATCTAGACTGTATCGATGCTAATGTGAGCCACGACGCGAAACTTATTTTGATCAGTCATTCGTTGACTGCCACGAAGCGTGACCTGGGTGATGACGGCAAGTGGCAAGGTCATGCCCCCACTAACCCCGCATCTGCAATTCTGCATCGATGCTAACGCGCGTCTGCATCGATGCTGTTGCGCGTGTGTATCGATGCTAACGCGCTACTTATCGATACTAACGCACTAATGCGTTTCAAAAACAGGATTATTCTATATTGGCTAGGAGATAAATCAAGTCGACTACATCCTTACTACGCTACGCCATTTTGTTTTTAGACAGTTACAGTGATAAATTATTTAGGAATTATATGTATTTCTGGTACAATTTTAGGTACAATTTCTGGTAAAATTGTATACTGGGGTCCACATATTTGCAGTCATACATTACGGAAATGGTTAAACTTTTACAAATAAAATTTAAACCAGTAAAAGATTGTCAAACTTCGAATAGTCCCAGCATAAGTCCACTATAACTGCAACAATTGAATTCGTTGGCCTGTACAAATGTTTGTCTAACTTTTCGCATGGCCAATATTGCACGAACGTTATTCGCGTTTCATTTATCTACTAGGTTCTCTGTAAACTTTATGACTATGTTAATAGTGACCATTATTGCATGGCAGCCAATTAACTTAATAAAACTTGCATTCTCAGTGTTTATTCTGCCCATGACTGGATGGCAATGGAATTGATCATTTTAGAAATTTATTTTCATATTTAACGTAAAATTAAAATCTCAGAAAAGTTGTACCTACCTATGTTGGAAGGAAGACCAAAAATACTTATCTTTGGGAACTTCGTAAAGCACTTGTTCTAGGCACACGACATTCGGGGCAGAAATTGAGCCCCCCACGCTTTCCTCTAAATAATAATTATACTTTTCGTTCATCATTTAGTTTCTATACTAAAAGTTATTTTTCACTTTTTAGACCGATTTAATATAAAAGCGTGATTTTTAGTCTTTTTTAAACTATCATTTTCAATTTCACTGTTTGAACAATTTTTTTTTTACTAAAAATAGATATATAGTTTCTTATAAAAATGTGTAATAGCGTTATATATAATAACGTACTTGATCCCTAGACACTTTTGATGAGTGTACAATTATGGTATTCTGATGTATAAGCTAAATTATTGTAAAGTTTCATTAAAATCCGCAGTAGTTTTTGCGTGAAAGGATCAAATACATATCCATACATCTACATCTATACATCCTTACAAACTTTCCCGCTTATAATATTAGTAAGATGTTTTACGGTCTTAATAAATATGTCCATATTCCGTTTTACTCTGTCTAGTAAATTTTCAACACTTGAAAGCGACAAGACTTTTCCATTTCCTCTCGCGGATTGTCGACTTTGTTACCGACGTCAAAAAATTAGGAAATAATAAAACACTCGCGAATTTAAAATTTTGTCTCAGCGGACGCTGTGAAGAGCGTCAGCAAAACGAAAATCCAGCGAAATGTCTTTTGGAGTGCACGGAATTTGCTAACGCTACTGACGAATGATAACTTTTTAACGAGAGTATGTACCTTGAGTTGATATCTCAAATTTCATTAGTGGTGTAGTAAGTTCTGCTTCACTTCGTCATTAGACGATTAAATTTTAATGAAGCAATGACGAAAATGTAAAGCTTTGTGAGTTCGGACGCAATTGATAAATATGGTTATAGTACCTTTAGTCAATACAATTGCAATTCACCACTCTAAAAATACTTTTCTTGATTATGGCGAGTTATCACAAATTTAAACGTATTGGTTTTTATTCTGTGGGGATTAAAAGTCAAAATTTCTTCAATTAATACCTACACTTCTGAAAGTCAAATTTTATTCCATCGGTTCAAAAATCTATCAGAAGAACTTGTTCTGAATATACAATAACCCAAGAAGAACGTGACTGCGAATGGACAAGCTGTTTGCCTTAATTTTACCTGTAAGAACCTTCGGTCTTCAAATTCAGCCGAAATCCAAATTTTGGAACTGACAATCCTTTCAATGTTACCAAATCTACGTTGCTATCTAAAACTGATAAAGCTGTTAAATATAATTAAAAAAAACTGTCCTACGCACACTATCTTGCAGAAGAGCGCAGTTAAACAATATTACTTTTTTATAGTTTACGTAAAAATAATGTAAATAAAAACATCTCATTTGATCATTTATTAACTGAATAATAGTACTTACTAATATAATTTAGTTTAATAACGAAGTGTAATAGTAAAGTGATCTGTAATAAAAGTTAAAACAGATCAATATCAAAATTCATCCTTAGTTACTAATAATGATAAAACTCTTTATTTCACACAAGGAATTAAGCACGTAAAATATAAACAGTAGCAAAGACAACATGGCAGCCTTATTGCTAATAAAAAAACTACATTTTAATTTTAATCGTAGCTAGCAGTCACCACTTCTCGGCGAAAATAACAATTATTCTCTATTATTAATTAAAAATTATCAAAATTAATCAAAAAAATCTTTGATTAAATTAATGAACTCTAAATTGTATTCAATACCTGAGACTTAAATTTATTTTTTTCAGGTAAAACCCCTTTTATCAACAGTTTTACTTAATTCTCCCTTATTTTTCCCGTAAATAAGTCAATAAAAACCATTTATTTCCAAGACCCATTTTATTACCAATGCATTAATTTTACAATTAAGAGCAGGCGTTTACCATATGAGAAAAGCAAAATCGTAATAATTTAATTTAATACATAAGCATATCTTATAAATAAACTATTTGGATGACAAATAAGGTTCAATGGTATCAATTGCAATAAAAGAGAATAAAAATTTGCTTTTTGCTTAGTGCTGTGGAGAATAAATAAGTGAACTTAAGCCTCTAAGCATTTGGATTTCCGAAAAAGTTTTTTTGTTATTGAAAATTTTAAGAATTACATATAAGTAAGTAGTTATAAACAAAGTAATAAATTAATAATCTTTGATAATTTATAAGACATCTGAACGACAGGTAATTAAAATTTAAAAAACTCAGCATAGTTAATCCTTTAAAATATTGCTTAAAACCTGAGTTGCATTATTTATTTCTGTCTTTAACCAGTTAAAGTTAGATCACCTTATTTGTTTAATCCTTCGTATTTACCACAAACTTTAATCATATTCATAATTTATTGATCAGTATTTGGAACAATTACTTGTTAAAAATATCTACGCCTTTAAACTTCTTTCTTTCAATTTAAATAATCATTTTCAGACATTTGAAATACTTTGGCTAGTTTATAACTATTCTATTGTTTCTAGAAATAAAAGTAATATTGTCTTCGTTAAACTAAATGAAACAATATCACTGGAGCACACAAATTTACTTTAAACTTATTAGTTAATTTCAATTACTAGTGCTTCGAAATAAAATGCGCCTAGAATTTAATTATTCGCCCATTTCAATTGGTCTTAAACGTTTACCTAAGTATCTACTTGTATTGCCGCTACCGGACGCTAGATGGCGAGACTTGTAACAACGGAACAAAACGAAAGCTCAGGGGGCCGCGGGCTGCGGGGTAACTCGCGCCTCCCTGCCACTACCACCTCCACGAGTCAAGCTCTCCGCTTGACAGTCGCAACGCAAACGCGCCGCGGATAGGTCGTGTCACATCGCACGCCGGTCTCCGCAACACGCACTAAATATTTATTACACAAAAGTCATATCGAAAACATTATACCGCAACAGTAATTATCATCCTCACCTGACGAGGTCGGATCATCAGCCGCTGTCATCAAGGACTAAAGTGAAGTGAAATGTTATTAAGTTTTTCTTCAGCGCGCGAGTGTATCACGTACTTTGTTTCGGAAATGGTGATATCGACCCACGGAGAGTGCTTATGAGACGTTTTGTAGTGAAATGAAAGATCTGTGATAATGTATACTGTCACGGCTGTTTTATGTGCGTTGCTGCACATCGGCGTTGCAGTGCTCCCCTATGGCTCGGACAAGTGTGTTCGGGTTGCCGATAGGGACTTGGAAACTAGTGTGCTTTGCAGAACACGGACTCTTGACGGAAATGGTGACAATATCGCATCAGTGACCTCCGATACACTTCGCCTCGCAGTAGAGTGTAATCATTTACTACTCTTCGAAAGCTCACTGAGAGCCCGATACTTCAGTCGTCTATCGGGCCTCACGGATCTCTCAATAACAAACTGCAAGCTTCTACAAGTGCCAGACAACACGTTCCAAGATTTAAACAAACTTAAACGACTAAAACTCCGCTCGAAGAACTACGAATGGATGCCAACGAAGAATTTGGAATTATCTTTAAACGCTTTTAATGGATTGCCGAAGTTGGTTTCATTGGATCTCGCTCAAAATAACATCAAATTTATTCCTTCCGGCGTGTTTTGTCCTTTAGGAAATTTAACTAATTTAAATTTAACAAATAACAGGATTAGAACAGTTGGACAGCTGGGTTTTGGACAAGGATGTGGTATGAACATTCACAGCTTGGATTTAAGCCACAACGAAATAAAAACACTGCCGGAAAATTCTGAAATGTTAAAATTAGGAAGCTTAAGATATCTTTACATGCAACATAACAATATCACAGACATATCAAGTGATGTTTTTAATGGACTAATGATTCGAGTACTAAACATATCACACAATCGATTACAAATGCTTCCAGAAGGGTTGTTTGCTAACGCAAGAGAATTACGGGAGTTATACATAAATGATAACTCGCTGTTTGAATTGGGGCCAGGCGTGTTTCACCGTCTTGAAGAGTTAATTGTTTTGGACCTGTCAAGCAATCAGCTTACTAGTAATCATATCGAGGATAATACTTTCAAGGGACTGATTCGATTAATTGTCTTAAATTTATCAAACAATGCTCTTACACGAATTGGCGAGAAAACATTCAAGGATCTATTCGTCCTTCAAGTATTGAATTTGAAGAACAACTCTATTGGATACATCGAAGACAACGCCTTTTTACCCCTTTACAACCTTCACACATTGAATTTAGCTGAAAACCGACTTCATACAATCGATGAAAATTTATTTAATGGTTTGTTTGTTCTCAGCAAATTGACTCTAAATAACAATTTGCTAGTCAACATCGACCGGAAAGCTTTCAAAAATTGCTCCGACTTAAAGGAATTAGATTTGAGTTCCAATCAACTAATGGATGTTCCTGAAGCATTATGGGAACTGTCTTTTCTAAAAACACTTGACTTGGGAGAAA
The DNA here is from genome assembly GCA_955850985.1 of Elophila nymphaeata. Taxonomy (NCBI): domain Eukaryota; kingdom Metazoa; phylum Arthropoda; class Insecta; order Lepidoptera; family Crambidae; genus Elophila; species Elophila nymphaeata. Next base: position 17,873,118 of record OY039079.1, read on the forward strand.
ATCAAATATCTGACTTCAGAAATGGGTCGTTCAAAAACCTAAACCAATTAACTGGTCTTAGATTTATTGACAACCAAATTGGGAATCTAAGCGTTGGAATGTTTTGGGACTTGCCCAGCTTACAAGTCCTCAATATCGCTAAGAATAAAATCCAATCAATAGAACGAGGTACTTTCAGCCGAAATACACAGCTGGAGGCTATAAGACTCGACGGCAACTTCCTTTCGGATATCAACGGTGTCTTCTCTTCGCTCGCAAGTTTATTGTGGTTGAATTTATCGGAAAATCATTTGGTGTGGTTCGACTACGCGTTTGTGCCTAGTAATTTAAAGTGGCTGGACATTCACGGCAACTTCATTGAACACTTAGGTAATTACTACAAGTTACAAGAAGAAATTCGTATAAAGACTTTAGATGTTAGTCATAATCGTATATCGGAAATATCACCTATGGCAATTCCTAATAGTGTAGAACTCTTGTTTATAAATAATAACTTTTTAAATAATATCAATGTGAATACGTTTTTCGATAAGAAAAATTTAACGCGAGTGGACATGTACGCAAATGAAATAGTGCATTTAGATTTAAATAGTTTACGTTTGGCAACAGTGCCTCAAAATAAAACCTTGCCTGAATTCTACATCGGCGGTAATCCGTTTCAGTGTGATTGTACTATGGAGTGGTTACCAATAATAAATAACATGACTGCCATGCGGCAGTATCCGCGTGTGATGGACTTAGAAAATGTTTTGTGTAAAATGACGAACACTCGCAGTGGAACTCATGTGCCCTTAACTAATCTTAAGACTACAGACTTTCTTTGTAAGTATGAGACACATTGTTTTGCAATTTGCCACTGTTGTGATTATGATGCGTGTGACTGTGAAATGACCTGCCCTCAAAATTGTACTTGTTATCATGATCCCTTATGGAATACTAATGTAGTTGATTGCTCTGGTCAATTATCTTCAGAAATACCTCAAAAAATTCCAATGGACGCCACTGAAGTATTTTTAGATGGTAATAACATAAAAGAACTTCAAAACCATGTATTTATAGGTAGACAGAAAATGAGATCACTGTACGTCAACAATAGTAACGTAGATAGTATTCAAAATAGAACTTTTGCTGGATTAAATGCCTTGCAAATTCTTCATCTGGGCAATAACAAACTAAAGGAATTAAAAGGATTCGAATTTCAACAATTGAGTAATTTAAAAGAGTTGTTCTTGCAAAATAATCTTATCAGTCATATAGCTAACATATCATTCCTAACTTTAAAATCGTTAGAAATTTTACGGTTAGACGGTAATAGGTTAGTCGATTTCGGGGTTTGGACTTTTAATAATAACCCTAGTCTGAAAGCTCTTTCCCTCGGAAATAATTTGTGGTCATGCAAATGTCGCTACTTGCAGGAATTAACTGCATATTTGGCAGAAAATGCGCAAAAAATTGTCGATATTACCGACGTATGGTGTTGGAATGGAGAGGCGAAGCCGCCACAGAAAAAAGAACTCAATTTGAACGGTACAGCCTGCAGCGATTATTACGCCGATAATTCAGTCATCGGAAATATGTTGGTATCGAACTATGTTCCCATGATGGTGTCTACTCTCACCGGTTTTATGCTAATTTTACTGGCATTAGTTGTACTGTTTCTTTTTAGAGACACATTAAGAGTATGGCTCTACACCAACTGTGGTATTAGAGTTTTTTCATTCCCCGGAACGTTTGAAGAAAGCGAGAAATTGTATGATGCATATGTTTGCTATAGCCCAAAAGATGAAGAATTTGTAATTCAGTCTTTAGCATCACAGTTAGAAGAAGGCAGTCAATCATACCATCTTTGCCTTCACTATAGAGATATTCCGCATCACGGCGCTCAGTACATGCAATGTGCCCCGCCTGTGGTTGAAGCCGCAGAAGCATCAAAGCGAATAATACTTGTATTGACTAGAAACTTTATGCAAACGGAATGGTCACTATACGAATTTCGTCAAGGGCTTCACGAGGCGCTCAAAGGGTCCATTTATAAGTTGATAATAATTGAAGACTGCACGGTACCAGATGCCATGTGCGACCCCGATTTGCGACCTTATTTAAAAACAGGGTCTCGATTGAGATGGAATCAAAAGAGGTTTTGGGAGAATTTCAGGTATATGATGCCGGATTCTCGTTCTAATCACAAGGGGCGAAGTCACAATTATAGGAAAAACATAAACACATATACGTTAGATTCTTCTGTGCCTAATGTCGATTCTTATAATCGAACATTGCCATATTATTATCCTAATAAGTCGCCTGTATTAGGCGAGCAAGGAGCGAGCGCTCCGCCAGAAAATAATAGTGAAGTGAGGCAATCGCCTTCGGCTGTGAGACAAACGCAAGGAGTTGTGTACGGGCCAGATGGTAGGCCAATTTCCGATCACATTTACTCCTCTATAGATTCTGATTATTCGTCTTTGGAACATGGTATGGCTCCAGGGCGACGACGAGAAATGCGCCAGTGGCCTCCGCCCCCTCCTCTCGTAGACACGGGCAATTCCGTGCAAGCTTACCTAGTCTAAAGGGCGTTAAGCGTCAACCTTCCAGTCACACTGTAAATATGTAGAGTTTAGCAACTATTCGCTGTATATATTGTAATTTATTAGTCTGTAAGTGCTATACCAAATCAATGTAATTAACTATTGCCTGTTCGTTATCCCGTGTATAGATATTGTAATAAAATTTTAAAGACTGCTGTAGTATATGAATATTGTAAATAGTGAAAACAAGTGATCATAGTATAATAATTATAGTAATATTACGTTATTTATACAATTAAAAATAAAACAATGATGATTTATAAACTTGAATATCATTTATTATTTCCTGACACTCATTACTCAGTAAAAGTACAATATAAACAAGTACGTATCATTCAAATAATTGATAAATTTATTTCATTTGAATAAAATATAGATTTTATAATACATAATGAAGCAAGTACATAATATACATACGATTACGCTAATCCCATAAGGGGTTGAGCAGAGCCTAAGGCAACATTTTGTTACACATAAAGCCACAATTTGCAGTATGGGTCATGCAGTGCCTGTAAATAGTGACAGGTTACCAGCATAAAAGGGGCACCAATCCCAAAAATTAACAATCCTTCAGTAAACACACCAACTAAAGCCAACGACCAGTGCAAATGTTACACTCAAAATCATCTCAGCAGTCCAGGTGGTTAACTTTAGGCATGTAAATACTAATTATGTTATCTTATATTGTTATCGGAAATAGAAAAATCACTATTGATCTGCTAATGTCTCTATAAGAATTTTTTTCTTCATAATGGTTGATATTATAAATTCATGAAACTATCAACGTGGTAGTTTCTGTTTACATTAGTATGAAAAGTACCTCCCTATTATAAGATATCAGTGAACTTTGATCAGAAATTAATGAAAATGGGGTAATATAGGTACTAATTATTTGCACACAAGAGATATAAGAACATTTGAATAATATAAGAACGAAGATATTAAAGCAATTCATAAATACAGTTATTGAACTAGCTATCAGAAACGAAACTAACTACTGATCCAAATTGGAAAAATATTTTTTTGTTGAATAGTCCATTTATCGAGGAAAAAAATCCGACGTCAACGCGAGTGAAGCCGCGGGCGTCCACATTTTGAACTATCAAAATAAATATAGCAAAATCAATACTTGACTGTAACTAAAATCAATACTCTATTAACAAGCAATTTTCATTCAGAGACCTACAATGGAGGTTTTATGTCACAATTATCATCGTAAGTATGAGTCGGTGTGTTTTAAATTAATGTTTATTTATTGAATATCTAAATTAATATGTAGGCCTATGTTGAGGTACGATACCACAATATAGGTCTACATAATAACTAAGATAAACTAAAAATTCAATAAGAAGTACTTAATACGAGTTAGGTAATTGCTGTGAGTGACTATTTAAATACAATTAAAATATTATTTGGCAATATTTAATGAAAGATTATAAGGGCACCTACATTATCAACTAGGCTCTTTTCTTAATAATTTTAGACTTGTATATAACAAATATTGTAACAGGTCCGAATGACAAATGACAGGGTTTATGATGACCATCGAGCACATATAAGTGCTCGATGATGATGACAATGATAAAAATCCAAAACGAATTTTACAATAGACATGGGTGATTAAGTAGAATTTTTAATAAATAGTCAATCATAATTTATTTTGATCACGAACTCAAACAGGATTTACATATTTATGTAAACGGAAACTGGCGTACGCTGGAATGAATACTTACAACAATTCTCTTAGTAGAAGGTAAAGTTGTTTGTATTTGATATTGATTAAGTATAATGGAACCTTTCTTTGTTTCGTGATAGCTACCGTCCGAGTTTATGTATTGAATAATACAATATTTGGAAACTGTTAGGTCCCTCTATCTATGAAATGGTTTTTGAACTTTATTTTGTCACCGCCTATGAGACTATAGAGTCTTAATTTTACTTATAATCAGAGTGCGAATTTAAAACAGCTTTTGCCATGATCATTATGCCGTCTCAATGTTCTCTAGGCCTTCTACTGCCTTCCTGAAAGTCACAAATTCTCACAGGGAGAAGTTGAGAATCTCTAATTTACTTTAATAAAATTAGTGCTATTTACAGTAAGATTTATTCTAGTAACACAAAAGGTAAACAATTAGCTATTTTTTATTAAACGTACATAGTTGGAATGTTAAGCAACTCAAAACTACCATATTCTTCAATTGCTTCTTGGCACAATAAACAATCACTCAAATACCAATTTCTCTAAATTTTATAAACATGAAATTTAAGAAGACGACTTCTTAAATCTGGTGACTAATATTAGTTCTACTTGCGTTTTATTTTTACCAGAAAACCATGTCTTTATTATTGCTTACATAACGATTTCTTTAACGTGTACCTGATGTTATGGGTCCCTTGTTTCTTTAGTTTGGGGTGTAGCTTTGTCCTTTTCACTCTTCGTTTGTCGTATAGGCGAGTAAGGGATGAAAATAATAAACATTCGACCCGACCGGTACTTTCCCAGCTCAGTTTCTGCAAATAGAAAGATAAGAATAATATGACGTTGAATTTAAATTTAAATATGATTTTTTCTTAATTCTATAGAAGGGTAAAACTTGGTGTTAGTTTGATTTAGGTTAGATGTATTGTGCAGTATCAAAGGGCTTGAAATCAAGTTGATAACTATGTTGCAAGTTTGTCAAGTTACCTTATGATAGTAGGAATAAAGAAATAAATTGACTTTCATAGTTTGTTTTTATACCTACTACTTATCTAAACTTGGAGCAGTTTTTTTATTCTTCAGCGACGGTATTACATATCAAAAACAGCCGTTACTTAATGTCGACTTTTGTTTAGGCTCAGACGGCTGGCTATTTAGTTAGACAATCTAATCCACAACATGACCTTTATTACTAAGCGCGTAAAGTTGAACTTGTTCGCTTATAAAAATTACCCGATCTTATTCTCTTACGACTTTACGACCGGTTTCAATATTGAATTCACAGATATAGATTTTGCAGAGTAACCACTGTTATTTTTTGTAATTTAATTATGTGTTCCCTCCTTCTTACAATCCTGGGTTATCCTAAAGAGGCGTGAAGAAGCACCTTGCAGTTCCGCATCAAAGCGAGGGTGGAAAGTGTAAGGCTTTATCTCTCGCATTAGCTAACTTTACACTACTTCTTATTCGGTGGAATGGAGTAATTTACTTGACCTTCTTATATGTTAAAAAAAAATTGGTGGGCCACAAAACTTCAGTAAGCTTACTTTTATCTGTGTATGTAATATTGAAACTTTTCGTTAGTGAGAAAGGCCATGCCGCGGACTTGATAGGAAAAAAGTCCGTTGTTTGATAGAACATAAATACCTATATTAGTTATTGGAATAATAGTTAGGTACTTATCTAATACCAAATATTGTATTCGCATTCGACGACATTGAATAAGGGCCATTCTTTAATAAGCAGTACCGTCGCGCGCTGAATAATGAAAAAACGGTCGCCCAAGTTTATACAATTTAATTAGACGCTTTTTCAACTTGAGACGGTACTCTAAATATGGCTCTATCATCATTTCAATAGGCAGTTTTTATATACGTAGCTGTACGCACACGAATATACAATGAAGAAATATAACCTAAAAATAGTATTTAAATACTTACAGCCTTTTTAAGTAGGTATGCGTATTACGTAACATCAAGTTACACCATGTACACCCGGACTGCAGAGATGATTTTGAATGTAACATCTGGATAGTTTATTTTTGGGTTTGGTGCCCCTTTTATGTAGGTGAAAGGCTGGCAACCTGTCACTATTTGTAGGTACTGTATGGTTCATACGGCAAGATGTGGCTTTATGTATAACAAAATGTTACTTAAGCCTCTGCTCAACCCCTCATGAGCTTACGAGTTTGATCGTATGTTTGTATGAAATATAAAAAAAAATATTTGCATAGCGTGCACGTTGTGTTTGTGTAGGTACCTAACTACCTGCGCTCCTGCACTTTTATCGAAGAATCAAATGTCTATATCTATGGAGCTCTGCAAATCGAACGTGGTGCGGCGCTGCGCGGCAACCCCGGCTGAATTTTGTATGCGTGTATATGGAGCACCTCACATCGAACGCGACTCGGCGCGGGGCGGTTACCACCCGCACCGTGCTGCGTTGGTAGAACTAACGTCAACACGAAGCGTCACAAAGTATGTCAGTACTAATAACGTCAACACGAAGTGTTGCCTGCATTGCTGACAAACCGTGCTGCACCGCGTCTTAGCACATAGGACGCGACGAGGCGCTGTTGCTAACCGCGTGCGATCTGCGGTGCTTCTTAGACATGCACATGGAACCCGACTTACGTTGTTATGTGGTGGTCCAAATACAAAATTCACCGGCCGCGGTCGCTGCACCGCACCACGTTCGATGTGCGGAACTCCTAACTGGTCAATTCTAAAGTTATCGAAACTTTGTCAGCCATTAGACACACTATTTGATAATTTACACACTTGTATCATACTATCACGATCATTACGGATTTTGGACGCCGACCGTCGTGGTTGAGTGGTCAGTAACGGTGTCTACACAAGCGGTCCGGGTTCGAGTACTGGTAGGTGATGAACACGAACATTTGTTCAAGAGTCATGGTTGTTTATGTATTTATTTATAAAAATACCTATAGGTACTATATAATCCCAAAAGTATTTAGTTACAAATAAAGCCACATCATGCAGTATGGGCCAAGTAGACACTTTAAATAATGTCAGATTGACGGCCTGCCAGCTACATAAAAGGTGCAGCAAACCCAGAAAATTAAGAAACCTTCAGTGACAAACAAAATCTAACAAATAGGACAAATTATACTCTCAAAAACATTCCAGCAATCTGGATAAGTAAGTGATAATACAGGTTATTTACGATGTAATACAGATTCTTGGCATCAAACATCGTAACACTTAAATACGTAATATAGACTGCCAAATGTCTCTAAAATATATCAAACCTAATAGATACTCCAAATGCATTACCAAGGCTCCAGTTTACTATAATCGGAAATTCACTTTGGCTACCAGCCAGTGCTTGAGGTCTTTCCTGTTTCATAGAAAACCGAGCAAGATTCGCCTGTGTTACGAATGAGTCACCAAGACGTAATACGAATATTTTATCCGTGGAAAAGGTATGGTGGCCAATGGTTTGTCTGTATTAAAACTCCGTGGTGTATTTATTTGCATTAATTTATTATGAGCTTAAATTTGTAATTTTAAGTTGGCGAAGTTTGTGTGTTTATAATCTCAAAAGGATTTTAACACGTGGTTCACACGTGTAGCAGTATGGGCCATGCAGTGCTTCAAATTAGTGAAAGGTTGCCAGCCTGTGAGGCAACAACCAGGAGAGATGTTATGTTTATCAAATCTGTTCCAACACAACAATATTGTAATTAACATTTAACACGACGGTGCTAGCATAGCGAGTGGGCCTAAGCCCAGGATCTGAAGCTGTGAGAGATCCACTACGCTCATGTATATTATTAATTTGGCAAATTTACTTTTTCACAGATAGCAAAATTTAATCAGTCACACAATTATCAGTGAATAATCAACGATTTGAGCATGAAAGTATTTCTACACGTAACTAATTACTACTTAATTAATGTAACCGTACTTTGGAGAACACAGACAACTGTTCTTGGTACACCTAATTAAAAATAAAGTACGTAAAATTTGCATTGTCTGGTTTTAAAATTAAGTTGTCCGTTTTTTCAAGTCATTACAAAAGCAAGCTGCATAACATTATTTGTTTTGGTTCGTATTGTCTTTGTTAAAATAGTCTAAGATCCGAACCTAGATCGACCTTCACCGAGCTGATAATAGAATGAAACATATTTTATTATTAATTTAGTATATTAAAAAATATATTAAAAATGGGTTGTCTAAAAAAATCCTGGACAGACTATTTTTAATTATTTTTTGAAAAATTATTTTTAATAAAATATTGCAACATCAAGATAATAAGAAAATTTTGTCGCGCGCTTATGATGATATAAATTTTTTTCTATTATCCAATCGAGTGAAAGTAACTGATATCGACATACCTGTTCATACCTGACAACCCAGTAGTTCGCGCAGGTAAATAATAGACAACCCAATGCCTGCACATTCTATACGGTTTCTTCTATCAGTCAGGACAAAATTTTCTTATTATCTTGATGTTGCAATATTTTATTCATTTTTTTTTAAAAATCATTTTTCAAAAAATAAAAAAAAATAGTCTGTCCAGGATTTTTTTAGACAACCCATTTTTAATATATTTTCTAATATACTAAATTAATAATAAAATATGTTTCATTCTATTATCAGCTCGGTGAAGGTCGATCTAGGTTCGGATCTTCTACTAAAATTGTTTAGTTTTGTTTGCCACTTTCTATTCGTTCATAGGGACTAAAGTATTTATCCAGATGAATCACCAGTTCACCATTTCTGTGTCCAGTAAGCAATTTCGGTTTGAGTCGACGCAAGAAGTTACATTCCCTCTACCGTTCCACTCAAATATTTTTTTTTTATTTTTTTTTTATTTATACTTTAAGAAACATACAGCATCAATATTACAAATGTTTGGTTAACAATGAGTATTTCATAAGCCAAAACAGTTTCCAACTATATAAAGTTTCATAATGAAGACAAAATGTAAGTTAACTTAAAAATACATAATATGACAGTTTTAAAGTACTTATTTAAATTATTAAAAAGATCAAATATAGACACACATATATACATACGTGCACACACACATACATACACGCACGCATATGTGCATACATGCACACACATAAATATGCATCATAGACACACACACGCGCGCGCGCACGCATGCATACATATACATACACATATTATATAAGTTCATATTAGTAACACATGCGTATGAATTATAAACATAAATATACATATTTAAGTACTGGCCTTTTTAACAGATAAAGCAAAGTGGCACAATTTACAGTTGAATATATCAATGTGAGAGTAGCTATCTATGTACGATCAATCATTATGTACGTTGCAAGCTCTGACCAAAAATCTATTCTTAGAATAATTAGTTTTACAATAAGGAGATTTGGCTAGAGATATTTAGTTCGATCTGTTCCTGGGAATATATATTTCTGTGAGCTGATTTTGCTGATGTGGTAATTTTCGTTAAAGATTGAAGAGTCATCTTTTATAGCACTTGTGAGTAGAGTTGTCAGAACTACTTAAATGATTCATGTTATCAATATTACAGTTTCAAATACTAACATAATTTTAAATTACTAAATAAATGATACGATTGACTGACATCGACATTATACCTAATTAACTTAAAAAACAACACTAATGCTACTAATATTTACTTGTTTATGAATCAAAAATTATACTTTATTATTTTAATTCGTCACCTACAAATATTAATTATTACATTATTGTTTACCTTGTTCTTAATATAATATTAATTATATTAAGAACAAGGTAAACAATAATGTATATTGTCAGACGTCGTCCTTTTTTCTATCAGCTTACCGCCGGATGCCGCATCCGTCTAAGCACGTGATCGGAGTATACCTCACTAGCGGCTTACTAAACTCTTGGACCTGAATACTTAATACAGTATTAGCCCGCTCAGTTTGTGCTTAGACTAACAATGGACGATATAATAAGGATTTATGCCTGTTCAGCTGCCGTATTATATTTTCATGCCAGTTCGGTTCCGCGGTGTGCTACCGTGGGCTTTGCGATATCGGTTTCCCTCGTTACTATTATTAGAAGTTTGGGGCTATAGTTTTAAGAAATTAGAGTTTCTTGTTTAGCTATCCTCGTAAAAAGCCTTCTTAATATCCCCAACTGCATTAATAGAATTTTGAGCATGCCTACCAAATTTGAATATTCTGATGAGATATAAGACAGAATAAAATACAGAGTTTTTAACGGAAAATGACTTGATAAGATTATAATATGTCTCAAGAATGGTCAAGTTTTGGAAGTATTTAATTGTGTGTAATATTATTCGATCTCAAATGAAAATGATAAATAACACTAACTCCAAGTACGTACCCAATTCGCACAAGTGCAATCAATGTTATCCTCGTTATTTAATTAAATAATCTCTCGACACAAGTGATTTGTATAAGTTTTTGCATATTTATAAAGCTATTGTTGTTTTGAGTGAGTATTATATTACTAATTTGGAAAGTTTCGTCATATTTAGTTTAACACGAATAATTGTTTAGACTACAAATACAATAGGCACCTACGCTTAGGTAGAAATTAGTACTCTTACGAAGTTTACCCCCGCTACTAACTTATTTTGGAAATAATTGTGATACTGGTTAATGAAATTCAGACAAAATCACTAGCAAAAGCTAAATGCTCTATCAAAATGTGTTAAACTTTTTTTGGTCAGCAGTAACCAACGACTTGCATTAAACGGTTCTTTCTATTTTAAAGCTTATCACAACAAAAAAGTAATATTTTTATAGCTTCGCCGTTACTTAAAATAGCATTTTGATTAGTTCTGTCCTCGTAAATAACCGTTGTCATCAGCTGACTCAATTTGGCACGGAACATTGTTCGAATTTTTAATCAACATTAAAAGTTTGTCTGTGCGAACCCTTGTCTTGTATTATGTTCAACACATTTAGCTATTAGTCTTAATACACCTAATTGCCAATTTTAAATCTAATAGCTAAGCGATAGATAATATAATTAATAAAGTTATGGCATTATCATTGTCTGTTAACTTGCAAACTTTATCAGGTGCAAGTTTACTAAAGAGTAACAGAGTCGCGTGAGACACATTATTTTCTTTCTTCTTGCTGCCTCACCAATTCACTTATCAAAAAAAATCCCATGGACAAGGTGATCCCAATTTTTGCTAAATTAGCTCTTCACACAGAATCTCAAGAGCGTCATTCGACAATGATGTTGGAATTCTGAAATTTTACTGTGATAAAAGTTATTTTGTACTTTTGAAAATAAGTATACCTACAGTCATCATTTATGTTCACAGTTCATCTCAATCTTGTGTTTATCCTAAAGGAAGGTGTATAAGCCTAGACGAGCTCTGAAAATCGTTCTTACCAAGAGAATTAAATAGTACCTACACTACGAAAAACCTCACACTTCTTCAGATCGGGCGTTCCTCCCCGACCCATTTGAAAAGTAAATTTTCCAAAATAAAAAAAACTATTAACAGTTTAAACCCAGACTTTTCAAAGGATTAGCGCACATTAGAATTCACACAAAGCAATTTCTTGTAAAATTTGTATGTTTGAAATTCAGTCAAATTTAAGGTCATCTCAAAAATGAAGCACAAATTGGCTTATGCAAACATGCATAATTAGCAATAACCCAATGTTAATGTTGCATCGGAATCCATTATAATCCGAAGCGTAGCCAACATTTCCACTACGTTAGGTAAATGCAAGTTTATTTAGCTGGTCATTAATATTCGGAGTGACAGAACAATTTCAATGTTTGCCGTGAATTACCAATGCTAATGTTTAGGCAGGGAAATCAAATAAAATACTACTCAACCAGTGGCTCATGAGAATATTGATTCAGTGTGTGCTGATATTAATTATTATATTAAGAGACAAATAATGTTAAATATAATGAAGGTGTGCGTAATAAAAAAATAATGTAATATAAGATAAAATACGAATATAAATGCAACGCCTTTAGGTAGTATAAGACGTCACACGAACTTAGAGACTGTCAACTTGTAATCTCGTGAGGCAATAAAGAATATGAATTTAAATAGCAAAAATATTTATAAATTGATATTAGGCAATGATTTTATAGTGAAGCTGAATACGAATTCTATATACATTTCTGAGATTTCTGTTTTATATCAAGATTATAATATCTATGAGAAATAAGTACCTAAACGGTCCGTTTGTTATTGAACAGTTACTATAACCTATAGATGCTTGCGTGTGACCTAATCCTCTTAGTGGAGCTCCGGATATATTGGACCACGAAGTGGCTACTAGCTGATATATATTTGTAAAATATTTAAATTCATGCAATGCTTGAAGCTTGACAAGACCATTACCACTCAGTCGTATAAAGAAATACATTAAACTCTTATGAAGCCGACTATCATACACGCTTAGCTACCTACTACTTTTATTATAGAAAACGGGACTTTATGACAGAAAATCAATTAAAGTGAATATTTAATAGAACGATTGTTACTTAATGGAAATTAAAACTGTGAAGTTATGATCGGCAACGTAGGTACTAAACAAAATACCAATAAGCACGTAGAACGAGCCACTGAAAAGATGGACTGGTCAAGGTCGCATTGAGTCAATTGATGTAGATTCAAGGGAACTGGTTGATTTGGTAGTCAATGAAGAAAGCCGTGAGCAAGGAAAAGTGAAATGGGTTATCTAAAAATAGACAGCATATTGCATATTATGATTATTTTACTGTTGCACATTTTCAATTTGATAGAATACACAGTGAGTTGGTAACGTCATAACAGTTAACGTGTCCATTTAATTTTGCTGACTAGCAAACACTGTATTGATAAAGTATTTTTATCTCATGACTGCGAATACCTAAGCCAGGACAGTATTGTGAAGATAGAAGTAAATTGTCTCTGTATGTGATAGCACTGGCACCGTGCACTAACTTATAAAAAGTTTTAAGCAAAATGAAATTTTGTGATGCATGTATGGTTATGATGGTTACTATAGAACTCAAACATTTTCTAATGTAAAGTAATAACTTTGCATTTAATGCTTTTTATTTGTTGTTCTCAGCTAATGAACTTTAAGTTCGAGAAGTGAAAAGCAGCGGTCCATTATTAGCGTTTAAAATTACAGAGTTATTGAGTGCTCAAAATATTAGCATCAGAGGAATCTAACAGAACCACACCGCTTAATATCCACACAATGCGCTTACACACTTCCCATTAGCGCTTTCGACGATCCGTCAAAACGTTCAAAGGACGCTCAACACACGCGCGGTAATGAAAGCGGCTTTAAACCAACGATAGAACCAAACATACTTGTCCACTCATTCCATGACGCTAGTGTGCGTCACGCACTCTTATATCGACGGTCCCTAAGTATAATCACATAACTGAAAATAGTAAATTTTACAGGAGAGCGATTTAAAGATTTTAGATTTGATTATTGCTCTGTAACTTTTAAAGTATATAACCAATGGTTTTCAAAATCGGCAAGTAAACAGAAGATTCATGTAGGAATGTTATAAATATATATTTATTTGAATTTTTATATTATATATATGTTATATTGCAGTTAGTGATTTTTACTTCGAAACATACCAACCACTTAATTATTCAAGTGGCACATACTGCATTTTACATGGGGAATTACTTAACGGCAAACGATGTAAATGGTATTTAATTATTTTGGTGCCGGAAAAGTTATTATTTTATTTACAGATACGGGATTAGACAAATGAATAGTAACGATGAATTCTAAATTAAGTTTTATTAGTTTAGGTATCACAATCAGCATAACAATCATAATTATTTAATAATATTATCTAAACCATAAATCAGTCTCAAAAAACAAGTGAAAACAGTAAACTTTATTTAAAATTAAAATAAAGTTAAATTAACAATAAGAATGAAAATAACACAGTTTTTATTATGAAATAACTATGCCAAAAATATTTCTTAAAGAAAGAAGTAGATCAAATGTATATAAGGTGTCAAAATAACATATAATAAAAAATTTAAAATCTCTAACTTCTTCTAATAATAATTTCTATAATATTCTCATTATTTTTAATTTGGTAAAAAGGAAATAAATAAGAGCATTAATCTTCAGTCATTTCTATCTTAAATAGGTGAGTTTACTGCATTAGCACTGTCATTACTACGCCAAAAAGCCATAGAACCCATATTAATACGAGCACACCCTTAGTCTCTCCTTCTACTTCTATTAATTCTGTAATATCTGAATTGATTTTGCCTTCAGTATCCTCAATTACTAATGCAGTGAACTCTCCTTTAGCTATAATACCTGAAGAATCAGTAAATAGTCCCTACATAGCAGATGTAAAGGAAGTGTCCAATGACGATGTATTTAAAGTATTACTCGATGGCAAAAATTGGTCAAAATGTGATAGCAACGATAAAATTTTTTGGTCTAAAATAAGAGAGATTAAAGTAGACAAAAAAAGCCGTAAAGCAGTTCGCTGTGTTTCGGATTGAAGGGAAAAGTAGCCAGTGTAATTACTGGGCATAGAAGGCATATCATCTTAGTCCCCAGGATGACAACGCACTTGCAGTGTTAAGTGATATGCCCTAATATTGCAAGTGTCTATATGCAAAGGCAACCACTTAACACCAGGTGGACCGCAAGCTTGTTTGCCATCTTGTAATATAAAAAAGCCCCTCAGATCCCGATATTTTCTACTACAAACTGATTTTGCTCAAGATTTAAGGTTACAGTCGATTGAATCTCTAGGACTTCTTGATCAGGCAGATTTTGACGTCTTCTATTTTGGGTCCTAGAGACTATCAAACGACTGTTACCTTAAATCTTGAGCAAAATCAGTTTGTAGTAGAAAATATCGGGATCTGAGGGGCTTTTTTTTGGGGGTGTTAAGTGGTTGCCGTCGCCTAGAGACACTGGCAATATTAAGGGCAAATCACTTAACACTGCAAGTGCGTTGTCATCCTAGGGACTAAGATGATATGCCTTCTATGCCCAGTAATTACACTGGCTACCTTTTCCTTCAATCCTAAATACAGCGAACTGTTTTACGGCTTTTTTGTCTACATTAATCTCTCTTATTTTAGACCACAAAATTTTATTGTTTCTATAATTTTTTGACCAATTATTGCCATCAAGTAATACTTTAAAGTTAAATACATCGTCATTGGACACTTCCTTTACATCTGCTATGTAGGGACTATTTACTGATTCTTCAGGTATTTGAGCTAAAGGTGAGTTTACTGCATTAGTAATTGTGGATACTGAAGGCAATATCAATTCAGATATTGCAGAATCAATAGAAGTAGAAGAAGAGACTAAGGGTGTGCTCGTATTATTATAGGTGGCTTTTTGGCATAGTAATGACAGTGCTTTTTATATTAGACGCCGATGTCTTTGATGTATCAAACTCTAAATCAGTCTTATTTGATTCTCCAATCATTGGTGCCAATAAAGAGTCAACTGTGATAAGATAACTGTTGCTACAGATAACAAACTCAAGTTGGTAGTCATTCTAAGATCCATTGTTTTCTATAATTGAAATAGAAGGAGAAAACAAACTTATGTTTTTATTAACAAGATGTTAAGAATTTTCTGGTTCAAGGGCAATAATATCTTCAGTATGAGAAATTGTATCAAGTTGCTCATTCATTTCAAAACCTGCAACTGTATCATTTAGTGGACCTGAAAAACAAACAAAATAATTATCCTAAATAATAAATAATAAGATCCTATTATGTTTCACATATACAATTAAGTAACTACTTAGTATTCCAAAGAATGTAATTTTATTACCTATGCCGTACAATTAAGTAACTACCATTTACTCCAAAAATAAAATATTATTTCCCACGTACGATTAAGTAACTACCGTTTACTCAAAAAATGCAATATTATTTACCACGTACAATAAAGTAACTTCCACATATTAATTTAACAACAATCTGGTTACCGGTGTATATTTAACTATCTGTCATATCGTGATATTTACAAGGGATATTCACTTATATAACTGTTAAATACAGCGCTGCCATACTTTATGACTAAATCAAAGCATTTTTGTATACTTTTATGTACAAATAATATTGCAAAAGTTTATAAAGCTAAGTATGAATTATTTGGACATTAAATATTTTCAAAAAGAAACTTACCTCATAGTGGCCTTATTCGATCTATACGTTTCTGAAGTGGATAATCACTTATTTCCTCGTCTAGAATAGGTATATTTAAAGATCTGAACATTTTCTTACTTCTATAGCTCATTTCGGCAAGATTCCACTACAACATGAGCGATGTGACTGCGCCGTCCGAGTAAAAGCTCGTAACTGACACAAGCGGTGTGCAGGAGGCCTCCCGTGCATTGACGCCCCGACGTATCATTTATGTTGTGGTACTTCGATATCATTACGACGGAAAATATAATTTAAATTGCAGTTCTAGCATTTAACATACTTCTAATTATTGAACTTTTTCACTTTTTTCTTGCATAAACCGATAGAGTTACTTCTTAGGAAGACAAAGAAACAAAAAACTGAAAATCACCCAAGTGCCAGATCTGGGATTATACTTAGGGACCGTCGATATTAGATATCTACGCTTTCACTCGACTTCTGAAATTTAACGCCGTTCATTATAAAGACGTTGTAATCTGTCACGGTCAGGCATACAGACATGCAATACTTTCTCTAACATTTAATGGCAACCATTTAGAGTACTTTCCACATTTATGGAATTAAAGCTAGTATTTTGTAGGTCAAATTTATTGTTATCACCTTTTTTTACTGGATTATGTATTGTACTGGTATCTATTGTTAATAAAAACATTTTGTGCCAACTACATACAAATTAGTACATACCATTGCTCGGAATACAAGTGGTATATTTTATAACTTGAGCTTTCTAATTTGATTGATGTTAAAGTAAGTATATTACCTACTTGGCTTATAATAACAATATAGCTTATGTAAAAGGTAAAATGTCACTGTGTGAGGTTAACCAAGTCTTTAAAATTCAGGACTTTCGCATCAAATAGTGTATAAATTAAGAGTTGATACCTACGTGGTGATAACCTGTTTCTAAATTCCATAGTTTTACATTACAATCTTAGCAGATGGACCATAAACCCTAACCCTAACTCTACATCTTGGTAAATATGTACCAATATTTACTACGTTGATTAAATCTTTGGTTTCCAAAACAAGCCAGTGCCTTTGTTGACCACGACAGTTATTATGTCGACCCTAAGAATTGATTTCTAAAATAAAACAAGAGCTATTTAGTTCCACCAAAACCGTGTAGCGAGTACGTAAACGCACAGAATCAGAGCATTAAATTAAGTTTCATAAAACGGGCATTTACGTTTCACTTCTGTTCTTTAATGCTGTTATGCTTATTCCGGCAATTGAGCGTAAACAAATGAACATCAACAACGCAATTGCTCTTGCGTCATTGAATTGTGTAAGATTGTAAATGATTATCCGAGAATCAAACATGCAAATATGTCTACCGATTGTGGTGTCTGAAAAATGCATCAGTAATACAAAAAAAATCTGGCAAAACTCGTAAGTATGGCTAACTATCAAACAAACATAACAAATCATTGGGGCTAGTGACAAGTTTTATGTAATTTTATAAGCGCAACATGAAACACGCAGCTACTCAAACTAGAAGCACAGATAATATAACTAGCTAGAAGTAAACAAATTAGAGAATTTATTAACTCAGTGTACAGGCATACCGTTGACGGTACAGAAGATAATAATGGTAGAACTACTTCTGATGAGCATCATTTACCAATATTAAGCGTAAATATGTTTTATTTTTCTTACTAATATGCAGCATTATCCTAAAAGTGCTCCTTTTAAGTGCTCCTTAAAAAGCGATGCTCTGAATTTGAATAAAACAACGCAGTCTGCACCATTAAAGAATCCTTTATAACATTCCTCTGCATACATTTTTATCACATCTATGTGTTATCTAAAAATGTCTTCCAAAAAACGAATCCCAAGGATACCATTAGAAACTGAATTTTCTTACGGCACCACAAGTCACCGGCAATTTATAATCAAGTCATGCGGTCCGTCTTTTTGCCACATCAGCGACAGTAAAACAATTGACTATAAACCGTACGTGCTCCTGGCTTCAGGAGAAAGCTTTGACCATTCTAATGTCCCTTCTAAGAACATTATGTCTTATTTAAGTAACAACTAAAAAAAGTTTGGACAATAAATCGCGTCGTAAAAGAGACAAAAGTCCTCCGAAGGCTACTGTCTTAGAAATGTTTGCTTGTAAAATGTGCTTTATTGTGATATTGTTACACATCGCATTTTTTCGGTTCGCTAAGTTTTGACAGTTGAACAATAGCGGAATTCTGCTCCTGGTTGTTAATGAACACAACAGCCACCGGTGTTCGTTATTTGAACTTTTGTGTCGGAAAGTAATTTCTGAAAAGAATGTAAGGACAATTATCGGGAGACTTTATTGTGCTCGACAATTATGTTGTAACGTTTTAGGAGTTTGTTGTACTCACGTCTCTTGAATAATTTTCTCTAATATTCTCAATTGGAACTAGGGATAGGTAATTAAAAATTTCTGTTATGGTTACTAAATAGCGGGTTAACTTATTTTAGTTTATACATACAAAGTCGAGATTTGGCTCGCTCGAGAATGCGCAGAAGAAGCCTTTTCCTCGTCAGTTTAAATATAAAGAATGATTTGATAATAAATTTATTTATTGTAACGTCTTTCCGTGCTACTATAAAGCATCTGCAAATTAAACTGATATATAGTGATGTTACGTTACTGAACTTGAATTTAAAATCTAAATTATGTTATTCTTCACATACATAATACTATCTATAAGCTAGCTAGACTTAAACTCGTATGAAAAACAATATACCTACGGGCTTCAAGGAACTTTAAGAATTTTGATAACACAATTCTGACAATACAAAGCATATTTTAAAGCGATGGCAATTGGGTTCAAAGTCTACAGCTTATATTTTTATGTTCTTAGTGAGTCCATGCAATGAATTTATGTGATGAAAAAGAACTGTACCTCACGTTATAAAATCTGTTCACTATAAGACGCTAAAGCAATTACTTACATTGTTTTCTCGTTTATCGATAAATGGCTCAATTTGTATGCAGAGCTGTAATAAGTCTTCAAATCAAACAATCAAAGTACAGAAATTATAGCACATAAAACTGTATTTACAATACAATTTTATTACGTCTCAAATTATACACATTGCACGCTCAGTCCCTAGTGCCAGCATTTATTCAACTCTCAGATCAAAGTTGCGATCCATAAACTTTGTTGAAACATCTAACCATCGCATGAATCATGAAGTGTGGCGTTTATTAAGTCCCAGACTTGAAAGATAGCACCGACAATTACAAGAAAAAAAAAGTACCGAGGGGCATTTTAATGTACGTTTTTTATTGCGTACGCATTACACATGCAAAGCCGACGGAGCAGAACTGAATGCTTGGATACAACACGCCAAGTTTAGTGGCATGTGACGTTTTATGTGCACTAAATAAAAAATGAGTTTATATGTCAATGCCATAGACACATGACCTGATTTTCCTTGGCTGACAAAAGATATGCCGTTCCAAAGTTTTCTTAGATAAGGGCCGTGTAAATGTTAGCATGTAAGCCATCGTGCGGTGTCGAGATACAAGAATTATTTCTAGAAAATACTTTAATTCAAGTTTGAGCAAATATTCTTGAGGCTAAATTCAAAATCAGAACCTCTTCTAAGTACTCGAATTGATTCAAATTTTTATACAGAACGTTTACAAATATTCTTACGTAAAGGAGGTTCGTAATCTTTAAAATTCTCCGTAATAGATTTATTGTTACCTCACGAAGTCAAAATTATGTATTATTACTTATTAAACATACTCGTCGTAAATAAAGTTCAGTGTTCTTCTCATATCGTAGCATGACAAAATCACGTTGGTGCTATTATAAATTATGCAGTAGCAGGTAGCAAATTCATCGAGTTCATTACTAAAAATATTCAGATGACATTGGGTATAGGTAAAAAAAAACCTTGTTAACATTCCCCGTATCCTGTATTCGCTACCTCTACACTCAAAGCCTAGTAGCCTCATCCGTATGTAATAAAATTTAATTCACCCATTGTCTGCTTTTTTCTCTCAACTACCTTTCCCTTATTATAGGACGATCTCTAAACAATATGCGAATACAAACACATGTTTGTGTCTATTCTCTGATAGTTTATTCGAAAAGTTTGGAAGCAATTGTGTCGCACTTTCGTCGTAAATCATTGAAGCCCCTGTTGCTTGCTACCGAAGTTGTCCCGTTCATTTTATGATTCTTTTGTTTAAAACTTTTATTGGCTCGACCGTTCCGAAAACTAATTTATTCAAGATCCCGAACGAGCGTAGCCTTGGAACTTGCCTACTTTGGAGTGCTCCGCCTTTTTGTTTTATGATATTTTTCGGACTTACCTAACGTTGGAGGCATTGTAATTATGTAAACTTTTTAACAATTGACCCAGATTTCTTCATTGATGGTGCCGTTGTAACTTCTTATGAAGTACGAAATGCTGGTAACTCCCGAAAATTATTTGGTTCAATTTAAAATTGAACAACATTTTTTGTTGCTAATCAAGTTTATGTTCTATTCCCTCGGGTGTTGCAAATAGTTTGGTTGTGAGTAAGAGTTCATTCGTGTCATTTAGATAAGTATGCACATAATAATCTTCTTTTAATAAGTAACTCTTTCACTAATCTTAACCAGTATCCGTAGTGGAAGTTTTTTCGTATAAAAAACGTAACTATTCTAGTTGCGTTAGAGCTCAATTTGTAAAGGCAACGTGAATAGCGCCCCTAGCGGAAAGAAGCGCCAATCATGTTACCCATACAAATTGTGCTCTTAACTTAACTACAATAGTCGGGGATTTTATACGAAAAGACTTACACTACGGGTACAGTTAGAAAATATTGTCCAGAAGATAATAATTCTTTTTTGCTTGACTAAGGCCGAGAGCCAGAGCAATAAGAGAATAAGGCCCATAGCAGACGGCGGACTTTCTGTGCAATCTGGTCCGCGATATGATTTACTACTGTGAAGTTGAACTTGACCGCTTATAGAAATGACATGGCGTAATTCTCTTACTAATAAAGATTATGTCCCGGACCGCAACAGACAAAAAGTTCGGTATTTCCACATTGAATCTGCGATTTTTCTACCGGTGAATATTTTTACCACTTTCTACCGGTCAGTAAAAAGCATTCCACGTTCAACCGCCAATTAGAAAAGTGAATTAAGTGGTAATCATATTTTTATTTATCTAAACTTTATTTATTTTATTATTTAAATTTTAATATTTAGAATTCATCTCACACCCAAGCCATGGAATAAAAAATAGCAATCTCTCCGCTGTTAATATTTTTTGCAAAGCAATTTTCAATTTTGATCAATGTTAATTTAAATCAATTTACGGCGTCATCTTGCGTACTCCTGTGAAATTTCCTTCCATTTTACATAACATTAAATTACGTAATCTCCAAGTGACTCAAGGAATATCTTGAAATACTGTTTCTAATAATTTTTTATTATTTTAAGTAGCACTTTTCTATAATACTAACATTAGAGAGTAATAACTAAACAGTTTTATGTAGAAACCCGTTCGGAAATTACTTTTTCGTTGTAATGGACACTCACACCGATTTCTTAAAATGGGCCTAATGAGTTTCTGAAGTTATTAAGGCAAATTACGGATGGGATGGTGTGAGCAGTGATCAATAAGGAATGTTATGAGTTAGAACACAGAAAAGTTAAATACAGAAGTCTAAATACAAGAAAAAAAGAACACGGGTGCAATTTGTTGCTTAATTTAGTTTTAAAGAAAGAAAATTATAATTTTTGTGTTACAAATCGTAACAATATAATTCGCTGATTAAGTACGTCTTGAATCCGCATCGAATTGTCTCTTTACCTTACAAAAGGTATATGGTTTCCACAGCTCTACGAGTTGCAGTATACTACTTATGCTTATGAAATATAAATATCTTAGGATTGTCACAAATAGGTCGTAAACATTGTACATACAAATAACTCAATAAGGACTCTTATTTCTGCCAATTTTCTTCCATAAAATTTCACCCCTCTTCAATAGGCGTAGGGTTCAATGTATTTTATAGAAATTTGACAGTTCGTGATAGTACAGTAGTAGGTTCAGATGATAATAATGTATACATTCTCAAAACTTAAAACGACGTTTTTTGACACAATTTGACAAAATTTTGAGACGCATTTTAAATTTATGTCTTAATCAATCGATTAAGACATAAATTTAAAATGCGTCTCAAAATTTTAATACAGTTACCATCTGCCATTATTTCTACTGTGGCCGGTAGCCGGTAACTTTAGCTACTAGAAAAGATAGCTTCTGTGTTGCACTCCATTAGAGCTATGATTTATTGAACGCTTTTCGGATAACTGACTTCAAAAATTCATACTTAAGTCGCCTCAACTCCTGTAGACGATTCATCAAATAAATAATCGATTTATGAACCGCTAATGAACTTTATCGATCCATCAAAAATATTGATGACAGTTATTAATGTATTGTGTTTCAATCATGTTAAAATTTTGTTTGTGCACAGTGACTGAACTCTGTAACGTCCGTTTGATTTGAGACGGAATTAAATGAAATAATAATGGAATGACTGTTTGAATGATCTACTTGAATTCGTCGACGAAGTTAATTCAATAACAAATAATGACTTTAACATCTGAGATGTCATAATTGATTTTAAATAACAACACACTGAACAAACAGCGTATAACGGTCGTCAAGGAGTCATTCGCACGCTATCGACCCTATTAACGTACCTCGGACTTAGAAGTAGCTTAACACTTAACTACTTTAATCATGATATTTATTCATACCCATGTATTGGTAGCAAATATTACTGTATACCTAAGCACTGGCATTGCTATGACATGGTACTAACGTGTTATCACGAAGAGGTTCAATTGAGAATAATAATTTCTTCTGTCGGGTGGTGAGGCAAAACAGCTGTCATGCCGCATTTTCTTATTTTTCTAATCAAGGCAGTATTAAAATACGCACCAAATGTGAATGAACTCAATTCCAAAAAGCTAACATCGACGACAAGGGAACTGAATAACCACATGTCTGTACCAATATTGTTACAAGCTTTTAATTCACCGTCGATCATTTATAATTCGTGTACAGGAACCAGTGTCTGGAGAACAAAAAAACTTATCGAATGATCGTTTAGGCTGGACGCCGCGGCCGAAATGGCTATTTAATGTGAAAAAATTACAGAACTCTTTTTATTTCGAGGTTCTGGTTATGACTGACTTAATTACTGGTTTACTATGATTTATTGTTTAATGCGGGAATAATTTTTGAGTCGGCCCAATGACGTATGACTGCTCTCTCTAAGGGAACAGGTTGGGTAGCCTCTGGCGTTACGAGGCTTAGATCAAGTTTAATTGAAGGGCAGATAACGTTATGCTCAGTTTTCAACCTACCAAGCGCTGGAAATGCTAGAATTTTACGTTAAAGTTTGAAATTTAAAGATAAGTTTACTTTGCATAGTTGAGTATAAAATTAAGAATGATTTTATATTAAGTTCTTGATTAGATACTAACTAGGCAAGCTGAAATCAAAATCCTTGTGCAAATAATCTTGAACAGCATGATAATCCTAGTACCGCACAAATATTACTGTACTCAATATTTTTCACGGATTATGCAAAATTTTTGACAAAATTTGAAAAATGGCAAAGATATATACAGCGTTATAGAACCTTAAGTGGCAATGGGCAGCACGAGGAGAACTGACGACCGTTGGGGCGGAAAGGTTTTTGAATAGCGGCTGCCAACAAGGAAACCGGTGATATGATAAGGTCACGGGAAGCCGCTGGATGCAGGCAGCGCTGGGCCGTTCGGGTTAGAGATCCTTGGGAGAGGTTTATGTCCAACAGTGGACGTCTCTCGGCTGATATGGTGATGATGATTAGATATACAGCTAAAGATCCATTGATAAATGAAAGGTTGTGGTAATTACCACAACCTTTCATTTTTACCATGGATCTTAAATACTCTTGGAAGTTATCTGCTCTGAAATATACTGATTATTTTTGAAACATTTTTTTGTAGTTTTCCAAGTAATAGGAGATCTAATTTCGTTAAATCAGAAATGTCTATCACCTATATTATTTGACTAGTATTAGACTTCTATATGAATAGGTAGCTTGCAATTGTATTGTAATAATTGCAATTGTATTGCCAGGTAATAAAGTTCCTTCAGCCTAAAGACTCTAGAAGACAGACAGACTGTCGAATTAAAGGCTGAGTGGCTGTCCTTCTAGTATCACATTTATTTAACATTTTAGCTTTATCATTTCTTTCTTCTCTTCTTTCATTTTGTCTTTTGTTTCTTTGAAATCTTCTAAGGGGAAGATCGCCGACTCACCAGAGGCCTTGCCATCTTGGTCCACGTCCGGAACCTTCCTCGTGGCGGACCCTGGTAATGTGGTGAGGAAACTTTCTCGGCCGGGTGTGGCTTTTGATGTCAAGTCCCCTTGGCATTCGAAGTCACATGCCATCGTCGAGTTGTTTTTGTTTTCCCACCACGGCTAGTTCTGGACGACCTTTTCAGGGCCACGACCGTGCCCGAAGGCCCTCGGGTGCGGTCCGATGGCTACTCCCGGTGTCCTCGTCAGGAGGACGCGCCAGGTTGAGCAGCCGTCGGTGAGGAGGCGGCCTATAAGGCCGGCGTCGGCCAGCGGCCCACAGGGGCTGGCGTTAGTCGGTAGCCTCTGTGGGCTGCTGGCCACCAATTGGTGCACAAGGAGTGCGTAGACTGGCAGCGTTGGGACGGTCTCGGTGTAGCTCACGTGCGAACATCCCGAGCCGTCCCGCAATAGCGCTCTGGAGGTCAGGCCGGGGAGGATGTTTAGTGAGTATGGAGGGAACGCCTTTACCTCGAGCATATCCCCTGCGGTTGGCACCACCCCGCAGGGACGATGCGTAAATGCATTTGACCTCCCCGACCAAAAAAAGGGGCCTTGCCATCTTAAGCAGCACCATTACGGCGTGATATTGCAGAATCAGGCCGAGGCAGGTGCCTTTTCGCTTGCACAGAACATTTGTTTGTAAAACAACATGTTGTTTTGTTTTCTTCTTCTGCTTTTCTGTACTTATCAAGATTACGTGTTTCTTTCATTCTTGTTCTTCTTTTTCTTTTAAACTTAGCAGTAGATAATTCAAATGTAAACCTACTACATTACTATCTGACATTGTATAAATCTCCGTTATAATATTATTCATTTTAAGAGAAAAAATCATCTTTTTAATACTTTTTGCCGTGGAATTAGTTCCAAAATCCATACTTTTACTTGTCAAGCCTCCTTAGTTTATATTGCTAAGCTTAGACTAGGCTTAAAGAGCTTTTCATGTATTTCAAAATCTGTAATTTTAAAACCTAGCTTAGGACGTAGTTATTTCAATTTTTTATCTTTCTTTTAATATTGATTGGAATATTCTTAATTTATATATTTAGTGTAGATAAATAAAATGTATTTTGTATATCTGTGTACTTTTATTTACAAACTTATAAAATTTACTTTGTATTTAGACGATCAAAATCAACAATTGTCTAAGTAAAAATCCGTTCTTCTATGCTAACAGATTACAAAATAGAATTAAATCTCCCAAATCTTTAAACTTTGACCTGTAAATGAGGCTCACTGATATTATACGAGAAAATGTGATAATTCATACCTATAAAATTCCTCAACTACGTAACTAAGTCCAGTTTGTACAGAATTTAGTAAATGATCTTTGATAGTTCGTAGCTTAAGTGCAGGCGACACCACTACATTTTAGTAGGAGTCAGGTCATTGAAGATTTTAAGA
This sequence comes from Elophila nymphaeata, assembly GCA_955850985.1. Taxonomy (NCBI): domain Eukaryota; kingdom Metazoa; phylum Arthropoda; class Insecta; order Lepidoptera; family Crambidae; genus Elophila; species Elophila nymphaeata. The sequence goes on from OY039079.1 coordinate 17,899,333, forward strand.
AAATTAACATAACCGATGTACCATTCTTATAAGAGATAAGTTACAACGGTTTTGAAGTGTAAAATTGTGGTGTAAGTATCCGTCCTCCACTCAAACTCAATATTTCTATTATGTACAATTCAAACGCTTATGAAAGTCAAATTCTACGCCATCCGTTCAAAAGTCAATCAGGTGACCTTTGTTCTGAGAAGAAATGACAAGAAACTCAGCAAGTTTGTTCCTCCCTTTACTACTTTACCTACCTACTTGTCTGAGCAATTTACTCTTTGATCCCCATGCAATGTTATTCACTGGCACTCGCCTCTACCCCAGTTATAAATAATACTATAATGACAAGGAATTACCTCGGCTCTGCCACTACAAGCTATGCATTCCCGTTCTAGACTTACTCATTACATTCAAGGTCTGCCTACTTATAATGTCGCGTAGTTTAGATATCGGAGATAAAGAACAGGTTATTATGTGACTAAGAAAGGGGATTTCATATTCAATGCCTTGAAAAACTTACAAATATTTTCGGCTTTGAGGATATTTTAGTGAAGAGTGGATAATATTGGACCGGTCACTAAATTGTACACCAGGTTTAAATAAACCCGGGACTTCTAGATTTAACTCCAGTGGACGAACCACTAGTGCACAGAGGCTGTTGTATAGCACTAATACGTGGAGCTCTAACAACCTTATTTGTCTACAGAAATATAACATTAGGTAATTTGGATGGCGGCGTTTTTCTGAGATGCTTAATCGCTGTACCTTAGCTCTCTTAATTACATTGTTTGTACTTGAAGGTTTAATTCAATGAGCACTTACAAAGCTTTCTAAGGAAATCTTGTTGCAGTCCAGCAACAATGGACCTACTCCCATGGCCAATGATACCATAAAATTAAGCCTAGATAAGGCAACAGGTCAAAGTAATATCATTGTACTATTCAGTTTACCTTGTTTAGAATGCCAAACTCTCATAAAGACATCTGAGCTATACGACTTACGGTGCATTCACATAGCAGTTACTTTTTGTAGGGCCGGTTTCAACATTCTGTCCGCAGATCAAATTAAGCTTACTGAAGATTTGTTGCAGATCAATTTATTGACAAACTTTTGTCAATAAATTGATAGAGATCGCCCTATAGGGCTATCAAATTATCTTTGGATTCATCCTTATCAATCAATCAATTATCAAATTATCATTGTTTATCTTTGGATTTAGGCTCTATTCTATAGGGTGATCTATATCAACATGATAATATCTATTCACCACCATCATAATAGCCTTTATAGTTCGACCCACTGCTGGGACACACGGCCTCTCCTTGTCATCTAAGGATGTTTAGGCAGTAGTCCACCACATTGTCCAACGCGGATCGGTGGATGTAGTACAAGGTGATCAATACCCCTTTTCTGATCCATTAGTTGTCTTCTACGACACTAATTGGAGTATATGGGGTGATGCTATTCTACTCTGCCGGCATCACATGGCTATTCAACATCAATTATCTATTGGCTGGTTTCAATACTCAATTCTCAGGTAGATATCGCCCTACCAGAGTTTGGTTGCTAAGTGTCGGTTGTTATTTTTAGTAATTTAGCAATAATAACTAGACAACAGAACTTCAGTAAGCTAACCTACTTTTCTTTACAAGGCCTCTCATTGTATCGAAGGAGGTAGCAGTCCACCATGCATCCTCGTTGCGGATTGAAGAATGGAGTAAGGTGATCAAATACTCTTTGCTGATCCATTAGTCGCCTTCTACGACACCCACTGGAAGATATGGGGCACGGAGCACAAAACCACTTTGCGCTCCGATATGGGTAATGCTATTTTACTATATGGCGAAACGCTATCGGTCATCGCCTAGTAACAATTGAAAACGCTGCTCTACAAAATAATGATTGCAGTATGAATGCACCTTAACAATGCGTAAAGAATGCGCTTGTTCTGCCTTCGCTTAACACAGGTACCGTTGACCATGTTAATGAAATAATAATCAGCGAATTTCAATCGTAACTTCATAGCAATAAGATCTAAGCAACCCGCGTAGGGTTAGCAGCAACAATCGCCGATTGTCTGGCTCCTACACTGACGTCAGAGGGTCGTATTACCACACAAGCTGAGATTATTTATCGGAACCGCAGGCATTAAAACAATGTTCTTGTAGAACACGCGTCGTTAATTACAAACAAACACGACTGAAGACTGCACGTGCGCTTTTGCTGACGCTACTACGAATGGTTAGTACACCAAAATAAAAGAATGTATTGCGAACATTGAAATACCATATTGAGTATGTCTGAAGAAGGTAACAGTTTCCTTTTATACGTTTTAAGTGAAACTTGACTACACACTTCGGAAGGACGGGTTGCAAAGACGCTTTCTTTTTGTAAAAAAAACAATTATTATTGTGAGTGATTTAGTAGAACCCACAATTATTATTGTTAATGATTTAGTAGAACCCACAATTAATATTGTGAGTGATTTAGTAGAACCCACAATTATTATTGTGAGTGATTTAGTAGACCCCACAATTATTATTGTGATCGGTTTAGTAGAACCCACAGTAATTATTGTGAGTGATTTAGTAGAACCCACAATGTTTTCAACCGCCTCCGTGGTCTAGGGGTTCGCCCACCAGAATTAGATCCAGAGGTTCCGGATTCGATCCCCAGGAGAGTTCTTGTACTCGGTTTGGTTGGCTGTAGGACTTTTTAAAGTCCGCTTCCAACACCTTATCAAAATCTGTCGCCATAATAATAATGTTAACAGAATTATTGGGTTCAGACAGTTAATGATAAGAGCTAGTTCCTCTGTGGTTGAAGGTTCCAGACGAAGCTTGCGATATCGTATAGGCTGCCGATACCGATATCAGATCGGATAATGTGTAATCGCTCATAACATTTCAATAATATAAAGCCGAATGTTTTTAAAGAATAAGGTGAAAACTGATGGACCGATTTCCAAAATTCTTTCACATTGGTAGCAATGTAATGAGAATGCTACATTATTCCTGAGCTGAGTGCTATAGACTACGCTAACCAGGTCGCAGGAGGAGCGCTAGTAATTTATACAGGGTGTCCCAAAAATTTGTGTAAAGCTGAAGCCCAGAGATAGGGTAGCCCTAGACAAACCCGAATAACCCCTATGTATGTTGTACGACTTTTAGTAGTTTTCGAGTTATGATTTTTAAAGTTTTTTTTATCAGTTTCTGACTTTCAAGATTGGGGCAAAGGACCAGGACTCTTAAACAAATGATCGTGTTCGTCACACTAACATTTGCTGCTACCAGGGCATGAACCCGGACCTTTTGATGTGAAGGCAGCGTTACTGACCACATTGCTGACCACGTTACTGACCACAGCATTGCGACATTACCACACCTAGATGGAAGTTGTCGAAGGTAATAATAATCGTAACGTAATAGCTCATATTCTCGCAAATATTGTCGTAATAAGCATCTTAGGCGACGAGGACAACAATTTTCTTATGTGAAAACTTTCCGCTAAATTGTACTCGTTATGTCACAAACCATTGTGCAATCCACCACAATGTGTGTGCAGTGCTTATAACAGCGTTTACAACATCCTTATTTATATTATGATAGAGTTTAAAATAGTAACCTTAAGTGTGATTTAGAATAGCAATTGTGGGATGCAATTTGCGCAAATGTTTTACATTCTGGTCAGTATAACGGTTCCACTGTCCGCCTTGGGATACCGTTCATAAGGGAAATGGTGATACAGAATGAAAATACAACGTTACAAAGAGAATTGCATTTTATAATGTGATTTATCGTCTATGAAATGAGATTGACAAGGTAGGGCACAGTGGACTCGCTCGAATTTGGAGCTTCCATGCTGGAGTAGTACGGTCACCGTCAAAAGTTGCTCACTTTAGTACAGTCAGCTTCATAAATATCTGAGTGTCAAGACTGATCAAAATTATCTAACAGACAAAAATTCAATATTATATGCGCTGTTAGGGTATCTTATTGTTGTAACCAGCCAGAGTACTCAATATTATCTTAACAACACAATTCCAATATTATGTAATGTGTTAAGATGACCAATAATATATTCGAGAATAACTATTCAATGGTATCTAAGCACTCAAAGTTATCAAAAATATCTTGGTAGTAAAGAAAAGTAAACGCTAATCCGGGGTACTACGGTCCATATACTACCTTCCTGTAAACTAACCAGAGCTGTCATACGCATATGTCATATGACAAATGCAGGGGCTCTAAATCTAAGGTATTAATTTTACCGAATTCTACAAATAATTATATTTATTAATATAAATTATTTGCTAAAATGCTGAAATTAAATGCTGATTAAAATATCAATCAATGAAAAGAAAATATTCACAGATTTAAATGCAATTTTCTATTGCAACTCAGATATGTTTTTGGATAAAAGGCTGCATATTAAATCGAATTTAGTCTGTCATGGGTCATGAATAAATCATCATCAACAGCTCATATAATGTCTCCACCGAGGGTCTCGAGCCTACCCTACATTAGGGGCGATTAGACCTTAGTCAACTACGCTGGCCAAGTGCTGGTTGGTCGTTTGCGTTCCCGTTGAGGGTCCACATTGGAATTTTAAGCTTTTGAATGCTTCAGCCTATAGTAAAAGTTCTCAAACAATTGTAAATTCAACCTTTCATTTGTAAAAGAAGACACTCAAAATTTATAATCGGTTGAAGGTGGCCCCACAATCGTGACTGACAGGTATCCAAATCTTATAATCTAGGTATAGAATAGAATAGAATATTTATTTATTTTCTCTCACACATATTTCAAATATTATTGTGGTTCCCACTTAATATGAACTTATGGCGTTCGATCTAGAGACCACCTTCTGCATGCTACATCTTTTTATTCAGTAAACAGGAAGGTGTGACATTTAATATAATTATTTTTTTAATGTTTTACTAAGAGTAGTCATTTATAGAAGTTGTAAATTTTACTTAGATTATAAGATATGGTTACCTGTCAGTAACGATTAAGGGACTTTAACCGATTATAACTTTTGAATATCTTCTTTTACAAATAAAAGGTTGAATTTACAATTGTTTGAGAACTTTTACTATAGGCTTAGTTTATTTTATTATTCTGTATGTTAAATCATCAATGCAATTACTACATACATTTTTTCCTCTCTTTCTTTTTGCTCACAATAATGCAATCATCTGCTATGACACTGCTGAGAGTCTCAATTAAAATATTATCTAACTCCTCTAGTTTAAACCATTTAAAATAATAATGATGATATTTTTTATTTCTGTTGCGTTATATTTTGTTACCTTGGGTTATCCATCTCTGATAACATCAATTCAAAATCTTTTAGGGAGTTCGTCCACTAGCGACAATCGCTGAGCTATTTTGTTGTAGAATATAAAATAATCAGAGTTCAATACTTAAACGCCTAGTTGCTACAAAAAGTTGCTCATCATTAAAGTCGGTCTGTATCCCGGGCGAAGTGATTGTCGGTGTAAAAAGGAACGAGCGGAAATGAACTTGCTAACAAAATTGCTCACAAAAACTCTGACAGAAGTTGTCATAAAAATTCGTTGTTACCGTGGGCAAGTTCCCATGGCAAATATTCCGCCTGAAAATTGTAACTCAATTAAAACATAACAAATCGCAAAAATACCAAATTAAAGAACAATCTGTGAAGGCCCTTAATGTCTAACTTTCAATCTATTGAAAATGGAATAATCTATGTAAGTGAAGATATTTATGAGTACTCTGAACGCTTAGATACCAATGAACAGTTACGATGTGTACATATAAAAGATCATTTTAATCGTGTATATGTTATTGGAGATTTATGGTATGAAGATATATAAGACTGGTTGTTTGTGTACAATATTTTGATAACTTTAAATGCAAAGATATTATTGAAACTTTGCTTCTAACATGTTTTTGACCACCTTGGCACCTCATATCATTATGAAGCTGACTGTACCTTGTCATAATAATAATTCATACATAATTGTCGCCACTATTACTGCACACACGCTGGCGTTGCTATAACATGGTACTAAAGTGATCATCTACTTCTGAAGCTGAATGTACCTTCATCTTGCAGAAGGCCACAATCAAATAACATTAAATTTTTGTAGTGTTGTATTTCTGTTGACGAGTAAGATTGCCATAGCACGGTATAGGGAACGATACAGGATACACGAAATACTAAACCAATTAGTTATATTTATTAGGAAAAAAAAAGTGGTTGTCTGTAAAGTCGGTTTACTGACGATAGTTGAACGTGACAACGTCTTAAGAAAATACTGATGGAATGGTAGCATTTTTCAAAAGAAAAATTTAATTTCATTTGTTTAATAGATTTCGCATTATAGTATGAATAAACTTGTAATAAAATCTCTTTGGTTATACTATTTGTATCTGGCTGGTTTTGGTATCATTGAAAGTTTAAATTTTAAAGAACATAATTCCAAATTCAAATTAGAGAATTAGATTCAGAGCCAGGTAACGCCGCATGACGTCATGTTTTTTCGTGCGTGCAGCCGGCTCTATCGAATTATAATACGTTGTCACGTCAAAAGGAATAAAGACACACTATATGAGAGGAGGAGGAGGGAAGCGTCGGTGGCGTAGTGCGTAAGAATATCTTCTCCCGCCCGGGAGACACTGGTTCAATCCCCGCCACGTACCAATGTGTTTTCAAATTTTGAATTCATATGTACGTTTAATCGATGCTTTTACGGTGAAGGAAAATATCGTGAGGAAACCTGCACACACCTATGAAGAAATTCTTAGGTTGTGTGTGAAGTCGACCAACCCGCACTTGGCCAGCGTGGTTGACTAAGGCCTAATCGCCCCTAATGTGGGGTAGGCTTGAGCCCCTCGGTGGGGACATTATATGAGCTGATGATGTGATATGAGAGGAAAAAAAACATTGAATATTTTGCTAAGCACAGTCAACAAGTTTGCCTAGCAATCATAGATATAGGAAACGTCAGTAATGATAAATCTATGCTAGCAACTACACATAGAGCAGAGTTTATTACTCTAACACCAGCCCTTTGTTAAACCTAACTCTTTAACAAAACCTTTATGCTTTTCTACGTACAGCGGTTTCGTTAAAACATCTGCTAACATTCTCTCCGTTGGCAGATACTCAATTATTAACAATTTCTGGCTAACAACATCACAGACAAAGTGATGTCTTATGTCTATATACTATTAGACCTACCATGATACCTCCGATTATCTTTGATGGAACGGTGATACCTATAAGCAACACTGTCAAAAACTTGGGCTTATATATTGACAGCAAACTATCTTGGGATCCACAAATACAAGAGGTAAGCCGTAAACTGTTTGCTTCTGCTGGGTCACTAAAGAGGCTTCGTAATTTCTTACCAACAGCCACAAAAATTGCGCTTGCCCAATCCCTTCTCCTTCCCATCCTTGATTATGCCGATGTTAGTTACCTTGATCTAACAGAAGAGCAACTAGACAAACTTGAGCGGCTTCAAAATTTTTGTATAAGATTTATATTTGGATTACGCAAGTATGATCACGTCTCTCAATTTCGCCGTAAGCTCGAGTGGTTACCCATTCGTTTTCGCCGGAATACTCATACTCTTTCCCTGTTATATAGTATATTATTTAATCCTAGAACCCCATCTTATCTTAAAAACCGATTCACTTTTCTTAAGGATTCTCATTCTGTTACCTTGAGATCGTCAGAAAACTTACTATTAAAAATTCCGCCACATTCCACGAATTTTTTCAGCAAATCATTTACAATTCAAGCTGCTCAACTGTGGAATGCTCTTCCTACTACTGTTAGACAAGCACAAACGTCAGATTCTTTTAAAAAGTTGGTTAAAGAACATTATTTATTAATATAACTACCGTATTTATATATTATATTTATTTAGAATGTGTTTATTTGGTATGTTATGATCTAAGTATGTATAATACCTATATATTTATGATATTTATAGTATTGTATATGTATTTCTGTATATATGTACCTATTTATATGTAGTAGTATGAATTTTATTATTTTAGTATGGAGATGTGTGAAATGTAATAAGTTTTTAATAAGAATACTGTTAAGTGCACCTTGATTACCCTGTCAACGCGTTTAATACTTGTTCAGTCCTGTCCATTCAAAGGTTGTCTGGAAGAGATCGCTCTTAGCGATAAGACCGCCAATTGTACAATTTTGTTTTGTTGTTAATTGTATTTGTATCTTTTGGTGTACAATAAAGAGTATATCTATCTATCTATCTATCTATCTATCATGAAACCTACTGCTTTCAGTCAATTTTATAGCTGATTGATTATCACTTAAAACAGTAATTTGAATATAGAGCACCTACTATTAGTTCTGAAATGAAACTTTTATTAAATAGAGCCTCCTTTCAGGGATCCAAAAGCGACATGTACTCAGCTTCAACGGGTATTGTTATTATTATTTTTCTTATTTCTTTTAACCAAGCTCTGCTACCATATTAGAAAAAAACGCACTATAAGAGAGGAAAAAAAAACATTGTATAATTTTCGTTGTCACAAACACAGTCAACGAGATTGCCTAGCAACTACACATAGAGCAGAGTAAAAATTTCTCACGGCTGTCTTGAATAATCCCTTGTTGTAATCTTATAGGAAAATTTCGACATTCGGTCATTACATAACCCAAACGTGAAAGGAAATTTCTCCTGAAACGTATCTATAGTATACGCAACCAAGTCGGTTCCAATGTGTGATGTGTCAACATTTTTACGATTGTTGCGTGAAACCGTGAACACAAAGTGCTATTGATTTCTTATAATAATTTAACACACAAACAATGTGTGTGGTCTATTGTTTAGCACTCGTCATCAACTGGAATCCGTAAGGTAACACCGTTCGCTTGGTTATCAAATGTAATGGAATGTGTCGTTTGCAATTCTAAGACTTCAAATATCAAGTTACTTTTGTGTGCCTTGACCTAGCTATTTGTCTCGCAGTTAGTACTCAGTGAAATATCTCTACAATAAACTGTAGTGCAAAAAGTAGTACCTATATATCTATTTTGGGCTCAGTATAGATGATTAAGAATTTTGCATAATTTAAATATTTTAGTCGTTATTATTTTATTATTATTGTAAGCTTTTATCATTGTTCATATATTTTCATTTTTATTTGTAAGTTCCTCTTTATAATTAAAATCTTTGCAACGTCCTAACAGGACGTCACATGTACTTACAAACAACAATATTGACATCTTTATATCATGTGACAAGCAATAAAGACATTTGAATTTGAATTTGTGTTGATGTCGACGAGTAAGGTTTTGTGAGCTTCACGATGTTAAGGGATACGGTCAGGATTAATTCGACACCGTGATGTTGCAAGTGTCTATAATTTCTTGTAATCTAGTTTTATAAGTTTACAATAAGTTAATCTAAAATAACTTAATACGTCACTGAGATTTGTACGGTTCTACTACCAAGTAAAATAAAATTTCTATTAACAAATATTAAAATTAAAATGGTACTAAATTAATTATAAAAATAATATAAGAGATACATAATACGGTTGCAAATAGGTTTAAGTTGGAAGTAATATCAGGTGATCAGTGATTTCTTTGGGCCACTCTTACGTACTTTAAAAAAAGTTAATCACTAATATGCGATAAGCAAGCAATCACAATTGCCTAACTCGTTCCCCACAGCCTAAATTACAAAACTTTAGATTACTTCTATGTCATCTGTCAATTGGTATGCAAAATTGTTTATAATTGACAGGTGAATTCGATGCGAGCGTTCGACATTTGATTGTGTAGAGAATACGGCAGATGTTTGAATAGTCAGCTGTCAAACCAAGACACCGGACTAACCTCATTCGCTAACCGCACTACAAGATGATAGCGTATTTATGTACGTTATAGATATTATTTATATTATCCACGTCTTTTTATTTACTTTTGCTATAGATGTATTTGGTTAACCTGTTTTTCCTTCAAGCTTTAATAATTTATTTTTTCAGAAAAATAATTATTTCATATTATTTGAACTGCTGGACTAAAGAAAAAAAAGTGATTCACTGTGACCCAATCTCCCCTGACTTCTACAACTTTTAAAAATAATTATTTTATAGTTAACAAATTATTATTTTTTATATTACCGCCCCTCGATCCGTCCCCTCGTCACCGCTGTCAATGCCGCCACTAGTCGCGCTGCTTGTCGCTAAGCAAAAAGTCTTAGCCGAGTAAGTAAGTCTGGGCAGAGAGAGAAGTCAGGGTAGTTGAGGTTAGTATGTACTAATGCATCATAAGGACCCCTTAAACCTATACTTGGGTCACAAGTTCCAGGCACAGCACCTGGCCTGTAGCACTATGGACCCGACACTTCTCGGTCCCTTCCGATTTGAGATATTAATACTAGAAAAATGTACTGAAAAAAAACGACTTGCCTCAGGCGGGACTCGAACCCGCATCTTCCACAATCCGGGCGGATACTAGTATTAATATTTACGCGTTTGTAAACGCAAAAATAAAATTATTCCATAATTTAAGGTAGTTTCATCTTAACTGAGCGTCAAATATTTGCAAAAATATTTCGTTCGGGTCTTAGAAGTGCAAATTTCAAAGATTTGATGAAACAATGTTTACCATAAAAACATAAGCACCAAGCACTGACAAATTTTGACAGCGAAAAGCAGTGTCTCGGTGGCGTAATGGTCAACGCGTCCGCCCGGATTGTGGAAGATGCGGGATCGAGTCCCGCCTGAGGCAAGTCGATTTTTTTCAGTGCATTTTTCAAGTATTAATATTTACGCGTATGTAAACGCAAAAATAAAATTATTCCAATGATTTTTAAGATAATAAATATGTATTAAAGTATTGTCCTTGCTTTTCTCACCTATAACAATTTTTGCGCTGGAGAGGTGAATACTTGTATGTTTCACATGAGAGCAAATGTTTTTTGTCTCGTGTCTTTAAATCACTCACTGCGCTCAGTAGTCTATTTAAAAAACTCGCTATGCCCGTGATTCAATTCTAGACTACTTCGCTGGTTCGTGATTTAATATCGGCACTCGCAGCGAAAAATAACTTTGCTCACTTACAAATAACTATTGTTTCAATTGTCTACTTGTGAATTAATGATAGGTGGTGTTCATCGCACAATCATTAATTGTCTCTACGAGGATTCGAACTGGGTCGCTCTACCAACTGGATCGCTTCATGAAGAAGCGTTACTCACCACTCTACCATGAGGACGTCAATTTAATAGTAAAACCATTAACCAACATAGTAATTACTGCAAAGAAAACAGATTGCAATCCTCAGCACTCATGTTTACTTTACGAGATTGAACTTTTAACAGTAAATTATTAAGATTTATCACTCGCAGCGATCACTGAGACTACTTGCTAATCAATAACCCTGAGGCAGCCTTAGCTGATGGCAAACACAGAATAGCAAGTTATTTCCCTAGATTATAATGGGCGATTCAGTTTAATGCCTTCATTGGCCACCTGGGGCACAGTATAGGGATAGACGCAGTATCCTCATCATAATTTTAATGATTTATTTATCGAAGCTACTTTGTGATAAATATCATCATTTATTTTTCTTTGCTATTAATAGTTTCTTGTAGAGTCACCATTATATTGTTTCAAGATCAGTACTGCAGGGGTTATTTTCAGTGTAACGTTGGCTTTTGTTTGTTAGTTTACTGAAAGATTGTTACTTTTTGGCGCTATTGTTACTTTTTACCCTTATATGTAGGCAGCAGGTAACCTGCCCGCCTAACTTGACCACCGAAACACGATATGATATAGCCATTTATCACTTTGAACTGTCGAAAATCATTAGATATATGTAACTGCCATCCTGAAATTTTATCGAAATTGCGAACATTTGTAAGCCATTAATGTTCGCAGTTTCGATAAAATTTCAAGATCGCGGTTATATCCAATGATTTTTGACAGTTCAAAGCGATAAATCGCTATATCATATCGTGTTTCGGTGGTCATGATAGGCGGGCTGGCATATTTAGAGGCACTATGTGGCCCATACTGCCAGATGTGGCTTTATGGGTAACGAAATGTTACCAAAGGTCTGCTCCAGCCCATTTGGGATTAGGAGCGTGTTATTATCTATGTATGTATTTTATCAATTACCACTCTCTGACAAAATATTTTCGACCCGAAACAAGAACGAAGTAAAATTCATTACAGTCGCCACAACGCATCTGAACCACCCAAACAAACGTTCGAAAAACAACTGACATTCTAACTTGAAGACTTTTTACCCCGTTTCACTGTGAGGCCAGTAAACATTGCAAAACATGCTTCCTAATCCTTTTGGGAAATTGGGTCAACGGGTTGACCTCATGAGACTTGAGGGCAGCACTGCAGCTTGTATTAAGTAACTTCAGGAAATGTAAACGGGATGTAGGAAAATTAAACATGCAATAACTTTTCAAACCTCAACGCAAAGACTGTTTTAAAATTATGATGTGTGTATTATTGGTATATAAATGTAAAAACAATGAGAACTGGAATGTGTACTTTTCATGATATAAATAAAAATGTGTTGCAAAAAACTGATGACCCAATTTTTTTTTTTTTAGAGAGATAACCTGATCGGAAGTGAGTTTTTAGATATGATTTAATAAATCTGTTAAGAGTTGATGATCTACAATCATCAACTCTTTTAGTTTTATAGTTAATGAATCTGAGACTTTTTTTTCACAGATGTGATCTCTTCAAAAAATGGTATGATTGTATACTGTAAGTAGCTTGAATAGTATTGCTGATGCTGCGGAATCATGTGGCATCTGCAGTATATTCAACTGCAACTCCGCGGGAAATTACAGAAGAAGTATCGTTTCATAAATTTATCTAAATGAATGGTTTGCAGCAATTTTGTGTCAGAGCATCTTAATGGAGAAGGACAGAGTATTGAGGATTTGTAAGTAGTCCTAAGCAACCGCGTTTTTTGAGCTTACCTAAGCTCTATCTATTAATTTTATTTTATATTTAATACGAGTGGGCTGTCGTGGTTTCACCCGTGTAATGTCGGGTCATTTTATTTTAGAAATTATTGATTCGTCATAGAAATATCTACTCTCCTTTTCAACTCCTTATAAGGGCCAAATTCCGGGGTTTGTGTGGTAATCTATATTTCCCAGGGCCATAAACTGTCTTCACACAAAATTTCATCTGACACGGTTTAAAGGCTTAAGCGTAAAAAGTTAACAGCCATGCATAGCTACTTTCGCATTTCTAATATTATCATGGATAATATGGGCGCCGGAATTTCTCATTACAGTAAAACACAAGCGATCGAAAAAAATATCTTCAGGTTTTATAAGAAAACAAACAAGATGAAAATACAAGTACAATATCTCTCCAATATCCAGCATTACGCAACAAGTTAAAAAAAAAAATACTCCAGCACAAGACTCGTCCTTCCGTCCTTACAATACGAAGATTCACTGAAGCAAATAACGCAAATGTCCAGTCTCTTCGTAAAAACATCGAGTAATTAATGTGATTTACTAAGTAAGCCGAGTATTGCTTTTTAACATAGCCTGGACGTTCTTTTTTCTACTCTGCTCCCAAATTATTTAGGGGTCGGTGTTGTAGGTATATCGTACTATTGATATAGGACATAATGCTGCGGCTATAGCTTCCTGACTAGTACCCTTCTTCAAAATGACTGCTGTCATTGAAAAACAGCCGCGACCTCCAGCTTAACGTGTCTACGGAATACTGGAAGAAAAAGAGCTGAAAAAATGTCGGTCACCCATCCGAGTACCAACCAAGCAGTTGGTAGCTTAGCTTCCGTGATCGTTACGAAGAACGCACGACAGCTGTGAAATCGAGCTCCTCAACAATTGAAATGTAATGTACTAACGTACCTCAACATAGCCCGGCCTTAGCGCGCTATTTATTGCGTATCAACCAAATCCGTTTTAACAGGTACATTTACAGATGTTAAATCATATTGGAAATAGCATTTTAGTTTTGATTCTTACGTTAGTAAATAGCGCCACCAGTGTCTGACTTGGTTTACTGCGTATTTTTGTTCTGACGCTGCCTTGTAAGGTGGTCTTGGAAGCCTATCAGATAGTTTGACGGCAGGCGAATATGATAGAAAAGTGAAGCAAAACATAACAGGTTCTCCTGAATGTAATCTGGTCGGGTGCGGTAAACTTCCGCGCTACAATTTTATGGTTGAAAAGTTTTGATGTGATAATTCAAGCTTAACCTCCTGGTGAGCAGGGCTTCTACGATATAATTTGAGAGGGCTTATTCACAAATCTTGATCAAGCTAGGTTTCAATAAGTTATCTTCAGAGAGTGTCGCTTCCTCGAGGTAGGATATTGACATATTTTCTATGGAACATCTATGAATGAATGAATGAATGAATAAACTTTATTGTACACCAAGAAAAATAATACAGAAAAAAAACACCTATTACTAAGTTATGGTACAATGGGCGGCCTTATCACTAAAAAGCGATTTCTTCCAGGCAACCTTTGGATGGAAAGAAATAAAAAGACAAAAACTGGGGTCGATGGTGTAACCATTAATTAAACACATTTATAAAACCAAATAAATAGTTAACATAGTAAAAATAAATATCAAATAATAAATAAATATCTAATAATTCCACTAAAATATACCTAAACACATACATACATACAATAATATACTATATAATTATACATATAAATATATATAACAAATAAAGCAATACATACATATGGATACTTATTAAAGTGAAAGATAATACTCTGTAACTAGTCTTTTAAAAGTATGGAGGGATTGGGCTTTCCTAATTGTAATTGGCAAAGCATTCCACAAACGTGCCGATTGAACGGTAAAGGATTTACTATAAAATGAAGTGGAGTGCTGTGGGATCTCTAAACTCAAATTCTCTGATGATCTTAACAACCGAGGATGTGAGTCACGAAGGAATTGGAAACGATCTTTGAGATAGGAAGGATAGGTGGGATTGAAAAGAATATTAAACAGGAGGAACACGATATGAGCATTCCGGCGAAGGCGAATAGGCAACCATTTGAGCTTACGGCGAAAATCAGACACGTGATCATATTTGCGTAACCCAAATATGAATCTAATACAAACATTTTGGAGCCGCTCTAATTTATTAAGTTGCTCTTCCGTGACGTCTAAATAACAAGTATCAGCATAATCCAGGATAGGCAGAAGAAGGGATTGAGCTAGCGCAATTTTAGTGGCAATTGGAAGAAAGTTGCGGAGTCTTCTTAGAGAACCATTAGAAGCGAACAACCTACGACTCACTTCCTGCAACTGGCAGTTCCAAGACAACGTTGAGTCAAAGAAAACGCCAAGATTTTTGACATGGTCACTGACAGGAAGGGTAACGCCATCAAAACATATTTTTGGAACCTTTGACCAGTCAATTTTAGGAATCATCCTGTTACTGCCGATCGCAATGACCTGGGTTTTGGATGGATTAACCGTAAGTCCGTATGATTTACTCCATTGGCTTATGTGAACTAGGTTTTTGTTTAGATTTGTTGCAGCTTCAGACAGATATTCAACGGGAGCTTGAACGTAAACTTGGAGATCATCTGCATAAAGGTGGTAGGACCAAGTAAGTTGTCTAGAGATAGTATTTATGAAAATAGCAAATAAAAGGGGAGATAATACGCCGCCCTGTGGAACCCCAGCACAAGGATTAGTCCAAGAAGAATAAGAATCTTCAATACGAATCCGCTGGCGGCGACCAAACAGGTAATTACGAAAAAAATCAATTGCCGTAGGAGATATGTTAATAGAGCGTAAAATACCAAGCATTATGTCGAAATCAACAGTATTAAATGCGTTGCTGAAGTCAAGCAATGAGAGAAGTGTTACATTTCCAGAGTCCATGCCAAATCTAATGTCATCAGAAATTTTTATTAACGCAGTAGTTGTACTATGGCCGCAACGAAAACCAGATTGAAGAGGATTTAAAAGAGTATTAGTGCTAAGGAAGGAATTCAGTTGGGAATGTACAAGACGTTCTAGGACTTTAGATAAAAAAGGTAGAATGGAAATGGGACGAAATTCAGAGAAGATTTTAGGGTGAGCTTTCTTGGGTAAAGGTGTGATGTGGGCATCTTTCCAGGCCGCTGGAAATACGCCATTGGAAATGCAATAGTTTAATATGTGTGAAATTACAGGAAGGATTTCATCGAGGACTGGGATTATCATTTTCCTACTGATTGCGTCACAACCCACTGCATTAGACGTGTTCGTTATTATGCTCTTCTTAACATCACTATCGGAAAATTGATTGAAGTAAAAAGGTGAATGGCTAGGGATAGGAAGCGATGAAAGACTATTTAAGGTATCCAACTTAACATTCCCATCATAAATGGGTTTCGACGTAAAATGTTGGTTGAGAGCATTAATGTCTAAATTATTAGGAAGAACTGACTGTCGCGCCTTTCCAATCCCCATAGATCTTAAAAATTTCCACACTTTGGATGAATCTTCACTTTCAACTGAACTATGGATGAAACGGCGTTGAGCATTCCTACAAACCTTATTGCAGTGATTACGGATTACTGTATATTTCTCCCAATTGTGATCAGAAGGACGACGTTTGTACCTGGATTTGGCTGAAGCTTTCTTATCTAATAATTTTTTTATGTCATCATTTAACCAGGGTGATGGGAAATGCTTAATTTTAACCCTACGGATAGGGGCGTGAATATCATATAGATGGGTTATAGATTGCGTAAAGTACTCAACTTTTTCATTAATATTTAAACAAGAAAATATACGTGACCAGTCAATGCATCTAGCATCTTCCCGCAACACATCAATATCCATGCCACTAAAATTACGCTGGAGAAGAATTTTTGGTTTGGATTTAGGAGGACGGATTTTGTAAGATAGGAAAATTAAGTCATGATAGGAAAAAGCATCAGCTGATAGTTGTCCATGCTTAGCGATATGATTATGAGAGGAAACAAACATGAGGTCAAGAAGAGACGGAGTACAATTGGGAAAGTGATGCGTAGCATTTAAGAACGGAATATGTAAGTTATTTGAAGAAATAAGAGATTGAAGTGAAGAGGAACGGAGGTCTTTTTTAAGCAAACAGGTGTTAAAGTCTCCCATTATTATAGTATGACTGTAAGAAGGACACAATTTTTCAAGAAGTGTATCTAAAGACGGGAAGAAATTAATACGCACAGAGGGTGAGTAATAAACTCCTAGTAAAAGTTTACAATGGTTAAGAACAACTTCCAGAAAGATATGTTCCCCAGCATTAGACGGAGGAGGTTGAGGTGACATATCAATAATACTGAAAGTAATATGCGAGCGTATGTAGATGGCAACTCCACCTCCACCGCCGACAGTCCGGTCATTTCTCACTAGGTGAAAACCAGGTAAGGAGTAAGAAAGAGAAGAGAGACATGGTTTAAGCCATGATTCAGACACAAGTATTGCATGTATGTTCTTACAGTCAAAAGTATTGAGCATGTCGGAAAAATGAGCCGGAATGCTTTGGGCATTAATGTGAATGACATTAAAGTTTTTAGGAACATCAGAGAATTGGGAATCGAGACTATTAACCAGGCCAGGTAAACTGACAAAACTGTCAGAGGTACTAGTGTTTACAGATAAAAAATCATCACTATCGCTACTTAAATCCATATAAAATAAATAAAAATATATAGCAAATATATAAAGTCAAATATAGATATAAATACTGGGAATATATAAAAATATATATTTTTCTATTACGATATAATAAATATAATAAAAACAACACAAAAAAAAGAAGATTAACTTAAGTTTAGCCACCCGCCAGTTTAACAAGCAAAAATTATTTTAAATTAAAAGAAAAAAAAAAATAACTTAATCATTCGACAATATAACACAAAAATAACTACAGAGATTCTCTGAAATTATTCTGAGACAATGGAGACAATACATCAATTTTATCAATTATTGCCATTACCAAACTCAATGCATCAGAAAGCGTGAGAAAAAAAAAAATAGTAAAAAAAGAAAAAAAAAAAAATGAGTGGTTGGCCGTTGTCGAGTAAAAAGTTGTAGGCTCAGAACGCGCCCCTTTACATATTCTCTCTAATCTGTGGTTGTGTTTGACAGACAATCACAAGAAATTAAAATATTTACCTTCCTATTTTATTAGGTAGGTATAGTAATACACAAATATTATTAGTACCTACTTATTTTATGCAAGCCGAACAATATTAACCAAAACAAAGTTATTGAAATTATTCTATTACCTACTAACAGCAATTGATAAGTTTAAAGTATGATAAAAACAATATTGAAAAGTTACAAAGAAAAGTTATGTACGTCTACAAGAATAATCAAATTACCAGTTAATGTATGAAGAGAGTATAGAGGCCGATGCACTAACAGAACAATTTGAATGCGGATAAAATCACTTTTTGGTGGCTGCAGACCGTTTTAACTTGGGTAAAGGCTTTGATGGCGGTGCTGTTTTTGGTGCTTCCACCTCGATCTTGTTGAGGTCTGCAGAAGTGACCACTCGATGTCGGGTGTTATCGTGGCCAAGAATGTATATACAACCATCCTTAGTCCAGCACTTATTGATGCCGAATCGCTTCCTTGCCTCCATGAAGACACCGTGCCGGTCCCGCGTCAGAAACTCGGATATTGCTATTCCCGATCCTTTTAGATGTGTCTTAGCAAACCACAACTTGTCACGGGTGGCTAACTCTTTGAATTTGACAAGGATGGGCCTACACTTCCGAGAATCAAGTGCCCTTCCCATCCTATGACACCTCTTAATGTCAGCAACTCGAAAATTGTCAGCCTTCAAGTTTTCGGAACACACTTTGGTTACCACAGCAAACAAATCTTCATTATTGGTTTCTTCGACACCATGCAGCAGTAAAATTTTACGACGGCCTTGCATCTCTAGGCGGTCCACATTATGGGCAAGCATCTCAAATTGACACTGAAGAGTATTCAAAGATTCAATGAAAAAAATCTTAAACGCAGCAAAATCAGTAGCCAGTGATTCTGTAGTGCATCCTGTTGGAGGTCCCTTTTGAAGTTCTGCCTCAAATTTGGACATCCGGGTGTTAAATAGGTCCCTCATTTCAGTCAATGATTGCTTGAAATTCTCCATGACAGTGCAGTGTTATATAAATTTTATTGAAGGAGTGAGTGTATAAAGGAGAAAACACTGGACGAGTGAGTTGGCTATTTCACCATCGATTTGCACTCATATAGATTGTAATGTAAACAATATTGTAATTAATTAAAACAATTAAACTTAAGAGCTCAAAATTTTTGACAACTCTCTATGACTACCCCCGGAAAACCTTATAAGCTAAAGTGCTGGCAGATAAGTTATGAAACTCAGCATTAGTGGTTCAAAGATTCGATCCACAGAGGAGTAGAAACTACGATTCTCAGAGGAGTAGAAAGGTAGGTTTTTTTAAATAAACATTGCGTTCCAGTGGCACTGACGGCCGTTGGGGTGGAAAGGTTCTCGAATGGCGGCCGCGTACCGGGAGACGCAGCGTTGGTAGGACCCCCACGAGTTGGACTGACGATAAGTTAATGGACGCGGTAAGCCGAAGTGGAGATCCTTGGGGGAGGCTATGTCCAACAGTGTGCATCTCACAGAATGATGATAATGAATGATGATGATTTTAAGTCCAGATAGCTAAGCTATTACTGCTACCTTAACAATAGTGTTGACAACAGTTTTGGTGGTCCCACTGTGCTAAGATAGCCCAGTACAGGGGGATTATAATTCTATCTTCGACTTTATCATCACTTACGTATATGAGATGTTCGCTAAGACCTACCCCATCGAGTTAAAATAAATACAAATACTTCAAATAGTACTAATCTTGTGTAAAAATTGCAGGGCGATAGCGCCATGGTCTCCCAGCAAAGATCAAATGACGTGATGTGTCCTCAAAAATAAATTGAATGTGTAAAATTATTGTATGGACACAATGTTTGAAATATTTTTTAATTTTTATTAATTACTTAAATCGTAACTTTCCTATGTTCAGAAAGCTTTTCAGTAGAAAATTTTAAATATAAATCAGAGCCATACAGAAAAACAAATTGAAAAGCCCAAGACGAAAATATAAAAATAGATTTGAATTAGAACACCACCCCTATCAACTAATACGAAAGCTTGAATACATGTTTGTGTAAAACTTGGCACACATAGGCCATATCCTGTATTAACAAACTGGATATTTTTTATCCCGCCTGTACGTTCCCGTGAGATTATTGAAAGTCAATTCAGTTAGAAGTCACTGGCGGAAGAGAGATGGTTATAAATTTATAATTATCTACTTAATTTTCCTTGTTTCATTTATTTTTGGGTTACATAAGCTCCGTAGACTGGACTATTGATCACGACAGGGGTTTTATCTAGTCTTTTTGTTTTCATTTTATTTGGTGGATTTTTCAAGAAATATGAAACATGCCAAATAGAAACAATTATACGATTTTGAAAGAGTGATTTACACTTAATATTGCAGGTGTCTATAGGCAGCAGTGACCACTTAACATCAGGTGGGCCGCAAGCTTGTTTGCCATCTCGTAACATAAAAAAAAGTTATAAAAAGCTTACGCGGTCAAAAAGTTACAACTTAATATTAACGAAAAATTGGAATTAGGTAGTACACTATATACTTGTGAAAGTTATGAAAGAAATATATTTTTGAAAGTTATGAAAGAAACGTAACTCTAATTTAATAATACATTTAAACCAACACCAAAACACAGATTCCGACAAAAAAAAACTCAAGAATGTAATCCGAACCAGGGTAATTGACAAGTTTTTATTAAGCACAGACGCTATCAGAAGCTGCGTTTCAAGGAAATTAGCGAGCAGTAAAGCTCGCGAAGATTACGTCAGGGACGGTAGCCTCGCTTGGGTGGCGCGCGCGCCGGCACGCGAGCGAACACCGCGAGCCGCGATGCTTTGGGAACGCCTACCGTCAAAGAGTAAGGCGAGTAGGTAAGAAACTGGCGAAATTAAGGACACAGCGGAGTCTTTAGTTAGCGGTGCCCTCAAGTCCGACGCTCGCTTTCGATCCGAACGCTACAGAGACGAGAGATACCTGCCGATTACGATAAGTTCGCTCTACAAGCTAAAGGACCCCCAAAGGGCTCATCATGGCATCGTCATCGCATTCTAGAAAAAGTCGATTAATGTAGTAATCATGTGTTACTTCATGTGCTCGCTGCTTATGAGTTTAATTTTATTGATTATACAAATTTTGTTTGTAATAGTACGTCTAAAATGTAATGCCGTGTACACCTATAAAGGCAATTCATAGATCCTATAATATTATTGCTAACCAAAATTTATAGAATGTATTGCGAATCTGAATATGTCGTTGGTGTAACTAAATAAAAATAGTTTTTAAAAACCAATAAACACGCTTTTATATATATTAAATCGGACTAAAAAGTGAAAAATAACTTTTTAGTATAGAAACTAAATGATGAACGAAAAGTATAATTATTATTTAGAGAAAAGCGTGGGGTGCTCAATTTAATTGTACCGATCGAATATTTTCAAGAACTAATGTTATTGAATGAACAATAAACATGAATTCATCACGAGATAGTAATCATCTCTTTTCATTGCCCATACCATGGTAGCCGTCTACCTCCCAAGTTTTCTGCCACTCGTGGTTCTCTTAGACTGCTTTTAATAGGTATATATTCGTCCTCACTTTGTCCGTTGTTGTTACTCCACACATCCTTCTTAGCATACGCATCTCAGTCACTTGCAACTGACTGTATAGTATCTAGATCTGTATATGTAATCGAAACATTCAATTAACTCAGGTGCCCTTAGATAAGTCAAATGATTTCAACATTCAAATATGGCGAATCTCCAGCATCTCACTTTATATCTGCCAGCACCCTCGGTTCTCCTAAGCGCTCATAAACATTTTATTCAAAGTCAAGTACCTATCTAATAGACACTGTCACATTGATTTGAGTTCAAATTGTATGCAACATGTATAACTTAAATAATTTTAAATGATAATTAAATTATTTACATAAATCGAACAACCGTGTACTAAAATATTGAATATCATAAAAAGAAATGAGTAATGAGATTTGTTTCTTTGAATTATAAGAAAATCATGTCTAACAGTGAACACGCAGTTTAAATGTGCATCATTAATAGCCGTTTCATATTTTATACCTACTGTCCCGTCTATGCCTGCTTATTCTCTCACTTAGATGTTTGCGCAGGCCGGCCGCGCACATCCCCACTACTTGCGTCCGCGCAGGCTTCATCTACATAATTACTCCAAGCTCATTGGTGACTATTAACCTCTTGATAATTCGTGAGCCGGTACGTTTAATTAATACCGTATCATGTGGGCTGTCAGATAAGACATAATGAAAGTTGATGTGTTTTGTTTGAATATTGTAATGGGTTAGCAGATACATATTTTAAACTTTTGAAACACCTACTGATTTTCTACTTGTGTTGTCGAAATATTCATTAGATTTATTTTGATAAGTCATGACTAACTTAAGTGTAAGTCTTTGTAAATTTAGTCATTATGCGTTATCTAACTAAATTATCATAATATGAAAATTCAGGCGTTATCAAGAGAATAGCGGTTTCCCATTGTATGAATGAATGCATTAATTATATAAAACGTATGATTATAACATAACAACCGACAATAAAGAACATTTTATAACATCCAAAAATAAATAAAAATAATTTATATAGTACCTACTAACAAAATATTAAGCAATTAGTAATATATTTCCTTAAATTACTTATCTTCAAGATGCTAATATTGATTGCTACACTAAGAGGATGGTATTTTTTGCCGTTCATAAAGAAATGAAGACCCTGCGTCCTCGTAGTTTTGATTCAATCGTTTAAGGAGTGCAAAGAATCTCGGTCCCTCAAAATGCAAATCTCGCAAATATCCATTCGATCGTTGGCAGAAGTTCCAAATAAGACTGTGATTTACATCAGAAGGGCTCTCAATAATGGCCGGTTACAACAAGAGCGCAATACTAATCATTTGATTGCATTAAGGATCGTCTGTTGAATTAATCTTCGACATGGTTTCGTTTAAGTTGATCTATAATGCATGTATTGGTGCAGCAAGTACTGCGTTATAATCTCTTTGCAGTTTGGTTAGATTCTGATCCTTAGCGCTTAGAAAATAAAGCTCTATAGATGTAGGGCTTAATAAGTTTTGATTTCAGATGAAGTGGCTTTTCTTTTGTTTGGTAGTTGCTGAGAAAACAAACGAAAGTATTTCTTTTTTGCTCCAAGTTAGATAAAGCAAATCTGTGTTCGGAAGTTTTGCAAACTCTTTCAAATGTTTAAGTGTTTTACTTTGATTCTTTCTTTATCAATTATGATATGATCATTGCTATCAGATGTAAGTACAATTCGAAATTAATCTTTGAATGTTATAGGGTTATTAACTCATATATGTAAAAGAGAAAACAGTCAGGAAGTACATATTTTTTATCTCCAATCTTTCCGTTGTAGGTGACAGATAGTATCCGATATGATAGTCATTTTACTATTTCAAACCTCTTTAGTCGTATATAAATTAGTCATATAGAACAATTAAAAACACATTGTGTGACTCGTGTTCCACCGTGTGTCTCAAATTCCCAAGAATATTTGGTGAGCAAACAGTGTAAATCTACACACACTTCAAAATTAATTCTTCACGGGAAGTAAAAGATGAAACTAAGTCAATATTGACTACAGAAATGTTTCAAGAAGTTACTTGCACAAATTTTGAACCTTAACTTATAAGAAATAAAGTTTCTATAAGATCACTAACAGAAAGCTTTATGTCAGGTATAGGGAACCTTTGTGAGGCGGTTTCTGTTTTAATAAGAAATTTGGTAATTTTTCCTTAATAACCATCTGAATTGGGTGTGAATGTTTTTTATATGATATTAATAGCTTCGGCGTTGTTTGTATTAATTTCGTGATCGTCTTGTGATGTTATGGCAATTTCGGAACCCACGCAGGGCCGGAGTAAAAAAATCATTTATTTAACCTAATTTTAGTTAATCGTTGTTCTGTGAAATTGATCTATGCTTGATGTTGAAGGTGTTTTAATGGTGAGGTCATTTTGAGGAAGTGTATGGTCGGATTTAAATTCCTTATTTACAATGAACGTATCGATACTCCAAATATTCGTACATATTGTTCTTAGTTTTCATTTTTAACAAATGTTCTTGTGTGTAAGTCGATTTTTGATACTTAACGCAATAATCCATCTGGGGCATGTTACTTATTTACGTGATTAAGAGTCTTCTGAGTAATCACATGAGTTTTCAAGCATAGTTGAACATCCTGCTCTCTGAAAAATAATAATCAATATATCTTTCTGAAAAATAATAAGACCTAAATTATTGTCAATAATGATTCTATATTAAGATAAAAATAATATTGTCTTCTTTTTTCAAATTTGTAGTACTAACTAGATTCCAGATATCTTATACATTAATCACTAAGCAATAGAAAATATTCTGTCCGAATTATAACTTTACACGAATATTTCTTTTTTAATTCAAAGTTGTGTATGCATAATATTTTAGATATATATCTGCTATATGAAATGAAATTACCTAATTGCCATGAACAATTTTAGGCGTGAGTTTATTCTCATCATTAGTGCAGACAGCTACTGAGAACGAAATTTCAAGGAGGCTATGACCTTAAAGTCTTTCAGTAAGGGATCTCGTAATCGCAAAAGTTGAGCAGAGCTTTAGATAACATTTGGTTACAGATAAATCCCCATCTGGCAGTATAGGCTGTACAATAGGCCGGCCATAAAATAGTGTCAGGTTTCCATCTGCCTACACAGAAGGGTCACCAACCCGAAAAATAACAATCATTCAGTAAAGAAAAAAACAAAAGTCAACGACCAGTTACACTCAAAATCATCTAAACATTCCGGGTATCAAAGGACGTAGTGATGAAAAAAAATCCAAATGTCTTAATACTTTTTACAATTGTTCTGATAGATTTTTACGCAAACCGAACGAATAATGATGTCAATACTGCAGCACCAAAGCTTTCAAACCAACAGTTTGGCTAGCAAAATTATAGAGACATCACTGGCCGCAATATGTTTCGTCAACCGTAAACACTAGTTACGGCTCGCGTGCCCGTAATAATACTGTTGTCCCTCATCTTTCAAACCGGAACATTGTACAACGTAAATAGATTATAAACTACCATGGCCTGTCTAGAGTTACTGGAACAAAATTAGCTTTTACTTTGTCTTAACGTTATGCTTATTTGACAATATCATGAACTGTTTCATGAAAATTTGTCAAAAAGGTTTTGCGAGACGAGCAATAACTGGTGTATTCCATTTAGTACTTTCGTTGTTTTGCGAGCTATGTTTGTCTAGTGAAGTTATTGGTGTACTCAATTCGTGACAGCGATATTTTATGAATCACACAAGCAAATATCACCAATGTTCCTGACCTTAAGTGAGAGTGGATTCCAAATGCGAAGACAGATACATATGACGGTATGATAATGGATTAGTTACAGTGGTATTAAGCGGTAAAAGTAAAGTTAATAATTAAGTTAGAGTGTTGACTACTAAATTCCTTTTTAATTTCTTTGCCGTGTTTCAATGAGTGTGATTTTTGGAGCTTCACAGGGAAGTGAATAGATTTTTTTTTACTTGACGGTGAAAGTCTAGGCTTTCAAGCAAGCAAGCTTCTCTTTGAACCCTCGATAATTGAACGACTGACTATGTTATCAGAATTAATAGTATTATTATGAAGACAAACTTTGATAGTGATAGCTAGGACTGAAAAATGATGCCTAATACGTATTAAAACAGGGTTCGATTCCGAGTGAAAGCTTAGTGTTCCAAGTTTTAAGTAGGTACACTATAACTGTGTACAATCTGTGCAGTGTGATGAAGGCAGAACACATCTACTTCTCCCAGAATTTTAGTGTAGGTTCGCAATTTTATGCAATTTTACATTAAAATCCAGGGAGAAATAGATGTGTTATACACAAACATTGTTTTCTTCTATGTATGAAATTATAGATGTATTTTTTTAATATCTGAAATGGAACTAGATAATGAGGACCTAGAAGGCGTGTTGCATATGTCATGCTTATTCCATGATGGATTACCTAATGATCTTGACCTATACAAGAAGCATGTTTTTAGATAGTCGCGTTGGTTGAGTGTTACTGCGACCGTTTCTATAGCAAACCTCATTGGACAGGTAGTGAGTCATCATGGGTTTATCTAGAAACTTTATTTTTATATTGGAATAGATTGGTAGGTCCTGTAAAGTCCTGTTACTGTACCTGTTGTTCAATTCGGTCTCCTAACTACAAGCACATTATTAAATATCCGATATTTACTCCTGTGCTAAATAACAAATATTGAAAAAGGGCAACAGAGATGTAGTAAGAGGGAAGGTATGTTTCTGCTATACATGACTTTTTTTATCTTCTTAATAAAGTACATACCTACCTACACTTCTCTATAGATTATCCAGAGTTTATTGACTTCATTCAGCTTTAATACGTGACACAGAACTTTGTGCCAATTTCGATACATTTACGATACAAGTGTACAGTAATAATACTTCCTACTTTCACGTTTTATATACGTCGACTGTATAAAATTGAATTAATTTATATTGCGTATTAAGATTAATGGTGAAGCGTAGGTGGCGTAGTGCGTAAGGACGTTGTCTTCCACCCGGGACGCACCGGTTCAAACCCCGCAACGTACCGATGTGTTTTCAAATTTCTCATTCATGTTTTAATCATTTTACAGTGAAGGAAAACATGGTGAGGAAACCTGCACACACCTATGAAGAAATTCTTAGGTTGTCTGTGAAGTCGACCAACCAGCACTTGGCCAGCGTGGTTGACTAAGGCCTTGCCCCTAATGTGGGGTAGGCTATAGCCCCTCTGTGGGGACATTATATGTCCCCATGCTGTTGATGATGATGATTACAATGACTTATCTCACTATAGAATCTAACCCACGCTAAAAAGACTATGGTGTCCGCTTATCATGAGGTGAGCCAAGTAGGTACATACTTGTTTGACAGCAAAGTTTAAAAATTGAAACGTAAATTTAGTTACTAATCGTCAAGTATTATAAAAAATGGTCACCAACTACTACTTTACTTACTATAGAAACACCATTAAAACTTTTTCTATACAATCTAGCTTTGCCAATTCCAATACACGTTTGAACAAATCTAGCGACAAATTATCCCCGGCCGGTAAGGTGGTCACAGTACCGGGGTCTTTGTCGGCAACAGAACAGCGAAGGTTGTAATTTGATAAAGTCGGCCCGCCTACAACATGGACCTTTCTTTGAGGTGTGCCCACGCAAACGGCAAACTACCAAAATGGATGCGGCATTTTGTTTTGCTAATATTTCTTTTTGATTTGTTTGTTCTGGAAAAGGTCTGTGAGTCGATAGGGAATTTTGAGATACGTAAGGCATAATAGATTATAAAGTTCTAATTGCCAAACATTCTAAGTTTTTCAGCTAATAGAATACAGCAGAAAATGACCCTTTTACTTTGGTACTTACCGACGAGCGAGATTTCGATTAATATCATAAATATTTCTGAACAGTTTAATAATTCTAATTTATTTCTCTATTACAATTGACCTTAATAAAAATGATCAAAGAGTTCATGTATAAAAAAATATCTATTAAAGATAATATCTATTAAAGATAATATCTATTAAAGATAATATCTATTAAAGATATTATTTTTATCTTATTTACTTAAGGGCTCTTATCTTGGTTCGCTCGGGGTATCATCCTGAACTTAAGAATCCACTTATATGCTAATCTAGAACTACTGCAACTGTGTTAGAATAGCTACTTAATATTTCTCAAAAAGTCAAAGATATTCGATCCGCGATGACATCTCAATTGCATTACGAAAGTAAACATCTTCTCTAATATTTATATTGACATAAATAATGCAAGAAACTGCTATCTTGTCAATGATATGGACGAACCATGATGTTATTCCAAAATATTAATTACTAGTAGCATTTATATATTTTTGAATCCAAGAAAATAATTTATTTTTTTCAGTACACTATTTCTAGTATTAAAAATATTTACGCGTTTGTAAAAACAAAAATAAAAATTATTCCATTTATATATTTCTGTATATCTGAAGCCCACGATATTGAAAAGTCCCCTATCATTTTATTTCACGTTATTAAGGAATCAGAAGACGTTACCACTAATATTCGACTCAACTGTGTCAATCCAAAACGTACCCAAACCATATCCATCTTTATTCCTTCTTCCTTGTCAAAGTCCCCAGACTAGCCGGGATCAAAATTATATAGGTTTAATTAAATCGCCATTAATCCAAGACTTTTGGGGTAGAAGTCGCATTTTACGATCGTAAGCCTGCCATTATATCGTTACGTTTAGTTTTTAGAAGGAGCCTCGGAATTCGTTCGGCATTTGTGGCGACATACATGTCTGCGCTCCGAAGAATGTTCATTACTGTTTTCGTCAAAAAATAATGTGAATGGAATCTGGAATTAAAAAATGTATACAACAAATATGTGATAGTCAAGTGACATTTATTAGAAACCCATAAGGTTTAAACAAATTGTGATCAGGTGGATTGGGTGTAGAAAATATTTTATTATAGTTAACTAAAAATTTTGGGTGATTAAAAAAATAAAACCAATATAAGTGAAAATTTGGGCAGTTCATAAGAGAGTCTTTGATGATATTGCAATTGTCTGTAAGCTACGGTGACAGCTTGCAGTATTTTTATCTCGAGAATACTGACTCGCACAGAACAATGTGCATGAGTATCTACCTATGCTATGTGAAAAATAAAGAGCATACCAACGCGTATATTAGAGCGAGATAGATAGACGAGACCATTTCACGTACACGCAGGCGGCCTATGTCGGCCTGTCAGTCACGTAGAAAAGACATCAACTGTCCGACTGCAGTACTATTTTTCGTGCCCACATACGCATTACTCACACATTGGTGCATTTTTTGGTCTCGCCCTAGTTGTTCATTGCCAATCTATAAACGCCAGTAATTTTAAATCTATAGTATCTATATATACACTCAAGGCTCACCCTTTTTTTATGAGATAAAAAGACTGTAACATGTTTTTACAAGTGCCTAATAAAAAAACAATAATCAAGCAGCCAATTGGCCGCGTGATGCCGGTAGAGTAGAATAGCATCACCCCATATCCTCCATTGGGTGTCGTAAAAGGCGACTAGGCAAGCGTGGTGGACTACTGTCTAAACCTCTTTCGATAGCAAGGAGAGGGTTGTGTCCCAGCAGTGGGTAGAATTATAAAGGCTGTTGTGATGAAGCAAGCAGCCAGCATTTATTTAATAAAATTACGCGTCATCCATTGGTTGGCAAGCATACGGTCTACCTGGTAGTAAACAGCCACCGTAGCCTATAGACTCTTGCAATATTTAATAGAGTACTAAGCATCTAATAGGCTACGGTAGCCTAGATTAAGAGAGCAGTAGATAAAGATACGAAAATTATTTAAACAAACGCAAAATACATGAAATGGCTGTTCAAATAAACCTGCACCAGCAACCTAATCAGCTTAAAGATAATCTTAAAGGCTGTGAACGGATGGCCCAGTCTATCCAGGCGCATGTGGATGGCGGTAAAACAAGATATGGCGGTAGAACAATTACTGCTATGTATAGGAGTTGTTGTTTCTTCGCAAATCCACGCAAATAGCAGGTTCTTGGTTTATCCAGATTTAAATGAATATTTTTTCTATGTTATATTTAGCCTTCAATTGAATACAAAAGAATCTATGAACCCCCAAATATGTTTTAGTTATCATTTCATTGCATGCTTAAGTTTCCATAGCATAAATAATTTCCAGCTTTAATAAGTTATCGGTGAATTTATTAGTGTTCGTTTTATCTCACAAATGACTCACGTAGCCAGTTTTTGCGATGTCCCAAACGAATTTTCTAATATAAAAGCTAATTCCTTACACAAAGAATGATATATGACCCGAGACTTGATTCGTTAAGAATATCAACGATTTCATTATTTGAAACCCACTCAACCAGTTTGGGTGTTCCATACAAAGAATAATGTAAATAATACCTACTAATTTATAGTGGTAATAATTCAATGTAATTTTAAATCCTCATTTCGTATTTCAAATTTAAAGGTATGACAACAGCTCCGCGGAAGGAACGCGCGGCGTTTTCTGGAAATTATTTTGCCGCGATTTAGTAACTTTACGCACCAGTATAAAAAACAAAAAAATCTCTATATAAATGTCAAAATGCAATATATGGATTATTATTTAATTTTATAATTAAGAACTTACATAAATAGTGCGTAACAAATTTAATACATCGCCATTAGAAGTAAAGTGGAATTAATTGCCTGTGTTATAGCCCTCATTATTGAAAATAAAAAGTTCTCTTAGGAGGTTCGCATTACAGGAATTAAAGCCTACCCACCAAGTTCCTTCTTTAAAAAAAACTTGGTTTTGTTGTAAAGTCTACCAGGCGGGCTCAGTAAAAAAATCTAGGGATAGATATGTCTCTTAGATTACTCATATATTGTTTTAAGCATTGTTTATTTAGAATCCATATTATTCGTTATTGTTTCGTTAACATTTGTAAAAAGTGCTTCGCACCCAATATTTGCATTTAAATTTAACATAACAAAAGGAATCATTTCGGCTGACTCGTTTGCAATTCTTATTTACATAACACATCTAGCAGACAAACAGTAATAGAGCTTAAGCTGAAATAACAAAGCCGGGGATATGCTAATAAGGAGTCCAAATGTCATTGTTAAAATATTATTCGTTAAATTCTTCTATTTATTTAATGGACTTTCTTAAAATACATCGGAAATCAAAATAAACACAGATTATTGTTTAAATGTTCTTAAAAGTATATTAAATTTTGTTTTAAATATTACTAAATAATGCCTGATATTAAGTTTGTTTATGTTTTCATTTAGCATAGCTAATCAGATTTGCTTGACAGACTGCAACAATTTGTCGTGTTCTTACAGTCCTGTGGGCCTATTCGTAACTTTTTTTGACAGATGAAAGTGATCATCCTTATTGAACACATCCATTGGTGTTTTACACGACACTTTATTATGGCACTTGTCATGTAAAAGGGATATGTATTTCAGCAATGGATATGTAATTCACTCAGTGATCATCAATTTCAACTGTCAAAAAAGTTAGCATATCGGCTGGCTGTGTAACTCAGTTGGAATATCAGTCGCCTGTATCGCGAAGAATTGAAGTGTTCGAGCGAGTCTCGTCTCGTCTCAGCACTTTTTCTACTTATGT
Organism: Elophila nymphaeata; assembly: GCA_955850985.1. Taxonomy (NCBI): domain Eukaryota; kingdom Metazoa; phylum Arthropoda; class Insecta; order Lepidoptera; family Crambidae; genus Elophila; species Elophila nymphaeata. The sequence goes on from OY039079.1 coordinate 17,930,724, forward strand.
CATTTTCATTTAATTACACACACTTTTTAAAAAAATTACACTAAAACTGCACGGAATGTTTGTTTCTAAATAACCCTCGATATATTTTAATTCTATATTTTTGACCATATTGTGTTGCAAGCATTTAAATTAACATGTAATAAAAAAATCTCAATACGTAAAGTACCTTTTGAAAGTTATTTACTAATATCCTAAGACTATTTAAATATAGACTATTATTTAAATAATGAAGTCAAAAAAGGTAATCTTTCACAACAAAATCAGAGCTACAGTCCATCACAAACTAATTGCCACGAAGCAGGTAGGGCCGAATTTATTGGAACTGACCGAAAATTACGACCATTATTTTAATTATAGAGTAAACATGCTTACAGAGCCAATTTACTAATCAGTCCCTTTTTTAATGCTTACGATATCGTGATTCACCTACCTGGACAGATTTTTTGCTTCGTTCTAAAATGTTGGGTAAACATTTTCTTCATTTTATGTCATAGATCAGACACATATGATGTACCAAGGAATGAAATTATATTTACATACGATAACGCTCGCAATCCCATAAAAGTTTAGAGTCGAGTAGAGCCTTAAATAGATTAAAGCTCTGTTTAACTAAATACCAATGAAATTATTTGCAATAACTATTAACCCCCTTATTCATAGAAACAAGTAAATTTATTAAAGATTTAAAACTGCTTGTCTCTGTCATTCTGGCACGAGATGAATGGGACAAAACACTTTTTAACAACGTAATAACTAAAATAGGTTAATTGAATGTTTATGAATAAGGCTGTAATAAGCATATTTAATTGTAAGGAAGTCATTTGTTTATTCAACTTGCATCGAATATGCTGCAGGCATGTGATTTAACAGTAGTTGCAGTTAGCCAAAATCATACTATTACTGATCCAAGTTCCAAAATTCACAAAAATTAGGAATTACGAGTCATCGAGAAATTGAAAAAGACGTTACTATGGAAAACATATGTTCTAGTAAAACAATTAGACATTTCAACAACACCAATGTCTAAGTATATTTGCGAATCACTCCACATTTCAAAATCAGAGACTTGACTTTTGCAGATTTAGCTCGTAAATATTTCATCAGAATCTAAATATTTACGTATAAGCCTTAGAGACAAGTTTGTAGGAGTAGTTTCAATTGCAATTAAATGCCCTGTTCAATCTTCTCAAGCCAGTTGAGTTATAAATATTTTGAAGGCATATTGTCTTGCATTTTTAACTTAAGTGTTTAGGTATTGAGTTTGAAATTAGTTACTAAGAACACTATACTTAACAAAGTAAAATATTTACATGAATATAATGAACTGGGACATTAATATCAGTTTTAGTAAATCATGTTACTTCATTATCAACGTGGTTAATATTTTATTGAAATCGTATCCTTAGAAAACTTGAATGTTATTAAAGCTGAGATATTTAACTGTTGTTTGAGACATTTAACATCAACGTCACCTAAGAAAAGTTTCTAAGAAACGCGTAGAGATTTTATATTTTCTTGTTGCTTTTAAGATGAGCACTAACAACGCCACTACAGAATAAACTCAAGCAAAAATAAAAATATTCCTTCAATGAACATTAAATCCCATTAAAAACGGCTACCTAGAAAATGCGAGGCGCAAATATGAACACCTTATTTAGACATGACGGAAACGAACCAGTTGCCGGTAGCCTGAGAAACGTAGCAAGCCTCGAGGGAACTAAATCATAAAGATTCATTCTGAACATTGTAGCTGATGAACGAGTGTGGTTAAAACAGCTACGTGCAAGCTTAGACTTAGGTCGATTCTAGAAGCAGATTGCGGATTTTCTATCTCAGACATCTACACAAGTGTGAGTAAGTAGGAAGATTTATGTTGTGATTGGTCCGCTGATACTTGATATCAAGCTTCCAAGTTTTCCAGCTCATGATTTTATAAAAACTGACGCAGTGTTCGCGCACATTCATAAGCTGTATGTCCTTATACACAACGCGCAAACACACGCACGGCCCTGTGGGATTAATGTCAGACAACCCGTTTCCTGTTACCTGCTCTGGAGCAAAAAGCAGACGCCTCTTAGTAATTTAGAATTAATTCCACATTTCAAAACAGAGCACGTGAAACCTTAGAGTGAAGTAAAGCCAAGGATTTTCTCATTAATCCTTAACATTTACGTATTCCGACGGTACTATGCGCAAAAGTTTTGCCAACAAAAGCTCTCCAAATTGAAAGAATCTGGTTCCTTTAATGAGACGAGGAATTTGAGCAATTCATTTCTAACTGCAGTTCACAATTTTCAAAATTAGCGGAGAATCAAAATGCAAATAAAATGGAATGGAACCTCCCACTAGTCAGCAACGATTACATTCAGATTTCTTGAGTCACCCAAGCGTTTGAAGTCTCTATTTTCTAAACGAAAACGTCTGTAACAAATCTGTGCGGCGGACGCAATCTACGGACCTAAAACAAACAATTACTTCGGTTTATTTGAAAAGGCGAGCAAAAAGCCGAGCAATCAAATCGGTGCAGCTACCGTGCAGCAAAAAACTGGCTGGATGTGCGCCGCGATGTAACGGGCTCCGTAATAAGGTAGCAGGCGATCCGCAGATAATTTCCAGGCTTTCACTTGTCCAACTGGATTTTATAAGAAAACAATGGAACTATGAATGAGCTTATGAGGGAAGTCGTATTGAAATTATTTCACTTCGTGGTTTTTCTTCGTGATAGTGAAACAACATGAATACCGCATTTTTATCTCAAATGCAGTATTCACTGTGTGTATATTTACGATACAAATCTAAATAGTTACTATTGTATTTTAAAATTTAGAAAAAATACACTGAAAAATATCGATCAGCCCCCAAGCGGGAATCGAACCCAGCGTTCTTCGCAATCTGAGTGGCTGCGTTAACCACTACGCTACCTACATTTACTACAAAAACATAAGCACCAAGCACTGACAAATTTCGACAACAAAAGAAGCCTGGGGCAGGTCTATATTTTTCAGTGTACTTTTTCTAGATTTAAAAATATTTACGCGGTTGTAAACGCACAAATTATTCCATAATATTGTATTTTCACCTCACAAACGCGCGTGAATCGTCACCGTTTGTGTCTGTTCAACATCGACTACAGCACCATCTAACTTACAGTTTCCTTTTTTTGAATGCAATAACATATTTTCTTAAACGTTCCTACATATCTCATGAGAAGACGACGAAACACGCTAATTGCACAATGGCACTAACTGAAAACGATAACGGAAAAGAATTCCTAGAAACCGTATTCCATCTATCACAGGCATTAACAGAAGACCTCAAAGACGATGCATCAGCTGGAAACGCGTAACGAATCTGGGCAAGGTGACACACTTTCTGACGGCACCGAGGCGAATCAACGCGGATTTTCATAAATAACGCATAAGATCTGTGAACAATAATATAAAATGATTCGTTTCGCCCCAACCAGCTGCTCTAAGGAGCGGGCTGAATCGAGCGATTTGATACGCGCCTCCATCTACCTTGCCGTTGTCAAAAGGCAAGCTAATAAAGTTTAGCAGATGTGATTTTCTAAACAAGACACTAACAAATGGTAGCTGGAAGCGAGATAACATCGCAAGAAAATGAGTCCTGATCTTGAAAGGTAATTTTCTCCTTGCGATATGATTAATGTTGCTTTAGAGGGAGATATAAAAATGTTTTCTGAAATCCTAATTTGTTGTTGCGAATGATTTATTTATGCCCAAACGTAATCGTAATAATTCGTCGCATTGAATAAGCTACTGAAATTAATAATATAACATTCGACAAAAAACCAGTTAACGTTAAAGCCGCTCAAGACCTCCTTTATCCGCGGAAGTAATTCCTTGGAATGATATATAAACATCATCATCATCATCAGCTCATATAATGTCCCCACCGAGGGGCTCGAGCCTACCCCACATTAGGGGCGATTAGGCCTTAGTCAACCACGCTGACCAAGTGCGGGTTGGTCAACTTCACACACAACCTAAGAATTTTTTCATATTTAGATTAAACGTACATATGCATTCAAATATTGAAAACACATTGGTACGTGGCGGGGATCGAACCAGTGTCTCCCGGGTGGGAGACGATGTTCTTACGCACTACGCCACCGACGCTTCGCGATCAACATGAAATTGTGTTATTAGTAAGTATGTCGTTTTGTATATAGGTTTATAAACAAAATACATTTTCAATGGTAGCGATTATTTTTTAATTTCCCAGCGACTCCCGCTCCCGCTAATGTCACGTAACCTTTTTGTTAATTTGTACTCGTTTAATTATTTATGGATAACTATGGCAATCAACATTCAGAAATACAATAGGCTTATAAATTACCACTTATAATAACCAACCAATTAAAATTAACAATTCACTACGCAAGAACTCAAATCACTTTCTATTTTATTTTATTTTAAAGTTAGAAACAGTAACTAGTAGTGAATATTTATTTTATAAGATATAGATCTTACTAAAAGTTTTATTCTTTAGACCGCTATTGAGCTGTCGGAGTATACGACTTCGCAATATTTAATAATAATAATAATAATATTTTTCTACACTCACACCAATTATCTAGCCCAAAGTAAGTATCATTAAGAACTTGTGTTATGGATACTAGATAAGACATTTTTTTTTAATATACATAATATTTTTAGATATTTTTATAAATAAACTTAAATAAATATATAAACAACCATGACTCGTCAACAAATACTCGTGTTCATCACACAAATATTTGCCGCGACCAGGACTCGAACCCGGGCCGCTTGATGTGTAGGCAGCTATACTGACCACTCCACCAAGACGGCGGTTTGCATTGCAAATGTGATATTTATTTCAAACATAAAGTTCCAGAAGAGCTACTAGTCCTAAACTTTAGAATAGTATTTAAATAGTTAACCATAACCGTAATTACTCACCAATTATTTTCATTTAAAGTAAAGGGAAAACTGACGTAGCAAATATAAATTTAACTTAAACAGATTAAAATAATGTTGTTTGTTCGCACAAAATCCACAAACAGGATTGCACCGCTTGTCTTCAAGATGCTTTTGGAATACCTTACCTCTGCATTGGTGATAAGAAATTTCAATCGTGCCCATGTTTTTTATGATGACACGCGTGAAGGTCGCTAGATAATTGCAACTATTGAGAAAATATGGCTGAAAAAAAGGTATCACAGTGACAAGATTCGTGGATATATTGGGATTGATATGATCCCGAAAAAAAAAAAAAATTGAAAATCTTCATGTTTTAACCCCTCTGATATTAAAACACCATGTCCACAGAATTGGTTCATTATGTAACTTTGTTTATAAGGTATTTTATTCATTAGCAACAAAAAAGCATTTCAAATGCTTAATCATCTGAATCGTATACCTTTCATAAAAATTTCTACCAATGCCACGGTATAAAACAATTTAGCTGAATTAGTTTAAATTTAAACACCGGCAAAAGAATTCGGAGATCCGATAAAAACAAATGATTGTTAATCCGTTCCATTCGTTTTGGAGCAACAGCCAATCCGACGTATAAAAGCAAAAATAGTTTGCTCAAATCCTGCATCGCGAAATGTTCTACTACATTCTGATGAGGACAAAGAACGGGCCAGCATCATTATGTTCTATTGTGACGATTCAAAAATTTCGAATGGCGAATTCGTCAAACGTAAAACAATTCGATACGCATTCGAATGTGTTGTTCGGACTGACTTCAATTCAATTTCTAATTCTGAACTGATCGCGTGAATTGGGTCGCGTAAACGGGACCGCCCTTTTGGGACCAAAACGTTATTTTTTTACACAGATTGCGCGCTCTTTGATCTCCAGAATGTGTGCGTTAAGCGTTTCCTTCGCTTTGTACAAGCGTTGTGTGTGTCTTCTACATTCGACGAAACGTGAAGCGTAAAGTTTTTAATCTTTGAACCGTCTTTACTCACTCGTCATACGTACGGTATTTTTAGAGGTATTGTTTTCTGTGGCGTGCTGTTCTCAGTACCTATGACTCCTCGTCAATGGTCCCAGCGGGATGTAAAAATAAAGCAAGTGTAATACCCAATCATTTCCTTTTCGTAAAATTTGAAAAGAATAATTAAAGTATTTAGTTTCGTTAGCAACCTAAAGACATAAAACATTGATGGTCTCGAACTATCGATTTTTTTAAATTGAATACTTTTATGTCTTAAAGCATTAAAATTAAATAAAAATAGGCAAAACAAATAAATTAAAAAGTCTATTGCTCTTTCCTTCATAATAAATTTGAGACCATAGAAATTATTTTAATTCTTGGAAAAATTTAGTAATGGACAGTTTTGAAACAATGTACATATTTAATATTTTTTAAATAAAATTACGAAGATCTCAATACTACTATTGTCCTTTTTCTTTCGCATGCACTGTGAAGATTCTAGAAAATTTTACCACTAATTTTATAAAACTTCCATCTAAAACAATTTCCGCACCCGCGACTGTGACATTCAAACCGTTGAAAACAAGAATATGTACGTATTCGTCTTTCCATTGCGCTTCTCAACATTCTCGGTTTCATTATTATTATATTCGCACTTATAATCTAGGCTTCAGTGAAATCTCATATCCAGTTGCAGACATTCCAACCGTGTAATGTGTAATTCGTTCTTGATGTTCGTGCAAAGAGCTCATTTTGTCGTTGTATGATTACTTGAGCTGTCGGCCGCGTGTGTTAAGTTGCACCTCGTAAACTGGGAAACGTATTAAGTTCCTTCATCTTACATGTTAGTTACGCTCCGTGTATTGTTTGGTCGAACCTTCTTATTAAGTGTTTTTGTCAATAGTTCTAAAGTTCTGTGAGAATTTTCACTCGCATTGAACTTAGCTGTGTACCCAATTAATAAAGACAGCCAGTAATTGATCAACACTTACAATCTATGAAGGCATTAAATACTAATTACATTTTTTATCATTTACTCTTTCAACTTAGCTGGAATTTTAGCGACTTCACTGGTCGAAAATTATTTGTTTCGATATTCAGAAGCATTTAAAGTACTATCTTTTTTGTTGTAATATCTAATTACATAAAACATAAATCGTTATTATGTTTGTTATCTTTTAAAATGTATAAGTAAATACTCGTAAAAAATGATGACTTCAATATCAACGAAATTATTAGAACTCCTGAAATATGGATTATTTTGAGAAGAACCTCACAATGTTAGAATATACCTAAGTCATCAATCAGTTTACTAAAAAAAACTCTAGTTGCATTTTTATAACTGTAACTTTTTTAATACGCTAAATTTCCAAATTGATACTCATTCATTACTAGGCGCCACCAAAATAGATTATTTCAGTCACAACAACTTTAAAATTAAATTATAAGTCGAAACAGGATAACATTACACGTATAATATCAGACAAGCTTTCACATGTATCTATGTCGTAAATTATGTCCTCAGTATATTAAGGTCGTAAATAATTACAAGAACATCGTATCTCACAATTATAAAGTGAAACATGGGCATAAAAACCATTCTACGGTGGGCCTCCACGCATTCCCGTGGGGTCCACAGCGAACAATATTTTATAAGTAGTGAATGCTTTTGAACCAAAATATCCATCTTTGTTCCGTGTGCGGTCTCCTACAAAGGTGACAACGGCGTTACTAATTTGGAGCCGACAAAAAATTCAACTCGTAATCACATCGAAAGCACAAGTTAGAAGAAACGCGGATTCCTTTGTAGGTTCATTTGCTTGCGTACATGCTGTGCGTCTAATTTTCGCTTGGTCGGGGTTAAGTTGCTCACTTAACACAAAAGGCACACCGTTACAAAACGTCAAAGTATCGAAATTAATGGCGACAACCTTTTATTTGCTCCCATTGTCTCCAGACAAAGTTGCTTTGTCTAGCATAGAAGTAATAATAGAACTGTTTAACGTCAGACCTTTTGTTGAGTTTCCAAAAAATAAGTCCGGCGGTGATGAATAGGTCGCGTGGCGCGCACGACAAGACGTCTAAGCGATTTTTCTCGCATATTAGTCGAATAGTCCAAGATAAAAGAGCTTAGAACACGAAATATGTGTTAGTTTCACGGTATTCAGAACAAAATGGAAAAAAAGTAAGGAACTAGAATAACTGATTAAAAACAAGAATAGAATTCAAATACTAATATAATTGATAGGAAGATGATTTTCGTTGATGTTGATATTCGATTGGAAAGATCTCAATCATCAAGAAACAGGCTCACAAGCGGATACGCGTGCAGAAAATAATAAAGATTACTCTCTAACGCCCATCGTGATCTTTTTTTACTATTGCTACTTTTATAACAACATCCATAAAGTGACCGATTATTTTAAAACTCATAAAAACGCAAATTGTATAATAAAGTAATCCTAGTAATTGTAACTGAATTATTATCAATCTACGGGGTTCGGGTAAAGGATTGTATTAAAGTTTAATAAAGGGTTTTATATTTATTAAAAATTTATTAAAGAAGTTATGGTGTTGATGATAATTCTGATTTAATTATTACCTGTATTCCCCGATTTCAATCTTAGAAATTTATTTTGTGTTTTGATAGCATTTTGCTGAGCTATTCGCAGTTTAATTATATGATTCTAGAAAAGAACATAAAAACGTTAAATTTTAAAGGCATAAGGAATACTCCGAAGAAGGTCAAGTAATTTGAATTTTAAAGGTCCTTAAATCATCTAAATGACTGCATTCTCCGAATCTGTCACTAAATTATGATAACACCGCAAACTAAATTATAGCTTGACATCAAAACGCTAAGCATTCGGTTCCTTAAGTCCTTAATACAGTGACACGATAAATATTCTATGCAAATTCTAAGGTCTTTTTGTTTCTCGGGAGCGTTTTCTGAGAAAAATTTCTATAAAAGAGAAACGCCAATCGACACGCAAAGAATTTTTAGGTCTGGATTCTTTTAAATTTCACAGGAAATCGGATTAGCATAACGCATTCGACTGTCTAAAGAAATTTACAACTGATGGTCAGCAAGATTATACAGAGGGAATATTGCCTACGTAGTATTGTGTTCTTGATGCAAGAACTTTGTTAATAACATTAGATATTTGTATCAGCAATTTAAAAACTACTGAGCTTATTTTTTTATTTTTGCATTTATGAAATTGACGTTAAAAATCTAAATTCAGTGTAAGCCCTCAAATCGAATGACAATACACATAGCAAACCTATACAGAGATTCCGTTTGCGTAAGAAATGTCTCTCATTATTTACTTTTATATTGTGATTTCATTATTTTGTGTTTTAAAGCTTATTTTAAGATATCATTTCTACACACTTAAAAATTGTCATCATTGCTCTTAATAGTATAATAGTATCATATTATCTGTGGTTATACCTAATATTAAGCTATAAGTAAAGAGCCTATAGATAGCTTAAATTTAATATAATATATAATAGCTTAAATATACTTCTTTATATAATTACGATCACAGTCCCAAAAGGGGGGAGCTTTAGGTAACACTGGATTACACACAAAGCCACATCTGGCAGTATGGATCATAACAGTGACCCTACAATAGTGACAGTTTGCCAGCCTGTCGCATACACTAAAGAGGTACCAAACAAAAAAAATTAACTGTCCTTCTGTAAACAAACCAACTAAAGCCAACGACTAGATCAGACGTTGCATTCAAAATCATCTCAGCAATGAAATTATGGTAAATTTAATACCACAGAACATAGATATAAGAGGCATCTATGTTCTGTGTTTAATACCATGTTGCTAAAGGAACGCAACGTTCATTTATTTCTGGAAATTCCGGGCGTAAGAAATAAGATGTTTTTAAGATTAGACCCTAGTGTGAAAATTACAATATTAGATAAGAAAGGCGCCTCTCTTAGATAGCGTATAATAAAAACAGATGTTAATGAAAGACCGAACAAAGGGCTTAATACTTCCTTCCCAGATAACAGTTTAGCACGTTCTGTAAAACCTCAGATTAGTGACGAGAGAACAGACAAAGATAATGGAATCCTCACCCTACTTACATCTTTACAATCCACTGCGTCATGTTCGTTGCATATAACAATAAATATCCCGGGAACTGGAAAATATTTGAGATTGTTCGCTTTTTACATGGAAATTTTAATTTTTGCTAGTCTGTTTCATGTTTGTAACTTATTTCCAGAAAGATGAACGATAGTGTCTACTTCTGTTAGCAGCGAAGTGAATCTCTTTTTGTGTGTGTAAAAGCTATCTACTGAAATAATCTCGATTCAATTCTAATGCTGGTATATAATGTTTTCATAACCACCATTATATAGAATGTATAGTCACCGGACATCGAACTTAAACCTATTAGGTCGTTATAACTATACTTAACTGAGTTAAAGATGACAAAATAACCAAAAATGAGCACATACACATGCGCTTAAGAACTTAATTGAGCAAATTTAACAACAGCAACCAACTAAACACAAAATATCTCGTAGGTATGTACAGACAACAGAACGTTGGGTTACCACAAACTGTCAAATTTTCCCAATCGATTATGCACTTTATATTGAGTAACCTTAGGTTGAAAATCGTTTGGAAAAATTTGACAGTACCGAATAATTCGCAATACATATTCACTTCAGCTGAGTGATGCCGGCTGAGTAGAATAGCATCACCCCATATCCTCCAATGGGTGTCGTAGAAGGTGACTAATGGACCAGCAAAGGGGTATTAATCACCTTATACTCCTTCCACCAATCCGCATTGGGTAAGCGTGGTGGACTACTGCCTAAATATCCTTAGATGAGAGGCCTTGTGTCCCAGCAGTGGGTCGAATTATAAAGGCCGTTATGATGATATCACTTCTACGTGTTATTAAAACAAAAAGTATTCAGTAATTGGAAGAAATTATAACGATATTACTACTACAATGCCGATAAATAATACTGAATATGTAAGGTCAAATCAAATAATATTACCAATATCCAAAAAGGATTTTTGAATATTTTCCTAACATCATTTATTGGGCCGTATTTTATATAGAATCGACTTCAATTTTATCTTCTTCGCCTTAATAATATTCTAATAGAATTCTTCGTAACGCATACATCCATTTTATCTTTCGTAAGCCATCGTTTACGATCCGATAAAGCATATTAATGGCATAGATGAATGCTAAAACTGCCACCATCTGAGCTGGAACCGATAATCAGTCACACGGGCCCTGAACTCGTCTTATCAGTTTGTGACATGGTCTCGCTGGACCATTGTGCAAGGTGCACGGACCACCCATGAGCTAGTAGTTTTGTATGGCTCATTGTGTTGTAAGTACTTATGCCATAGTGTAGGTTGAGCCAGAAAGGAACATAGCATTCGCTTATCTCTTCGGTGTAAATAGCTTTATTACTGCCACTTACTTGAGTAAATACATTAATGAAATTTAGAAAAAATATAATAAAATCATACAAATGCTAAATTCACATATATAGAACATAGTGTGTGCAGCATAGGATCTGTCGTTGTGGCGTTCTTTGAGGGAAGCCTATGTTCAGCAGTGGACCTCATGTGGCTGAAATGATGATGATGAGGAAGAAGAAGTGTACAGTACAGTACATACAAATCATAATAAAAATCATCTAATTACTTCTACTTATTTCAAATTACTTTTAAATTTAATAAATGACATATCTTAATAAATTTATATACGTTATTTGTATTGTGTTTACCCATTTTGCTCTAAGTTTGTGCGCACACGGAAAATGTAAGCAATATTACTATTTTACTATTTTATTCTATGGTGACACTTTAAAAGATAGTGGTAGCCTTTGGGAAATGTTTACTCCCTTGGAATCGAACTCGGGATCTCTGGATCTGATTCCCGTGACCATGGAGGCGGTAGTAATAAAATACATATCGAAAGCTTTTAAAAGCTCTGTTGGATCATTGTTGTAAGACGCCGTCTTGGTGGAGTGGTCAGTATAGCTGCCTACACATCAAGCGGTCTGGGTTCGAGTCCTGGTAGCGGCAAATATTTGTGTGATGAACACGAGTATTTGTTGACGAGTCATGGTTGTTTATATATTTATTTAAGTTTATTTATAAAAATATCAAAAAATAAATATGTCCGTTATCTAGTATCCATAACACAAGTTCTTAATGATACTTACTTTGGGCTAGATAATTGGTGTGAGCGTGGAAATACATTATTATTATTCTTTAATATTAAAATATGTTTATTTGAGATTCCTATAAGAAATTGATCCTACTGAATCTCTGTGAACTATGGTCGTGGTGTGGGAAGACCACGGAAGCCGAATGATTAGATTAAGTGTGAATGAGTGATCCTCTTTGACGCTCGCAGAATGGAAATTAAAATCGGTTCCCAAACTTCGGATATGTGTTGGCGTTTTCGAGAGTCCATTGTGTTTTTGATTGATTGGGAAAAAATCGTGTTTGCTCTTTCGGAGCTCGATTTTGCACTAAATCTTAAAGGGATCATTTTTAAATGTTTTGCTTACGACATTTCACATATTATTTCAACAGCGTATATTTCTGGACAAATAATAATTGTCTTCTTTGTAAAAAAAATAGGAGTAGTATAAGAGTCCTACCGCCCGCGACTTCGTCCGGGTGAAATTGTTGCCTTGGCATTTTTATTTCTACGTTACTCATTTTCTTAGTTATACACATACAAACTGCTGTGGTTAACTGTAAATCAAGCACTTAAATACAAACTTTCCATTGTTTAGGCGTGAAAGCGTAACAGACAGACAGATTTACTTTTGCATTTATAATATTAGTAGGGACTATTTGGTTTGTTAATGTAAGAAAAAATAATAGTTATAGAATAATATCAAAAAAGCTAAGTTTAACATAGCCAGTTCTTTGAGTGTTATGGTTAAGGGTTCACGGTGAATATGCGTCCACTTGTAGTCTTATTTACATATGATCGGGTGAGATGAAGGACTAGATTTTCTCCGTAAATAATAAACAGGCTTGTCTTGTGTCTGATGAATTCTACATCTTTACTAGCTTATGTACAACTGGTCTGCCAAAGCTTCATAAGAAAACCCAACAAATTTTGTTCTAGGCTGTCGCAGATATGGCAGTTAAAATACCGTCTAGGGTCAAGTATCTTTGATTAAACATTTTGTTTACGTTCTTTTGATCTTACATTACTAATTTCACGGTTTCTATTAATTATAGGTTTTACACAGTAACATGTGTTGGGACTGTAAGATTAAGAAACCAGACGTCGTGTCAATCAATTGAAGCACACTCCAACATTAAACATATGCTAGGAGTATGAATAACCACATTATATTACCCCTACTAAGAGCTAACCAAATAAATTTTAAAATTACTTTTAATAAAAAGTACGCAGGTAAATCTATTCTGCCATTTGTGTACAATGCTACTAAATAAAATTTAGTTCTTTTTTATTTATTTTACAAAAAAACATGAAATATATAGGTTATTACGATCCACAAACCGCGTAGGTTTATCTGTCCCCAACGACTCGCTCTAATATATAATTTTTAAGGTTATTCTTAATTTTACATTTACTCTCTATGTATATAAGTTTCATATGTGCGCCGGAAGTTTGTTTATGTAACTAGTAATTATAGTTCAGTCTTCGAGTGCCATATACATTATTCGTTTTATGTAGTACATATTTCTTATTTCCTATACTTATTCCGCAAGTTATGTGGTCTATTATAAGTATTTTAGTTATTTAAGCATCATATGTTTATCATATAGGTACCTACTAAGTTAGTATTTTTTTTTGACAAAACTCTTCTAAAATTAGTGTAAAATAAAACATCAGCATTCATACAATATGCTATTAAATATATATGTTGCAGTATAACACGCCATATTACAAACCGGCGCGGCGGATTGTAGTGTGCGTGAGTGATGGATGAGTGACAATAAAACCATTCCGCTTGGTCATAAAAATAACCTAAACCTACCAATAACAAGCGATCTTCATTCAATTATATAGACTAATATTGATAGAATATACCACGGATTTATCAACAAACAGTTCTATTTGGCTAACAATTCCCACACACTTCAATCCGCTGCGCTGATTTGTTGGCATGTTATACGATCTGCCTGCGACATATACACATCCTATGGAATAATAAACACTTAAATACTGTCTTATTAGATAAGTATTTAAAAAAAACAACCTATAAATAGTATAAAGTCGACAATTAATGTCCCAAGAAAAAGATTGTTCAATAAATTAAAAACAAGGAAATTTTAATACCCATTTTTTTAAAACTACGTTTATCAACTTCGATGAAGAGGATTAATCTGAATCGGCTACTAATCCGCTTTGTCTCGACTCTTTTTAGTGAAGAAAACTACAACATAATAATGGTTCAACACTTGACATAATATGCTTCTATTTTGTTAAGTGAGTTTGGATCGAGAAACGGGTCAGTGTTAATTCTACCAGTGCTAGGTAACCTATAATGTTACGACCTATTTATCAAAGTCAAATTAGTAGGTGACAGCAAGGCGTAAAACATATGGTGTAATATTGTATAGTTTCTGTCAAAGGCCGACGTGTCATTAGATATAAATTAGGTGCTAAGTAAATTATAGGTTTGAGAGTACTGAGGAAGTATCATTTGCTTTTTGTCGTTGTGATTGCTAAATATTGACAGGTGGCGCTGTGTTGACATCACTACTTATACTGGAATTACGTATAAGGCAGATAAAATACCACTTAATTTATTTGAAGTTTGGGAACCGCTTTAGGTTTGTATAGATTGCCACGGTAGTGATTTTTTAAATTATTGTTGAAAACTTAATCTTCATCCCGTTCAATTTGTAGGGGTTATCTTGCAATCAGTCGATTCTCCGGGCACTGCAATTAAGCAACGTAACAGTACGCACGTCTGTAGACACTTGCAACGCCAAGATATCTCGATCATCGATAAGGTGGTGGATGGATACCCAGGCGAACTCACAGCTAGTTTTACGATCAACTAAACCAAGAATAGTATCCCTGAGGATAGATCTCGGGACTACTTAACCACGGATGCGATAATAATCTAAGCTCGTATCCAGCTTATGAATTTTTATGAAGTTATTTCTTTATAAAATCAGAATTATTGATATTATAATTGGAATTTTGCGTGATCAGTTAGCTAAACACACGGGCGTATTCGGAAAATCTCCTAACTCTTTATTAAAATGCCATACTCACCGATACATCGACGTTGCGCAAATGATTTACTAAAAATGTTACAAAAAGGAATTTATGCCTCATCGGGGAACGACCGCGGTGTCCGTTTCACGATATCCTACTTGATTTATGAATGTGGATATCTCGTAGGTATAAAATAATGTGAGGTCTCCATCTATAATGACTTCATTGTGAAGCGAAAAAGATAAATTTTTATTGGGTTTGTTGGTGACACTGTTTTTATCATTTTCTTATGGTGTAGCGATAAGTTTCATGAGCACATCCTAAGAGATAGCTCTTTCGAATGAGTCCTTATCAATATTACGAAGGTTGGGTGTAATTTATATAAGAGCCATATAAGAATGGAATTGATAATAATTAGACTTTACTTCGCTTTCGTTCTATTTTGAGAACTAAGTACCCCTAGTGGCCCCAGAACAGGTTGCCAAGAAAATATAACCGGATGATCCTGTGTACTTTGTAAGGCATGAAAAGCTATTTGTCTTGTTTTTTCCTGCAACTTTTATTGCTTTTGTCGTACCTAATTACTTTCTTCTACTTCATCATCATCATTTCAGTCGACAAACCTCCACTGTTGGACATAGGCATCCCCCAAGGATCTCCAACCTGTTCGGTCTGTACCAGATCGGCGGTCCACCTGTGGGAAGCCTACCAACACTGTGTCTCCCGTCTCTTCGTCTTAGTGCTCAATTTATTTGGGAATGGTGCAATATACTGCATAGCTTTTGGCATTGTTTCATGTCCAGCCACTTATTTGATACCAAACCTCCTTGAATATGCTATGGTGTATGGTGTATTTGCCACTACCCTTGGTTGCCGTAATCTGCTAGGGGTCTACCCACGGGATAAGATAGGGTAGTCCTATTCGTGATCAGGAACTACGAGGGGGTACCCAAAAGATACCGAACTAATGTTAGTTGTGGACAGAGTTTTTGTAGTACCGCGTTCTGCCGCTTGGGGGCGTATAGAGCCGCCATTCACGAGTCAGTAAACTAAACATCATCGCTAAAGAAGGTTCCGTTTTGTTTGTGTGAATTTCTTAATGACAGCTGTTTTGTGTCGTCATTTTTGCAACGGCTGATTCTTGTGAACAGCGCGCGTCCGTAAAGTATTGCTTCTT
Organism: Elophila nymphaeata; assembly: GCA_955850985.1. Classification (NCBI taxonomy): domain Eukaryota; kingdom Metazoa; phylum Arthropoda; class Insecta; order Lepidoptera; family Crambidae; genus Elophila; species Elophila nymphaeata. The sequence goes on from OY039079.1 coordinate 17,947,053, forward strand.
GCTCGGAAATACTGGCACCACATCATCAGTTTCTTTTTGGTACCTTCTCGTATACCCGTAACAGGTTTATGTCGTCTAATACCACCGGTAAGACCAAGGTTTCAAACCCCTGGGCAGATATATACAAATCTATGCTTACTATGGTAGATGATAGGACTTGAGTTTAGTCTACTTGGCAAGCATTGTTATTTTCCGACAAACAGGAATCCAGTTTCATTTTTAGATATCTTGTTCAGTTCAAAAACATCAACATTACTTTTGGAACTAGCGATCCCTCTGAATTTTAGTTTTATTAATCTATCTACTAATAAATGAACGAGCTCCATAATTCCTCAAAATCCAAATATGTGCTGAGTTGGACTTGAAACATGATCATGTATCAAAGTATGTCTAAGTTATTACAAAAATACTCCCAATTAGGCTTACAATTATGAAGGAACATTTATCTCTGACCATCACATTGGCATTATAAAAAGCTGCCAAACAAATCTGATATAATATTTGAAGAGATTCGTTAACGGTAATTGAGAAAGACCGCGTTATGTACTTGACACGTGGCTGCTTTGAACATCACGAGACTTTGTGAGGACTGACCTTAGCCGTGAACTTAAACAGCACTCTAAACAAAAGGAACACTTTATAAATAGGCACAAGAGCTCTCGACGCCGCTACCATTCATCATTCGCTTAGAAGACGAGGGCATCTCGACATTGCGCAGATACTCTCGTAACAAAGGAACTTTATTGTTGGGAAACAAAACAGTTCGCGGCTTAGTGACAGCGGCATACAACGGCTTGCCAATTACAAACCTAACGTAGCTTGAGCATGCAAACCCACTACTCGATTCCGTGCCATGAGAGCTACCTATGTTTATGGAGGCACTGCTAGCCGTTTATCTATGCAACGTACTACTTCCTCGTAGAACGTTTTGTTTGATCATATTTATAGTGGCTTGGTATGTCTCATTACTTAACGGAGCTTTATACTGCTAGCGTCTCATTAGAGAATGTATCCAGAGCACTATATTCCTTTGTATCTAATCTAGGTGCCGTAATTCTCTGATAAGCTTTAGATATATTCATTTATCGTTTTAAAGCAGATTGTGTACTAGGAACTTTACAATCTCCAGAATAAAATCTGGCTACTTGCTACTCATTATGTGAAGACGAAAGAATCAAATCAATAAAGGAATTTCTACAAGTTTGGCTTCGCCGAGCTTGTAAGAGATTGAGAAAAAAAGGACAAGTTGTAGATACAAAATGTTATACGCTACTCGCCGGCCGCATCGGGGTTTTTAATGTCTTTATAAGTGCTCTCTGACACGAAGTTAATGAAACAGCCATTTTTATTGATCTACCTGCGGGTGACACGAATCCTGCGGCTCCTAACCCTACATTATGTTTTTCTTCAAATTATTTTCTATCTCCCTCTCCCTAATCCGGTTCATACGATTGAAAAGAGACAGAGGCACTTAAAAACGAGCATTAAGACGAGACATTTCATTTGTAGTAACGACCCCCATCATTTGATAAGCCGACGAGGTATTTTAGCATTAATGCATTAGGATAGCAGGAAATATTTCAATTATTTTCAAATTAGCTTTTTTATTTTACGTTAAAAGAAGTCGGACAAATCATAACAGATTTTTTTCTCTTATCGATAGAGAAAAAGAAAATTAGCTAGTCGAAGTCGATGACTCATAAATTGGAGAGCTTTTGAACTCGATTGGTGTGAATGATATCAAATAATGTAGGGGAAATTTCCATAATTTTATTACAATTTATGTTGAGATCAACAAGCTGTCGCCACCCGCATTCCACACAATTGATGCAATCATCGGGAATGAGATTTTGGGGTGTGTAAAACGGAACGGTAATTGCATTGGCCACAACGAAATTATTGTTATAGTCACTATTCGATGATAATTCCATTTCGTCTGCTGCGGGTGTAGGCCAATAAATGCTTTTCTGATATCATAATAGATATGACTTCTCTCAGGGCCAATGATAGCGATAATTTATGACCCCTTTTGTTTATTTTTTATATTCAGATTAGATTTGAATATTTTATTGGTCCATTTGTCATCGTGTCCTGGTACATTTTATTTTACTTTGTAGAAACAAACACAACTTCAATTGATATTTTGGACAAAAAATAACTTTACACAAAGTACTTTTACATACATACGATCACGCTTGTAATGCCATGAGGGGTTGAGCAGAGCCTTAGGTAAGATTTTGTTACACATAAAGCACACATGACGTACTTATAAATGTCTTTTAAACAATTTTCCGTGTTAGTGTGTAAATCGATTGTTGTTAATCTGAACTAATCGATCTTCATCAAAAATATTGGTGTGATCAATAATACATTTTAGCGAATAAAATAGTTGCTGCGAGCGAAGCTGTGAGGCATCTTAAGAAGTCACCGATTATGTTGTTAGAAGCAATTAATTTCAAATATTTTTAGATAGGATTAGTCCGCCGCTAACGATTTATGGACGGGGATTTGACTAAAATAGTCGTACGAGATTTTCGATTAGAAGTAATTATAAAATGACAAGACCTTTAATGAATGGTTACTATATTTATCAAACTTAATAATTTAGGTCATAAATCTGTCACTTCGTGAGACATTGGTTTCTAATATGGCAATAAACCTGTCTATAATTATGTTTTCCCGTCTACGTGAAAACTAAACTAGAGACCATTACACCATTTCAATCAACCCAGAAGCCCTTGGCTATGATTTTTATTAGACATCAGACGCAGACAATAATTAGCTTAATTAATTATCTCAATATTTTAATGACGCCACTGTCCGATGAAATGAAGAGTTCTGCTATCTATGTGTAACTGGGGTTTTCGGTGAAGTCGAGGACCTACGTGGGTCCTCTAGCCTGTATGTCGAATCAGCCCAGAGAGGATTCCTGACCAGTGAGCATCTCCCTCGGGGAGTCTCTGCACCGATTAGGGTCTCTAAGGCGTTCGAGTCAGACGGTAGCGGTACACGATACTCTTTAAAGAAACCAAAGAATCGTGACAAAGTGTGTTTACTGTTGGCGAAATATTTATAAGACATTTTTCTGACCAGATTTAAAATTTATATTAAAGATGCTGCAAATCTGAAATAGTACATTTTATCGCTAAAACCTCTAACAGTAACATCTCTGTATGGGCTTATATGACTATCTACATTCGAGACTCTTATTCATGCGTACGAGGAATGAGATATGTAATCTGTAAAGGCGTCAGACATATAAATCAAAAAGCCGTGAAAAGGCCACGCCACGGTCACCGACGATAAAAACTTTGATTGTTCAAGCGACCATGAAAAATGTTGAATTTTTAGCCTAAAACATTGGGGTTGGAATAAAGATTTTTAAATTTATTGCGCAGAGTTTTTTCCTTTCTACACGCGACATAGCTTGTCATCATTATTTTGGAAAAAGAATACACATTTTTATGTCTGAAAATGTGAAATTATTTTCATAGAAATAGTTTCGTCTTTGTTCCCTAACATTGGAGAACGTAAGTACTTACAATTACGTTTCAGCCAAAATGTATTTAAGAGCGTGCGTTCATCGAAGTACCGTTAATATTTTTTTGCTGTATCGTGGTAGACACATATGTCTATGTGCCTATACACACATAGATATTGCTCGCAGAGCGATAGGGTTCACTAGCTGGGAAGACTAGGTGTGTACGATCAAAAAAATTGTCGCGAGCTTTGATTTAGACCATTTTTAAAATAATTATTCAAAATATCTGAGTGCATATAACAATGATGTAACAATGTCATCATATCCTTATTATGTCTAGTATTATATGTCTTTTAATGTAATAAATATATTAAATGACTTAAATTTTAAAAACTTAAATTTTTTTGGTATCCTTTTTTGGTATGTTATCTCAATATTTTACTTATTTTAGGCCCTTTAGCGGTTTACAATAGTATATTTCATATCGGAAAATATTTTTTTGCAAAGTATCGTTTGCCATTATACTTAATGCTTGTATTTCATCTGAAAGATGGCTCCAAACTGCATTTTCGTAAAACTGCGCCACAAGATTCTCCTCGCTTTACAAAACTATAAGTGTAAATTAAAATATCTCTCTATAGTAGTTTCAATCAAGAATTATTCTTCCTATAATATATAATTTCTGTGCAAAGTCTGTTCACATCGCTTCAAAATCAGGAAACTGACTAAACACTGAAAAATTCGCAAAATTTTGATGTAAATCAAGTGTACACCCTTTAAGTGAAAGATCATGTTGTTTTGCTTGAGCTACAGATAATACGTTTAATTAATATAAATTGAAAATGTGGCATTATTATGAATCCTTTCAATATTACAACATCATTATTAGCTACCCATTGTTTCAAATTAGCTTCTATTTATATTTAACGACGCGTACGTGATGATAATTATTGTATTTCAATGAACTTGAAATATTTTAACTTGACTATTGTTGGAAACGCTCTACAAGGACGAGGCTTTTTACCATCGTGTTAGAAGTTAAACAGTGCATTGAATTGTTCACAGACGTCTCAAATTAAAACGAACGCAAACACGTCCCACAAATTGTTTCGTGCAAGGCGCGGAGGCGCGGGGTGTGGTCGGAACCAGGCTGGGGGAGCTAAACAACGACATTTATTTGTAGCTAGCCACAAAATGTACTCAACTGTCCCGCAAGATTTATTCCCAAACATGCCGTAATCTTTCCTTTCGTGGGCGTCAACGCATTTGTTCACGAAGAACTGAGATACTCACCCCTGTTGTATATTTTCGGTTAAAACAACATTGATAAGCTCGGGTCGGACCTCCATATTCGTCGATAAAGGAAAATATGTTAATTTCACTGGCAAGGGAGAGCCGATATGACCTACTAAGTGATTGGGTTTCTGATGCGTTGGCGTGTTTTGAATTTGTACTGAACGGAGCGACTTAAAACACCAGCCAATGTTTACAAATTGCTAGATGGGGAGCCAACAAAATTTCACTTATGGCAACCGATTGAGATATTTGTATTGAACACAGTCGATTTAAATAAGACTTTGGGAGTGTAGGATACGGTTAGTTCAGGAAAATTCGCTCGTAAATACAGTGTATACTATATATATCGACGCTTGAAAGGCAAAATTGACTAAGCGACATGGAGTTAATTGTTCAGGAGGACGACTTAAAGATTCATTTTTTAGAAAAAAAATCATAAAACTTCTTGTAATCATCTTAGAGGCGTAATTCTTTAAGCAAAAACGTTTCATAATGTCAGGTTTATCATGATATATGCAACTGTTAAAAATAATTAATAGGTTAGGAGTTAGTGGCGCTTAGTAAAATATCACCTGAAACTAGAAACAGGAAAAAAGTACTAACCGACGTACGTTGGTTATTTAACTGTTCGGTAAAAATGTAATATAGAAAAAAATATCTAATTGTCATCGGAGAAAAAATGACCTAACCTAAATTAAAAAAGTTAGAAAATAGAGGCAAAACTGCTCATATGTCATTTTTAGATTGAAGTGTTTAAGTGAATGTTACTGAAGTGTCGTTAGTTTTAGAAAGTTGGATTGTTTTTTTATTAATAATTATTATAAAATTCATTTTAAAATGTATTGAGCTTTATTTATCAGTTACACAATCAAATTAACAATTAAATCTTTAAAAAATCAACATAGTATTTGGAATAATAAGATCATAAGTAAATTTTATAAGTCTTATTAATCACAATCATTTTAAATATGTGGAGACACAATCACAACAGTGATATTTTCAGCCAAAACCGATAGTATAGGCCAGAGTCTACGTGTGTGTTTATAGATCCCACACCGGAGACGCTGAGACAACTCGACTTTCTGAACATCTGAGTCGGGTGGCAGATGACGCGCAGGAGCAGTACTGGTGTTTTTGAGGGACTTCAATGCTCACCATAGTTAGTGGTTAAGTTCCTTCAAAACTGACCATACAGGAATCTCTGCTCATGTATTCGCTCTCACGCACGACTTGTCAAAACTAGTTGATCAGCCCTCTTCTGCTCAAGACCCATCCGGAGGGATAGCAGGTAGAGGTCCTTTTTTTGTGACGAGGAGGTTAAATGCATTTACGCATCGTCCCTGCGAGTTGGTGCCAACCGCAGGGGGTATGTGGGGCTCGAGGTAAAGGTGTTCCCTCACTACCCACTAAACATCCTCCCCGGCCTGACCTTCTTCTTGGGCGGCTCGGGATCTGTGCAAGCACAACTAGCATCAAGACCGCCCTAACGCCACCGTCTAGGCAATTCTTGCACCTATTTATGGCCAGCAGCCCACAGGGGCTACCGACTGACGCCAGCCCCTGTGGGCCGCTGGCCGAAAAGGCTAGGAAAAGGCCTACCTTTTCCTACCCCTCCTCTGTTTACGCTGGGTGGGAGCGGGAACCTTATCAACCGCAACAACCTTCCCCTACCAAACGTCATTCCCCCCTCCGCGCAGACTTGCCAACCTCCACCTCTCGCCTCCACCTTCGCAAGGAATTCCGTCCTCCACGTCTTCAAAATCTCCTCCACCTCCCTCACGGTCATGGGCGTCCTATCCACACGGACACAAGACTGCCCCTCCTCCTCCACCTCACCACCGCTGCAGCGGCCTCTGCGGAGGCCCGTCTCCTCGACGACACTCTTGGGCACCTCCATCTCCTCCTCGTCGCCACTTCCGCTGCTGCAGCTGCTGTCGGGGCTCTCGGTCCTGACCTCTTGGGCAGCTGGCTGGGCGTCCATGGGCTCTCCCTCCTCCTTCTGCTGGTGGCAGGATGGACCTTCGCCTCCACCATCAGGGCTCCCCTCCTCTCACGCCTCTTGGGCTCCTCCCTCTCCGTGTCGACCCTGCCAGTGGACATTGGGTGGGGGACGGATCCCCAGGCATCCACCAAGAGGCAGCCTGATAGCCCCTATCCCTGGCGGTCCCAGGCTGCCTCTTACCGGCGGGGGGTTACACCGCGCACCTGCCATCCTATGTCCAGCTGGCCGACCAATATCGGCACAGGGGGCACAGTGCGGCAGCGCCCGACAGGTCGCCGCCTTGTGTCTCTCCTCGCCGCATCGGTACCACAGGCTGTTGCGGTCCCTCCCAGATGTACACCTCACCCCCGGGTGGCCGGGCGCTAAGCAGCGGTAACAACTCATGGGCCTCCGGTCCATGAGACGAACCCCCGCCGCACACCATCCTACCTCTACGCTGCCCTTCGTAACCAGGCGCCCAACTCCCTCCGCCGGGAGCGACACAACTACTGTTCCCCCGCCGCCCCGAAGGTCATCGGAGATAGCGCCCACCTTGACTTCTTCGAGGGGGCAGCCAGCCCTCAGGGCAAGGGCTGCCCTGACGTCCTCCTTTTTTTTGTCGGGGAGGTCAAATGCATTTACGCATCGTCCCTGCGGGGTGGTGCCAACCGCAGGGTATATGTGGGACTCGAGGTAAAGGCGTTCCTTCCATAGCCACCGCAGGGCTATGGAGGGATCGCCATACCCACTAAACATCCTCCCCGGCCTGACCTCCAGTGCGCTATTGCGGGACGGCTCGGGATCTGCGAACGTGAGCGCAACTACACCGAGACCGTCCCAACGCTGCCCGTCTAGGCACTCCTTGTGCACTAATTGGTGGCCAGCAGCCCACAGGGGCTACCGACTAACACCAGCCCCTGTGGGCCGCTGGCCGACGCCGGCCGAGAAAGTTTCCCCACCACGTTACCAGGGTCCGCCACGAGGAGACTTCCGGACGTGGACCCCATCAGGTAGAGGTCCTAGCCCCTCTAGGCTCATCTGACCACTGCCTCATATTCTCCAAAGTGCCGCAGGCCAAGCTTCCGCAACCGGTGGTTGCTAAGCGCCGGCTCTGGCATTAAGGGTGTGCAGATTGGGATGGTATGCGCGACTACTTTGCATCTGTCCCTTGGAAGCAACTCTGCTTCTATGAGAACGATACATCAGCTAGCGCCGCTGCCATTACTGAGGAGATGTATTGGGTATGGAATACTACACTCCACATTCCGATCTCATCAGTAAGGGCAGACGTAACCTCAGGTTCTACCGCGATTGTGCTGATGCTGTTTCACAGAAACAGGCAGTGTATCGCGCTTGGATCAGGGGTCGGGCTCTTAAAGCTCCTGATGTTGAATCACTGAAAGCAGCATACAATAAGGCTTCCGAGTCCTGTAAGAAGACTAACATAAAAGCGGATGCACAGCGCGTGGCACGCATTGGCTACGAATTTGTGAACTCTGGCGTCTGGCCATGTACTTACTCGATGCTTTGGATGAGTTGCAGTATCGCTCGGTCCGCGTCATCGGCGACGAAGAGGTGACTAAAGATCTGAGCCTCTCCCATTGCGTCGCAATGTTGCGTCGTTGAGCGCATTCAATTGTCTGTACCATAGCGAGTGCTCTGAGGAGCTTTTTTCCCTAATCCCACCATCTCCCTTCCTTTTAAGGACTACACGTGCTCGTCTATGTTGTCACCGACAAACTATGGCTAACATTCCAACGCGAACTAAGAAATTTGGCAACTTGTTTCTTTGTCCCACAATCAAGAAATGGAATTCACTGCAAGCGCACGTGTTCCCTCCTACCTAGAATCCTGGGTCATTCAAAAGAGGCGTGAAGAAGCACCTTGCAGGTCGGCAAGGCGAAGGTGGCTGGCACGGCAGTTTATTTCTCGCACCAGTTATCTTCGCATTTGATCTCCACTTCTGCTTACCATCAGGTGGAATGGAGTCATTTGCTTGACCTTTTTATATTAAAAAGTAGAAACTAAAATTGAACCTTTTAAAAAATTTCTACGTTCCCCATTTTAAGAGTGCCGTTTTTCAAAATACTGTGACCACGTTTTCTTGGATCCATTGGTCTGAAATATAACTCATGCTTTAATACTTTCAATAATGCAAAAAAAAAACAATTAAAAATTAAATTGATTCGACTTATAGTTCTTAATTTCAATTGTCATGAGGTCAACCTATACGGAAGCGGTAGCACTACGCTAGACTATGCGCGCGTGTGCACTCTAAGCGACATCCTGTCGCACACTGGTAGTTCCTATGTTACTGTGAATCTAATTTAACTGTATGCGCATACGACAGTGCTCTGGTCATTTGTAGGTGTATCCATCATTTTATAGATGTATTACTTTAGGTAAAAGCCGCTGGAACCCCAGTATGTGTGGTGCCAATGGGGTACAACCAACATTTTGATAATCGCATAAGTTCAAGTAAAAGTTACCTAATCAATAAATTTGTACTTTGAAGCGGCAGGTAAAAATTTACTAACCGACGAAAAGTTGTATTTCTGAAATAGGCGAATTTAACTAAACGCCATAATGGCAAAAACAACAATCGAGCCAAGATGACGGTAGTGAAAACAAAAATGAATCTTTACATGGAAAAAATATACCAAATTCAATACAATGTATTTTCAGATACAAGTAAAATAAGCTAAAGGGAGAAATTATTCTACCAACATATATGTAAAAATTTACCAAGGGCAAAACCATCGTCGCACAATTATCTCAACAACCAATTTTTCGAAAGAGGCCGAAATTTCTGTCGGTTAGTAACAAAAAAAAAGTGATAATTCGTAAAGTCCAAAATGCAGAAGCGACATTAAAAGTCGTCGTAGGAAGGCGTGAGTTAGACCAAACGACGCAGAAAAATTAGGCGATTCAAACTGTATATATAACTCAATTTGGCTCAAAATGGCGCTTAGTCAACTTTTCCTTTCAAGCGTCGATATGATTCAATGAGGAAGGATAAGGAATCGGTTGTAATAAAGAACAAAGGATTTATCTAAAATGGAAATAAGACCGTTGCAAAATTAAAAAAGCGGAGTCGTAAAGCGATGAAAGTAGGTCAAATTATCCGTGAAATAAATCCACTTAGAGATGCAAAATATTGCCGAAACGGATGCCTTTTCTCACAATATGGCGCCACTAGAATTTCCATCTTTTATGAAATATTACAAGATTACGTAGACGGCAGTTTCATATAATCTAATTTTAATTAAAAAATAAGCAAACGGTAATTAATTTAGCCAGTCTCTTCGCCCGGATACAATGGTGTACAAATTAAACGTTTAGACCCAAATGTTCCGAGATAAATTTTATGAAAACTTCAAGTTTTTGTATTTTTTTTTAAATTAGATTCATAATGGGAAATATTAATTTTTCGTGACGTTTTCTTTAAGTCCGATTCTTTGAGTTTCTACAAGGCTATATTGTAATTTGGAATAGGAATAAATTATGTAAAATTGGAATTTCTTTTAATGAAACCAGTGGAAAGGTGTTAATTTCGGTATTGTCCTCGATAAACTAATTTAAGGCTAATAAAGGGAGCATTCCGAAGGCCGCTAGCGATGTTACTTTATTTGAGGCATATTGCTCCGAAATAATTAGAATTGGAATTTATGGATGTCATCGATGGAGCGTGATTTAGGAGAGGCGGGATCGGTATTGTTTAAATAGTATGCTTTGAATTGGTTTGTCTCGGCTGTCTGCTTATTCGATATTTTATGGTACATTAGAAAGTTAACTAAGGGAGCTAGAGGCATACGTAAAACAATTTTTCGTATTGACTATTCCTGCCTTTACAACGTAATAGCGTGGCTTATTAAGAATCGAGTCTTTCTGTGAGTGCAGTGTGGATTGTATAAGGTGTACAAGTGTGCTATTGTTACTGGAGGACAAATAAAAAATACCGCATTTTCACACGCATTAATATCAAGCTCGAATTAAGTATCATGAAACATTTTTGTTATAGACAAACACAACATTATTTATCTATAACTGAATCTTTAATCTGTGGCAACAGTTTTAATGTTGTATCCGTTTCCGTGGTTTTTACTCTCTCTCTCGTCTACGGTTGCCAATGGCGCCGCGTTGTTGTAATTGAGTGAAATAATTATAATATTTACAGCAACATTAGTCTTTCTCTCTGTGCATAACAATTTTCTAATATCTCTCTAAATCTTTCTAACTCGTGAATTATTTGACAAATAAAGTGATATGGTACGATTAAGCTTTCCTTCATTATCTTTTATTTATTTATTTTATTTTATTTTTGTAACTCTATGTCTCCAACTCTATTCCTACTTTAACTATTTTTCATTACATAAGACTATTCTGATCAATTTTCGTGGCCAAACTTTATCTGCATCTCAATTTATACGTGCGATCGACTCCGGAACTACTGAATCAGATCGCAATCTTTCAAAATGACAAATGTCGCGCGCAGTCCCTTATTTATCGTCCACGTTCTTGGTAAAATTAACTCGATTGGAATAACGAAAGACGTTGGATTAATCACTGCCTTTTCTAACAAATTGTTAGTATGTGCCCCACGAAATGGATCAACAAGAATGAGTTCTTCTATGGGGGTTACTTATAGTGTTGTCTTGTCCATACTCTTCGACTGTTATTCTTCTTATCGTTTGATTAACCTGGTATCGACAGGATTTTATTTGTGTTTTACAAGTCGCCATTTCTAGTCTCTGACGTGACTTGTTTTTTTTAAACTAGCATCTCCCTTCCGAAGCACAGAGAACAATTGCGTTGAAATATCTTAATTTATTCATAATTTAATTCCTGCAATCGAAGTAATTCGACGAAGAAGAACTTTTTGTTGCCGTGATGTGGTGTGTGAACTCTCCCGTAGCCTACCCAAGTCGAAAGCACTAAAAGTTCTTCAAGCCACTGGATATAGTCTTGTTATTTAAGGAGCATTTTTTGGCTAATTTTGCGGGATGTCTTGATGAGGTTCTCTGCGTCATCGGGTTTTTTGGCGAAGAAGAGGACCTAGGTGGTTCCTCTAGCCTGTAAGTCGAATCACCCCAGAGAAGATTTCTGACGAGTGAGCATCTCCCTCGCGGGAGTCTGTGCACCGATTAGGGTCTCTAGGGCGTTCGAGTCGAATCGGACGGGGTCGATACACGAGGGTGCCTCTTGGGGCTCGACATCGGGCGTTGGCCGATATTCCTAGTCAGTTCGTATGCGGAAGCTCTAGCTACGACCGCATTGAGTTTAAGGAGCAACAATAGTAGCCGCCTAATATAGATATAGGAGCACAAAAGTAACTGAAGGGTCAAAGTGTATCTCAAAGGAACTCCCGATCCAGCCGTAAGATAAGAAAAAAATACACACCATGTATGATGTCACATAAGATAATTTATTGTTCTTCCATTTAATAAAGAATATACAATAGATGATAGACTTCTCAATGATGCATCATGTCTATTAAAATTCCTAATTTAAAACATGTCATTTACATCAATTTAATTTCGCTAGATTCGCCGCAATACTCAACGTAAATTAGGCGCAGCTTCTTAAAATACAATCTCGAAAAATATTAGTGATAAAATATTAAGCAAAATATTTTGTAGCAGTTCTTCTCATTATGCTAATTCGAGTCTGTGTATTTTTTACCAGTTGTAAAACATTTGTAGTAAATCACACTATAATGGTGACACAAGAGATGGTGTCTCAAATTAATTGTTATTTCAAAGATATGACGCCATTAATAAAGTATTATTTTAATTAGCTAATAAATATAAATTACGAGATGCCGGTAATTAAGTGAAGATTTTAGGAAGAGAACGATCGCTCATTTTTATTTGAAATGAATTATTTTTCTGCAAAACTCCGTTAATTATAAAAGATTGTATAAATTACGATCACGAATGATACTGCGTCGTGTATCACGTGAACCGAAAATAGCATCTTTGATATTTTGTTTATCAACAAACATGTTACGGTATTCTAACTGCTCCATAAAATAACTGTGACCCAATACTCCCGCATCACTATTGCCCTCATGTTTTTACATTGTTATTACGAAATTCCTTCTCCTTTGGTTTATTTATAACTAGCTCGACACAAAGTTTCACCCATCCTTGTTATATGGGTCGTTGTAATATACTAAACAATTTGTGAAATTTCAAAACAGCTCACTGAAAGCGACGTAGAAAAATGCCTGCAAATACAAAACTATTTAAATTACTTACGATCGCAGGAAATAACAATATTTTCATGGTATGTTCCTGCGATGAGCAATATTGTGAGAATAGTATTTTTTTAATTTGAGCCTATAAACACACGTACACGCCTAATGATGTTAAAGTGTCTACAAGTTTATTACATACAACAAATTTATTACATCTTCAACAACAAACTGTAAATAGGCGCGAAACAAAGTCTTCAGTGGTTATTATAAATAGCTATTTTTTTCTTTTTAGTTTTATTTTGTGTCGGGGGTTACTTAAAAATTTTGATTTTGTTTTTATATAAGATGTCAAGGTCGTGTCTATACTGTAAAGGTCATTTGTGGCCAACATCAACAGATTCAACAGTCGTTTAAAAAGTCTGAGAATTCTTATCACTCCCGCGCTACTTTCTTAGAGTGTAAGCAGGTACCCCTGATCGCTCTCTGGTAAACCTCACCTGCTTAATACAAAAAAGCATTACATTTATTCATATTGTTGTCTGACTGTGGTCTTCAGGCACAGGAGGCTTTAGCAAGAGTGCTTCAAATACGAGCGTCTCCCTTGTACGAGTCATTTTAGTAAAACGAAGACAAAATTGGAAAATGTCAAGCCTTTAATAACTTTATCTCATAATTTACTTTGCGCTTACTGACACTAACACCAGAACAGTGTGGCTATTAAAGATCACAAACAACCCTTTAAATATTATTAACATCATTGATATAATCTGATAAAAAACTGAGTATCACGTTTCGATCGCACGACTTTTATTATTGGCTCTTCGATTTGCGGATTTGCTGGTTCCACGCCAGTTAGCCATAATAAATATGAAAGTTATAACTTACATATATATAAGAAGCAGCGTTCCTACCTTAACCCTTTGCTCAAGCTCACCACAAGCGGATTACGGTCATTAGTCATTCCTACCGTCGAGAGTGCCCCAGGCTCCGAACGAAGGCGCATGTAAATGTTCACATTTTTTAAAATATACCGCCACTTGTACAAAAATTTCTCTACGCCTTGTTGCAACCGTCTTAAGGCTGAATATACAAATCGCTTCTTGTATCGTTGGTGATATCAAAGTAAGCAAGGTTGCTAGTAACAAGATTTCAACTACTGATATCTTGAAATGTATCAACTTTCAATTTTTTAAATTTTATATGTTGTTATGCGTTATAGTTGAAGTAATGAACTCTTAGAAGAGATTTAATCTTTATTGCTTGGAAGATAAATGTCTCAAGCTAACAGAATCCAAAATGAGGATGCGTCTGTAGCTATACCTCTCCTTGTTTTTAGAAACATTTCCTTGAAATTTTAATTGGTATTAAGTCCATACATTTGAATTTTTAATTTGTTGAATAACAACCATCACATCTATCAATCACCACACTATCATTATTTGACGCCACCGTGGTGGAGTGGTCAGTAACGCTGCCTACACATCGGGCGGTTAGAGTTCGAGTCCTGGTAGTGGCAAATGTTAGTGTGATGAACACGATCATTTGTTCATGAGTCATGGTTGTTTATATATTTATTTAAGTTTATTTATAAAAATATCTAGATTATTAAGAATATTTGTCCGTTATCAAGTATCCATAACACAAGTTCTTAAAGATATTTAACTTGGGCTAGATAATTGGTGTGAGCGTACAAATATAATATTATTATTGAACTCAGTTGTGATACTGATCTGATACTATGTAGTCCTTATTTGGGTTTCATCTGTGATGTCATTACTTTTCAACTTCTCCCGTGAAGAAATCCCGGCCGTTCCAGAGTAAGGAGTCTAACTTTTATTACATGGTTGTTTCTAATTTGAAATCTATTTTGTTCAATAAACATATCTATTTGCAAGGTTAGGGTTCTGTGTAAATTGGACTATTAACTTTATTATTTATATGAACGAAGTACCTCTGATTTAGAGTAGTTTATAGGTTACTAAAAATCTCGAGGTCCTCCATGTTCCGACACGTTCCCAGTAACAGCGTGCATATACATAGATATTAGCACTTCTCATTTGTCTCTAACATTATTAGCACTGCGCTCTAAAGTAGGAGGAAAATTAGCATACGCCTATCTAATGATAGGGATATGAGGTATGATGGGCTAGCCTAGCAAAACAGCGCAATGACGCTGGAAGTTAAAATCTCTGTATCGAACGAGCTACACCGGCTCTTATGATACAGGCATTCAAAGCCTCGGATATACTTAGTGATTGCTAATTAGTAGGCATTACATTTCTAGTGTAAATAATAAGATTTCAGAAAAAAAAATGTTCTCTACCTAGACTTTTGTTTAATTTAAAAAACAATTCATACATATTCCGATTGTAATTCTGTACCGCTTAAGTTAGTAAACTCCATTATTTCTCACAAGTCATGTTTTGACCTTAGCAACCTCAGATCAAATAAAATCAGCAGAAAATCCAACTCCCGAAAATCGCTCACATTTCAACAAATCAAACGTTTATTGATCACCTTGACCACGCTCCACTTTTCTACCCTAAAAGCGTATAAAACGTTATGTGCCCGTAAAGAGGTTTACTTACCCTTTGATTGTTTGCGATACGTTTTCCCAAAGTTTTGAAAAGGAAAAGCTTGTGATTTCCTTTTTCACTATTATGATTTTTTTATTTCCATTGTGACCAAACTAATCTTTTGGATACCGCGAAGTGATATTGCTGTTTACACCCCGAATCTCTGCCTATGATCTTTTTGCGGTCCATCATCCTCATTTCATTTGATTTAACACGCAAAGTCCGCAAAAATATCTAAGTCTAATTTTTCTTTCTTCAATTGTATAATATAAAATTAAAACAATTTAATATTCTGCACTTGCTTCGCCACATCTAACTCATAACACAATTTTATGCCGATTTGGGACCAGAAACAATTTAGACAAATGTAAATAATTTATTGCTGTTCTTTATATAATTACGGAAGCTGCCGGCTTCTAATCCATAGGTATTAATGATCCAACTACCTTTTGTGCTCGTTGTCATAGTATTTGAAAAAACTTTCTAACATTGAGTCTATTCATATTTCGATTTTCTTCCTCTGCACCATGCATTCGATAATAACCTGCGCAAATATTAACTATGAATGGCTCTTTTGTTCTAAACAATGAATTATGTGTGTGGTACTAGACAAAAGTTTGAAGCCAGAAAATTTATGATGTTTACTCTTTATAAAGAGTAGTACAAAAGAATGTCATTTGCAGTCTATTCTAAAAAAGAGCTGTAAACAATTGGCGACATCGACAAGCGTCACGAAAGTAACAAAAAGGATTACGTACCACTTCGCAAAAACCATCTTCCACAATTTTTCGCTCACGAATATCGACTCTGTTGCGTGGTATTAGCGGTCTTGGAACGTCTTAATTTATTAAGCCTTATTTCCGTTGAAGGATACCATGTTTTTTTAGGTGTGCGTACCTCATTTCTGAATAAACACTAAGCTTTTGTGTCGTAAATGACACAAAGTAAATCTGACGGGAGATTTTGCGGACCTGTATAAACAATTCAACTTATTGCGATGGCCTGTTGTGTCTTCGATTGTAACGTTCTCACAGTGATTTGTAAGAATTCACTTATCAGTTAGATAAACAACGCCAACAGTTGGTAATACAGACGTTAAGACAGACTCTACGAAAAAATATTTCATAATAATCTTAACTCATTTTACTTAGCAAAACAATTTCTTATGCTTTACTTGCGACACTTCTTAGGACAACATAACGCTACTTTAACACCCTAAGCATCATACAAAATTGCTCAATAGATTAAAACCAAAAAGCTTAATATAAGTGAAATGAAACGTTTGAGTTTTATGTCAAAGAATATAAAGCAGAGAATTGTTCAAAAGCATTTCAACTGTTGCAAAGCAGTTTGTCTAAGATAATAACCATGTTTTTCTTATATTTGTCTTTGAAGGAGATTCCAAACAACGTGCACATGGCAAGCTCTTCAATAGAAAGCTCTCTAGTGGTGACATGAAAACTATTTGTCTTGGAAATAACTTGGTGACTTTCAACATTGGTTCTCTGAAGATATGAGTTATTGCGGTGTCCCCCTATACACAGGTCGCTGTCTGTGAATCCAGACATGGTTCATACATCACGACAAGGAAATATTATATATCAGTATTTCTCAATCCCTTTTTTTGGGGCTTTAGAGCTAAATTGGATGCACTTCGTAGAACGAAGATTAAGGAATTACTCTAAAAATTACGAATATGAATTAATGTTGTTTATAGACCACGACCCTGTTCTCCAGACACTAAAATGACCATCTTTGGATCACTTTGCAGAAGGTTGCTGCATTTTGTGTGAATGAATTGAATGAAGTAATAATATTAGGTAATGATCCATTTATGTCTAATAATAATTAGGCTAGTCTTACATTTTACACGATTTCAATATTCACCACCTTCAGTTCACAACTTTTTGTTCACTAACTTTAAATTATCTATATGATACTCAAAGTTTGTTTGGCACTCGGTAATTATCAACAAATTTTGATTATCATTTAGATTATTTTATGCTTCAGTAGCAAAACCGTTCTCAGATGGTAAGCAAAATTTATTTATTTTTAGAATACAAGAGTGTCCCTATATTTGCTGTACCCTATACCTTGTAATTGCTTTGTAAGGTCTGAAATTCTACTCACTTTCTAAATACTTAAGAGATATTGTTGTTCTTTAACAATATCTCTTAAGTATTCAGAATGTGGAAGACAGGTCAATTTGGAATTACTATTCAAGTGAGCTGTGATTTCATTACAGAATAGCAGGTCTTTGAATACCAGCTGAAACAAAAATACTTCGTCGTGCTATCATCATCATCAACAGCTCATATAATGTCCCCACCGAGGGGCTGGAGCCTACCCCACATTAGGAGCGATTAGGCCTTAGTCAACCACACTGGCCAAGTGCGGGTTGGTCGACTTCACACACAACCTAAGAATTTCTTCATAGGTGTGTTCAGGTTTCCTCACAATGTTTTCCTTTACCATAAAAGCGTCGATTAAATGTACATTTTGAATTCAAAATTTGAAAACACATTGGTGGTGGCGGGGTTCGAACCAGTGCCTCCCGGGCGGAAGACGACGCTCTTACGCACTACGCCACCGAACCGTTTTTTTTCGACGCGTCGCCTAAAAAGCAATTAGCATCAACAAAAATCTGTGTAGCATTGAGCAAATTTATGGCAATAACACAAAATTAAAAAGATTGTCTGTCATAGCCGTGCTACTTTCCATCAACGTTCTCACTGTTTAGCACTCAATCTAAAGCGATGCTAAATAAAACGCATTCGGAGATAAATCGCTGTAAAATTTGCGCCTTAGGCGTACGACGGCGGCCGCACTGAGCTTGGTTATTAAAACAGCCACACTATTTCATTATTTTCGAAACAAAAAAAGGAGTGAATCGTAACAGACGCGCCACATATCATCGAAGAACTGGCACTTATGCGCGTAGTTTCTATCGTAAATCAAAGATATTAAACGGTACGGCGGAACCTCTTTCGAGTTCACAGCATAAATCATGGAGGCGCAAGGAGACCTCTTCTACCGATAGGGTCTTTGAATTCGCGTCGGGTATAAATCATTTACATGTGGGAAAAACAAAAAAGTTCGTATGACCTCCGCTTGTACAATGCGACACTGAGTCGAAGTTCGGAACTTATTTATGACGCACAAGAACCGAAAGGATTGATATAGCATGTGACACAAACAAATAGGTAAAATATTATAATGCAACATAAATCGTAATGTTCTTACAAAATGATTTTCCAAAAATATGAAATACATTCTGTATGTACAAAATATTAAAATCTCGCCATAAGTTTACTAAAACGTAATATTATGGTTAAAAAAATGTAACTGTTCCTTACCTTAGGAAAGATTACTCTTTAACGATAATGTTATCGTTCAGTAGACTATACAACATCACACATTATCAGCGTTTAGATAAAAATACAAGTCATATTTTCAATCATACTTATATAAGTGTACATACTGGTTGTATGAAAAGACAGGTCCTAATTTGTGATTATATGAGTATATTATAACAATTTACAACTTAAATTTATCTTCCAAAACATTCTAACTATGTATTAATAAACAGTCTACAGTTAAAGAAGTAATTTTATTTTAGCCAATATAACACAGGAGCTAAGACAGTGTATCAAAACTGGAGTTAATCAAGTTTTCATACCGGAAAACACCAGAAAATTAACAATGGAAAAGAATCCAAACAGATCTACTAAAGTATATGAAGAGGTCGAAAACGCCATAGTTGTGCGTGAAATGATAGCAACAGATAATGTATGGTTGATCAGACCACTGCACAGCTGCCATAAACTTGAATTTTCCTTGTTTCATAGTTTTGGCTAGCCTGACTTGCATCCATCTCGGATAATTCGTGCACAGATAGTTTAACTGAACGTGCTGGACTAGGTTTAAAATTAAATATTAAAGGATTTTATAATTGAAACCACCATAACTTTCCACATTAGTCAGGAGACTGTCATTTTATTTTCTATTTTTGACAAGATTAAAAAAACATAATTAATAAAAAACAGTTTCGATTCTTAACATTCTCCCACGCCTAAGAAAGTCTTTATTTATTAAGATATTTAATTGCTAACAAATTTATACCCTTAAATAACTTAAATGAAAACAAAATCAATCTTTACATAGTTAACAAAATAACATTCATTTCATATGACATTAACGGACATCGGAGTTTCGATTCTTAACAGATAGTATAGCACCTTAAGCTGATACCGGCTGCTTTCTGAAGGTGACAGTCGACGAGAAAACAATCTGACATCTGTATAACCTTTGCAATATGAAAAGTAAGCTTAAAATGTGTGGTTGAGTCGTATGAAATATTTTATACAAAAAATATAGATTCGGGAAAATAGAACAGCTAAGACATATTAGACGACGTTATTACTGAACTCACTGTAAAGATGCAAAAACTAGATATTGTTGCATATATTAATAACACCTTGTGATTATTGGAATATTTAAGGGACTATATCATAACAAAGGCCATAACATAAGAACGCCTAAATGTTCAAAAGTAATCAAAATCTTTCCTAATTACATTGAATTTTATTTTGTTGACTCATTCCTAAATCCCACAATAGAATTGAGCAATACAACCTGAATTTGAATATTGTAAGCACGAGACGAATCAATTTAATATAAATAAAAAATGAACCAGTTTTAAATCATCGAAGTGTGGAGAACATTCCTGGGGCGTGAATTATACCTGTGCGAAATTCTTTCGTTACGATTGACTGCATAATTATGGTGAATATTGAGCAACGATAAACGGTTTAATATAGACTAATTTGAAGTATTGAGATTTTTATAAATCAAATTAAATTTCGTGAAAAATGAAACAGATTTTTAATATATGCAAAAATGTGTCAACCGTTTTTAATTGCCATCTCCATTTGGTACGTGACAGTTGCATGCATTTTGTTTATTAATTTTGATCCATGCAAGATCTAACCAATGACATTCCTTCTTGAGGCCTACGTGCCAGCACGTGGAGAGAGAGGACTTGATGCGTATATTATGTTGCGTCGCATCGCGTTTGTCGCTAACGTAGGACACCGCGTTGGAAAATAAATGTCGTGCATACGGAGATTTGTTTCATGAGATATACATTGATCCTAATGTCGGCTTTACACAATATTTTGGGAATTATTAATACACATACTTACCTAAGCAGGTATTGCAAGCAGAGACCATATTTTGCTTTCGTAATTTTCTGACACTCGTTAATAATTCCATCCATTCAATATTATGTCTTTGATCTACGTTTATAATATAACATCTAGTTATATAAAAAAAGCTCCTACAAAATAACATTAGAAGCTTATTAGTTACACCATTACAATCAATATCACGTCGGTAGTCAACGAAAACACTTTCACTGCGCACGCGTCGATTTAGACGTGCTCCAAGTCACAAGTTAAAATGTTAACGTTGCGTGCCTACAACCAGCAACTTTCCGTTTCATCTAACTATCGACATAACTTTCTTTATAATATCTGATAAATCGTCAATAATAACAACGCTTTCTAGATCACGTTTTTCTAACAATAACACATATCTCTGTTCGGATAATGACGTGAAAACAGTTACGCAAAGTTGATATCTTAGTCAATATCTTGTCCAGTCACTGGCTATTGTGTTGGTTATGACTGAACTAGCTTTATTTCGGGATTTACGTGTCTGTAACTTTGATTCAGAAAATATATAATGCTAATTTAGTTTCATTATTTGTTATTCTTTACGACAAAATTGAAAAAAAAAGAATATTGACAGACACACTGACAGCGAAGTGATATCGTAGAAGCTTAGAGTTTCTCCCGGAGTTTCTCCCGAGTTCTTGTCGTAAAAACACGTGTTGAGAGACTCCATTTTTAATAACCTCAATCAACCGTACAATTTTTGTTACTTTAGTTATATTTCCACTTGACATTGGCAAAATGCGTACGCTTAATGCGACGCGATGTCATTAATTAAGAATAGAATAGAATAGAGTTTCTCCCGAGTTCTTGTTGTAAAAACACGTGTTAAGAGACTCAATTTTTAGCTCAATCTACGGTAGATTGAGCTAAAAATTGTCTGTTACTTTATGTATATTTTCACTAGACTTTGGCGAAAATGCGTAATCTTTATGTGTCGCGATCGCCATTTATTTAAAAGAAGAAGATAATAGAAGTTCTACTTCTGTCCTATAAAGACACGTAATCACGTAATCCTAATAGAATGACATAGTTGTTATTCTGTCTGACACGACTTTTAGAAACGCATTTAAGTATCGAGAAGTTATTAGTATCAAATACTCGGGTCTCAAAACACAAAGGACGCGCTTACACAAACATTTAAGATTTTTTTTTTTTAATTTTACGCTCATATTGATAACGCATGATGATCGTTACATATTATAAAGTAGTTTGTTTGTTTGAACGTGTTTATCTCAGGAACTACTCATTCAATTTGAAAAAAATATTTTTGTGTCGGATAGCCCATTTATCGATAAAGGTTATTATAATATATATAAAACATCATAACACGCGAAGAAAATCTAGGGCACAGCTGGTAATAAATAAAAATTGGAAAATTATATAAACGGAGCAACTGAAAATCCAGAATGAGCGACTAAGAATACTAAATTGGCGAATAATCATTTGTTATTATCTCATTAATGATTTTTTGTCGCCTAATTAGTATTAGCAATATTTTGGAATTATGTCTGTGTGTGTGTCTGTTCGTTAGCACGATAACTCGAGTATACTTCAACTTATTGCAACCAAATTTAACATGCATGTATGACATCAAAATATAAGGTTTCTATTAACTTTTGAGTCGTTTTCGGTATACGAGAAAGTCAAGGGGAGACCATTCCCAATTTTTTTAAGTGACGGATAAGTTCTTAGCATTCATGATACCTGATGATCAGTGATGTGAAAACCGAATCTGGAAGCAAATATCATGCAAAACTGGCATCCACTGGGGCACTAGTTAATTAATTATTATCTGTTGCTACCACAGTATGCTGCTAACATTCTTGTTATGGCGATAAACTTTGAAACGATGGTGTAATTATGAGAAGTCCTACCACCAAACAAAATGTTTATTCATGGTTTGAGTCCTAATTTTCTTGAGAATTAAATCTGAAAACATTGTATTTCTTTTGTTATTGTGATAGATTTTAGAATAGAATGATTTTAATTGTACTTACACCATTATTAATTAGGAAAAATATTAATAAAAACAACAATTATTTGACAATGCAGGTTCTTATGGCTATACGTGCGATCTCTTATAAACTTATATTGTCCTATTGCCGAGCAAAGGTCTCCCTGAAGCTCACTTATTTCGGGTCCTCGACGATTTTTCTCCAATTCATTGATTCGAAAGGTTCAGGTCGCGTTTCTTGGGGTCGATCATGCTGTCTTCATCGATCTTCCTGTTCAAAAACATTAACAAATTTAAAGTACATGTTGACGTTTATAAAGGTCTATATCACAGAATACAGTACAGTAATTAAGTTATGATATATTTCTCAGTAGAGTTTCGAGTGAAATCTGTCGCTATAATTTCAATTTGTGTAATGTAATGCGATTAGTGGAGTATACACAAAGTACCTAATAACATGAATGAAATTTCATGATACTTTTAAATGACATTAATAATTTAGCCAATTTATTTGGTTTCCAATATGGATGAAAAGTATAAAAAAAGCTATTACTTAATTTAATTTCCACGAATTTTGAATCAAAGTCTCAATAAACGATTTTAAGTATTGACATTCAAATAATGATAATATTAAGAAATAGCTCTTAAAAGTCATGTTCATCCTAATTTTGTTTAAGAAGATCGCTGTTTTGGAACAAAGTACCTTTGCATTAATTAAATTTTTGAATAATATTAAAGTTTACTCATTTTGAATACTCGTAGAAGGGTATATTTTAATTCCCAAGGGGGGCAACCTGTCGGCCGTAAAGTTTAATGCCAAAGCCAGTATGCGATACCAGGACACTGATCTCAAATTCATTGAGAGCAGGGAAAAGAGAAGGAGAAAGAAGAAGCACGTATTTTTATTTAATTTTATTAATTTAATTTTTCTTTAACTATATGACAAACAAGCTGACGGCCCACCTGATGGTAAGTGGATACAATGGTGACCTGAAATAATAAGGAAAAAATCACTTTGTATTGCAGATGCATTGTCATCCTGAGTCCTCAGATGAAATGCCTTCCATGCCCAGTAATTTCACTGGCTACCTTTCCCTTCAATCCGAAACACAGCAAACTGTTTCACGGCTAAAAGAAGAAAGGCGGTGGTACCTACCCAGACGACCCTACATACAGGTCTACCACCTACTAAATTATTATATTTTAATTCTAGATAATATTAATCAATTATTGATATTAGTCTAGTTACTCTGCAATATCCGTCTCAAATAAGTAGTCTCCTGAGAGACCAGGGCATTTTCGCCGTTTGAGGGATTCAGCGGAAGCTGCAACCGATTCGGACATTGCTGAGGACGCAAGTAACATCCCATGCCAGATATTTTCTCTTCTTCCAGCGAACGAGGGTCATGCCGTCATCGCGCGATAAACTATTAGACTTAAAAGCGGCAGGCATTCCGGTAGTCACAAGAGCCCGGTGGATGATGTCATTAACATCAGCATGTCTTGTAAATCAGTCAAGTAGTAAGTATTTATAACCTCAAAATCATTATTGTAGTAAACTTTGATGTTAATAAACCTGGTGATTAAAAAAACATTATTTCATCATCATTTCGCCACAAACGTTCTAATTATTAGTATAGCTGTAGGAGTAGAATAAAAAAGCTCTTGTTTGCAGATGGCGACGTCAGATCAAAGATTAAAACTCTCTCTGTGTTTTACAAAAGTAATCTGTAACAAAAGGCTATTTACGAACAAATAGACTCTGTACCTCTTTTTGAATTGTCACTCGAAAGTGTTTATCATTGTCCCGATTAGGAAGTGCTTTTTAATTCTTAATTTGGTTCACTTTGCAATGTAACTGCGGTGATAAAATCGGTATTAGTAAAGAATGCTTAACTGTTGTCTAATTTCTATGCGATAATAATACGTAATAGGATACAAAAATTTGTACCGCACCAAAAGTTTTAAGAACATCTTTTGATTCGGCCGTTATGTAGTGGATCTTCAAGTTATTAGCATTAGGATTAAGTAAGCACAATGTGCAATAAATGAAGATAGACTGAAGGCACAGAACATTATGCATAGTTATTGATTTTCTGCAAGCAATTATATAGCTATTTAAACATAATTGCTTTAATTGCAATAGCTTCTTTAATAACACTAAAATCGATAATGGAACAGAGCACTTCGGTTGAAATGATGTAGCTAGTTTGACCTTGTATTTAAGAATTAGGCGTTCAAGACCCTATAGTATGATATAAATAATTAGATGTATGAACTAGTGATATGCTTCGTAACTTTTTTTTCTATAGCCTAATGACAGGACTCACTGAAGAAGAGATAACCTGTATTTTTGAAACCAATCATATACCTACCACTAGCTTTTGCCCGCGGCTTCGCTCGCATCAAATTTGAGGTAAGTTAGTTTACTCTGTGAAGTTTTGAATCAAAAAGCCGAATATTGTTTCTCCATACAAACTTTGGACCTCTTTTCAAAATCCTTTCTTAGCAGATGCCTATGACATAATAACTATCTGCGTGCCAAGTTTCTGCGGAATCTGTTCAGGTACATACCTTTTATACCGATATACCTACAGACGATAAAGTGGACAAAAATTAAACCAAAAAACAGAGGCACGTGGTTTAAATCCCGATTTCTCTCATTTAAATGGACAATACTCGTTTACCGCTTTAGTGGTGTGTGAAAAACGTGAACTACTGCAAAACCAATATTCATTACTTACACGTACAAAACCAATATCGTAACATGTAAAACACCCATCGTGTCAAAGCGAAAACATGAAGCTGTCATCTTTAACGCGCAATAGATGGCGCGCTCTAACGTAGATAAATCGGTCGGAAGTCTTCGGTACATTGCCTTCCTTAACGACCTGTGGCGTGGAATCAGTTTAGGGTTAAAGGTGATTTTCTTCGCTCCTGTGTGTGTGAGCGCTTTCAGAGGTGATAAGATTTTTTAATATAAAGTCAATATTCGTGTCGCGACGACGGGTTATGTCAGTATCGTACAGGCGTGGATGTAGCGAAAACATCGTTTGACACATTTTGTTAAATTTATTTCGCTTTGTAATGGATTATGGACAAGATTATGTTTATGCTTTATACATAACATATCAGTTTTTTTTATATATTTCTATTTCGTAGCCTAAAATAAAATTGGTAACGGACGCATTCTAATTACTCAGTACTCAACTATTTATTGTAATCCACAATGTTGTAAGCAATTTAAGATCTTAGCGCTCAGTAAAAAGCAAAAGGCTTTAATGTCAAATGATCTTAATTTTATTTGAGTAAATTAAGATTTAAATAAATTCAAGTTTTACTAATATTACATAAATTAAGAACTCGTGTTATGATACTATTTAAGCCCGGTGTAGTTCCAGCAACGAATGAGACTACTACTTCTCGTCCCGTGGGTGTCACAAAAGATTACTATGATTGACCATTGCACCACTCCACACTCCGTGGTGACCAACATTCCCATTAAGAGTTGGTATCATGCAGGCAGCCGGCCTTAAAGCTATTCCAAAACCTGTAATAGTATGGTAATTATAGGTACTGCTCCAACCCCATATAAATTAGGACTAAACAAGGAAGAAAAGACCAATCACTCAGCCCAAATTAAGAAGTGATTTATTAGTAACACAGATTAATCATCATCATCATCATTTCAACCGAGAGACATCTACTGTTAGACATAGGCCTCCCGTAATCTCCAATCCTAACGGTCCTGCGCTGCCCGATCCCAGCTCCTTCCTGCGACCTTCACCAGATCGTCGGGCTACCTTGTGGAGGGCCTACCAACGCTGCCCCTCCCGGTACGCGTCTGCTATTCGTGGACCTTTCCGCCCCAACGGCCGTCATTTCTCGCAACGTGCCTTGCCCACTACCATTTGAGGGTCACAATTCTTGGTAATCACATCACGACAGCTCACATAATGTCCCCACCGAGGGGCTCGAGCCTACCGCCCATTAGGGGCGTTTAGGCCTTAGTCAACCACGCTGGCCAAGTGTGGGTTGGTCAACTTCACACACAACCTAAGAATTTCTTCATAGGTGTGTGTAAGTCTCCTCACTATGTTTTCCTTCACCGTAAAAGCGTCGATTAAGAATTCAAAATTCGAAAACACATTGGTACGTGGCGGGGTCCAAACCAGTGCGGATGGGAGACAACGCTCTTACACACTACGCCACCGACGCTTCCTTGGTAATATAGATTATCTTGGTAATATAGATATTCTTGGTAATATAGATTATCAATATCTAAATCAGCTTAAAGCAACACGAATCATGAGCAAAGTTCTTCCTTCTTTGCTCCCCCATAAAATTCCAAAATACAAAACTTGGACTTTAGATGTATGCATTATGAAGAATTTTCTATGAGGCAGAAAGGTTTTTCGGTGTGTAAAGTTGTAAATACCTTCTAATATCATCATTGCATCATATATGGCAATCTTACTTGTACTAATCACCTTGCTAGCGTCAACGTGTCTATCACCCGTGATCAATGATCAATGAAAAATGGGGCAATTAATTAGAAAGTTACATATAGAAGTCATGTCAATTGCCATGTGTTGAACAATGGTCGTAGGTACGGAGGCGTTTGTTCATGGCATTATACGACCGTTACCTAAATTAATGTGCATGCCATCGAATGGGTAGAAAGATCTTTGTGGGAACCGTTTTTGGAAATAGAGTAATGCTTGTGACATACAACAGGATTTACTGGCGTACATCTTGCGAACTACACGGTACAATTTAATTCTGCCGGTTCTTTTGTTTGTTGTAATTTTATTACAATTCTGTATTCAAAATTACCTTATTATTTTATACTAGTGCTCCGCCCGCGACTTCGTCCGCGTGGAGTTTATTTACTTTCTCGTACGTAGTATAGAGGAAGTCTTGTAATCGTTACAAAATTCGACCTCGAGATTTTGACGGATTTACAAGTTTTTACCTCCCTGAGTCCAAAAATATTTTATTTGGAATTATGTCTGTGTGTGTCTGTGTGTATGTATGTGCGTTTGCACGATAACTCGAGCATGCTTTAACTTATTGCAACCAAATTTAACATACGTGTATGACATAAAAATATAAGGTTTCTATCAACCTTTGAGTCGTTTCCGGTATACGAGAAAGTCAAGGGGAGATCACTGCCGATTTTTTAATCACATATAGCCTATATCGCATATGAATAAAAGAACATTCTAATGGTGAAAGAAATAATGAAATAAGGCTAGTAGTTTTTGAGTTCATTCGTTACAAACATAAAATCTTTCCTTAAGACAGGTTAAATTATATGATTGTCATACTATTTTCTGTTGTTCTGTCATCCTTACTAATATTATAAATGCGAAAGTAACTGAACCGATTTTGATGAAAATTGGTACAAATATAGATTAAATCTCGATGAAGGACATAGGCTACTTTTTATCGCGAAAAAAAGGTTGAATGGGTTGAAATAGGGGATGAAAGTTTGTATGGACGTTCGTCATTTTTGAAGATAGAATCATGAAACTTTGAATTTAGGCACTTAATAAGACAGAAAGAAATATTTGTTCTAAGATTTTTGAAATTTTGACCTGTATGGAGGTGAAATAGTGGATGAAAGTTTGTATGGGAGTTCGTCATTGTTGAAGATAAAACCATGATACTTTGAAATTAGGGACTTAATAAGAAGAAAGAAAGAAATATTAGTTCTAGGATTTTTGAAATTTAGCCCCGTGTGGGGATGAAATTGGAGATGAAAATTTGTATGGAAGGTCGTCATTGTTAAAGATAAAACCATGAAACTTTGAATTTCGACACTTGATAAGAAATAAAGTTCCTATTCAAGATGGCGGTTGTGACTTTTTAATATATATCGATACGGGTATCATTTTCGTGGTTTTCGGAGGTCCCAATTCCTAATACACCATTCATTTTGAGATCCAAGATGGCGGACGCGAATTTTTAACATAATGTCAATATGGGTATCGTTTTCGTGGTTTTTGGGGGTCCGGATTACGAATAAAACATCTATTTCGAGATCCAAGATGGCGGACGCGACTTTTTGACAAAATGTCAATATGGGTGTCATTTTCGTGGTTTTAGGGGGTCCCGATTCCGAATACGACATCTATTTCGAGATCCAAGATGGCGGTTGCGACTTTTTAATGTAAAATCAATGTGGGTATCATTTTCGAGATTTTTGGGTATTCTGACTCCGAATAAAATATCGATTTTGAGATCCAAGATGGCGGACGTGACTTTTTAACTTAATAGGAATATGGGTATCATTTTCAAGGTTTTCGGGGGTCCTGATTCCAAATACATCATCTACGTCGAGATCCAAGATGGCAGATGGGACTTTTTAACATAAAAGCGATTTGGGTATCAATTTCGTAGTTTTCGGGGGTCACGATTCCGAATACGTCATCAATTTCTAGATCCAAGATGGCGGACGCTACTTAACTTATAATTAATATGGATATCATTTTCGTCATTTACAGGGTTCTATTTTGAGATCCAAGATGGCGGACGCGAATTTTAAACTTGATATGGGTATCAGTTTTGTAGTTTTCGGAGGTCTCAAAATGGATGCTGTATTCGGAGTCAGGATTCAGAATACAGCATCCAGTTTGAAATCCAAGATGGTGGACGCGACTTTTTAGCTTAATCGCTTTCACGCCTAACACCTGAACCGAATTTAATGAAATTTGGTACAAAAATAGACCAAACCTCGAAATGGAATAAAAGCTACCTTTTTTCTGAAAAAGGGAATGAAGGGGTTGAAATATGAGATGAAAATTATTATGCGATTTCTCATTACCGAAGATAAAACCATGAAACGCAAATATTTGTTCTAGCGTTTCTGAAATATTGACCCATGTGGGGATGAAAGGTTGCGTGTAAGGAGCAAAGGGTGGAAAAACATAAAATTGTAGATTGTAAGAATTGCTGCCTAAAGTAACTATTAGTAGTAGCGTACGAAGTCGCGGGCAAAAGCTAGTAGCTAATAAATGTTTTTCTATCTTTATTCGTTCTTTATAATACTCTACTGGGACATGTTTCGTCAAACAAAACCTTGGATGTTCTTGAAGGCAGTGTGTATAAGCGAGAAGTCATGTTATCGTCCTTTTGTCGTTGACACTCCCTCACTATTTGATTTATAGATTCCTGCGTTGACTGCTTGTCTCGCCGTGGCTTATTAATGAATTTATTTAAACTCTAATGAACAAGTTACGTTCAAGACAAGTGAAACCAATTTATTTGGATCCGTAATGAATCGTTATTTTAGCTTTGTAATTAAATCGCTCCACGACTCGTTGCCTGTTCAATTTGAACTTCTAATGTGCCTACGCTAATTTCTTGTTTAATAATCATTGAAATAATGTGTCATGAAAATTTTGGAAATGTTAAAAAATCACGCAGTTGTAATTACGCATCTAAGATTATAATTTTATTTCGTAATGAGAATAATAATATTCATAAAGTAGTAGATAATATTTAATTAGTAATAGGTACATTATGGTTTTTCATTCCCCTTGTTAACTATGAGAATGACTTAGCTGAAGAAGTTTTCATTAAAATGCGTATCACATTATTTTAATCACGCTAGACGAGAAACATACCCACATAATTATTTTATTGAAACTGTATGTTGTATTTATGTGAAATACACGTTATTATTATTAGCTAATTATAGCAACCACTATAAACTATTATAAAATAGTCAACATTATTACCAGAAAACCTTTTAACTCACTGATTTCTCATAATGGAACGTAAACATAGATGCTCGTTCATCAAAATAACACCACTTTCACAGCACAAAATGCATTTGGAACGAATTTTGAATTTATGAAATCAAAATTTGAGTGCGCTCCTATTTTTTTTTCTGTGATCTCATAATATCAGGGAAAGTTCCGTTTATAAATTTTGCCATTACTACCTTAATTAGTAGTGAATATGAATTACAATAGCTATGAAACAGTAAAGTAGCATATTAGAAGTTTCCACTTCTAAACGATTTTATAATCATCAGCTTATGGTATAGTAATGCTGCCTGCACACTAAGCGTTTCATGTTTAAACCCTGGTAGGGGCAAATGTTTGTGAACACGAACATTTGATCACGAGTCAGGGTCGTTTATATTTATTTACGATTTATTTATAGTAACGTATACACCATTATGTTCGTATCTTCGTTATTTAATATCTAAAACACAAGTTCTTAATGATCTGAGTTGTTTGGTGTGTGTGGAAATAATTGTACTAAACGTCATAATTAAAAAGCATTCAAAAATATCAAAAAGGTAATGGAAAAAGTTTTTGATAATTTAAAGTAACCTCTAATTACAGACACTATAAATAAGTTATGT
Organism: Elophila nymphaeata; assembly: GCA_955850985.1. Classification (NCBI taxonomy): domain Eukaryota; kingdom Metazoa; phylum Arthropoda; class Insecta; order Lepidoptera; family Crambidae; genus Elophila; species Elophila nymphaeata. Next base: position 17,978,157 of record OY039079.1, read on the forward strand.
ATTCATCCATCATTCTGTAATTATGACTGTTTTTAGAAGCAGCTATATTGACAAAAACTTTTTCCATCTAATGTATTGTATAGACGTCATTTCACTGATGTAGTTCCTGGTCACGAATGAGACTCAGGTCAAGTCAAAATTTCTTTATTCATTTGAGCAAAATTGTACACTCATGAAAGTCAATTTTGATGCCATCGGTTCAAGAGTCTACAGGGAAGCCTTTTTCTGAAAAGAGCCGGCAAGAAACTCAACAAGACTAACTTTTCTCATACCATGGGTGTCGTAAAAGCCGTCTCAGTGACTTTTCTGAACCCAGCGCAGACCCTCGTACTATGGATGGGATAAGGCCACGGACTCGAAGTCAGCACCTAACGTGGCGACCGTGGCGGCGCGATTCATTCACCACATTGCCGCGCTGCGCTGCACCGCCTCCATTTCCCCGCTGTCGCCCCACTGGTCACTTACTTCAAGTCCGTGGATTTAGCGTGGCGACACACTAGCCGGTCGTTCTTTGCTTCCTAGAAAAGACCATAAAAACGGGTTTATCGTAACACACTCACCGGTGGCCGGTTTTTCTTAGTCGGCGCTCAGTCGTAGTCTAGCGCTTGCCGAGAGAGGTACTCGTGTACCTTTGTAATAATACGTAAAAAATCGTAAAGGTCGACGATAATAAACTCATGCCCCTTTTTTTTAAAGTGTGTAAAAAAAGACATACTGCATATCCCATAAACACGGGAATGTTTGGATATGTAAAATAAGAGATTCAATCGATCCCGCCATTTTTCGCAACTCTGCAACGAGTCCACGCAGGAGCACAGCTATCGGCGTACCTACTGAATTAAGCAAAATCGCGGAGGGGCGTGGTCCTGTTGCTTGCTTACCGGGCGTTCTTTCCGTTTCACACCGGTAGGTGTGTGATGGGTAGTACATTTGGTATTGCATTCTTGCCTTCCGGTTTTATGGTCTTTTCTAGGTAGCAAAGAACGACCGGCTAGTGTGGAGTCACGCTTAGTCGCGCGGTGGCGTATAGACCAGTGTTTTTCAATCTGTGGGTCGCGACCCTTAGGCTGCCTGTCCAATTGTCCATTGACGCGGAGCGAAGCTGCGGAGCGGAGAAACGAGGAAATATTAACCAATAGGATTGCATAAAATATAGGAGCGAAAATTTTATGCAATCCTATTGGTTATTATTTCCTCGTTACTCCGCTCCGCAGCAATAAAAATGGACAGGCAGCCTTAGGAAGCTCGCGAAGCCTTACTCGGTGGGTCAACGGAAAAGGCAAAAAGCATGGTTTTATACTATAAAACAAAATAAAGTTTCAGTGAGAAGGATGTGCTAATTTATTTTTCGAAAAATTGTCATTTCATGGTGCTATTTTTGACTTACCTCGTACTTTATTCTAAAGAGCTTTCAAAGCTCGCAGCTTCCTGCAGTGTTGTAGGTCTTAATAATGAATATAGGTAACAAAATTAAGAAATAGGGACTAACTTTTTGTCTGTCAATTGCCTAAGGGGGTCGCTAAAACTTTTCAACCCTTAAAGGGGTCGCATATTCAAAAAGATTGAAAAACAGTGGTATAGACCATAGACAACAGCTATAACCTTCAAGCGGTCGCACGACGTCGAATCACCACCACTCAATATATTTTTTTTCCTTATACAATTATTTCTTGTTGTATGCATTATCTATACCTAGTAACCTGTCACTGTTTCACATTGCACGAAATATAATCATTACCGACGCTGCCCGTGCCCCCCCAGAGCGCATGGACCACATTTGTTTTACTCACGGAGTTGTTTCGAGGAGTATGAGGACTTCATGTATCCAAATTAGTTTTTGATCCAAAGAAATTTTTATGTATGTTATTTGATAATGTATTTTGTTTTTGTTTTTTTTCATAATTTGTATTCTAACATAATGTTAATATATATAATATATATATATGTAGACAAAAAATAAATGATTATTAATAACTTAGTCTGGCAGGCGGTCTTTTAAACATAAATTTCATACTTCCCCGTTTTCACCAGTGTAGACGAAGCAGGAAACCAATAATTCTCACACAAACGAACTCGGGTCCACAAAAAGAAATTGTAAATACCCACTTTTAGTCTACCTATGCTAAAAATCTTTAAAAAAGCGCTCAGCAAATCTAAATACAGGACTAGCTTCATACTGCAATAGAGCTCATTCAAAAGGCTGAACCTTTTTACTAATGATTTCAAAGACTTAATTAACATCCTCTCTAGCGAATTGAGTGCTTAGTTCATGCTGCATATACTTGTTAGTATTAACATTACTGCCTGCATGTAGTTCTTCACATAATTGTAATATACTATGTCTACAATGCATGCATTTATGAAATCTGAATTAAGATTTTGTATCAATATGATAATTAGTTCAACATTCTTCCCTATGAAATTTAATGCAGGAAATCGTTTATCTGTTGTCAAACTTAGGCCTAGACAAAAGTCTTTGAGTTCATTTTGATATCACTTTATGATTTTTTGTCGATTTCAACGATGCAACGATTTTTGACGTTTTAGTGTTTGTTTCTGATTATAATTTTATCTTTGCATTTTTTAAGTCTTAAAAGTCCAAGAATTTAAAACAAAAAGAAAAGGAATTCTTACCCATAATCTTTGTCTTCTTGATAAGTTCAAATAGAAATTTCTCACCGAGTATCTTGTCAATAAATTCCCTAATTCATAACTGGTAATACAAACACAGAAAATTAATAGCGCATATCGTTATTTACGTCATAAAATCATTTATAATATTTACGTGTCTTTTGAAGTAGCGAAATTCATTGGTACAAAGTTACATGTAAGAGAATGCGAGGCAAATCCAATTCTTGGCACAGGACCATCCACCCGCGAAGATTTAGAGCTCATTCCGACCGACGTAAGTTATTCGCTCATGAACATCTGGAGCGACCAATTTTAGATTGAAATTGTTACCTCATGGCGAAATTGAAAACTTAATTCACTCCGATATTGTCGGCATTCGATCGGCCGAAAATTTTGTGAACGACAGAGCAGCAGCTTTAAATCTATTGAACACATTCTTCTTTCCTTAAAGGACAATGTAAAAGGAAATTAAACATTTCCATTACTACTTTCTAATGCCAGACAATATTATTCCTGTATCCAGAAACTCATCAAAATTTTAATTTAGTGGGATTTCATCCCAGCAAGATTCAACTAGAATATCAAAAGCAGACTGAAATTAAACATAATATTCCATTCGTCGGAAAACATTACAGTAATTCAATCATTTCGACGTTTCTATACATTTACTATGTGTAAGTTATGTGCAAAGTTTTACGCAGATCATGATTTATATTCTATTTTCCTTCCTTTCATTATATGCAAAGCGTTTGGACACGGGGTTCTCAGTAACACGTACTAGTTTTTTTGCCAACTAACTAGTTGCCACTTCAGAGCCGGCATATAAATTCTTGTAAAATGAGCCTCAAATAGGCCATGATTCGAGCAATAAAAGAGAAACATCAAAGCGTTGGTTCGGGGAAGCCGCTATTGAACACAGTTGCACCGAGTCTCGGCGACGTTATTTTTGCTTTTTCTGCAATGAGGTTTCCTTCTCGTCTCGCGATTAATTAAAAATTGAATGAAGCTCTAATAGTCATATTGTGATAACTTGAATAGACGTTAATGAATTCCCATTTTGCGAAGTAGGTCGTGGTCGGAGAGTCGAATAATTGGTGGAAAATCTGGGATCGGTGACCGCATCTGTTCTAGGGGTTATATGGATGGAGTAATAGAACTGCATCTTCGAATTACAACAACAAATATAAATTCAAATCTAATAAGATTGTTGTCACTTAGAACTAGTTGCTGGTGCAGATTAGCCTATTTCAAGAGTTTGAGATACTTTGATTATTATTATTTTTGTTTTTCATGGCATACTTTATGACGGTGATCAAAATGCTTTTTTTTTAAATCTATGAAAAATAACAATTATTATAAATACGAGACACTAATTAGTAATAAATGTAATAATAATAATAATAATAATTCTTTATTTATAAAAACATGAGTATACAAATTCAGTTGTTACAGTACAGTTTTACAGTTGTGTGTGTGTGTTATGTGTAAGTAGGAATTTCGTAAAGTTTGGAATTTCGCTGGACCTGTAAATCTTACAATACTACAGAGGGCTTTGTAGGTTAGACTACCGAAAAGTCACCAATTTCATAAATTTTTTTCTATAGTTATACTTAAAACTCTATTCAGGAAATTTGATAATTTATGGTTGCCTTACGCTAGCCCCCATACCTAAATATAGAATGTTTGAATAAATTTGTACCTACGTTCTCTTTATTGATTTTAATACCTTGCTCTTTTGTATAGTTTGTTTAACCTCTTAAAGCGTAAATTGGAGCAGAATTGTCGATTGTAATAAAATCAATTAAGAAACCTTTCTACTGCTTCCAACATAAAACTCCGGTCGGGACAATTTTAGGTTTATTGTTTCGATAATTGCTCGAGGGAAATCTGCGACGACTCTGTTCCGATCCTACTGAAACTTCGACTGTGACTCGGCAATATTCGCTCTTACCTACTTCCAGTATTTCAATATTTCTTCAACTTTCCGCTTCCATTAAAGTGTTATTGAAGGGTTTAACGGGCTCGGTCCCAACTGGACTGCTCTAATTAGTATCACTTGCTTCCTTTATGTATGTTTCATGGGTATTATATCCAGAAGTTTGATCTTTAGGACCTATAATAACACTAACAGTTGGCTCTTGAATTGGGAAATGTTAATTACTAGTATTTCTCGATCCTCGAAGTTCTCACATTGAGAAATGGCACAATATAAGACACGACGGTATATGAAGACCGATGCCCAGGCTGAGAAATTAGAATAAGAAAGTTGGTGCTTGAAAATATCACTGATTATTTTCATTACAAAGAAAATTGTCACAGTATTTTTATCTCGGAAAGCCGGGTGAAGCACGACTGTGGTTTTTAACCGACTTCAAAAAAGGAGGAGGTTCTCAATTCGACTGTATTTTTTATGTTTGGTACCTTGAAGCTCTTTACTGGGTATACCGATTTTGAAGATTCTTTCAACGTTTGGAAGCTGGTGCTTGTCGTATGGTCCCATTTAAGTTTCATCGACATCTGACGAGTAGTTTCTGAGCTATCCCTAATAATGCCTATTTAATTGACGTCGATGATATCGTAATAGTTCTTTTACTTGTTTGTCTAAAAGATCTCGAGATAGTTTCCTGAATATTTCTATACTGAAAACGCTAAAAAGAAATATTTTTAAATAAATAAATACCTCCTTCAAGACTAAAATCGGAGAAACAAAAATTTTGTTTAGAAAAAATTCAATGTTTTTTTGAGATCGATGCCAGCCAACCTTAATAATTTAATCTGTACATTTAAACCTTACCGCTTTCCCACCTTTGACCTCTATCAATTTTGCGAACTTCTCACAGTGCGACAACTCTTCATATTGCATACTGTCCTCAAGCAACATCGTCTTACTGACCCTCTATCCCCCGTCTTGCGTCCCCGTCGTAATCACCTAGTTGTTAATAAAGAGACATTCCAAACCTTTTTCTCTCACCGTTTCTTTTGCTATCTAGGGCCTTTCCTGTACAATAGACTCCACAAAAACCACGATATCCTACACCTGACCACCTACTACTGCAAGTTTACTATAACTGAACATCTTTTAAGGCTCAATTATCATGAAACAGAGAGTCTGCTAACTACTGATAGGTAACGCAGCCTTTACTTTAGATTTACTTTCTTATATCTATTTTATCGACTCTTGTGGTTCGCTTGGTGTTAGTGTCAGACATTGGCTATAGCTTTTGTTTTAGTTTTTATTTTATTTTATTTTTTATTTCATTATGCAAGAATTTTATCTTGTTATTGCATCTCATGTTATTTAAATCAACAGTGAACAAGAAATTATGTAGGACTGTATTTCTTTTCATTACTTTCTCCTGTGTTTGTATCTAGCTGTACTTAATTTAAAGTTAATTTAGGTCACACTTCAGAGAGGTGAGTACTGGTGTACTGTGATACCGGCTTCAGCCCGTTTCAGGCACCGGTCTCTTACAATCTTCTGTTACCCCTTTTACATAGTTATATCACGATGTGTAATGTATCTACTTAAGATTGTGGAGAAAAATAAACGATTTTTATTATTATTATTATATTATTATTCCCTTTATTTCTTTTAAAACACATACAAAATTATACTTCTAAATATTAAATTTTTACAATGTATAACATTAAAAAATATAACATTTAAAAATATAAAAATGCAGTTCCCCATCGGTAGCAAGATCAGGGTCCCGGCTACCGGTGGTCAAGGGTCCAGAGACAGGAACTTCCTCACTATACGGGCCGTGTCTAGAAGTACTGCCTTCTGCATCTGACTCTTGATCCAACCACCTAACGCGAGCCTCTTAAGGTGTTTATCGAGGCTCTTAGCTATCAGACCATGGGCAGATATGACTATCGGAACAACAATTGCTGAATCGATGTCCCACATGTCAACAACCTCGTGAGCCAAATCAAGATATTTGGTTTCTTTATCTTTTTCAGCTTTGACAAGGTTGTCGTCATGGGGGACAGCGACATCAACAATTATTGCGCGGCGTTCGTGTCGATCTATCAATACAATATCGGGTTTGTTAGCTACAATAGTCCTGTCTGTAATGATAGATCGATCCCAATACATTGTGGCATGACTATTTTCAAGAACCTGTTCTGGGGCATACCTGTAGTAAGGCACCTCGGATTCCACAAGGCTGTATCTCAAAGCAAGTTGTTGGTGTATTATCCTGGCCACTTGGTTATGTCTATGCAAATACTCGCCATTTGCGAGGCGAGAACAACCGGAGATTATGTGTCTGAGGGATTCACCCGGGCGATGGCAGGCTCGACAAATGTCCAATGTGCCATCTCTCAGAATAAACCTCCGGTAGTTATTCGTCATCACAACTTCATCCATAATTGCACAGACAAAACCTTCGGTCTCACCAAAAAGGTCACCGAAACGTAGCTAGGTAGGCTAGTAAATCTACGTCGGGCCCATGAAGAGCCCGGTAGAATCTGCCATGTAATTCCTTGCTTTGCCATACAGCGTTGCGGTCCGAAGTACTAAGTACTACAGGTTTGCACCAGTTTTCTTTTGCTAAAAATAGAGGAGTGAGTCCATTGTCAACAGCAACTAAATCTCTATGAATCCCCATATCGATGTGGAGAAAATACTCCCTAAGATTGTCTATCTCGCGGTTATGCAGTGTCTTAGCGTTTAAGAAGCCACGACCACCGCATTTCCGCGGGATATACAATCTCATGGTCGAGGAACGTGGGTGATGCATGCGGTGTGCTGTTAACAATGTACGAACTTTTCTATCCAGAGCATCTAGTTCAGTTTGAGTCCATTTATGTATGCCAAAGGAATACAGGCGCCATGCGGCATGACCCAGCCATTATATGCACGAACCTTGTTTCCGCCCGACAAAAGACTTTTAAGGACTTTTGAGAGGCGCCCCAAGAAACGCTCATATTATTATTATTATTAATATTTGGAATAAACGTTGGCACTTGTATTTGGGACCGCTATTTGGGGAAACCGTATGCACCGAGACTGTGGTTTTATGTTATTTGGTTGGCATAAGGCGTACGGCCTGTCTGGTGGTAAGCAGTCACCATAACCTTAAGAAGTTTGCAACACTGGCGTGACACTCGCGCAGAGCCAACCCTAGCTCCCTTACCTGCCCCATGGAGTTCTGGCAACTATACTCACCAACAGTAACACAATTAGTGTTATTTGACTGTGGTCGTCTTCTGTAAGGTGAAGGCACTACCCCAATTGGGGCGCTCCTTTGGGCGGCTAGTCCGCTGTGCAGTTGATAACTAAAACATAGTACTTTAAGTTGCCGAACTGTGAAATCGACCAACCCACACTTGGCCAGCGTGGTTGACTAAAAACTAACCACCCGCTTTTTTGTTGACACGGAGGTCAAATGCATTTACGAGGCATTTACGCATCGTCCCTGCGGGGTGGTGCCAGGCAGGAGATATGTGGGACTCGAAGTAAAGGCGTTCCCTCCATACCCACTAAACATCCTCCCCGACATGACCTTCAGTGCGTCCCGTAATTCTCCGATCCCGATCTGCGCACGTGAGCGCAACTGCACCGAGACCGTCCCAACGCTGCCCGTCTAAGCACTCCTTGAACCAATTGGTGGCCAGCAGCCACTCCTCAATCGTCCGGTCTTGGACGTAGAACCCAAGGCCTAATCGCATCGTATCGCATCGCATCATAATCGCAATCGGTAGGCTCGAGCCCCTCAGTGGGGGCACTATAAGAGCTGTTGTTGATGATAAGTTACCGGAGGTCACGTCGCGAGTGACTCCGAAGATCTGCGGGTTCAGAAATGCCCTTAGTCCACGGGATTAAAAAGAAGTAGTCCTTTTCAATACTGGGGCTGGAACTACACGACTTAGGGCTGATTTTTCAATCCTTATTGTTTATTCGTTATATCGTATTATACGGCCAAATTAAAATTACATTGGGTAATAATTTAACTGTCCGATAACTTTTATCTCACGGTTGAAAAATCAGCCCTTTAACAAATTTCAAAACCTCTTTCCCCGGGCGAATGCTACATGTTCACACAAATAGTTTTAAGTAAATCCGAAGACACGTTTTCTTAATGCTCTTTCGTTGAGGAATAATCAGTGTTTTTAGTGCGTCATATTACCAGGCTCACATGAGTTATATACAGATAAAAATAAAATGTTAAGATTTGAATTAAACGCGTAACAACTGTAATCATGTCCCAAAAACCGGCCATTACACTTTCAATCCAGCCGAATGGAACATTAGGAGGCTCTGTATTAGTTTTTGTGTCGGTTCTTATTACAAGGAACCGTATAAATAATTAATTCTGTCCATTTAATTAACAATGACATATCGATAAAGCGCAACCGAAAACTATCTCTGACAAATGACATTGTCCATTTTAAAATTCACAGAGCGCGTTTATCATAGATTAATCCGAGTTCCGTATGAGATATTTGTTTCTGTTATATACGAATTTTAACCTTTAACATGGTGGTAAATCAAGTTTGAAATAATACGAATAGTATTTAGGCGTCGGTAAGCTAATACGAGAACCGGCGACCGTACAGTGATAAATGTTTTGGTACGCATGTATAGAGATTACTGTTAGAACATTTAAAAATGTGAGCACGATATCAATGTATTTGGGAAGGTTTATTTCCACATGTTTTAATGCATTTAGTACTTGTTCATTTTAATTTCACCTTGACGGGGTAGCCAATAACACTGCTATATGCCTGCTTATGTCTTAGGATTAAATTCTAAAGACCGAAACACATAGGATCCGCAGCATACGCATGTGTACAAGCGCATAATGATGCGCTTTAACAACTATGTAACATACCTGAGAAATTACTGTCCCGCTTGCTACCTATGAACGTTTGAACGACGACGAATTCGCCTTCTAAACTCTTGAATTTCAATGGAAATTAGAACAAAAATAGTGTACTATAATTATGAGTTCCACATGCACAAAATAGAAAAATATACTGTATCAAATAACAAAATTACAATAGTACACTTTACCAAACGAAATCTTCAAACGGTAACAGCCTTAATAAAAGTGCGTACATTTAATATCTTAAGGTAATAATTCATTAATGACCAATCGCATTAATTTATTTGGTATATTCAACTCCGCTGTAGATTTTCCATTCCAAGATAAGGGACACCCACGTATTTTATCAATAATCCATTACTGGGTACCGCAAACAATGAGGTGTGTTATCAGGAACGCACGTATCGCTCGAATGATGAATGGACCAAGTGGTACATTAGAAAATGTCAATAAATAAAAAAGTCAATAATATCTTTGGAGCACATCTTAAGGAATACAGATGAAATGTTAGCGCGGCACTTGGTACAATCAGGATCTAGTGAGACTTTAAATCTTATTAGAATTTAGATATTTTAAAACGATCCAACACTTTCAATTAGTGTCATTCAAGTTTTGAACCGTTTAGGAAGATATTATCTTCCTAAACAGCATGTCATTCATTGACACTTAAAAACTAAATTTTAAAACAAGCTCCTGTACATTATTTTCAGGTGAGAAATGTCTGTGTGAGTGTGTATCAGTGTAGCATTTACAATAAATAATATAAGAATTTTAATATTATATGTTATTAACAGTGGAGAGAATTAAAAATATATATAACTAGCGACCCGCCCCGGCTTCGCACGGGTGCAATGCTTATGTAAATATGCATGTTTTATACATATAAACCTTCCTTAAAAATCATTCTATCTATTAAAAAAATCGCATCAAAATCCGTTGCGTAGTTTTAAAGATCTAAGCATACATAGGGACAGACATACGGCGGAAGCGACTTTGTTTTATACTATGTATAGTGATACAAACAATTAACAAAAAAGACTATATCGTTGTCATTTTAACATTTTTTTTCTATTTTTTGTAGCTACGCGGAGTATTCCAGCTAAATCTGTATAAACATACATTATTAGAATATCTCCGTTTGTCTAATCTAACGCGGCTCTGGCGGAAACGTATAAAATAGGGCTAGGCAAAGAGAGAGAGAGAAGCCCGGGATAGAGAAAGGGAGTGCTGATGCACCGTCGGAGGCCTCCTTAACCCTACACCTGGCTCAGAGGTCCCAAACACTGTTTCTGACTCTGTTCTCTGCAACGCGAAGTACCCGGTACCGGGTACTTCGCGTCTTTCGTCTCTTATTAATACACTTAGGTACTTCTATCACATCTTACTCACCTTAGTTCTATTCTGCAACGAAAAACTGTTCTAGAATAACATTTTCATTTCACCTAGTTTTATCCTAAAATTGGACAATCATAACAATTAAAAAAAAAGACAATAGAGCGAGATGCTGGCTGTCTCACCCTTAAATTAAATATCCTGTTAACGACTTTTTTTCTGGAATATTTTTTACTTTTCTATTAAAAAACGCGTAAATATTTTTAATACTAGAAAAATGCACTGAATTTTTTTTTTCTATATAATATAAGGTAGTTGCATCTTAACTGGGCGTCAAATATTTGCAAAAATATTTCGTTCGGATCTTAGAAGTGCAAATTTCAAAGATTTGATGAAACAATGTTTACCATAAAAACATAAGCACCAAGCACTGACAAATTTCGACAGCGAAAAGCAGTGTCTCGGTGGCGTAATGGTCAACGCAGCCGCCCGGATTGCGGAAGATGCGGGATCGATTCCCGCCTGAGGCAAGTCGACTTCTTTTCTCTTTTTCATAATTTATTTATTCAATCAAATTGACTGCGAAACCCCAATAAACGTGACTAAATGCATAAAAGTACTTATATTTAATATATTAATCGTATACAAGGCGTCAGTACTCATTATAGACAAATATATTGTTATTTATTGAACATAAAGAATAATCTTCATCCAATACAGCTTTCACATCTATTCCCGACTGTACTTCCTAAACCGGTAGCAGCCAGTGGCGAGATAACAGGAGTTATGCGCTTAACTCAAGTTCAACATACGCGGTTGCCGCTCCAACGCGCACAATTTGCTTCAACAAACTACTCAGTTTGTTTCTCTTGTATATTTAAAACAACATTATAAATATTACCATGTTCATTATGCTTTAGACTCGTGGTAATGGAACCTCAATTTAGGTCTCAATATTGTTTCTCAGTATTTTTTTCGTCTGATAGTTAATTGTTCGGTTACACGTTGTAAATGCTTGATAGACTTTTCGCAATGGGTTAAGGTTTTACGATTCTCAACTTCTCGTATTTTATATGAAGGATTCCCAGAAATTAGCGTAATAAAAATTAAAACATTATTTTGTTATTATTTTTATTTGGCATGATGTTTAAAAAGTTTAGCAAATTACGTTATAAAATTGCAAAACAAAACATCTACAAGATAATACTAGACTACAAAATAAATAAAAAAAGAATTTTGAAAATACTTACCATGAATTTTGCAACATAGTTGTGTTTAGCACAGCTGAAAGAGCAGCGGATCACGAAAGTCGCGGGTTTAATTCCAGTTTCAATACTTCAATGAATAAATAAATAAAAGTTTATTTGGCATAAAATTGGATTCATTCATTCACTCAAAAGTACAATGTTTTCTCAATTCATAATTTCATAACATTTAGTTTGGTAACATACAATTCCATTCCACTAACAATGCATATTCGTAGAAGTAACAGCACTTTAAAAAAACACTTTATCTTGCTCATACACAAAAGTAAATGAACGAGATGACATAACCTTGATGCGTAAAACAGGTGCCTACACAAGGGATAAAGGACATGGTGAATTATAAATAGTTTCAAAGTAGGAAGGGCTGTCCAAATGAGCGGAAAGCATATGAGCAGCTAATGAAGAACTATATAATAATTATTGGTATTCGTCGCTAAATCCTACTAATATTATAAAAGTGAAAGTTTGTTTGGATGTATAGATGTTTGTTACTCTTTCAGGCAAAAACTACTTAACGAATTTTAATGAAACTTTACAATATATAAATCATACATCAGAATAACATAATTATAGGCTATAATTTTGACGCGAGCAAAGCCGCCGGCGACCAGAGTAATAAATATGTAAGAAAATGTTGTGCACAGTTATAATCAGTCGCAGATATGCATTGGACAGACCCCTATAGGGTGCACCAACAATCTAGTAAAGGTCGCGGAGAAGATGCTGAACGCGGGCAAACAGTGGGCGTCTCGCGGCTAAAATGATGATGATGATGAAGTATTCTATCAGATGTCTGGTATTGTTTCTTGTTGAAATAAAACAATATCAAGCAATAACTCTATTTTTGAATTAATGAATTAATGTTCATTAATTCAAAAATAGAGTAATTCTCATTTAAATAGAAAAGCATATTAAAATATTTAAAATTGACCTGTATTCTTTTTAGCGCATTACCAAATTGTATATAAACTTTCTAAGGATGAGGTGTTTGTTACTCCGTCTTTTCTCCACCAGAATATTAATAAGAAACTCAAGCTACAGAATAACATTATTTAATCTTAAGTACAGTTTAAAATTTCTAAGCAGTGTAATTTAAAAAACAAAAATATTGATTTTGAATAATTTCTTCGCACATTCTCCGAAGGGTATTCTAAGTCACTATAATAATTATTCTCACTACAAAACTGCTTTTAAGCACATTATTGTATATCAAACTCAAAACTGGACTACGGTGTCAGTATTTCTTAACTGTCATATAAAACCTGTTTATAAATTCTAACTGCCCCACTAATATTGCCAATAGTACGGCTATCTGTCGAACTGATTTGTTACTTAGGGTTACTAGGAAAGGCATAGAATTAAATATTAGGTGTGGTTCATTGCAGTTCAATAGGATAGGCAGTATTTGTAATCTGATAATTGAAATAATTGAACAAGTCTTGTGGAAGTATGGCATAAGTATGAAGTCAAACATCGTGCTTTGATACACAATGAACATATTGACGGTTAAAAATAAATTACATTTATCTCAATGTCATGCATTTTTCTATTTGTACTCATGTTATTTTGGCATATGATAATATTCGCGCAAAGTTTTCTGACTCTTTTTCAGTATATTTAAACGTTTTAACCCAGTTTAAAAAAGAGAGGAGGTTTTCAATTCGACTGTATGTTTTTTATGTGTGTTACATAATCATAATAAAAATAAATAAATAAATAATAAAAATAAAAATAGCCTTTATTCTCTGCTGTACATGTTTAAATAACTTAAAATTAACTATTAAAATCAATCACTGACATCGGCACGTGTACAATCAGTCTGTCCTTGGACATAGGCCTCCTCCAAATTGGACCATTGGTTCCTGTCTGCAGCAACTCTTCGCCACCCCTTGTCTTCCCATCTTTTCTGCTGTCTCCCTCTTCTTCGTTTACCATCCCGGGGGTACCACTCCATGATTAGATCGCTCCACAAACAGGGGGTTAACAACAAGTATATAAGAATCATCTCTCAAATATATGGAAAAAGTACATCGAAGGTACCTAATCATAACTGAACTGTAATTCATAACTATTTACTGGATGTACCGATTTTAATGATTCTTCCTACATTTGGAAGCCGGTACTTGTCATGAGGTTCGATTTAAATTTTCGCGACATCTGACGAGTATTTTTGAGTTATCCCTAATAATGTGTATTTTCATTGACATTGATGATTCTAAAAGATCTCGAGATGGTATCCTGGAAATGTATATACTTAAAACACTAAAAACCATTTTTGTTAATTAAAAACAAACCGACTTTTTAACTAAAAACGAAGAAATAAAAATTTGATGTTCAAATTCTTTTTTGAGATTGGTGCTAACCTCATTATTTGGAATAAACGTAGTCACTTGTCGTTGGGACCGACCCAAAAAAACTTTTAGAATTTTAAAACATTAATAAATAATAATAAGCAGCCAGAAAAGTTCCTAATGGTATCGCGTTGCACAATGTTGCTCCACAAAATAAAACGCTGCTGGAAAATTTTCTTCGCAAGATGTCATAATTACCATAATTTGCTCAAATTATCAAGAGAGATCTTTCCAATTTAAAAACAAACAGTTTAATTAAATATTCTTGTTTCGATCCTTTAGTAGGGATCTGCTATAAATTAAAACAGGACGCGTATTGACAAACAAGTGAAGCCAGCGATATGGACCAGCGCGCACCGATCAGGCTCTCAACTAAACGGCTGCCTAATTAAGCGGAACAACCAAAATACACATTTACAAAAAACGTTACCATAAAAGAAATTTTTATGGTGAATTAAGACATCCGTTTACACTGCAAGTAATTAAGTAGGCGCAGGGCTTTTGATAAAGTATTGTTTTTGTGTCTTGTTTCCGTTCGTCTCAATCAGAAGCGGCTTTGATTTAGGGCGGAGGATATTAATAGAGATCAAGGTAAGACAAGTTCAAAGCCTATTTGGTCATTGCGGATTGAGTAAAGATTTCAAATATGCATTGCCCGTAACATTGTTTCCATTTTAAGATGCCCATTTTAAGATAAAATGTAAAATCAATTCGACTAAATAATTTATCGATTCGTAAACATTTTGAAAAAAATATTGATGTGTTTGAAAAAATATTGATTGAACTCCTCAATATCAATAGCACACTACGCAATGATCGCAAAAACGACGAAGCTCAGAACGTGGTTGAAACCTACTTGGAATCGGATGAGCGATAAAAAAAAAAACAATTTACTACTAGCTTCAGAATGCTGATGATGTGTTGTCATAAGCACAAGTTCTCATGAGATTCATGAAATAGTGATTTGTAAAACTCTTACACATATGTAACAAGTTAACGCCACAGTAAGAAAAAGACCGCCTATCAACAAAAAAACCTAATTGGATCTATCTTATAAATTACTCTAAGCAATCTTCGTATTTGGGGATGGATGCGGCAAGCGCTTGTACATTCGAGTTGGAGATCCTTGGGGGAAGGCCTATGTCCAACAATTGGCGTATCTCGGCTTAAATGATGATGACGACATTTCAGTAACAGGGTGACTGAGAGACATTTATAAAGAAAGAGAGGTTTATTGATTAGATTCCTATCCGAAATAACCTTTTAACGAATTGACCCACTTAAGCCCGCTTATTATATCTCTTGGAGAGGATTGCTTACTTAATAGCAATATTAGGCTATTAATATAATTCACAAAATACTAATATCTCTCTAAACGTGATATTTATATACATATTCCTTTCGTAGAAATCAGAATTAATACCGAAGGACCAGGGCACTTTCTAACTCGTTAAGCTTGATTCCCACTTAATATCTTCTGAGTACACGTAAGCTTCTTTTATAGATGACTACTATATTCTTATCAATAATAATCTCTATATGAAGAATGGTTGTACTAGAGTTGCGTCACATCGTTAAGATTTTATCCCTTTTCTCAACGAGAGCCAATCTCTGGTTGTGCGACGTACCTTTACAATGGAAGGGTTGAATAATGGGACAAATTTTTTACTATTTTATTTGTATGAAATCTCGAGGGACGCGTCTCGTATGACGGATCGGCGTAATAGGTATAAAAAATGTCAAGGAAGGTAGCACATTTAGATAAAATAGTTTTTGTGGTCGATAAAAAAGTGGTGTATATAATATAATCCATGTATAGCTAATATGTATATATTGGTGAAAAAGTTATCTGAATAGGTAAAATATGATAGTAGTATAATACAAAAAGATGTTGCAATAAAATCCTTAGTTGTCAATTTGTTTTTATTTTTACATAGAATTTAAACGATAGTCAACGAAAAGTTTTTCACAGTGTACACGTTATGAACTATACTCAATTAATAAACTATCAATTCAAACCACCAATGTCATCATAATAATGGTGGGAACTCTGACACAGCACAGCTAAGTGTATAAACAAATTGACAGCACACCTTGTTTGTATAGACATGCCACACACGACCCGCTAGAGAGAGCCTCTTAACATCAAAACTGCTTATGCCTATACCTAATTTAAGTAGCATTGTGAACCGCACAAGAGATGCGCGTCTGAATAAGATTATCATGGGACTAGAACCCGTTGGGAGTCATTGGTCATAAATCATAACCCATAAAATGCGACTGACAATAACCTTTTTCTTTTCTATCGCTTCCTAGTCGAAATAGGTGCTATACAAAATTGAGCTTTCGAGTCCGAAGTATGAGATCCAAAATCACAAGATAATGCTACAGTGACGGAACGAGAAGTAAGTATCGTTAAAATGACAGGCGAACTTAATATTCCGTTTGATCGAACCAATTGTTGGTATTGTGTTTAGCGTCGGTTTTGTGAAAGCGCAGAAGAACGAATGTAATAAGCGTGTGCAACAAGAATTTGGGGTTGGCGAACAAGCATCAATCAATTTGGACATGTTTTTTGGATATTATACAGAATTTAACACCGTGGATGATCAATACGAAAAAGCTTGCAATGAGACAGTCATATTCATTTCGTTGCTTTTTGCACCACACGTCTTGAAAACTGACAGCACGTTGCCAGATTTGTGTTTATCTACCGTTATTTTGAAGAGGTTAATTTTGTTGATCCCAAGTGAAATGTAGACATTATTGAAAAAAGAATTTTACTATTTTGTTCGAAGTTGTTTTGTTGAATGATTAGTATCCATTGGTACGTAGACGTCCGGGGTTCGATTTTAGAAGATTGACTTGCTGTTTTGATTATTTAAACATTTATTATAGAATCCTAACCGACAATTAATAATAATTAATTTATATTTGAAACAAAAAATTAAATATTTATTGCTCATATCTAGTATAGTATTATATTATCTGTGGTCGTACCCTGCTCCCAAAAACTTTATTGTTTATTGATTTCTGCTTTCATGTGATATTCATCTTTTAGTTATTCTAGTATAAGTGTTTTATTCTTACTTTCCATATCATTATGTTTCGACTTAATTACCTACCTTTATATTGTCAGATATGACTTTCAATTTGTACTACTAACTAAAATCGTCATTGAGGTATACAAAGATTTAAGAAAATAAGTAAAATAAAAGCTGTACAGGTACAAAATTTTGCAAAATTTATAAAATCAAATGATTTCATTTAATATTTCGATACCTCCGGAGTAAACTATTGTATGTTCAAAACTAGGATTTTACAGGAGAGAGATTCAAAGTTGTAGTTATGAATAAAGTCTACAACTATAATTGTATTTAAATGAAATTTCGTTTGAAGGCTTACAATTATTTTCGTATTAATTCTATATTAAAGATTTTATTAAATTATAGCTAGTTTTTGAGATATTGCACATACAACACTTTATCAAGGAATAATATGAACGCCTACTATGTTATGTGTACTTTACAACATTTTACGTTGGACTGACAAAGGAAGATTCTATTGTATCTACTACATACTATAATTTACGTGGTTGTAAATGGACAAAAATTATTGTATGTCTACGATATCAGAACAAAAATAAATGAAATAGCTGTTTTACTTTAAAAATCAAATTTATTTTAATACTTAATGTGTAGAAAGTTAAATAAAATATGAATACTAGTCACATTTTTGGAGGTAACTTTAGTATTAAAAACTTTAAAGATAGATAACAAAAAATAGAGATTTTCCTTAAAATTAACAAAATAAAATCTTTTTTTTTTTCATATAATTAACACAGTCACTATAAATCAGCAGCGTAGGTATTTTATAAAATATTATTTGACACATTAACGAGTTCTGAAGCTTTCTGTAACCACGAAATAAGCAAGAATAATCCCACTCCTAGTATTCCGAGTACATACTGCAGTATAAACCATTTAGATTATAATTGAAATAATTACTTGCGCCCGCGGAAATGAAAATGAGTTTCCTTTCGAAGCTGCAACTTCAACCAATACTCCTGCATTTCAATCGGAGTATTCAACTCCTTAAGCAAACACTCCACTGCCTTGTTTTTCAAATGATAGCCCTCAGCCTTAATCTATTATACGTTCCAGAAAAGACAAGGGAACGTGGAAGTGGCATGTAAAAAACTGGCTAGATGTCAAAAGGAAAACTCCGAGAAATTTGGGTAAGGAATATGTAACCAGAAAAGAGATTGTCAAAGCCAAAAAGCTTATATTTAAGCAAACAGAGAAATGGACCCGCCGTGTTATTGCCGCATGTAGTGTTTCGATAAACTTGGTCAAGAACAAAGACAGAAAATTTTCGACAAGTTTTAGAGTTTTGGCAACCGACACAAACTATGACTTATCTCAACATATTTGACTAATCTAGTCACGAGAAAAATAAAGCGAAGAACGTTTACACATTTTATATCAAGGCGCAAATTTACACATAAAAACAGATTGTCAACTTCTTCTGAGGATAAAATCATTAATTGCGTTAATGTGTGTAAAAAGATTTTTTAAAATACCATGACACATAGTGATTTTTTTGAGTTTCGCTCACTTTTAGCTGTTTTAGCAGTTTCAGTATTGGATGGCCAACGCAAACTCGTACTTCTTTTATTTTATTTCAGTGAACATTTTCCACCTTAATATTTCCGTCCTATTCTGGTCAGCTAAAAATGAGCGAAACTCGAAAAAACACTATAAAAATCCTCTTACACACATTAAAACAATTAATTATTTTATCATCAGAAGAAGTTGGCAATCTGTTTTTAAGTGTAAATTTTCGCCTTGATATAAAATGTGTAAACGTGCTTCGCTTTATTTTTCTCGTGGCTAGATTAATCAAATATTATGTCGAGACTAGTCATAGTTTGTGTAGGGTGCCTAAACTCCAAAACTTGTCAAAAAATTTCTCTCTTTGTTCTTGACTGAGTTTATCGAAAGGCTGTAACGGACAAGCCTCTATTATCAGTTGTAGGTATAAGCAAACTGATCAGTTAGACAATACTGTATGCATATAAAAATCATAATGTTAAGTAAATTAACAAGTATAAGGAAAATAATATTTTAATTTCATTTCGATAGTGTAGTAGGCTACAAAATAATATCTGGAAGATTCCACAAAAAAAAGACAATAGTTCGCAGTTTATGACTGTTCCCACACTTACAGTCTCAGGCCAGGTTAAATAGAAATGAACCTTAAATTGTTGTACTTAAGGAACGATTATGGAACGGTAAAATCCTTTTTTGGGAAAAACCCGCGCGTCGGTTTTTTGTTGTTGTTTTGATTGAGGTAAGTAGAAATGTGATTAGCAAATTTCTCTCGTTTTAACAAGCATTAAGATTTATAATTGTAGATGATAATGTATGCATACGCCCATAAGTTAGGGAAATAGGGTGTTGGTTCGAGACGACGTAGAAACAAAAACTTGCGAACAGTGAAGAGTCAGTCTTGAATTTTTAAGTAAAGTGGTCAGGTGGCAAGGCGGGCACTGCGAGGAGTCTGGAGGAGATTTTTAAGTGGAGTGAATTAGTGATTTGGCGGCCGGCGTGGATTCAAGGAAATGTTCCGAATGATCCAGATAGATCTGGGGTCTCCATGCTTATGGGTTATTAGGTAGTTAAATTGGGGGTGTATTTTATAGCTATTTTCTTCCAGAAATAGCTGGAGACCCAAGATCGAGAAGACTACGTAGGTTTGTGCTTTTTGTTTAGACTAGCTTGGTTTGAAATATTGCAGTCCTATTATTTCATAATTGTATTGACAACTTTGTTTGTCATTTGAAAATATACATAAATATAAAGTATATATATTCGGAACCAAGCAAGTCAGGTCATTTCAAAATTGAGTGATTTAGTGTTTTGATATAATTTAGGACAAAGTAAATATATAATTACTCAATTTAAAATGACAAGGTGGTGGTTGTTATGGGTTTGACTTTTTTTCCTTTTCATTTCATTACTTTGTTTTGTGTTTTGTTTTGTTTTGATATACTATGTATTTCTGTTATGTTATTACGGTTTATTCGATAAATTTCGTGACATATGATGTTTTGTAGTTTTATGGGCGTATGTGTACCGATGTAATAAACCAACAAAGGGTATTCGGTCCAGTTGGTTCACGTTTTGAGTTTATTTCATACGGAACTTTAATATTAATATTTGATTTGGATTAGGGTGTAGGTAGGTAATATTCGTTATGTATAAAGGGACACGCGTCGTGGTGGAGTGGTCGGTGTGGCTGGCTGCGCGTCGGGCGGTCCGGGTTCGAGTCCTGGTGGCGGCGAGTGTTTGTGTGACGAACGCGAGTGTTTGTTTGCGAGCTATGGTTGTTTATATATTTGTTTGGGTTTGTTCGTAAAGATGTCTGCAATTATTATGTATATTAAAAAATAAAGAATGTCCGTTATCTGGTGTCCGTGGCACAGGTTCTTAATGATGCTTGCCTCCAGCTGGATGATTGGTGTGAGCGTGAAAATATATTATTATTATTACAATATGGTTAGGGTAAATCTAAACGACATAAAAATATAATAAGATATTAATTGTGATTACATTAACCCTGTAACAAAATAAAGTAGAACTTATTAACTTGAATTTTCACCAAAACTTATACTATTTTAATATTGAAATAATCTAAACTATAATTTGAAATCTATACTTAAACCTTTATATCTCAATTTACCTACTGTGAAACCCAGATTATTCTAAAACTATACTTCAACCTTTATAACTCAATTTACCTACTGTGAATTCCAGATTATTCTAAAAACTATACTCAAACTATTAGAAACCAATTTATCTACTATGAATTTCAGATCATTCGAGAATTTGTTTTACGACTGTGCTTCACGATATTTAGTTATAAATTCTTTAATATTCTTATGAAGAGCAACATTCAAATAAACTCATATTTCAAGAAATTATAACTAACGAAATTAAACTATGTAATTTTATATTTTCTTTAATAACATTGTAAGTATGGGACAGTTTGGAGACATTTCGTTATGGATATACACCTGGTTTTAGTTTGGGCATAGGATAAATAAGTCAGTTTAAATGAACGACTTTGCGTACCAAAATAAAACCAATACTCTACACGCAGCTGAGACTATGACTAAATACACTCCACATGCTCCAAAATTAAGCGAGTGATTATTTTGTGCGAGTTCTCTGAACGATACATTACGGTGATCGCGACACGATCAGAATGGATCTAATTCAAACAAAAAAACGGAATTATTTGGATTAAGGAAGGGATGTATTGCAACACAAACAATACATTGCGAATAGCGCTGGCTGAACTCACAACTCAGTTCCTTTTCAGAATTTGAATATTCTTGGTTGGAATAATTTTCATTCAAACTTAGGATGTCAGAAGTTTGGTGAACTCAATCTTAATCAATTGCAACCTTACATTTTGGTTTAAAATCACACCACATTCACAATCCATGGCAAAGTGTTGGCAAGCGTTTCTATATTTATAATTTAGGTTTTCTTAATGAGGAACTTCCTGTGGTTTTGGAAGGGGGGAGTGGATTGACATTGGCCTTGTCACTCACCGATTGAAGCGAGGATGGAGCTTCAACTTCCTTATTTATTTTTTTATGCAATCACTAAAGAACGTTATTAAATTTCCACGTTATAAGTTCTCTTATGCTGTCCATATTTCATTCTCTATATTCTAAAAGAATTTTGGTTACTACTTCACAACATGGGTACTAGACGATATTGGCCTTAGGAAATTCTTAATTCCTGAAAACAAATTACTTATATTCTGTCTTGTATAATTTATATGAGTATTCATATATTCATATAATAAAATATCTTGGTTGAAAGGGGGTTCAGTTACAAGGCTTCATGCGGCAAGAACACGGCGGGCCCATTTCTCTTTTTGCTTTGACAATCTCTTTTCTGGTTACTATATTCCTTACCCAAATTTCTGAGAGTTTTCCTTTTGACATCTAGCCAGTCTTTTACATGCCACTTTCTAACGTTACCCTTGTCTTTTCTGGAACGTATTATAGATTAAGGCTGAGGGCTATCGTTTGAAAATCAAGGTAGTGGAGTGTTTGCTTGAGGAGTTGAACACTCCGATTGAAATGCAGGAGTATTGATACAAGTTGCAGCTTCGAAAGGCAACTCATTTTCTTTTCCAATATAATAGGGGCGCAAGTAATTATTGCAATCATAATCTAAATGGTTTATACTGCAGTATGGGGAAGGATGAGATGTACTCGGAATACTAGGAGTGGGATAATTCTTGCTTATTTCGTGGGTACAGAAAGCTTCAGAACTCTCAAAAACGTCATCTTCATTTAATTTTGCAAGTTCGTTAATCTCGGATTATTTAAAATCGATTGGAAGTGGAGATTCTGTAACAACAATAAAATACTCAATTAAATTGATATTATACAAACTACTTTGAGAATACAAATTATACCTTATTTTCAAAATCCCCTTAATGCTAGTTTAATTATGCATCACTTGCAACGAGCAACATCTTCACCCTCATCATCAACTATCGCCAGTTAAGATAAGAGCCAATCAATGGTCAGTGCTCCATAAAAGAACGTAGATTAAGTAAGATTAGCCAATACCCAATTATGTTTTGCTCCAACAATATTATGACGTAGTCGTAAAAAATGTGAATACGTAATTTTATAACAGAAAAAGTATCTAAAACTTTGAACTTTGTGAGCAATTTCAACGTAAAATATTGTAAGTTTTAAGTATTCGTGACGTAAAATGTTGTATGTATTTTTAAGACAAACTTTATTTTTTTCAATTCCGATGTAAAATACTACATGTACTACTTAACATTATTTTATGATTAGTCTTCCGACGTATCTTGTTGTATGTCAACTTACATTACCAATTAAAACTAGATTTTCCCATGTAAAATGTTGCATGTATCACATACAATATTCTTGGTCGACGTGGATATAAAATATCTTATAAAATACACTACTGATTTCAATACTACTTACCTTGCGTACTTCTATTATTAATATCACTAATGTTATCGAAACTGGCTTGTTCCTTTGCAAGAACTTGCTGGTTGTGATATATTTCAATTGATTCATCACTTTCATCTCTTCTTACGGCAGTAGTATTGGCCAAATCATACAGTTTTTGAGCTCTTGTTTGAATTTTATAACGACTCATTGTAAAAGAATGTGATAAAAACACGTTTTAGTATTTTCTGCAATAATAACCTACTGTATTAGTTTTTCGTGCATGCGGTTGAAGCGCCCGGCGTGAACTGTTGCATGTATCACATGCAATGGCTCTCTGCGCCGCGCGCGCCGCTTCCCGCACCACGTACTTTGTTGTATTGCATTTTGCAACACGCTACGTGGTGCACATTTGAAACATATAACAATTTACTTCTCATAACTCCTGGTAAAATTGACATTTTTTAAAATCTGTTACAAGTAATCAATAAAATACATATAGTTGTACCTCTTTATGTTAAAAAACAGAAAATGCTATTTTGTTGCTTACAACAATATACGCGGGAGGTATCGATTTACAATTTATATTGTATTTTTATATCATGTACCTATACGTAAAATAAAGAAAATAAAACAAAATGACTAACAATAATAACAATTAATTTGTCATAGTAGGTTCTTAAGGTAAGGTTTTTATAATAATATGTACCTCTAATGTAATATTATTTACCTTACCTACATACAGTAGGTACCTTAGAAGTAGGTAAGCTGACAACTGTTTACAGATAAGCCTTTTCTGTTTTGCTTTATAGTATTTTCTAAAAAAATAATACATACGTAAGTGCTAGTTTTAATGTAAATGGATATATCGAACTATGATACAAAAATCTAATTACAAATATGTTATCTTAACGTGATGATAGATGCAATCCAAACAACGATTCCTCACAATGTAATTTAGCCAGACCCTCAATAAGAAATCCTTCATACTGGCTTTTTATTTCACATATTCCAACTAAATTGGAATTTGTGTACGTTATTGTGGTCTGGGGAATTAGATCCTCTACATTCAAAACCGCCTATCCTATTGAGACCTCTCGGAAGGGAACAGGATCTGATAAGGTAGATCGTCGATAGGGTCCCTTTTTCTTTGCTCGACACCTTTGTCATGACAAAGGGGCTGTTTGGTCTCAACTGTGGCATCTGAATAGGCTTGCAATAACACGTCCTGGCCGAAAGCTCGCATCCCGCGAGATCGACCACAGATATACTCCTCTTTCTAAAGATTTATTAATCTCTCTTTCGTTGGAACAATGAACGCTTTCGGTAGGCACCTGGTGCTTTTTTCTCGTCACTCAAGTATGCTTGAGACGTGTATTCAGTTTTTGCTTGGCGCTCGAGTGAGGTAAGTGGGGGCTAGAGAGTGATTGTGGCTACTTCGAGTATTCCGTCGGTTTCAGACGGCATAATTCCATATAATGGCCACTTCGTCTTTACTCGGCTTTGTCTTTTGATGTTCAATAAGCAAACAACTCGGAGTGGTTACCTAATTTTAATTAAATATATTTTTGCCCTCGAGAATTTTCTCTGCGACATTTGCAATAGTTTAATTAGGTGTATTATATGCGAGGGCTGAAATAAACTGACCTGCTGCTCGAGTAGTCAGTTAGTAAATTTACGTTCCGAGTTTGATTTCATGTGAGATTGTCATAAATTCATGTTGATTTGTTATGTTGTATATTTTCGAACTCAGTCACTTTAATCGACAATAAATTTTAAGTTTTTGATATAAAGTTCAAAAACGCTTGACAAAAGGCAACGTTGGGTAGAATTGTACCGTTACATTATGCGCTTCCTTGAGTAATAGAAAGAATATCTTTCAGACCACCTTTGACCACAAAAGACAGACGTGCATATAATCCAAAAAGATATAAAAATAAAATTTCTTATTAAATTTAGTAAATATGTTTTAGAGTAAACTATGCTTATATGCTTTTATAATACCCAACACATGTGAAAGTATTTTATTAAAAACCACGGCATTTCAAGCTTAGAAAAAAATAATTATTCACACCATTGTTTTCTTTGAACTGTGACTATTAAAATTAATGTTTATTTTTGTTCTCGGAATATTGTCTTGCACCGAAAAGCTTAAGCCGACGCGTCTGATGATCAAGTTACCCGCTTAATTTGTCTAGATCGCGTGTAAGGGGACGGCAGCAATAAATAATGTTTTTTATCTTGACATCACAGCTCTAGGCAGAAATTCTTACACGTCCATTCGCTGAATCAACGCTTTTTATTCGTATCTCCTTATTAATGTTAAGGGTTAAATTTCTCAAAAGAAATAAAGGAACTAAATTGTCTAGAAGTTTCTTTGCTACTGGCGACAATGGAGCGCATTGCCTATTTTCTGGTTAAAGGTGAATGCACAAAAAACATTAGATGACCTGGCTACCAATGTTAATACTGGCTTCCATATAAAACGATATTTCGAGGCATTTGATGTTAGTATAGAATTGAATTTTTTTTCGACTAGGTCACTTTAAGATACATAGTACTCATCGTACAAACATTTGTCCCTACTATAAATCGAACCCGGACCGCTTGATGTGTAAGCAGGGTAATCCACCAGGATGGCGTCAAAACACTTTTTTTTAAATTCACTTTTACATAAATGTGTTTAAATTTCAATTGGGCACTAAATAACAATGGTAGCGTGTTTTTAAAATTGACTGCTATAGTATTTTGCCCTAGGCTAATAAACATGATAAACTGCTTTCATTGTAAATGTTTTAGATGAATCAAAATACGCAGTATCCACAATGAAGTCTAAATGTGCATTTTATGATGTCCTCGCAACAATAGCATCAGCTGCATTCGATGATGCCACATCTTGATAACGCACCCACATTTTGGCAAATACATCACAGCGGGTAGCCGTCACAATATTTTAGTGTCTACGACTGTATCCATGTGGCACGGATTTTGTTTTTTACACTCTACTAGTAAATTTATTGCAATCGCCGACTTCGATGTCACAAACTCAGGCCAGAGTCTGCCAATAAACGTGTTATCTTAACTGCAATTAGAGTGATTCCATATTTAAATGAATCAATTTGCTGCGAAAGTATTTATTTTATGCCAGTATCTGTTGAATTTTCTTCTATAATTTTTATCGGTAATTATTTGCCTGCAGCCAGTGGTGGTGGGAACCCATCACTTTATCGCAATTAACTTCATCGATTTTCATTTCCCATAAAACTATTCGCAGATCTTTTTATACAATACTTACCAACTCCTAGAATCCGGTTACATCGCAATTTCATTTCCTCGAATAGTTGTTATCTACAAGCTCATTCCATCGTAAATTCTTTTCCTATTTTATTTATTTTATCGAAATAATGTTAAATCGATGTTTTTTACCCATAATTTTGTTTCCACGTAAGTTTCAGTTTGCAGAATAGCTGAAACATCAATTTTTACTACACTAAAGTTAGTGTACATCGAAAATACTTTTTTTATGTAATTACTCGTAATCATTTTTGTTTCCCTGTAAAGAAAACCTATGGATTAAGTTAGGTTAGATTTAGAACAACAGGCAGTCAGCAGCGGTGCAACCGAAACTAACGGAGATTGCTAGTTGTATTCTGGCATGCTACATGCATGCTTGCATTGCATGCTGTATGCATGTTTGCATTGCATGATGTATGCATGCTTGCATTGCATGCTGTATGCATGCCTGCAAGATGCTTGCCGGGGGGTGCAGGGCTGGCCCCCCTGCTCGGGGGGGTCGGTAAAGAAAAACCATTAATACGAAAATAAACCTAGGTTAGGTTAGGTTAGACTTGTGACCAAACATAGCGGAGCGAGCGAAGCGAGCGGAGCATTATATTGCTTGCTGCATGTTTGCTTGCATGTTGCATGCTTGTTTGCATGCTGCATGCTTGTTTGCATGCTGCATGCTTGTTTGCATGCTGCATACTTGCTTGCATGCTGCATGCTTGCTTGCATGCTGCATGCTTGCTTGCATGCTGTATGCTTGCTTGCAAGGTGTGTACCTACTTGCAAATTAAGAATTAATTTTTAAATTAAGAACTAACCTCAACAGTTTTTATCGTCAAACGTCAACAGGCAAATGTATCGTTCGATGAAACGTTACTGCGATGGAAAGTTGTTAAACGAAACATTACAATGTGTAACGTTAAATATTGAAACATGTTTTTATAAATAGTGTTATCGATAACTTAATAGTTTATATAAAATGTTAGTTCGATAGACCGTTATTCTGGTAAGCAACACAACTTTGAAAATTTTTTTTTATGAAAGTTGATTCGATAATATGAAACGGTGATCATTAGCTAGTCGATCAATTAAGAAAAATAGATATTGAAAATCGTGGAATAGTTTTCGGTGAAATGAAATTCGATGACAAAAAAATCTGTATTTTGATAGGTACCCAGTGGTGGTATGTACTTTACCGGATATATATGATGCTAGTATAATAGACGTGTTCTTTCCATTTCAGGCTGACATGTTAATTCTAAAAAATATGTGATTGACTTAGACTGATGGTAATGAAAGCGCCTAGTAAAGATCGGCTGCTTCTGTCCGCGCCGCAGCATATTACTCGATTACTAACTTTACAGCCCAACGGCCTTCAAACTTGATCAATATAATTTTCGACGTGATAAGCACATGGTTAAATTTTAGTTGTAATATTTAACAGAGATCGATTATCTATAACCTTCACACGAAAGTGGGGTATCAGACACCTTTCCCCAAGGTTGTATGAAATATTTAACCAAGAATCAATTATTAACAACATGGAGTTTTTACAAAAGATTAACACTGAAATTGTGGCGTAATTAAATTACCAATATATTATTTATTACAAGAACTATAAGCGTAACTGTTTGCCTTAAAGTAATTTAGTAAGAAGGTGCCATGTCTATAGTTTGTTTTATAAGCTGTGTGCGTCATTGCGGGCCGGTTTGACAGCTCCTGATTAATTAGCAGTATATCTGGCAGTTAAAATTACAGTTGTGTATTGACTATCTGTCAATTAACGCTCAAACTGGTGCGTAGGTGCGAGGTGCCTAAAAGTTCATGAGCTTAGTCGTGACGCAATCCAGCAGGCAGAACTCAGATTAGTATTTTAGTATTCCGGGAGGCATTTGGTGACATCAAGGCGCTGGTTGACTTCCTGAAGGAATTAGGATACCTTGAGTAATCCCACACCTTCCGATGCAAAACAGGCTCAACAAACGTCGATTTTCGGACACTGCCACAACGAAAGAAGAAGAACGCAGATTAGAGAATAGAAACAGTTGTAGGACTTAAGACCACCTGCTTAACGTCCTATGTTCTGTGAATCACGGCAAAGCTAACTGCTTCTGGTATTAGCGTTATCTTCGAATGGTATACGTGCTGTAGTTAAGGTAGGACCTGTAAACTATATACATTGTTAGTGTTCTCTAAAATATCTATTAACGCAAAAGGAATAGACAAACTCTACGTCTTAACACTACCAGC
The DNA here is from genome assembly GCA_955850985.1 of Elophila nymphaeata. NCBI lineage: Eukaryota > Metazoa > Arthropoda > Insecta > Lepidoptera > Crambidae > Elophila > Elophila nymphaeata. The sequence goes on from OY039079.1 coordinate 18,007,120, forward strand.
CCTAACTAGGTGGTAGACCCATATGTAGGGTCGCCTGGGTAGGTACCATCACCTTTCTTATTTCTGACGTGAAGCAGTTCGCTGTGTTTCGGATTGAAGGGAAAGGTAGCCAGTGTAATTACTGGGCACGAAAGGCATTATCATCATAGTCCCCAGGATGGCAACGCACTTGCAGTGTTAAGTGATTTACCCATAATAGTGCAAATGTCTATCGGCGACGTTAACTACTTAACACCAGGTGGGCTAAACTACACCATAGTCAAAATTATGTGGCTTGACCGTTTCATTGCATGCGCTTCGAGAAAAGGTAGGTAGTGCCCTTGCTTGGATCGTATTTGCGGAGGCACTACCATGCCACCAGATATTAGCCTAATTATCAACTAAGTTTTTGGTATATTACAAAAGATAGAACGGAAAATAAGTACTTTTAATAGTTATAATTCTCAAAGGTACAACTGCAATGAAAAATGCTTTTTGCGCAACGTTCTAAAGTTTAAACCATTATATCAAGTTCCTCACGTTTATTTCTCAAGGTTTATTTACACAGATCTAATATCGATTGGTAAAAAGACATAAATTACGTAACTTAAAACTCCTGTCCTGTGTTTTGATCACTCCTCCTGTTTCCAGAAAGTTGCACAATAGGGAAGTAGAATATCGAAAAACTACGATTCGGTCCCAAACCTCAATCTTTTGTCAAAACCAAACCGCCTTTTTCTAAAATTATTGTCAAAGAACGATATGATGTCTTTATGTCTTGATTCTATTGTGTGACACTTATCTGATCGTGGCCCGTATTATTTATAATGGTTGCTACCCGCCACCATATTCGGTTTTAGATTTGCCTTTTGTTGTTTAAAATTGTAGTTTTTGTGTGAAAATAATACGTAACGCACACGCTTGAGAATAGCTCTTAATATGGAATGAATTTCTCAGCATATAAAATTTTCTACGGAAACGGTCGGTGGTAGGGTTTTCACATTTAAAAGTACGTAAGTAGTCATTTTAAATAAAGACTTTTTGATTTTGACATTAAGTTTAGGGTTGCTTGAGAATTACTTTTAACTGAGACTTTTAATATAGAATGCATTTCTCAGCATATAAAATTTTCTACGGAAACAGTCGGTGGTAGGGTTTTGACGGTTTAAAAGTACTTAGTAGTCAATTTAAACAAAGACATTTTTGATTCTGATATAAAGTTTATGCGCGATTACGCGCGTTTTCTAAATCAATTATTTTTAATAAAATACTTTTATGTTGATATTCTTTTTAACCTAACGGGGCGATTTCGGCCTTCACCTCTCGTAATGATAAGAGTGAATTGAATATAGAAGGGATTCTTACCCAGAACACTCGGCTGTTTTTAGTACCTACATTTACTCAAAAAGTACATTTTTCAATTTATTTTTTGAGTGCAGAAAGTTATACTCTTCTACGCTGTTGCTTATTATCAAAAAGTTTTCTGTACAATATTTTTATATGAAATGACTGTTTTAAATCGTCAATTATTATTAATGGATTTAAATCTGCTTCTCCACACAGTGACGTCAAGACTGCATGACCTGTCTGAAAAAGCTGAGATCTCTTTGTTGGTAGATTACGAAAAGCGATGATTAATAGATAGCCGTGAGACAACAATCCTTCTTCCTACTAATATTATAAAGGCGAAATTTGTACGGATGGGAGGATGGATTTTTTTTTTATGTTATGAGATGGCAAACAAGCTTGCGGCCCACCTGATGTTAAGAGGTCACCGCCGCCTATAGACACTTGCAATATTAAGTGTAAATCACTTAACACCGCAAGTGCGTTTGCCATCCTGGGGACTAAGATGATATGCCCTCCATGCCCAGTAATTACACTGGCTACCTTTCCCTTCAATCCGATACACAGAGAACTACTTCACGGCAGAAATAAGAAAGGCGGTGGTACCTACCCAGACGACGATGTGTGTTCGTTACTCTTTCACGCAAAAACTATTGAATGGATTTTAATAAAACTTTACAATAATATATCTCATATATCAGAATAACATATATGCTATAATTTATACCGGGCAGCAAACCCAAAAGTCACAACCCTTCAGTGAGCCATCATCAAAAGCTGGTTATCCTCTAAGAACGGATTTCAATAAAATAGCTACCGAGATTATCAATAATTGGCAACTATAACATTTTGAAATATATTTTGTATAGAAATATATATTTAAAAATTTTATACCAAGTAAGCCGAAATGTAGATAAGTTATTGAAACCGAGCATTAATAATCTCAATAGTCTGGTAGAGGTTTCTTAAAAGTTTTAACTTATTTCAATAAAAGAAACATAGTTAACGAAATTTATCCAAAGCGAGTCACAATCTAAAAGACCTTGGTAATTATTTTCATATGAATTCTACTTAAGTCATTGAAGCTACAGAGCCAATAGTTTTATAGATCCCACGCTGATTTCACAAAGTTTCTCCTTTGATGTAGATTCAAATTCTTGGAGTTACTTAGACCGAGTTATTGAAACAGATTTTTAATTATTCAAGTTAAAAAGAAATTATCGGAGATTTCAGTAAAAAATGTTTTAATTTCACGCTAGTCTGCAATGGAATTTGATTTAGTTGCATGAATAACCGTGCGCTTATTTATGTAGGTATAAACGTAATATGAAGCTAAATACCTACATATTTATTTCAAAACACAAACATAATATCGTGTTTAGAATACAAGCATTATATCGGTTCTAGACGAATCACTCCAGTTAGATAATAATTTGCCAAACGTGATTTTATATGTAACTTAATTTACCATACAGCTCTTCTCAACCCCTTTTGGAATAATTAGCGTGATTGAATGTACCAACATATGTATCTATGTAGATTATAATGAACAAACAACCCTGCTGCGCCATGAGCGGCTTCTATCATTTTCGGCATTAAATATGGGCCGAAGAGTTCTGGAGTGGTGACCACGCACCGAACGATGCAGTCTAGGAAGGCCGCTTACAAGGTGGACTGACGACTTTTTAAGGGATGCTGATAACGCTTTATTATTACTACTTTGCTTTATTTTTATTACTGACTACCTACTCCAGATTATCACTGATGATATTTTCTGCGTCACCGGGTTTATAACAAGGCGAAGATCTTCAGGGGTCCTCCAGCCTGTAAGTAGAACGTTCCTAGAGGATAAATGGGCGTCTCAGCGTCTGCCTCTCGGGAGTCTCTCGAACATCTAGCGTCCCTAGGATGTCCGAATCGGAAGGGAGACTGGTCACGCCTGAGTACGAACGGCATCACCTCGTTTGTTGTGGTGTTCTTTGGGGGTAGCCTATGTTCAGCAGTTGACGTCCTGTGGCTAAATTCATGATAATGACGATGATGACTTTGCTTAAATCACAAAACGCAGCTGAGGACAGGATAGTGCATCATGGCACAATGTTAACTGTTCATCATAATGATAGTTGTATCGAGTGTAAACTAAAAAAATGCCTTTTACTTTATCAATAAACCGTCAACAGCGTGTTTTATGGTCCCGAGCAAATCTCTCGATTAGCATTCTGTGGTTACGCGTAAAGCCGTTGGGTTGTTGTGGACTTGTTTTCAAGGTTGGACTATTTCTTGTTTTAATGCATTGTTCACTTAGAGTTTGTGGTTTTTCCACTTACTTTGTAAGTAGATCGGCAATTGTCAATATAATAATATGAAAAATAAAAGTTCACACAAGTACAGTCTCATTCATATCTCATAACAAAAAAATCACTTTTAGAGGTTTGGCCTGTAATTAGCAAAGTGCATTTAAATAAAACTCTTTTTGTTTTTGACGAATCTCGCGTTCCGCCTTCAGCATCATCATCATACCATAGCTTATTATCAGGTGAAATGAAGACCAAAAGTATTGCCATCAAAACGTAGAAAATATGCTTTATCTGTTTTTTTATTTGACGGCATCACGTCACGTAAAGGTTCCCACTTCTACATACTTACATCATCTGCTTGAGCTGGTCGCCTTCTTGCAACGTTACCTGACCACTGCCGCATTCTTTGGGCCTCTTTAGACCTCAGTTCATAATTTCGGATATGGACACAATATATAGAAACTCCGAGTATAGTCCTCTCCTTTGCCCCTTGAGTGACCTTGAGCCTTCATAGGTATAAGGGTTATAATAAACCACTTCACCTTCAGTGCAGTAAATGAAAAATATAACTGAGTTTAAATCACAACTTAATAAAGGTAAAGCTTTAACAAAAGTAAAATATTTGAAAATTAAAAGAAAACCTAAAGAGTAGGTAAAATTAATAAGAAAACTATCAATGAATGCAAAAACTGTTCAAATAAACCTAAAACTTATCATAGCAATTTTCGTCTAGGCTTATAAAAACTAATTTTCTATCCGCAACGTTAACAAAAGCATTGGATTAATTAAGCATTAGCAATAAGACTGCTTAGTTTGTTTAAAATCTATTTGTAATCCTTTAGAATATTTAGCGCACCTGAATTGCTATTTTCAAACTAAAATCTGAGCATTTCTTTATCCGTTCTCATTGTTTTCAACGATACGGCTTTATTTAAATACTTCGTTTTAGATTAATATTAAAATATATTACTTTTAAATACTTTAAAGCACTATATTTACGTCAATATATGTACAATAAAGTTTGTTAATAATAATATTTCCCTAACTAAATGTAATTAACATTTTAATTTCCAAATGATATCAGATTGTTTTAAATATTTAAACGGCCGACTCTCCACTGAGACCAAATGCGATGACAGCTAACGCAAGACAGTAAAGCAACATACACGCTGCCGTAGCCAGCCACCCTCAGGTTGCCGATCTGCAAGCTGCTTCGTTGAACCTTTTGAATGACCCACAGTTGTTTTAAGAAGAGAAATAATCGAATAGGAACTTGTACAAGCCAGTCCAAAAGTTCAAACAATATTCTACGTGGAACTTATATTGTGTCTTGTATATAATCCACCGATGATCAGGTTTTCAAAAAAATATTATTACCTATCAAACTTGTGATCAAAATGTTCGTGTTCATCACACAAATATTTGTTGCATTATGCAGGATTTGCAACATGATTTAACTACATTTTAACACAGTCATTTATTTTAATATTATGCAAAGAAAAATGCTGCAATTATTGTTAACTAACGTACCTATTCCTCGCAATACCTATAATAGCTGTTGTTTCAAAGATTATGTAATTAGAAATGAGAGTAATTGTTTTGTCTACCGAAAATTGTTGACATGGAAACACGCAACGGACAATCTAGTTCAAGCCAATCGGATAATTAAGTCGGAGGCTTTTAAACCAGTGATAGGAATTATTAGAAACCGGTTAGTACTTAGTTACTTAACTCTAAATTGAACGGTTAACTTGCTAAGCGTTGGTTAAACCGGGCTTTATCTTTTCGTCTGCATGGAATTTATCTTAAAGTTGGGTTTAGAAATGGGTTTCTTAATTGATACGGTTTGAGTCTGTAAAAGAGCTTATAGACTGAAGAAAGATTTAAGATTCTAATTGACGCCGTCGTAAGTGTAGATAGTTTGACTGACCCTAACGCTCTTTATACGCCAAGTAGAAACTATTTGGTAAATAAAACGAGGTCCTAACAAACGCTGACTATACGTTTCAAAAACTCTACTATGAAACGTATACAAATTCAGTGTCCGATCAAACGGAATCCATTCGGTTTAAGCAGTTAGCAGTAATCGTACTAGAATTACGTGTTCCAGTTGGTTTCTTTGAGGGTTATTCTGATGCAAATCACAGCACTTGAGTCCCGTTAAGTCACCACTGCTGTCTAGTCTAGATAGATTCAGGATATAAAGAATTACCATAAGCAGTGGCTTACTGTCTCGCTAATGCTTTGTGTTTCAACGGCTCGTTTTGTTACAAATACCAGTTATGACCGCGTAAATAGACAAAGCTTTATGCTGCTATCGAAACGATTTGGTAATCCAATTTGAGCTCTAAGTCTAGTGGAAAAGACAGCTGAATTGTGTTTTACAGTTTGTCACAGTATTTTAAATGTTGTCGAAGCGTATGCATTTGAATAATGTAAGCTTGACGGAGGCTTGAGAGATGACTTGCCATAATACTGTATCGGGAGTAGTGTACCTACACTATGTTATGGTCGTATTATGGTAGAATAATATGGAATAGATGTGTGTTATATGATAATGGGTTAAGGACCTGATTATTACTTACTAAATTTTGATATGACTATATATTTTAAAGTACCCATAATAACTGTTATAAATGTTTTGGAAATACCGTATGTACTCAAGTTTTTAAATATGATGCTTACAGACATAAAAGAAGATAAAAACTTTTAGTTGGCCTGTATTAAAAATAAAGTGCATGACTTGACAAAATTAGTATTTTATTAAGTTGTAATATAATTGAAAAAAAAACATATTATCTTATTCTGATAAAGCGTAGGTACAATTATAGTCATTAAATGCTTTTGATTAATTTATAAATTTCTATTTAACAGGATTATTTAATATTCATGTTCAATATTCGGATCCATCGCATCATGGTTTAAACACTCCCTTACGTTCTAAGCCGACTATCTGCCAAACTGCTGCTAGATAAAGGTTTTAAATAACATAGAACCTGTTCTAGCTTTTAAGACAACTTAACGAAATTCCTGACTTTATTAGGACATAAGTAATTCTTACCTTACTGCCTACGTTTAATAAAATAAAAAACATAAAAATTGTTTCTTAAGCTAATTGACCCATGGCCTAAGTTGTAATATCAGAGAAATTTATAACATCTGAAAGAGAAGTTAAAAATATCAAAGCATTACTTGGTAATGAAATTAAAATGAATCACCAGATTTTTCTTATGCCGTTTGCTATTTAATAATTAATAGTCTGTATTGAGAAAAGTAGTCGTACAGTAGTTAAGGTTAAGTACTTATATAGCTTTCTGAGCCACTACAATGAACCCAGTAAACTAAATGATTATATAACATTGCAGACAACATATTCCGATAGTCTGTGGTGTGACGATTGAAATTTTTTTTTCCGATTTCAGCTATGTTAGGAAATGATAGTTCTAAGAATTACAATAATAGAAAAATACTACAAAAATGAAAAGAGCTGAAACAATGTTTTTGAGGTTCTACGAACCTGAAAAGTAATGGGCGCCTTTTCTAGAATTGCTGATATTAATTTATAATATTTACAGGAGAACTAAATTCTTAAAAGAAATTAATTGTATTTATCTAGAAAAGTCTCAGATATATACAGGACATTCTAATATAACTATACAATCTAAACCTAAACGCATTTGATACTGTTTCAGTTACATCATTATTGAACCAATCTACGACCTTTTACAATTTCTCTTCAAGCACAGTCACCAGAGTAACTGACATTGCTAACATAACGTAAGCAATATGAACGTGGTAAGCTACAGTCACTGGTTGGTTTGCAAATTGTCACTTTAGCGGTACTTATTTTAATGGTGTGAAAATTGTAGCTGTTATATGTAGTAGTGTGTTGGAGTTAATGGCAATAATGTTTGCGATTCATTCGACACATCTTCAGGCTGTTCATAAGGATATTTTAAGATGATCTTGTAATAGTTTACAAAGACTCTATATATCTATAATGGTCTTGACTTTTAAATTTGGTTTCAGTAACATTACAAGTATGAATTCTGCACTAAAATTGTGACATGAATTTATTGTTATTTACACTATTGTATTGCTGTCTTCTTCTAAAGAATTTATATGTCTTGTACCTACTTTTTAAAGTTTGATTACGCAATAACGATTATTAGAATATTTTTTTGGTAAGTCAGAATTAACAAATGCCTTGACTACGTAATTGATAACATGAACAATGTAGGACTAAGTGTAACAACTTTTTCCTCATCTACGTTCCATTGTATCAAGACAAACAATACAAACGAAGCGAATCTAAATTATACAGACATTGTCGTACGCATGGGTATGTCTATGCTAACCTAACCTAATCCCGCCGCAGAAGCACAGTTTACAAATTATTCCTCCCTCGTACTCATGTAAGCACCTGAATCAATCAAAACACATTTTCATTCCGCCTCTCTTGGTTATTCAGTGTGTTTATTGATTCTGTGTTTTATGATCGCTCCAAATGGTAATAAACAGTGTGGCGATGTTATCGCCCTTTATGGTGTCCGATATTGCTTTGTTGAAAGGTCGATTGTTTGAAATTAGAAAAGTACTGCCGGGTAATGATTTTTTATGTCTTGATAGCGTTGCTGCTGGTGTGTTCGATTTACGACCATGAAACATCGAACTTAGAAATTAGTAAATGGATAACGATCTAGTTTTCGTGATTAGTATAGTAGGTTTGTCAGTATTAAAAAATAATAAGTTCATGTCTTCTGTTTTACCGCAATCCACTAGATACTTTGTAGTGTATGGCGCAGTCAAAAGCTATAATATCTGACCATACTTGATATTTTGGCGACATTATTTCGTTATTCTAAAGAGTCACAAACTGCCTGAAGGTGGTACATATTATCTATTACTCGTGACTGTAATCAATTAGTTAGTGCTTACACGTTATATGCTGACTGACATATTCTCCTTCAATCTTCAGCATCTCATAGATATTTTGGTAAATACACTGTATCAATAGAATGGGATGTAGAAAGGCGTTCCTTTGTTTCGCAGAAAATATTTCATAGAATGTTTTGGTTTTTGTAATTTTATTTCGAATATTACTGTTTCAACAACTATTCACTTTAATGAAATATGTTTCACAGAAACGTGAATGACTGAGTGATAGGAAGGTTAGGGGTTATTATTTTTGTCTAGTGTTTCATGTACATGGCTGTCAAAATAGCATTTAAAAGTATATCGTCTTCGTGATCTAACGCTATCTAACATACCAAGTGGTCCGGATTGCCGGTACCTGGTATGATCAAATATTTGTGTGATGAACACGAGTATTTGTTCACAATTCATGGTTGTTCATATATTTATATATAAAATATCTAAATTGTTATGTTTGATTGTTTATTACTTAGTACTCATAGGACAGTTTCTTAAGGAAACCTACTTATTTCGAGCTTGATAATTGATTTTTGCACAAATTTATATCCACAAATAATAGCAAATTAGATTCAAAATTACGCTAAGGAACACGGCCGTTTCGTCTTCAATAATAAAGGTAACATTCATCAAAATGAAGATTAAGCTGGAATCATTTGAAAGCGATGACCTATCTCTGGGCTTGCGAACAGGTCAATTATTCAGGGACCGAGCTTTAGGTACATGTCGTAGTGAACGTTCATTCACTGTCGTTATACCTGATTGCCGATCGAGAAAATTACTTGGCATACGACTGCGTAGAGCCGGATCGAGGTAAGAGGAATTTTTGTTCAACCAAACTCACCTTATCGAATTTTAGTGCAAAGAGCATTAACTGATAAGGTGATTGCAGTGCATAGTTGTAAAGCTGATAGTTATTTAGGTTATTATCTTCATTCAATGTTTTACTGTAGAAGTTATGTTTTTATTGTTAATTAGATACATTTAATTTTTTTTATTAAAAAAATTCAAATGGCTTTGTTCCACCTGTATGGTAAGCAGAATTGGAGCACATTTGCAAATATAAATAAAAATATAAATAGGTGCAAGAGACAATGTACGAGTAAGCACTGCGCCGTACTAACCACCCTCGCCTAGCCGTCAAAGAAGCTGCTCCTTTACGCCTATTTTGAATGACCCAGAAGTGTAAGAAGTAAACATGATGTGTGCTAAGAAATACGTGTTCTGGTATTAAATTAAATTTCTTGATTGTGCGACATAGAAAAGTATTGCTAAATTTCTTTGATATTATTACAAGGACGTCTTATCTTCCCCTAACATTGTAATTTTAGAACATAATTATACCGATATGGGGAAATAATTGTGATTCAATTATATTAAAATATAATATGCTTTATTTCTTAACTTTGTTTATTAGTATAGTATGATTTTTTACATATCTTGCTGCATTTTTTATTCAAGACAAGAATCTTATACATTTTTACTTAACATTTTAACAAAATTTAATAGCGACTTATTGCACAATCTTCTTGACAAAGAAGGTTTTCTGAAAGGTGAAGCAAGATTGCTAATGCAATATTCACTTTAATTTTTAATAGTCATATTGGATCATCATCATCATCATCAACAGCTCATTATTCTCCCCACCCAGGGGCTCGAGCCTACCCTACATTAGGGGCGATTAGGCCTTAGTCAACCACGCTGGCCAAGTGCGGGTTGGTCGACTTCACATATATTACAACCTACGAATTTCTTAATAGGTCATGTGCAGGTTTCCTCACAATGTTTTCCTTCACTGTAAAAGCGTCGATTAAACGTACATATGAATTCAAAATTTTAAAACACATTGGTACGTGGCGGGATTCAAACCGGTGCCTCCCTGGTGGAAGACAATGCTCTTACGCACTACGCCACTGACGCTTCCGACAATATGGGATATAAAGCCTAAAATATAAGCGAAAAGCGAACATAGTTCTATAATGCGATTCCGTAACTGGTTGTGTCTTACCCAGTTTCACAAAAGAGCAGTCCCTGTTCATAAATATATATACTTATGTGATCTAGTTCCTATAATGACTCTAAATACGGCCACTTTGTTATGGGACCCTCCTTTCCCAAGACCACGCAATTTAACCGTTCTCTTGTTATTAACATCTTTTAATCATAGTTTCTTTAATCTATTTTATTTGATTTAAATGTTCTAAATTTAATGAACATAAATTTGAATAAAAACATGTTATCCAAAGCAAAATTGAAGAAGGATTATGTCATTGTAAGAAGCATTATTTAATTATTTTGTGTATTGATACAAATTGATGGCCCCATTTATGTTATATCGATTAGTGACTCATAAATATAGCATTATATAAAAAATGGAATAACGAATAAATATTCTGTCCGCGATTATCTCAGTTTAATTAAGTATAATAACATTATTTTAAAAGACAATTAAAATTTTATGATTTGGTGGATGTCAATGACCAGTAGGACAGTTGACAGTTTCCAATAAAAATTTAAATAAAAATTATACTATCAACACAAATTAAACAAAGTTCAGATGAGATCATTTAAGAAGGTAAACGTAATGCGTTTGAGTAAAACTTCTCTCTTGTAAGAAATCTGAGAACACTTCAAAACAGTACCTACTAGCGCGAGTGCCGTGTGGTTTTTTTTTGCGTTGTAAGATTGCTAAATCGTATTTTAAAGACTCCGTGTTACGTAACTCTAAATTTTGATAATTCTAGCACAACAGCCGAGCCGTGCTTGATTTTTAATACTTAGGTATTAAAAATCAAGCACGGATGGCTGCAGATCGGTCTATACAAGATATATCATAAAAAAAAAACTTCACAAATTAAGAAATTTACAAGTTTTTTAGTAGTTTAACGCGTCAGTGTATACTCGTGATATACAAAAGCGTAGGTACGGACAATAGCAGATCAGACTAGCCAAAAATTATCCAATTTCTATTAATGATTGTCAACGTTCAATTAAACATGAGTACTTATAACGCACAAAATTGATTGGGAAAATTTGAAAGTTTATGGTAACCTTATGTCCTGTTATGTACCTTCTTGCTTTTTTTATTTTTGTGCTATTACTGTTCCGTATTCGCAAAAAGACTGAGGTTATAATTCCTTTCTCGTCATTACTTTAAACACAGTAATCAATTAAAACACTATATTTAAAATATTTACAACCTGAAACTAAATTGGCCTCAGGTTAAAGTTGATAAACAGTTAATTACACGTAACAAACTTCTCGGAACGTTTACATTCAATTAAAATAGTAATTAAATATCTGTCAACGCCATATAATTACTTATGCTGTTCCCATGTGAATTGTTTAAAAAGCTCTATAGACATCAAAGTAATGAGGGGGACACTGACACTTTGAAGAAAAACTGTTTGTTTAGCGTGATACGGGTTTGACATCTCTCTGACAAACTATTCTGGGGTTCATAAGACATTGAAGTGTTAAGCTATTTGTGAAATCGTTTCAAAATATCCAAGAACAAAGAGCAGGGTGAAAGTTCGTTACTTGACTGAAGAAAAACAACAATTGAATATTCACACGTCTTCGGCGAAGAACCAATAGTGTGGCGACGCCTCTTATTTGAATATAAAATAAGTCTTAGATGTTGTTTGGTCTTTATTTAAAGAGGAGTTAAAAATACGTCAAAGTTGGTCGTTTCCAGTTACTTTTTTCGATCTCTTTCTTATTTTGTTGGCCTATTTAATTTATTATTACCTAGCCAGTGAAGAATAATATGGTGGTACAGTAGGTACAATTTAAGAGCCATTTTACTCTGTCCTGGAAATAAAAGATAGACTTAATTCGAAAGATTCTTGAGAAACGAGATTTTTTATTAATTCATTTCTATTTAGAAAGACGGTCTGAAACCGTTAACTGAGGAAAATGAAAATTCTGGTTTTTGTAGGGTGGTTCACTGTAGGTTCGTAGCTTATTGGGTTTGATACCCCGTTTATGTAGGCGACAGGCTGGCAACCTGTCACTATGGAGGCACTTTACGGCCCAAATTTCCCGATGTGACTTTATTTGCAACCAAATATTGTCTAAGACTCTGCTCAAACCCTTTTGGGATTCTGAGCGTGAGCTTATGTATGTATCTTCTTATTATTAGTGATTCCTAGGTTATGTAGTTCATTAAACTAAATGTCCATATTACTGTCCCTGGAGCACCAGTATTGTTCGTAGTCGATTGGATCGTATTGTCTCATCGATTGGACCTATTTATAGGTGGGTATCGTCAACTGACGTTATAAGTTTGGTTCAAATTACAAGATTATTGTGTTTGGCAAGGAAAAAGTTTGTTACATATTTTGTCGCTATGTATTGAGAAGTAGAAGTATTAACTAGCTATGGTTACGTCAACAAGGTTCATACACATTCATTACTATCACTTATGATGCCTGGCCAAAGGCGCAATCTCGGGATATACCATCTTAAACAATCATATTTACAATATAGTTGTAATAGCCAACCAACTGTGCAGAGCCTGCATGGCGGAGGAAGAAACAGCTCTTTGCGTTCTACTGGAGTACAGAGAAACTCCTCTGCACTCCAGCAGAACTTGAGCAGCTCCTAGCGACCCGAGGAAGTGGGCGATACTTTGCCACTGTAGAGTGTTGGGTCCGCTTTCTCGGTTCGCCAAGGACCGGCCAAGAGTGCTTGACAGCGCCTAGGCTCTGGGTGACTTCCTGGTGGAGCTGAGATGGCGTCCTAAGTTCACACCATCCGACGCAAAATAGGCGCACTAGTTGTCGAGTTAAGGAAACTGCCCTTAAGAAAAAGAAGAAGAAGAATCACGGTCATAATCTCAAAAGGGTTAAGCAGAGCTTTTGCTAATATTTGGTAACGCATCTTTATGCGTTACCAAATATTAGCAAAAGCTCTGATTTGTCGCTGAAGACATTTCCTGTGTCACCGATTTTTAAGAAGTGAAGCCCTTAAAGGGCCTTCAAGCCTTTTTTCTTGGATGACGATGGGAAATCCATTTAAGGACCATACTGCACACTGGAAAGACGTATAGCGTGCGTGGGCCTCACCGGCGCGGAACAGCGCCTATCCTACTTCGCTTAAACCCACCAGTACCCTCCTAAGCCCTTATGGGGGCGTTTTGGGATCGGCGCACAAAGGGTCCTCAAGCCTGTAAGTCGAACGTTTCCAGGGGATTACTGGGCATTTCCATCTCCGGAGTCTCTCGACCAACTACCGTCCCTAGGGCATCCAAGTTGAAAGGCCGACTGTAGAATTTTAAACTCAGTGTATTATTTTGTGATAATAAATAAAAAAGGACGTACTCGTGCGTTATAAAGAACATGTGTCGACACGCGTTTATATGAACTAGGCCTCACTCTACGTAATCCGATAGGATCGTTTTTTTTTCTAAAACTTAAAAAAAAACAGTTAACGTTATCAATCCCAATATCAGCAGTATTAAGGGCCTAATATCGCTCCCTGTTCAACACTTGCTCCAACTAGTAAAAGTGACTATTATTGTTTGTGTGGCTGCGTAACATGTGAGTATTCGACACATGGCAGACAGGGGTGGGCTCTGGAAGATTTGTAGTTGACATGTGAAATAAAGAATGCCACTTATTATCTGGATAGGCAGAGAGTACGTAGAGACGTTTGTCTGTTTATACGGATGAAATTCTGCATTTATATATTATTTCCAATTTTAATTTAGGTCAGTACTACTGCTAGTATAGTATTATATTATCTCATTCTACTCACAAAAAATACTAAAAAGTAAAAAGTATAATTTTTCCTTTGAACTTTTAATATTTGTAAAAGGAGCGTCGCGGCTAATTCCATACTTTAATAAAAATTTAAATTACATGTTTTTAAAACTAGAAAAAAATAATCACTTTTAAGCTTTCGTATTGTATGAATAATATGAGTAAAAACGGGAATTAACGCGATCAAATTTACCTTTAAAATGTCTGACTTTTCAGCCCGGTTACACCGACCGTGGTCACAGGCGGACTGGAGAACAGTGATGTTTTCACTCCGTATGTGAGGTAGATTCCTCCTCCTTTCGCTGTCGAAATTTGTCAGTGCTTGGTGCTTATGTTTTTATGGTAAACATTGTTTCATATTATATTAATATTATATTATTAATATTAGAAATATTTTTGCAAATATTTGACGCCCAGTTAAGATAAAACTACCTTATATTATACCTTAATTTATGCGTTTACAAACGCGTAAATATTTTTAATACCAGAAAAAAGCGTAGTGGTCCGCCCAGATTGCGGAAGATGCTGGGTTCGATTCGCGCCTAGTTATAAAATTATTTACGCGTGAAGGAGGCAAAGAGTCTTATTTTAAGATTTAGATTTTCTACGTCTACTAAGCTCGGACGATTACTGCTATAAAATCATATAAACAATAAATTTTAAAAGACTCTGCTAAGTAATTTCAGATTATCATAATAATTCCTGCTACCGCTTCAGACAGAACATTCAATTACATTTAATGGGCATTGGACTTGTCTTCGATAGTTGCTTTGCTATAACTAATCCCTCCAACATGGCCTTTTCTAATGAACGTAAGACGGTAACAATTAAAAGAGTGCATAAAATACATGCATGTATATTGTAAGAATGTTACATTCAACTTATGACAAGAAAGAAAGGATACCTGGAACATAATCAGTATGTATTCTAAAATTAATACTCATTTATAATTGACAAGAAAAATATTATAAAGCTTTCTGGACTGTGGGTCAATGCAAAAACAAAGCATTTAACAGTATATGTATCCACGTGAATTTAAACTTTAAGCCAATAGGATTCCAACGAAAATCTTCTAAAGAAAGGTGCTTAGAAAGTTTAGTTAATTAGACAGCAGAATAAAGTGATAAAATTTATGTTTTGCAGCATAATCTTTAATTTATTTAAATAAAGTTTGTTAATTTGTGAGTGATCGAAAAGTGGATTGTCTAATGATATAAAGAAATATTTGCAGGAGTTACATATAAAAAATAATTTGGTATAATATCTGATATACAATGTATAAAATGTAGCTTTGCTTTGTTTCCTAGCCCGTTGACAACTCAATAATCAGTCGTTTATAACAGTCAGTTGCCAACATTATTTCTATTTTAATGCCTGCGCAATTTAACTAAAACAACAACGGTATTTTTAGTTTAAAATGTTAAGAAGGTTCTAGAAAAGCTCTTTTCTAAATTACAATATACTCTCCCAACTAAACAGAGCTGTCGTTCGAGTGAGTTTTCCTGTTTATTTCGCTGTCATAAACAAGTATTTCCTTTATTCCTCCCCAAATCACGTACATCTCACATTTTCCAGGCCGCTGTCAATACTAGCAATCCGCGCACCTATCTGAGAAAGCGGCTTATGTTACTAGAGGCAATTTCGCTGTCCACTGCTCCTCGTAAAAGGGGACCAGTAAGCCTTCTAAGACTTTGTCCAATTCAAAGCCAGCAATGTTTACATGTACCTGCAAGATGTGTTCTATAGAACGAAGAATGTGCCGTTTAAGTTTGAAAGAAACCCATTTTCTTCTAAGCCTATATTACTAGCGTTCATAATAGCTTTTGGTCAAACATACCTCGTGTGTTTTGTGTGTCAATGTAGTTATCGGGAAAATTTATTTGCTAAAGCTAGTCTAACATTGTATGAGTGAGAGGGATAAGGTAATTTATTTTAGAAAATATTTCAATATTTCTTTTTCGACTGGAACGAAACGTTGCCTTAGAAGCAGATGTGACGAGTATTGATTACATGATAGTAATTAAATAAATTGTGGTTACTTGAATTTACTGACCGCATTATATTAGCACAAGTCTTCAAGTAAATAAAGTTATTGAATACCTATCGTTAGCTCGCCCCCTTAAAGCAGTGTATACCAGGATTAAATGTTATATACCTGCTGCGTACTTAAGTTTCATCCAAACCCGTTGATCCATTGTTGCGAGATTGAAGCACTAACATCCTAATATACTAAACTTCAACATTAATAATACTAATGTAACGTAAGTACATAATGGAGATGTATCACTATAATATAGTCAGCCTATATTATTAATAAAGGCTGACTATATTATAGTGATATTTCACCAACAAGAAGGAGTCGAGCATGGTACCGTGTGAATAGCGTAGCTGCAGCATTTTGAAGTTATGTTGTAGTAAATACAAAATGTCGATATAGTTGCGTTATAATTTTTTTATACTACGAGATTGTTTGCCACACGCTTGCGTCCCACCTGGTGTTAAGAGGTTACCGTCGAATACACTTGCAATATTAAGAGTAAATCACTTAACACTGCAAGTGCGTTGCTATCCTGGGGAATAAGATGATAGTATGCCTTCCATGCCCAGTAATTACACTGGCTACCTTTTTTCCTTCAATTCGAAGCACAGCGAACTGCTTCACGGCAGAAATAAGAAAGGCGGTGGTACCTACACAGACGACTTTACATAATATGGGTCTAACACCTAGTAAACGAACGAACAGTGATTCGGTGAGCAATTTTTTATATTTAATGTTTTTGCCAGGTCCCCAGATAATAGCGCACGGTGTCGCAAGTTGTTGCGTGGTGGTTGCGATACGGGCAGTACTGATCACACTGTTGTGTTTGACGGAATAATGGTAGTCCTTGTGATTCATCATTCGGCTGCCCTGCACTAAACTTTATGTCTGGTCGGTGTAAAATGTAGTCTTCTTCCACTCTCCGGATCATTCGTCATCTCAACATTAACATCCTTCTTTGCCATAATTATCATTTTTCACACAGTCTATCTATATTTTTTTCGGTCTTCCCCGCCTTCTACATCCATCCACATTCATTCTAATTACTTTCTTTGCTACGTATTCACCATCTCTTCTCATTAGGTACGTGTATTCTGTATATGTCTTTACAATGCCAATATGTTACCTCTTAGTCTTTTTGCCACTGTTGCTACTTTCAAACTCCCTCTAATGTACTCATTACTCTATTTTTCCATTCTTGTTACTCCACACATGCATCGTAGCATTCTCATCTTAGTCACGTGTAGTTATGTAGGATGAAAATGTGGTCCTTGTAATAACATTAATTTTCATACATTAGTGGTTGAAGTATGGTTATGGTACGACTGAAACTTCCTAATTCCAGCTAATATTCAACGAAGTACCTGGTAAATTTCGAAAGATAACCAAAAGAATGGCTTTGAATAACGATAGCAAAATCATGTAAAATATCGAACGGGTGCAACTCGAACATGATTTAAATCACAGAGCTAGATAGAGCTCGGTTACTCCATTCCCCATAAGTGACTCCAGCGCTCAGCTCCGAATCTGTTATTCAAATATAATGTTGATCTATCTTGTGATTTGAAAGAAAATTCAAAATACATTCTAGAACGTTCGCCATGTGTTTTTGGAAATAATTTTACGGTCGAACTTCTGTCGCAAGTAAACATTGTCGAAGTAACGAAGTTAAATTAAGTCGCCTCGGCAAGTTTTTATTAACGCTGTGGGAAATTTACAAAATCAGGAATTCAAAACACTTCCTAAGATTGATCTTAAACGCGTTTGCATAGGTAGTGCAATAATTGTACTATCCTGATCCAATCCGATGGTACAATCATTTATGGTTATTTTTACAAAGCAAACTATCACTGCGAGTGAGCTGCTGGCTTACGTTGACATCGACAGACGACTATATAGATGAAATGCTGGTAACTAGCCAGGCGGTCTCTAAACATGCTCGACAACAAACCACATTGAGCACAAATTTGACTCTTACTCCCCTGTGGATCAGACCCGACCTCTGGATCTAAGTACGACGCGCGAACTACTAGTACCTATCTAAGTTCATCATGAAAACTCATATAATTCTTTTATATGCTTGACAAATTCATCTCATCTCACCTGATGGTAAGTGAAGATAAGGCCGAAGATGAATCAAACTTCACCCGGAACCCTCAAAGTCAAAATTTGTTTATTCATTTAGGTACAATTTGTACACTTAAAAAACTCAAATTTGATGGCATCGGTTCAAGAGTCTACCAGAGGCCTTCTCAGAAGAGAAGAATCGGCAAGAAACATAGCAAGTTTTATCCTCCCTTTACAGTTTTTATAGTGTTAGGGTCCTAGCTAAGGGACGATAAATACAAGAAGACTGTATATTCATAGGTTACTTATTTGGTTAGAAAGTAATATATTATAAAAGCGAGCGAGACACTTCCGGTGCCCGAGAAGAGGTTGCGCTGAGTAGTGTGTGGCCGGTGCCGACCAGTCGGCGATGTCGCCTGCGCGCGCGCAGCCTCCAAAGACCGCCGAGCACTGCCGATGCCTCCCTTAGGCATTTACGCGCCAACATATAGGATTGATTTGGATAGAGTTATTGGCTATTTTACCATTAATTGTCAGAACATAATAATGCTGTTTAACATTTTTATTTTGGCGACAGATTTTAATAAAATGGTGGCTAGCCAGATGGACTTGAAAAAAGTCCTACTGCTGACCTAACTCAGTACAAGTACTTTATAAATCTGTTAGCACAAGAAAAATTTATACTTATTTAAGTGCAAGCTAAGTTCTGGAGGAGGTCGATGGCACCGCGGTCGTGCAGTCTTAGTAACGATCTCGAAAGTTAAGCAGCCAAGTGCGCGGTCGGTATTCGGATAGGTGACCGAAATATTTTCAAATCGATTTTCCTCTGTGCTTTGGAATGCTAAGCTGGTGGTCCCGGGTGCTGTCGAAAGATCGCAGTCGTTCCCAAGGAGGGTTGGTGTCAGGAAGACGGCCGGCGCTAAAAATCTAATGCCAAATCCTTTAACAGTATTGTCGATATCAAGGCATATTGCACCGAGCCTAAATATATTGGGAACAGTGTAGGAAAATTATGAAGTCCAAGCTAGTTCTATACCTACTTTGTTTGAAAGCATCTTAATGTACACATAAAAAGATTTAAAAGCCAATGACAAGGCATTTGCAACCTACTGTCCACGTTATTTACCATAAGCAACAATATTAGGCTAATAATCTGCAATAACAATTCTCTCCGGGCGACGTTTCGCCACCTGTCGCTCGTATCTCGGAAACTTTCACAGAGTTACTAAAATTAAGTGTAATTTTACTAACCGCCGTCCTTAATAACGTCTCTGGTTTCGATTTCTATTCGCTAATTTGATATTAAAGAGCGTAAATGCGCTCCGCGGTCGTAAGGTCAGCGACCGTAATGACTTCGCTTTGATACAGAATTATGGTTTAATCTAGCATTCATTTGTACACATTGAAATGCAAACAGGTCACGTGGACCTGGTTTCAATAACCTCGGTAGTTTTCATAGTATACGTTCTTATAGTACCCAACTAAGGTGCAATGAGAACGTAGAGGTAGGACAAACGTTTTCTCTATGCATACCAGAATCACCTAAGTAGAGCATGTATGGAGGCAGAAGAAACAGCCGCTTACATCTTGATGGAATGCAATACAATGGCCGGGCTCGCTACCTGGGCTATCCGGGAAGATACCAGCATATCTTCAGCCACACTAAGGTTCTGGGAGACTTCCTGGAAATGTTAAACTGGCTAGAATGACCCAACCTCTCATCCTCTGACGCAAAACATGCGCTATAGTTGTCGAGTTGCGAAAATAACTCATGCAATAACTAAGAAGAAGAAATAAGGAAGAATATATTAGAAACTGAAATTGTTTTTGTACTTACTCATTAAAGAAAATTTACTTTAATGAGTAAGTACAAAAACAATTGATACCATAAAGAAGACAATATGATCAATATTTTTAACGAGCTCTGCAGTGAGATTACGTAATTTATTAAAATTCACATCAAAAAAGAAATAGGTAAGAAAAAACCTTGCTAAAAGCGGGTTATAAAGTAAAAGGTCACAACTGTAAAGGGTTTTAAAAGACAGCAAACATAATTTCATTACTTGTCAAAGAACAAGATGAAGCTAATAATATTATTATACCAAAACACGAACCCGACAAAAACAAATCAAACCGCACACTTCGCGATAAATCAAGAGACGATGACAAAACATATGTGCGCGGCCCACACAATCCACCGAACGAGAATATTAGTACCAGATGATTCCACACATGAATTTAATTATAATTCTCGAGATAAGAATCTCATCGAAACCAGGTGTTATAAACGGATAGCTTTCAATAACAACAATGCATAGTGACTTTCAGTTCCTCAGCGCCATTAAAACAATTTAGTGGAGCCTTTGTTGGACCTTAATAGACAAACCCGAGCATGGCGTCCCGTAGCGAAACATAATGAGGAAAAAACTGCACAAAACACTGATACAAATGAAGTGATCATGTTCATATCATATGGTGTGTCAATATAATAGTATCTTCCTTTGTAATTTTTTGCCAATCTACACTAAATCATTATGAAAGTTATCTAAATGAGAAAAAACAGTTAGTTAATCAACGTTGTCTTGTATTAAAAAAGCTGTGAAAATATAAGGTATGAAAATTAGTTACTGCAATTTTTTGTTTAAACGCTATTAATGAAATTAATGACGTTGATGTTTATCTAGCAAAGGCAGATTTGTTTAAATGCTTAAAAACGAAGTCACACGATGATGGTGCTGACTCGGAAGAAGGATATTATAATGTGTAAGGAATTATAATAACCCTATTTTTGAACAAGTAAGCAAAATTATGCTTAGATATATTATAAATATGTGGCGTAGATCACTATCATCATCACCATTTCAGTCGAGAAACGTCCACTGTTGGACATAGACCTCCCCCAAAGATCAATCAGAATTCTTCTTAATAGTAAAGATATTTTTTTTTTTTAAATCGTAGCGTAAGTTTTTAATGTTTTAAATATAATATAACATGTACTTTTATATATCCCACATCAGGAAAAAAATACACACATGTTTGATTTGTTTGTGTCATAAATTGATTAAGAGGTATTTCTCTAAGTGTGCATTGTTTTGCAGGTAAGCAGTTGAATATTGCTTGGATATTTATTTTTATCTAATCGAGTAACACTCGCTCAATTTGCCATAATTTGTACTTAGTTAATTAAAGGGTTTTTTTTTCGTAAACTAAAAAAAGACGATAATACATATATTTTAGATTTATTTTTCTTACAATCCTTTTATCCTGTTAGAGGTTAAAAACAAATAACAGCGTAAATGCTAATAAAATATAATAAAATCTTTTACTTTTAATTTGTCAAAATGATAACTACTAAAATAAATCAAATAAGTAAGTGAAATAAGTAGTATATACTCGTGCATTGAATAATTTTTGAAATAAATAAATAAAGGCCAAAATAACTTTAAATGAAATAGCACTGAAGGGTCTTTCCTCCTTAACAATATGTGTTAAAGAATTTAATAATACTTTGAACATGATTAAACACCGTATGAGAACGAGGCGAGAAACAAAGTAGTGTTCAAAGAGTAAACGCAAAGCCACAAAAATAAATATGTCCCAAAGAAAACAATGGACTCCCATAACACAGCTCATATAAAAATAACCACAGCAGTTAAGTTGATACTTCAAAATGTGACTGCTCACGGCGTGCGGTAGGCGATGTTAAAGGTATTTGTAAAATGGGAGGTTATTATGTTTTAACTCGCCCACACGCGAAGGTGGTACGTGCTCTAACAAAAAAAAATCGAGAAACAAAAAACTAACTATTCGTTACAGTAAATCGTCACTCAAATAACAATTTGATTGGCTCAGAAAATGTTGCAACGAGATGTCGAGAAAAGCGTTACGCGAAAAACGTTCACAAATCCGGTCGAGACTTTAGTGATTTATAAAAAATAATCTTCGAAGTTCAACTACTCCCCTTGAGGACATTTTGAAAAAAGTAATCTATTCCGATAAGGCAACAAGGAGACTGTTCATTTTTATTTTCTCCATTCCCCGAGGCTTAGAGCATCTTAAGGACGTGGGCTATTTTATGAGAATTTAGCGACAACTTAAACGAAATATGAAATACCTCTAATGATAACTGAATACACTGTTTTTTTTTTGTAAAATCTGTTCACACGAGTACGCAATTATAAATTAGTCGTGGTGATCGATACACTGCTTTATGTTGAAATTAAAGAAGTAAATAAATCCTAATATTCGAAGTCTTTTATTCAATTAGTTCTCATTTACAAAATAAATTAAAGTAAATTACAACTAAGCATAAAGATTTACTTCCGAAAAGAGTTTAGGAGATAAACTTAGAGTATTATATTTTTCTCGTGATTTATAATGCTTAAGTCTAATTGCTCATTGTTATGAAAATATTGCCTGTGTTAAATTATATATATGTGTGTTAATTATATTATATATAAGTACCTCTTGCAGTGCACCTATGCGGACGGATGTAGGGTCTATAGAGCTTAATGCCAAGTACTCGGTCTTCGATACATTAAGCCAAGACCACCATTCTCAAGCGTCTCCTTCCCAAAATTTACACGTCTCCACCAATCTGCTCTTGTCCACATCTGCCAGTGCAATATCGTCAGCATAAAATTGATCAATCATTCTAGTGCGAACCACGGAATCTGAATTACTGTACATATCCCGGGTGGTGTCAATATAGGTTTTTGGAACCTCTTTGGATAGTAGAGCCTAGCAGATCATCACGCGAGGAACGCAGACGAAGGTCTTCTGCAAGAATACACAGTGAAACACACGAGAAACGCAGTCGAAGATCTTCTCCAAGAATTCACAGTGCAGAGGCGTATTCGTCCTGTATTTTTCCGCGACAATCCTTAGGGCAAATACAGAGTCCATTGTCCTATGACCTGAGTGAATCCCATATTGTCACTTTGAGAGCGGTACCCTTCTACCGGATCCTGGAGTAAATTATTCTGAAGACTGGAGTAATAGATAACTTACAGTGTTTTGGCTTGACTTGCGCCTCTAAATAGTGACGGGTTGCCAGCTAGTTGCCTTAGCCATTGTTGTTAGTTTAATGTTAAAGTTGTAAAATGTTCTTTAAACGCCGTTTAAAAGATCATTTCACAACTTGTTAATTTTTATTTTACTATTTAGTTTATAGTTGTAAAGTTGTAAAATGTTCTTTTAAACGGCTTTGTCTCGTAACTTGTGCCATACACACGGGGGCATGACGATGCATTCGCCTCCTGCCACAGCCTTAATCTCCGTACGATGCGGTTGCGATAACGTTTGTGTGGACTCTAGAGCAAGGCCAAAGAACAAGTGTTTACAGAATAAGAATGTAACATAAGACGGGACATAAAACACGATCATAAAATTGTACAGATAAAATCATAAGATTTTTTGACGTAAGTGATGGGAGTAAAATAGTTTTACTTGCAGTTATCGCATTAGAGGAGAGATTGTATTAGTCACTGCCACTGCCAGTACCTACGTGACTTTCGGTCACTTCCACAAACCACACCTTTTGTATATACAAGGTGTTTGGTACATGCAGAGGCGGATTATCCTAAAGGCAAAAGAGGCATCTGCCTAGGGGCGCGAGGATAGAAAGGGGCGCGCGGGCGGAATTGTTAGAAAAAAAAAAATTATAGCATAAATTACACAAATTAAAACTATTATTTTTGCTTACAACCTCAATTTGACATATAATATAATAATATAACAAAAGATGACTGACTAAAACTTACGCCTTACAAAGAACCTTTTTTTTTGTGACGATGGGAAATCCATTTACGGACCATACCGCACGCACTGGCTGGGCGTACGGCGGGCGTGTGCGGGACTCACCGGCGCGAAACAGCGCCGGTCCTACTCCGCTAAAACCCACCGGTACCCTCTTATGCCCATAAGGGGCCGTTTTGGGATCGTCGCAGTCGCACATAGTGTGCGCCATTACACTAAAACACGCCTACAAAGAACATTGCCAATGGTACATGATCTCTGATTGAAGTTGGAAAGATACGACTGCAATGCTTCGTCGCGTCGACCGCTAGTGAGTATCGACTATCGGATGTTCCTGCTTCTAAAATTGCGGAGATGAGGGTAGGGCGCTTAATTTTTTTTAGTAACCGAGTATTAATAAATTCTTAAAATAAAACCGCTAGACAATTCACGACGGCGTTCGTTTCTCACATTTGCCGGACCGAGAAAGATATCCGGGACCTTCCGCGCTTACAGCAGACACCTAGGCCACTATCTATACTATCGAGGTCGAATTAAGTAACTATAATATATTAAAGTTAGTTAATTATTTAAATTAAATATTAGATACACGAATTTAATTTGTTTTATCCTGTTCAATAACTTAATTCATACCACTGGGGTGTACAGGCGGGTCCAGATAATGTTGATTTGCCCGATATCCGATCAGCGTATCCGTATCAGCGTATCATGTATCAAGCCCCGTATCAAGTTGTGGACGCCTAGATTTGCTCCGTATGACAATCGTATGAAACCAAATATAAGCTCTTGTATGAAACCGACATGACATGGGACGAGCCGTATCAAGATCGCGTATCATGATACGCGTCGGCGATACGGATACGCTGATGGGAACAGGCAAATGATACAAATCTGGACCCGGATTTCAGTAGCTTAAAGCTTAAAAATATTGTAAACCGAAATCGTAAGAGCTGTCCGACAATATCGATCTCATGTAAACTCATGCTCATTTTTCCTTGGCCCCATGTCACCCCTTTTTTGTAAGGCGCGGTACAGCGGTTTCGGTCATACTATGGTAAGATTTAACCCTACTAATTAATATTATAAATGCGAAAGTAACTCTGTCTGTCTCTCTGTTAAGCTTTCACGTCTAAGCCACTGAACCGATTTTGATGAAATTTGGTACAAATATAGACTTGAGCTCGGGGAAGGACATAGGATACTTTTTATTGCGAAAAATAGGCATGAATGGGTTAAAATAGGGGATTGAAGTTTTTATGGAAGTTGGTCATTGTTGAAGATAAAACCATGAAACTTTGAATTTATTTAATATTTATTTCTTTCTTACTACTTACTTGTAAAAATGGTTGAAAGAAGGGATGAAACTTTGTTTGGAATTCCTCATCGAAGATAAAACCAATAAACTTTTTTTATTTAAGCACGTGATAAGAAGTAAAAAAAATGTTGTGGCGTTTTTGGCATTTTGACACGTGTAGGGATGAACTAGGGAATGAAAGGTCGTATGGAAGTTAGCATAAGATGAAAAAACAAAAAACTTAGTTTATAAAAAGGTATTAAAATAAGCTATTTATAGTAATCAAATAAGTACTGACCCTACAAAAATAAAAATGCTACCCAAAGTAACTACTTATTCCATGCAGACGAAGTCGCGGGCAAAAGCTAGTTTTTAATATACCTAGGGGCGCCGAAGAGATGCTTGCCTACGGCGCTTTCAACGTTTAATCCGCCTCTGGGTACATGGGTTATGAAGCCGACACCTATCCATGCTAGCATAGTCGTATAAATACTATGGTGATATTAAAAATTCAAAATTGTAAAAAGATTTTTTTTATTTTTCATACATTTTTTTTTTGATCAACTATTTGTAAGGAGAATTTTTTTTTTTTTACAATTAAAGTTTTTGATATCACCATAGTATTTATATGACTATGTTAACATGGGTAGGTGCCGGCTTCATACCCCATGTACCAAACACCTTGTATTTTTTTTTTCAATTTTGATCTATGGACGATTATTAATATCACAATTGATTTTAATTATCTCGCGGTAGATATCTACCGAGCCGACCAAAAGGTTAAAGTAAAAGCGCACTATATTTTCTTAACATAGCAAACGTGGTTTTCTACTAATACCAGATTTGCTATATCCGATACTTTTGTATAATGTGTTCAATATCACTGTATTTATTTGTGTCTACGTTTATATTCGAATATGTACCCAGTATAAGTACCTAATAACTATTGTATTAATAAGTTCTTTGTTTATTAGATCACACAACATCCACTCCACACTTTTCAACCGTTTGCGGACTGAATTTCGACAGTACAATACTTCGACATGTAGCGAACTTGGGAGTCTATTGTTTTATGCACCTACATGGCTGAGTGATGGGTAGATTAGGGTTATTTTTTATGACCAGGCAGAGAGCAATGTTTTTGGAAGAATACGCACACAAAAACATGTCGAAGTATTGTACTGCCGAAATTCAGTCTGCAAGTCCTTTTCAACGTTTCTCCTATTACATACAGAGGGGTTGAAGAATTTTTTTTAGAAATAAGCCACACCCCTTTTGTACTATACTATCTGTATAATTTGACATTCTTACTGAAAATTTATTTTCTTTTTAAACCCATAAATAAATAAAAAAAATTACGCTGCAGAGGATTTGATACTCGGTAGACGAATCTATATTGGTTTATTTATAATTTGACATTTAAATATTATTATGTTTCTATAGTTTTTAAGAGTTTTTTGAATAAACATCATGACATATTTGTACCTACATGCAAAACTCGAACATTTAAGCCTTCCGGTGGACTGGCTTCAACGGATTTATTTATCAAGTCGGATTAAAATCTAAGTTGTTCAATGTGAGATCACCGTCCGTAGAAATTAGGTTCGGGTTACATTGCATGAATATTGAATTTTAACCTTCAAGTTTTCAATCCTAGATTTTTTTTTGCCTAGTTAATAATTAAATTATATTTATTATGAAATTTCAAGATGGGATATAAATTTATTATTTGGAATTTAAGCAATGTGACAATACTTTGGATTGGCATTTTAAAGCGAGTTTCCATTCTAATTATCTAAATAATATTTATATAATTAGAATGGCATTGGTCAACATTGAAGCATTATTTTGTAGTGACGATTAAAGGAGTTCTTGTGTGCGTTGGTTTAATTTAAGGGCAAATTTTGATGTTTGTATGACTGATAATCTCAAAATCCCAAAAAGCAAAAATTATTAGACAGGCCTTAAAAATTAACTAACGTAATTGTTGTGAATAAAAAGACTAGACTATAGTGTGTATAAAAGAACTTATAGCTTCCAAGCTCTGTTTGATTGTTTATTGAGAGCTACATTGAACAACTGTAGTGCAAAATTTAGGCACGTATTATAGAAGGAGTCTCAAGAATGAACGCCGACTTGAGCGTCGTACGTCACTATCACTTTGTGCTTGATAGAAAGTGACAAACGATTCTTAAGACATGATTGATTTCTGAGTTTCATTCTGTAATACGGGCCTTATTCTTTATTTATAAACAGCCTAATATAATAATATTCAACTTTATATTATTTTAAATTGATATAATAGTACTGCACAATTTGTAGGATAAATGTTCATAGTAAGGATATAGGTCATAAAGTCGTAAACCCTTTGAAATAATTATTATGGTTTATTACAATTTTACACTTACGTGTTCTACCTATTTTGCCATCTGCGTCGTAATCGCGTGACTCCTTCGTGTACACACGTACATTTTTACTAGGCTGTTATTGATATAGGTTATTTATTATGGCCGTACTTGGAGTATTGTGGTTATTCATTTTAAACCGCGTGCAGTGTGCATATATTTAACTTGTATGTTGCATGTAGTTGAAACCTTAATTTTTTAATCTTATTTTTGTGCTGCACTATATTTATTAATAAGTTGTTGTTGCCCAAAAGTGTTCCTTTCTTACCCGCGTCGCAAAAAGAGGTGTTTGAGTTGTCTGTCCGTGGCATCGTGGGAATCAAATGTAGCGATTTTGATGTGTTTTTTTTTCGTAAGTTGAAGTGATTGAGACAGTTCTTAGCTACAATTCATGAAAATCTGGTATTGGCTCTCTCTTGAAAAATGTTAAAAAAATATATAATTTAAGTAGTTATCTATAGGAATTAAAGTCCGGGAGTAATTTAAAAATTTAAAAAAAGTAACCCCCAACACAAAAAAAAACTATTTTAAATAAAAATACTTTTTCTTTTTTTCTCTCGGTCTTTTAACTTCTTAATGAAAAAGGCCTAAAGAAAAAAAAATCTATAGATTTTCTGTTACAATTTCTCAAAAATATTAAAACTTTCTTAATATTTAATAATTTTTTAGGCGTCCTTATATTAGTCGGATTTCTTACTACGAGTAGCTGTGTTTGTATTAGATCGAAATCACCACATACCCTTTTAGCAGCCAAACAAAAAAATACCGTGACATGAAATAAACTTATGTGTGTTGTTCAATCATTAATATAATAGAGGTTTTAAATGATAATGAAAGGTTTGTGGATCGTGTTTACGTTATGGAATATACGGCTTATATTTTTTTTTATCGATAATAATGACGCCCTTGATGAAATATTGACGACGTAACAATACATTACATTGCCTATCTTACTTTAGATTTCATTTCTTTTTTAAATAAGACATCCTTCAAAGTTTGCTCAAAATATTAATCCATAAATTCTTGACAAAGTCACATTGTTATTATCATCATCATCAACAGCTCATATAAAGTCCCCACCGAGGGGTTCGAGCCTACCCCACCTTAGGAGCGATTAGGCCTTAGTCAACCACGCTGGCCAAGTGCGGGTTGGTCGACTTGACATACAACCTAAGAATTTCTTTATCGGTGAGCGCATGTTTCCTTACGATGTTTTCCTTAAGGCCTCTCCTTGCTATCGAATAAGGTTTAGGCAGTAGTCCACCACGCTTGCCCTATGCGGATTGGCGGACGGAGTATAAGGTGATCAATACCCCTTGCTGGTCCATTAGTTGCCTTCTACGACACCCAATGGAGGATAAGGGTTGATGCTATTCTACTTTGCCGGTATCACGCGGCCAGGTTGGCCCTGCCCGTGATAAAAAATGTCATTCTTTTCTCATCATCAATTCACATTCAGTAGCTTTGTCTTGACATTTTTTGGTCATGGTTATCAAACTTGCTACCTGAACTCAATAAATTCCTTTCTTTATAGTTCCCTTACAAATTTACGAATCGTTACAAACGGTTTGGCAGAGGAAGCTATCCGACCCCGTTTTAAATATGTAAATGATTTCAATGACAGAAGTTTAAATTCATTGGATTCCAATGGCCACCCTCTACTTGGACCCGAATAAGGGCATAAAGACCCATTTAATAACAAATTAGGTCTCGCTGCATTAATAGAATGGCTCCAAAAGGGACCAAAAGGTTGGGTTGAAGGTCGTTTTTTCTGACCATTATTAATGTCCATGTGGAGAAAACAGTAGAAAATATCAGAAATATGATCGAAATAAGTGTTCTTATAGAAAGTCTCTTGATTATTTTTGTTATATTTTGTTTTTTAAGAAATTTAAATTTTGATAGAAGGTGCGGTTTACAAAACATTACCGAAATCGGTGTTCTGAAGAATAGTCAAATTCATGTGAATTTTTACATAAACGTCCGTTTACTGTTTAAATGTTTATTTATTAACTGCTTAATCTATCAGAGTCATTGCTTCTAGTGACAATTGTTTTTAATTGTCTCCGTAAGTATTTAGTGGTAGTATATGTAGGGTCGTCTGGGTAGGTACTGGTAGGTACCACCACCTTTCTTATTTCTGCCGTGAAGAAGTTGCCGCTGTGTTTCGGATTGAAGGGAAAGGTAGCCAGTGTAACTACTGGGCATGGAAGGCATATCATCTGAGTCCCCAGGATGGCAACGAACTTGCACTTAATACCACGTGAGCCACCACCATGTTTGCCATCTCGTAATATATAAAAAAAAACAGGTCAATATAAATAATGTAATCAATATAAAAAATACAAGTATAAACTTGAGAACAACTGACAACAGAAGAAGCATTTTTGGAAAGAAAATGGTGTTTAAATTGCCACTGCCGTAAAAATATAATCCCAAAACCTTTAACACTATTATCGATATCAAGGCATACTGCATCGACCCCAAATTAATCGGGAGCAGGAAGCAGGAAGCAGCAGAAAGAAGAATTGCCATTACTCAAATAAGAGGTTAGGAAAACAAATATTACAAGCCAAGGGCTGGCTGGCTAATGCATAATGTATCTAATAAATAAACTTCGTTAATAATATAACGAACACAGTCTTGGTTAGTAGTAGGTGGTGCTTTGTCAGAGCTTTTAATTATTGGCAACGGTATCTGGCAATCTACAGTAAGTGCAAGCCGCCTACTTCCTCTATCGGTTCTGGTACAAAGAATATTTACTAACAGATACGATAAAGCTTAAGTCTGTATCAATTTTAATTATTATTGTTGTGTTCTGAAATTTTGAGGTAAGAAGCTCCTTTTACAGATAGCATGTGACTAAAAAATAATTAACTTGTTTATAATAAAATTTAATATGCAATAACGTTAAATAACTCTCCATATCTCCTTCTTACCGCGAAATGGTGTAATTACTGGGCATGAGGGGCATATCATCTTAGTCCCCAGGATGGCAAACGCACTTGCGGTGTTAAGTGATTTACAGTTAATATTGCAAGTACCTATCTATAGGCGGCGGTGACCACTTAACATCAGGTGGGCCGCAAGCTTGTTTGCCATCTCGTAACATAAATAAAAAAATCCTTAGTTAACAATAATGATTAATTTTCATTAATTTTCTTCACAAAAATTTTCAGTTCTAGCATAACAATTCAAAATTTCGAAATTGTAAAGTTAGATTTTGAGTTCTACATACAAAAAATTCGGTTAGTAAAACAAAATGTGCGAAAATTTTCACATTTAATATCACGATTTTGTATTTTTGACAACTGTAGCTTTTATATGTATATATATAACTATGTTAGCATAAGTAGCTTCTATACCATTACCAAACATGCTGGATATTTTATTAGAATAGTTTTAATGTATTTTTTTCAAAATACGGTGTCTTCTGTCAACCAATTACTCTTTGAACTCATTTCAAGGAAAGCATAACAATTTCACACTGCACAGTTTTTTAATTAAACCAATAAAAATTAAAATAATCACGTATTTTCACACCTTGTTAATAAAACCCCCGCGTTACAACGACAAATAAATTCGGCGTAACGATTGTTGTAAAATTTGTAAAATACATCCTCCGATCGGATCCGAATTAATTCGCAATTAAATCGCAAGGGATTTAATTACGAATGCATTTTTACACGAAAACAAAGATTCTCACGGCTCCGTTTTATCTCTTTGTGAGGTAGAATGCCCAACTGTGTTCACACTTACAACATTCTTAGAAGTGTCGTAACTATATCGAAGTTGTAGCCCAGCGATTTTTGTTTCAAGATTCCGTATATTATATTTAAAATTAGTTTGGTTCAAGAACGTTAGGTTTCTCTTAAAAATATATCCAAATGATTATAAAGTTATTCCATTAAAACTGTTTTCGTACGCTTATAATCATTTAAGTTTTTTTTACATATGTAAAAAAAAACAGATTTTATATTATGTTTCTGTCCGCAATATAGTTGATACATTGACCTTAAAAGCTTAAGGCAGCATTTTTTTTAAAGAAAAAAATATATATGTTGTATACACTAAGAGCCACAGTACAGTGGCCGGGTAGGTACCCAGTAGGCACATAAATGGGAAAAATTAAATATTAGCAAGATTTTTTATGCAAATAATTTAAATGTACTTTTAATGAATTAATTAATTTAGTAGAGCTGTATTTATTTCAAAAATAAACCATATTTGCATTAAGGTATCCAGGTAAGTACCACAGATACACAGTACTTACCACAGATATATATTAAATGTGTGGTACTTACCATAGTAAACGAGCATACGGTCGATATGAATTGGCAAGAGTTACAAAAAAACTATTCTTATATCTTTGTTGGTAGTTTTAAAAAAATTATTGATTAAATTAGTAAATGTGCCTTTCTTATTTAAAACAAAGAAAAGTTCAGCAGACCCCTAAATACGGATGCTTATCAAGCACTCTTATCTCGCTACATTAGTTTTTTAACTTAACACCGGGGCCGATTCCCAAATGAATTTTAATCTGTACGACAGATACCGCGAATGCATAAAACAAAGAAATTGCACCAAGAAAAAAGGTCAAAAATGGCCTCCGTTATCTGAAATCTTCTGAGTTTGTTTGTTTAGCCCATGGTTTGTAAGTTGAGTTGCGGTTCCTGAGATGAATATGAATTTTAGGGATGGTTTTATAGGTACGAAGATGAAAATGATAAGCTGAGAGGTTATTGGAATTCAAATCGGAGTGTTTCCAGTTAGGAAGCTAAATCATAAATTTTGGCTACTATCGTGCAATAGATTGGTTCAATGATATGATTGAGAATTAGGACGATATTTTAATGAACTATTTTACCGTGGGAAGCGACAGAAGGGTTCTGAGAATGCGAGCCTTAGTAACGTGGGGAGAAATGGGTACAATCGGGGTAAGAATACGTTCGTCACAGTAAAGTCGAAATTTGCTTGAAAGCAATTCAAAATCATGCTAACATTTTATTTTAAATTAAACAGGAATAGGTTGTTCAAGACTATGATTTGAAACTGACGAAGGGATTCGCCCTGCTTTACCTACCTATTGATATGAACTAAGGCACGAAGGAATTCTAAAATATTACTTTTATTTTTCCTGTTAGTTGTTATCAGATACATACCCTCATAATCCCAATTGAGTGACAGGTTGCCAGTTTGTCATCAAATCAAACCCAAAGAACTCACAAATGTCCAGTAAAAATAAAAGCCAACAACCAGGACAGGTGTTACGTCTCAGCAGTACGGGTAAATAAGATATGAGATGGATTACCTACCAAATTAAGTAGTTTTGAGCTCAAAAGCTATTGAGCTGATGATCTCAATTGCAACTGCTACTCCAACTATCCATACCTACAAGTCTGCTTTAATATCTTCATTTAATTAAATCATCTAGGACAGTCACCCTTCCGACTCAAACGCCTTAGAGACTCTAATTGGTGTAGAGAATCCCTTAAAGGAGATGGTGGCCGGTTAGAAATACTCTCTTGGATGTTTCGAAATACAGGCTAAAGAATCAAGCTCCTCGCCGTCACCAAAAACCCCGGTGACCGAGAGAAGTCCCATCTTCGACCACCTGTAGTTTTCATTCCAAAAACAAAAGACTTCTAGCAATGATACTTTGTTCACCTCACAATACATAGGCGCGAAGCACACCAATCTGGCGTCAGGACGGACGCGGTGCGGACATCATTCAAATACCGTACTAAGCACACGGCAACAAGGTCATTAATTGAACAAATTCAACGGCCCTCATCGGATGCGCTATAGCACGCCATTTCGGCGTGCTAGACACCTTATTGCCGTGTGTTTAGTACGGTATTTGAATGAAACAGAATGATGTCCGCACCCGACGCCCGATCGGTGTGCTTCGAGTCTTATGCATGTCAACGATAAACCGCTGCATACGTGAAAAACGAAATTTGCCAAATCATTTCTATGTCACACCACTCCCAGCTCGTGTGCCGCTCCTTCTTACAACTTCTTTTTCTTTAACTTTCTTTCTTCGTCTTTTAAAAGAGACGTGGAGAGCACCTCGTAGTTCGGCAAATTGAGGATGACTAGTGTGCCTCTATATTCTCCCTTGCACTGGACCTCTTTATATTTGAACTTCACCTCCGTACCGTCAGGTGGGATGGAGTCATTTGGTACAGCGTTATTTACATAAAAAAAATTGGGATTTGTCACCCCAGACTTTCTCGTATACCGGAAACGACTCAAAAGTTGTTAGAAACCTTATGTTTTAATGTCATACATGCATGTTAAATTTGGTTGTAATAAGTAAAAGCATACTCGAGTTATCGTGCTAACGCACTGAAACACACATATACATAATTCCAAAAGCGGTATTTTTGGACTCAGGGAGGCAACAGGGAGGTCTAAAACGTGTAAATCCGTCAAAATCTCGAGGTCGAATTTTTTGACGATTACAAAACTTCCTCTATTCTAGGTAAGTATACGAGAAAGTAATAAGCTTACTGCAATGAGAAGTTAACGATATGCGTCTAGGATGTAGTAGGTATAAGTAAAATTAAGCATTAATTGTCTGCACGAAAAAACATAAAAGTCGCTCTGTCTTTCCAAATAACTACTTAATTCAATATATAATCCTGGTAATTGTATGTAATCATGTTAATAATACATTTATAAAAATGTTTGAGAGTAAGGAAATTCAAAATTAATAAACTCAGAAAAAAATCCATACGTTCTAGACTGCTATATTCACCAGTCATATTATTTTCTACAGCAAGTCAGCATTTAGACCTTTACAATCAAAATAACAATAAAACGAAGCAACGATATAAAAAGTCCCAAAGCGAGCAACGGTCAGAGCTCTCGTTGATAAATCGTTTGCCGTACACCCGATATCATACTAAATTTCTGATCAAATTGTTGAGATATCATAAAATACGGCGCCGAAAATCGTGTATGCTGACAGAATATTAATTTTAACTTATTGCTACGTTGGCACCCCCCATTGGGAGTCGCGAAAACAAAACAAATATGCTCAACAATAAAGTACAATTTTCGGTGATAAATTCAGGATTAAACGCTCAGTTGACGCTTAAGTGGACGTTCCCGTCACGGTTTGTGATCCCTGTTTTGGTACTCAAGCAAATTACTTCGGATTTTCAATGCAAAGGCATCTCGATCTTGATAGCATAATTGTTCACGTGGTTTATATGTCCTCTGTCTGACCAGTAGATTCTGTGTCTTGATTTCTTTTGTTCACGACTCACGCAAAGAAATATCAATTTCGAATACATCTAAAGTCAGAATCACAAAACAATAAATCTGCTCCTATTTAATTTTCATTATCAAATTCACTATACATTCTTTACGAAAAATAAAATTGTTCTTAAGGTAAAATAATTTTCTGGTAAAATACACAATTTGTAAAATGTACAATTAATTCCAAAACAAACATTGAATTATGACCTGTCATCCGAGGCATATTTCGTCTCTGATTTCCCTCAAGAAAACAAAAGCCACAAGGAAATTAATTACTTAAAACAGTACAAATTTCCAAAGTCCGTTACATTGCAGCATCATTCAATTTAGCGTTCTTTTATTTCCCGTCCCATTGTTTTCATTTCCGTCAACGGCCGGACTAAGAAAAACAACGGTGCTCACAAAAAGACTTGTCTAAAGGGCTATTCGAGCGTGAACCTTCGGAAACAGCACAAGAACATCAATACAGCCTCAAAATATCCGGTGGTGAAGTTGCAAACTCTTTAAAAGCGTCTCGGGACAATAGTGCAATTCTTTAACTAACTTTTGTTTGTGTAATGACCGCGGGCTTCGTTTTCTCGCATGACCTAGTTCAGAGGTCTTATGTTCAAATCAACAGTTATAGGACTAGCTACCAATTAAGCAATAACTTATTAGATGAATGCTTTTTCAAAATTAATAAGAGCTCATGTTAAGGCAACATAATTAAAATTAAAATATCCTGTTGGCTATAATATATTGTTGTAGCAATTACAATAGTAAGTGTTATCAGCGTTATTATGATATGTTCTGAAAGTTAATGATATGATAGGCAGACACTTGTGCTGATTTTCAATAACTTACCTTTTGACACTTTTGGTTACTTAAATATAAATGAAAATCGTACTGCTACCAAATGGAATTGTAAGTAGTTAAGTTAATTAAACACAGCATTAGTGGTTGAGAAATCCGGTCCAGAAATTTAGGCCCTATAGATAGTAGATTATTAGGCCAAGAATGATAAATCAATAGGTGAAATGAAGGCCCAGAGTTTCCTAGTCGAGATAAATGACTGACTTAATACCACATCGTCTGAAGATAGAGCCCATGCCTTGGATCTGAGATGAACAAGTGGTAACATATTTATATCCAATTTATTGGAAATAATCTCTACAGTTCTACTTGCATATAATTGTTTCTACCGACAATTTCTACCGTTTTCATAATTATTCATCGTCTTTGTCGAAAGACATCCCCGTTTCTGTAGCACTTATGCAAAAACAAATATGCTCTAGTTTTTTCACGGGCCGCGTTTGCGGTGTGGCGTCATTACGTGACTCTGTGGTTTTGCTATTTATTTGCGGCGCGCATTCACTTCTGGAATCTGAACGGTTAACCCCTGGTAACGGTTTATGAACGTAAGAAAGCGGTAATAGTAGTGCCCTTTAATAATGTAAATATCTAGCTTCGGTCTGCTTTCGGATTGCTCTCGCCAATTGTTTGTCTCATTGCTTGAGGAAAGGTTTCGTGACTTATTCATAAAATGTTCTATGTTAAGTTTTGGACCTTGCTCGTATACCTAAGTAAAATAGATCTCAATGGTTTTGATTTCGAAAGAATAGCAGGCTTTGATATCGTTCTATGTTGGTTCAAGTAGACGGTACAAAGTGTTTAGTTGCTGCTACTATCACTAGACCAGTTACAATCATTGAAGCGGAGAGCTAGTGGATAAGTTGTGAGATTTCCTAGTGAAAAACAAAACAGGGTTTATAATGGGAGAAATGTAATTTAGTTTTAATATTTACACGAAGGATAGATTTTATAAAAAAGCAACACACTAAAACGGCTCGGCAACAATCATAATGGGTTAAGCAATACGATATATAATTTTTACTTATGAGAATAATACAAAAACGTTTAGCTTAAAATATAGGTAAAACATCTTACGATTCTCAGCTAGGCGGTCGCTTAAAGTTGAACTTATCCTGTTCATACGCAATAATGGAGAAATTAATGATTATGTGCTTTTAATTTAAACATTACTTGAGAAAATACAGTTTAATGTTTTGCCAGCATTGCCATTTCTGTTCGGTTTCATTGTGCAGCTTAAGTCTACCTACTTTAAAATCAAGGGTATGTTTTAGATAAAAGCTTAAAGCGATTACTCAGCTATGTAACTGTTGAGTATTTCAGTTTTATATACAGTTGAAAATAATAAAAAAAATCGGAGCATCAACCAA
Organism: Elophila nymphaeata; assembly: GCA_955850985.1. NCBI lineage: Eukaryota > Metazoa > Arthropoda > Insecta > Lepidoptera > Crambidae > Elophila > Elophila nymphaeata. Next base: position 18,044,489 of record OY039079.1, read on the forward strand.
CTCGTTTGTGTATCCAGATCCAGGAAATAGGTGGCAGAAGGAAATATTGAAGGGATCAAAGAGTAAAAAAAGGCGGTATAGATGTGTCAATATATTTATTTGCGTATATTGTTAGAAAATAGCAGGATAATCTTAATAGTTTTATTACTAATTTTGAACTATCTGTGAAATAAACGCTTATAGAAAGTATCTTGGAGCCAGTTCTGAGATTTCTATTTCTAGCGTAGAATATGTCAACATTTTATCAACACAATAATTATTAACAATAATTATGTAGAAGATTCAAAACCTGAAAGAAGGAAAAAAATATTTTTTTACATCAATTACATTTATTTATATCAGTTACATTCCTTTTAAAATATATTTTCTAAGTTTATTCAAAATTGCTTTAGATGCCTCATGATGAAATACTCTCTTAATTAGTGTTGTTGAAATTCAAATTGAGTTCTTAGTAATTTCAGTGTGTTCAACGAAATTGAATACTTTGAAAGTGACACGCGAGTTAAATAAATAGAAACAATTTGATCTTTAATGAATACAGTCTCGACGCAAGAAATCTGACTTTTCTATGATGTGTATAAATTAATCATTAATAATGCAATATAACTTGAAAGGTTACGCCACTTTGTGATATGAGTAAATACTAATTTCACGTTGTCGATATTCCGAAATTAATATTAGATGGGGAACACTTCGTTTCTGATAGAATGTCATATCAAAGTCATCGAAATTATATTGATAAATACACCACACTAATACATTGACAAGAATGTTAAACTAATATGAACAATTTAGTAGATAACAATAAAATACATACATACATTACGATCACGCTCATAGTCCCAAGTTGAGGAAAGCCTTAGGTAAAATTTCGTTACATATAAAACCACATCTGGCAGTATGGGCTATGCAGAGCCTCCAAATAGTGACAAGTTGCCAGCCTGCCGCTTACGTGGATGGGGTATCAAAACTCAAAAGTAACATTCCTTCAGTAAACAAATACAAAGGCCAACAACCAGGACAGATGTTACACTCAAAATCATCTTAGCAATCCGAGTATACAATAAAAACTGTTTACAATATAGTAATATTATTATGTATGATGGATGTAAGAATATTCTTACATCCTCCATTGACTAAGGAGTCAACCACGCTGGCCAAGTGCGGGTTGGTCGACTTCAAGAGTAACAAATAAGAATACGACCTTGATGTTCAGATGGCATGGTACGCTTTCAACAAATAGGTATTCACGTGCCGCTACTGTCAGAAACTATACACTACCCTGCGGCATAGGGTTATTACTTGACTGTAGAAGTCTGTATTAAGTAGAATACTTCAGAACGTTCGAACGCGATAGTGCGCTAAGTTTGACAGTCCAATCAGCTGTATCCTAGTCTCTCTTCATTACGTAAAAAGAAAATCTTCATCATCATCATAACAACCTTTATAATTCGACCCATTGCTGGGACACTAGGCCTCTGTCATCGAAGGAGGTTTAGGCTGTAGTCCGCCACGTTTGCCCAATTGGTGGAAAGAGTATAAGGTGACCAATAATACCCCTTTGCTGATCCGTTATTCACTTTCTACGACACCTATTGTAGGATATGGGGTGAACCTATTCTACTCTATCGGCATTGCATTTTAAAAGATACCTATTTCCATAAACATCTTGAAAATGTAAACACAATATCCTCGTTATTGACAACTAGCTTCTGCCAATATCTTATTCTGGTGTATAAAGTTATAGTAAAGTTTCATTAAAATCCCTTTAGAAGTTTTTACGTGAAAGAGTAATAAACATACTTACATCCATGCATACAAACTTTCGCGTTTTGGAAGTAGTGGAATTAGTGACCAGTCTCCTTAAATCAAAGAAATATTCTTTGCCAAGTATCAAGGAGAAGCGTGCGAGCAATGGAGCGTCGTAGTAATGACGATGCACCATTGACGTTGCGCGTTTGGACGCACGATTTACCAGTATGGGCTATTTGCCGCCCACCGGGACGCCTAGCGCCTGTGATGTATGTGCGGACGTCGAGTGACTTTTGTTTTAGTATCACCGAGTGTTCAGGGTCGATATGAGTTTTCGAGGGGCGAGGTAGCGAATCGTGAAATTAATAGTTGATAGTAATGATTTTTTTCCATCAGCTTTTTAACCAAGGGGCGAGTGGACAGCGCGGAAGTACGTGATAACAAAATTGAATTTTATAGGTGCTGTTTATATTATGACTGCGTTCCAACTCATCTACTCGATAACTTGTCATCTTAAGATATTATAATACTACTAGCTGTGCCCGCGAATTTTTTCGCGTGTTATGATGTTTATAGGCTATAGCCTTCCTCGATAAATGGACTATCCAACACAAAAAGAATTTTTCAATTTGATACAGTAGTTCCTTAGATTAGCGCGTTCAAACAAAAAACAAACTCTTCAGCTTTATATTATTAGTATATCCTATTCCTGTTCCCTCTTAAATTTTATGTCACTGGCTCTTTCGTTATTTTCTAAGTAAAGCCACAAATAAATCCTGTTTAGCCGTAGTAAAATCTCCAGCCGACGGTCACGATAATTAGAATATCATTAAAAATCTCAACGGAAAACAAAAACACAACAATCGCCTAGGCTTTTTCTACTTTCATAATAAAGAGTTCCGACCATTTTTCTGCAATTATCTCGCAAGAAACTAACAAGCTCCATTCGTCCAACTAATAACCTCACCACAAACACGCTAAAAGCCACAATCGACTTTCATAATTGCGCACAAAAACTTTACTATCAATAAACATAGCTCAGTTCAATAGTATCATAACTAGCGTATAGTCATCACGTTCGGAATCGTCCAAATAACTTACAATTAGGAGTATAAAAAATACTTCAGCGCGGTAAGCTCTTTTTGATGCGATCGTCGTCTTGTTTGCGGCTCGGACACGATTTCATTAGTCAATCCAAGGATGTGAGAAGAAAAGGACTCTTCTAATAAGCTCAGTTTCTGTATCACCTAACACTCACATAATATAGGTACTTGAATCATTTGGGAGATATTTTATTTTGACAATATTACCATAGTCAACTGATACAACTTGTATGTGTGATTGCCGCTGTCAAAATAAAAATTAATGTGCCGTCGTTTGTACTTTAAAATCTTTATTAACTGAATACTTTGCATATCATCGAATAGAAATTATTTTGTAATTTAATTAAGAATGCAATAGCTTTAGGCAATACTGATAAAATGTTATTAAATTAATTAATATCACAGATACTTGTAACCAAAGTGTAATTTAAATGTAAATGTTGTTTTTCTTATAACTTCATTGAGAAAGCCATTAAACATTCAAAGAAATTAGCATATTTTTCCACAACTGTTTCAAGAGATGACATAATGAATATTCGATTAGAATCGAAAGAAATAGTACTTCCGATTGACAGAAAAAGTTTTCAACAAAAAATATTGATCCGAAGTGAGAAAGAACAAACAAAAATAAACCAAGAACGCCGAATGTTAGTTTAACAAAGATCAGAATACGTTTCTGGTGATGATTATTGCTAATAAGATTTGATTTAACTTATTGCAAACGAAAATAGTTTTCATTCGTCGTTCGATGCTAAAATACTAAATTCTTTGGCAAGTCCTCTTAATATTCTCGTGATCGAATTGTGCTTTCAAACGAACCTAAAGCCCTACCGTCTGGATTCAGAGGTTAAACGGCCATTTTTACGTAATTGCCAGTCATCGGTTGCAAAATGCCGTATCCGAAGCGGGCACTTTTTCAACGTTCCCATAGGCGTATCTGCAGTTTTTGCTTGGTCCAACCGTTCGGGTTTCTCGTAGAGTTTTTGCTCGGTGCGACGGCGACAGATTTTTTGCGTCACTCCAACTCATCTCGGTACGTCAAGTGCCCATATTTTTAGCTGCCCATCCGATGACCGTCATAATTGGCAGTGTCGTAAATGCGATACCTAAATACCAAGCTACAAAAAGTATAGAAATAAAACGTTACACAAAAGCGATGGAAGCGTCTTGAAAAAGAAAATTGATGTAGCCGGTTTGCTTTTATTAAAATTGTACCAAGATTAAGCAAATCTACCGAGGATCGAAATGTTTATCAATAAGCAAAGCAAGCCAATTTCCGGAGATCGATTAAGATTGTTCCCCTTTTCAAAATGATCTGGATGTTGCAATCACTATCTGAGGATAACGAAAGATGAATCGATAAACGAAACCAATCATCGAATCGTCCGAGTGGGCGTCGTGCTTCGCGAGAGTTATAGCGACAATAAATCGAGGAAAGTCAAACATATTAAACATAGCGTGGTTGCATTTATTCAGTGCTCGGGTCATTCAATTAAACGCACTGCTCGAACAAACGCCGATCGAGATCAATATCGCGGTTTTAATAAAACAGATGGAGGACGGCTCCCATATCCGGCAGTCTTGCTTATTTTTTCGCTCCGTAAAAAATTCCTATCCCCTCGAAAAAGCAAGCAATGATAATAGAAACAACGGCAGCGCTGTTCAAAAGGGTTATCGTGTTTTTATTTGCGACTATAGAGCCTTTTTAGAATGCGTTAAAAGGAAACGACTCGAAACGCCCCAGAGTGCGTGGGTGAAAAAATAATACGGGAACTGTCGCACGCTCAGAACATTCGGTTACGTCTGTTGGAATCTTTCATTTGATTTTGTAACTATTTGACTGTTCTTATGTATTCTATAAAATTACTCTATCGTTTTCTATTGTGTTATGTTTGACCATGTTCTTGCTCGAGCTAATAATTTTATCGAGTCAATTTACGTTTAGAAAAGATATTGTTCATTTTGAACAACAACTTAAAAACATAAAATTTATTTTTTCTGTTTCAACGATATTGCCTTTCGACGGCTTATAAGTTTTGTAATACAAGAACTTTATAAACCCACTTTAAACGAATTTAATCCTATAAGAAATCCGAACTAATTGGAAAGTTATGAGCACGCTAAGGAGCGTGACCTGTCGTAATGACGTTTGGATTCGTACTTCTGTGAAATATTGTAATTGGTTGCACCCTTATGTAGATGTTTTATCCTTTTTAAAATATAAGGACATTACGTTGCCCAAAAAAGGACTTTACGAAGTTTTGAAAAATGAAAGTGCATAGGTTTTCTAGAGTTTGTCATTATTTTTGCAATTTATGGTGGTACTTTGTCAGGAAGCACAATATGTATTCTGTATTATATTATAACAGGTGCAACTATAAAGAGCAAATTTTAATGAAATTTGGATGACTTTATACTACTTATTTTCAAAAGAATACTAGGCAGGAATCAGTTATTGGACCCACATGTATCCTCACGGTGTCGGTGCTAGAAACCTTATTCCTATAAAAACGTAGTGTTATTTCACTGCGGTCTTTTTCTAAGATGGTGGCACTTCTCTAGGGCGGGTACGACAATTCGGCTATTTGGCTATGTTACATTTATTACCTTATTTTTGTTGCATCTTCAATTCTGTATAAACTCATCGCCATTGTTAAATTCTGACACATTAGCAAAATGAACAAGACGAACATCGACGATGATTTGATAGAAGTTATAAAATGTTGCCCCAAAATACGTGAAATACGTGAAGTGAACTTGTGTGGCTTTGAGTATGTACAGTTATTCCTAGAATGCGTTTTAAGGATTTTTTTAAGGAAATTTAAGTTAAAAGAAACGTGAGTCCTAATTATTTAATATGAGATATAGTTACTTCATCGTTAATGTGTAGAATTTAACACTGTTACCACTGAAATTAATTAATAAGCGTTTTTGAGGTTAGATAAATAATCGCACAGTGAAAACTGATACAAACCGCTGTGTTCTAAACAACTTAAAGCAATGTAACAAACTACTTATAAAATTGTAACCAGTCCAGGAATGTGCAAACAAAATGGAAAATATAATTATTGATATTAAAATGAGGTTAAAGTTTGTTTTATTATCGAACTAAAAATTAATTGCACTAGGTCCTAGGCTTGTTGACGGATAAACGAGTTTTATTACGTACGACCCGTTGACGAATAGAGCGTAAAACACTGCGGCATTCTGGCAAAGATTATTAAAGAGATTAGAATGATTGAGTTAACATTTATTTTGGTTTTGATCCCAAGTATTATCTGCAATGTATCATTGTGCGATTAGTCAACATTTGTCAGATTCCAGATTGGACAGATTCTACTTTGGACGATATTTGCCAATACCAGGAAAATTAAATGTTGCTTACGCATTTAGTGAAGGACTTTGGTTTGTAAAATCGTTTACAGTATTAACGGAATTTCTATGCTTATGTAGTAATTAATTTTCAAATAAGAAATGTTTAGCAAGAAGTTTAAATTAGATTCTAATCTTACTTTTTTCTAAAAATCTAAAGGAGCTTCAAAGTCCTATTTACACAACTGTGTCATTCTTTATGGATATATATTTACGCGTGAATCTGATTACATAATTTTATAGATATATTCATATTTAGATTACATATCTACTTAAATAAGTCTAAACTATTCAATCAGATAGTAATTATAATCTTATTTATGGATTGAATAGATTGAATGTAGGAACTCCAAACACAATATTGAGTAATAATGAATTTATGTTTCTATTATGAATTTGCTTCTAAGATGATAGCGTCTAATAAGTATTACAGCAAACAGATTAAATCTTATAAGAATAAACAACAAAATGTATTAATTTTCCAAGAGAAATCCTTGTAAGAGAGTATTCCTATGAGACAAGTTACTGCTAATACATTTTACATTCTGATGTTTCTAACATAATTAATGATCACTTTGCATAATAAACTTAAAAGCTTTATATTTTACAATTCTTCGATACTTAAAGAGAAGCGAATAGTAATTTTGATACTGAACTCTTTATTTATACTTGTATATACCGTTTTCGTAACGATGTAACACATTGCCAAGATATTATTCCTTTGAGATCAGTAAACACACAGAAGCATTTTAATAAAACACATTTCTGTGTCTGTTTGATTAATTAAGACATCTACAATCGGAGCGATATTCTTGGAAATTTCGTTGGAATTATAATTGAAGCATAATAAATGTTGCGCATTTCGTTGTAAGTCATGTTTGATTTGATTCAGGCGAATTTATTTGTAATCAACGTTTTACATCTAAGCAAACATACGCTGAGATTAATTTGTGAAATCTATGTGAAGAATTCCATCGCAAATTAAATATTTATTAGACATAAATAGAGGATTATTGACCTGACAAAAGTCTGGCGACTGTGCAAACATCAGAATTTATTGGAGGTATTGTTAAATGGGTTTGTCGCTTAGAGTTGATAATTATGGTTTGCTTTTTGATTTCCTGCTTAATGAAGTCAGCAGTGTTCATTGTGACAATATTATTTACACTACACATTTATCTAGTCGCAACTTCAAAGCAAATCATTTTGAAGAAGTATAACAAGTTCTCAGTGCACAGCGAATTAGTGACTAGAATTTGAACAGCACACTCTGCACTTACAAAAAACCGCTTCAGATATTGCAATCGTTTTTATTAGGTATTATGTTTCTTTCGGTCACCAAAGTTGTATAATTAAAAGCTTAAAGTATGGTTCTAGCAGATAGACACTTAATAATAAATTATTTTTGAGAAGCATGAATACATACATTGAGGACTAGCGAACAAATAATCGTGTTTCTTACACAAACATTCGCCTATAAAAATATTTGAAGACTGTACCTGATCTGATTTAGTAGGCCAAATTCCCTAGGACTAGAATATCTAGAGCACTCAACCAACGACTCGTCTTTGATAACTAGTGATTAAAACAAGTCTACTGTGTAGGTAAAAAAGAACACAAGATTGCCTTAATCTTTGACATTTGGGCACGGCATTATGTTGCGTGACAAAACAGTCGCACGCACACTGTCAAATGATAACTCGGCGTCTATCAATTTTCACGGGAATGGAACACTGTGGAGCGCTTAAACTTTATTATGGTTAGATAAGGCGACCGAATAGTGACTTGAAGTAACTAATAGCTGGCCATTGTTTTAGACTGAGCAAATATGGTAATTGGGTCATGAGCATGAAAATTTGAGGTCGCTTTTTTGTTTTGCTTTCGTGCCGGTGTTATGTTTAGAATCTCACCTCTTTTTTGCGGTGAAGTTTTCATAATTTTAATCAATTTGTCTATATTGTCAAGGGCAATATTGCTTTATGAAATGATAATTGTAGATCAATTATAAACAAAGCGAAGCATTAACCAATGTTTACAAAAGTACTCTGGTATGCCTGCGAAATCTCTTTCGTCGTGGAAATACACGAATACTAAATCTGATTATTTTAAATCTGCAAGATGTTTTTTAATGACTTTATGACTTTATAAAATTATTACTGGACATTCGTTTTCTTTCTGACTCTTGCTTTGACGCGTATACGCGAATATAGTTTTTGCCTCTTTACAACGTTACCAAGGATTTTAAGTAGGTGAGGACCTGTCAGGTCTTAATTGTATTATAGTCCATGCAGTGTTTATCAGCGGAATAGGGGCGTCAAACCTATCAAACCAGCACTGAACAAACAAACTGAAGGCGACAACAAGGATTGTTGTTGTACTCTAATGCTGCCACTTCACATGGCCGCATTTGTCAAACATTTGTGTTGCATCTCAATTATTCTGTATATTATGATAGCGATGCAGCTCAAATGTCTGCCAAATACGGCCATGTGAAGTGCCAGCATAAAACATCTCAGCAGTCAGAAATTATGATTTTATTCACAATAAATATTATCTTAGTCTAAAATTTAAATATGTAAAAGCAGGTTTATATTTTTATTTTACAATTACGCGTAAAAGTATGTTAGAATAATGAAAAATAGACAGAGCCTTGACCCTGCTCGCCAATATCCCATTTACCTGTTGGCCTTTATTAAAAAATATTTTATCAAAGGCATTTCGCCAGTGGCCGGTCGTTGCATAACCGGATGAAGTGGACAGAACGAGTACGATCTAACTGAATCTCGTCGGTTCCTTTGTTCAATATATGTAGCACAGTCTTATAACAGGTCCTATGACAGATTTCATGTCTATTAAGTGTTGATCATTTTTGTTGAAATATTTAATCTGGGTATCTATGTTTTTGGCTATACAGTTTTTTGTTAGATTTGTGGACGTCGGGAGTATTAAAAGGGGGAAAGTTGTTCCTTTTTCTGCTATAATTGTAATATTTGTCTTGATTCCGTTTTAAATTTAGCATGACATAATTAAAATATCAAGTGTAAAAATGTTAGCTACTAATTATTACTTAATATTAGTTATGTCTACTTAAATATTAAAACCTAAATAGTTCTAAGCAATCTTCTGCAGAAATAAAAATAATCACATTGGTATGAGACCAATTATCTAGCCTGAATTAAATAAGTCTTCGTATTTAACATCATGGTCCAGATATTTTAACATCTTATTTAGATCCGACACTACACCCTAAATGTTAACCATAACACTACGAAACCATTCTCAAGACTGAAATTCAAATTTCAAGTGACTATTCCGTTGTAGAAATCCTCAATTAAGATAATTTAAAATTCCCTCGCAAATAATTGATACTATGGCTTTCATTATCCTTGTCTACCTTCGGGAGATCCTTGACCTTATATTTGGTGTAAATAAATAATATTTAGAAGTCTTTACTCTTACATTTCGTCGTCTCTTAGTTCAAGCAGCGACGCAATATAATTTAATTTCTCTAATACTGAGTAAATTTTTTCTTTCAGAATAACGCTCCAGATAATTCCATAACACGAGAGCACATCTGCGGCGAGAATATCCACAGAGGGCGAATACGTCCTAATCATTTTTATTAACGGCCCAAATTAAACCTCGTTTGGTCCACCTACTCCCTATTTTTCTCTTTCCCCCGCAAATTAACTACACCAAACATTACTTAACTGAAACAAGTGAAGGATTTCAGATTCTTAATTAAATTTTAATTGATGCGACAATTTATCTTCGGAAGATAAACACATTAATAACATTTGTATAGTGCTTGATGTCACAGTATGCTATATCGGTACAGTACAGACTCTAGGGACAGTGGTGTCAATGATCTTAAGGGCAATTTTTAATGCAGCATTGATGCCAATCAACCAAATGAGCCGCCTGATGGTAATTACGAATTACAGAGCAGAATGCCTTTTTTACTGGGAGGTCTAAAGCATTATGTGGTAGTAGAGCTTTTGACAATTTAAAGGTACTGAGGCCTTAGTACGAGTTTGTTAGTTTTCGAGCTCGATCAAACGTAACGTCTCTTTTCATACATTGCCCACTAGCGCCCCTAGCGTAAACTATCAGAAACAGTGGCCAATTTATGAAGAAAGACGATACGTTTGATCGAGCTCGAAAACTATCAAAACTCTACTAAGGCCTCTGAGCATGAGCAAAGTCCATTTAAATAAAGAGCATTTTCATTTCATTTTATTTACACATCATCCCTGCAGTACGATGAAACTCTATGTAGGACTCAGAGGTAGAGGCGTTTGCAAATTGCGCCGAATCCAATGAAATTGCGAGAAAGACCTATCGGCAGACAAGCATTACAATATGAATTGAACCCGTCATTGTTTTGCAAGGGTAGCGGTGTTCTTAAAAGGTGTTGCATCTTCATCTAACAAAGAATATTTTAAAAATGTTAATTTATTTTATTCTTTCGTTTGTACAGGTTTAGTTCTACTGATTATGTATTAACTATGCAGTTATCCTGGCCAATGTATTGGCCCACCTTAAGGTAAACAAGTTAAAGATTAAAGAAGCCCGCACCTCATTACGTGACTCAATTGGTAATCGGAAACTGATTTACGACACCAATACATTTCTGTTTTGCAAAGAACTATATCAAAAAGGTTTTGACATTAAAGCAGCATAGGATCACAATCGTATCAGACAAACGTAATCGTTGGAGCTTTATAATACAGAGTCAGGTCAGTAACTCTAAATTGTCAATGACGCTAATAATTTGCAATGTCTGATTTTATTTTCTTTGATATGAACGTTAATGTATCTGATTTGAGTGCGAGATTGAAATTAGTTTGTTTGTTTAGTAATGAGTAAAAAATGTTTAGTGAATAAACATTGCTTAATAGAAACGCTAAAGCAAACTAATAGTAAATAAATGAAAAATAGTATCTATGGTAAAATGTTTTTGGTATCTTGATAATGAAGCTCTCACTTCATAGAATAGAATAGAATATTACTTTATTGTACATCAACCAGTTATAAAAAATACAGTAGATAACACTAAAACAACAGTTTTGTACAAAGGGCGACCTTATCGCTAAAAGCGATCTCTTCCAGGTAACCTTAGGATGGACAGGATTTAAAAATACAGAATTTGAGGGAAGTTGGCGACGTATCAATACACATCATAGGTACTATATAATTATATTATAAGAGAACAATACACATAACAAATACTAATATATACATACTTATTATACACTAATACTAATAATAATAAATACCAATACATAAACTTACATATGAATATTATATAACTATATTAAAATACTTATAAATACTTATATAATGATCCAATAATCACAGTGACAGATAGTGTTGTTCCACTTGCTTCTTAAAACTGTTCAGGGTTTGCGCTGGTAGAGCGTTCCACAATAAAACTGCCTGTACTGAGAAAGACTTATTATAAAATCCGGTAAAGTGAGACGGTGTCTCTAGTCTCAGATTTTCCGACGATCTTAAAACTCGTGTGTGGGTGTCATGGAGGAACTTGAAGCGAGTTTTTAGGTAAGAAGGAGTGTTTGGATGAAACAGCACTGTATATAGGAGGGAAACAATATGTGCATTCCGGCGAAGGCGAATAGGCAACCACTTGAGTTTATTGCGAAAATCGGAAACGTGGTCATATTTGCGTAAACCAAATATCGACGGTCCCTAAGTATAATCCCAGATCTGGCACTTGCGTGATTTTCAGTTTTTTGTTTCTTTGTCTTCCTAAGAAGTAACTCTATCGGTTTATGCAAGAAAAAAGTGAAAAAGTTCGATAATTATAAATTTTTCGAAGTATGTTAAATGCTATAACTGCAATTTAAATTATATTTTCCGTCGTAATGATATCGAAGTACCACAACATGAATGATACGTCGGGGCGTCAATGCACGGGAGGCCTCTTGCACACCGCTTGTGTCAGTTACGAGCTTTAACTCGGAAGGCGCAGTCACATCGCTCATGCTGTAGTGGAATCTTGCCGAAATGAGCTATAGAAGTAAGAAAATGTTCAAATCCTTTAATATACCTCTTCTAGACCAGGAAATAAGCGATTATCCACTTTAGAAACGTAAAGATGGTATTAGGCCACAATCGGGTAAGTTTTTTTTTGAAAATATTTAATGTCCAAATAATTCATACTTAGCTTTATAAACTTTTGCAATATTATTTGTACATAAAAGTATACAAAAATGCTTTGTTTTAGTCATTAAGTATGGCATCGCTGTGTTTCAGTTATTTAAGTGAATATCCCATGTAAATATCACGATATGACAGATAGTTAATTATACATCGGTAACCAGATTGTTGTTAAATTAATATGTGGTAGTTATTTAATTGTACGTGGGAAATAATATTGCATTTTTCGAGTAAATGGTAGTTGCTTAATTGTACGTGGGAAATAATATTTTATTTTTAGAGTAAATGGTAGTTACTTAATTGAACGGCGTGGGTAATACAATTATATTATTTGGGATACAAGGTAGTTACTTAATTGTTTATGTGAAACATAAAAGGATCCTATTATTTATTATTTAGGATAATTATTTTGTTTATTTTTCAGGTCCACTAGATGATACAGTTGCAGGTTTTGAAATTAATGAGCCACTTGATACAATTTCTCATACTGAAGATATTATTGCCCTTGAACCAGATAATTCTAAAGATGATAACATAAGTTTGTTTTCTCCTTGTATTTCAACTATAGTAAACAACATGGATCTTACAATGACTACCAACTTGAGTTTGTTATCTGTAGCAACAGTTATCACAGTTGACTCTTCATTGGCACCAATGATTGAATAATCAAATAAGACTGATTTACAGTTTGATATATCAAAGACACCGGCGTCTAATATAAAAAGCACTGTCATTACTACGCAAAAAAGCCGTAGAACCCATATTAATACGAGCAAACCCTTAGTCTCTTCTTCTACTTCTATTAATTCTGCAATATCTGAATTGAGCCCTCAGTATCCACAATTACTAACGCAGTAAACTAACCTTTAGCTAAAATACCTGAAGAATCAGTAAATAGTCCCCACATAGCAGCATTGATTTTCGTCAAGATTTTAGGTTATAGTCGGTTGAGTCTGTATGAATTCTTTATCAGGCAGATTTTTACGTCTTCTATTTTGGGTCCTAGAGACTATCAAACGAAAATCTTGAGCAAAATCAGTTTGTAATAGAAAATATCGGGATCTGAGGGGCCTATTTAAATATTACGAGATGGCAAACAAGCTTGCGGTCCACCTGGTGTTAAGTGGTTACCGTCGCCTATAGACACTTGCAATATTAAGGGTATATCACTTAACACTGCAAGTGCGTCGCCATCCTGGGGACTAAGATGATATGCCTTCTATGCCCAGTAATTACACTGGCTACCTTTCCCTTCAATCCGAAACACAGCGAAATGCTTAACGGCTTTTTTTGTCTACTTTAAATCTCTCTTATTTTAGACCACAAAATTTTATCGTTGCTATCATTTTTTGACCAATTTGTGCCATAGAGTAATACTTTTAAGTTAAATACATCGTCATTGGACACTTCCTTTACATCTGCTATGTAGGGACTATTTATTGATTCTTCAGGTATTGTAGCTAAAGGTGAGTTTATTGCAGTAGTAATTGTGGATACAAAAGGCGAAATCAAATCGGATATTTGCAGAATTAATAGAAGTAGAAGGAGAGACTAAGGGTGTGCTCGTATTAATATGGGTTTTAAGCTTTTTGGCGTAGTAATGACAGGGCTAATGCAGTAAACTCATTTATTTAAGATAAGAATGACTGAAGATTAATGCTCCTATTAATTTACTTTTTTCTAATTTAAAAATAATGAAAATATTTTAGAAATTTTGTAATTTTACTTTTGCAATTGACTGCAATGTTACATTTTAACTAGATTATAATATTATTCATATAATAAATAAGAAGTTAGAGATTTAAATTTTTTTATTATTTGTTATTTTGACATCTTATTTACATTTGATGTATCTATCTGTTTCGTCTTTAAAAATATTTTTACCATAGTTATTTCATAAAAAAAACTGTGTTATTTTCATTATATTGTTAATTTAACTTTATTTTAATTTTAAATTAAGCTTACTGTTTACACCGGTTTTTGAGACTGATTTATGATATAGGTAATATCATAAAAAAAATATGATTGTTATGCTGATTGTGATACCTAAACTAATAAAACATAATTTAGAATTAATCGTTGTTATTCATTTGTCTAATCCCGTATCTGTAAATAAATTAATAACTTTTCCGGCAACAAAATAATTAAATACCATTTACATCGTTTGTCGTTAAGGAATTCCCCATGTAAAATGCAGTATGTGCCACTTGAATAATTAAGTGGTTGATATGTTCCGAAGTAAAGATGAGTAACTGCAATATAACATATATATAATATTAAAATTCAAATAAAAATATATTCATAACATTCCTACATGAATCTTCTGTTTACTTGCCAATTTTGGAAACCATTGGTAATATACTTTAAAAGTTACAGATCAATGAACAAATCTAAAATCTTTGAATCGCTCTCCTGTAAAATTTACTATTTTCAGTTATGTGATTTTACTTAGGGACCGTCGATATAAACCGTATACAAAAATTTTGAAGTCGCTCAAGTTTATTTAGTTGCTCTTCGGTAATATTAGGAAAACTGGAATCGGCATAATCAAGGATTGGAAGAAGGAGAGATTGAGCAAGCGCAATTTTAGTAGATGTAGGAAGAAAATTACGAAGTCTCCTTAGTATACCTGCTGAAGCAAAAAGTTTCCTACTTAGTTCTTCAATGTGAGAAGTCCAAGACAAGTTCGTGTCAAAAATTAACCCCAAGTTTTTAACAGTTTTGCTAAATTCAATATTGGCTCCATCAAAAATAACTTTAGGCACTACAGATAAGTCGATTTTTGAAGTCATGCGAGGACTGCCGATCATAATTACTTGTGTTTTGCTGGGATTGACTTTCAGGCCGTAAGAATTGCTCCACTCACAAACATGGGCGAGATCGCGATTTATTGTGCTAACAGCATCCGTTAATTGATCCGGAGGTGCTTGACAGTAAATTTGCAAATCATCTGCATAAAGGTGGTAGGACGAAGATAACTGTTTAGATATAGAATTTATGAAAATTGCGAAAAGCAAAGGAGATAAAACGCCACCCTGTGGCACTCCAGCAGTAGTGAAGCACCATGAAGATATGGAATCTTCAATGCAAATTCTCTGCCGGCGTCCAAATAGGTAACTTTGAAACCAGTCAATTGCCGTTGGAGATATGTTAATAGAGCGTAGTACACCTAGGAGCACATCAAAATCTACTGTGTTAAAGGCATTGCTAAAATCAAGTAGTGCCAGTATCGTTAACATGCCATTCTCCATGCCCCATCTAATATCATCTGTAATTTTAATAAGAGCAGTGGTGGTACTGTGACCCGAACGGAAACCGGACTGGAAAGGATTAAGGAGGTGATTACGACATAGGAATGTAGTAAGTTGCTCATGAACTAACCGCTCTAAAACTTTTGAGAGAAATGGAAGGATAGAGATAGGGCGGTAGTCTGAATGGGACGCAGGATTTGGTTTCTTGGGTAAAGGGGTTATTTGGGCGTCTTTCCAAGCCGTAGGAAAAACACCGCTTTGGATGGAATAATTGAGGATATGAGAAATAACAGGAAGGATATCATCAAGGATAGGTATTATCATTTTACGACTTAACGAATCACAGCCCACTGCAGACGATGTAATAGATAATATGCTCTTCTTAACACCACAATCCGTAAATCGACTAAAGAAAAATGAAGGGTGATTGGGGGTGGGAAGTGATGACAAATAGTCTAAAGAAGAGGTTTTTGTAGATCTATTAAAATCAGAAGTTGATGAGAAATGTGCATTTAAAGAATCTAAATCAAGACCGCCAGACGTCATCGCTTGGCGTGACTTCCCAATGCCCATAGATCGAAGAAATTTCCAGACCTTAGCCGGATCTTCGTTTTCAACAGAACTGTGGAAATATTGGCGTTGAGCATTCCTACATACCTTGTTGCAGTGATTTCGGATACTGACATATTTTTCCCAATTTGCGAGATTTGGCCGATGTTTATACCTCGTTTTAGAAGCAGCTTTTTTATCTATCATCAGTTTGATCTCTGGTGTAAGCCAGGGCGAAGGTGTATGCTTCATTTTTATGTTGCGAATAGGAGCGTGAACATTGTATAAGGCCGTAATTTTTGCAGCAAGTTGGTTGACCTTCGTATCAACTGATTCACTATTGATCAGCAGAGACCAATCTATGCGGCTCGCATCTTCGCGAAGCTTTCCAATATCCATTCTACTAAAATTGCGGAGCTGTAGGATTTTGGGTTTGGTTTTGGGAGGACGGATTTTATAAGACATGTATATAGCATCATGATAGGAAAAGGAATCGGCAGGACATTGACCATGACTGGCGACATGATCCAGGGAAGAAACAATAATGAGGTCAAGAAGAGAAGGAGAACAATTCGGGAAATGGTGAGTAGCATTTAAGGGAAGAGTAAATAAGTTTGTGGAACGAAGGACAGCGTGCATAGATAAGGAACGGGAATCGTGTTTAAGGAGACATGTATTAAAATCCCCCATGATAATAGTGTGACTGTAAGAAGGGATAAGGTTTTCTAGGATAGTTTCGAAGGAGGAGAAGAAGTCTATTCGGCAGGACGGAGAGTAGTACACACCAAGCAGAGTTTTAGTACTATGCAGGGTGACTTCTAAAAAGATATGCTCACCAGCATTTGACGGCGGTGGTTGTGCTGACATATTTACAACAGAGAAAGGAATATTTGCACGTAGATATATAGCAACACCGCCACCGCCGCCAACCGAACGATCATTTCTTATTAGTACAAATCCGGGTAAAGAGTAGGAAGTTGAAGGAAGGTCAGGTTTCAGCCAGGATTCAGAAATAAGTATGGCGTGGATATTCTTACAGTCAAAGGTGGATAAGAAATCAGAAAAATGTGCCGGAATGCTTTGTGCATTAATATGAACGATGTTAAAGTTTTTTGGAACGTCGGAAAAATGAGTCTCAAGGGTGTCTCTTAGTGTTGGGATACTAACAAAACTGTCATCTGTGCTACTATCACTAACTGAATAATAATCTATATTATGATGATAATCCATAGGCGGTTTTATATAAATATGATAAGTATAATATACCTAAGAAATATACAAATATAATAATAAAATAATAATGATATTACCTAAATCCAATTAAATAGTAAATTAAATTATTAACATTACTGTCCACCCACCAGTTGTGATACACTATTAAACTATATTTGTGTAGAACACAAATAAAATAATATTAGATAAAAAAAAAGAAGATAATATTACAAAAGCAATCACATAAACAGAAAAAAAAAATGATAACAATAAATAAAAACAAAAAAAAAAAAAATTAAATGTCATGGCTGTACGGGATGAACCCCTTTTTAAAAAAAAAAAAAAATATTGAATGACATTGACATGACAATAATTGACAATCTATAACAATTTTGTTTGAGGTAGTTAATGAATGAACCAATAATTTAAAAGACGGTACCTACCTAAGAAGTTCATTTTTCATGACGATGGAAAAACACTTGACGGACTATACCGCCTTACCGCATGCTGGCTAGGAGTAGGACGCGTGAAGGTCTCAACCACCTCCGAGCAACGCCAGTCTTACCCACTTAAAACCACCGGTACCCTCCTAAGCCCTTCTGTTTTGAGATTGGCGTACTACGCTATTTCGCCAAATCGTCCCTGAGCTGGCTCGGTCCAACAGTGACCTGGGCGACGCACCATTGGGGGATTACACTAGGGTACTAGGCAATCCCTAGACGTGGGGACCTGTGCACTTCATCAGGGTACACGGGGGTCCGAAGTCCCCCGGGTGCGGTCCGATGGCTGCTCCCGGTGTCCTCGTCAGGAGGACGCGCCAGGTCGAGCAGCCGTCGGTGGAGGAGTGGCTGCTGGCCACCAATTGGTGCAAAAAGTGCTTAGATAGGCAGCGTTGGGACGGGCTCGGTGTAGTTGCGCTTACGTGCGCAGATCCCGAGCCGTCCCGTACAACCCGTGTGCAGGCCACACCTTGACTTCATCTCATCTGAAGATAAGGCTGAAGATGGTAGCGAGCTATCAGAACAGAACAATGCAGTTAACGTTACTGTTGAGGCAACTGACTTTGATAAGATGGTAGCACAAGCTGGCTTAAACGAACCCTACCATCAACCGAACGAGAACTTTATACCTCGGGTGCAACTCAAGACCTTTGAATCTGAGACCGATAGGTGAAACAATATATCACTAGAAAAGACAGCATTTTAAAATAATATAATAATTGAGTAGAAAAAATTCAAACTTAGCAAACAACATTAGAAAATCTCACACACAAAGAATTTTTAATATTTTAATTTCCTATCGGATTGGAGATCCTTGGGAGTGGCATATGTCCAACAGTCGGCGTCTCTCGGCTGAAACTGTGATGATGATATGAAGTCTAAAAAAAAGAAAGATCCATTATAGCATCCGTCAATTACATCAACATAGGCAATCAAGATTGAAAGGTGGAATAGAATTGGCCCATAGTCCAGTCAACAAGTTCAAAAACGTGAAAAATAGAGATAAAGCTCCTAAAATTATGAGCAATAGCTCATTGGATTCGGAACGACCTCTAGAAAAATGAGTTTTGAGGATTTTACTGCACGTAAAAAATTGCAATTGTTATTAACAAAATAAGATGAAAAAAAAGAGGTATTTACGTTTTTGTTAATAACTCATAAACTATTAATATTTAAGATATTTGGAAAAAAGGTCCTTAAAGAGGAGGAAATTTCCAAAAAAAAAGTCCCAGCTCTCGGAACTCTACCTCTATTATTTATAACTTTAATTTAACGCTGAAAATAGGGTTCCGCGCAGCCATTACGGCATGGGCGCACTGCCGTTAAAGACAGTTTCTTACATAAAATTATTTTTATTGGTAACAAATATGAATTTAAAAATTTAAATAAATTATGGTGTCATCCAGATACTTGAAAGAATATATTCCCGTTAGAAAAAAAATTTTAAATTAATTTTTCAAAAAGTTATGCAATTGTTAATTAATTTTTTTCCTATCTCCGTTTTCATAAATGACGACATAAAAATTTAAATAATAAACCTATAAATTTTTGGCTCTGTGGAGCTCTTCTTATATATATACTTAACAAGATCCCGCGATAAAAGTTTATTAAAGTTAATTATTTTGTTTATAATAATTTTTTAAAGTTAACAAAAAATTAAAAGTCTAAGAAATGTTATTAAAAAATTTTTTTTAAACAAATGTTATATTATTGCTGCTTTCTTATCCAACAATGGCATTAAGTAACATCGGAAATTTTTTTTTTACATCATTTGTTAAGAAATTGTTTATAAACAAATAGACAAGTTTAATATTTAAAGAATTTTTTTTTTTACCATTGTGTTGTCTTGGCAAAATAATGATTTTTAAAAAAAAATTTTTTTCTTAAATAATTTTTTTTATTGTTTATAATCGTTTTTTTTTATTTCGATTGTTTAAATATTTAGTTAAGGAATGATTTTTTCTTTAAAAATCATAATTGGCATTTCTTCATAGGTAAATAGAAAAAAAAAAATTTTTTATCAATAATTTCATTGTTTGTTAACTTAACAATTTGTTATAAACAAATTCTAACTACCGTTATATTTTTTTTCTAGAGCTAAAAAAAATAACAAAAACAGCCATATATATCAAAATACTAAAAAAAAAATTTTCTATTTTTTATAACGCTTTTAAATATTACACGATTTTTTGTATTTTGATATATATGGCTGTTTTTGTTATTTTTTTTAGCTCTAGAAAAAAAATATAACTGTAGTTAGAATTTGTTTATAACAAATTGTTAAGTTAACAAACAATGAAATTATTGATAAAAAAATTTTTTTTTCTATTTACCTATGAAGAAATGCCAATTATGATTTTTAAAGAAAAAATCATTCCTTAACTAATTATTTAAACAATCGAAATATAAAAAAAACGATTATAAACAATAAAAAAAATTATTTAAGAAAAAATTTTTTTTTTAAAAATCATTATTTTGCCAAGACAACACAATGGTAAAAAAAAAATTCTTTAAATATTAAACTTGTCTATTTGTTTATAAACAATTTCTTAACAAATGATGTAAAAAAAAAAATTCCGATGTTACTTAATGCCATTGTTGGATAAGAAAGCAGCAATAATAACATTTGTTTAAAAAAAATTTTTTAATAACATTTCTTAGACTTTTCATTTTTTGTTAACTTTAAAAAATTATTATAAACAAAATAATTAACTTTAATAAACTTTTATCGCGGGATCTTGTTAAGTATATATATAAGAAGAGCTCCACAGAGCCAAAAATTTATAGGTTTATTATTTAAATTTTTATGTCGTCATTTATGAAAACGGAGATAGGAAAAAAATTCGTTAATTAACAATTGCATAACTTTTTGAAAAATTAATTTAAAATTTTTTTTCCAACGGGAATATATTCTTTCAAGTATCTGGATGACACCATAATTTATTTAAATTTTTAAATTCATATTTGTTACTATAAAAAATAATTTTATGTAAGAAACTGTCTTTAACGGCAGTGCGCCCATGCCGTAATGGCTGCGCGGAACCCTATTTTCAGCGTTAAATTAAAGTTATAAATAATAGAGGTAGAGTTCCGAGAGCTGGGACTTTTTTTTTGGAAATTTCCTCCTCTTTAAGGACCTTTTTTCCAAATATCTTAAATATTAATAGTTTATGAGTTATTAACAAAAACGTAAATACCTCTTTTTTTTCATCTTATTTTGTAAATAACAATTGCAATTTTTTACGTGCAGTAAAATCCTCAAAACTCATTTTTCTAGAGGTCGTTCCGAATCCAATGAGCTATTGCTCATATTTTTAGGAGCTTTATCTCTATTTTTCACGTTTTTGAACTTGTTGACTGGACTACCAATAGAACTCAATAATAATATCGAAGAAAACATATAATTTGTAAATACAACGCACACATAAATGTAACAAGTCTCCGGAATATAACTGGACAATAAAATATATATCGTCGGTTACGCTCGTAAAAGTTAGCCATATTTATTTAACTGCCTATATTGTTTTACGTGTACTTTCATAAAAATAATCATTACAATTAAAGGAAGTAGTTTTGGGAGTAATAAAATTATTACTGTAATCAAGATAAACATAATAAAATATACTTATTTCAATTAAAAACACAAAATAATTGCACTTTACGTAAATATTGCGACGAGCAGAAACAAGATGGCCGATTATTGAATATTATTGTTGTTTTTTTACGTTATCTACGGTCCCATAAACAAAAGCATGTCGAAATGCCAACTCATTCGGCGTGACAAGTGACAACTGGCAGCTTATAACTCCCCAGGGTTTATAAAAAAGAGTTCGAAATTTAAATCGGCTTGCGCGACGTTTCCCGCCCTTTTTGTTGCTGTTTCGTAATTACTCCGTCGACGCGTCGGTGTCGCGGCTGTGTTTGACAGGTGGTGCAGCCGGTAATTGCAGCCTTGAGTCAACGTGGTTTTGGCTCCATTAACTCTTTATTACAATTCCTTTAAAAATTGTCTTCGCTTTGTTTAGGCGAAATTTTTAATATATGCTTAACTTAGAACTTAAATTAACTTATTAAATAAGTTAATTTATTTTCAAATGACATTCATAATTATTGTTGTCAATCCGAGATTGTCTTTGTGTATGTGTTATTGCCAAATAGCTTAGCTGAATAATTTATTTAATGTTAAACCGTCAGATCGATTCAAATACCTACATAGAATTAGAAAAATAAAACCTATTAATTAAAACCTAAAAGCTTTGACATATTTGACAATAACAGTACGTCGGGTTAAATTGCAAGTATCTATAGGCAACGGGAATCACTTAACAATAGGTGGGCCGAAAGCTTGTTTGAAATATCGTAATATAAGAAAAAAAATTAGAAGCGAGTGAAATCTAGGAGTTTCTCTGAATTCTAGTTGTAATAAGTCATGTTGAGAGACTCTTTTTTTAACTCAATATACCTCACATTTTATTGTTATTTTAGATACATTCACTTGACATGGTCAAAATCTTTGTGTCTGTTGTTGCAAGGCCGTTAATGAAGAAATTAATAAAATTGAAACAGAGTGAAATCTACTTTTGAATGTAAATCGTAATAAAAATTCGGGAAGGATCTGAATATGAAATGACAGTATCTTGGATAGTGCAGTCAAAGGAGCTTACACCCAAACAGGTGCCATCTAAGGGATTTATCAGACAGAGGCGGTCACGCGTTCGTACGTTCCGCGTTCACATAATGCGTTCTGCTTCTTCAGGTTGAGCAACACTGTCTGTGTTGGTATGTCTAATAATGATATACATTACAAAGAATGCAAATCTGATCGCTTGAAGGCTTGACCGCGTGACCTCCTTCTGTCTGATACATCCCTTAGATTGCACATGTTTGGGTGAAATTTCCTTGGACTGCTCTAACCAATAACCTGTCATTAATTTCGGACAGCCAAATGTTTTAGTTTGGACATCTTTCTATGATATATTAGTGATCTAGTATTCACGTTTAGTTTGTCTGCTAACTGTGATTCTATATGAATATCTTATTGTTTATCTATATTCACCGGGAAAGGTGAAGTAATAGAAGGCCCCAAATAAATAAAAAAAAATATTAAAGCGTGTTGTTGTCATTCTATCTGAATACAAAACACTTTTTCATTAACACTTGACAGTTTAAATCTGATTCTCTAAACGAATTAGAGACCTGACACCGCCCTCGGGGTAGTATAAAATTGAATCCAGAGATTAACTCTGAAGTAATTGTTTAATCCAGATTGTCAGAATTTGGAAATGCCACAATTCAGGCATTTAGTCCTATTAAATGATTTTTAAACGGCATGTTCAATACTCATAAAATTTAATTTTAACAAAATGCTAAAACTTTATTGTACTAATCGCCAATGAATTGACTAAACGTGCCAACTCCTTTATACGGTTGGGTTGAGTATATTATATTTATTGTATTACATAGTACATATATTTTTTTCTGATCTTCTTCTCTATATGAACTTTAATGAATGCCAATTCTATTGATAGCCTATAGCCACTCTGGCACAAGCGGGGTGCTTAGTCAGTAAGAGTCTGACATAACCCGAGGGCCATAATTCGACTATCCATGAGGATTACACCTCCTGCTTCCCTCGAGGTCCTCTAGGTCTTCTTAATATGTTTCTCTCTCTATGAAGAAGGAAAGAGCGAGAAATTGAGGGCGTTAAGGGGGAAAAATGCAATATCTTACATTCCTCCATTCTCGCAATATGTGTACAAATGAGAACGGAGATCGCTTATTATTCAGGTTTAGGTTATTTTTTTATGACCAAGCGGAGTGGAATTATTGTCACTCATCCCTCTCACACACTACAACCCGCCGCGCCGTTTGGTTATACAATATGTTACTATTTACGGCATGTTATACGATACGGCTAAGACACGTAGATTAGGTACATAATTTTTAGTATGAGATTCCTTTATAAGATTAAAGTGTCCCAACTAATACAAGGCGTTTGGTACATGGGGTATGAAGCCGGCACCTACCCATGCTAACATAGTCATATACATACTATGGTGATACCAAAAACTTTAAATTGTAAAAAAATGAATTCCCCATACAAATAGTTCGATCAAAAACAAAATGTATGAAAAAATTTTTTTTTTTTTACTACTTTGAATTTTTAATATGACTGTGTTAGCATGGGTAGGTGCCGGCTTCATACCCCATGTACCAAACACCTTGTATAAGGCTAAAGAACTTGACGAAAATCAAATTTTGAATTAAAAAAAAAAACTTAAAACATTTGTGTCAATTGTATTTGTTACAAGTGCCTGGAAGTTGTAACCCAAATGTTTAAGGGGCCAATTTAAAATGCATGAATCCTCACCTCCGCCACTGGCTACTCTCTATTTGATATTTTCTCACTCTAAAATAAATGACGTATTTCTTAAACTTAATACCTAGTTATTTAGAGCCGTTTAACTTTTTGTGAGCCAGAAAAAGTGTAAATAATCAAAAAGTTCCGTTCAGTCTGATTTTAATTTGTGCAGCTACGGGGGCTCAATTTGTGTAATAGCCTACTGTCAGCTTTTGTGGGCGGTCCTCGTAAAGGAAGGTGACATTTATTCGTATACCCCAGAACCGGTACAGGAAAAAAGCTGTACAAAAGTAGAATTGTTTAAGTATACATTTTTGGTCTTTTAAATGGACCAACGACCGGAAAGCAATTTAGATTTATTGGTAAATTAATAAACAAAAAGGAAGTTTATAAGAGTTTATCTTGAATAAGTAAAAATGTAAATAAACATGCTGCATAGTTTACTCTTTAATTTGACTGAAATAGGGTTTGCAATTGAATAAAAAATTTAATCTTTTTTTCCTGGTGGTAAGAGACACTCTTTCTTAGAGAACCCCCTTTCCACTTTACGGGTATTTTGAAACACCGTGTGTATCTATGGATTCCACTTTCGCTAACCATTCGGTAGATTGGAGCCAATTGGCAGTAATATTTATATAAATTCCTATGCAACTTTTGCAATTTTCAACCAACTTTGGTACGTTTGTTATAAAATTCGGCAAGAAATAATCTAAATCGAAGCATCCAAATAATTATCTATCTAAATCGGCACATCATCGCGTATTTAGAAACAATAATATTTCTTAAAGTATTTGATTTCTAAGACGCATGACGATCAGATAATTTAGGTAATCTCGTAATAGCTGTAAAAATGGAAGCGTCAGCTGGCGTCAAAGTAGCACCGTCACATTTTCGCACCTGCGATATAAAGGTGATAAAAACAGGTGCGTTATCATCTTAATAGATGTCTGTCTAGTAATTAGTAATTATAAAGGATCTAGTACCCTTTAAGCCGGAACTTAGACAGGAAGACGCTGCATCTTGGTAGTTGCAGGTATGTGTGATGATACAAAATTACAACTTTTAGTACCACAAAGGGTACAACTGTATATAGGTACTAGGCAGCCTGGTGCTAATTATTGTAATCAAGATGTGGAGGAGATCGATGGCAGTGCGGTCGTGTGCGACGATCAGGAAAGCTAAGCTACAAAGTGTACTACTAGGATGGGTGATCGTTGGGGTCCACGTCCGGAAGACTCCTCGTGGCGGACACTGGTAACGAGGTGGGGAAACTTTCTCTGCGGGTGTGTGGCTTTTATGTCAAGTGTGTCCCCTTGGCATGGCATCGTCGAGTTGTTTTTGTTTTCCCACCATGGCTAGTTCCGGACGGCCCTTTTCAGGGGCATGTCCGCGCCCGAAGTCCCTGTTGTCCTCGTCAGGAAGACGCGCCAGGTCGAGCAGCCGTCGGTGGGAGGAGTAGCTGCAGGCCACCAATTGGTACAAGGAGTGCGTAGACGGGCAGCGTTGGGGCGGTCTCGGTGTAGTTGCGCTCATCTGCGCAGATCCCGAGCCATACCGTAAAAGCGCACCAAAGGTCAGGCCGGGGAGCATGTTTAGTGGGTATGGAGGGAACGCCTTTACCTCGAGTCCCACATATCCCCTGCGGTTGGCACCACCCCTCAGGGACGATGTGTAAATGCATTTGACCACCCCGTCAACAAAAAAAAGGAAGGGTGATCGTAATATCAAGTCGATTTCCTCCGTGCTTCCGTTGAATGTTTTTGACAAAAGTTCTATGCACATAGACTTGAGAGTGCAGTTCGTAAGAAACTGCGTTTTGGAAGGTTTAATAGAAGTGCGTTATCTTTGTACTGAACGTATGGTGGCTGTTGCTTTGACTAACCCTTTAGTGAAGTTGAAGAGGTGTGTGTGTGTGTGTGTGTGTGTGTGTGTGTGTGTGTGATATGGGACTATGTGAGAGGGGTGTTAGAAGAGGTTTTATACTTGTCTATATTTTCTTTTATATTTTCTCTTGTCAAGTAGTACTTTGTTTTTCCAACTCATTCTTACCTTTTACGACACGTATGTAAATTTTCCATCAATAAATTTAGTTTTCTAGAAGTTTTATCTTTAATTGCAACAGGAAGGTATGACAAGCTGGTTACGTTTGCTGTTGAGAGACAGGTGTCAGGAAGGCGGCTGGATGTAAAAATGTGCAGTATTGCCGATATCCAGACTTACTGCACCAAGTGTCTCCGTGCCGAATTATAAAGGCCGTTACGAGGAAAAAGAGAAGACCGAATAGATAACGAAGTAGGTTAAACAGAACAATGTTACTGAACACATCACAGAATTACAGAGGAATTATGTTACGCCTTATTAATGTTGTATTTCTATCGGTGAGTAAGGTGACCAGAGCTTCCAAGGTAGCAGACGGGGTTAGGGTTAGCATTTTTTTTAAACTTATATCATTATTTTGATCCGATTCTTTCTAGGTGCTGGTTATAGTGAAAAAAATATTCAGTTGCCAGGCATCTCCCACACTCATTCTAAAGAAAATAACACGTAATATTTTAAGTTTCATAACTTTCGATTTTTTATTCATTTACGAACAGTACAAATGAAAATGTGCCATTGTTCGTCTGAAAAGGTAAAAAATTAACAAATAATACTTACAAGAAGTGCGCTCAAAACAATATTTTACATACAAGAACCCTTGAGATACTGAAACCGTTTTAGACGTCAATGATTTACAAAATAATAATTACATTTTTCACGAAAGTAAAAATCTCTGGACCTTTCTTTGTAAGTATAAAAACGTCTCTTCAGATGAAAATCTTTTGCAAGTATTTGTTAGAATTCTTAGTACAAAAAGTGAGACAATAGTCTGATTTGTAATATGAAACTTAATTATGGCTGTGAATACCCTCAAGTTAGCCTAGGGTTCCCTGGGCCCTATTAAAATATTTTTGCATTGTTTAGTAATAAGATTCAACATGACTATGTCAGCAGGTAGTGCGGTCTTGTGGCTTCATTGCGTGCAGGAAATTTATGAATGAATCTGTTTAGCACGAGAGGCCGTTTTGTGCGTCCACTTTTTGTTTTCCCACGACAGAGCCGTGACCATCGAAGGGTTAAATTTGGCATAATAATGAGGATGTATTAGTTCATTTTAAGTGTTCAAATCCCGAGTCATTTGGGCACGCAAAGGTAAGGAACAAGATAATTCAACTGATAAGTTGAAAGATGTGTTTAATTTTACTTTTCGCGAATCAAACTGCTATATATGTTGACTAATATTTTATTCTTTTCATTCTGACCTGATTCTGGTTGGTAGTAAGCTTCTTTTATATCTTTTTGGTGTACAATAAAGAGCATATCTATCTTTTAAGCCCATTTGACAAGCGTCAAGCTTTAACCTTCTTATCAAAGTTGGCAAAACGAAAGGTTGTGTTCCGACAGTTAATGGAATGACGAGGGTTGTATATGAACAATTGCTGTGAAGCTCAACTCGCTTTCAGCCTCAGCCTTATCATCACCTACCAGAACGGTGGATACCGTGATACTACATGTTAGTAAGAATAATATTATCGATTATTACTCGCAGGTGGTATCAGGGTAGCTCACGCAAAAAGATTGCACGTCAAATGAGACGAAAGAGAGGAATAATTTTAGCACTCCATGGTTTCATAGTTCAGAAGCTAAGACTGTGGATCCAACTGTAGATTTAAGGCGACCTTTTATGATATATCAATACTCACCTACACTGCCCTGGCTCCCCTTTTTCGTATTATTTCATAAGATTCCGCAAGACGGCTCTTGCTTTCTTTAGATACTTGTTCTAGTACAGAATTTAAGGAAGTTTTAGATAAGTCGAAATATTTTTATATTGTATAGTGATATTCAGCTGGTATACCTCTCGGACCTGACTCAACTACATACGAATCAACGATATAACAATTTTGTGTCTGTACGAACAGGTCGCGGCGGTTTTAAGGCACCGCTTCCCACAAGTACATGGAAAAGATGCTGAGCCAGGGTGTAAGTCTGGCCAGCAAGGATTTGGTGATAGGTAGGAGCTGCCCCAGGCATTAGACTTGGCAGTCAGCAGCGGGGAGGTAGTGAGATCCAACACGGATGGTTGAAATCTGTTTATTATAGCTGATGATTAACATTATATACTAAATTGATTGATTGTACACATCGATAGGTATTTGTATGACTCTCATAGGTGTTAGTAGCCGACAGTGCACGAAGCTGCTGACCCGCGGAAAGTGGTTTGTTGCCTCGCTGTTGACCACGCAGCCGCAGAGTCTAATGTTCAGATTGTAGCTCGAACAGTGTCAATTGGTTTGTCAACTCGAAAGTATTTATTGGCTTTTATAGAGACAAATTAACTCTGAATTGTACTGCGTATTTAAATCACAAACTACCAGTGACTGGAGAGAATTGAGTACACGGAAACTTTTACAGCACCTGTCAAATTACTGAATGAAGCCATCACGAAGACTTCGTCCAGACAACAAAAACACTGTAATTAGATCACTGGGCGAACATTGGCTTTAACAGATGGTGTTGCTACTTACTTTGATTTATAACAGGTGAATAATCTCGTATCGCGTTACCCTGAAATCCGGGCGTTTCTCAGGAGAAATATGTTGCTTAATTTGTAAGCGGAGATGAGTTATACGGGGAAGTTGAGAAGTAATGCGACATTGTGCTAGTTTGAAGGTTATTGCGGATATTTGTTTGGATTAAGATATAAACTTGGATTTTATGGATATTGAGTCTTAGTGTAGTAGTTTAGTGCGTCTTTCACTAGTATTTATGTTTATAGTATGAGAGCCCACGACCAAAAGTTTTGTCTCATAGCAATACGGCCAAAACCGCATCAAATCGATAGATACGATTATCCTGAACTCGAAAATACCAATATCAGACATTTTCCGCGTAGCGTTTGATCTGACCGAATTTTCAAAATTGTCAAAGAATTTTACCGAACTGCATCATAGCAATATGTCTGATTTGCAGACTGTAGTTGAATGATAGTTCTGAGATACCGGAAACATATTTTTCAGACGTTAGTGGTGTAGCGCAAACCCGTAAAATCACTTAAAAAAATTAAAAATGAGACAAAAACCATGTCTCATAGCAATACGTCTGAAAATCTTTTTTATTAGTAAATTTTGGTTATTTGATGCGAACAAAACAACTTTCAGACGGAAATGTGAACGCATTAAATTTTGAGACCGTTTTGAAAATGTTAACAAATTTTACCGATCGGTATCATAGCAATATGTCTGAAAATTGTTGGACATGATAAAATAAGTTGTCCACATGTGCAAAAAATTTATATCAGACAAATTAAGTGTAGCACCTTCTCTATCAGACAACTTTTCGATACTCAGATATCATTTAAAAATCGTATTGAGGCATCTTGAATTTTCTGTTACAAACCAATGAATACGTTGCGACCCTGAATTTATTAGATGATAATTGAAGTAACATTGAAGTTGAAGGACTGAAATAAATCGCACAAAAGGAAACTGGGATGAAGTTGAAAAAAAAACGGTTTACCGCCACAACCGCACAACGTATGACAACTAAGTCAGCGTCGTTCCAACGTTTGGAGCAGCTGGCGAGTGAGCTGTATAATAGTAAGAAAGGGGCAGGAGCGTAACAAGCGCTGAGGCTGTTGAAATTAAATACTGATTGATTTGATAGTTTTGGTTTTATTTAAAGCACACTTGAGTAACTTTTACAAAAGAAATAAGTAATGACATCTGTCATCTGTCAAAGTACATATAATAGACAAGGGAGATTCTTGAATATCTATGAAGGCTGTAAATTTAAAAAAAAAATTAACAGAGGCGTCGGCCAGGCGACTTCGAAACGTTTTCGTTTTTGGGAGTATATGCTACACTTAAAGTGTCTGAAAACAGGTTTTTGGTAATCATGGCAGCAATACGAAAAGTTGACATTTTCAAAAATGCGCTCAGGCTATATGCTACGCGCAGAATGTCTGAAAACAAACTTTTTCGTAATACAATTATAAAATCTATGTACATTTTCACTATCAGACGTATTGCTATAATACCGACTGTCTTTTTTTTTTGACACAGCAGAAATGGCCTCCCACGCAGTTGCTACACTTTCGACCGTTACTACACACCTAGTCGGGTTCAGAATCATACAATCTAACGATTTTATAGGGTTTTTGCCGTATTGCTATGAGACATGGTTTTGGTCGTGGGCTCTCGTACTATTATTCTAGAATGTATTTGTGTAAGTTCAGACCTGAGGTTCAGAGTAAGTCATAATTTGTACTGTATGCAATTTGACATTCTGGATAGTATCAGTTCATACATTTGATCAGTTCATACATTTGAAGCGTTAACTGCATTTGAATAATTTTTAATTTTGATATCAATGAAAACATGATTTTTCACAACATTTTTTAACCTTACGCTAAGCACCATATTATTTTTTTAGATTGTTGTTCGAAGGGTTGACTATGTTTTAAGTAATGTTTTTTTTTTATCTTACGAGATGGAAAACAAGCTTGCGGCCCACCTGATGTTAAGTGGTCACTGCCGCCTATAGACACTTGCAATATTAAGTATAAATCACTTAACACCGTAAGTACGTTCGCCATCCTGGGGACTAAGATTATATGCCCTCCATGCCCAGTAATTACACTGGCTACCTTTCCCTTCAATCCGAAACACAGCGAATTGCTTCACGGCAGAAATAAGAAAGGCGGTAATTGTAATATTTTCTGGGTATATTTTTTTCAATATGATTATTTCTTAATAAAGAAGTTGTAAATAAATATAGTTTACCTTCTTTTAAACGATTAATATTTCGTTGAAGTAAAGTGTCCTTTGCCGAAAAATTGCCGATTTTTCCTTACACACTGTTAGGTAAATTTCTTCCATTACATAAATAAATAAATAATACCTCATGTGTACCTAACACTTCCACAAAATTGCACGCAATTGACAATACACTGAAAAGTAACTATGTGATCAGGTAATTAAGAGAAGTATACCCGCATCGATGTATATATAATTGCATGCACTTGTTGGTAATTGTTTGCCAATGTAATAGAGAGCTTTATAGTTTAATCTATGCGAGTATTTTGGTTTTCCCACCATAGTATTTGCTTCTCCATAAATATATTTTAAATTGAACACACGTCATTATATCGGTTAAAGAATTATTTTCCGTATATTCTCGTTTTTGCAGTATTTGTAGGTTTATTCATAGTTTTATAACTAGTATGTATATTAGTAGATAGCAATAATCTTACTGAAATGGTGAGCAACGCTACCGACAAGACCAGATTCCTGCAAGGAGCGAATATATTATTTTAATGTGATGACCACGCACGAACCAAGTATGTGCTGATGACAATGAACCACGAGTTACGTAATTAATCGAATAAATCATGCTTTTCATTGCGCATGTAATTTATATTAACAATGATACTTAATTTTGGTTAGATAACTTCTGTGAGTATGGAAATCCTATTTTTACTATTATAATCAAGACTCAAGAGGAGGTTTCTCGTTTTTATTACAGAGTTTATAACTCAGAAGGAACCACGGATATGTTAAGTCATATATCAAGATAAGTCGCAAAATTAACCATTTTGCAAAAAAAAGAAATGAAACATTTTATAGCGATGGCGTAATCTAAGCCCAGGTACACCGAAAACATTTATCGTCACGTAAAAGGATAACGCTAACACTAAACCTTTTATGAATTAAATAAAAAAGAGGCGTATTAGCAAAATCATCACGCTCCTGCAATAAAAATGCAACATAAACACCGCTTTTATTGGTGAACGGTAAAATACACAAATTGACAAGGGAAAAAATCTATGCATAGAAACTCGTAAAATATAAAGGACAGAGGGCCAATAAAGAATACGGTATATTAGGCACTGAAAATAAGGGCTGCCACAAATGTAGTACGTATCGTCTGACTTTTATAGGTCATAAAATGGGATAATGCGCCGGTATAAGCGTATTTCGGAATGGTACAAATTTAGACTGAGGCGCCGCGGCCGCTACTCAATATGAGCCAATATGTAGCCATTCGGCGCGAGTGCTCCAAAGGTCTTTACACAATACGATTTTGCGTCTACCGACAATCTTGTTTCAAGAAGCTGCAAGGTAATTATAGTATTTTTATCTCACGAACGCAGGTGAGCGATGCCGTAAATATGTTTATAGATAGATAATAGATATACATCATCATCATCATCATCAGCCTATCGCAGTCCACTGCTGGACATAGGCCTCTCCAAATGTTCGCCACCTCGATCTATTTTCGACTTCTCGCATCCAGCTCCTGCCAGCCACCCTGCGCAAATCGTCACTCCACCTGGCCTGAGGGCGTCCCACATTACGTTTACCGAGACGCGGTCTCCACTCAAGAACTCATTTACCCCAACGGTTGTCGGTTTTGCGGCTAATATGGCCGGCCCATTGCCACTTCAGCTTGCTAATTCGGTGGGCTATGACGATAACTTTGGTTCTCTGCCGGATTACCTCAATAGATATACATGCTCACTGTCTTTGTGTGTATCAGTGCTGACCCCGCGTTCCTGACAAAAATCTCTTGTAGCAAATTTTCAATTAACAGCAGTGACTCAACTAACGAGGCAAAGAAGACTTCCAGTAATGGCAAGCTATCGATAATAGCTTCTCCAAAATGAGTTAATATCATAGAAACAAAAAGATTGTGCAATACAAAATTTTTAAATTTTATGTAATCCCCGACATAAATTTATAGCTAAGAACCATCTCGATCACGTCAGCTTTCCAACAAATAAAATCGCATCATAATAGGTCCATTGGTTTAAGAGCTACGATGCTACAGACAGACACTCAGGTATACAGACAGATCAAACTTATAACACAACTTTTTGTGTCAAGAGTTAATAAGAGAGACAGAGCCGCTCCAAATTGTAATTGTAAAAAGTACTCCACTTCAGAAAACTGCTTTGTGTAGTTCTAGCGCTGAGTACCTATAGTTCAATGAGAAGGTTATGGTAGGCAACACGCAAGTGACTGTGCGAGCGGTGATTACTAACCGTCAGTTTTAAAAGGAAAACACGACAGAAGTACTCGTACTTAAATCTTGATGACGTATAATTATCAGTTTTTATTTTTTACTTTTTATTATAAGAGAATATAAAAAAAATAATGTATGGCTTATTCTCTTTTGTACTGTTGCCAGAGTGGTCGTGGTCAGCATATAGGTAGTTTTGGGACTGACCTTGTTCGTCTCACAATGTTCCGCATCTTTCTCTGTTTGCCGTGTTTCTGGTACGGACTACTCAAATTAAATTATACAATTTTTTCTCAATGAAATAAATTACGAAATAGTTGCAATTTTAAGAATTCGGAGCAGTACATTTACAAGTTAAAAAGTCCGTACAAATTAAATTTAAGTTCACAAAAGGGGGGGATCAACGATATTTATAGAACTATCGTTATATGCCCCCAATACGTTGACAAACAGGAGACAATTCACACCTCCATTGATAACATTGTGGATGTCTTAAAACGTTTGACACGTTCCACTGTTTATTCTATTGACAGGTGAATTTATGACCATGTGAAGTTCACACAAAAGACGAAAATTACTTGTTAACTAATATTGACAAGGCAGTGTAAATTAAGTAATAGGCTGGTGTCGCTAAAGATACTTTGTAGTTGGAGTTAGGTTAGCTACTTATTGAATTAAATTGTCCCCCTAGGTGTAAAAAGGTATTTGATGGGAACGAGAAGAATTTTACAACGTTCTTCTTGCTAAGATATTTGTATACATACTGTGATATTTGTATGTATCATCATCAACAGCTCATATAATGTCCCCACCGAGGGGCTCGAGCCTTCCCCACATTAGGGGCGATTAGGCCTTAGTCAACCAGCGGCCAAGTGCGGGTTGGTCGACTTCACACACAACCTAACCTATGTATGTATATTGTGTTAATATTGCAACTAAAATCGTCAAAAAAAAACAAATAAATCAATAAACACTGCCTAATATTTGCATGTTCCGTGTACTTTTCACTACTATATTATGTATATTTTTAAGAAAAATAGTGGTTTTAATGGTTTTCACTTTACATTTATCTTCCTAGTTCATTAACTTACTTTACGTATAAAAATTACCTATAAAATAATTATTTAATGGATTAGATTCAATTACACGATGCTGAGATGAGAATATCATTAATGTATGGAGTAACAAGAATGGACAAAGTGAGGAATGTACTCACATTAGTGGAAGGTCGAAAGCAGCACCAGTGGCAGACATATTGAGAGGTAACATGTATGTAATGAGAAGAGATGATCTGTACGTTACAAATAAACCGTAGAGAATTAATAAAAACGCGGGGAAAAAGAACGCTGACCTCAAAATAAATTGAGAGCATAAAATACTTGCAAGTTGGTATGATAATTATTTACTTATTTAGGTTATTTTTATCTTGAGAATCTGAGTTCTTACAAAATGCGGTCGAAAGACATACTTGCGATCACGCTCGTAGTCCCATGAGTGGTTGATCAGAGCCTTGGGTAGCATTTCGATACACTTAAAGCCACATCTGGCAGTATGGGTCATGCAGTGTCTAGTGTCTAGCCTTCACCTAAATAAAAGCCCCCTTTTATTTAGGTGAAGGCTAGACAGACCAAACCCAAAAAGTAACAGTCCTTCAGAAAGCAAACAAACAAAAGCCAGCAGGACAGATGGTACACTCAAAATCATCTTAGCAGTAAAGGTAAAAAGTCAAAAGACATCGTGAGTTGTAAAAGGCATCGGCAAGCTATGCTTAGACCTGGCACTTAGGTAAACTCCGCGGGGGAAATCGCACTATTTGTCGGTTGTTGTTTATTGATATTTTCACTATAGCCTCGCCCGAAGCCTCCACCTCGAAGTTCTGCAGTTGTAGGTGATTTTGGTATTAACCTGAGTAATGCGCAGCTTGCGCAGGCGAGATCCCAAGACTTAAGGTAAAAGATTACGGCTTCGCTTAATGCTTTTAGGATTTAGCTAAGCGGTTTTGAGATCTGATGTTTCTATTAATGAACTGGGTAGAATTGAATGTTCAGTGATACGTAATTACGAACAAATTGTAAAATCTTTTAAATCGACAAACCCATAATCTAGTTTTTTCTATTTAAGGCGTGTTATATGATACGGCTGCGACATAATATACGCATGCTCAACTTAGTAAGTATAAATAATACACATTACACAAGTTGTAGGAAGCCAAACTATCGACTTTTAGCAAATGTCCATCTTAAAATAACCTCATAAAATACATAAGATGTCAAGTAAAATACAAAGTTACATCTGTATCGCCATTATGTAAATATTTAAGTGCTCACTCGAAAATGTTTTACATATCGTAATAAACTTCAACATTTCAACGAATTAAACAGAAATGATATAACGTACGACAATAGACGGATAATAAAGCGATGATAAACCCTTTTCGGGTCAAAAGAGCGATAGGACTGAAGATTTTAACAATAAAACCGCAGAGCCGGGAGGCTCCACAAATACGGATAGAAATCTCTGTGTCTACAAAAACATTACTCCCTTATCCAATAAAACTGAAACATTCGGGGATATAAGCCTATTTAATAACGTCATATTTCCACCATATTTTGCGACTGTTGTTAAATATATTGATATAACTTCAAAGGTTAATAGTAACGAAACGAAGCACAAAATTACACCGCAGTCGTTTCCAGTCGTAATTTCTGCTGGTATGAATGTTCGAGTTTATAGTTAGTTCAAAATAACTTTTAGTCTCCTGTGAATTGTGTAGAACTAGTCGTTACTAGATACGGGCACAAAGAAGATGTGGAGCGAAGTTTTGGTGTTGAGGAAGGAAGAATTTAAATAAACGCTGAGTGCGGGTTGCTCTATGCTTTGCGAAGTTTCCAGATAACTTCATTTGCTGTTGAAGGATAGTTCGTAACTTTAATTTTGTCTCTTATTTGAATTCATTATTTTTAATTCTGAGAAGGTTGATTTTGCTGCTGTTGTGTTTTTCGTAACGTCAATACTTATTCATCTAAGTGCGTGACTGGTACTCGGGTAAAATACCAATAATATTTCTACTCTGTTTTCCACCGTACGTCATAAGGTATGTTAAAGTGATGATACTGGCTGCTGTCAATAGTAAAAAGACAAGTCACGTCTGAAGATAGAAATACTTATCTTATATAGGTATTTAGGTAGGTATATAAGATAAGTATTTCTATCTTCAGGTAACTATTGGTGTCAGCTTTGTACAGAACGACTTATAAAGTGCCGATACCAATAGATATTATGTACTTTAGCACTATAAGAAGAGGAAAACTGTTTTTAAAACATTTTGAAAATAAATAAAATAATTTAATAATTAAGATGTTAGTTAATGTGGGATTGTTTATAAAATACAATAACAAATATATCATACGTTATCGCTATGCTATAAAAGTACATTGCGTTCGTACTGAGCATAGTACAAAGAAAGTGATGAAAATGAATGTGAATGGTATAGAGGGAGATGAAAACCGAAGGAAAGATGGAAAGACTATGTGAAAGATGATATGGAAAAAAGGGGTGTCAATGTTACGATTGCGACTAATCAAGAATCTTAGAAAAAGAAAAGATAATTAATAAGTTGATCCCAAATCTGAGCATCAAATAAAATTATTAATGGATTAAATTAAAATATATATCTTATCCATCTCATCATCCAAAAGTCTCGATTCTTTTCTTTCATTACACATAACATTTGTATAGTTATTACGTTTACAATCAATTGAATTAAGAAAACTTTAAGAACAAAATGCACTTAATTTCTTGCAATTCATTGATTCGATCCCTATAAATATTTTTGTTTGCTTACTAAGAAATAAAGGAACGGAAACAAATAACAGTCCCCGTGTCGTCAACTTCGGAACTTTAGATGTATCACGTATCGCTTTTATTCTTCCTATTGTTTTTAGCTTAATAAAGATTTAGTAACACCCGGGAAGGAAACTTCGATATCCAGGAAACCTAATATTTATAATAATGTCTGCTGTCCGAATGTTTATTATTTATTTATACTCGTATTCTGATATAAAACAATACCTAATCAAATAATACACTTAAATCATAAACTGTCTCGTTTGCTACGTTAGTAATTATTAGCTGTTATACAATGCAAATGTGGATATAATCAGCAATTCCTGAAAACCGCCAAATATAAATACAATAACACAAAAATGAGAAAAGTTATACAAGCAGACTTAGGCACGATGGCGTAAATAAGCAAGGCAGACTGGAAATATGTCTTACCTCCAATCAAAGGGTTCCAAATGATTTAAAGATAATCGCGGTCATGCAAATACACAGAAGAATAACCCTGGACCTCCTTTATGCTACGTATTTTTATTTTATAACTTTCCCTTGGATAGGTACCAAAAATATTTTTTCTAAAGTCTTCTCTGCATCTTTATCTACACAAGGATATCAATATAACGACTTTTAAGACAATGTCCGCCTGATTGGTTTAGTTATACAGAACAGACTTCCGATTTTAGTCTAGCGGTACCGAACGTGATCCGACTTTATGATGAATTTGACACTTTTTTGCGACTTACGGTTGCACAACGTTAAATGTACTGCTACAAAGCCAAGAAGTTGAGCAATATGAACCTTATGTCTGCGACTTAAAAGCAATGCTGGAGTAAAATGCCGACAGTAAAATAATTGTGTAGACGAAATTGCGATAACTACTAACGAGAAAAATTGCAAAAGGATATTGCCTAGTGAACATTTTTAATATTTCCGCTCACTTAAACAAATTATAGTTGTATTTTAAAAAGTATTAAATGGATAGTAAAACGGTCAATTTAGGTCGTTAATTAAAATGCAATAAGTGTTTGCTTACAAAAGTAGAGACAGGTCAACATCAATCATTCTAACACATCAAAACATGACTGTTTTATGAAATATCATAAATTACATTTGTAGTAAAATTAGAAATAATAAAATACGGGCTTGCTATTCAGTTTTTAGTAAAGATCTTATCAGGAGGTGAGGCGTGAGATTCTTTATAGAAAATAAATTTTAATTGGTGCACCCAGCTGAGTTTCACGAAACGCGTTACGACTTAATCGCATTGGGATTGGCGGGTAATGAGCGGAAAGATTGTAAACGTATTAACAACGTGGGCAGTCTAAAGTTAACATTGGTTCGTTCCCCAAATGATCCCAAAAAACACGTAAACATTGCCTTAATTAAAAAAATTAAGTCACGCTCTACGTCATTGTGTTTTCGCTTGTCCAAAACACGGTTGATAAGTAGTCAAATTTGAAACGGTTGGCCACGACTCTGTTTATCGTGTGGAATGCCAGTCAATTGAATTTCGAATTCATGATGATATAAACGGTTTAAATAAAAAAAAAACTAAATCGTTTCAAAGATACGAGTCGGATCGTATACAGCTAATGAATGACGTTGGATATTCGATAGGATCGATGCCGTCATTTATATGAAACCTAATCGAATAATTGATTATAAGAGTGAAACAATCAAGTGATTAGTTCAACAAAAAGTAAGACAATGAGTTATTATTCGTTGGATAGGCTCCTATTGTTGGACATTGGATAGCAAGAGCACTTATCTGTTCATTCGGGTCATTGCCCTTTCAGACAGATCATTTGTTTATGTGATCATCGGGCCTGATATTAATCGTCTTAGAATGAACAGCCAGATTCCTCGGCGCGATACTAAGAGGTTACTTCCTAAAATTATAAACATAATTCTTCATTTTGGCTTTGATAGATAACTGGCTTAACTGTTTAGCTGATGATTATCACCATGTCTTTGTCGTTGGAATTTCAATAAAGGCATCGCTTTAAATTTATTGCTCAAACAAATTTAAGCAATCCCAGATTGAGACGTTAAATTACGGTCGGTTGTTGTCTGAAGCTATAAATTCTAACTCAATCGAGTAATTACTGTGATACTTTTAAAAGGCAATCAATTCAGTGTTCCTTACAAAACGAAGAGGAAAGCAAGTCATAAAGGTAAATGCAATCTACTGACTTCTTTTGTTTTATATCCTCGAGGCTCCAATCTATTAGTTCTTGAGAAACTCAATGGTCTACAGTAATTATTTCAATAGTCTCCTTTATTATTGGTATCTATTAAATCTAGTGGAACTGATTGGGTACCCAGAAGGATGCTTTATTCAGAACCAAGGCAATTGGGTTTGTATTGGAGTCCTTGCAAGTGCAACTGTGTGTTGTGTAAGGCAATCGAGGATTTAGAAATGTACATACTTAAGCGGAAAAATATATCAGTCTTTAGCCCACACTTAATAAGATGTTCGACGTTAAGCGGATTACTGCAGCGGTTGGTGCACAGTAATAAATTGTGGAATCTTTATATTTTTTAGAAGCTGATTCCTTAACGTCATAAATTGAATGTTGTTAAATATGCACCGAACTCAAATGTGTGCTTAAGAATACATTATTAGCGGTGAGATAAAGTCGTTAAGTTGCTACTTGTGCCTCGTTTACCTTCGATAGTTGCTTTAATACTGGCTTATGTTGATGACATTCTTTAGCTGAAGCTAACGATATAGTACTGGATATCGTAAACGTAAGACCAGTAACAGATAATCTTGCTTTCTATGAATAAAAATAGATAACAGTTTATTAGTATTAAGCACTAATGCACACTGGTCCTTCAATTGAAACGTGATACCTATATATTACCACACTTGCATCTTCACGTTTATGATCAGTAAAACATATTTTGAAAAGAACTACTCAGATAGCTGATCAGAAATTTGGACCTCAGTTGGCACTGTACACCAAACAGTTGTATATATTAGATTGATCTAGAATGATAGAAATCGTATAAA
Organism: Elophila nymphaeata; assembly: GCA_955850985.1. Lineage (NCBI taxonomy): Eukaryota > Metazoa > Arthropoda > Insecta > Lepidoptera > Crambidae > Elophila > Elophila nymphaeata. The sequence goes on from OY039079.1 coordinate 18,084,685, forward strand.
AAATTATGTCATAATCGTAGCTTTACAAACTTTTACCAAGATAACATAACGTTTACATAGGGACTTAAGATAACATAAAGATAAATATATGAGGATAAAGATTTATACGAGATAAGGATAAAGGTACTCAATATTAATACTACTTACATAATATTATTTATAAATATACTTAAGTGAATACACAAAGAACCAAGACTAGAAGTTGGCCACGCTAACTTTTGGCAAACATATAGAACAGACGGCTGAAAATAGAATTTTATTTTGTAATGCGTAAAGTACAGAATCTTATAAAGAAACTAGACAATTTTGGATAGTTTGATGTATAGCCTGTTCATATTGTTACAACACTTTAAGTCGCCTTCCTGCTCCTTTAAATATTAATATAAAAAATAATCAACATAAAATTAAACTTCTACAAAGCCAGATGGTAAGGATAATCCGATAATAAAAAACACCCAAGTAAGCTTTAATAAATAATGACGCGAACAAAAATATTTAGAAAGGGATTCGCGTCTTAAAAATCTCACTGTAAAAGGATTGTATTTGCTTCACATCGGCAAATAAACTTCTGTTAATCCCCCATTTTGTTCAGAAATGGTTGAACAATATTTTGTATTACCCTGGAATGCTTTTTACGACGGCCTGTGTTTTAAAGTGTAATTTATTTACTAATTTTAGTAGTTTCACGCCACGGGAGATGATAATGAAGCCATGAATATCCGCTATTATAACCGTTTTGCTGGATTAATTTCTATATTTTATACTATTCATTTACATAACCATTTGCGAATCGCCAGTTAGAGTATCCCTGTTAATGCAGTTTGTTGAGTTGATTTCCTTTCCAGTATTAATGTTAGAATTGTTTACTACTTATTTGCATATTGCAATACAGAATACAGAGGTCTATGAGGTTAAGCTACTACGTGCGCGATTGGTACTTGGACGAATGAAAAAAAAATCTAGTTCATTTTCCTCCGTGTTTTCGAAGGCTCGTTAAGCTAGTAGGTAGTCCCAGCTCCAGTCGTAAAAAATAAGTCACGTAAGAGGCCAGTAATGGTGACTTTTAAAATTCTAAAGGCTTTACATAGTTTAAGTAAAGTGTCAGTAACGGGCGTCAGTACTGGCACCGAGAACTGACCAGGGATCCCTTTCATTGACATAATGTATTTATTCCTAAAATACTTTGGCATAATGAATTTGGCATATTTTTATTTGCATAATAATACTTTGGCATAATTGATTTCTGGCCGCATATGTAGTTTGGCATAATTTATATTTTTATATTGCCCTAATGTTTTTAGGCAAAGCCCATAGTCGCATAATAGTATTTTGTCGAGAGTCTAGAGTTTTATGCACCTACATGGCTGAGTGATGGGTAGTTTAGGGTTATTTTTTATGACCAGGCGGAGTGCACTGTTTTTAGGAGAGTCTAGAGTTTTATACACATGACTGAGTTTTGATACCATTATGCCTTTTTAAAATTATGGTAATGAATGTTATGCTTAATCATTATTATGCTGATTGTATTTATTATTAAAACAATAATGCTAAATTTGTTATGGCTAAAAATTTTATGTGTAAGTATCATTAGTATAAATTACCATATGCCAAGATATTTTGTGGTTTAAATTTTTATGCAAATGGATAGTGAACCAACTGACCACACCGTAAACATGCTATCAGTAAGCGGGAATATTGAAGTCTTTACTGACCAGACAGCGCTGTGCTGACTCCAAATCAATTTAGGTCAGTACCGAGTCAAAACTAACTTTCCTCGAATTTGTGAGTCACAAACGAAAGACATATTATTCCATAAAAAAAAAATCGGGAGTGGTCTCCCCTTGACTTTCTCGTATACCGGAAACGACTCAAAAGTTGAAAAAAACTTTATATTTTGATGTCATACATGCATCTTAAATTTTGGTTACCCATCCGAGTACCGACCGCGCACTTGGTTGCTTTTTGCTTGGTTAACTTTCGTGATCGACGACTCAAAGTTGATAGAAACCTTATTTTGATGTCATACATGCCTGTTAAATTTGATTGCAATAAGTTAACGCACAGACACACACACACAGACATAATCCCAAAGTCGGTATTTTAGGACTAGGGAGGACCAAAACGTGTAAATCCGTCAAAGTCTCGAGGTCGAATTTTTTGACGATAACAAGTATTCCTCTATACCTACTACGTATACGAGAAAGTAAAAAAAATACTTGGCGTGTCTCTAAAGGTAGCTGTTTTTGAGTACAATAACCTCTTCAACAAATCTGTAGTTATAATTGACTCCAATTATAATTATACTTAGTAAGAAGAAGGGTGTCAGTGAGTGAGGTGGCTTGAGTTCCTCGGTGTAGGGGATGAGATAAGCGTTGGCTGCGCGGGAAAGACACATCAGTTTTCCGTTTTACGTTGTTGTAGACTATGGCAAATGCTTACCATAGTCTACAAGCATAAGACGGGTCGTATGTTCATTTGAAAACAACATAATTATAATAAATAATACTTTAAAAACACGCTTTAGTGATAAATCGGACTAAAAAGTGAACAATATTTTTTTAGTATAGAAACGTTAAAAAAAACAAAAAGCAATAAATTAACAAAATTGTGGTCGAAAAATATAATTATTATTAAGAGAAAATCGTGGGGTGCTCTGTGTTATATTTTCAAAAACTGATGTTATTGAGCACCGAGCAGTCCAATTTATCATTAAAGCGTGTTTTTTTTATTTAATACTTTTATTTAAAAATCGGGAGTGGTCCCTTGACTTTCTCGTATACCGGAAACGACTCAAAAGTTGATAGAAACCTTATATTTTGATGTCATATATGCATGTTAAATTTGGTTGCAATAAGTTAAAGCATACTCGAGTTATCGTGCTAACACATATACACACAGACACACAATTGCAAAAATGTTTTTTTTTTACTCAGGGAGGTCCAAAACGTGTCAATCCGCGAATTTTTATACGAATACAAAACTTCCTCTATACGAGAAAGTAAAAAGGGCGTTAAAAGTTAATTTTGGATTTTTTATTCTACTGGAATATATCGAGTTCAATGTAAGTGGAATACAGTTTGTGTTACAAAACAGCAGTTCTCCAAACGATGACTGCATATTACGAGAATTATCTTTGATAGAAATCGTAACAGAAAATATAATAAGAAAGATAAAGTATTTATAAAATATGTTCATAAGCAATTGTTTCACAATATATGAATACAAATAACAATGTTTGTATTATAGTTGTAAGTAATGTACGTAATTATCAAATTATGCGAAATGAGGAGAATGGGGAATTATTACGATTAAATCAATTAGCCCGAACTGGTGTAGTACCTAAATCTTACAGAAGACCACAGTAACAATAACACACATTATTATTTTCTGGTGTTCTGTTTCTGTTGGTGAGCAAGGTCACCAGAGTCACGATAACATATAACACTAGCGTGCTAGAGTTCTACAGGGTAGGAAGCGGACTAGAAGTGGCAGCGAGCGAGTGTCACATAAGTGTTGCGAGCGTGAGTAGGCTAAGATGCCTGTTTATTACCAGACAGGTCGTATACTTGTCTGCCAAGCAATTAACCCTTCGTGTACCAGGTGGGGTTTGACATATCCCAGCACGACGAAAAATGCAATAATTTTAAGACTGTGAAAGCGATGTCCTTGATCTTCTCAGTAGCTGGAATTACAGTGCTGCTGCTCCGATCAGCGTTGCTAAGTCAGTCCAGGGGTCACTACCTAGAGAGCAGTAAGACTATAAAGCGCTCGTGGACATCACATATCCCACCACGAATGGCACGTTAAAAAATTTCTGATTTATATTTGAAAGATTTTATTTTAATTTATGTGTGTCAAGCATTTTAGGCGGAATAAAACTCATTATCATTAATATTTTGTGTGATTAATATCTCATATGAAGAAATGTGTAATAATGAATGCATACTCAGTCCTCGAGTGGCGACCACGTACCGGGAAGCGCAGCATTGGTAAGTGCCTATAAGGTCTACCTTATAGGCACTTACCAATGCTGCGATGATCGTCAGTCTACTGACGATATGGCAAGATTCGCGGGAAGCCGCTGGATATGGGCAGCGCAAGGTTGGTGGAGGCCTACGTACAACAGTGGGCTTCACTCGGCTGAAATGATGAAGGTGGTTCGTTTTCCATACTATTTACGAAAATCATCGTCATCTGGTTGACGACGTGTTTTTATGCTTCCCTTCAAATAGTACATAAATATAAACCCAAAAGGTCTTCTCGTCGTGATGAGTCATTGCAAAAGTGAACAAAAATCTACTTGAAATGTGAGAATAAGAAAATTACGAAACTCCCTAGCTTTTACTCGTAAAATTGTTTATGACATTTACTTCCTCTTAAAATTCAATGAAAATATACCTGTGTTATTTATATTTTTGTAAGACATTTACGATGCCAAAGGTCAATAAATAAAAAACGAGGATTACCGAGTAAATTAGTTAAAATGTGCATTTAGAACCCGACACATTTTTAAAAACTACGTTTAACATAGTAATTTTAAGATATTGCGCATGCAATTCCCCACTCTCCCCTAATAAACCAAATTTTATCATGCAAAGCAAGGAATATTAAAACAAGCAACACTTTTTCACTATCCACGGAGCAACTTATACTTATCCGGTAAGCCCACATAGAGTTTAATAGTTGTAAAATATAAAACGCTCTCGGCAGCGCTTCCCGCGGCGCTGAGCTCCCCGCCACTTTATAGCTTAATCTCTCGCACGCTATATCAATAAATAAACGCTTTGGAACAAACGAAAAAATAAACGAATGAAAATAGAAAATTATTGAGTTGTGTTATTTCTTTGGCCGATGGCTTTTGACTTTGACGGCTTCACGCGTGGGTTGACAACACGCTGCGTCTAAGGGTACATAAATTTTTAAATAAGTTGTTTTCGGAGTTTTCTCATCTCTTACAAGGTTAACTGTCAGTGCATTAAAATAGCTAATTAATACACAGTTCATTGACATTGTTAGACGCGATTAAATAAAATTGTATTTTATTCATAAATTATTTTAATAACGGTAGGATATGAAGTCTAGGGAAGTGATCGCAACTTTTCTAGAAGGCTGCGTTAGGTATATATTTGGTTGTAATGTTGTCAACGATGATTTGAGGCCTGCAATGGATACGCTTTAGATCTTGCAGCATGCAAGTGCAATCTAGACATTGGAAAGGTATTAATTTACTTACTTTACTTTCCCATTTGCTATTTAGGAGCTGGTCTAATACTATTTACTACTAGGTTGGGGAAAAAGTCTTTTCGCATTATAGTATGTATAAACTTGTAATAAAATCTCTTTGGCTATACTATTTGTATCTGGCTGGTTTTGGTATCATTGAAAGTTTAAATTTTAAAGAACATAATTCCAAATTCAAATTAGGAAAATGTGTGATTTTCATTTGTTTTTCGTACCGCCAAGATGAGTGAATCTAATGAAGAAATTCGATACATTTTAAAATTTTACTACAAAAAAGGTAAAAATGCAACGCAAGCCGCGAAAAAAATTTGCGATGTTTATGGACCTAGTGCAGTGTCTGTGAGAGTAGCACAAATTTGGTTTAAGCGTTTTCAATCCGGAAATTTTGATGTCAAAGATGCACGTCGCTCTGGTCGCCCTATTACAGATAAAATGGATGCCATTTTTGAAAAAGTGGAGCAAGATCGGCATGTCAGTAGTTACGACGTAGCTGAAGAACTGGGAATTGACCACAAAACAGTTTTGGCGCATTTGAAAAAAACTGGGTACACAAAAAAGCTCGACATTTGGGTACCTCACGAGCTCACTGAAAGAAACCAAATGAACCGTGTACTCATTTGTGATTCTTTATTACGACGCAATAAAACCGAACCATTTTTGAAGAAGCTGATAACTGGTGATGAAAAGTGGATCACGTACGACAAGAACGTGTGAAAAAGGTCGTGGTCAAAGGCCGGTCAGGCTTCACAGACTGTGGCGAAACCCGGGTTAACTCGCAACAAGGTGATGCTGTGTGTGTGGTGGGATTGGAAGGGCATTATTCATTATGAGCTGTTACCACCAGGCAGGACCATCGATTCTGAACTCTACTGCGAACAACTGATGAGATTAAAGCAAGAAGTTGAGAGAAAGCGGCCGGAATTAATCAACAGAAGGGGTGTGGTTTTTCATCATGATAACGCTAGACCTCACACATCTTTGCCACTCAGCAAAAATTAAGAGAGTTTGGCTGGGAGGTGTTAATGCATCCGCCGTATAGTCCTGACCTTGCACCTTCAGATTTCCACCTGTTTCGGTCTCTTCAGAATTCTTTAGGCAGTGTCAGGTTAACATCACGAGAGGACTGCCAAAACCACTTGTCGCGGTATTTTGACCAGAAGTCCCAAAATTTCTATAGCAATGGGATCATGTCCCTACCTACAAGATGGCAAAAAGTTATCGAACAAAATGGTACCTACATACTTTAGTTAAATGTAAATAAACTATATTAAAAAATGTTTTGAATTTTCTTAAAAAATGCGAAGAAACTTTTTCCCCAACCTATTATTTCTTCTACATTTTCTTCAACTGAAACCTGGGTACTTTTCTGTTTACACGTTACATTTTATATAGAAAAATCAACAATTATTCCATCCTAGGTTTGTCTTTATGGTACAAATTTATAAGCAATAATATGTAATACGCATACATTATGTCGTTTGGTGGAAAAAAATTTTGGAAATGGCAACTGGGATGAACTGATTAAAAGGCCTTCCGAGCACGAACATTTAAGCCCCAGTTTGAAGGTATCACGTACTGATTAAATTATTGCAGGGTTGGAATGAAATTACCTACGGCGTTAACAACATTATTGTTGATTGTTATGATATAATATCGTTATGAATGGATTTATGAACTCACAGTACAACAAAGGATGCAGTGCTTTTCTATTAACAAATGCAAGGTAGGTTTTAGCTATATTGAATTATAAATCAAGTCTTGTTCAATATTCGATTAGGGAACAAGTAAAGTTCTATAATCGAATATTGAACAAGACTTATATTATTATTGAATCGTGTTATGTAGTAAATGTGTCGTGTGTCATGACTGAAGGTAGCGGCAGAAATGGGTTGCATATTAAATGCAAGAGATAAATGTGGGTCTTCTATCACCGGAGAAACATTGATGACTTTTATTTTCACTGTAATTTGTCACTGTTTCTATGGTTTAAACAGAAACTGAGATATTTATCGGTTGTATCCGAGGCGGATGAATTAGGCTTGCTCGTGGTGACTCAAAATTGCGACATTTTACCCGTTGTATCGAATGTCAATATATCTGATGTGTGAATAGTGAACAAATATGAAATATGGATCGGCTTAGCGCAAACTGGAGGCCTCTTAGCGATAGTCCCATACAATTTGTAAAAGTTATCATTTAGAAATTGTATTCCTTAAGTTAATTTTATTGAGATATTCAGAAGATAAAACAACGTGTGCAGGCAGAAATGTCCATATTGTGGAAATCTTAAAACTGTAAATCCTTAAGGGGAATATTCCTATTAAAACGAAAATAAATCCAACGTATTTCTTAAAACGCATCAAATCCGAGTGATGACCCAAAAAGTAGATACTGACACTGCAGTCGACAACTTTACACAAACCAAATTAAGTTTTACATCAAAATGTATCCCCACTAATTCTAATGTTAATGTAACTAAGGTTCGAATTAGCGATGAAAAATTTTAGTGTGTACAATTTAAAACTCGTCTCCTCCAAGATGTCACTCATTCAGAGTTTAACGATCGACCTAATAGCATTTTTAAAGCCCTTCCCGAAATCCTTAGGACGTGACTCGAGCATAAACAAATTTAAATATGAATTTCGTCGGCTTAATAATAATACCCTTGATGTTCTTTGAACTCCCACATGATAGCGTGCCCCCAATTTGTTTGTTTATAATAACTCACCTTCGTTAATTGAATCATTTTGTTCCAATTTGGTACTGGAGAATGGATTACGAAGATGTAGGGAATAATTTCGGTTGACGTTATTTCGTATGTTTTTCTTTTACTTTATTTTTACAGCGGTAATTAGGGAGAATTATATCTATGATGGAATATTTTTCCGCATTGGTATTATTATGAATTAATTTTACACCTTGATAGTCGTGTAACTATCAACTTTACTACTTCGAGATAATTTATCTAATCATCCTTCGACACATTTAGGACAACTGTAATTGATGTTCCGTAGTCACCATGAGTAGTGTCAAGAAATTCATGATTGTGATCATTGTAGTAATTTTAATACATGTTATTATTATCCATAAAATGGAAACTCTGCGAATAATTTTGAAGTTAATAGACCTTTATGGGTTTGATATAAATATCAATATTAATTGAAAATTAATTAAGAGCAGTTCACGCTATAATTCACGGAAAATTATGGCTAAGTTATTGTTTGCCAAATAGTCTGTGAAGTTTTGGTTAACTCAAATATTTAGCCATTAGTAATTTCGAGATTACTTATCTTTACTAAGAGATATTGGAAATAGTTTGTTAACTATACGGAGAATAATTACGAATTCGTAGTTTAACAGCTCAAGACGAATTTCTAAGAAAATTTAGTTTTAGGCCTTAGCAGAGAGTTTAGCAACTTTTTTTATATTGCAATATAATAACATACAACGAAAATTAAGCTGATGGTCCCACCAGTTTACCTTGCTTCTGGTTACTGTGGCAAAATAGCAGTAGTAAAAAATAAGTCGGATCAATGGCGACTGGTGCAACCCTTACACCTAGCTAACCTGTACCAGGTCAAACACACGCTAAGAAAACAAAGAAGTTTTCAAGAAGGTTGCCAGAGCTCGACAGGTAGAGGATACTGTTAAGGTTGGCAGCACGCGAGTTGCACTTTAGTATTAGTGTCTATAGATAGTGCGTAAGGGCGTTGTCTCCCACCCGGGAAGCACCGGTTCGAACCCCGCCTCTTACCAATGTGTTTTCAAATTTTCAATCCATATGTCATATATATGCCATATGCCATATGTTATTCGACGCTTTTACGGTGAAGGAAAACATCGTAACGAAACCTGTACACACCTGTGAAGAAATTCTTAGGTTGTGAAGTCGACCAACCCGCACTTGGACAGCGTGGTTGACTAAGGCCTAATAGCCCCTAATGTAGGGTGGGCTCGAGTCCATCGGGTGGGGACTGTTGATGATGATGTCTGTAGGCTACGGTAACTGCCTACCATCAGGCAGGCCATATGCCTATTTGTCATAACTTTAGTAGACAAAAAAGTCACCACACCACCATTGAAGGTCAAGACAGAAAAGAACCATTGAAATATTGAATATCTTAACACAAACTGCCGTAACACATAGTGCTTTTAAGAACACAGTTATGGTGGAAGAATTGGATAAGATGATGCCCAAACACAAATTTGTACTTCCCTGGTCGAACCCTGAACGCTCTGGATCCAATTCCGATAGGTGAACCGCTAGACACCGAAGGCAGTTAAAATATTTTTTATATCTGTGACTTGTTTTACAAAAAAACATAAGTCTTGTAGTTTGATCATAACACTGTATATGGTTCAACAACCTAAAATTTAAGTATGCATCGAGCCACTCTGTGGATTAAAACCCAACTTAACTCGCACTGTACTATAAATTTTAGGGATAAGTCCCATTTATACGACATAAGAAGCCGGTAAAAAGCTTTTTGAAACTCCCACCAGCGTTACCATAACGAGGCAAGGATGACAACACGCGCTAAGTGATCGTAAGAAATTTTATTTTACTTAAAAAAGTAATAGAAATCGTAAACTTTTATTGAGAATGTAGTTTGTGCAACAGTAAATTGTCATATAAAAGTTCTTTTTACTTAGTGTAAAACATACGTAAATACTCTCTATAAATCTATCAATAATTATAAAAAACTCGTGTTTCTCTCGGACTACCAAGCTACTTAACTACATAATAATTTAAGAAAGGATTTTGGATCAATCAAAATTTCTATCTTGATTATTGACCTCAATATTTTTTATTGCTTTCCTAAATGGATTTTAATATAGTTAAGTTGATTCAAATTTTATTTTAATTAATATAATTGTATAAGTTGTCTTTACGAAACATAGAGTAGTGAATTTTAATTCCAATCGATAAGCCCTATAAAAATGACGCAACAAGGAATATTTTCATGCTGAAGACAAAGTTTAGAAAAAATATCGCCTCAGTTTCAAACTTAAAATACTGTTATCATTTTGTTTAAAAACAGTCGCCAAGGAAACATAAAAATGTTACCGGCCATCGTGCTTATGCCTCGCTTGAGACCGTGAAAAGTACTAGCAGGTACTAGGGCTGTCAAAATGTCAGTCTGTTGTTAATTTTATAAGTTTATCAGGTGAGTAAAATTTAAGTTAATCCAAAATACATAATAACTTTATTTCCTTTGGAACTTTGAAATAAAAAAAAGAGAATAATCAAAAACCTTTATGTAGGTAGGTACTTTTCTTTTATCTTAAAAATAGTATTAAAATCGGATTTATGCAGTCCAATCTTTTACTTTGTATGATGCATACGAGTAAGTATTTTGTTATTTGTTCAAGAAATTTTGTCTAAGTTATACATTGCTATTTACCATGTATATTTTATATAATTCATATAATTGTATTCATTTATACCTAATATTGTCCAATGGTCATTATGCATGCTGTGGCGACCTTAAGTAAAACTGATCTTAAATTAAGTCCTAGTTGCCATGTATTTACTTTTATAAGTATCTAGTTTTAAGTTTTGTTGGTTGCCCTATCAAATAAAAAAAATTTTTTTTTGACGTTCATAAGTGTAGTACCTAAATTGAAATAAACTTATTTAACTTTCACTATAGCTATCAAGTAAAATCCAAAATATGCAACAACTTGGTCCTTTATTCATGGATTCCCTGATCTTAAGATGTCAAATTTCTTTAATACCTGTAATACCTACTTAATAATAGTGAATTTTCCTCCATTACTGTCAGTAGCTACTGCTATTTTTATAAATAAGTGCACAGGATGCTACTGCAGCTGTATTATCATTGTTCCATCTTGATACTCCAGGTGTTATCGATGACATACTTCATAATACACCTTGAACAGTTTACCATCAAAACTAACATAAAACTGTACCAATACTGAAAAAAACTAACATAAATCTGTAATTGGCACCTAGTTATAAAATAAAATCGATTATTGACTTGTATTGATGTTTTGAAATCATTACGAAATTGTAAGTGGAGTTTCTTTCGCTATTTCTTCTCCATCTCAGCATATTATCATAATTATCCGTCCCGAAATGGTGGTAGGGCGTTTGACGATTTAAAAGTACTTAGCAAAGTCCATTTAAATAAAGAGCTTTTTCATTTTCATTTTTCATTTAACTGCCAAATGTCCAAATGTAGAAGTATGCGCTGATCTGTAGTAGTAAGCTGCATCAAATTAGTTACCAACTAAAATATTACCTATCTATTCTCACAAACATTTCTAAACAATAAAGACAATATGAATTTGATATTGATAAAACAATTATATTCTAATCAGTACCGTAATTTGGGGTGAATTATAACAATATTTTGAATTTAACGGTTGACATTATTGATGATTTGTGTTCTATGTTAAAAGTCATTTATGAATTCTTCCACTTGATCTGTGTACGAGATAGGACGTGTGACACTTTCCAGTTTTTTTTGCTAAATAAATAAAATTATTAAATAAAATACGGTATTCAATTCGGCAAAGTACTAGGCTCTCATAACGTACGAACAAGTGAAGTCGGAGCGCTGTATTTGTCCTTGCTTACCTTAATTCATAAGCGGAAGCGTTTTTGGGTGGATTAGTGAAATCTTTACAATGACGAATTGTGCGGACAAATCTGCGTCTGATTCTGAAATCAATGAAGTTGTTATGGAGAAAACACCTACTGGATACGTTTTTCCCAGATATAAACGGAAGAGAGATGATGACTATTTGTCGGAATTGAGCAATATTAAGAAGGACATTAAGACAATGTTTTTAAATCAAGAGAAAGAATTTAGAAAAAAGTTGGATGATATACAGCAAAGTAATAATAACATTCAGTCTTCTATTGCACTATTGATCTCACAAAATGAGGAGTATAAAAAGAAAATCGACCTACTTGAAAACCAACAACGGGAAGATAAAAGATATATCTTGATACTAGAGGACAAAATGGAAGAAATGCAGGTATCTTCTCGAAAAGCCAATTTCGAGATTAAAAATGTCCCAAAGAAGCAAAATGAGACAAAGGAAGACCTAATGGAAATGGTGACTCACCTCTCAAACGCAATTGGTAGCAGTATGAAAAACCCTGATATAAAAGATATTTACCGAGTAAAAACTAAAAAGGATAATATACAAAATGCTCCCATAGTGGTGGAAACATCATCAACAATTCTTAAGTCAGAGATAATAAAATTGAGTAAGTCTTACAATATTAGGAATAAAAACAAACTACGTGCATTACACCTGGGATTTAAGACATCAGAAGATACTCCAATTTATGTTTCTGAACAACTGACCGCCAAAGGATCTCGTTTACACTTCTTGGCTCGAGATCTTGCTAAGTCCAAGAAGTACAAATTTTGCTGGACTGCATATGGTAAAGTATATGTTAGAAGAGAAGAAAACTCCCCTATAATTACTATTCGAAATGAGGCCCAAGTACAAAAACTTATGCAGGAGATCTGACTATTCTTATTATTTTTTTATCAGAATTTTTATTGTTATTTGACAGTCTTTAGGTTTCAGTCAATCAACCAGATTTCAAATTCGATAAATATTGTATCTTTCAAACAAATTAAGATTAAACAAACAACACACATCCATTTTCTCTGTATTTTTAAGCCTAATAATTACTTCATTTTTGAAGCTTTTGTTTCACATAATAGGATATTATCTGCAATAGTAACTTTAAGCAAATCAGTGTTAATATTTTATGTTTTGCGATGTTTTATTAATTATGCCCTATATTTGTTATGTAAAGGAACGAGTGTAACACTTAGAAACAAATACAACGGTTTCATCATTTCAATCACTTGGAATGCCCGACTTTGTGATAAGAAATGTAAACAAATATTTTGTTTTGCCCAATATTCTGTTATACTTACAATGTACTTAAATAGCAACCGCAGACTTAACCAGGATATAATATGAATAATTGTTTCAATATACAAGAAAGTATAGATAAACTAGAATTAGCAAGTGCAATAATTTGTGATATTAGTGACCTTACACGATATATAACCGTTGCACAAAACGATCTAACAATTATAACTCAAAATATTAGAAGTGTGTATAGCAACATTGATGAAATAAGCATAACACTGAGTTTACTTAAGTTTGATCCAGATGTCATAATTTTGTCTGAATGCAGAATTAACTCTAGTAAACCTATTCCGTGCCTATTAAATTATAATTCATATGTAACAACTAATCATATAAATCAAAACGATGGAGTAGTTATATTTGTTAAAAACAATCTAGTCGTCAATTTTGTTAAAGAAGTTATACTGCAACATGCTTCATGTATTCAAGTCAATATTAACGATATTGTAATCTTAGGCATTTACAGGTCTCCCTCTAACATCAATGCAGAACATTTTATTAACTCCCTTAGTACACATTTAGAAACATTAAACTCATATAAAAATGTTATAATAGCCGGAGACATAAATATAAATATTATTTCTAGTGAAATTAAAAACACTTGTGAACAAAATAATAAATGTAATTATTTGGACATGTTAGCTATGCACGGTTTGTTGCCAGGGCACACTCTTCCAACTAGAGAACTAAGGTGCCTTGATCATTTTATAATAAAAATTGATACTTATAAAGTTTCTGCTGATATCGCGGTACTAAATAGCTCAATCACTGATCATGCCATGTTATTTTTGAGATTATGTTCAAAAGAAGTAATAAATAAAGTGAGTAACAAAACTAAAACAATAGTTGATTATAATAGTGCACTCAAGAGTCTTTCTGATAAAAACCTACCCGATTTATTAACGTATGAAGATCCAAATGTATTAACAGAGCTCCTGTTAACTAAGATTGCTGAATCCTTACAAGAGAACACTACTACGCTAAAAGTTCCTAAAAGTAAACGTGTTATTAAGCCATGGATAACTCCTGGAATGTTAAAATGTATACAAAACAGAAACAAGCTTCAAAAAATGACACAACTAGATCCGCATAATGAAATCTTAAATATTACTTATAAACGTTACAGGAATTATTGCTGTAATCTTAGAAAAAGTCTGAAACGAAATTATGATAAAGAAACCTTACTCAAATCTTCTCGGAATTCCAAAATGTTGTGGAATAGTATAAATGATATTGTTGGAAAACACGTAAAATCCGATAATACAAAGCTTTTAAATATAATGCCTTCTGCTATTGATTCAGTAAATTTTGTAAATGATTATTTTGCTTATATAGGTAAAAATCTCGCTGAAAATATTTTTCACAGTAAAGATATCAATTCATTGCATAAAGACAAACTTGATAAAAATATCTCGCAAACTAATTCTTTTGTACTTTTGGATACAAACCCTGGGGAACTTGATGAAGTGATTATGAGCTTAAAGCCGAATTCAGCGCCTGGTTGGGACAATATACCATCAAATTTTATAAAATTAGCTAAAAAGCAATTGATCCCAATAATTTGCCACTTAACGAACCTTTGTTTCAGTAAAGGAATCTTTCCTTTATTACTAAAGAAGTCTATAATTATACCCGTGTACAAGGCTGGAGACAAAACAGATGTTGGTAACTATAGGCCTATTTCGATTCTGCCATCGTTGTCAAAAATATTAGAAAAGCTTTTAAATAACAGACTGACTAATTACCTTGATAAATACAATATTCTCTCTAACGCTCAATATGGTTTTCGTCATGGAAAAGCAACCGATGATGCTATATCAGATCTTACTTCTTTTATTAGTAAAGAATTAGATCACGGTAAGAGATGTCTAGCTGTATTTATTGATTTAAAAAAGGCTTTTGACACTGTCTTTGTTCCCAATCTTGTACAGAAATTGGAAGCGATAGGTGTTAGAGGCACTTCTTTACAATTATTTAAGGATTATTTGAGTAATCGTACTCAGAGAGTTAAAGTTGGAGCCAATATAAGTGAGGACTCATATATCACTTTCGGAGTGCCCCAGGGAAGTGTCTTAGGACCGACACTGTTTTTAGTGTATATTAATAATCTTTGTAACATAAAAATTAATAGTAATGCTAAAATCATCACGTACGCAGATGATACGGCAATAGTATTTTCTGAAGAAACTTGGGAAGAAGTCAAAATCCAAACAGAATTAGGTCTCTTAAAAGTTGCTAAATGGTTGAAAGATAATTTGCTCTCGCTTAATACGACTAAAACTAACTTCATGAGTTTCTCTATATATAACAGAACTCAACCAGAACTTAATTACAATATTAAGCTTCACCTGAATGATAATTCTTATAGCTGTAAAAATGACTGTGATTGTCCAACTATTAATAAAGTGAGTACAATTAAATATTTAGGTATATACTTAGACCAAAAATTATCTTGGCACTCACAAATTGAATCAATGAGTAGCAGGGTTCGAAAACTGATTTGGTTATTTAAGATACTACGTCATGTTGCTGGCAGGGAATTACTAAACAGGATTTATATTGCACTGGTGCAATCTTTGTTAGGGTATTGCATAATAATATGGGGAGGCGCAAGAAAAACAAAGTTTCTTGAAGTTGAACGAGCACAGCGCTCCTTGCTCAAGGTTATGTATTTTAAACCATACAGATATTCTACTCACAAACTATACTCTGATGCTAAGCTTCTATCTGTACGGAAACTTTACATTCTGCAAGCTGTCTTAAAAGTGCACAAAACATTGAAATATAATACAAATGTTATAAGTAGACGCAGAAAAACTAGCGTCGCAATAGTTCCTAAATGTAAAACTTCGTTCTTGGCAAACCAGTGTAAAAACCAGTCTGCCCATTTATATAATCATTTGAATAAAAATCTTAATATCTATTCTTTTCTGTCCTATGACTGTAAAAAAATGGTGACCGAATGGTTAAGTGAAATCAACTATGATGAAACAGAATGTTTGTTAAAATATAGTTCTTAGTTAAAGTATACTATACTCTCTCTCTCACACACACACACCATACACACTTAATAATGGCATAAATTATCGCAAAATACTTCATATTATGTTGTCCATAAAAAAAAAAAAATGTTTAAAAAGTAATTATTTAAAATGTACAACAGTTTATAACTTGGACCATACATTTGTAGTAAACATTTTTCAAACTACCCGGTTTGAAAAATGTTACACTGGCCGACACGCATTGTCGTATTATTTTATTTTGTTATAAAAGTTACACCTACCCACGTTATTTATTAGCACTGTCAGATTGGTTTCATCTATTTAATTTAGTTTAATTTAAGAAAATTGTAAGTAAGAAATTATTTCATGTACCTACCTATGTAAAAATTTATAGCTATAGAAGAGCCTAGCTTCCTGGCACAGGTATATTTGTTACCTAAAAGGAGGCTTTGGTCAACTGGTAATGACAATTGATTTACGTGAAATAAACGATTTATTTATTTATTTATTTATTTATTAATTACATGAGTTACGGGTGCCTTTATTGTTGTTGTTCACCATAAAGGATTGAAATTGAAATGAGTAACTTATTGGCTAAAATATACCCTGTTGTAAATTACCTCTCATACGGGGTCACATTAGGGGTGTATAAAAGCATCTCTAAGCCCTGAATATGTAGATACTTAATACAAAACTTGTATTTGTTTTTATTAGAATATTTAACTAATATAAAATTGAGGTTTTTCTTGTTTGAAAAAATAAAGTTTCATTAAAACCTTTTAATTATTTTTTCTTTAGGCACGACTGAAAAAGGCTGTTTCGACTTTTTTTTTCTCAAAAATATTTGTTATACACCCTGCAGTTGTGTTTAACCCCAGAGTACCGGTATGTTTTTTATCAATATTTTTTTAATATTCACTAACATTGAATGTACTTAGAGCAAAACCTTTCCTAAGAGTATTTTATTTCTTGTCACCAAACACCTTGTGATTTCTTAGAAAGAATTATTATTTTTCAACTGTGAACGTAATTACCCTGCCCTGAATATAAAAACGTAATGTAAAAATCAATCGATGATACACTATAGGCAAAGTACCCAAGACCGACCGATTCCTTAATAGTACCAGCAATGTATTTCTTCTTCACTTGCTAAAAAAAAACTTTTTATCTATTTAGTTCAAAAACTAGATGGTTGTGATAATTTTAAATGAGGATGAAGGAATGCAAAAGGAACGCAAAGCTGGTACAATTATGAAACAAGCCTAATATTGTTTACATCATGGAAATATTATATTGTGTTCATCCTTAAATTCAAATCTAGGACAGCCCTACATCACGGAAAACTTTTTAATAAGCTCAATACTTTTATAACCGGGTTTTATACTGTTTCTAGTAAAAACTTTGTACAGTGAAACGTTTTAGTTTTTACTCGAGCCATGTTTAGTTTGACATTCTTTAATGTGTTCCAACTTCGGAGCTCTCATCATAACTAACAAATAAGAGTCATAACTTTTATTGTTTCTGAAAATATCGTAAAACAGGACATGGACAGCACTTACACAAAATACAAAATGTTGGGTCTTATAAAGCAAAGTGATATACCTTAAAAGCGGACAATGTATCAAGCTACTCAGTTTGGCTTTTGATAAGTTTCGATACATACCTAAGAGTGACGCCTTCTTTTAGGCATAGACAGATAGCACTTCTTTACGCTTGCTGAAATTCTTACATATATCTTTCTTATCAGCGCTGCGTCTCTCATCATTTGTCTCTATAAACGCTCGTCGATTCGCTCTTTGACCTTCTTCGAATTGTATTATGTTTACGAGTCAATCAACAATCGCATAGGTGTTTCTCGTCATGTATCTCTACTCACGTCTGATTTACATAGTTTTCGATTCACTAATCTCCTTTTAAATATATTTTCTACTCAACATTAGGATTACAATTATTTCTATCTTCGGGCATAATATGAGATGGAGATCAATAGTTTTCCCGGCAATTGAAAATGCCAAGAGAAATTAATAAATAGTTACTCTGAATACAAGTAATGCTCTATGCAATTTTAATTTAGAAGATAAGTTCTTCGATAACTTGTTTACAGCTTCTCATAACGAGAAAATTGTGTTTTAGTGAAATAAGAAAAATGTTGTAGTGAACACACCTTTTAAGATATAACTACTCGTAAGTCAACGTTGAAAGTTTTGGGCGTAACACAATTGCTAAGAACTTTTATTTTTCTAATGATAAACTTCTCCTATGAAGTTTCCAAGTATAGAACTTAGTGTGACCTCTAACACGGTTTTGGCGGATTTGTTGGCGTCAGTTTTTGCAGGGGATTTTATTTCATTCCAAAATATGTATTAATCGTTATAGTAGTATGTTATCAAATAATCAACAATTTGTGTCCATCCACTGCTGGACGTAGGCTTCCCTCATGTTATGCCAACATTCTCGATCCTGGGCTTCCTGCATGCAGCTGCTGCCAGCAGTCCTCCTAAGGTCCTCTTACACAACGCTTTCCTAAACGTGGTTTTTGCTTCAGGTTTGGTTTGCTCCAACATTTGTCTGGTTCTCCCTCAGACATGACCAGCCCATAGCCAATTCAGCGTTTTAATTATTTGGGCTAGTATATTATGTGATCAGAATCAGAATATCATTTATTGCTATTTCTGTGTACATATTGCAGGTATTTAGGCATAGAATTAGACACAACAGAATGCTCATATCGAGCATGCAATACTTAATTAAAGGTAAAAAACTTAAAATTAATATTGCTTAAAAATAAATTAAATAATATACTTAAAAATGCAACTCATACATGTTTAACAATAAAATATTCGCTCAGGTTATAAAACACATTGTAAAACCACGACTTCAATTTTGACTTGAATTTAGGCATCTGCAACGCTTTGATCGCTGAAGGCAGATTATTAAAAAATTTTATACCTGTAGCTAAGGCGCTCTTATGATAAATGTAACTATTTATATTTGGACACAAAGATCATACTTATATCTATTTCGAATATTTGTACGTCTGTCGGCTTTATTTGTGAAGTATTCTGTATTTGTTTTTATAAAAATGCATATTTCCAGTATATATATGTATGATCGTAAATCATTAGAATGAAGTACCACTGATTATCAACATTATAAAAGTCTATGAAAAAGTTCATACAGATTCTGTGTAAGGAGATCTATCGGAATCGTGATAGGTCAGGGTACATTACAACCGTGACCTTGACATGAATAACGCAAGATGTGGAACTGCTCAAAACTAAAATTCCGAACTATTTCCCTGGGGAGCGATAAGTGGCGGGCTTTCAATTCCAATAAAACTTTCCTAGCAAGATAGGCTACTCAGTTTCAATATCCGTAAATCAGTCTTTTATTTACATTTCATCTGCCGAACTAAGCGTTGGGACTATTCTCTTTATGTTTACACAAGAAAACAGAGAAATGGAGTTTTGAAAGTAAAGCATATGGTCAGAGCTGATCCAGTTGAACTAGAATTGGAAACAAAAGCCTGATTTCTATGAATTGTACAGATGAAGCAAATTCACATTGTGTTCATACTCATAGAACCTTACAAATTAACTATACACTAGAAGACAATTATGAAATTATACGTGAATTATCCATAGTTTGAAAGTTCATGTAGGGTTGTTTTTGAATAGTTGAAGCGGCCTTACCTATTATAATTAGTTATGTAGGTATGTTTGTTGTGGGTTAGATTTCACTTTAAATAATAATTTTGCTTCATTGTGTTACCCTAAATGCAAATTCATTACATTACCCTATATTTCAGTTCAATCTTTTGTTTTGTCAAGTAAACATCCACAATTTGATACAAGATCAGATGAAACTAAATGATAAGATTTGCTTGGTCAACATAAATGCTTCGATCACCTGGTTATCATTGCTATAGCCTTTCTCTATAGGTATAAGATATACACCAGAATTTTGGATGCCGTACCACATTTGACTCAACGTAATTACAGAATAAGATATCATGTGCAGAGCTTACCTTAGTAATCCTCACTTACAAATTATATGAATCAATTGAAATTTGTACCAAGAATAAAAATTTAGAAGATGTACTGACAAGAATTATTATTAAGAAAGAGATACATAAAATGGATGTGTGAAATGAGATTGACGAAAAAGATATATGAATCGTTAGTGAAGAGAGATGTGCTGGAAAAGACCTAGCAGAACGCCTAACGATCAAATCGTTTTAAAAAAAAGTCCAGGTTTAAGTACTCGAAATCGCTGAGCATGATGGGGGGCTGTGATGTGTGTAGATAGAGCTAAAAAATTATGTATTTAAGTATCGTAACAAGTGGAAACCAGTTAAATATGCCTACCCCTATAGGAGAGGCGTGACTTTATGCATATATGTATGTATACAAAATCGTTACATTTCACAGTGTTTTATAAACTAGGTACGGTAAACATATTAAAAATAAATCCAAATTAAATTTACCAACAAAGTTATGTTCACACGTCGCGTGTAATATCTCGGATGTGAGCCATTAACTATCTTTACGACAACAGACAACATTCCACTGCCATCGCAATCGTATTACTGACATTGTAAACTGTCGTATAAAACTATCACTGGGTTGATTGCTGCGCTAGAAACTATCCTGTGGCCGCCGCGGACTTAGGTAATACGTTCAATTCAAGAGTTGGACGTGAACTTTAGTGGAGAGCAAATGAAGTAAATTGGATCCGATTTCCGACTTCGACTCCCGTTTGTGACTGAGTCACGAATCTTTCTATCAGCGTTCTAAAACTCTCATACGGATTAAGGTGCAGTTTCTTTAAAGCGACTTGGGGAAAATATTACGCGAAAAGAACGAAAAGTTTTCGCGCTTTCATTCGTCTCATTTCATTTTATTTACTTAGCAAGTATTATTGTGTATGGATCAAATATTAAATGAGCTCTTGTAGCATTTCGGGAATAAACCAATCGAAATCAAATACATGTTTATACTATCACTAATTTTCTGTATTTATTTGTAGACACAATATTAGCGAGGTACATATTTTGCTTACGCATGTTATAGGGTCTTTATTAATAAAATATAGACTTAGTATCAACATTCAAAGGATCAATATATGGAAAATATACGAATAACCCAAGCAATGCGATATTAAAATTTGTTCATAAAGAGTATTGAAATCGTGTTAGCAATATGACGATATTAATTAAACATAATTTTTAGGCATTTACGTTTTACCTATCGTAACATTCCTTGAATTGGACTGAATATCTTTAGATAATAAAGTAATACAATTTCAAAAGGTAAGATATTCAAAAGTTTTTAATTTCTTTTTTTGCTGTTTGTTGCTGTTGAGTTTGTTGTAGAGTATATTTCTTTACATGATATTAATACTATCAGATTGAAACGTTTCAAATAATACAGTTACTTAACCAATGAATAGTATTGAAGTTCAATAGTGGTCTGAGTAAGGGAACTCCCTGTTATAGTAGCTACCTATCTATCGAATTACTGGTGTAGGATTACGGGCAGAACATTAAATACCGAATGGTGCATTGATGCGTCCGAGACGATAAAACGGATCGTGAATGTCGGATCATTGCGGCGCCGAGCGAGTAAATTAAGAAACAGGAATTAGGTCGTTGTTTGTAGTACACTGAACACAAGGCTAATAAAGAAGTAATAAGATTGTGGAGGATAACGCATTGTACCCGCAAGTAAATTTTTATATCGTGAACGTTAATGAAACGTCGGTGACTTCAAATTGTAGTCGTGTGAGCGAAACTATTAAAATATTTTCAAACTAAAACCGATATTGCTTAATGCAATTCATTAATTGATGCGTGTTTATATCTACGCTGTTTGTTTATGTTCCTGGTTGTGATATTTATAGGATTATTGTGTTAGTCTTATTTTCATCGTGATTTCCTATTTATCATGTCGAAGAAATATTTTACTTAAGTACATTTCTTAGCATTTCCATTAGCGGAGATTTTTTATTTATTTATTAGGTTCCTGTGTTTACTATTGTCTGTGGGTTTGTCGACGTCACTGTCTTCGTGTGATGTTGAGAAGCGCTGTCCACACACCTAGTGCTCCAGGTTTAGACAGGTAGGCACAAATGTCTTTATGACGAACAAGTGATACAAATTGTCCATTTTTTCACGAGTCTAAATTGAGACTTGAAAATAAAATAAATAAAAAGTGCTTATAAACAAAACATTCTTAGATTTATCAAGCATAGTTCTCACATGTTCGAACAAGCAACTAATGACTTACTGGCTTGCGAGTGTTTTCATGGTACATTGAGTAATGTTGTTTGTCGATCTTGTAGCATATATAATAATCTCCTCCTGCATAACTGGAACATTTTAAAATTTAGTCCAATGGATGAGGTTATACACAATCGGTATTAATTGCCACGTTTACAGCATAAAAACTGAAATTCTATTTAAACAAAATTCAACGAATGTTGGATAAAATATATTAGGCAACTTAATTAGAGTGTTATTTTAATTACAGTTTGTTCAACGAACTGTGAAATCTCGTCAAAAGCTATGGCAGCTTAAACGTGTTAGTGCTGACGTCCATTTAATAGATGTGGACAGCCGTGTGATTCGGGTGACCTGTTAGTACTACATAATTTATTAAGGTCGGGTTCCGTACACGTAATAATTAGTAAGTATAGGCCGTTTAACTAATTATTCCTATAATGATAATACTTAGAATTCGGACCGCAATACAATTATTGACACGGTGGAGTCTAGTAGTATCTAAAATAAATGTGTAGTATCGTTGGACCCATGTGCTACAGTACTGTCGACAGAAAATTTCTGTTAGTAAGTAAGGTCGCGAAGTAGGGAAGGGGTCTAAGGGTTGGCAGTGTGCAAGAGTCACGTCAGTTTTGCAAGCGTCTATAGGCTACAGTGGCTGCTTACCACCAGGCAGCCCGTATACTTGTCTGCCAACCTCATGACATAAAAAAATGAGATGTCTCTTCAATAAATTTAAATTGGAATATTTCAGGTCAGGCTTGTGCGTACACTTGTATTCCCCATTTCTCTTTACGCAGCGGAGACGTGGGCAATACGCGAGCTGGAGAAGAGAAAGATAGATGCTCTAGAGATGTGGTGCTGGAGGAAGATGAGGATCGGGATATCGTGGCCGGAGTTCCGCACCGACGTGTCAATTCTTCACGAGCTCGGCATCACGCAGCTTCTGTTGGCTGTAGTAAAGTTGCGCATACTGAAGTACTTTGCACATGTCTCTAGGTGGGATAATGACTCCATAGAGCGGTTGGTAATACAATGAAAGGTGGAGGGAACCAGATAGCGCGGTAAGTCGCTTATGCGCTGGGCTGACCAAGTAAAATCCGCCGTGTGTAGCCGCGTGTCTGACTGTGCCAGACAGTCTGCAAACAGAGAGAGATGGCGGGAGACGTGAACGCCTCAACGTGATCACGACCGCTCTGCCTAGAGCGAAACGACGGACAAGAAGATAATATTTACCATCACACAGAAACAGAGACGAAGATTAAATGTAGGAATACTGCATTCACGAAGTCTTTTAGCTAACAGTTAATTTAGCTTTTGAAATGAAGAAAACGTATAACCATGATAGATTAACAATTATATAACGTTTATTTTAATAAGTTTGTGCAAACAATTTCTCGCCAAGAAACAAGAATTTTTTTGTAAGAACATTTATATTTTTTTAACAAACAGGAAAGCGTTTCCTAATTAACCAAATATTCACGTAAGTCATTACACATCAAATGTGGTTCTACAAAAGAGGCTTTAATGACAAATTCTTTGAGCAGCTAAGAAATATATTCTTTTTTATATTAACGAGCTCTTTGCCTTTTTCTCACTTGATATTTCTTATTATTATATTTTAAAATTACCCACTGTAAGCAAGACGGACACTTTTTAGTTTCTTCATAAAAAAGTAATTACTTTATTTATATAAATATGTCAAGCAGAAGTAGAGTCCAATCAAATATTACTAGTGCGAGTGATAAACCGCAGCGCTAGCCACCCTTGCCTTGCTGACCTGCAACGCGCTTCTTCACGCCTCTTTTGAATGACCCAGAATTGTAGGAACTTCCACACTATAGTTCTCGCAGGTTTGCTTCACCTACTTTCATTTCTCATAGGTATGTTTTCTTTCTATCTTTTCCCATTCACTCTTAACTATTGGCTTTACCATCATCCTATTATCTCATCGTCATCAACAGCTCATATAATATCACCACCGAGTGGCTCGAGCCTACCCCACATTAGGAGCAATTAGGCCTTAGTAAACCACGCTGGCCAAGTGCGGGTTGGTCGACTTCACACACAACCTAAGAATTTCTTCATAGGTGTGTGCAGGTTTCCTCACGATGTTTTCCTTCACCGTAAAAGCGTCGATTAAACGTACATTATCGATTCAAAATTTGAAAATACATTGGTACGTGGCGGGGATCGAATCAGTGCCTCCCGGGTGGGAGACGACGCTCTTATGCACTACGCCACCGACTCTCTTATTAACTATTTTAAATTAATTACAGGATAATCATGTGATAACATTTTTATTTTATGTACTTCCATATTTACATATTCTTGTCATGCCGGTAGAGTAGAATAGCATCACTCCATATCGTCCAAAGGGTGTCGTTGAAGGCGACTAATGGATCAGCAAAGGCGTATTGACCACCTTGTACTCCGTCCACCAATCCACATTTGGCAAGCGTGGTCTTTAACAAGGAGAGACCCTGTGTCCCAGCCAGTCCCAGCAAAGGGTCGAATTAAAAAGGCTATTATGATGATGTTGATTTTATTTTCTTTTCTTACTCATGTTATTATTATTGACACCTCACTTGATATTAATATAAAGTGATAATACAATGAACGAGCTTCACCCGGAGCTTTCAACTGCCTAATGTTAATGATATTACTATGGCAACTGATTTTGTTAGCTATCCAGACGAGACCAGGGCTGTTGTAAAGCTCTACCACTAAACAAATTTGTTCTCCCCTGGAAATTGATAAAAGATACGTCAAGATTGTTGTATTAAAGAAACGGCACCTTAATAAGAACAGGCACGGTTAGCAACAGCTTCTTAAATTTCATATCGACGCTTGAAAGGCAAAATTGACTAAGCGACATGGAGTTAATTGTTCAGGAGGACGACTTAAAGATTCATTTTTTAGAAAAAAAATCATAAAACTTCTTGTAATCATCTTAGAGGCGTAATTCTTCAAGTAAAAACGTTTCATAATGTCAGGTTTATCATGATATATGCAACTGTTAAAAATAATTAATAGTTTAGGAGTTAGTGGCGCTTAGTAAAATATCACCTGAAACTAGAAACAGGAAAAAAGTACTAACCGACGTACGTTGGTCATTTAACTGTTCGGTAAAAATGTAATATAGAAAAAAATATCTAATTGTCATCGGAGAAAAAATGACCTTACCTAAATTAAAAAAGTTAGAAAATAGAGGCAAAACTGCTTAAGTGTCATTTTTAGATTGAAGTGTTTAAGTGAATGTTACTGAAGTGTCGTTAGTTTTAGAAAGTTGGATTGTTTTTTATTAGTAATTATTATAAAATTCACTTTAAAATGTATTGAGCTTTATTTATCAGTTGCACAATCAAATTAACAATTAAATCTTTAAAAAATCAACATAGTATTTGGATAATAAGATCATAAGTAAATTTTATAAGTCTTATTAATCACAATCATTTTAAATATGTGGAGACACAATCACAACAGTGATATTTTCAGCCAAAACCGATAGTATAAAATAAGACTGTGCAGTGACGGTCTATATAAGAATACCGTTGTCACTGCCCCCTCTCTTTCCCTGGGTATCGTAGGAGGTGACTAAGGGATTTATGAGCGACCATCCGGCCAACTTGTGGTAGGGCCCAACGTCCGCCTGGTTAGTTAACACCGTACGCGTGGTATAAGGCCCGTGAATTGCTCATTGAGCGCGTTTCGGGTTCAGCCAGCGTACAACCAGAGCTTGAGTGGGCCTTACCGCGACATACTTCCTTACCCTTCTGTCCGGCGGATCGACGAATATCTTCCTTAGGCAGTTCCACGGTGAGACCAGCCTCCACGCTTTGTCCGGAAATGTCGCAGTAGCGTTCACTTGATTCACGTCTCTTTTTCCTTTTCCCATGGCAGCCAACAAAAAACAATCAGGTTTTACAGCGGTGCACAATCCCACTCTACACCGTTTGAGGTTGAGTTTTGCAACATAGGCGGACTCCACAGAAACCTCAAAGCTGTCCACCAATACCTTGGGTCAGTAGTCAGCACGACCTGCATTGTTGTTTCTGGGAAACGCAAATATTGCCGCCCGCTGACACAAGCTACTTGAATTATTCTGGCTACATGCTTGAAGAATCCTACAAAGCGAGAGCCGGAGTATACTTGTATGTTCGGGCGGATGTTTGTTGTCGCCTTTTGAGCTCCCTATAAGATCCATCCTTTTCTATGCTAGGGGTACACGTCGACTCTGGCCCTTTGGCCAGAGTCTACGTGTGTCTTTATAGATCCCACACCGGAGACGCTGAGACAACTCGACTTTCTGAACATCTGAGTTGGGTGGCAGATGACGGGCAGGAGCAGTACTGGTGTTATTGGGGGACTTCAATGCTCACCACAGTTTGTGGTTAAGTTCCTTCAAAACTGACCATGCAGGAATCTCTGCTCATGCAATCGCTCTCACGCACGACTTGTCAAAACTAGTTGATCAGCCCTCTTCTGCTCACGACCCATCCGGAGGGATATCAGGTAGAGGTCCTTTTTTTGTGACGAGGAGGTTAAATTCATTTACGCATTGTCCCTGCGAGTTGGTGCCAACCGCAGGGGGTATGTGGGGCTCGAGGTAAAGGTGTTCCCTCACTACCCACTCCTCCCCGGCCTGACCTTCTTCGCGCTTTTACGGGGCGGCTCGGGATCTGTGCGAGCACAACTAGCACCAAGACCGCCCTAACGCCGCCGTCTAGGCACTTCTTGCACCTATTTATGGCCAGCAGCCCACAGGGGCTACCGACTGACGCCAGCCCCTGTGGGCCGCTGGCCGAAAATGCTAGGATAAGGCCTACCTTTTCCTACCCCTCCTCCGTTTACGCTGGGTGGGAGCGGGAGCCTGATCAACCGCAACAACCTTCCCCTACCAAACGTCATTCCCCCCTCCGCGCAGACTTGCCAACCTCCACCTCCACCTTCGCAAGGAATTTTGTCCTCCACGTCTTCAAAATCTCCTCCACCTCCCTCACGGTCATGGGCGTCCTATCCACACGGTCACAAGACTGCCCCTCCTCCTCCACCTCACCACCGCTGCAGCGGCCTCTGCGGAGGCCCGTCTCCTCGTCGACACTCTTGGGCACCTCCATCTCCTCCTCGTCGCCACTTCCGCTGCTGTAGCTGCTGACGGGGCTCTCGGTCCTGACCTCTTGGGCAGCTGGCTGGGCGTCCATGGGCTCTCCCTCCTCCTTCTGCCGGTGGCAGGATGGACCTTCGCCTCCACCATCAGGGCTCCCCTCCTCTCACGCCTCTTGGGCTCCTCCATCTCCGTGTCAACCCCACCAGTGGACATTGGGTGGGGGACGGATCCCTAGGCATCCACCAACGCGGCCCTAGGGGCTATCCCTGGCGGTACCAGGCTGCCTCTTACCGGCGGGGGGTTATACCGCGCACCTGCCATGCTATGTCCAGCTGGCCGACCATTATCGGCACAGAGGGCACAGTGCGGCAGCGCCCGACAGGTCGCCGCCTTGTGTCCCTCCTCGCCGCATCGGTACCACAGGCTGTTGCGGTTTCCCCCAGATGTACACCTCAACCCCGGGTGGCCGGGCGCTAAGCAGCGGTAACACCTCATGGGCCTACCCCCGCCGCACACCATCCTACCTCTACGCTGCCCTTCGTAACAAGGCGCCCAGCTCCCTCCGCCAGGAGCGACACAACTACTGTTCCCCCGCCGCCCCGAAGGTCATCGGAGATAGCGCCCACCTTGACTTCTTCGAGGGGGCAGCCAGCCCTCAGGGCAACGGCTGCCCTGACGTCCTCCTTTTTTCTTTTTTGTCGGGGAGGTCAAATGCATTTACGCATCGTCCCTGCGGGGTGGTGCCAACCGCAGGGGATATGTGGGACTCGAGGTAAAGGCGTTCCCTCCATAGCCACCGCAGGGCTATGGAGGGAACGCCATACCCACTAAACATCCTCACCGGCCTGACCTCCAGTGCGCTATTGCGGGACGGCTCGGGATCTGCGCACGTAAGCGCAACTACACCGAGACCGTCCCAAAGCTGCCCGTCTAGGCACTCCTTGTGAACTAATTGGTGGCCAGCAGCCCACAGGGGACACCGACTAACGCCAGCCCCTGTGGGCCGCTGGCCGACGCCGGCCTTATGTGCCGCCTCCTCACCGACGGCTGCTTGACGTGGCGCGTCCACCTGACGAAGACACCGGGAGCAGCCATCGGACCGCTCCCGAGGTCATCGGGCGCGGTCGTGGCCCTGAAAAGGGTCGTCAGGAACTAGCCGTGGTGGGAAAATAAAAACAACTCAACGATGGCATGCGACTTCGAATGCCAAGCGGACACATTTGGCATCAAAAGCCGCACACCTGCCGAGAAAGTTTCCCCACCACGTTACCAGGGTCCGCCACGAGGAGACTTCCGGACGTGGACCCCATCAGGTAGAGGTCCCTAGCCCCTCTAGGCTCA
Source organism: Elophila nymphaeata (assembly GCA_955850985.1). Lineage (NCBI taxonomy): Eukaryota > Metazoa > Arthropoda > Insecta > Lepidoptera > Crambidae > Elophila > Elophila nymphaeata. The sequence goes on from OY039079.1 coordinate 18,113,588, forward strand.
TCTGACCACTGCCTGATATCCTCCAAAGTGCCGCAGGCCAAGCTTCCGTAACCGGTGGTTGCTAAGCGCCGGCTCTGGCATTAAGGGTGTGCAGATTGGGATGGTATGCGCGACTACTTTGCATCTGTCCCTTGGAAGCAACTCTGCTTCAGTGAGAACGATACGAGGAGATGTATTGGGTATGGAATACTACATTCCACATTCCGATCTCATCAGTAAGGGCAGACGTAACCTCAGGTTCTACCGCGATTGTGCTGATGCTGTTTCACAGAAACAGGCAGCGTATTGCGCTTGGATCAGGGGTCGGGCTCTTAAAGCTCCTGATGTTGAATCACTGAAAGCAGCTTACAATAAGGCTTCCGAGTCCTGTAAGAAGACTAACAAAAAAGCGGATGCCCAGCGCGTCGCACGCATTGGCTACGAATTTGTGAACTCTGGCATCTGGCCATGTACTTACTCGATGCTTTGGATAAGTTGCAGCATCGCTCGGCCCGCATCATCGGCGACGAAGAGGTGACTAAAGATCTTGAGCCTCTCCCATTGCGTCGCAATGTTGCGTCGTTGAGCGCATTCAATTGTCTGTACCATAGCGAGTGCTCTGAAGAGCTTTTTTCCCTAATCCCACCATCTCCCTTCCTTTTAAGGACTACGCGTGCTCGTCTACGTTGTCACCGACAAACTGTGGCTAATATTCCAACGCGAACTAAGAAATTTGGCAACTCGTTTCTTTGTCCCACAATCAAGAAATGGAATTCACTACAAGCGCACGTGTTCCCTCCTACCTAGAATCCTGGGTCATTCAAAGGAGGCGTGAAGAAGCACCTTGCAGGTCGGCAAGGCGAAGGTGGCTGGCGCGGCAGTTTATTTCTCGCACCAGTTATCTTCGCATTTGGTCTCCACTTCTGCTTACCATCAGGTGGAATGGAGTCATTTGCTTGACCTTTTTATATAAAAAAGTAGAAACTAAAATTGAACCTTTTAAAAAATTTCCACGTTCCCCATTTTAAGAGTGCCTTTTTCAAAATACTGTGACCACGTTTTCTTGGATCCATTGGTCTGAAATATACCTCATGCTTTAATACTTTCAATAATGCAAAAAAAAACAATTAAAAATTAAATTGATTCGACTTATATAGTTTTTAATTTCAATTGTCATGAGGTCAACCTATACGGAAGCGGTAGCACTACGCTAGACTATGTGCGCGTGTGCACTCTAAGCGACATCCTGTCGCACACTGGTAGTTCCTATGTTACTGTGAATCTAATTTCACTGTATGCGCATACGACAGTGCTCTGGTCATTTGTAGGTGTAACCATCATTTTATAGATGTATTACTTTAGGTAAAAGCCGCTGGAACCCCAGTATGTGTGGTGCCAATGGGATACAACCAACATTTTGTTAATCTCATAAGTTCAAGTAAAAGTTACCTAATCAATAAATTTGTACTTTGAAGCGGCAGGTAAAAATTTACTAACCGACAAAAAGTTGTATTTCTGAAATAGGCGAATTTAACTAAACGCCATAATGGCAAAAATAACAATCGAGCCAAAATGACGGTAGTGAAAACAAGAATAAATCTTTACATGGAAAAAATATACCAAATTCAATACAATGTATTTTCAGATACAAGTAAAATAAGCTAAAGGGAGAAATTATTCTACCAACATATATGTAAAAATTTACCAAGGGCAAAACCATCGTCGCACAATTATCTCAACGACCAATTTTTTGAAAGAGGCCGAAATTTCTGTCGGTTAGCAACAAAAAAAAGTGATAATTCGTAAAGTCCAAAATGCAGAAGCGACATTAAAAGTCGTCGTAGGAAGGCGTGAGTTAGACCAAACGACGCAGAAAAATTAGGCGATTCAAACTGTATATATAACTCAATTTGGCTCAAAATGGCGCTTAGTCAACTTTTCCTTTCAAGCGTCGATATTCTATTAAGTTTAAGGTGAACGCACATTTGTCGGTACGGTTTGCGCCGTACGCGCCGCACGACATGCATTTTGGAATTCGTTGTATGAAATTAAATTACGCACCGAATTTGAAAAATGCGGTAAGTATCTGAATATTGAAGGATTCATATTAATGAAGAACGGTGCGTACCTACTAAAGATTTGCTTACAGCGTGTAAGGCGCGTACGATTTATATGGACATGTGTGACGCCATTAGTAAATGCAGCTTTTGCGGCGCATACGGCGCGTATGAGGATGACTAATGTGCGTTCACCTTTAGTTGCTTCTTTCTAAGTTCATCACACGAGTGAACAATCTTATTAAGTTGATCCAATGACTACCTCGGTATCGTCATGTCAACATCATATCGAAGCGCGACTAATGATATGTTTTCAAATTGATTTCTTGTACATAAACCTATCAGATTTAAATTCATCTCCGTTTTTGTGAGAATCAAATTAAGTTTCTTATGTTAATTTCAAAACATTAAACGAAAAGTGAGGCTGCTGTTACTTCGTTAATAAACTAATTTGTTAATTTGATTTTGTTTTTTTTTGTATGTTTAATAAATTGATTTTAATTAAAATCCAGGTTAATTACGATGTTAATTACACCAGGAAAATAAAGCTTTGATGTTTAAGAATTAACTTTCATATTCTTATTACTGTTTGTTAATAAGTTTCTTTATTGTGCCCGTGACTTCGTTTGCGTAGAAATTTTGATATATCAAATCTATCCCACGGGAAAATTATTTTTTTCAGGCCGTCTAAAACTATTAAAGGTTTCTTGGAAGATATCGCTCTTGGCTTCATGTCAAACCCATTGTACTGTAACAATTTAGGATCGTTATCTTTACTAATATATTTGATACTCGACAATGATATTATATTAAAAAGGCAGATATGTCATAAGCGCGCACATTATGAAACTCAAAAACGTCCTAATTAGGACGTTTTGCTTTCAGTCTGTGTCTCATGCAGTCACGAGTCAGCTGCGTCGTGGTAGTTGTGACCTTGCCAACATTTATTCACTCTACTGTTCTATGCACAAGAAAACATTTGACAGTTTTAGTTTCCGCGGCACAGACGTCAACGCAAATTCCTTTGAACGTAACATATCTATAGGTAGTTTATAATATTAATGGTACTCGCTCCAATTTGTAGAACTGGATTAGTACCCCCCACCTTACAAAAACCACAATCACATAACACTTAATTTACATAGTGTTGTGTATCTATAAGTAACTAAGTTTTTCAGAGCTCCACGAGGTAGTGAACGGAATTGTGGTTGGTAACGCGGAAGGAAGGAATTGAGGTTGGTACCGAAGAAGTCATCAGTGGTCCAATAAAAAGTAGACTTAAAAACCTTGCAATAAAAAAAACGTAAAACTGGCGTTACTTGTCAAAAAATTAGTGACCGCTAAACACAATAATTAATAGAATTAAAGTCAACGTATTATTCCTTAAGTAATCATTGTACCACAACCGTTACATATAATAAATCCGTAGGGAAATCAGCTTAGTAATGTCACCATTTAAGCCTTAACTGACGGCTTGCGCAAGACATAAACGAAATAGGTACATCCGACATTGCCACTAATCCGATTAAAGTGTATTCATCAGACAACGGTATTTAGGTGTTGAGAATATTTGGTTTGTTACCAAATGGCTTTGAATTAATCCAGAATATATTTAAACAAATAAATCTAACCCCATAAAGACGTGTCGTTTGGTAGCGGCCGTAAAGAATACTACTACTCTGCACTAGGCGTTGATGAAAGCTTCTATAGCATGTCAAAAAGCTACTGAATGAAAAAATGCTTTAAGACTGGCCGACTACCAGACGACAACCAACTATGAAATGTCGAAAGATGGTTGTCGTACGGTAAGTACGGTACTGTCGTAAGGTAGTGGCCAGTCTTAAAGCTTCCTTCTTTCCTTCCTCATCAAATCTTGTTCAATAATGCGATCACAAATTACGCCAAACTCAATTAAAATTGGGAGCAAGGAAATTATGATGTTATCTAATGCCTTCGCTAATAAAAACTTGAATTCTACATAATAAACTAAAGAACCTTTTTACTATATTTTTATAGAAGTTTTTGCCGCAGAGTAGAATAGCATCACCTCATATACATAGATTAGCAAAGTGGTATTGATCACCTTATACTCCGTCCGGAAGCGTCGGTGGCGTAGTGCGTAAGAGCGTCGTCTTCCACCCGGGAGGCACACCGGTTTGAACCCCGCCACGTACCAATGTGTTTTCAAATTTTGAATTCATATGTACCTACGTTTAATCGACGCTTTTACGGTAAAGGAAAACATCGTGAGGTAACCTGCACTCACATATGAAGAAATTGGTTGTGTATGAAGTCGACCAACCCGCACTTCACTAAGGCCTAATCGCCACTAATGTGGGGTAGGCTCGAGCCCCTCGATGGGGACATTATATGAGCCGGTGATGATGGTACTCCGTCCAATAATTCGCATTGGGCAAGCGTAGTGTACTACTGACTAAACCTCCTTTGTTGACAATGAGAGGCTTTGGGTCCCAGGAGTGGGATGATTATTATAAAGACTGTTATGTTGTCTTTTTAATATGACGACTTACTATACCCAGACCCACTTAATCTCAACAATTTTTTTGAATAATTATCTACTGGCATATTTTTAAATAATTATCAACTTGCATATTGCTTTGTACCTAGACTGCTGAGTATTTTAGAGTGTAACATCTGTCCTGTAATATATTCGTTAACTTTTTTTGACAGATGAAAGTGATAATCACCGAGTGAATTACATATCTATTTTATTGCCAAACGTTATCAACAGTAATTGCCAGACGGAATCACACCTAGCGCCGCGTTTGATCTGTCACGATTTCCATAAGCCGAAACAAATGAAGAGATCCAGAGCAGCATAATAATGATGACAATGTCAGAAGAGACGTCTATATAGTTTTCCAGAGATATATTTCAATACAAAACTCATAGTATTGATTAAGCAAATACATATAACGCAAAAAAACCCTAATTAAATTAAGTAAGACATCAAAAAAATTGAAAAAAAAACTATTTTTGTCCCGAAGATTAGTGATTCGATTCGTTGAATCAACTTACCAAGTAGATTTTTGTTTAGAAAATGTAGGATTTAGTATGTTATATAGGTGAAAACTCTCGAGAAAGCCATGTAATTAGTGATGTTCATGCATACTTTATAAAGAAAATTAAGTACGACTTTTTGTTAAATTATGAGTATCAAGCATTATGTATGGCTTAGCACACAACCAAAGTTCTTGAGCTTCATCTTATCTGAGGGTAGAGACAATAAATCCAAACGTGAAAGGATGCGAGTTGCTTCCAGAACCGTCAACCACTGAAGCGCGAATTAGCTTTTGTTATGTGTACAGAGTTGATAAGGCGAGGGTAAGGTTGAAATCACACTAATCACAAATTTTGACCTGGTGATTGAACCTAGGCTATGTATCTGATAGCTGTGGTTGAATATTCAAACCACAGGCCGTTAACCTCTCGAAAAAACGATCTTGTGATAAAGCATTTATATAGAAAAATGAGTTGGATTAAAAATTCTTTACTTATATTATAGCGGACTACAACATACATACAATGCCAAGTCACTCCTTAATAATATCAATTTTGAAACTTAAGATAGGGTTCCCAACTCATAATCTATCACTTAATCTCCCACTATAAGGTATAAAAGGTGTTCTCCAATAAATTATTACCTTTCCTCCGCGACATGTTGTATGGACAAAGGTGTACGATAAATTTATATTGCATATTACAGCTCCCTGACACTTTGTGACAGCCGGTATCACGTTTCCTTTGGATTCAGTTACTACTATTTCTAAAAGGCGTTACTTCGCCAGCGATGTGACACGCCATATCGATATCGCGGTCAGATTTGGCCACTCTAAATAAATGATGTCAAGTGTAACTTACGACGAATGATAAAGGGTTCTGTATATATTTGGCTATAAATAAATCCACATGTGGCAGTATAATAATAATAATAATTTAGTATATGTCAAGTAGTGCTACAAATGGACGGCTTCCAGCCTATCGTCTACATAGAAGAGGCATCAATATATACCCTTTATCGCACTTATAATACATATAAAAGGTTGTCAAAACAAAGGTTGCAAGGGTGAACTTATCTCTAGAAGTGATCTCTTCCAGTCAATCCATTATTATGTGTTAGTATGATGATAAGGTAGGCGATGTGAATGCAAAAATTAAGTTGTGTCGAGTAAAATTTTACAAATATCTATTTAAAATATATTACATACAGACCCATACGTACATACATAATATACAAAATAACACTCACATACATATACCTACATTAATAAATACGTATATATACATATTTAAGTATACATACATATGTATACTAAAATAGACATGATGCGTTATACATACACTTACTGTCTGGAGATTTGTGATAGACAGTACTGCTTTAGTCCAGTTTTAATAGAAGCAATAAACGGACTATCCTGGATAGCAGACAGTACCACATCTGGACAGCTCGGAATGAAAAGGAGTCGATCCCGAAGGAAGGGAAGAACTCTATAGATGTTGGCATAATTTTGCGGCTAGACCTGTATGACATCAGCCCTCCTTGGGAAAACTGTTTTGGGTACTTTACTCGTCATCGCTCGATTGACCCCACGGTGCGATGGTCTTTAGGTACCTTGGTCAGAATATCCCTTAGTCGGCTTTTACAACACCCGCAGGATGAGAACGGCTAGTCCTATTCGTGACTAGGAACTTCGTGTCACACATATCAATAATTAGTTTCAAAGGATTTAACACTAGCCATGTGATGCCGCCAGAGTAGAATAGCATCACCCCATATCCTCCAATGGGTATCGTAAGAGGCGACTAAGGGATATACTCCGTCAACCAATCCACATTGGGCAAACGTGGTGGTAGTGCCTAAACCTCATTTGATGACAAGGCAAGGCCTTGTGTCCCAGCAGTGGGTCGAATTATAAAGTCTGTTATGATGAAGGATTCAACTTATAAGAACCTGATTTTGATATATATAATTAGATAGCTATTTTTTAAAATAGAATAGAATAGATCTTAATTTGGTACATATTAAAAACAACATTACACACAAAACTTAGCATAAAACAGGTTGTACCAAAAGGGTCTCCGCTCAGTATAAGCCGTGGCAAGGTGTACCACGACACTGGTTTTCTGCGGAAGCCTTTTCGTGACAGACACGTGGCGCCGTGCACACAAACATTCAAAATTATAAACAAAAACTTGACTTCACTCTCGACAGGTATGCTCTTGGCCTTCATTTTATGATGGTGGCGATAAGGTCGAAAATGGAACAGACCTTCACCTAGAAGTCTCAACCACAGAGGGTTTAGAGTTCCAGGTGAAGTGGTCTTATCTGTAATTTTCGGATAACAACAATGCTGTAAATATTATTACTATGGCGATATATTGTGATAAGATTTTGGTAGCTAGTTAGGTGGACTTAAAATCAAGTCTTACCACCATCCAAACCGAGTACAAATTTGCACTCCCTCTGGGGATGTCATCTTTTTTTTACGGGGAGGTCAAATGCATCTACGCATCGTCCCTGCGGGGGGTGCCAACCGCAGGGGATATGTGGCAGTCGAGGTTAAGGCGTTCCTTCCATACTCACTAAACATCCTCCCGGCCTGACCTCCAGTGCACTATTACGGGACGGCTCGGGATCTGCGCACCTGAGCACAACTACACCGAGACGAGGATCTTACCTGGGACCTCTAGTTCTAGTTCCGGCGGATGAACCACCAGACCAAGGAGGTGATTAACAACTTCTATGTTGATTAATGAAAAAAATAGAATAATTAATTTCATGAGTAGGTATCTCGATTCACTTTTAATGACTTATTCGTTAAGCACAAAATTGCACAGGATATGTTCACGACCAACACCTTAGGCTAAGTTTTATAATACCATGTTTTTGTATAGTAATGTATTTTATAAGGAGTTTTTATGAACATATCACAAATTCAAAAGAATGTCAAATTTATATGAATATTAAAATGTCAGTATGCTAAAACAACTGCTCGTATCATTACATCACAGTAGAGTTATAATAGTAGTTTATGCAACTGTCATATAATACCCGTGCTATATGCAGTTGCATACACTACTTTATCTACACTCATACATAAATTCAAATAAAACAACAGATTTTTTTTTTTGTATGGGTTAGATCCCTTTGCCTTCCCGAGTATTTAAGAAAAATAACTGTATCATAATGAGTCGAACCGGTGTTATAATGGTCATTATGATACAGGTTGTTTTTTTTAATTTTAATTTTGATTATCTGTATTAAAAAGTATGTAATTTTATGTTCACCTTTGGTATCGTAATTCGAATATTATGACATGAGTGTAGATAAATATTTTAATGACAGTTATAAAAGTCGTTATTTTCCTTTTCTAAGACAGTCCTTATATTTATGATAAACTTATTTGTAAGGACTTCACTAGCAAAGTAATTACTGTTAAGCAAAATTGGTTTCATCAAATAGAAAACGAAGTTTTGGATAAGTATACATCCAGTTTATTTATTAGTCAAAGAAAATGTGTTCATGCTATCTGAGCTCATAACTAACTATGTTTACAATAATAATAATATAACATTCTACAAATATTTGAATCATTTTCGTTTACATTGAATATTATAACAAACCTTCACAAGGGAGAGAAAAGGTTTGAAGTTGCAAAGAAACCTTTTTCGAACCGTTTTAATATTGCATGAAAATTAAAACCGAGAATACATTTATGGTTCTAACAATTTTCCCGAAAAACCCTAAAAGGTCACATTGATTCAAAAGTAATAGACAAGGTGACATTCGTGGTCTGGCAACCGCAAAGAAACCTGTTTCAATTGAATTCCAATGTGATTGTATTAAAATATTTTTTTTGAAAATGTAACGAATCCAATTATTATTTTAATAGCTATTAGAGTTTAAAATAAAAACAAATAAATGTCGAAAAATACGTTCAGCAAAGAGGTCAGATTCGTGGAATTTTCTCAATTAATTTTATTAGCAAATGAGGTCCTCAGCGCTACGGTTTTACAAAAAACTTTCATAAAACCTTAAGTAAAACAGATAGTAACGTGGTAAGTACTTGGATAGGTGAACAGCGTATTTTCATTGTTTTATGCTTAAGGGAAAGTTCTTGGCCATAATATTATCTCATGGTTAGGCCGAAGGTACCAACGCCGCGTCTCCCGGTACCTACGTGGATTTATTTTATTTCGAGGACCGAACCCATGGCACCGAAACTTGACCGCTTACAATGGGCTTTCCATTAAAAACGGTTAAGTTTCCGTTCAAAAAAGAAGGCTCGAGAAAGATAGATAATTATTAAATAAAACGCATTTTATTTTATGTTTAAAGAAATCTAATTTTTTTAGATCGCTGCCAGCTTCAATATTTGGAATAAACGTGAGCATAGAAAATTTCAAGAAATTATCTCGAGATCTTCCAGACAAACAGGTTATAAAATGATAGCGATATCATCGATGTCAATTAAATAGGAATTATTAGGGATAACTCAAAAACTACTCTTCAGATGTCGCTCAAATTTAAATGGGACCACATGACAAGCACCAGCTTTCATATGTTAAAAGAATCATGTTGTGCTACCTACATAATTTATAATTTCCAAATGCATTTACATTCCTTTATTTTATATTCCATTAGCTTATATTTTATTGTATTGTGACTTTATTTTGTATTTCATTACATTGTGACTAAATCTAATCAAAACTAATGATTTAGACAAGCTCTTTATTGACCAATTATGACGATTCTGACTATAATATTGAATCAAAAATTGAAATGTACCTACTCATTATTAAAATCATTATTATTATAACTAATTATAAAACACATCTATTTGTCTAAAATTGTAATACCTACTGTTGTTATAATCATATCATACTTTATTATTAATTTATTTATATTGCTGTACCCTAACAGGGTTCATGTTGATACCAAAAATTAATTATAAGACCAATATTAACACATGATCGCAATAAAGCATTTGAATTTGAATTTGAATTATCAAAATCGCTTACAACAAAAACATACAGTCGAACGAATTGAGAACTTCCTCCTTTCTTAAAGTCGGTGAAAATGTTGAAAATTACCAAAGTCATTGATAGATTCCAGTTTTGCAGTGCCTTATATAATAACTAGACGTTAAAGCGAAACTTGAGGTAGCTGCAGAATAACCCAATATATCTTAATACTGATGACACCTTTAAAGTGACTCGAGATATTTATCACGTATTATTTTTACCCTTATCTCTTCTCCAAGACTGAGAATAATCTTGGAAGAGAATAACACGAAAATACAATAGCACTCAAACAAGATCCTTTATGAAGCTGTATCTTTCTGATACCAATGACATTATCTGTTCACATTTGTGCAGAGTATAAACGTAAAGTAGGCTGAACATAAACACTGAATCACCTTTAGTACATTTTTCCTTTGATTTACAAATTCTAGAAGTGACTGTATGTAAACAATAATTTCTAAAAAAGAGTAATATGGATTCATTTTAATGACATAAATTGCATGGTTTCTATTCCAGTGCTTAAAGGGAATTTAGTAGAGGTTAACCTGGTGTAGTAAGTTTTATGCTTCTAAATTAAATGGTCATATCATATGACTTTGGCAGCCAAAACAAAAATTTGAGTTTTTAGTTTATATGAAAATGGTAGTAGTAACATTCACTGCAACCCACGGACACACTACTCATTAATGACGTCATTGGTACACGCGTGTACTGATAGAATTATTTCACCCTCGCAGCTCAACGCTGCGCAGCATATGCACGCAGAAGCTATGCACGGTAGCTGCGTGGATCCATCGTACCACCAATGTTGAAGCAGCCCACGGCTACGTGGAGTGCACATCGTGATTGGAAACAATTCAGCGTGTGCTGCGTTGAATTGAGTGGGTCAGTCTGAAATAAAATCAAGATGATTTTAATGCTTGCCACCCAATCGTGGACCAACACTGCTATTAGTTAAGTACTTATCTCTTCCAATCATCGAGGTACCGACTTGTAATAAAATTTTACAGTTGTTTGTGAAAATTTTTTGTAAATTTAAAACGTCCTACAAATAGTTTTAACAGCGCTATAACATAATAAACAACGAATGCCCAACTCCCGATATTTTTGAATCAATGCCGGTCACTGCATTAAGGCCAGTTGACCTTTTGGTCGTGGGATGACTGACTGATAGGCTCGTGGGACTTAGGTGGCGGAACATAGCTTAGACTCATGGGATTAAATTGTGTGCTGATTAACATCCGAGCCGCGCCTGGTGTGTGCCACTATGTATGTAGAGTCCGGGAATCTAGGCTTTTCAGGGCCATCAGAGCCTTGTGCTTGATGGGGACCGGTTTCCAAGACTGGCGGCCTGTTGTCCGGTATTTATTCTGGACGTTAGACGTTTACGAACGATGCACAGACTTGGCTCCAAAGGGCCAGAAGGTATTCGTGATTCCGTGTAGTTGCCTTATCGTGTCTAGGCAGGATGCTCCGTGAAGACATTCAGTGGTTAGTAATATGCACAAATATAGTTGGTATCATTCTGCAGGCTGGGATGACACGTAAATTGCATTTTACTTGCTCTTTATTAAAAAAAGGCTACGAGTATTTTTGTGGTTTAACCGCCTCCATGGGCTAAGGGTTCGTCCGCCTAATCTAGAGTTCTTGGCATCGAAACCCAAATTTTTGATCGCTTTGATTGGGAATAGAGCTTTTTTGAAACCCGGCTACTACTATCTTATGAGAGTCTGCCACCAAAACAATAAGATGATTATTCTGTTCCGGCAGCTATTGTTTTCCTCAGTTAAAGATGGTTCCGGGTGAAGCTTGCTTCTACCATCAGTTTTATTATGACTTACCATCAGATGATATGAACACCAAAAGCTCCCTGTAAAGGTTAAAACAAGATATGTGAATACCAACATAAGTAATATAATTTTACTTGCTCGTAATGTCTCATCCAGTTGGAAACTGTTTTAAATATTCCTAACTCGCTCCGCGTTTCTGCTGCGGAAACCTAACGGCCAATAAGCGAATGCCGCATTCGTAAAATATTTCACGCATAAATAGCTGTAAGTGGGTGATTTCTGTAATAATATGCGCGCTATTTTGTGTTAATAGACAACTACAGATGTTGACTTTGCAACCAAATAGATATAAAAAAGATATAGTAGCATCTTTGTTTGCATGTTATAATTAAATATTAATGTAATATTATAGTCTGCGCTCTATAAATTTTTCTTATATTATTACGCTGTATGTTTAGTAGAAGGATTCAATTGAAAAAGATAGAACTTTGCTTTTTATCTGTTTTCTTATTTTACGCGATAGAAATCAATCAGTGATGCACAGTACAATGCAAACTTGTTTTATGTGAAAAATATGGCAATATTATGTTTATGTGTTCTGATATTTTTATGAATGTCGTATCGCTTCTGCCTTATGCTGTTGAAAGATAATAATGAGGAAGTCAAATTTCTCGAAAAAACAAAAATAATCTTTTATCTTCAGTACAATTATGTAGGTACTTTTATTATTTTTTACCCACGTTGCTAGTTATAGATCTTTATATGTTTTATTTGTGTACCTATTGTTTGTGTAAGGACGTCGTTTGTGTTCTGATAGTAAATATATTTCTATTCTACTTTATTCTAGTCGTGAAAATATATCCTTTAGCCATTTATAACGATATGGCAGATATTTATTTTGTTTTATTCGCTAATTTAACACGCGAGAACTGTACGATTTTTCGCCACCAAAATTTCAATCTCGAATTATCTTGCAGCCAGTGCAGCCAATGTTTGCGCAGCAGCAAATACTTCGGCATCTTAAGCCTTCAACCTCCATCAAAGTCAAGTGGAAAAACATTAAGGCGACTGCTGATTTAAAACATCCAAAAGGTCCGTATTAAACTGCAAAAACAGCCAAAGTTGGCACGTCAGTCGGTAACGTGATCGGGCGTGATTCATGCGCCGCTTTCGCGTTTAACGTATCGCTAAGTTAATTGGGTGTTACAGACCGCGTCACTCAAGATAATCCTTTAGCACGCTTGTTCTCAAACTGTGGAAGATTGCTCTCTTCTACGTTGTTGTACAGGATTGTTTTAAGGCAAAAATAAATTCTAGAAAATGGTTAATGTTATTGTAACGAATAACAAAAAATATACCAGAAAAGGAAGTTTCATTGTTTTATGTGATGTAAGATTTTCATTTATTCTTACGTAACTATTATTAGAAAATTACACGTCTATTTTTATCAATAAAGTTCCTTAGCTCAAGTATCGGGAAACAGGAGTACTGATTGAAGAACAATTGTGAATTTAATTCCCTATTACTAAGCTCCATCTAAAAAGAGGATAACGGCAGTCTATAAAAATGTTTATTTGAAGGCAAGCGTTTACTGTGACCTAAAATAACAGAGTGTCATTTCTTATTTCTTACGGTGTGTGACAGAATGAATTACAAAACTACCAAAGGGTGATCTTGTTCTACTGTGGTCTTGTATGTACATAGCGGGGTTATTAGACCATCAGGATCTTCTTCTTAATCGTTGACTCTTGGCAGAGTAGTCATGGTCAATGAGGTAAAAGCACGGCCTTCTTCACTGTCTCCCGCCATCTCTGTCTTTCCGACGCTCTTCACAGACACTTACGCCTATCTCATGTAGATGTAATGTGAACGCAACTGGCGTCTACATACATTTGATTTACCTACACGCACCCGCGCATGCCTCCACTCTGAAAGAGTATTTAGGGGCGACTCAATATGAGGATAAGCACACCAATTTAGGGCGGCCAATCCTATGGAACACCATGTCAACTTATTTTTTTGAATGGGATTCTTAAGTAATCATTTTCCCTGTCACGGTCTGTATTTTTTTTAATACAAAGGTCCAACAAGCGACCTCAATCCAAATGGTCAAGCGCATTTGCCACTATCGCCTTACTGACCTGCATGATGCTTCTTCACGTTTCGTCTGAATGACTAATGATTGTCAGCAGGAGAGAACACGTGTGTGAAATTTCATAGTTCACGTTGGAATTGTAGCCACAGTTGGACGCCAACAACGTAAGCCAGCACACGCGTTTCTCAAAAAGATAATAGAAGGTGGAATAATGAAAAAATAGCTCCTTAAAACACCCATAAATATATGCTTTTATAGTTCTAATTGCCCCCATTAACCTGAAAACAGTTTGACAATCACTTCGTTAACTGTATCACGATCTCAAAATCTGCATCTGATGCCAGCGATCAAGACCCACTAAAACGGCCCATTATTCGCTACCCTTAATTGACAGCATTCCGGATTTATTCTCAACAGTATCGACAAGGAACATTTTTAAATCACGCAATAACTTTGAAACTGACATCGATTTGTGACGATAAAAAGGCCGTTACGTGCTAAATGCTATCGTAAAATACTCAGCAGTGTAAGGATTTGAATATAATAAGTCGATAATTTATCGTGTGTCATAAAATTATTTTTATCGTAACTAAGCCGATGTTTTTTTCTTTGCATTTGTAATAGCGTTTACGCAGATGTGGCTATTAGTAGAAGTTTTGATGTTCAATGCAAAATACATTACTGAGTTCACAAAAACTCCATTTATTTTATGATTGATCGGCCTTACAAGTCTATTTATGACGGGTTTCAATAACATAACTACAGGGTTTCCCTTGGTGATGACGATAGAATTTCAACATAATAATATTTTGTCGAGATATCTGTCAAAACCTTAATTTTGCCTAGTAAGCAATAGATGTTATTGGAAGCCAGGATTTAGATTTTTATACCTTTATACCTACATAAACGGACAAGAAATTTATAGGTAAAACTGGAAGCCACAACTCGAACAAAAAGTGAAGACTAGAAATTTGACCTTGAAACTTCTTATTATCCATTTGTCTCTTTCTTACCACTAGAGCACGTGTCACGTGATCGTCTAATACGTAATACGTACCTCATCATATTACTTGTGGGGAGAGTTAGAAAGAAATAGGTAGGAAACGAAAACATAAAAGGTTACTTGGGGTCAAAAAGTTGTCTTGACTTTTTATTGGTAGCGTGGCTTCAAGATTTACCTTATTTCTTGTATACGGGATTAAATTGCCGAAGTTGATCAGAACAACTTATTTGACACACACGACTATAATGTGAAATTTTACCGCGTCCGCGGTCTAGCGGTTCGCTTATTGGAATCCGATACAGAAGTCGCGGGTTCGATCTCCAAAGGATAAAAAATTGTGCTTGTTTTGAATAGTGGTTGGGTTTGTTTTATAGTTGCCAAATTTTGTTGCAATATCAAAATAGCGTTAACAGCATTAATGTGTCCCAACAGTTAATTCACTTGCAGCACCCCTGAGGCAAGAGACGATGTGAAGAGAATATTGGAAGAAGCAAACAAAAACTTCGACGTGGAGACCCTGAAAATCAATAATCCGCTAATTATATTGCGAGACGTTCTGGATGACCATGATACGACTTGGGTTCCTAATTTAAAAAAATCCCTAATGTGACCTACTTCAAATCCTTATTACGCCGTACTTGTGTAGATACAGATACATAGATAATACACATGTGTATTTCCTAAATAAACTTATGCAGGCTGCTGGTTCAGCAGTGTTCTGCATTTACCAGGATACAGTATTTGTCTTAATGGCCACGATTTTAATATACAAGGTGTTTGGTACATGCGGTATGAAGCCGGCACCTACCCATGCTAACAGTGATATAAATACTAGGGTGATATCAAAATCATTAAATTGTAAAAAAAAAACTTAATTCTCCATACAAATAGTTCGATCCTAAAAAAAAACAAAATGTATGGAAAATTTAAAAAATATTTTTACAATTTCGAATTTTTAATATCACCATAGTATTTATATGACTATGTTAGCATGGGTAGGTTCCAGCTTCATACCCCATGTACCAATCACCTTGTATTTTATTCAATTAGCTTTTAAACACTAGAATTAGATATAATATAGAAAATAGATAGTAATACAGAATAGTTTTTTTAAGTATGAAAAATATTTACGCGTTTGTAAACGTAAAAATAAAATTATTCCTCAATAAAAGGTAGTTTCATCTTAACTGGGCGTCAAATATTTGCAAAAATATTTCGTTCGGATCTTAGAAGTGCAAATTTCAAAGATTTGATGAAACAATGTTTACCATAAAAACATAAGCACCAAGCACTGACAAATTTCGATAGCGAAAGCAGTGTCTCGGTGGCGTAATGGTCAACGCAGCCGCCCAGATTGCGGAAGATGCGGGTTCGATTCCCGCCTGAGGCCAGTCGATTTCTGCAGTACATTTTTTCTAGTATGAAAAATAATTACGCGTTTGTAAACGCAAAAATAAAATTAATCCTTAGCTTTTAAATTTGATAATGTCAATGGTCTTTAAATTTGATGATGTCAATGGCGACATGGTCTTATGTTCTTAGTATAACGATCGAAAAGTTATGATAAAATAATTAGTCCCACACCTTAGATCAAGAGTTCCGGAGGAAGCTCGCTACCAACTTCGGTCTTGGAGCTTCTACGTAAAAACCAAAAAAATGACAATCCTGACATTAAATACAAAAATCTTGGGAATGATAATTGCACTTGCTTTGCCATCAACGCCATCTACCCTCAAAAAGCAATACCTAGGACAGAAAAGATTTGACGGCTAACACCTAGCTCTGTAATTACTACTGGCTGAACTTCTTTCGCATGGCTTATCTAGGCAATTTATCGCTAATATCTGCTCTAGTAGTACTGTTTGTATGCTAATAGATGTGGCGTCAGCATTGCAAATAAACAGTGAATAAAATTAAAGTTTTGCAATGTGACAATGATTAAGGGCGATGTATTTAGAGATAAGGTAGCGAATGAAGTACGCCGCAATTTGCAGTTGTAGATTAAAATTATTCTAGAGATATGAGTGGAATAATGGAAGGAGGGAATTGTAGAGAATTTATCGTTTTTATTTTCTATTCCCTTTTAAGGTACCGTTGAGTTGAAATATGTATGCGAGTTTTTAACTGTCATTTTTATATTTATGTGTCTGTCATTATTTTGAAACACTGCATGGCCGATACTGCCCTGCTCTGTTCAACCGTTTTAGGGATTATGAGAGTGATTATTATGTACTAGCGGACGCCCGCGGCTTCGCTCGCGTTAATGTCAGTTATCGGGCCAAAAAGTATCCTATGTCCTTTCCAGGGTCTCAAAATATCTCCATACCAAATTTCATCAAAATCGGTCGAGTAGTTTCGGACCCTGTTCAATGCAAACACACAATCAAATCTTTCCTCTTTATAATATTAGTATAGATATATTTTTCATTGACAGTTTGAACAGAAGATTCTTTTTAACCGACTGCAGCGAAGTCAAAAAAAAATTGGATGTTCCTCCGTAGCGCCTAAACTATTCACCCGAATTCGATAAAATATTTTTTTAATCGATTCGTTTTTATAATCGGCGTAATATAGGCTACATTTCGACGGACTTTTACAATGAGAAGAGTAGATTTTCCCTGGTAAACCCTAATTTTAACCGATTGCATTCCATTCTTTTTCGTCGAGTTGCAGTTTTTTAAACTTTTTGCTTGTTATAAAGGGTTTTAGATACTGATACAATGTCTATTTCTCGATAAGAAGAGGAATAAACACTTAAAAATATTGCTTTTATTTTACATAAATTTAAACATTCAACCAATGAAAGACTGGTTCATCATGTCAGCCGAGAAACTTCCACTTCCCCCAAGAATTTCCAACCCGAACAGTTCTGCGCTATCCGCATCCAGCGGCAAAGTGGACCGATGATCTAATAAAGGTCGCGGGAAGCCGCTGGACAGACTGGTTGTCTTATTTATTTGTACATTATTGTTATTACACCAACACAAATGAAAAAACAAAAATACATAATGCAAAATCTTATATCACAACTTTTGTGATCGTTGCAAAGAATACCACGACCATGGCAGCATTGAAATCATCAAACTTATACGCTATGCAATGACAACTTCACTAACCACTGAGCATGGATGGCATAATATCATCTTAGTCCCCAGGATGGCAACGCATTTGCAGTGTTAAGTGATTTACCCTTAATATTGCAAGTGTCTATAGGCGACGGTAACCACTTAACACCAGGTGGGTCACAAGCTTGTTTGCCATCTCGTAGTGTAAAATAAATAAATAACCGAAAATTACTAGTGAAACAAAGTGTGTTCTTTATAATGTCTTGCGTATTACATTTTATCCTTATTCGAACTTATGTAGAATAAGGAGAGGCGCGTCACTACAGCTAATAAATTATATAGCCTAAAACTGTGAACACTTACACAAGACTGTATCCCGGTAACCATTTATAGGCTGTTTCAAAAGAAACAGCCTCTAGTAACTATGCCAATTGTAAGCTACAAGTAATTTATTTTCGAATTAGCTCGTAATAAGGATTTGAATTACCATAAATAAGTTGTTCTTTTGAAAACATATTTTCCACAAAGCTTTCTTGTATGTCGATCCATGTCTTCATGTCTATTTCATGTTTTGCTTATCTTAGAAAGGACATCACAATCACGAGTCTACCACTCCTGTTCAGGATAGGCCTAGCCTAGCTAATTTGTACATCTTATAAAATTTCGCTTTTTACTTCCTCGTATACGTATAGTATAAAGAATTTGAAGGATTTACACGTTTTGGACCTCCCTGAGTCCAAAAATACCGTTTTGGAATTATATCTGTGTGTATGTGTGCGTTAGCATTATAACTCGAGTATGCTTTAACTTATTGTAACCAAATTTAAAATGCATGTATGTCATCAAAATATAAGGTTTCTGTCAACTTTTGAGTCGTTTCCGGTATACGAGAAAATTAAGATTTTTTGACAACAAGTAATTTATTTATTTTGCTGTTACTCATAGGCAAGCAACTATTGCAAGCGTCTTTCTTCAAATTTGACCAACCATTAATAAATACTAGGCCGTTTAGAACACAAACAAGCTTCCGTGTCATCAACTGATCATATAATCAAAAACAATTTGCAACATCCAAGCCCTAATGAGATTACGCTCGTCGTACTTTCACCTCTATATCGCGAATGTCAGATGTCCGTTAACGAGTCAAAAGCGACTCACGACGAGCTCTCACTATTTCACGGTCTGTAAAATAGTTACGCAGTATCTCAGCTTTTCATTGAACATGCACTTAAATAGTAGAAGACACACACAATGCCGTGACAATAACATCACCGTCTATATAAGTTCTTACAGTCGTCCAACGAGCAGGTGACAATCGTGAGAGGGACTGAGGGAGCCCGAGCTGCATACACTCGCTCGGGACACGGTGAAATTTTTTTCAACTTGGTTTTCCTTCGTATTTCGGAAGGTACAATAAAATAGTGGTCCCGGGTGTGATAGAAAATAGCAGTCATTCTCAATGAGGGTTGGTGTCAGGCAGATGATTATGATAACGATTTGGCAACGAGTAATAAGTATCTAACAAGAATTATTTTAATTATCTCCTTAACTTTATGGAAACGAGTGTTGTAAATGCTAGGATTGTATAAATGAGTTAACGAAAGTAAGCTATTAATTATAGAAGAGAGAAAATCCTTCTATTATTATATGCGTGAAACTTTGTATGGATGGATGTAGGTATAGTTGTATGATTGTTACTCTTTCGCGCAATAACTACTGAATCGATTTTAATGAAACTTTACAATATACCGAATACACCAGAATAACATATAGACTATAACTTATACTAATCCTGCGCAGACGAAATTGCGGGCAAAAGCTAGTTTATGGGTAATAGTTTTATATTGGTTTCAACGTTACAATATATAACAAAAAATAGCTTTTAAAGTACGGATGAGGTACTGCGATATGTATAGACTGCGGCACTAACTTATTTCGTGAGATCACTACTAGCCGAGCGGTCTGTAATTTGAAAAATAGAGAATGAGATGCATTAGTGCGCATTTTCTACGTAATGGGGTACCATAGGCCCATGGTATATAATTTAGCGGTGCAGTCGCGAAGATGGCTTGAGTTAGACGCCACCAAAGTTATGTTTGGTACCAATAAAAAGTATTATAGTTCTTTATTTGATTTCCATACACGAACGCAGCAATTTGTTTACCAATTATACAGTAGATGCCTTTTCTATTGATGATTGTTTTCTTTGATAGACGGTGTTCTTAATAAGCGCGTACGGGTTTGTCGGTAATTAGATTTGACGAGTGCGTACCCAAGAAGAAGAAAAAATTATAGTGTTGGAACTTATGTTTCTATAATAGGACGAATGGCACTTTTAGTCGGCCAGGCTATGTCGCCATTTTGATGTCGACAGAGTAGAATAACATCATCCTATGTATATGTCCTCCAATGTGTGGTGTAGAAGGCGACTAATGGATCAGCAAAGGGGTATTGGTCACCATATACTCCGTCCACCAATCCGCATTGGGAAAACGTGGTGGACTACTGCATAATGATTAACAAATTATACGACGAAAAGAAAAAAAGTAAAAAAAAGTATTAAAAAATGTCATCATCGACACAATTTTAAGCACAGTGTCCTCCCTACATGTCAATGAGGAGGAGAAGGGGAGAGCCGTAACATTTCACATTTTAAACTAACATAAATATGTCAATAGTAACAAACAGCTCAAACCGCTTAAGCCATCCTGAGACGACTATAATTGTAAAAGTTTTCTTCTTTAATTTAAAACTAGAGCATACAACATATTACTGGTATTACTAAGGCGCCCTACAGTAATACGCTGCGACAGAATAAGTTTTAAGTTCTGACACCGCTGTCGTGGTGGAGTGGTCAGTAACACTGCACATCAAGTGGTCAGGGGTCGAATGCTGGTAGATGCAAATAATTGTGTGTTTATTAATAAAATATCTAAATTATTATCTAAATTTGTCCGTTATTGTGTTATAGATACTAGCATTCCAAAGATTCTTAATTTTAAGTCTGACAAAATTGTGGAGGGGTGGTCAATAACGCAGGTTACACATGAATAATATTAACAGCATTGTTTCTAATGTTAGTAGAAAGATGACCAGTTCTTAAGTAGTTGAGTCTGTGTTCATTTTAATCATTAATTAACATCAAGTGAGATAAAAGACATTTAACTCTAAATTTGTTGACAAGATATCTCTTATATCTTGTCAACAAATTTAGAGTTAAATGTAGTAGCTATATAAATGCTATGCAGTTTTGGCAGATAAACATTTAAAACTGTTACTGTGAATCTATATGTAAATAAATAAATGAAAACCTATACGTCTGCTCATTTATGGACATTAGATAATTTATAATATTTTTGCCAAAATTTTGAAAATATTTAGAAGAAAAACATTAAATTACAAGTTCTTTAATAGATTTATCTGCTATTAATCCTTTGTCTTTTATGTTGAAATCATAAAAGGTCATAATGGACTGCCAATACTTTTATAGCTACAACTTTAATACATTAATACAAAGCAAAAACGTTACAGTTTGAACTTATAAATACACGTGGAGTTCAAAATAGTCGTTTCTTAGCTAATTCGCTCATCATAAAGGCGAAGTCGTAAAACATTAATATGCTATAAAATACATTTAGTGATGCGAAAGCGATATAACACACAATATACGGTATTAATGTTAGAGAATGTAATGTTATACAGAGCTAATTTTATTTTTATTGCCTTCAATTCCGAACTCAGATTTCAAAAGAATATAGATTTAGATTTGATCCGTTTGAAAGGAGGTTTGTTTGGTAGAAAATGTTGACAATGAAAAGTAACTTTCACTTGAGTGTAGTATTTCAAAAGATTATGTTTACAAAACGCAATCACTGACACAATTTGTAATATGGCGAAAATGAATCATAATTACTATACATACTTAAAAAAGATATAATCGGTTTTTTGATTTTGTAGCATTAAGTATGTAGAGCTACCTATAATTATAACAGCTTAGCTTTTTTCTTAGATTGACTTATAGGTATATTATCAAAATACATAGGTAATTATTGTATTATTCAATCTTGGGCTGTCCGCCATTTTGGATTTGGAAAGACGTGACATAGCTAACCATGCATCCAAAGTAAACGTGTATGCGAAATTTTCATCTGAATCACTTGAGTATTACTCACTTTATTAAAATTCAGCTTAAACATTTGACACGAAAATGTACACAAACTTTGCAACAAAATCAACTTAACCTTTCGACAAGTTTTTCCCGAGTTCTTGTTGTAAAAACACATGTTGAGAGACTCCATTTTTAACCTCAATCAACCGTACAATTTTTATTACCTACTTTAGTTACATTTTCACTTGACATTGTCAAAATGCGTACGCGACGCGATGCCATTAATTAAGAATAGAATAGAATAGACATGAACATACACACAAACTTTGCAATGTATCTAAAAGCTTGTAAAAAGAGACAATCAATGAATAACCTAACCCAAGAGTCTCGTTATTTGGACGATTTGTTTAATCTGTCACATGTCAACAAATGGAGCTAAAACGACATTGAATGAGGCTGCTTGTGTGGTCTATTTAATTAGGAAGGTGACTTGATAAAAATCTTAAAGTTAAATAGACCTTTAGTGTTAATTAAGTGATAGCATCACAATTGGTACAAGCCATAAAATATCAGAGTTTATTTTTAGTTTTCATTGTAAATAGCTCATGATTATCAAAGTTACTGATAGGTACTATTATTTAGCGCTCCAAATATAAATACAATTTTTAAGCTTAAAACAAATCCATGAAAACTTTAATTTTGAATAACTATTTCTAAGACATTTCTTTTTCGGCGAAGTATTTTATCTTTAATTTAGTAGTTTTTAAGTATTTTGTAGGTATCTAGTTTTAGTATCCCTTTTATAACGTAGATTTGATTAGTTATATTAAGTAGTATTCAAGGTCTCGCAATATAATTTCTTTTTTGGTATTTTAATATGTCAAATAAAATATCAACAACAAAATTGCGATAATTACTGAAAAATTCAGTCCGAGATAGAACACGGAAAAATATTAGACATTTTTACTTTCTCGTAACGTAGTACAGACGAACTCTTGTAATCGTCAAAATATGTCTTCGTGTGTGTGTCTGTGCGTTAGCACGATAACTCGAGCATGCTTTAACTTATTGCAACCAAATTTAACATACGTGTACGACATCAAAATATAAGGTTTCTATCACATTTTGAGCCGTCGATCACGAAAGTTAAGGAACCAAGTGCATGGTCGGTACTTAGATGGGTGACCAAAATTTAACACAAAATTTCAAATAGGAAGTACCTTTAATTAATGTTCTCTTAGATTTGCGCGAGCACTACACATTGTAAATAAATAAAATTTTACGGATTTAACTCGCGTGTAATTAGATTTTACATAGGAGATATCTTGACACTCGGCGTGATGAGATCCTAAGAAATGCCATTAAATTACATCAAATATGACAACCTACACCTTTAGTCTTCACGTGACCACAAACGCTGCAAAGTGTTACGAAACGTCGGGGAATAATAACAAAATGTAAAATCTAACTACACGCGAGTAAATCCGTAAAAGTTGTTTTATTTACCTTTAATTATATTATTTATTAATACATACTAAAGCAGTTTAATATCATGTTGTGCTTAAAAGTTACGATAGCAAAATAAATTCGTTATGAGCCAAAACATTTATAGAAACGAGTGGAGAATAACCCAAATATCAACGATACTTAATGTGACATTCAGAATCGAGAAATTTTATCTTTGCTCTTGATCAAGAGAAAACAACTCGCAATTAAATTAATTAGGGACATCGCTTCAGAGTGAGGTGTCGCTCTACGTTTGTGAAGTTGATGTGATGGCTGGTCTTGGAAGTGGTGCACAAAATAAATGAAGTACCGAAGCCAAGCTCTTGTATGTAATGCTTTTTTTATTCTCTAGTAGATAAATTATTAAATCTGCTATTTGTATGATTATTTCGCTTATACTGCTTGTTTACGAATTGTATTCTTGAGTTACCTCCATTATTGATAGATTTTTTTTTAAATGCACTCTATTAATTAGACTACAATGATTACATTTCGCTAACACGTTGTTACACTAGTACTACGGAATGTAAATGATTTCTTGTACACGTAAATTTTAGTAAATATTCAAACGATTTCGAAATGTGACTAAATAGGCATGTACAGATTGTAAAAAAGTGACAACAAGTAATTTGAAATACTTACGCTCGACCGTAGTGTGTCAACTGTAAATGTAACTAAGGTCCATGTTAATAAAGATCACTGAAATCATTCGCTATCTCTTCACTTAAATATCTACTAAATTCTTACGTTATCATCAATAACACTGAAAAGATTTTGTAATAATATTATAGCACAGTTGCCTTTCATCCATCCCCCCGCTCTTTTTCATAAAGTCACACAACGAAGTACGGAGGAGAACTGAGTTGAAAAAATTTTGGTGACCTATCTGAGTGCCAACCGCGCACTTAGTAGCTTGACTTTCGTGATCGTTACGATTTACGTTTGACCTACCTCGAAGTTTACTTTCTGTGTTACCTTTATTTTGTTACCGATGTGACAAATAGGTAACGAGATATCCAATTACAAGAAGCTGTTAGTATCGTTTATGGTGACAATAACGAGATTTTGTTCGCTATTTTCACAAACAAGATGTTGTATTAAATGGTACGATGAAAGTGTTCAATAAATTTGGTTGGTATTTTCGCTTCTAAATGAAGATATTATTGCTATCCGATACTTAACAATAATGATTTTGAGGTCGTCATTGATAGGTTTGTGCTCAATAACAAACATTTCCATCGAAAAGTAAATTTGACTAAACTGTAAAAATTATGAATAAGTACTGTAAAAATTATGATAAAGTAACTTTTTAATGAATAAATCCAATATATTTCTACTTTAATTGGGATAAATAATTAACAAATATATTTTTTTTTTCATAAATCACACACAGATACTTATACGTAAGTTTTACAGAAGTGGGTGATTCAGCACTAGGTAAGGTGAGCCCTAACTCCTAAACTAGGACTTATCCTGTATCTTAGGAGTTAGTGATTCCTCCAAAGAGTAATGTTATTTTTTTCTTACAACCCTAATCTACATATTAATGAAGTAACTTAATAAAATGTTTCTTTTGGAACTTATTCGAATCCACAGCTTATAGCGTCTTCTTTCGGTTTGGTAAATAAAATTTCGTCTCATTTGATACAAGGCGTTGCTTTGTAATCATGAAATCCTTCTAAGCTTGAGATAATACGTTGAGCCGGTAGTACAAAATCAACATTAAATTATCTTTTTCTACGTTGTATAAATAGTTATATACAAAATTATTACGTGTGTTTCGCTGCGATCTATCTAGTATCAAAACAAGACAACAATACATATTTTACGCGTATTCATCCTCACTTTCCTCATTCAAATCAAAGAATACTCCAAGACCACAAAACTAACATTAGAAAGAGCAATCAAAATTGAATTATATTTATTCAAAGTGATAGTCGTGGTAAGTTCCGGCGTAACGGCGGCGAGCAGGTGACGCTGGAGTTGAACAAAAACAACAACAGTTATTATAATGTAAAGGTTCCGTTTGCTATCTTGATTTAAAATGAAGCACTGCCTGTTAAATCTAGCATAGGCCAAAATAATGCTGTGTTTCTGATGATGTGAATGGATGACTTTCTCAATTTTGGAAAATTGAACGCTGTGTATCTATAAACTTACTAAAAGAACTGTATCAATTGACTCAATCCCACCACGTTAGGTGAAGTGAATACTCGCAGCACTGTCACGCTCTCACACACACACATACGCCTATTTCGAATGACGCATTGATTGTAGAAGGAGGTAACATGTATCCTGGCAGAGAATTCAATCTTGACTGTGCGACATAGAAATGAATTTCCTTTAGTAGGTCAAATTAACTATCACGAAGTCTGATCGACTAAAGCTAATGGTTGGAAACTTTAAGTAGAGAGAGAAGTTAAGAAAAGTCAATTTACTGCCTTGTCTATGTCCGTTCACTGTTTAACACTTTTGTTAAAGCACAAAAATATTGCTTTAGTTAAAATATATATTTCTAGGAAAATGCTTTAAGACAAAAGGGACACTGCGATATTTTTTGACTTAATAGGCGCTAAGGCTGTAGGTGAAATCCGAATATTGCTGTTCATAATAACATTTATATTTTTATTGAAACAGGCGGATAAAATGGTAACGAACCAGGCGGACATAAAACAAGCCTTAGCACAATCACACAGACTTTAAATTAAGAAATCTTCGAATTAAAAACCTGGATCTGAAACAACAAATTATAAACAATGTAGACTATGTGAAAACAAAAAAAAATCAAAGTTCAAATACTTACATATCTACTCAGTTTCACAAAATTCTTTCAGTAATAACCTAATGCTTATAAAATAAGACATAAAGACAAAGTATTATCATAACTATTTTGTCAAATGCGAATGTCTGTTAGTTTTGTGACGCTTTCATGTAATCCACTCATTATAAAATTTTGTACAATCATATGGACCCGTGAAAGGAGGAATGAAATCCATGATAATAGGAAAGTGATGGAGTCAAATATTGAGGAATAGACGGGAAGGGAAAGATCGCAGAAGATGATGATGATGGGTTGTGTGAGAATGGGTAAGTAAGAATAATGAGTAGATGATAAAATAGCAGTTAGAGTGGAAGGACAAGAATTATGCATCGACCCAAAATGCACGGGGAGCAGAATAGGTGGAAGAAGAAGATTGTCAGGGTTGTAGAAAAGGAGAAAATCTACACTAAACGCACCTTCATAATTAAGACATTATGTATAGAAGTAACATTGCATATTAATTAACTTAAGATTAATTTTGTATTTGAAGCTAGTCCTTAGAGCACCGAAATCTAACAAGATTTTAATATTGGAATTCAATTTTAGCTCCGACTAGTACAAGAAATTTAATTTCCTTGATCCATCTGAGCCTCGGAGATTTTGAGAGACGAACGAGTAATTTAATTAATGTTATAATTATGAACGTTGTGCATATTTAGTTTCGAAATTAGCTGCCAAAACATTTACAGGCGAATTTCTTTGAGAATGTTCACTTTATGTTTTAAGCCCTTCGCTTTGTACCGGTGTAAATTTAACGTGAAAAGTTGGCTGAATAATTGCTACTTTCACCGCTTATTGTAGCTTTAAATATTTAGTACGGAACCATAAAAATACCTGATGTGATGTGGTTCAGTTGTCATAACTATCACGACACCTGTGGCGCGTCGACACTCAATCGGCCGTAGATCATGTGTCAAAGATTATAAGTGTCACTAATAGTGGTTTTTGAACAATGTAGGTGAAGGAAAGTTCGAATACATTGAGTCTTTAATTATTAGACTATCCTTCTAATCCTCACTCACTTATATTATAAATGTATAAGTTTAGATGTTGTAAGGGCTAGATTTTGTAGTGGAATGCAAAACAACAGTAATTATGGAGTAATTATAATAAATATATAATAAGAAAATACAAGACTAGAAAGACAAAACAACAAACACACAAGAAGAGTAGCAAAGACATAGAACATCACATTGACACCATTATAAAATATATATCAAAACCAGCCTATGTCGTGAGACCATGGAGATGATACTTCAACAGATGTTACTTAGGTCACACACTGCGAAATTTTGCATCGATGCAGTCATCGCAACACATTCCGAATGCCGTCGCGCGTTAGTATCCATACAGTTACGCGTTAGCATTTATACACAAGCGTGACAGCATCGATGCTGCATCGCGATTGCATCGATACTGCATCGCTACAGTTCAATGGCTATCTTCTGCATCGATGCTGCATCGCGATTGCATCGATACTGCATCGCTACAGTTCAATGGCTATCTTCTGCATCGATGGTGCATCGCGATTGCATCGATACTGCATCGCTACAGTTCAATGGCTATCTTCTGCATCGATGGTGCATCGCGATTGCATCGATACCGCATCGCTACAGTTCAATGGCTATCTTCTGCATCGATGGTGCATCGCGATTGCATCGATACTGCATCGCTACAGTTCAATGGCTATCTTCTGCATCGATGCAGCATCGCGATTGCATCGATACTGCATCGCTACAGTTCAATGGCTATCTTCTGCATCGATGCAGCATCGCGATTACATCGATACTGCATCGCAACAGTTCAATGGCTATCTTCTGCATCACGATTGCATCCATACTGCATCGCTACAGTTCAATTGTTATCTTCTGCATCGCGATTGCATCGATACTGCATCGCTACAGTTCAATGGCTATCTTCTGCATCGCGATTGCATCGATACTGCATCGCTACAGTTCAATGGCTATCTTCAGCATCGCATCGTTACAGTTCAATGGCTATCTTCTGCATCGCGATTGCATCGATACTGCATCGCTACAGTTCAATGGCTATCTTCTGCATCGATGCTGCATAGCGACTGCATCGCTACTAAAAGTCGCAGTGTGTAAAGAGTCTTACTTTCACTATATTGGTAGGCAGGCTGAGAGGATTTCTTATATGAGATGATTTATTATAATATAATAAACCATATACATACATATATACTTAAAAAAAAACTATATTTTATAGTTTTTTATATTTTTAAAATTTATGTGTTTAGATTTATTTTATCTATCTATTTTATTAGGTATATTAGGACGAAGTCGCGGGCGGAAGCTAGTGCACTTATAGTAACAGACAATTGTACGGTAGATTGAGTTAAAAATTGAGTCCTGATATGTAATCACAAATCGTCAAGAACCAATAAATTATAAAAATTATTTAAGCTGGTAGAAAAAGCTTAGGCCAAGAAGCTCCCATGGCTTACAATATGGTAACGACATATATAAATAATAAGGCGCATGTTAAGAGAAAGCTAAAATATTCAAACAATTTACTAACTAGCGAAATTTCTTTAGCCTTTCGCATTTCCTAATCTCGGTACTTACTCTAACCCGTTGGTACCAAGGGTATTGGTCTATTGAGTACGCCGCCGCTCTACCTTTTACGGTTCATCCCCGGCGGCCAAATCTAAATTAGGTTCATATTCGTGATGAATCTTACCCACTGTTGCATAGTGGAATTATATCTATTTAGTAGCACAGCAGGCAAAATTCATTCTACGGTACCCTAACTTCCTTTCTAGGAAACATTATTTTAATCGATTTCATCATCATCATCATCATCAACAGCTCATATAATGCCCCCAATGGCTCGAGCCTACCCTACATTAAGGGCGATTAGGCTTTAGTCAACCACGCTGGCCAAGTGCGGGTTGGTCTACTTCACACACAACCTAAGAATTTCTTCATAGGTGTGTGCAGGTTTCCTCACGATGTTTTCCTTCGCCGTAAAAGCGTCGATTAAACGTACATATGAATTCAAAATTTGAAAACACATTGGTACGTTGCGGGGATCGAACCAGTGCCTCCCGGATGGGAGACGACGCTCTTACGCACTACGCCACCGACGCTTTCAATCGATTTAAAAGGTTTTAATTTTAAAAAATATGTTAACAATAACAAAGTTTTAATTTCACTAGAATAAAAAGCCATGGATTTACGGGTATTTTTATTGTTTACACATAAACAGTCTCAAATTCAAGTTGATTTTTAAATTAAACCATTCACAATATCAACACCGTCTTAACCCACGCGAGTTATACGTAAAATCAAAGCCGTGAATCTAATATTTCCTTTACCGACTCTCTAACGAACTCGAGTGCTTTAACTTCTAATTACAGCAACATCAGTTCCGTTATTTTAAATAAATAATCCGTTACCAACATAATCTGATCTTTGCTTTCCGTTCATCATTTTAGATAGAAAATATTTGATCAAAGGGAAGGTGTGCGCTTGATATGAGCTGGTGTCATATCTCCGGCAATAACATTCAATCAGTCAAGCTAATTAAAATGAAACGATGGGATTATTACGTGGAACCAATGTGCATCGCTTGTTTATACAATTTTAATAATAAACGTCAAAAATTTATCACGTCATTACCATATTTGATTTCATTTTCACTTTGAATTTGATTGGGGATCCAAATTAAAATTGGATGCGACGCGGCACTAGAATTGAGTTTCATTATTTTTAAGCACCAATAAATCTGAAAAATTGGGCTTTTATTAAAGTGGTGTGTTTTTAAAAATAGCATTCAAAAAAATATCTAGAGACAAAAAGTTGCTATTAAAAAAAAAATTAAATCTTTGAACATTTATTATCATTTTCGATAACAATTATTTTAAATTGATATTATAAAAAATTCTTATTTATTTTATTTAAAGTGTAATGTATCTAAGTGACTTTTGCCTTTTTATCATTCCAAATCTTTCTACGGAATCAAAATTAAGCTAAAAAAAATTTAAAAGGCTTCCCAGGAAATAGTAAATTATTACTATAACTTGTTCTGCAGTTTTGACTGGTTTTGACTGTCAATAACTAAATAAGTCAGCTAGTGAATTTTTGTTACAGGATTAATGTCGTGCGTCCAATAAATAAAGTTCTTTATTTTTTATATTCGGCGTTAAGCATCGCGGATTACTGGCAGTAGTAAGCTAACATATTTCCCAAATGACCAGAAATATCGTCACGTCGTTATGACCCCACGTGTTTCAAAAACTTGTCTTATTGTATGAGACCAATTGCGTTCACCCCATAATACAGCGCTCCCCTTTGACTTCAACGATCGAAAATTATGACCACTCCCTGTGGTTAGGATTGGGTGCACAAGAATAGCGGATTGGAATCTTTTTTGCGAAGTCGAGGACAGCACAGCGGACTACCCGCTCGAATCTGGAGAGGCCCCAACTGGGGAAGTGCCTTCACCTTACAGAAGTCAAATAAAACAACATTTTTGTGGTATTGTGTTTCTGTTGGTGAGTAAGGTCGCCAGAGTTGTCAGAGTGTTACGTCAGTGAAATATTGAACGATGAGCTACTTGGCAAAAGGTCCAAACGCTCCCGTTTCAAAATATCAAAGTTGTGGTAAGAGTAAAACGAACCACCAAGTGTCGCATATTTCCATATAATATATATCTATAGATCTACTTCTGAGTGAAAATCGCGTAAAAATTGTGTGTGTGTGTGTGTGTGTTTGTGTGTGTGTGTGTTTGTGTGTGTGTGTGTGTTTGTGTGTGTGTGTGTGTGTGTTTGTGTGTGTGTGTGTTGTGTGTGAGTGTGTGTGTGTGTGTTTGTGTGTGGTGGGTGTGTGGTTGTGTGTGTGTGTGCGTGTGTGTCTGTGTGTGGGTGTGTGGGTATGCGGGTGTGCGGGTGTGTGTATATTGGGAAATATTGCCTAAAAGTGAAAAGGAGATTGCTCAGATCCCATACATGTTTTGCCCTAGAACCAACAATCATGAAAAAATATTTTCTAGGTTCGAAATTATAAGTAAATGACTGTATAAACATTGATTATTGACGGACACTTCTGAGAACTTAATTATTAGCATACTACTTACTGATATTGAGGTTATGTTTCCAAACAAATGTAATATAATAAAAAAAGAAACTAGTAAGTAAACTAGGGAAATCATGCAAAAACTTATTTACAAAGTCCGTAGTTCAAAAAGATATCAAGTCCGTTGTCCGAAAGGCCAAGTAAAGTTAGAAATAAAAAATCGCATTGAACACCGTAAACAAACACAAACAACAAACAAAAACAACCTTATATTTTTAAAATTCTCCCTATTAGAGGAAGGTAAAGGGATCTAGGTCATACAGCCATGTCTTCAGTAGTTTTATTTATTTTTTAGGTTTGTATTAAAACATTTTTATTGTGTAACACCTTTTAACGTATCTAGGTAGTACTTGGCGAAAAATGTATGACAATAAACTTCATGGTGGCGACTACCATCTTTATTTTTGGCTTTGCACGTTTGCATTTAGCGTAAATGATGTTGATAATAATAATATTGTTATTGATTGAGTAATAAAAATATAATTTCATTTTAATCAATCTGTACCAAATAGATTTGTATTTTTGTAAAATAAACAACTTTGATAAATCTTTGGCTGTATGTTAGAACACCAAAGCCATTAAAAAGGTGATCTTATGGTTTCTAAAACGGTAGAATGATAAAGTCTTTTTTAAATGAATTTAATATTCAGAAGTGTCCGTTAAAATCTAATGACTGTTAATAATAGCATAAATTATAACAAGAATTATCAAATATCCCAATATTTTGTTGGTTCTTGGGCAAATTTGAGCAATCTCCTTTGTGTAAAGTTATAAGTGAAAAGTTCGTACGTTATCGGAAGACGATCGGTGACCCCCGGATATTTTTGTTTGTCCGGATGGCTCCCGGTCCAGAGGACATTCCAAAATTTCTATACACACCGTGATCCTACAAGTGTTGCGGTCTTACAACCGCTACGGGCGCGGATAGAAATCGCATGCATAATAGAAGTGCAAATCGCTCCTCCTGTGCAACAAAAGCGCGACCTTAACGATTTACCTTACGCCCGCACTCCCGAGACCAACTGGAAAACGCTAACAAGCCATTCATATGATTTTTTCCTGTAAACGAGTTACGTGGTAAAGAAACAACCCCTAACGACTTACACAATTATTTATAATTGGACACTTAGACGATATTATTCGGGCAGCCGATTTCACGCAAACTTAGATTCTGCCATCCGGAATTTACATCAAATTAATTGTGAAATTCAATTGATGTGAATTCCAGACGGCTGAACCGTTCTTCTCAGAATTGTAATAAAATTATTTCAGACATTTATTTAAGAAGACAAGTTTTGAAATCCTGATAATTATCATGTCAGCCGAGAGACGCCCACTGTTGGGCATTGACTAACCCCAAGGATCTCGGACCCAATAGGTCCGCTGCCCTCATCCAGCGGCCTCCCGCGACCTTTACCAGATCGTCAATCCTCTTTGTAGAGTGCTACCACCGCTATAACTTCCAGTACATGACCACCACTCGAAAACCTTTCCGCCCCAACGGCAGTCAGTCATCCTGGCAACGTGCAATGGCCACTGCCACACAAGGTTCGCTATTATTTGGGCTTTAAATTTCTGGAATGCTAATCCTAATATTGATGTTTTTGTCGCTAAAATGGTGCGCAATATACGTAAATATAATTGTAGTCATATATGTGTGTCTTTTCAATCGACTGAAATTTTATAAAAGTGAAAAAGGAATTTAACCATCTCCTGTTCAAGTGGTTCGCCGATTGGTATTAGCTCTAGTGGTCCAGGATTTGATCCAAAGGGGAAACACAAGTTTGTAATATTCTCGTTAGGCAACATTTTGTTACACATAAACATCTGGCAGTATGGGCCATGCAATGCCTCCAAATAGTAACAGGTTGCCAGCCTGTCGCCGTCATAAAAAGGGTACCAAACCCAAAAATTAACAGTCCTTCAGCAGACACCAACTACCAGGACAGATATTACACTAAAAGTAATCTCAGAAGGCCGGGAGGCAGCAGTTTATGATATCAAACATTGTGATATTACTAATGCGAATGTGAATTTGTTTGTTGCTGCTAGCTAGCCAGGTGGGCTTCAAACAAGCACTACCAACAATCCAAACGAGCACAAATTTGTTATTCCTTTTGGATCGAACCCTAAACCTCAGGATCTAATATCGGTGAATGTTATCGTCCTAGCTAAAGGACGTTAAATAAAAGAGGACTGTATTTCTATATGTTACTTATTTGGTTCGAAAGTAATTATAATTGTGAGCCAGACACGGCTGGTGCCCGAGAAGAGGTTGCGCTGAGTAGTGTGTGGCCGGTGCGGTGCCGGCCGGCCGGCGATGTCGCTCGCGCGTCCGCAGCCTCCGATGACCGCCGAGCACCGCCGTTTCCTCCCGAAGGCATTTACACGCCAACAGTGAAAGAACCACTAATAACAAGGACGTCGTTGAATAAGTTATTTGTACGATTTTAATTTTTATTACGGAGACAGTCATACCACTAACCAAACCGAGTACAAATTTATTAAGAATTCTTATTAATAATTACGGTACCTACACACCGTTTTAGTGAAAATTGTAAATTCAAAATAAACAATAAATCAAATCAATCAAAATAACACCATATAAACACTTGATAAAGTCATATCACATGTTTCCAAATATTCTATTAGACCATAAAAATATTACAGTTATTCGGTAAACACCAAGAGATATTAAGAAACTTTATGAAGCAGAGCCAAATTTATTAGTCCCTTTGTTTTGTTGCCGCAAAATTATATCTCGTTGCTGATTTATTAATAATAATGATCCGGTATTAATACGTCTGGCTTTGGGTCTAATGGTCCATATCTTGTGAGTGCTGTAGCGTAACGTTATGGGAGTTTGAGCAGGCTATCTGTTACGTGTATACATGTTACATTGTGGTCGTATTACCAGACAATAGTTTGGCATGGTACTGATTGGGTATTACAATGGCTTATTGTAGAGTGGAAAATTATGTAATTTGTGAACTTGTATGTGTAGAGACTACACGATCAGGCTACCCGAAACTTTACAATTACTACAGTGAAAAATTAAAATTATTTCATACACATAAAGCTCAAAGTCTATTGAAAAAAATAACAGTTTGTAGTAGAATCCAGAACCTTATCAGAGTAAAATAAATAAGCAATTGACTATGTCAAATCAATTAAAATAAGTTTGATTAAGACAAGGTTCTACCATAAGTCAATATTTTATTTGTTCGATCGAACTTTATAATAGGTACTAATAAACTGTTCGAGGCACGATACAATAACATTATCATATAAAATATAAAAGTGCAGACAACATTTTTTTTTAATTCATCGAATCTAACCTTCCTTGTAAACAGAAAGGACCGTAACTTACATATTAAATTAAATCACATTTATTTTAAATAGTATCTACTATAAATTTAAAAAACTGACTTTACTGAATATTAATTTTCTTAATAATGTTAAACATAAAATCATCACCAATATTGAAGCCGCTTTTCACTATTATAATTTCATTTTTTATATTAGAGCTAATAATCATCATAACGGCCTTTATAATTCGACCCACTGCTGGGACGCAAAGCCTCTCCTTGTCATTGAAGGAGGTTTAGGTCCACCACGCTTGCCCAATGCGGATTGGTGGACGGAGTATAAGGTGATCAATACCCCTTTGCTGATCCATTAGTCGCCTTCTACGACACCTATTGGAGGATCCCATATCCTCCAATGGGTGTCGTCGTTGATGCTATTCTACTCTGCCGGCATCACAAGGTATCGCATGAGCTAATCAACGTAAGCTATATTTATTTTCATTTTTTTCCTCTTTAGTATACCTATAGTAATGAACTTGAATAGCATTTTAATCGATATGTAGGATATAACTTTTGTATATCTTAAATAATAAAACACATCACGCAAATTGCAAATTAAAAATAGGAATCACTACAGGCGAATCCTTTGAATTTTAATTCTGATTGATGACGCACCCTCACTAATGGGGGCTAACTTCTATTTCCCCTGAGCTCAAGGCAGTAATATTTTCCTTCATATGTAGTAATCTCCCCTTGCAAATTGACATTTTGACAAAGGTGTATCTATCTTTTCTGAACACCAAAGGTGAGACAAGGACAGGTAGATAACTTTACCGGTAGCTCGCCAAGCTTTACCCATTCAGATGCCAAAGAGGGACTTAGTTCTACACGTATCCCTATGTCTCCCCATGTAAGGCAAACTCGACCCTAAAGTTCTAGATTCCCCTAATAAGCCGCCGCGTTACACCTTAGGGTGTTATATTTTATGGCTGTCAAAGATAAAGGACGTAACAGACTCGTGTTTTCTTCCTGGTTTTTCGTTCCTAAAAGACACTATTAAATAGAGTAGTTTCAGGTGAAAACAATTGGTCACTCTTTTGATCATCGCTCTCATATCATCACAACGAGCGACGATCAAAAGAGTTGCTAATTGTTTCTTAATTATGAGTGACTCTGTTTCCTCAAAATATAATATTTTGCAATCACCATATTATATTTTGAGGACAAAGTAACTGCTTTTGGCTCCGCAATCTGCAACATGATGGACTCAGCACCCGCACTGTGAATCCGTGGAACGCTAATAATTCTCGTCTCATATGATCACGCTGAAAATCTCAAAATGATTACACAGAGCATGGTAACATTTGGGTACACATAAAGCAACATCTGGCAGTAAGTGCCATGCAATGCCTTAAAGTAGTAGTGTACATAAATTACTGAGAAGGGAAAATATCTGATTACTTCGTTCCTAAAGGTATTATTCATCTTCGCGCAATCTACCGTCCCGTTTGACGTATGATATTAAAGGTCTTTCATAGAAACAAATTACAAACTGTCAAAGTGATCAATAATGTCAACGGCGATTTATCTAAAATGAAATCTGAAAGTCAAACACTTATCGAATATAAATGATCTACTTACTAATTACTTCTGTAGCTTTAATTAGAAATGAATCTCATAAATTAATCTGTGTAATTGCAATGTTGATGAAATATAGGTTGTTAGAGAATGGGGTCTTTATAATTGGGAAAACAAAGGTTACCAGCTTATACCAGCGTTGAAAAAACTTTACTTTGTCGCACAATTTTACAATTCGGTAAAATAGTACCAACTTGTAAAGTGTGAGGCACATGAGGAGTACCATTGAGCTTGTCACTTTGTATACGATATGGAAACAAACTATGACAATTAAAGGTAAGGATTGTATTTCCATGTTCACGAACGCCGCAAAGTGTTACGAAATTTGGGCAATAATAACAAATTTTAAATCCCAAATAAATTATAAAATTAGTTTTATTTACTATTAATTGCGTGCTTGCGCAAATCTAAAAGAACATTAAGAGACATCGTAAACTAAAATTAAGCGGTAGAGTACTACTTAAGTAATCAGAAGTATAGCTATCTGTTACTTAAGTATTCTTTGACATAGTCCAGTGTAATGTCACGTGATTAATGTGTGGGACCCTCGCGACGCATACGATAAACACAACAGTGATCTTCAACAAGTTGCAAATTAATATTGCGCCTTACTCTGTGTACATAAGGCTTCGTTAATAAGGTAATTATTATTTTGAGGCCAGACCGTTTTAATTTCGCTAATGATACCGAACCTCGGTACTAAATCTCGTACCTAACGTATCTCACCGCAAATGTTTCTTCGGGTTATGTAACAGCTAAATATCGCATTGTGGTTACGATAAAATGAGAGTTTATAATGTTATGTAGTTCTGAAGGGCTTATGTGATTTGTGGGTTAGTTAGGAAGTTGTGTCAGCACATGTCAGACAATAGTGCTTATTGGATAAACTAAAACCAAAATGGTTTTTAGTCGTCTTAAGTAATTTTCATTCGAGAAACTTACTTATCAGCACCTCAAAACGTAATAAATGCATTGGACTAAAATATCGTAAGTTGCAAATCAATATGTCATAATAATATGCAATTGCTTATATTATATTTTTTATCCCATTTTAGAATTATATTTTTTTTTATATTATTGTATAATTTGATAATTTTGCTATATTTTAATAGATGTTTCAAATTTCAAATTCATTATTTATTGTATCATTGGCTTACATTCGATGTTGAGTTTTAAAAAGTTTCACCACGAACCTTGTCAGGGCACTACTATGAGAGTAGAGTGAGAGTAGCTTATATACTAGTAACAAACAGTACCTAATATTAATTTTCATAAAGTTATACACTGGTTTAGTATAATATTATATATTCGTATTATTTTGAGTATTCCAAAAACTCCTGCACACTATAAAAACAATTATCTAATAAATACCGTTTTAGTTTCATAATAATGAAATCATTTGTTTCAGCTTGAATAGATTTGGGAAGCTTATTATAGATTAGCTGCATTTTTACACATTACCTAAATTAGGTCCTTCCTGAAGATATTTCAACGGGATTGAATAGTGTGTAGCAAAGGATAAATCACAACTTGGATTCAGATTTTTATATACTTACTAGTATATTTTATTTACATTAAAATCAGAACGAAAGAAACTAATTAAACAAAGGAACACTTTTAGAAATAACTCTGTCTTTATTTATGTCATACTTGTGGTCGCCGTCGTAATTATATGCTATTCTGATGTATGACCTATATTAATGTAAAGTTTCATTAAAATCCGTTGCGTAGTTTTTGCGTGAAAGAGTAACAAACACACATCCATACAAACTTTCACGTTTAAAATATTAGCAGGACTAGCGATCAACCCCGGCTTTGCGCGGATAAGTTTACTTTGACCTGAACGAATTATACTTCTTAATCTTCTATCTAAATCTAAGGTTTCTATTTATTGATGAAAGCCGCATTGAAATCCGTTGCGTAGTCTAAAAGTTCTAATCACAGAACAAATAAAAGAGGTTAGAAGTCGTAAGTGGGCGGGGCGTGCGCGCTGCTAGTTGAGTAAACACTCATATTCGATCCTTTTCGAATAGGCAAACATTTAAAAATGTAAACATTCTAAAACACTGTCTTGTGCTATTTTTAAGTAAAGAAAGACTCATAATCTTACTAATGGAGACATTTCTTTTCACCGGTAAGTACAAATATACTGTTAAATTGAAAAAATATTATGTTGCGTGTGGCGACACTGCCTCTGGTATTAACATCGCTTGATACTTCCAACCTCTTTTATCTGTTCTGTGGTTCTAATCTTACATACAGAAAGAGCGACTTCATTTAATATTTTGTATAATAGAAGGCGGGATTTGAACCCGAAATCTTTCGCCATTTGGCATTCTTTACTAACAATAACTACTTTTTTATTGACTACTGCAGATTTGTCGCTGATGAAATTTCTGCGTCACCGGTTTTTTAAGAAGGCGAAGACCTTGGATTGTCCTCAAGCCTGTAAGTCGAATGTTCCTAACGGATTACTGGGCGACCGAGCATCTCCCCTCGGGATTCTTTCGACCACCTAGCGTCTAGGGCGTCCGAATCAGAAGGGAACAATAATTATACTTTTCACCTCTCCAGCACCAAAAAACCTCTTTTGCTTCGTGAAATCTCGAAGGAAAAACGATTTTCGCTGCGAGCTTTGAACAAGACTGTAACGCTAAATCTATTTTTATTAGTAATCTTACTTATAATTTTCAATAATTATTTTTAATAATATAATAAACATGTATTAAAGTATTGCCTTGATTTTCTCATCTGAAACAATTTTCTCGCTGGAGAGGTGAAAAGTTGTATATTAAAAAAAAAGCAAAAAAGCAGTGCCTCGGTGGCGAAATTGGTTAACGCGTCCACCCGGATTGTGGAAGGTGCGGGTTCGAGTCCCGCCTGAGGCAAGTCGATTTTTTTCAGTGCATTTTTCTAGTATTATATTTACGCGTTTGTAAACGCAAAAATAAAATTATTCCAAGTTGTATATTTCACAAGAGAGCAAATTTTTTTGTCTCGTGCCTTTTTTTTCTTTAATATATTATTCACGCTCACACCAATTATCTAGCCCGAAGTAAGTAACATTAAGAACTTCTGTTACGGATACTAGGGGAAGGGGGGGCAAAACGGGGTCGCGAGGCACGACGGGGCCATCCTCTTATACAAGTAACTACACGTACTAGAAGTGTGTTGTTTGTGCTAATAAGTGGCCATTTGACATCGCTCTCTAGTGCCAAAGTGACCGGAGACTAGATGGCGCGTGTTCGTTTTTTACGACAAAAAATTAATTTCAATATTAATTCATCTAATTCTTAGTAACACGAAAACACATGTAATAAAGTAATTGTTAAGATTAGTATTATTGTTTTACTTATTGATATGCTGTAAGCTAATGCACTCTAACTATCGATTATTGTTTTTTGTTGATCATTTAAAATATTAATTTACATGGGGGCATAACGGGGACATGACTACGGGGCACGATGGGGTACCCCTTTATGCCAATCAATGCATTCAAAAAATGTGGTAAGTAGGTATATGACCAAATAATAAAAACAACTTTGCCGATTCAGATTTCTTACCTGCATCTACAACGGAAATCAAACATCAAGCGGCTCCTTCCCTTGAAGAGAACCCACCTGAACCATTTTTGCCTGTAACTACCTGCAAGTACGCACCCTTTACAGAAAACTCCTTTCTCAGAGCCTCAACCTCGACGATCTACAGAACGAAGACAGCCAAATCCAATTTCCAATTAAAAAGTAGGTCGTAATTTAACTACGGCTTTACAATAATATGAGCAGTACTCCCACGAATTGATACCCCATTCTGCCCCTACCCTGGGGCATGATGGGGTTTTCATAAAGGTTTCGTAAAATTAAAATTAAAATGTTGTTTAATTAGTTACTTCACCAAATTTAGTGCCAAATGATAATTTATTATATAGCCAAAGCGTTCTGATTAGATTTAATTAATAAATATAATCTGTTCATTTTTTTATTGATTATTTTCCTTAACGTCCCCGTTATGCCCCCCCTTCCCCTAGATAACGGACATTTTTTTTAATATACATAATAATCGAACCCGGACCGCTTGATGTGTAGCCAGCTATACTGACCACTCCACCACGACGGCGCCTTTAAGTCGCTCACTGCGCTCAGTAGTCTATATATGAATCACGAGCATTCTAGACTACTTCGCTGGTTCGTGATTTAATATTGGCACTCGCAGAAAAAAATAACTTTGCTCACTTGTTGAAAAAATAACTATTTCACTTCTCATGCTCGCAAAGTTCATCTTAATGCTGTTTATAAGCTGCATAAAATGGCTTTTTATGTTTTAGTGCATAAAGAAAAAAAATCTTTTAGACGAAAATTCTTAGGCCCAACACTCAATAAAACTTCACAAGTATCAGAAAATTTAGTAACATACCATCGTCACAAATAAACACCGTAAATATGTCAGGACAGGAAAGACGATTTCTTTTAAATACAAACTGTACAAATTTAACTATAAATTTTAATTTATATTTTAAAGTAATTGTATAATTTTCTCGCAATCGAATTGAAAAGCCGAGTGTAAACCACTGGCATAAAAAAGCCATTGCACTCCTCGAATTACTATCTTATGTCAGACTAAAAATGTCTCGGGCTACAATGACTCATTTTATGCCCTTGTTGTACAATCTACTATTTTAATGACATAAACATATTTTTTTACTTAACAAGCAATATTCTTTAAAAGGTCAAAATAAAATATTTCAACCAAATTGATTTTAACAATTCTTTAGATATATATTTTTTTTAGTACTCACGTTATTGTTCTATTCTAGTTCCAAGATAAAACGTCTAATTAGCACATTTCCGAAGCTTCACCTCCTCAAACAACACGTCAAAACATCTTACCTTATCTACTTAAATCAGAACGCGTTGCTTTTATTATTCTCGGACACAATGTAGCATGTTGAAACACGGCTTCAGATAACATCGATGTCGGCGCAAAAACAGACCAAAACCGGTATGGAAAATGTGCACTTTGGCTGTCCCCGCGCTATGAAAAATCTCGGAGATATTTAAGATTAAGCTGATAAGATTGTGACTCATTTATATTTAACCTTAGGTGCATCATGTTTTGTTACTTTACAAGTGGAATAATCCTACTTTAGAGGATTTTTTTTCGCATCATCAAACTCTGTCGCTATAGTAATGTTAACAGGTTCCGAAGGTTAACGACCGAAGATAGTAGCTTGCTTTCTCCGTCGGTTTTATCATCCTTGCCATCAGGCGAGATAAGGGCCTAGAACTTCCCTGTCAACGATATGAAGAGCTTTTGCCCGCGACTTCGTCCACGTTATTTTGGGCAGCATTTTTTGGACTGTTTTTGGATTTCCATACGACCTTTCTTCCCCACACGGGTCAAGATGTCAAAAACGCTAAATTAAACATTTATGTGTTTCTTATCAAGTGCCTAAATTTATAGTCGCAGGGTTTCAATGACGAATTTCCATAGAAATTTTCATTCCTTATTTCAACCACTTTATGCCCTTTTTTCGCGATAAAAGGTAGCCTATCTCCTTTTCCAACATCTAGCTAGTCAATATTTGTACCATATTTCATAAAAATCATTAGTTTAGGCGTGTAAGAGTTACAGACATAACTTGTTCATCACACATTTTAACTTACCGAACTCTTAACGTATGAAACGTATTATTTAACCATTCCATTAGTATAGGTATATAAATAAAAACATGCTGGCTTCGTCAGATAGACAAAATCCTGCGATTTCGCAGTAAACA
Source organism: Elophila nymphaeata (assembly GCA_955850985.1). Taxonomy (NCBI): domain Eukaryota; kingdom Metazoa; phylum Arthropoda; class Insecta; order Lepidoptera; family Crambidae; genus Elophila; species Elophila nymphaeata. The sequence continues at coordinate 18,155,879 of OY039079.1, forward strand.
ACACTTTAATTATTCGTCGAATCGGGTAGCCGTCAAAAATAATGGCTGACGTAAAGTCAATCTTTATGATCCTGGCATTACCAGGACTAATAAAAATGTTATATAAAATAATTGCGAAAACAATAAAAACTCTTTTGGGTATTATGTTCATTAAAACTTGTTAGTTTGAATCTTCAGACAAGACTCAAGTTGTCAAAATTATAGTAATTTGTAAACGATATTATTTTTAATTTCAGTTATAACGGAAAGTCTGAGAAGCTAATGGTTTATTAAAAATGTTCGTTAAATTAATACACTTTATATTTACAACTTCTTGAAGTTTTTTTACTAACAAGAATGTTTCAACATTTTTTAATGAGAAAGATGTTAGTATTAGAAGAAATATATAAAACTAATAAGCAAATAATTACATTAACACAAAACATTTTGAAATTAATTCAACTATAATTTATTTTTCCGTATTACATATGAATGTAACTCACATTCATATTTTGTAACAAATATGGCAAAATAAATTATTGTTGAATTTATTTAACAATAAAATATTTTTAGCAAAAAAATAGGACAACCGACTTCAATGCGTACAAATTTAAACTAAAAAGTAAGAAATAAATAATATTTTTATGAATTAGTTGAAAAGAGCGTCATAGAAAACCAAGGAAAGTATTGATACACATTTATAATTCTTTATTTATAATTCATACTCCGATATATTTGGAGCCGGTGCCAGCTAGCCAAGGAGGATAGTGTTTGCAATTTTCTCACGACTTCACGGAGCGGCGGATTATTTCTTATCTTCATCATTCATTATTATGTATAGTTAATGGATTAATCAAGTTCGTATCTATTAGGTAAGTTTATTTTGCTTAGGCTGGCACCGACTCCAAATATATCGGAGTATGAATTATAAATAAAGAATTATAAATGTGTATCAATACTTTCCTTGGTTTTCTATGACGCTCTTTTCAACTAATTCATAAAAATATTATTTATTTCTTACTTTTTAGTTTAAATTTGTACGCATTGAAGTCGGTTGTCCTATTTTTTTGCTAAAAATATTTTATTTTATTATTTTTAGTGGAAATAAAGTATATTTTATTAAAAACGGATAGGCCTACTAGGCGCTCATTAAAACTTAATGGAAACTTTAACTAAAACGTTTTTTTTGCTATTACTGATTTGTTCAAAAAGGGTCGAATTTATATAGATAAAATTTATACGGGCCATCTCTGATCTTGACGTACCTAAAAAAGAATCATTAAAATCGAGTCGTAATACTCATAATTTACGAAGTAATCAGGTAACAAACACAAAAAAACAGTCGGATAGAGAACTTCCTCTTTTTTTTAAGTCGGTTAACAAATAATATCACGTCTCAGCCCTATATCTCACTACAAATGCCTGCCATTCATTCAAAATGAAAGGTAAGTTAATGAACTATGAACCTAGTTATTTAACTTAAGTTCATAAAATAATTTGTCATAGTTTATGTGTTGACTATTGGACCTACTAACCAAAATTTCACTATTACATATTAGGTAATGGCAAGTTCAAAAAAAAAAATTGACATTATTTTTGTGTTCGTGGACGATATTATTATTTCATCCCCAATGAAATTATCATTTTAACAAAAAAGTACTGAACCAATTTCGGTATAATTTATACGGGACCACCTTTGGAGTATGTCCTTCCTAACGAAAAAAGAATCTTCAAAATCGATTCATAATTGACGGAGTAATCGCGGAACATACATACAAAAAAAAAAAAAAAAAAAAAAAAAAAAAAAAAAACATACAGTCGAATAGAGAACCTCCTCCTTTTTTGAAGTCGGTTGAAAAATTGTGTTAATTCGATTCTTCATTGTGACGCCTTCACGACTAAATTACTTAACCGACCGTCGTGAAATTTTTACACAGACCTCCAGGAGTTCAAATAGACTACAAAATACTCTAGAAATTAATACTGTGCTGTGATTGAAGAAATTATTAATATAACTTTAAGTCAAAATATAAGGCCTAATGTTAATTTGATCAAAAATATTTAGTAGTTTTCTGATACACAAAAGCACAGTAAAATTATTCAGACAGATATTATCACAAAAATTTAAAAATTATATAAAAATTCAATAGTCGGAGTTCATTTATTTTGAACAACATTGTTTAGCACACAGTTTCTATCAACGAATTGTATATCAATTCACTCCTGTAGTAATAATTATTCCAACATTTTAATAGTGAATTATTCCTTTGTTCCAAACATTGTGTTCAAAGTGACCAGTCGTATGTTAGAAATGCACTCTGCCCGTACTGCGTGAAGTAACGAGCTGCGTCGTACAATTTCTCGGTAAAGTTAACTATCTCTTCGGATTAATACTTTGTTGCCGACTTCCATGAATAGTCAAGCTGCGAGAGTAAGATAACAATCATTATTATGTGCATATGAAGTAAAACTATGGGATCTTTTTAGTTTTGGACATTGTTTTAATGCGAGGTCAAAGAAAGTTGAACAAGGAGATGTATACAATAATGCTTACAGCTTTACTGTTTCGGCAGTTAGTGACAGCCAGTCTCTTAGACGCTGGCCCCACTGCATTCGGTATTGCGGTCAGAGTTCTCAGTTCTACGTTTCGCGTTCACTGTAATCTATGCGGTGGCTTAGAATCTTATACATACAAAAGTGGTCAAACCGCAATGGTCAATGCGAAATTGTGTACACGGAACGTAGAATTCGGAACTCTGACCGCTAAGACGCATGCAGTGGGGCCGGCAAGTCAGTGGTTTGAGGGTTCGAGGTGAAGCACGCTACCAGCTGCGTTTTACCATCACTTACTATCAGATAAGACCCTCGCCATTAGCTTCTCCATTACCCCTTTCCTAGAATAAAAAGACACGTTTTTCTTTATCTTTTTATTTTAGGACAAAATAACAGCGTAAATAAATAATGGCATAAAGTGTGTAGGTACAAAACTCCAATAAAATATTTGTTACTTTATCAAACCTGAAGCTACACTTGCAATCCAATTAGGTTTATCCTTATCATTCCTATAGCATTTTCCAAAGACAGATTATATTTTTAGTGATGCTACGTATTTGATGAAATCCTATATTATCTACCTAGAATTTTTATTCACAAAACGCTTTATTGAACAGTACCCGTAGTTTAAGTTTTTTCGTTTAAAATACGTAACTGTTGTAGTTGCGTTAAGAGCTCGATTTGGATAGGAAACGTGAATAGCGCCCCTAACGGAAAGAAGCGTAAATTGTATTTCCCATACAAATTAGGCTCTTAACGCAACTACAGTAAGTACGTATTTTATACTGAAAAACTTACACTACAGGTACAGATCTTGACTTGAAATCGAAAGCCCTTTGCTCGAGCAAATGAAAAACAAAATACTTAGATACCTTTCCTCGAAGAATCGTATTAGACGGATGAACAAGTTATTATTACATTAGAAAAGTCGGCACTGCATTGTCATAAAAAAACTCCGAGCCTACCGGTCATACAAATATGTAGGTACTCAGTTAATGAATATGCCACCTAAATTAGTCTCATTCACTTCGAATCTCGAAGTGAATGAGACTTCTTCACTCATTCGATCCGCCGAGCTTATGTGATTCGAGGTTTTGATGCATTGACGAACGAACTGTCGAGCCCGAGATTTGTCGATTGTATAGTTCTTCGCGGAAAGGTTTTCGAGTATTTAACATATTGGAGCAAAAGCCATTCGATTTAGAGTACGGATATCGTAATAAACGAGCAGATACTTTAAAATAGCAGTTGACATTTTACAAGTGCCTGCTTAGTATTCAAATTGCCCAGAAATACAATACTCACTTCACGTAATTACTAAAACAAGCAACCCTGAAAACGAACGAACATAAATACCAAGACATGCATTAAATTTCGTATATGGAAAACGATATTTAAATTAACGCCACGAATGCTGTTAGTCCAAACGCAAATAATTCAGCGTGCATACCAACTGTTAATAATGCACTTTCATTAGGAGAAAACGAGGATTTTGCACGGCATAAAACATTAGACGGTACATTGTAAAAAATAGTCCTTACAGTTTAAAGAGTGTACCTTCATCACGACATCCTACCCCCATAAAACATTCGCTTACATAATGAATAGTAATTTATGTAGACGGAAGAGTATCTGTCTTCTGCACTAACATAGGTAGTAGACCACACATGCAACTTTGCTATACTAATACTACGCGTGATCTTAACTGTATACAAATAAGACTCAATGTTGAACGTAATGATCACGTATGTGAATTTAAATTTGTATCTGTTTAAGAAGCTGAAAGTACGCCAGATTAAACTTTATTACGTTAGTTAATAGTTAGAAAAGGTCTAGTGAATGACGCAATTAGAAAGATTTCTCGGTGTCTTGATTGTAATGTCATTATTAGCAATGGCTATGAACGTGGCTTATTACCGTTAAAGATGTAGAAGTGGCTCGTTTTACGGAACTCATTGGAATTTGTCGAGAAATCGGTGAAATAAAATGATAAATTAAGATATTATTGTCAAGATAAAGACTTTGATTTAAGCTATATTTAGATAAGAAAATTGATCGCTTTTGGCTGTAAATAAGATAAAGAATAAAATTGCTGTAACACTCGAGACAATTATTGCGCCCAAATTAAGAGTTATGAGCTTGTAATTTCAGAGTAATTATTTATATCAACATAAAAATGTTGCATTGTACCCGTCTTCTGAACAATAGTCCTGGTGGTCTATTTTTGTACATTGGTTCACCGAAGGTTTAGTTAATTTTTGAGTTTGATGCCCCATTGTCCGGCTTGTCCAAAGTTGGCAACCTGTCAATATTTAGAATAGAAGCTACGTAGCTCTGTGTCACCAAATGTTGCCTAAAGAATGTAATTTATGTACAGGTAAAATATGGCAATGCTATTATTCCATTTTTATATTGTTTTATATGAACATCTTTCATATACCTACTCAACAGCCGCTTTATTTAATTTACTTTGTCTAAGCCCGAAATATTTTCTACATTCGTCGTGTACGTTTGGCTCACGAATGTATACGATTGCGAACAAAATCTTTGCTTAAAAATAGTTGTGCATTTTCGTTTCTTTTTTATTTATTTTTTATTTAGAGCATTGTCAGTTTATATTGCATGTTTTACGCTTTAAACATTTAACTAGCAGCTCAAAAGTTACCTTTACGTGAGTAAATGTTCTCACCAAAACAATCAACAACGCTAATACTAATAATTCCTTTGCCAACTACAGCTTAGTATCTGAGCCGGCAAGCTGAAAGCTCCTAAAGTTCAAGTAGTATTAGTCAGATAGCATTTCGACCGAAGTAATCTTGCTCGTGAAAATTCTTTCGCGACTTATAAAAGGAGATATTGGATTTAGATTCGAATTTATCGGAGTCGCTTCGGCGGTGTCAAAGCGCCCCTCGGCGATATCAAAAAATTATATCGAAACTTTATCGACAATGCAAAGCCTTGGGAGCGTTTCCAATATCCGGATATTGCACGATAAAAATATCTTATTAGTTGCAGCATGGTTTTTTAATTTATATACTGCAGGTATTCCGAAGATCGGCTTCTGTAAAACTTTTGTTGTGGAATAACCTTGTGGCTTAGTTTATTTTCCGCTTAAATATTACTTTTTACTCAGAACCAATTTTACGTCTATGTATACTTATTGAACACATCTTACAGATTTAATACCTATCATCTCTCTCTGTGAGTGGGTTATTTATCAATAACTTTTTATCAAGACTAGCTGTCACAAGTTGTCGTATCACTAATAATGTTGAAAAGCAGATCCTGCATTTCCACGAAACATTTACTTTATTTTTATTTTAAAATTTCATAATTTCAAAATGATAATGTCAAAGTCCTACATTACGTCCAACGGTGGGCGTCTCTCGGGTGAAATGATGATGATGATAAATGTCAAAGGAATTTGATTTTCAAATGAAAGCAAAGTTATTATTTTCATACCTAATTTAAATGAGTGTAATTATGATCCAATAGTAGTCATCATTTGCCTGTCATGCCTCTAATTTTATTTGAGATCGCCGTAATATGTTTTCTTCTTCCACCGCCACTTTTAATCTCCTTGCATTCCATGAACGTATTATTAAGGGAGATTCGACTGAACAATCTTATAGAAATAATAACTTACTTGTATATCGTATTCGGATCAACAATGCGAACAACGCCCGTTTCCTTCAATCAAGTCAATACCTTAAGGTAATCGTGTCTGATGTTACAATGAGAACGAACATCCACACCGAATCAACTAAGGGTTGTCACAGAATCATCCACATAACAAGCGTAACATTGTTCCATGCTTCACGCATGCATATTTCATTGTAGTCAACAATGGTGCGCCGTGGGAAATCAGCCGGTATAGGGATCGTGTGTAGGTGGGCCAATGGGTAATTATCAGTAATGTATAAGCTGCGCAACTAATATCGGTGAATAGTAAAATTTGCACGGTGCTAGAGGCCATGAGATTTGCACTTCTGTGATTTTTTATAGTTTCCGGCACACGATCTTTTTAGGCTATGTGCATACCTAGGACTAGAATAAAGATTCTGGGAACCACTAAAGGCTCTTCAAGCTCATGGCAAGCGCTAGGCTGATGATCTAATATGTAAGGAGTCGTAGCATTAAGAAAAGGCCCCGCGATAAGATTATAGCAGCCGGTACAAACAGCTATATGTTTGAACACGTAGGCAAATCAATAAAGCTTTATTATGTTGCATCTTGACGTCAAACTGTAAATTGAGAAAGAGTGGTGAATTAATTATAACTAAATTATTTGAAATCAGAATGACAATATCAAATTTAAAAAGTGTCTTTCAGGCATAAGGACTTCCTTCCAATTTCCAATAAATTAAAAAAAAAAAGATTCTTTCTAATTTCAAATAATTCTGGAATCCACATCCGTCCTATTGAAAGTCAGTGTTTTAGGGTGAGTAGAAACACTTGCAGTTCATAATCGAGACTTTGATCTTGAAAGGTGTACGTCAGCCTATGACCTAAAAAGAAAATTGACACTATCCAATTTAAAAAGATTCTTTCGAATTTCAAATAATTCTGAAGTCAAATATTAGAATTACTTTTGAGTGTAAAACTTATAACTCATTGTTTTCAAAATCAAAACGATCATGCATCACCATTCAATACGCTCCTACTTGCCCATACCTTTAAGTATCACAATCCTAAACGGGTATTATAACACCAGCGATTCCATTACTCAATTACCTATCATAGATTAGCAGATCGGCGGGCGCCCGGAGATTAATGACTCCCGCTGGATATGGGAGCTTAGGTCCTATTAGAATCTGACGAGTGCCTGCTAGGTCGGCTATTAAATTAGCAATGTATCATTACTAACGCCTAGTAAATGATGAATCAGAGTAAACCTAGAGGTACTCCTTTTTCTGAGAGTTTCTAAGTAGGTACTGATTTGTCAATAATGCATCGTGTACTTATTTCATTTGCTGGACTTGCTGCGTAGGTATTCATAACGTTGTAAGGCAGTGGCAAACATATTCGTACAATATCATGAATATTATTATGATTTTCGACTTAGGAGTAAAAACCAATACATTATCACATTCTGCCTGTTATGCGTAGATTTGGGTTCTTTCACACGAAAGATGTTGCCTGCATTTCGCCCTGTGTTGCCTATTTAACTGATCATAAGGTAGCCTCACACGGAACTCTCGGCCACTGAGGAACTGGATATTTTTTCATACCTGTCGAAACCATTTGATAAGATGGCAGTAGTTAGCCAGGCTTAAAGCATGTCTTTTAAATAAACCAATCGCACGTTTGTACTCCCCTCACCTTCAGGATATTTCCAATATACTCGTAGTATCTTAACAGCCTTTATAATTCGACCCACTGCTGGGACACAAGGCCTCTCCTTGTTATCTAAGGAGGTTTAGGCAGTAGTCCACCACGCTTGCCCAATGCAGATTGGTGGACGGAGTATAAGGTGATCAATACGCCTTTGCTGATCCGTTAGTCGCCTTCTACGACACCCATTAGAGGATATGGGGTGATGCTATTCTACTCTGTCGGCATTATACGGGTAGTATATTTTACTAAAAATCATTTCTTGTTGATTTGAAATTAGATAAGTCTATAGACCTTTTTAAAATATTACTATCAGGCAACCCAATATCTATTAAAAATATGACATAACCTGAAAAAAATCGAATAAGAAGAATATTATAATTCTGAACTGCGATCTGAAATAAAAGTCCTTCGCTCTTTTTAATCAAATACGCATATAGTTTCACGTATAACCGTTGTCAATTTCTATTTGAAAATTTATTGGAGTGTTCCACACAGAACAAAGGTGCAAATCACCACCCTCCACAACGAACAACCCCATGCATACCCAACATACATTGGGTCATTTTTTTTTTTTAATTTATTGCATATCCTCATTTGTGTTGCAAATTAATTCCCGAACGCACTTACAGTTCACAAAATGGCTGTGAACGCATCGAATGGGTCCAGCTGACGTTTCTCATATAGGGTGACAGCAATTTATAGTTGCGATCTGGGATATGCAATTAACACATTAATAAAGATACCCCTTTATCTCCAGTTGTTCTTTTACGAATAATATAGGTGTACTGTATTTATTAAGATCATATCAGGCCTTATAATTTATTTTTGTTTTATTATTTAGCTATTGTCATTAGCTATTTTTACATGTACAGTCTACTTCAATTTATCTGTTGATAAATTAGATTTAAGTAGACTCTAAATGTAAAAGAGTACGAGATTAAAAAAAAAATAAGCTGAAAACGCCACGCTTTTCATTTTCATATTAATTCAAACACACTCCACCTAGAATGCACAACGGAATAAGACTATCTTCACTTTTTATGCCATATGGGACACATCTATTCTTATCACGTTAACTGATTAAGGCGAAGTTGAATAATAATTAAACTACCAAACCGTACAAGTCATTTTCCTCTACCATGTGGAACTTTAATCTCATTAGTATTGTATAATACTGCATTAATTTTTTATTTGTTTCTTGCGCTTGAAAAGCAGAAAAAAGTATAAAATTCAATATCAGATAAATAACAATAAACATGACTACGTGTAAAGTTGATACGGGAAAACTAAAGTTCTATATTTTTTATTCCTGTACAAAGTAATTTTTTGTTTCAATGCTTAATGTGTCTCTCACTGTTTAACTTGATGCCGACCAAGATTGATGTCACTGTCGTGAAGAATCTTTAGAGACCACTTTGAAATAGGCAATACGGTAGAGGTGATTTTAGATTCGGAATAATAAAAACAGTTGTATACAAACCGCAGCTTTTTATGTTGCAAAGGTGGTCGACAAACATGGTTCGACTGGTGATGAGTGATTAACGTCTATACTGATATTAAATATGCGAAAGTAACTTTGCCTGTTTGTTAACATTTCACGCTTAACTGATTAAGATTAAATTTGGTACTCTTGCGTTACGCCAAGGGAAATGTTACGTTAATAAGACAGAAGATGGTTCTCCTACTTCTCCTCTAACTACCAAGTTCATTCAGAAGCCTAGAAGAAAACTCATCAAGACGATTACCATTTGAATACGGCACTAAAAGTAGGTAGCATTGTTCAGTCCCCAATATAATCTGTAAAAAATATTCAGCTGATCCCAAGGAGCGTTGACGTTAAAGGGTTCACTTTTGTTTGGTATAACAACGTTTAGTCGAAAATCACTTCTTCGAACAACGTTTAAGAAAATAATAACTTTGTATAATATCGATTAACATAATTTTCATTATCATCGAATGTTTATTTGCGAAAACACCATTTGCGCTATTGATCAAAAAGTATAATGTTCAATTGATGTGTTGTTCAGGTGGTATAATTATCATTTCATTGAATGTTCAATTAAACAATAGCTTAGCGAGGAGCGAAGCAACGAGCGAGTTAGGGTGACATGAACACAGCGCACGAGCCGAGCGAGCGAAGCGAGCGTACCGCGGCAGCAGCCGGCGTGTGCCAAAAGCGACTTTAAGGCCGTTTTCACTGAATTATTGCTGAACTAAATATTCGATACGATCTTTCGACTAAATCATTATTAGTCTTGTTAAACATAAGGTTGAATAAAATTAGTGCATTTGAAAATTCGGTGAAATGACATTATGTCAAAGAAATAATTATTCTACATAAAATTCTACCAATTAAATATTCGGTCAAATTAATAATTATGCGAAATGACTTTATTGTAACTAAAATTAGCCGAAACGATTATGAACTAAACGTTGATAAAGCTATGCCAAAACTCATGGCAGTTTAACTCACATATACCTGGTATAAAATATTGAAGAAGTGGCTCTCTCTTCATGTGCGCTTAAAACTTTTATACTGCACAACGGATTTCAATAAGGTATACAGCAATAAATATAGTGCTTCAATAGGAAGGTTAACAATGTATAACACATGCATATTTTAATAGAGAAAAGTGGCGTGGGTCGCTAGCACATAAAAAAGATTTTGAGTTTCATTATTCCTTATTCAAATAAATATGTTTCCTCCGAACGAAACAGCTGTTCAACTTTCCTACGAAACAGCTATTTCAAGTTCGCTAAGCACGAGTTCCCAATTAGCATACAGGTGATTAGGTGCCTAATATTATCTTAGTTAAATGAATTATTATCTTCAGTTTTAACCATATTTTTATACCAAAATCTGATAACTGAGAGCAGGAAATTCCTGTGCTATTTAAATTGATCGCCACCCTACTATCGTAGGATATATGCATAATGCATTGGTTAACCAAATTTGCGTTGTTTTATTTATGCAAATGATTTAGGTAAACAGTTTTGATTCCAGTTAACAGTGCATCAATCGAGCTTAATTGCTGCATAACACACTAGTATTCTGCTTTAAATATTTGACGCCGTCGTGGTGGAGAGACCAGTATAGCTGTCTACACATCAAGCGATCCAGGTTCGAATCCTGGTAGCGGTAAATATTTTTGTGTCAAACCCGAATATTTTTGTGCGAGTCATGGTTGTTGGCCTGGCACTGGCCACTCCACCACGCCGTCGTGGTAGAGTGGTAAGTTTCTATCGAACGAAATGTAAATTTTTGACTACTCATACATTGGACACGACGGTCGCCATAGAGGTTTCTCACCAATACGTCAGTTTTATACATTATATTATTTCCATTAAGCGTTCGGCGCAATCGATTGGTCAGTTGGCAAGGCCCTCAGGTCTTAAGTACTCGAACTGCCGATCGTGTATGAGGACTGTGATGAAAGCAGATGGAGTGAAAGATATATGTATGGATTGTAGCAAGTGGAAACAAGTGATCGCTGCCTAAGCCTGTGGGAAAGCCGCATGAATTTATATATGTATGTAGGTTCAAGGAGATAAATTTTCCAACTGAGCATCACAAATATACTGAAAAACTTACTGTATGTAAAGAAAAATGTTATGCATTTTTCTCAGAAATGCCATACGCATAATGTAAATACTAGGAAGAAACACTATCTGGTTGTATATAAAACTCGTCTCCACAGAATAAACAATTCTTTTGTGGGCCAATGTATGCGTTTTTACAACAAGCTTCCGAAGAATATTAGAGATTTGCCTGTTAACAAATTAAAAAAAAATGTAAAATCATATATTTTTTTTATGAAAAAGCTAAATTATATAAAAAAGCTTATTACAAGATAAATGATTATTTAAATGATCCAAATGCGTGGGAGTAAAATCTGCCCAAAATGTAAGCATTTAAAATGTAATTTATTCATATTGATATATCTATAGACTGTAATTATGTTTTGAATTCATGACGAAATTGTAAGCTGTGGAACTTCTTTCGCCATTTCTTCTCCGTCTCAGCATAATAATAATTACTTAAGTAAAATAATTATTTCGTCAAAATGGAAGTAGGGCTTTTTTTAAAACGACGGACGAGCGACGGTTTAAAAGTACTTGGCAAAGTCCATTTAAATATTATAATAAATAAAAATAATAAAAATAATTTTCATTTTCATTTATTTCTCAACCATTTAGAGTATTTTTTACGCCTGTTTAAGTCAAATTCGAAGCCATCCGTTCTGTAATCCACCAGGAGGCTAAGTGCTAAGTAGTACAAAACTCAGAAGTTCCTCATATTTCATTTTTCATAACACTGATGCTTTTCATATTGAAGCATAGATATCTATAGAAAATTTTAGCACTAAAAGTTAACAAAATTTGACAGAGATTCTTAAAGATAGAAAAGTAAATATGCGTTTATCGATCGTTTTATGCAAGATATATGTCCATTAACAACTTTATGATTGCACTAAAGGACATCGGATATCAATTTTCACTTCAAATTAATGATTCCCACAAACTCTAGGCACTCATCAGTACTGACCTTACTCAATACTAATTTCAGCTGAGGCTCATCAATGCCACACACATCCCAAACATAGACGCATGTAATCATCATAATGATGTGTTCGTATCGATTTTCCAATCACACATTCAATTTGCCCCTTTCCCCCGACAGTTGGTGTGTCAATAATAATTCTCGGTAACTGTATATTGTTGAATAAAATGATTAACCTACGAACGAGGCACGGTTGACCGGAGTTTCGTTACTGTATGCCGTATAAAGGATGATTTTCTATGGAATATTTTTGGAACTTAAAATATTTTTGTGTTTTTTTTTTGCTTTTACATAGGACGCATTTGATTTTTGCTGCTCGTTTTATTATTTTGGCCATGAAGTATGCTCAAGGCATAACTAAATGGGTAATCTTTTTTAATATATCTACATGTCAATTTAGACTTAATACATGTCCATTGGTGGGAGAAGGAAATAATCCATCGAAATGAGGTTACCATCGCGGGTATTTTTTAAGGGTTTTAATGTAATATAAACTCAGAGAGTATTTTTAGGGTTACGATGACTGTCAATATACTAGAAATTCAATTTTATTCACTTAAGTACATTACTAACTATAATAAATCAAACAAGTTCATTTTTATAAACAATTGTTAACATGTTCAAATTACAATTAAATGGTAACTAAGGATATTAATTTAGAAATAAAAGTTTTATTTGTATTTTAGAAGATATACATTAACCCATTAACGCCCTCTGTACTCGCGCGAGTACAACTACAAAAAGTATTATTTTGTTTTTATAATCTATGGTTGTCATTCAAATAATTCATTATTTCATAACCAGATGGTTAACCCGTCTGATAAAATAAAAAAGTTTAGTGTAGCGCGAAAATAAATGTCACTTTTGCCACTGTCAAATACGGATTGCAAAGAAAGTTTATATGGTAAGTTTCAACAATGATTTTTTATTACAAAATAGAACTATTTTTAACAGAAATTTGATACAAATAGTTTGTTACTCTTTATTTTGTTATTATCTCTTGTTTTTGATGAATTTAATTTCGATATTTTTACGTTTTGATTCACTTTATTCCACTGTACTCGGCTGAGTACAATGGTCACATATGTATAACAAAATATATTTTTATCAGCTATTTTCATTATTCAACAATGGCGAACCGTCGTGTCTTCAGAAGCCAAAATAGCTATGCTATGCTGGAGGAAGCCATCGAATCTATATTTGCAGATGAAAATGATGATTCGGAATATGATTTCCTACTGGGGCCTCAGGAACCTGCTATTGTAAGTGACGAAGAAGAAGGGAACGATGATGATTTGGTTTCTTCTAATCTTCCTAGAGAAGTTCCACGAACTGTAGAAGTCATACCACGCTGTCCCAATCATGATGTTTCAGACTGGTCCGATAGTGACGATGAGCCTTTTTCAAATTACGTAAGGCCTTCGAAACGATCCAGAAATATTCAATCAAATAAACCTATGTGGAGGAAGATGAAGCCAGTATATCCTGCTAATATATCCGGCAAAGAAAGGTCGTAGAAAAATTGAAAGCCTGCACTCCTGTACTACCAACTGAATGTGCTTATTGGAGTTTGGATGAAGACCTTGGAGTCCCTATAGTATCAAATTGCATGTCACGTAATCGATTCTTGGAGATAAAACGTAATCTTCATTTCGTAGATAACTCATTAGCTGAAGGTTCCACCGATAAGCTTTATGTGAAGAAATACAGAAAACTCTTGCCAATCCGGAATTTTTATGAGAATATATCTATAAAAGTTTATACAGTATAGATGAATCCATGATAAAATATATCGGCCGTCACCCCGAAAAACAATTTATAATGGGTAAACCTGTACGATTCGGATATCGGAATTGGGCAGCCACAAGTTCAGATGGATACTGTTATGCGTTCGTTGTGTATTGTAGCAAGACTAACGAAGTAGCTGATAATCCTCTAGGCGCAAGAGTTGTGAAATCTCTTCTGGACAAAATGACCGTAATTCCTAGTGAACATATCGCTTATTTTGACATTTTTTTCACAAAATATCAGTTATTCGTTGACCTCCGGTCCTTAGGCTTCAGAGCTACAGGCAAAATACGAGTAAATAGAACTAAAAAATGTGTGAATGTGTCTAAAAAATGTGTGAAAACATTATGTGTAGAAAGACCTTGCTTCAGACAATTTCACTATTAATCCGCCCAGTGTACCCGGCCGAGTACATACCTATATTTCAATACATATTTCTTTTTTGTTCTATTTTTCTTTAAATACCTTTTCTTTTGTCCCTAATAATACAACAAATATCATTAAAACAAAAAAAATACAGGTAGTTTTCATTTGGGCGTTAATGGGTTAAAGCACTTTGAAATATTTCTGGTACAGACAACAGCACGTTGGGTTACCACAAACTTTCAAATTATCCCAATCCATTATGCACTTTATATTGAATAGCCTTAGGTTGAAAATCGTTTGGAGAAATTTGACAGTTTTGTATTGCCCGACGTGCTGTTGACTGTACATAAAATGTGACGCATAGAGCTTGCTATTATACGATTAAAAGCTACCGGCAATTAAAGTATTGTTTACTAAAAATCATAACTAGAAAAAGAAATAATGCAGCACTTCCCTTTTCTATAATGTTAAGTACATTTTTGTATAAGATTTTAAAGTTCAGATTGATACAACCATCTATAGCTACGAGTTAACTTCGATATACAAACAAAGTCCACTATGTAAAAAGATCTCAATTTATCATTCATTTGTTTTATCGAACAATAAATTTACCTATCAAAAGCAAGAACCATTGACATTACGAAAACAAAAAAGTCTGCTAACTGACATTCTATCGACATTTAATTAGTCAATTCGGAAACAAAGAACAGCCTGTATTGTTTACAAATGTCAACGTGGAACAGGCGCGCGAACATTATGTGGATATGACACAAATTTATTGTGCACCCCAATTCGAATGAATCGAATGAAATAAAGAGCGTATGTCGTATACCGGCTCGAGTTACGTGAGCAGCCCGCACTAATTCCATATTCCCGTGGGTGGTGCAAATCATGGGAGTTTTGCAATAAAGTCATAGTATGATTATTGTAAAATAATAAAAGTAAGTAAAGGTAAAATTTAGAGTTAAGCGGGTAGATTTTTTCGTTTTTGAATAAATTGTTACTACATTAACGATACTTACAAGTTTTTTTTAAGAAAAGTTATTTATGGAAATTTGTGCTTTTAATTTTATATTGCATCTACACTTTACTTTGTGTCGAATTCGTAGAAATTAATAACGAATTTTTGAAATTCAATTTCTTACGTTAAACATAAAATAAAAAATAAAAACGAAGTAACTTTAATTCAATTTTAAGATAATCCAGGATTACTGAAATTTTTGTTCCATTTAATTTAACTACATCAGTTAAATAAACCTACATCAGTTTAAATAAAACCTATCGTAATTGTCAATAATGCCCAACCGAATGATACGTTTGAATACTTTTGTGCACAGCCTTGATTTGATTGAGTCCAATCCAATCCAATAAAATATAGAGATTAATCCAAAAAAAATTACCAGTCAATGTTTCAAACAAAACAATTAACCAAACTAACCGCTTACTAACATTTTATCAAAATCTGTCGCCATAACAATTGGATTAACAGCAATATTGTGTTGAGACAGTCAGCGATAGATAAGGAAATACATATCCACTTATCTATAATAATTAACACTTAACTACATTAAAAAACACTTTATTTTTATATTACATATTATTTAAATTAAAAATTGGTATTCATCTATGATATCCTCCGCCTCCTCTTTTAACTTAACAAAGTGTTGTCAAAGTATATCAGTATCGTTTCGCTAGAGATTGTCACAGCTCCAAAATCACTATGACAGTTCACTGTATATGACATAATTATTGTGTATTGTTCATTTATGTTTCATATTGTTCAGTTAGGGATCAAACAATAGCTTGTAATGGGACCACTTGTTCCCAACCTGCCTTTATTTTTATGTTATGATAGGAAGTGCAGTTGATGCCTTTTTATAACGAATATTGGTTAGTTTTTTGGTTAGAGACTGTCTAGTATGTTTTGTAATATGAACTTTGGGTTACTGGTGCCAATTTTTTATCGACTGTTTCTCATAAACTAAAAATTGTGTGCGTGTAACCTTTACGCGCGATTGAAGTAAAACTTCTTTGACGTAGATCACTGAAATGATTAAATTTTAACTGAAAAAAAATAAAATATGACAGATACTTACGACCAATCGAAATTACTATTTTTAAATAGCGGAAACTACACAGACTATAGAATACTGAGCGTTACTTCCGTTAGAAAAATCTGAGTTACCCCCTAGTCGCGCCTAAAGAAGTTTTACTTCAATAAATAAAATTATTAACATAAAAAAGAAATTTGAAAGCAAAATGAACCGTTTTCAGCTTTAAACTATTCATGTGTTTCTAACATTTAGGGAAGTCTATAGTCAGTTGATGATAAACCGTTAGTAGTAGTAGTAGATCAGATACATATAATTTCACTTTTTAAACAAAATAAACAAATAAACAAGGCAGGGCACAGCTGATTAGCCACCTGAATTGAGAGTACTCGAGCTGGGGCAGTACTTCAACCTTACGGTAGACAACATTCAAGAAGACAGAAGGCAAGTGGGGTTCAAGTTGGCAAAAGTCGTCTATTGGCAATAGTAACGGCTTGTTATCATCATGTGGTTACATGATCATACCGTTTGTATGCCAACCACTTAGTAAAAAAATGTGTCTTCACTATTACCATTAAACAAAAAACATCAGTGCCCTAATTTTTATGCATAAAATCCGTTCTTCTTCAAATCCTCAAATATATACTCAAGATAGAAAGTCAAATTACTTGATCTGAAATTAAATCTATTGATGTAATCATAACCATTACCATCTTTCACGTGGTAGATATTACCATCAATGTAAAAAATCTTCTAAGAAGCGTCGGTGGCGTAGTGCGTAAGAGCGTCGCCTCCCACCCGGGAGGAGACATACCAATGTATTTTTAAATTTTGAATTCATATGTACGTTTAATCGACGCTTTTACGGTGAAGGAAAACATCGTGAGGAAACCTGCACACACCTATGAAGAAATTCTTAGGTTGTGTGTGAAATCGACCAACCCGCACTTGACCAGCGTGGTTGACTAAGGTCTAATCGCCCCTAATGTGGGGTAGGCTAGAGTCCCTCGGTGGGGACACTATATGAGCTGTTGATGATGATGAAAAAATCTTCATAATGAAACACAATTATGGTTGTGCTATTTGCTAAAGATATTCCTTTTTCTTTGCCTCTTTACATCGACTTGTTCGTTTACAGTATGATTCACATCTCATTGCAACTTTATCCCAATCGCAACTAGTTGAATAAACAAATTATCGGTTGCTGCGTGTATAAACGTCTGGCAAACACGTCCCTTGAGTACTTAATCGTTATCGTTAAGTGGACACTTTACAGAGTTGTTGCGATTCCTTGAAATTCGAAAAGTACGGTGTATTTCAATGTTTTTAATACTGCTCCGAATGAAACAAGAGCAGTAAACACGACCGTGCCCTTTTCACCGCAGAAGCACGCATTGGAAACAGATTTTGCCACTTAGCGTAATTTTAACGATTCAAAACCGTTGCGAGGGAGAAGGTACAAATGAGGAGTTAATGTGGATATTTGGGAGTGGATTTTAATGAGAGAATAGTCACTGGATCGAGTTTGATAGATTTGGAATTAAACAAAGTAAATGACAAGAATATCGTTGAGCCAATGAACTTTGAGACAATTTACATCCTACGAAAATAGGTACCTAAAACAAAAAATTGCAGGTACAATAATTTTTAACCATAATGCAAATATTTTCGTAATTGTTTTGAATATCCAGTTAATATTGCATGTCTAATTTTTTGAATCTATTTGGTTTGATCATTTAAATATTTTCTACCATCCATCCTACCATCTAAATTCACTAGGTGGTAGACCCTTATAGACATCTTAGTTCTGCCGTGAAGTAGTTCGCTGTGTTTCGGATTAAAGTGAATTATCATATTAGCTTACATATTGATTAACTATATTAAGACTAGGACATAATCTTTACTTGTATATTTTATTGTTCCAGAATTTTTAGTGTCTAAATGTGTAGCATCTATGCAAAGATCTCTTGGATCATGTGGAATCATTATCGTAGACCACTTATTCCATGTTTTATTATAATATTATCTTTTTCAGTCATAATTGACGCACTCTAGTATAATACCCTCTAGTATCCATTAAGAGCTTTCAGACCGTACGCGTAAAAAGTGGTTTATTTTTAATTTTCTGTCAGATAAATAACTCTCAGATAAAGAAATCTCAAAATTTGCTGCAATCCCGTTGCGAGGTAATTTTCACATGCCGTCGGAAGATATTTATGTTGTCTGTATAAATGTTTAAACGTTTTTATTGCATACCCTACTTACACTGTTCGCGCGGAATCGTACCGGACATGTGTACGAAAAGCTTCCGCAAACGATATCTCGCATCACAATCGATTCGCATCGCCGAAACGAAATCAATTTCAAAGTTAGTACGCGCCGTTGATCGCGATCTCTCGTACCGTTCTTCATTAACTCGATTTTATCGGGAATGATTTTAATAATAATTGGAACTCCTCCGATGTGGCGATTAACATTTTTTACAAACCTCCTTTCGAGTTGATCAATCTTCGTCCCCGCTTCCTCGTACCTTTATCTTTTATCTCAGAAATTTGATGATTGCGAAGTTCTCGATAATTGCTCTGTTTTATGTCCATTATAAGTTTAGTATGTATAGATTAAAAATCTCTTTTATTATTAAAAATACTCTACTTTAGGAGAGACGAAAAGTTACTATTATTTTGCTAAAACAAATCTTACTAATATTATACAGGCGAAAGTTTGTATGAATGGATGGATGTGTTTGTTATCTACGCAAAAACTACTGAATGGATTTTAATGAAACTTTAGATTAATATAGATCATACATCAGAATAACATAGGCTTTGTTTTATTTTACTACTCCTGTGCAGACAAAGACGCGGGCAGAAGCTAGTTGTTTATAAAATATTGTATGGTATTCTTGAAATTCAAATAAAATCGGGAGTGGTCTCCCCTTGACTTTCTCGTATACCGGAAACGACTCAAAAGTTGATAGAAACCTTATATTTTGATGTCATACATGCATGTTAAATTTTGGTCACCCATCCGAGTACCGATGCACACTTGGTTGCTTAAATTCGTGATCGACGACTCAATAGTTGATAGAAACTGTCTTTTATTTGTTTATTTATTTATAGAGGTTATTTACGGTTATAGAGGTCATATACGCATGTTAATTTTGGTTGCAATAAGTTAAAGCATACTCGACTTCTCGTGCTAACGCACAGACACACACACAGACATAATTCCAAAAACGGTACTTTTGGACTCAGGGAGGTCCAAAACGTGTAAATCCGTCAAAATCTCGAGGTCGAATTTTTTGACCATTACAAGATTTCCTCTATACTACGTTTACGAGAAAGTTAAAATCCAACTAGAACGCTCAAAACTACAACTAAAATTAGTAGTACATAAACTGAATAATTCAGGTAGTTAGTACTAGATTACATTAATTTCAGCCGAGCCCTATGTCCAACAGTGGGTGGCCCCACTGTTGGACATAGGGCTCCTCGAAGGATTTACAACCCGATTGAAACTGCGCTGTCTGCATCCAGTTATTTCAGTCTTGAGACTTTTACCTTGTCCCCACAAGGTCTACCTCTACGCCTCCTGGTACACGGGCGCCACTCGTGACCCTTCCCGCCCCAACGGCCGTCGGTCCTCCTTACAATGGGCCCTGCCCATTGCCACGTTTGCAATTCTTTGGGCTATGTCGGTGACCTTAGTCTAGATACAAACATACATACAATCACGCCCGTAATGCCATGCGGGGTTGACCAGAGCCTTAGGTAACATTTTGTTACACATAATTCACATCTGGCAGTATAGGCTATGCATTGCCTCCAAATAGTGACAGATTTCCAGCCTGTCGCCTACATAAAAGGGGCACAAAACCTAAAAAATAACAATCCTTCAGTAAACAATCTAACGCAAAAGAAAATAACCAGATCCCTCACAATTATTGTGACCTCACGATATGTGACTCAATCACCTTAGAAACCCTTTATATACTTCATAGCTTCTATTAATTTGTACAATAAATGGTAAATTTAATTTATATAATTGAAAATTTGACATTCATATGTGTATTTTAAGGTATCTGAATTGATTAACGATTTCATTGATTTCAATTTTCCCGTGATCACAAATAAAAAGTGAAACCAAACTACACACGAGTTAAATGCGTCAAAAACAGTTTTATTTAAAACTTCGCCCGCGTGGAATATTTTTTAATCAAATATAGCCTATGTCCTTCAGAAGTATTGTAGCATTCTAATAGTGAAAAATAAATTAAATTAGTCCAGTAATTTTTTGAGTTTATTCGTTACAAACATACAAATCCTTTTTCTTTATAATATTATTTTACAACATTCTAATGGCATCAGAATTTACTTTCATAAGTGTACAAATTGTACTTAAATGAATAAAGAAATTTGACTTTGACTAATAGTGAAAGATTTTTTGTAATCGGTTTAGTAGTTTTTGATTTTATTCGTACGTTACAAACATACAATTCTTTCCTCTTTATAATATTATTACACATAATACTGTGTATTTAAGATCTCTTCAGTACATATAAACTTTATAGTATACTTCTGCTTCTAGTAATATAGTATAGCGGAATAGCAATATATTGACTACAAAGGTACTTTACACAGGTATACTATTTCTTGCATCCATAGGTTCCTCAAGCAATAGCTCCGTAACACCTTAGATAATCTGCATAACACAACTTGCATCTAAACAATAAGGCATCTATTTCAATATCGAGCACACTTATCAGATTCACACTAACAATTGCACTCATTCGGCCAGGCATTTTATTGTTTCAAAGCCAGTTTAAGCCTCTATACTGCGTTCGAAAGATTTTATCTAAAGCTAAATGTTTCGGAATAAAATTGGACGCGGTCGTTGGAATCGGATCTCGATCGAACAAGATGAATCGATTGGATCTCGAACAATCTCGATACTCTTACCGATCCTATCTGCGATGTTACATAATTACAGTGTGCTTCTCTTCACCAAATTTCGGACATGCATAATTCAGTTTTTTGAGATCCGTCGGTTTTGTTTTGTTGCGATCCTTTTGATAGTGCAGTGAAATGTCAATCGAGACTGTCGCGAATTTCTGGTAAAATTTGCTTTCAGAGGGTAATTAGAATTTTAAGCAAAGACAGCTATTTACCTATGTTACTGTATTAGACGCTAAGGTTCTGATTTTGATCCAAATGGCCTTGCCAATTTGTACTTAATTCGGTTGGTGGTAGGGCTTAAGTCTGCCTGGTCAGTTTCCAGCAACTTATTACAATCTTCTTCTTCTTCTTCTTCTTATCAACCCATTTTCACCCACTGCTGGGCATAGGTCTCCTCATTCGCACGCCAATCTATTCGGTCTTGTGCCCTTCGCATCCAGTGTTTTCCCGCCACCTTCTTGATGTCGTCACTCCATCTCGTTGGTTGACGTCCTACACTCCTACTCCCCGTCCATGGTCTCCACTCCAGCACCCTTTTCCCCCATCTTCCATCTGTCCTGCGACACACGTGTCCAGCCCATTGCCACTTCTTCCTTGTAACGGAGCTAACTACGTCAGGTATTCCAGTTCGTCTACGGATTTCCGTATTTCTCACCCGGTCTTTAAGTGTTATACCTAACATAGCACGCTCCATTTTCCTTTCAGTGACCTGCAACTTTTGGACTGACTCTCTCGTGAGCGTCCAGGTCTCAGCTCCATACGTCAGGACAGGTTGGACACACTGTACATACGCTCGACGTTTCAGTGTCATTGGCATCTTACTCTTAAAGATTTCAGAGAGTTTGCTAAATGCAGCCCATCCTAGCTGAATCCGTCGATCGATCTCTTCTGCCTGCCCAGACTTATTCAGAGTGATAATCTGGCCCAGATAGACATACTTATCCACTCGTTTGATGCTTTGATTTTTGACTTTAATGTGGTCTACGGTAATGTCTTTGCTAATAAATTTTGTTTTGTCTGTGTTCATGCGGAGACCGACACTAAGTGAAGCATCATAGAGCTCCTCTATCATATTCTGGAGCTCAACTACACTGTCTGAAAAGATGATAATGTCATCGGCGAAACGCAAGTGGGACAACCTTTCTCCATTTATGTTTATACCCCTTTCAGTCCAATCGAGGAGCCTAAATACATCTTCCAAGCAAGAGGTAAACAATTTAGGGGATATGGTGTCACCCTGTCTCACACCTCGTTTAACAGGGATCGGCTCAGTGAGCTCATGCAACTTCACCTGCATCGTGGCTGCGCCGTATATTTCCCGTAATACCTCCACATACCTGGTATCAATGAGACTTCTCTGCAGGGAATGAATAACCGCCCAGTGTTCCACTGTATCGAAGGCTTTTTCGTAGTCTATGAAAGCCATTACAAGAGGTTTGCGGTATTCATTGCACTTCTCTATAATCAATCTAACCGTATGTATGTGGTCAGTTGTGGAAAATCCACTTCTGAACCCGGCTTGCTCCACAGGTTGCGCAGCATCGAGCCGATTGGTAAGACGTAAAGTGATTATTTTGGTGAAAAGCTTATAAATGTGGCTCAGCAAAGAGATGGGTCGATAATTCGCTAGATTAGCTTTGTCTCCTTTTTTATGTATGATAACGACTAAAGCATTCTTCCACGCATCCGGTGTCAGACCTTCAAACAATGCCTTGTTAAACAATGTTTGCAGATGCGTTAGCAGTACTGTACCACCACATTTCAAGTATTCCACCATGATTTTGTCTTCACCTGGTGTTTTCCCGTTCTTCATGCTCTTCAAAGCATTATTAATTTCACATAAACTGATTTCAGGGAGGTCTTCTGTTTTGTGTTTTATAAGTGTAGCTCTAGCGTTGTTTGGTTCTGTGCTTGGTTCTGACATGGTTGACTTGTACAGTTTCGTATAGAACTTCTCCACTGCGACCAATATGCCCTTTCTATCGGTGGTTATTGTATTTTTGTCAGTGATCAGTTTATGGATCTCGTTACTCCCTCGCTTAAGCTGTTTCCGGAATACCTTCGGACCACGATGTTGTTCGATGGTTTCAGAGACAATTTGATATTTTCGCCGTCTGATATCTTTCCGTATGGATTTACGGATGTCTTTGTTTATTTCGGACACACTTTTGTGATCAGAACATTTTAGCAGTTTTGTTCGCTCCTCTATTAATAATTGTGTTTCCATTGAGAGGGTTTTGGATGCGTGTCTTTTGCTTGGTCTAATTTGCTCCACTGTTTCTACGATACTTTGCAGCACTCGGTGGTTAATCTCATCTACACTCCCTGTCGGATCTATTGCAAGTTTCTTCTGCAATGTCTCTTGGTACAAGTGTTCATTTGCGACCAAGTAAGTGTTGTCCATCTTGGAAGCTGTCGATCTCACTAACTTGCGACGCTCTATTTTTAAGTTTAACTTCAATTTGGCCCTCAGAATTCTATGGTCACTTCCAGCATTAACCTGATTTATAACATCCACGTCCTGGAACATATATTTCTTGTTACCTAGGATGTAGTCGATTTGATTGAAGGTTCTTCCGTCTGGGCTCTTCCAAGTCCATAAGCGCTGTTTTTTCTTCTGGTAGAAAGTATTCATTGCGTAGAGTTTATGCTGTTCTAGAAAATTCATCAGTGTTTTTCCTCTGGCGTTTCTGGAACCCAAACCATGGTTGCCGATATATTCCGATGTATTACCTTCACAAGAGCTCCCAACCTTGGCGTTGAAGTCGCCCATGACAATTGTATAAAAGCAGGGGTGCTCGTTCATGGCTTTATTCACGTCATCGTAAAATGTATCTATTTCTTCATCTTCGTGTGTTGATGTTGGGGCGTACACTTGAACGATTTTTAATTTGTATCGTTTGTTTAGTTGGAATGTTGCATATGCTACTCGCGGTGAGACTGCACTTATTTGGCGTAGATTTCTAACCATCGAAGTATTGATAAGGAAACCTACACCTCCTTCCGAGCGATCTTCGTAGCCTTTATAGTAAAGTAAGTGGCCTGAATGTAATTTAAGCAGCTCTTCACCTCTTCGTCGGACCTCGCAAAGCCCCATTATATCCCACTTCATTTTGTTTAAAACTTCGGACTCTAGTTCACAGTAACGATCTTCAGAAAGCAGCGTTCTAACATTATACGTAGCCAAAAATATCGTCTTTAGGTAGCCATATCTTTCCCAGAGATTCTTAGCACCCTCTGTCCAGCAGGGCTCCCGGCCGCTACCGTAGTCGGGTCCCACCGGACCGCTGGGGACTGAGGGCCTTTTTCCTTGTTTGTTTTGCTTCATGAGGGTTTCTAGCCTTAAAACGCCACGCTGGCCAGTGCGGATTGGCGAGTCCACTTGTTTTAGAGGTTATTTAGTTCCTTTGGGCTTGTGGCAGCCACAGTCAGGTTATTTATCGCCGCCTGTTGTTCGGCGTCTGTATGTAGCTCGTTTTGCACCACCCGGGAGGCACGTGTAGGGTATCAATGGGTTATTACCTACGGACGCGAGCCACTCCACCCCCCAACTTATTACAATAGTCGCTAATAATATCGGGAGTTTCCGGGTGTAGCCTACTTCATTCACTTTCAGTCTTATTATCACATAATGTTTATTAGCTAACATTTGTGTTACAACAACGTATTGCTATTGTTATAGAGGAACCGTGCCTTTTAAGTGTGTCAATACCTACTTACTAGATCGATAACTTTCTTCATAAATTAATATAAAAGACTTACAAAACTGAATTCTTTTAAAAACTTTTAAGAGTAAAAACTAAATCAATTAGCGAACATATTCAATTACTAAAAAAGACATCGACGAAGAGTCGTTTAACAAACACCGAACAAAGCTTTTAAATGCCTATTAATTTACACAGTGTTCATTCGTCACATTGTGCCTGCTAATTTTACTGCGACACTCGTACTTTCGCACGGGGCTTATGGACACACTGCTCTTGGCAACGGCCAACGTCATGAAAAGGGTAGCATCGTCATATCTACACAAACAGGCTACTCGGGTTTGTGAGATAAGAATTCTGTCGTATACTACTAATATTAGAAATGTAAAAGATGTTTGTATGCTTGGCCAACAATCACGTGATAACGGTTCAGAGCAGCTGACTGTTCTGGATGGAATTTGGCACATAGGGCTTGGTTCGCATACAGTAGATCTAAGCCTATATGGAAACAGAGGATTCTTTTAATCCCGGTAATAATGTTCAGTTGGATAAATTACCTGCTCTATTTGATGTAAGTATTTATTTTCGTTTGCGAAACTGCAAGAACATTCTTAAAGAATAGCCGTAACTGCTATTATTTTGTTTTAACAATAGAAATGCTCAAAGTATAAATGTTCAAAATAGTCAAAATATAGCTACTAAATATGAGTTTGACATAAATTTAAGACTACAACTAATGGAAACTTTTGCAGAAGAAATGACAGGACATTGTAATGTTGCTAGACGGGTGCTGGATGCTCAACGTTCGCGTATTACACACATCACCAGTACACAGTGCGTCATAATAACTCACTGGGTCTGTAATTACTTCATTTGAAATCCTTTACAGAGCTCTTGTGCTATCTGGATTGTGGCATACAGCTTTGAAGTGGCTGTGTTTATATGAATTTATTTGCTCGTTAACTTTATTGTTATGTTTATTGTCAATTTGAATCAATTTGTTTGTTTAATTTGGGCTTTCACTCCATTGACTTAATAGGAATGATAAAAGTGAAATAATTTTTTGAAGGTTTTTAGGCCTAGGGAATAGTCGTCATATTTATGTCTCACCATTAAGAAAAGTAATTCATTGCCAACACGTGTTCCCTCCTTCTTCGGTCGGCAAGATGAGAGTGGTTCTTGCTTTAACAATTTTTGCATTTGACTGCCACTTCTGCTCACCAACGGAGTCATTTGCTAGAAATTTTCATTATAAAAAGGGTGAAATCAGTTCGTGATTCAAAACCGATGGAAAAGAATTCATACAAGTGGGAAAGACCTACGGCTTTGAAACTTCACCCCTGGTTCCCTGTAGAAAATTAATTTATTTGATATTTACTGCTCCAATAACTATCCGTTCCTCTGTCTCCTACCCTGCTCCCGATTTATTTGAGGTCAGCGCAGTATTTCCTGCTATCGACATAGTTCTATAGGTTTTGGTATTGGATTTTAAGGTCCAATGAGTTATGGTTCTTAAATTACTTCTTGCTCAGATATCTATATAAGTTCTTCATATCAGGGTCTACATCTCCGCACAGTTCTGAAGTGTCGCAACGCAAGGGTTGAAACCGTCGAATGGGGAATGACGTGCTTCGCATTCAAAACGTTCCCATTAACTCGCATTGCTTTTGAGATGCAAATTAGATTTTTTTTTTCTACATAAAAATCTCTTCATTGAATATTTCAGGCCGTGCTTGTGGGTGAATTTATTTTCTTTCTCACTTTGAATGCTGAAATGTGTAACGTTGCAAGTATTATTTTAATTACATATTCATAATAATAGAATTATTTATAAATTTTACATAATTATCAATAAAATACACACTAATTAACCTTATAATATAATTAAACTATAACTAAACCTATACTAAATATTCTAATTGTCTATTACTAAAACACGCGCAAGCAAAAACTTATTCAAACTTTCTTAACAAAACTTAAATACAACACGACTTGTCTATTTTGATGTGTGGTCTTCTGTACCAGTACGTATGTCTTTTGTTTCGGAACCGGCCGTGATACGATGATCTCCGAATAGCTGCGCGGGCGCTGCCGCCGCAGAGCTCGAATAGCTAGCCATTGAGCAAGTCCATCGTCGTTCCTCTCTTAGAGAATTTTATAATAATTTAGATTATCAAAATCAATTGCAATATTACATTATTCGCAAGTTTTTATAATACGCTGGTTGCGTGCATTTTGTTGTGAGTGTATTTATCTCCCCGAAAAGGGTAAGTGATGAACAAATATTATAATTTTAAAACGATAGTTTCTTTGTCAAAATAGTTTTGCTTAATAATTGATTACCGCTGTGAATATGTGTGTTTTAGCATAAATATTTCATTTGCCATATCATTTCATTACGCTTTTATTAGATATATTTAACTAAAGCAATAATAAGTTTTCAAATCCACCGTCTATATTTTATATTATCTATCGACCTAATTTTTATTACTTTCGTTTTGCGATAGTAATTATAGTAGTTTTAGGCTATAGTATTTTGTTGGTTTAGTGTGTGTATTTTTCTATTGTCGTAGTAATGTAAGCTTTGCATTGTAAACTCCGTCCGATTGTGATCGCCGCCACTTCACCCACTACTTTTTACATACAGGCTTTTCTGTAGGGTTTGCTTGGCTTAGTGATCACAATGGCTCGGGACTACACGGAATTGTAACTGATGCCGGAACGTTGTACGTGATTCCAGGGATCAAGTTTGGGTTTCCAACATCGGCGCGGTCACGTTTTGACTCGCTGCCGTTTTTCTACGCCGCCGTCACGCCTGCTGGGGACTGGTCTCCGCCTGAGGAGTGTCACCGAGCCGACCGCCTTCCATCTTCGGCAAACCAGGGGAGTCTGTCTCTGCGTAGGCAAGTTATCAGTCGGGCCTTTTGACCCCCCCAATAAATTTGTGTACGCTAGCCGGTTGTTTTCTTTACAACACAACCCGTAGTTGCGACACTGGCGCCCAACGTGGGGCGCCAGTGTCGCAACTACGGTTGTTTTTTTTATAACACAACCCGTAGTTGCGACAAATGATATTTGAAAAAGTGCTTCTTAATTCTTAAAATTTTTGAAGGATGATTAATGGTGTCGTTAGTAAACGAAGATCAGCTTTTTTACTTGTTAATTTAGCAATATTTGAAATGATTTTTGTTTTTTTCTAATGTAACTCTAGCGTCTTTAAGATCGAGCTTGTACCCTTACCTTGACTACCTCGTGAAGATAGACACACCACTTCTACAAAGATGTTAGCTTAGTATTTTGTACTACCTAAGCTTAATAAGCAGGTTACAAATCATCTAAACAGACTATTTTTTGAGCATAAAATCATTTTGACATGTTTTATTAACATTTAGAAAATATCCTTAATACGGTCTTTCTGAAAAAGCAAACAATACCACAGGTAATAATTTTCTTATTCTGCTGCAGACAGAAACAATTTATCAACATTTACTATTACTATTTCTTTTACCGAATTAATTCACGAGCTTCAATGATCTATGGAATTTCTATATTAAATTTCAAATTGGCATTCAAACTAATTGGCACCTGACTTCGATTTTATTGCTATCAAACTTTCTAATAGTCATAGTTACAACAATGCCAATAAATTGCATTTAAATGTTAAATGCTGGGTTCAAATTTGAACCTCTCTGACTTTGCATGAAATATGTCCAACAAATAGTATCTATGCAAATTTAATTTTATCACCGTAACAACGAAGGGAGATTTAAATTTGCTACGCTCTTAAATGGCACAAACAAACGTACCAATCCCGAATTTTCAATTCAATTGCTTCAATTTCGAACCATAAAAGTGTCGGCGGACTCGTATAGGGTAAGAGGTACCAATGATGGCCCATTGTTCGATCGTACGCCCCTACTCGTTGTCACATAATGTCAGTATTGGGAGGGCTCAAAGTGTCACCCCTGTCAGACGAGTGCACTTGCTACACGTTATCTAGATATGTTGTGAATTTGCTCCGGTACTTTGAATGACGACTAATTCTATTGTTAACGCTCTGGCATATGGGCAACATGACAAGAGCGGTTTAGTCCGGATTGGCAATATTCATCTGACATTTCGGACTAAGCCAACCTTATTTACCTTCGCCACTGAGGGTTACTGATTTATTATTTGAATCCAGAATCAATCTGTTCGGGTTTATTACTTTATGAAACCAATAGAAATCATAAACTAAATTACTTTTGCATTTTTTATATTATTAATGATTTACCACCGACCATTCTAAATTTCTGTGATAAAACATGCCCAAGTTATTATTTTTGAGCAAAACTCAAAAATAATAACTTTGGGCATGTTTAGTGAGGTATTTAGAGCCAAAAGTAGATCTTCTACAAATATCTGGCAAGTTGTCACATTCTGTGATGTGAATTCAATATTTTTCGAGCTTTTCCGTCAATCATAATCACGCATGATTTGCACTAACGCTTTGATGTCGAGGAAACACATAGTTAGATCATTGATTGATATTACGTTACTGTTAGTTTGTATTTTGCACTATAAACAGTATGTACTGAAGTCTTGAAATCTGATTCTGGACATTATGAACGTACCTTCAAATAAGATTTCACTGGAAATATTTTGCTGACCACCGATTTCAAAACAGAAGAACGTAATAAATACACGAAATGTGCGAATAAAACCCAAAAAGGTTTGTATTTAGGATCAGCAAACAATTAAGCGGCGAATAATAATTTGCCAGACCCAAATTTACAGAATGGGCAAATCGCGAAAATATCACAACGACATTCGGCCGTAAAATAGCAAACAAAAACACAATTAGCACTGGAACTGGGGTTAGAACACAATGGGGTGGACCACGATTCGAAGTAGCTACCCTAATTTGTTATATCTGTCAGTTGCTTGGCGAACTTGCGGCTACCTTATGCTAATGAATGGATCCCTCCTCGCCAATTGATGTATATGGTTATAATAATCGTTCTATATGACAATGTGACCATAATCAGCCACGTATATTGCAAGAATTTTATTAAATATCACTCCGTTATATTCCTGTTTTCATGTAGATGGGCTTGCCAAATTTTGGCGTCTAAGTAAAATAGAAAATATTTTAAACACCTATTACCTAGACAACTGGATAGAGACAAAACATAACATCGCACTACGAGCTATTATTGCGATAAAAATTCTACCCTAAATAAAGCAACCACGACGATAGTGTCCTAGGTGTAGGATTTCGGATATAGAACTACCTTATAATATACAGCTATTTACTAGTAAGAAAGGAAAGACAGGAAGCTCAAGATCGAGATTTTTGGCAAAACATGAAGGAAATTCTGTTGTGAACAGTTACGGGTTGTTGATTTGAATGTCGCTTAAAACTTGTGTCTAGCTATGATTATTCACTTGAAATGAAATGAAAATGAAAAGCTCTTTATTTAAATGGACTTTGCTAAGTACTTTTAAATCGTCAAAACCCTACCACCATTTCGGGACGAAATAAATATTATTATGCTGAGATGGAGAAGAAATGGCGAAAGAAACTCCACAGCTTACAATTTGGTAATGATTTCAAAACATAATTACAGGTCAATAGATAATAATATAATATAATTAAAATTACAGTTTTACATGCGTAAATTTTGGGCAGTTATTACACCTACGCATTTGGTTCATTTATAATAATAATTTATGTTGTAAAAGCTTTTCTATATAATTCAACTAATCACATCAATGAACTAATTAATACCCACCACCATTTTTCGTTATTGTTAGATAGATTTCGCTCAATTTAGGTGCTAAGCATACATTTATTATTCTTTGGTTAATAAATATATCTATAAGTATATAGATATATTTATTAACCATTTATATACTTCTATCTTAGAACCAGTTTCGTCAGTTAAACCATGTTTTAGAGTAAACCATTGTCCTTATTTCAATATTACTTACTGACAAAGACAAGAAAATTTATCGATCTGTAACACTAGATCCATATTTTAGCATACTTTGAAAGCCATTTGCCAGCAATATGTTACCTGATAAGTTCTTCAGAAAACAATATTAATCTCGCAATGATTCATCTTTTATCGCTCAAGGTTGCTTGTACGTATCAGCTGTAGTATAATAAATCAACGACAAAGTTTTCCTTGGGATGAGGGCACGGTACCCTTTATTGAGGCCAAAGAGGTTTTATTATGTGGCCAGATTTGGTTTTGGTTAACCCAGAAGTTTGTTGAATAGTCTCGCCTGACGGAATTCTAACAAATTCTCATAATATGAGTAAATTATGAGCTTAACTTTTAATCACTAATACGTACGCTATTCGAACGGTTGCATCCCTCTGACTACGAGATCCTCCTTTGCAACATTCGGAGCGCGAGCCTGTAGTTTACTGATGACTAAGATATTGTAAAACACAAAATGTAAACGATTTGAACAAGTTCTTACATTTATTTCATCAGTTGTTGTTAGAGAAATATTGTCCGATAACCTCCATTCTCCTGTGGAGGGCAGGAGCGCAGTAGAACCAAGGTCACCGACATAGCCCAAAGAATTGCGAACCTTAAGTGGCAGTGGGCAGGGCACATTGCTAGGAGAACTGACGGCTGTTGGGGCGAAATAGTTCTTGAATTGCGGCCGCATACTGGGAGACGCAGGTGGACCGACGATCTGGTAAAGGTCGCGGGAAGCCGCTGGATGCGGGTGGATTGGAGATCCTTGAGGTAAGCTTATGTTCAACAGTGGACGTCTCTCGCCTGATGATGATAAATTTTATTGGCGAAATTTTTTTTTTGCTATTTTTGACTTTGTTGTAAATATAGTGACACATACAGTGCATAAAACATCTATGACCTTGGGATCACCTACATTGATTCTAAAGATCTAAAGATATACTTTTTTTCTTTGCTGTTAAAAGTGTTATACACCATTGGATAGTGGTCGCAATTTGTAAGATTCAATTGAATAAATAGTGCATACTAAGGAATATTACTACGCAGTACTTCCACTAGTTCCACTGAAAAGTGAAAATTTTTATGAACTTTAGATAGACAAAAAAGAAAGAAAAGACTTTTCTTTTCTTTAACGTGAGAAAAATAAAACTAAAAATGGTTGCACGTTACAATGTTTAAATTCGTATTACAAAATTTATTGAAATAGCCAATATGTACGCTCCTCTACACTACTTAGTAACGCGATAAACGGAACCAATATTGCTCTCATACCGTGCCAAGGCGTAATAAACGCATGAAAAGTGTTGCCACAGGATCATTTGTCGTACAAACTGTCTAGATCACCGTACACCAGCACCTTTATTGCGTAGAAATAGAGTTCACATTGCAATGAACATAAATCAGGGTGGTAACAATATCTAGGATGAAATTAATGATGGCATCACTGGAAATCATTTGTTTAGCTTCGGAAACGTGTGGTGCGGCATAAAGTCGCGGCGGATCATATTTCACTTTGTCCTTGACGGCGATACTTCGATTACATAATGATTTATGTTTTAATGTAACGTAATGTTGTTATTATGGGTTTGCTAGCATGCAAATTTTTCAGGACATTATAATGATAGCCTAAGTTATGTAGAATTTAAGTTAAGGTGGCGTCGTGGTACGCACTGGTAAGTAATGCTCAGATGCGGGTTATAATCTCAAGGGATACACAGTTAGTAATAAGATAGCCAGTCTCTCATGTGAGATGACGTGTTTTAATTTATCGAGAATAGATAATGTATCTACATTTGTTTGTAGTCGCACATTTAATTTTTCAATATCAGATCATACCTAATTAACTTAAAGCAAATAAATGGATTAAAATATGTTTAAAACATCGCACCGTGTTGTTAAAATTTATTACTAAATTGTAAAGCAAATTAAATCACCAAAATGATTGTTGAAAAAAGAAAATTGAGTTTTTTTTGTAATAGGTAATTTACTTTTTACTTGAAACTTCGAGCATTCTAATAATTACAATGTTTATAACAAAAAATAAACTGAACTTACGATTAACTATTAGACAAGATATTATTTTGGTAGTACCATAATGTGAAGATCAATGCTATTCTTACATATAGTAGTATCATGAATAAGCAAATAAGTTTTCAAATGACACTTAAATAAAAAGGCTAAGATCCAAAATTCCGAAAGCACCAAAAAGAAGAAAGTAGTAAATCACATTATCAAATCGCCGCTTCCAAGTAACAATACGAGTGCTGTCACTGTGATAGGTACACCGCAGCACTCCTGACCGCACACTTCAGGTTTTTATTTCGAAAGTGATAACATCGAATATCGCCTGACAATGCAACACTTCAAATGATGCATCCCGTACGGGGCAAGTGACCACAATTTGTCGCATGATATCAAGTGCCATAAATCGCTGTTCACGTTAAATATTGCTGGTACGCTCTTTTGATATCGAAACGAGTTACGACTTACGAAATAAATAATGTGGCATAGTGTGAATGGTATTTTTTAAACTGTTCAATAACGGAATGATTGCTTTTGAAAATCGTAAAATTGAAGCCGATAAATGTTCAGCAGTCAGGAGCAAGTCTGCTATTGGATATTAAATTCTGTGATAGACATATAAGATGATTTTAGAGTCCAATTTCGATAAAAGCACATGCCTTTATGATTTATATATCTGAGTATTTACCACCTCTGTGATGTTAGTACACCATCTCCGCGACCGTTTGTTCCAAAATAAAATCGGAAACTTTTTAACAACCTCTACAGTTTTAGCCACCTAGGTGCCAACGCAACCGCAAAAGTCTGAGCGGTTTGTCTGGCCTCGTGTTCACAAATACTGGAGGGAATGGTCCCGAAGCTGTCTAGCTTGTCAACGTGCGAAGGTGCATCGTCACGATTCGTCATTCTTCGGCCAAGACACGTTCAAACTTACTACGCGCGCGGTTTTCTTTTATCCACGTGGATATAGTAGAACCCTTACTACCATCTGAAGGTAATATTTAAAATAAACTTTGAGCCTACACCTCTTTCGACCATGAAAACATTTTATATTACCTATAAAATACCAACTCATATTCGAGTGGTCATATAGATATTTTCTCAGCTGCTGCAGGACTAAATACTTATTCCATTACTCCAGGCGATTCAAATAGTGGAACTTGTTTCAGAATATATGAAATAAACTTGCAAAAGGTTGTCAAATAAATTAATGTCTGTATCTGTCATAATAAGTATTCGATTGTCTTTGCAGCGCTTCGAGGGATCTGATCGATCCGGGCTACTAACTACTCCTATGAGCTGCACAGGACTGTGAGAATACGAGAAATTTCCTCTTATCTAGCACTATCAAGTTTACGTCAACTTTGTGACGACAAAAGGTCAAAATCAAAATTAAAAAGTTCCTTCTTTAAATGAACTTTGCTAAGTACTTTATAATCAACAAAAATTCTACCATGAAGGTATCAAGTATTCGCTTCCCTTTTCATTGCTTGATCAAGACAGGATTTGGTACTTTTTTCAACATTCAGTGTGAACAAATACAGTAAACAACCAGGACAGATGTTACCATCTAAAATCATATCAGTAGTTCCAATAAATACTCAAATAATGACAAATGAAAATATTAACAATAATAGTGTAAAGACAACAGCAAACAGGCTACCAGATACCTGTCCAATTTCTTAAATGGACATTGAACTCTATGATCATGGAATGAAGTAGATTGTATAAATTGGACAGTTTGTGGTACCTGATTTGCTATTGCCTCTATCAAGAATATTACAATATATGCCAAGACAAATCCTTTCTGTCATCTCGCATGATCGCTTTAGCAAAGGAGTAAGATGCAGTGAATTTTCTATCGGCAAGAAGTAAGCTATCACGCATTTGAATCGACGTTATCTATCAAAGGTACCTACAGCTTTATCAAAACTGCTTGCACTTTTCAATGTTTCTGTGAATCCATAATGTAAGCCCTAAATCAGACACGCAAATTTGCATATGACTGGGCGACAAAGAACAATGGGACGGAGTTTTTCGGCTTTTTTCGACCAACGCTATCGGTAAAGGCATAACTCAGTCTATCTGCAAGCTGTGAATCATTGTTTCGGTGAAAAATAAATAAATATAATAAAACTTTATTCGTGAAATCTGCTTTAAGTGGTATTTTATAGTAGGGATAAGATAAGTTAAATCGTTTGAGTTTTGTACATCAATAGTGACAATGTTGAAATTAAAAAGGAATATACTCGGAAAAAGTAATACCTCACCCGATGTTAAGAACTTAATTACCTTTAATATTTAGTAAACGTAAAATGATAAAATTTGAAAGATAAAATCAAATAAATTGATTTGCGGCCAACACGGCCAATGAGAAACAACATGACAATGTCGCGAAAATAAATCTAGTACATTTTACTAACATCATCATCATTTCACATGCAAGATTTACTAACTCAGCTCAACAATAATGAGAATTCTCTCATACAGAATTATTTTACAATTTTCTTATTTCTAGAAAAACATTCGTTGGTTGTATCTAATGTAATACAAGCAGGATCATCAAAGGAAAATAAAACCATTAAACATTATCATCCCAAGTTAGAATAAAATACAACAACGTCATAAGAGTGATTTGTCTTTATGTAGGTTTACAATATAATGCTTTCTAATAGTGGTTCAATATTGGTGCATTTGACTTTGCAGAAGTAACCTTCCCAAGAAATTTTTGAGGAACCGTCTCTAAATTTTCTATGATAATGTGATAATGTGAAAAGTAGGCACTAACCCAGACGATTTATAGGTACTACTAAACTTTATTTTATCTAAATTTTCTCATGTAGTGACTGTACTTATGAGTTTAATTAAAAACAAATATTCCTCAATTCACCGAATATTAAACTATACAAGGAAACCATTTGAGTATAAATCTATTAGACACTCTTTATAATGCATCAAGGAGTCAGGCAGTATGCGTTTAAAATTTTGAATAAATCCTTTTTACTGCTAACCGCTTCAATAGTTTTTATTTTATTATTACAACGCGTGACTATTCCTCTTTTGGAATAAACAATGCGCACAGAACTTTTTTTTTAAACCTATTAAGTATGAGTTGAGTCACGCACATAACGACTCTTTAATTGAATTCTAAATCAAAGTCTCCTTCATCAAACTCGTTTTTAGTTTTCAATAAACGATGGACTTAGTGGGAGCGTGTAGCGTTTGAGATTACTTACCTATTTTTATAATTGAACTAATTGATATTTCTTGACATGGACTAGGTAGAGCAATCAGTGACACAATTTTTCAACTGTTTCAAGTTCAAATAGTACTTAAATTTTTTCCACACTTACAACAAATATCTGGTTTAAAGAAGTGTCATTAAGAACGTATGTTATGGATTTTATGGAGATGGTTTAACATTTAACTCTTTTTTGAGCCCATTTCATCCTGATAAAGGATATCCATATGCATCTCATGCGGCCACTAGATATCAATAATTTTATGAGAGACATTTTATAACAATAATAAGTTATGCTTCTATTCCAAGAGACAATTTTGAATACAGTATAATACTAACATTTACTTATTTGTGAAAACTTTCTCCTTATTTTGTACCGTCAGAAAAAAATTAGAGCATCTACATCATCATCTCGTCGTTAGTTCTATTAAAGATTAACAAGAAACATTTTAATTCTTGCAGAGTGACAAGAAACTTTGGGTGATTTAAAAAACGGCGAAGTAAATCGCTCGTAACATCACTAAAATCAATTTCTAATGGCGCTCTCTCAAAGCAAGACACCACTAACCAAGTAATAGCGACATGGCGTCAGCGGTTCAAGCCACATTCAGCATTAATAATTTTAATTACTCAACAACTTTTAACCTACAACTTTATTTTCTAAAGAATACAGTACCTTTTAGAAAATCCAAAAGGGAAATATAAAGTAGCGAAGATAGGAAGTGATCCGTCAACACGCGACATAATCAACGCGTGCTACATAATAAAGCGCATTTTAAATTCACTTTTCCGTTTATAGGTAAGGTAAATATTTATAACCTTATCGTTATCATTATAAGGATCATAATTCATTATGTTTAACTTGTTTGAGAATAGTTGGTGGTTGACGTATTACTTTTGTGAACAAAAAACTTAACTTTCGATGCTTAGCAAATTACATTTTGTTTAAAATGTGTTGAAAATATATTTTTATTTTATCGCTAGGAATTTATGGTCATAATTTCACTCGCGTCGTTGGTATATTAATTTACATAACACGGCTTTGCTTTAAAATAATAAACAACCTAGTCCATATTAGTCTTATTATCGTTTCGATAAGATAAAACTACACGCCTATCCGTAAGTGCTTAATTAAAAACCCAAACGCCATTAAACTTGTATATAGTGGTCCGAAATCGAAACATTATTTTAGCAAATTAAGTCCGTAGTAATAAAGACATTAGCTGGTTTTTGCCGCCTTTAATTACATGCTTAAAAATGTAAAATTGATTTCGATCCTCTCTCTGAACAATTAAAATGTAAATTAGGGCATTGTGAGACCACTGGGGTCGTTGAATGTAAAAAAACGAGCACGTCTCATTAGCGTTTCTGTTTCAAAGTATTCATTTACATGCAATGGATCGGTGCGTTATTAAAATACAATATCAGATGTTATATATTAGACCTGTCATACGTTTTACACAGACATTCTTTGTTCACGATTATCTGAGGCAATTGTTTCATAAGCCTATATTTAAACAAGCGTTGTTTAGTTGCGTCTGTTATTTAGGCGAGAGGTTCGCAGCCTGTCACTACTTTGAGGCACATGACCCATAATGCCAGATGTGGTTTCATACACATGAAAGCCAATTGTTACCTAAAGCTCTGCTCGAACCCTTTTGGGTTTATTAGCGTGATTGTATGTATGTATGTTATCATTTTTAACTAGTAGATACTGTTACCAATGATTATGGTTGATGGATCACTTGCTATCAAGTGAGGTAAAGGAAAAGTTCTCTTTCATGACAAAAAAGGGCCAAAACAGAAGGTTGTGTAGCGTAAAAACAGAAAGGATAAGTTATTCCTTTCTTTTAACATTTGATTTTTTGATTTTGCTTCTAATTTTTATTTGACATGTTTAGTTATGATTGCAATTGATACCAAATTAAATAGAAAACTTTAATGTGTAGCGGCTACGTCACAGCGCTACATAGACAGTATCGAGTAACCCAGAAATGGTTCATGAGCGAAATTAACAAATGTAAACACGGAGCCAAGATACGACATAGAAACGTCACAATACGTAATGCAAGCCTAAATCGCGCATACGAAGTTTCTGAGGGACATCATACAACTTCCAACGATGTACAGTTGGGCCGCGGTTCCCGAGCGAACACCTAGCTCGACGGAAAATCTTCCCTTTTCGCTGAAGATGTGGCGAACCTAGTCATATCCTACAAATGTATATTTCAATTTATGGTATAAAGTGAGTGATGATACATAGATGGTTGAGCAGCGCTTTAGGTATATTTCAATTCAATTCAATTCAATTCATTTATTGGTTCATAAACATAGGTATTACAGGGTGGTAAATAATAGTTATGTACGTACAACCATAATTCGCCTTGACTTGAGGCATATGAACATATTAACGTTACAGTTAAAAATTCAAATATCATTAAGACCACATATTAATAATGTCAATTTAAATATAGAAAAACATGATAAAAATACAATTAATTACAAAATAAATATTACATAAAGTCAATTTCTACATGTCATTCATCTTATCACTTAAAAATAAGCTAATATCATAATAAGTTTTATTAGTAAGAAAGCCATTGAGTGCTGTTTTAAATCTGTGATTATTTTCTATATCTCTTATAGACTGTGGAATTTTATTATAAATGGTGGGTGCCATGCAGCTCACACTTATTTTATGAAGTAGTGGTCTACGTGTTTGTGTTACCTTAAGTTTACCTTCTCGACGGGATCCGATTGGACATGTTTCAAAACAGGTTGGATTTTTTCTAACAAAATTAGCAATCTCACTTATATACATCGATGGCATTGTAAGAATTTTATAATGTCGGAAATATGGGTCACATGATTCATCTTGCTTTAATCCAAATATAGACCTTATGCATCTTTTTTGGGCTCTGAAGACACACTGCTTGTCAGTGCTGTTGCCCCAGAACATTATGCCATATCTTAAGGTTGATGCAACATATCCGTGGTAAGCTGATAATAAAGTATTTATGTTAGCAACGTTTCTTAATTTGTATAGTGCATACGAAAATTGGTTTAATTTGTTTATCAATGAGTTAATGTGTGTTTTCCAAGTTAACTTGTTGTCTACAGTTAAACCTAAAAATTTTGTTAATTCGACTTCTTTGATTGATTTGGCTAAATAATTTATATGTAAGTCAAAAGGATGGTTAATTCTTTGATTAAAATTCATTATAAATGTTTTTGTTAAATTAGCTGTCAAGTTATTTAATGTCAACCAATCAATTAAAGACTGTAATGTATTAGTCATTTCTTGTCCTAAATTTTCAAAATTGTCCATAGTAAATAAGATAGTACAATCGTCAGCAAACATAGTCATAAGATGGTTAGTTACATCCGGTAGGTCATTTATATATATAATAAACAGAAGTGGGCCCAGTATACTTCCTTGCGGGACACCGTTATGTACTACTCTTTCTCTAGATGCATAATTAGTGTTGATACCAGTTGTAAGATCCGTTTTGTTCATGTAAGTTACTTGTCGCCTGTTACTTAAGTAAGATTCAATGAGTCTTAAAACGTTGCCTCTAACACCATATGTTTCAAGTTTTTTGAGCAAAGTTTCATGATGTACGTTATCAAATGCCTTGGACATATCCATATACATAGCTATGGTAGGTTTTCTTTTATTTACATTTAAAATTACATTTTCCAAAAATTCAAATATTGCCATGTTTATAGACTTATTTTGACGAAAGCCATATTGCTGCTTTGTAAACAACTTATTTATTTCAAAGTATCCATTTAAATTCTTATAGATAACATTTTCAATAATTTTTGAAAAAATAGGTATCAGTGCAATAGGACGGTAGTCTTTAGCACACATAAAGCCCCATTTAGCAGTAAACAAACAATCAAAAGCCAACGACCGTACTGGTTGTTGGCTCACTAAAAATCTTAGAGTAGCGCACGCTCTATAGCGTTAGCTTATGTAAGCTAAAGCTATAGAGCGTGCGCTTGCGAGTATGAAAAGTAAGCACCGGTATGAACAAATTTATACTTGTATTTTATTGATCTGC
This sequence comes from Elophila nymphaeata, assembly GCA_955850985.1. NCBI lineage: Eukaryota > Metazoa > Arthropoda > Insecta > Lepidoptera > Crambidae > Elophila > Elophila nymphaeata. The sequence goes on from OY039079.1 coordinate 18,196,478, forward strand.
TAAAGCCTACCTTATACTTTGCTACCTAATTGTTACTCAGTACTTACCTGTTACTTAAATTAATAAATGAGTTACATTTACGCATAGCTGCACCAGTTATGGCAAATCGATATTTAACCACTTCATCTGTATATCAGTATCTATGGAACATTGCTTACGCTTGGCATAATGGGCAAGGAGCGATGCGCGCGCTCTATAGTTTTAGCTTATACACAGTCACGGTCAGAAAATGTTTACCACCAAAAGGATCACAATTGCATGCGCAAATTTAGGTCACAAGTTCTAAATGTCTATTTCATAATTATAATTTGATTGACCATAGATTATGTTTTTTTCTAATAATATGAAAATCAATCGCTGTAGGAGATGGACTGACTAATATCAAGATTTGATTTAGGTACCTATAGAAAACCTTTGATAAATCCATAGATATAGGAAACTATACACTGGCAATTGAAAGAGAAAGAACATACTAACATGATGTTCAAACAATCATTTTCGATAAATGTCATTTAAACAAAAAAAGAAATGACTTTCATCTTCAAAAAGCGATTATTAATTCTCTTTCTGTTTTTTACTCTCTAATTTATAATTAATATGGTGAGGTCATAGTATTAATTCGAAGTAATAAGCCGCGTCTAGTTTTATTGTTTGTAAGTGTATTTGTTTGGTATACAGTGTATGTGTACGACAATAAGTATGTCTTTGTTTATCTTAATATATATAAATTACGTGTCAGTTCACGTTGTTTGTCCGCGATGGACTCCTAAACTACTTGACCGATTTTAATCAAATTTGTATACCGTGTACAATTTGATCCAACTTGAAAGATAGGATAGTTTTTATCTTGATAAGTGGTCATCTTATTTTTTTTACTGACAGTAGTATGAAATTAGCACAGCAACGCGTGGCAGGGACAGCTAGTAAAAATATATTTAAAACGCCATTTTCTGGCAAGATACTTCATTTATTATAGTTAATAGTTTAATCTAAAATGTATAAAAAGACGGACTTTTAGAACTCAAGTACTACAAAGCACAGTGGTGCTACAGCTTTGATGCCATAGTAACAAATGCTAAGGCGGACGTGTTCTATCAGAATGCAGTACTTTTTTGGGCTGGCACTTTTGATTTTGGCCCAAAAATGTATGAAACGTGGAGGATGTCCTTTGCAGCAATTAATTTTTCTGTGAAAAAATAATAATTGAATGAGTCTGGCAATTAAATGTCAGACAATACAATGTCAAGGCAATTCAAATTGATGGTAACAAAGTATTGAAGGAAATTAAATATTATTTCGAAAAATATGTTTAATATTTATAAGCTCAAATAACAAAGGAGACTTTCAGAATTGCTAATGAGCTATTTCGTATCCATAACTCCTTATCGTCTACACCCTCTATTGAAAGGGAACAATATGTCATAATTATTTAATTAATTCAGTCCAACCCCGGGTTATCTTTAGTCGTCATAATTCAAACCTACGCGATGAGAATTTACAAATGACTCCTCGATATCTATAGCCTAATTAAGCTTCGCAATTGATTTTCGATGCTCATACTTAGTACTTGCCAAGATTGGGAGTTTAATACCATCAATTTATGTACCAATGCAATCTCTGTTGTGGGTCAAATGGTTTGCCCACGCTTGCTTTGAGTATGTGACTATAGCTTTAAGCATTGCCTTAATTACTGCGTCCGCATTTTCCTTACTAATAAAGATATTTCTGTATTTAATGGCACCGTCTGTTTTGGAACTTATTGTCATTTTACCGGGTTGGGAATTAAGACTTATTTTATTACATTGTTTGTGGGCGCGTCAATAGTGCAATTGATTTTAAATACAATCTGTTTTAAATTCAATCGATTCCTTTATGACAGTCAATTCCAGAAGCAATTCCATCAAAATCTTGTTATGGAATTAAAACATGCAAGAATGCGGATTTGGAGTATCAATAGAATCATTAACTTTGTTTTTGTTGTAGTTTAGAGTGCTTTTATTGATATGTTCAGAGCTATATCGGCACTGATCGCGATTGAGTTGCAAATATTTAGTTTCCATAATTTGTGTTTTTAAAGATAAAATGGGTGACTTAAATATGTTATAACTTTGAGCTTTGTCGTGCTTTGTTTTTTGAACTAAACAGTTCTTATTAAGACGAGGTTTAATTCGCTGAGAATTTGTTAGTCTATCAATACTGTCTTGAATGTCAGTTTTTGGTTGATCCTTTTAAGTGGGCACCATATGACCCATACTTCCAAATGTGGCTTTATGTGTATCTGAATTTTACCCAAAGCTCTGCTCAAACCCTTTTGAGATTATGCGCGTGATAGTACCTACGTAACACATAATTATGTAGGCATGTATGAATGAATACATAAAATTAAAATACTATATCCTGATTGCGTACATCTAATGAAACAACGGCGAACGTCAATAGATAGGTTGACAAAGTTTTAAAGGGATATATTGACTGTTCATAATAACGACATCAATAGACGTCGTTTCATTCCAATCGTACCCTTTGTAAACAATTTGTGACTTTGGGTTATTTATAGAAGAATTGAATTCGGCCTGACATTGCTTTTGTGAACATAAGTTAATTTTGTCATTCGCTTTCTACGCTTGTCGATATTTTTTTTATTTTTAATGGTTATTTGAATACGATGGGTTGTTCATCTTTACTAATATAATAAAGGGGAAGATGTGTATGTTTATAGCGAATAAACATAAAAACTACTGGACTTATTTTAAAAATTCTAACAGCATCTGAATGCTACATTCTCAATTGACATAAGTTATAATTGATTAAAAAAAAACTCCACGTTGATGAAGTTGCGGGCGGAGCGCTAGCACTAGGCTAATAAATTGCTAATAATTCTATGTTCATTTTTCAAGTTTACATGTCGGTTTTTACACACAACGTTGATACCCCATTTACACCGAATTACATACCAGTTCACTATTGCATACCAGTTCACTACAAAATAAATACATTATTCAATAGGCGGTCTTTTCGAGCGATATTTTCGAGGCAACCTTTGGATGGTCCGGGAAGACGTAGACAATCCAAAGCACTAAATTGTCCTTAAGAAGTTTTCAATGTGGACCTTTTGATGTGTAGGAAGTTTTACAGCCCACTCTACCAACATCGCTTTCTTACCAATAACAACCCTATTAAAAGATTCGTTCTGGCATACAAAGACAATAAAACGTAATGATACATACAATGTAACCAGTGGTATTGCTCAATTTGAATCGCATCTCTTGTTATGAATGCACATAACTTTTTTCTTATAAGGCTAATGACGGTCAGTGGGCTGCAGATTTCTGTGAATGCACTTGAGAATAGTTTTAACGCTATATCTGTGATATCATTTACTTGACCAGAGCATGAGTCAATATTTTGTTGGGCGTTGGTAAACCATAATTATTACTAAGGACTTATCTACTTGTCTTGCTCATGAGTCGACGTTTTTGAAAAGATATATTTTCCTGTGCAACCCCCCTTGGGAACGAAAGATAACCAGTCAGCTTAATTTGCCTTCCAAAACACGGAGGAAAATCGAGTAACAAAAAAACTTTTGGTCACCCATCCGAGTACCAACCGCGCACTTGGTAGCTCAGCTTTTGTGGTCATTACGAAGAAAATTGTAAAAAGATAAAGAAATAAAGAATGTCTTTTAAATTTTAGAATTAAAACATCATTATTTTATACGAAATAGTTTGCTATTTGGATTATGATTTCAACCTTCATAACTTAGGTATAGCCATTTAGGCCATTTAGATTATGAATACAATATAAAATTTATTAAAAAAAAAAAAAAAAAAAAAAAAAAAAAAAAAAAAAAAAAAGTGATAGCTGGATGTATTTGAAACAGCTGTTAGAAATTAAATAAATAAGTGTACTTTTACCATACTTTAACCAAAGGAATATGTATAATAAACATTAAGTTAACATTGTTCGTGTTTGTAGCTTATAAAAAAGTAATTTTGACAAAAATCCACATCTTGAACCGACGAAACCGGCCGGCTGTCAAATCAATTCTTATATCTTGGATTTCTTCAACGTCTTCGAGTTTACCGGGGGAGTACTATTTCATAATTAATTACAATAACCAACACTATCTAAGTCTCCAACAATATATATTAAATAAATTATAAATTCAAATTTTTCACCAGAACATATCCAACTGTCAAATTTGAAAATTGCGAGTTACTTGCTTACATTTTAATACCATCCATTACATTTTAATTGCATTGTGTTAGTAATTACATACCAGAATAGATAGTGTTTGTACTAAGTAGTTCTTAATGCTACTGATTTCTAAATTAAATAAAATTTACACTTAAGTAGTAGGTACCAAATAATTACTCCACATAGTTACCTACCTCAACTACATCAATTCACAAACATTTGGCATAGTACTATTTTCTATCTTAACTTGACATTTTATGAATATTAAGAATTTTGACTATAGTAGCTACAGTCTCATAGCTACTGACAATTTACAACAAATTAGTACAGCATAGCCAAGTGTAGCCAACAAATAAGTACATTTTTTGTTACAACAATTAAGGCCATTGTAGTTTTATTAAATTTTAAATTCTAACTTTGATTTTTAATATTTTCAGTGTGCCTTTTGGTTGCATTGGTACTTGAGGAACATAGAAGCTAATTCTTCACCCAATATGATGACCCGTAAAGCAACTGCAAAGGATACAGAGATGAAGCTGAAGCAGGCCCTTCTGGATTTGCGGGCCTCTCGTGACCTCTGTGACCGGCTGATGCAGGAACGGGATGACAGTGAAGTGGAAATCGTTAAGATCTTGGATAAAAACAAGCAACTGAAGTTTGAACTTACAGAGCTTCACAATAAATATGAAGATGTGTTGACACAGTGTAACCAAATGCAGGACACTATAAATAATTTCACGGAATGCAGTAATATGCATGAGCAGGCTTTGAGTAGAATTAATGAATTGGAAGTAAGCTTGTGTCTTGCTAATAGAAATATGAATAACTTAGAAACAATAAATAAAAAATTGTCTATAGATAAAACATCTCAAAGCTTATTCGATGAGTTGACTGTCTGTAGCCCTGACTTCATCGAGGAGCAATCAGTATTAGTTAATTGTTCTAAAAATAATTCTAGCAATAATAGTTTCTCTAGTGTGAGAAAGCTGAAAAAGTACATTAGAATTAATAAATTCATAAAAAAAACTAAAAAAGTAATTAATAGGTATCACAAAAATAAGATACAAAATTCAGGTAGAATGGAACGTTTGAAATTAATTGAAAAGTTAAATAGCATAAATAACAGTGCTAACTTAAGCAAAAATAGCTACATTGATTATAGTAAAAACTTAGAATTGAAAATTGAAAATCTAGAACATACATTAAAAAACATGTTGACAAATATTCAAAATTTATCACAAAAACAATTAAATTACCAGATTGTAGCGTCAAATGACATGGTGGACTTATGCAATTATAATGCAGAGCGCTTTGAGTCATTGAATAAAAAGCGTTCATGTAGGTGTTCATTTAGTTTAAATGACAATAAAGAACAACCTACTAGTTCACTTTTGGATAAACAGATAGACCCTGAAACTTGCACTAAGGCCAAACTATGTACAATAACACCTCTTCACAAAAACCTCGATGAAGTTAGGAGCAAGACGACTACTAACAAAGAAAATATAATTATGTATTCCGATGAGATAGGCAAAAATATGGGGCACATAATGGAACAGTATACAGGGCAACTGGTGACTAATTTTTGTATGCCTGGTGCCAGTTATTCTCAAATATTTGACAAAATTAAATGTAATAATTACTCTCCTAACACTACAATCATTGTTTTTATTGGTAGGAGGGGAAACACAAATATAAATAATTTGAGACAATTATTTGAATGCCTGTGTGACCTAAATGTAAAAAAAATTATTCTTCTTGCTTTACCGTACAGTGAGTCATTGACAAAAGGTGAAAATTACTACAGGCACAAGTTTAATATGAAATTACAAAGTATGACATATTATAACAGTAAATTTGATTTTATTGACACTAATGTATTCATTAGGAAATTTTATTTGACCAAAGATAATTATTATCTATCGTTTATTTCCAAAAAACAGATAGCAACCTCGCTATCATATTTTATTTCAAACATAGCCAATTCTTTGGCTAATAATTATACTGTCTTTATTGGGCAGGAAAATAATTTGACATGTGGTGACCATTTGGAATGTGAACCAATGCATTTAAATTAAAACTTAAGACAAAAGAGACACTCTCTGGCAACCAAATTGCTACATCTTCTATTGTAAGTTATGCTGGACACTCACCTCAATTTACAAATGATGATTATGTAATAAATCAGAAAACTATAAGTTATAAAGGTATTAACCTGGTCCATCAAAATATTCAAGGATTGTTGGGTAAAGACTTAGAACTGGAATTATTTATGAATTGTAACAGTATTGACATTTTATGTATTACTGAACATTGGCTGAAAAATCATCAACTAATGTTCAACTTTAATAATCACCAGGTTGTCAGCTCGTTCTGCAGATCAAACTTGAATCATGGCGGCTCTTTAATAATAACTAAGAAAAATATAAAGTCCAAAGAAAGAATTGACCTTGTGAGCCTATCTGTTGAGCGAGTTACGGAAATTGCATGTATCGAGTTTGAGCATTTCATTGTTATGAGTGTGTACAAACCTCCATGTGCGGCTTACGAGAATTTCCAAAACATTATGGAGGATGCTTTACTTAAAATTAGTGGTAGCCATAAAACAATTCTTATCTGTGGAGATTTTAATATTAATATTTTAGAGAAGAATTCATTAACCAACAACTTTTTAAACTTATTTAAGTCTTATGATTTACACAATTGTTTCTACGAACCTACAAGAATTACTGCCACAAGTGCTACCTGCATTGATAATATTTTTTCTAATATGAAGCCTAATCAGAAATCCATAATTAATTTACTACATTCTGATCACTGCGGTCAATTAATTTCATTTTCTAGGAAAAAAGCTGCTCCTCAGAAAACTAAAATCAATTTTATTCCCATGAGTGTAAGCAGACTAGAAAAGTTTAAATTAAATTTGAGTCAGAAACTGCCACAGTTACCTTATCATGACTGTACTGAATACCTATATAATGCTCTTTTTAATCTTATTAGCAATGAATTTAATACACACTTCAAAACTAAAACAGTAACAATCAGTGACCGTCTTTCTTTTAGTGAGTGGGCCACCGCTGGCATTTACAAAAGTCGGAACAAATTATATGAACTATATGGTGAAAAATCCTGTAATTTTAACCCCGCATTCATCAATTATGTTAAAAATTACTCAAAAATCTTTAAACGAGCTTGTTCCACTGCAAAATCTATTTATTTAAAAAATAAGATAACTAGATCTCAGAATAAAATTAAAGAAACGTGGAATATTATTAATAGTGAAACTGGTAGAGCTCGAGCACGCGCACGTGATTTCGTCTTGAATGTAAATAATGTAGATATCAAAGATGAGTTAAAAATTGCATCCGAATTTGAAAGATTTTTTACAGATATTCCTTTCATGACAACTAAAACGCTTGATTCATCTTCGATATCAGCTGAAATGATTCTTAAGGAAAGTGTTTCTGAATGCGATGTTAGTTTTGAATTCTCAACGGTTACCTCCAGAGATATCGTAAATACATTTAAAACTATTGATGTTAAAAAAACTATGGACCTCTGGGGACTTTCTGTAAATACTATTTCATCTATAATACACGTAATTGCCCCTTACTTGGCCATCGTGTTTAATAGCTGTATAGCTTCGGGTGTGTTTCCTGACTTGATGAAACATAGCAAAGTAATACCTTTATTTAAGTCTGGAGATACTTCTGACCCCACGAATTTTCGACCGATATCTATATTACCAACGCTAAGTAAAATCTTTGAAAAGGTAATGCTTAATCAACTCCTCGTTCACTTTCAAAAATATAGTTTATTACATAAAAACCAATTCGGTTTTACGAAGGGCCGTTCAACCACAGATGCAGGAGTTGAATTACTAAAAAATATATATTCAGCCTGGGAGAATTCACGAGATGCTTTGGGAGTATTTTGTGATTTATCCAAGGCTTTCGACTGTGTAAATCATGATACTCTTGTCAGGAAATTACATCACTATGGCGTTAGGAATAAAGCTCTCAACCTTTTGACTTCTTACTTGACTAATAGAATACAAAAGGTTGATATACATGGTCAAAGATCTTCTGGAGCTGCGGTCACAATAGGGGTTCCGCAGGGTTCAATCCTTGGTCCTTTTCTATTTTTAATATATATTAATGATCTACCTTACTGTATAAAGGACAGTCATGACATAGTGTTGTTTGCAGACGATACATCTCTGATTTTTAAAATAAATAGACAAATGACTAATTATGACGAAGTAAACAATGCACTATCTAAAGTAGTAGATTGGTTTAACATTAATAATTTGCTATTAAATGAAAATAAAACCAAACTAATTAAGTTTTGCACACCCAATGTCAAACGGGTTGAAACAATGGTACAAATAAATGGGATTGGATTGGAACCTGTTGAATCTACTATTTTCTTGGGCATAGTGTTGGATGCTAAATTGCAATGGGGTCCACACATTGAGAGAATATCTGGTAAGTTAAGTTCAGCTGCATATGCAGTTAAAACTATCAGACGACTTACCGATGTAGACACAGCCAGAATTGTGTACTTTAGTTATTTCCATAGTATTATGTCTTATGGAATTCTTCTCTGGGGTAATGCTGCGGATATTAACACCATATTTGTTTTGCAAAAACGAGCAGTACGAGCTATTTACCAATTAGGTCCTCGGGTTTCACTTAGGGAAAAGTTCAAAGAAATAAATATTCTAACAGTGGCATCACAATATATATTTGAAAATTTAATGTACGTACGAAAAAACATAACAAATTTTTCTGAAAAGTGTGACATTCATAATGTTAATACGAGGAACAAACATAATCTTGTGGTACATGCTACTCGTCTCCACAGAATAAGCAATTCTTTTATGGGACAATGTATACGCTTCTATAACAAACTCCCAAATAATATTCGAAGCCTACCTATTAATAAATTCAAAACTGCTATTAAAAATAAACTGTATACTAAAGCATACTATAAGGTGTCTGATTACATAAATGATTCTAACGCATGGGGGTGAATTTGCTCGAGGTCCATGCATTTTAAATATGTTTATTAATTATGCATATAATCTATAATGTGTCTTATAGTTGACTCGGAAGCATAACTTTAGTTTAAATTTGTTTTAGTTAATAATCAAGAAGCATGTGTATGTCATTCTCACTAAAAAGGTCTTGTGGCGGTGTCGTCTTGCGTCGGGTCGTTACGTTCCCTAAAATATGGTTGAGCGAAGCGATGGCTGATTCTTGCGTCATGCCTGTGAACAGGTGCCGCCAGCGGGGCCTGGTCATCTCATGTTTTCTTGATTGATGTAAACGTAGGTCTTATAATTAGTTGTTATCTTTAGATGGACAATTGTATGACACATGCAATAATAATATGTACCTAATAATTGTTTTTTTTTTGTACAATGTGTGGACATTGTATTCTTATAACATTGTTAACCGGATCTTAAATGTATGCTTACCACTTATATTGAAAGGAATATCTGTAAGTACCTAACTAACAATAACATAAAATGGTGGTGGGTATCAAAATTTTAATTGCTTAGTTCAATAATAATTATGATTAATTAAATTATATAGAAAAGCTTTTCACAAGATAAATAATCCAAATGCGTGGGAGTAATGACTACCCAAACTTTACGCATGTTAAAATGTAACTTAAATTATATTGATAATTATTTATTGACTTGTATTGATGTTTTGAAATCATTACGAAATTGTAAGCTGTGGAGTTTCTTTCGCCATTTCTTCTCCATATCAGCATAATAATAATTATTCGTCCCGAAATGGTGGTAGGGTTTTGACGATTTAAAAGTACTTAGCAAAGTCCATTTAAATAAAGAGCTTTTTCATTTCATTTCATTTCATTTCATTTCATTAAAATAACTATAATCTACGGGATATTGACGCCTCGTTTTAATTGCAAAAACACTATCTCCCAAAAACACGCTTTTTTGTAAATAATATATATAATTTTTTTATCTATGTATATTATATAAAGTCCTGAATGAGATATCAACGCACAGCCCAAACCGCTGAGCCTAGAGACTTGAAATTTTGCACAAAGATACCTTATACAGTGTAGGCATCCACTAACAAAGGATTTTTGGAAATTCCACCCCTAAGGGGGTAAAATGTCCACGCGGACGAAGTTGCGGGCGGAAGCTAGCATAAGATAAATTGCAAGAATCAAAAGACATCGCTTTCTGACCATGAACCTTTTGACGTTCATCTGTGATAGCTGTCATAATACAATAATATACTGTTAAAGCCAAGTTAAAGCTAATGGCGACAGAAACCAGCAGACAAATGCACTCACTTGAGAATAGAACCCGGGTCTCTCTATATGATTCCAGCAGGCGAACCACTCGACCACGGAGGTGGTATAAAAAGGTGGGCGCACATTAGCCTTATTAATAGAATAATTTATTTCCCCTACTGCCTACATTTCATCCACGTTTTTTATTATTCAATTAAAAGTAGTCACGAATCCCAAAGTAATTGTTTGTGGTTTTCGGTGCGGTGCCACTGGTAATAACGATTCAGCCTCTTGATATTATCGTAATGTCCCTTCGCCCGTGTTTCCTTCTTCCATTTAGAGGATGTGGCTGTTAAAATCGAAATTTTATTATGTTTATTAATGAAGTTAGGCAAACCCAATAACGTTATGTAAGTTTTTGTAAAATAAAATGTGAAAGATTGCAAGTTAAGAGAATTACCAAACAAAAAAAATTAAGCCAAAAATGTTTATTTACTAATAATGATAGACATAATCACAATCATTACAATAACAGGCTTTATACATTTGCTTTTTGTAGGTAAGTTTATTAACCTTAAGACCCACCTGAGACTCAAAGCTGATATGAAAGAAATAAATTTATTCTAAGAAACTCGAATTTATTTATTTCAATAAACTAGCAGAATATAACACTGACGGACTAGTACGTAAAGAATAATACAATAAAAAAGTTACTTGTTATAATGTATCAAAATAATAATCTTAATAATAATGTTTTAGACAATTTCAAAATTAGTTGTTTTTTATTGTATCGTCATTTACATTAGCCTTTAATCTATGGAAAAGCCAGCTCATTCTCTTTTTTTTATTTCATTTAGCATTGGCATGAGATTCTTCCATTCAAAATGAATCTTTTCCGGAACCTGCATTGCCAGCGTTGTATTTAACTATTTCCTCCACTTTGTTGTTTTAAGCATGAAATAAAAATAATGTCACATTACCCCGTCCTGTAGCTTCCGCTCTCGCAGTATTTTGCGTATTATCGTTCTTGCATATTTGCGATCCGAGTCCATTTTTACTCTGCCGATGCAGCACTTCGAGTCTCGGTAATTGGTTGAAGTTATCTTCATCATTACATCTCGGGAGCGACTTTTTTTCGCCGCCTTATTCCTCTCTTTCGCCTCGGCTTTCGTTTGTTTTTGATTCAATTACTTTTAATACGCGCAGATTATATCTTGGAAAACGCAAATGCCGGAGTTATTTCTTTTTAAATTAGCTTAAGATGAAACCTCATTTGCCGGAGTTCTCTAATTATTTTGAAATTAGATTTTTCTACGCCTCTTTTCAATACACGAACCTCCATATCTATACCAACATCTGTTTTTTTTTAATTTTTAAACTTGTGTCATTTGCGAGTATCTACCTACATAATAATAACATTAATTAAAGTTTTCTTGACATATTGCATTTGTAGTTAACGAACTACAATTTTACACCTTGAGCGGTAAGCGACCTTCAAACAATCTAGATAAAGCCCCATTTTTCTTCTCTGAACCTTGTTTATGTACGTTGAGACGATATTCTTAAGGACACGGCATATTTCATACAGTATCGTAACTCAGATCGGTATTTCACTAAATGAACGCTTGGGCATATTTATAGCGACGTAGGACATAATTTAATAAACAAAGCAGACTAGCTTAATGCCACCCCAGGCATGGGATCTGATAATGGTCCGTAACTGGTTTCGAGGCTTCGATAGCATTGTAAGGTACTAGTAGTTCGTTACGAGCTCCCTGTAGCCTGCCTACAATCGTTAAAGCCCTATCTGAGCCGGCTATTAATAATAATACGCGGCTACATCTGATACGAAGAATGCATCGAAGTTGAAATATGCAAGAAGTCATTTTGCTGTGGATTGGTTTATTTACCTTCAACTTTATTGAAATTTTGTGCTCTCACAGTTGGAGTCTGTTTTGTTGACTTCATTTTAATACTGGAATATTGAAATAGCTTAATATCAACAGTAAAACCCGCAGAATTATACGTAATATAGAATTTTAAATTAAACATAGTAATAATGAAACTGCAAGGCGTAGTAAATGCGTTGAACGATTTTGAAATCAAGACACCTTTTGCCTTAGCCGGTCTGAGATGAGGAACCAAAAATTTTATTTTCTTATTGTGCAAACTTCCCTCAAGTTACTTATTTTATGTAGATCCTGTCCATCCTAAGCTTGCCTGGTACAGATCGCACTTAGCGATAAGGCTGCTTATGTTGTGTAATTTAATTTTGTTAATGGACAATAAAGTATAAATAAATAAATCATCTGGCAAATTCGAATGCCTTGACGGGTCACTTGGGGGCCTTTTTTTCGACAGAAAACGTTTTATACGTACCCGCAGCGGGAATATGGCCCCAGTAGGGTTATGTGGGAGTCACTAACCCTAAAGGTGGGCATACCTAAATACTGTCGGATAGAAGATATTGAAGAATGAAGATATTGAAGCTTTATATTGGTGTCAATGTAATGAAAATTATACCAGCCTATTATTTATCTCAACTTTATAATGAGTAATATTAATACGTAACTCTTCATAGAACTTGCAATTTGTTTACGTCCGTATTTCCTTTGTGAGCAGAAACCATGAATTCTGCGTACAGAATTAAAAATGTAACCAAAAAGCATTCATGTTACTGGTATTTTAAAATTAAATTCAGTGTATTCATTGCGCACTTGCAATGCGCCTACAATCGACCTTTCCTCGCTCTTGCAAATTGACTCTACAGTTCACGAAGCAAAATGCAGTAGTAATGTTCCGCGTATTGTTAATAATATAGTTTTTTTGTAATTCTAACCCGGAATCGCTTGAGGCGGAGTGTTAGCATTCTAGTGGAACAATCGTAAATGCACATTGTCTATAACTGGCCATGAATGAACAGGATTTGCTCCTTGTGTTAAAAGATCAAAGTCAAGGATATTAGATTCCATAACAGCTACTAGACAAGCCTGACTTTGTTCTATTAAATGAGAAGCGGCACAAGACCTTTTACTATGCGGACTAGTTTCTTTAATGTCTTCCACAACAAAGAATATAAATAAAATGTTGCAATAATTTTAAATCTGCTGTGATCAAATAAGGAAAGCTCACTGAAGGTTTTTTATTTTTGGATTTGATGCTTCTTGTAGACGAAATGCTGGCAAATACTATTTGAGGCACTGCATGACCCATATTGTCAGATGTGTGTGGCTATAAATAGGTAATAATATGATATATTCGAACGAACATGACGCGTTAACGATAAGTCCGTTGCTTGTTACTTGAAGTCAGCGACGAGCGGAGCGACGGCGACGGCGGCGCGAGAGCAGCGCGTTCCAATGCACAGATTTACATGGAACAAAGGGCCTAGCCAAGTGGCCAATTGATTGCGAATGTTAAACGCAACTTATTAAGAATGATAGTTAAACGCAAATAAAATATTGCATGAATCGACGTATTACTGAGAAAGCTCCATGGCGACCTTCGTATCAAACTAATTTTGAAAATATGAATTTATTGTTTTGAATAATTAGACATGTACACATTTAATTGAATATATAATCTAATATACACATAAGCAAAATAATAACACAATAAATAAATTGCATAAATTTCTCACAGGATTAAATTCTGCTAGTTCAACTAATTACCCTAGATATGTAATCTACCTCTTCTACTTTGCTGTGCCCGACAGGGCCCATGATGTACTTACATTAAATAATATTAAGAACTTAACTAGCATTGTGGAAAAGCAATAAAAGTATTGAATTGAATTCAATTGAAGTAAAGCGCTGTTTAAGAGCTATGTTCGGGTTGCAGACTACAGATAGTTGCAAAGAGTACTTCATAAAACACAAAATTCTATCACTTCCGTCACTCTATATTTTTGAAATGACCTTGTTTGTAAGAACATCTCCGAAGTTATTTCCTAAGTTATCAGATAGAATTGACCGTAACCGACGAGACAAAAATAGAGTGCAGACTCAAACTGCTAAGACAATTCTTTACAGAAAAAGTATATTTGGAATGGCCACTAAAATTTATAATAATATACCAAACAAGTATACTGACTTAAACACAAACCTATTTAAGATAAAACTAAAGAAACTGCTAATTTAAAAATGCTATTACAATATAAATGACTTTTTAATGATACCATATGACAATTAATTTAGGAATATAATTTATAATATGTACCTTATTTGCTTTATCCCTTCTTTTTGACATGTTGTGTTTTCTCTTTGACATTGTGAATAATGAAATTCCTCTGACGAATTCTTGTTAATTTATATGCATAATAATTGAAATATTTTGACAACTACGTATGACTGAATTTACCTAAACTGTTTTCTATCCATTCATTAAATTTGTACGCCGTAAGGCAGGTCACAGTGAAACATCCTTAAACTTGTTAACCTATTATACCTGTGTATCACAAATCAAGAATTTTGAATTTTGAATTTGGATTTGAATTTTGAAATGTATGAGAAGTAGTCAAAAATTGTCATTCGTTTGATAGAAATGAGGATAGAAACATTGTATCGTTTGCTTGTCTATGCCTCGAAGGCAGTGGCTCGGGAAGCGACGCACGAGCGATGCGCTCCAGTCAAGCGGCGCCCGCGCTTCTGTATTAATGTAGTGTTTTGCATTTTATATATTGCTTTTTATCGACCGAACTTGCCTGCTGACGAAGTCGACGGAGAAAATAATGTCACTTATTTTTAAAAGATACTAATTTCTCATATCACAACACTACGCCGCTCTAGCGCCGCGCGATCTGCGCGCTGGCTTCGAGGCTGGATCACCATCGCATCGCTCGTCAATTGCTTCGAGTCCAGAGGCCTATATTCAGAGTGGACGTATTGTGACTGAAATGATAATGACGATGTTTATAAAAACCATTGAAATCTTTTTCTTCTTAAGTTGGAAATTCTGTTGTGGGTTGTCTACTCGCCAACGCTAGAGAGACCCCTTAGTGTGATTATCTATACGGTGTTCAGAATCTCCCTCAGTCGGCTTTTAAGACCTCCACGGGACGAGAAGTAGTAGGTATCTAGTATGACCAATGAATCTAATATTCATGACCGGGAATTGCACCGGTGAGATAAAAACTGTGTATTTTTTATGCCAAAACCAGTCGGTCCTGCGCTGCTGGCATCCAGCCGCTTCCCGCGACCTTTACCAGATCATCAGTCCACCTTGTGGGGGGCCTACCAAATAAATAAATAAAAATACTAAAACTGAAAAACTAAATGGCCTACTAAATATGATCTAATAAAATTAACATTCAAATTGTTGTCTAAAATACGACGAAGTGTTTAAAATCACTTTGAGGATTAGCAAAATAAATAAATTTGCATAACCAAATTTACTACTTAAATACCTTCTTTACTAAAAAAAAACAAATTTATGTATGATAAATAGTTTGTCATAGGTTTATAATAATTGAAAACGTTTTTATTTTAAACGGTTTATAAATGATGTATTTGTACTAATGAGCTACTAATTTAGTATATTTTTCGTTTTAGTTTACGCACTTGAAATGTTTACATGTAAACTACTTTTCTAAATTGGTTAAATATAATCCTATAAACGATGCAATATAATTCACATATTATTTAAACTAAGCACAAGTTTACCATCATCAACAGCTAATATAATGTCCCCACCGAGGGGCTCGAACCTACCCCACATTAGGGGCGATTAGGCCTTAGTCAACCACGCTGGCCAAGTGCGGGTTGGTCGACTTCACACACAACCTACGAATTTCTTCGTGGGTGTGTGCAGGTTTCCTCACGAAGTTTTCCTTCACCGTAAAAGCGTCGATTTATGAATTCAAAATTTGAAAACACATTGGTACGTGGCGGGGATCTCACCAGTGCCTCCCGAGTGGGAAACGACGCTCGTACGCACTACGCCACCGACGCTACCACTAAGCACAAGTTTATACTCACCCATGAATCGAACCCTGAACCTCTGAATCAGACACAAGGAGTGACCTATAAGAATACGTGGTTAAGAAGAAAATGACGTTTTAAGCAATTTTGAGATAAGCAGAGAGAGAAACTATGTTAATGAAGGGGAGTGCCGGTGAACCATTAGGAGGCCTCGTAGACCCTATACCTGGGTCCCCTCTCTCTAACACGATGGACCCGGAATCCGCGGCGTGAATTCATGGAATGCTCAGAGTTATTAGTCTCAAATAAAAGAGTAAAACAAAATACAAAACGAGAAACAAAATTTTACGGTTAAAAAAAATGTGTTTTTTAAGGTCAGTCTCCAGTTTGCCGTTTTTAGTTTTGAAGGCGGTTTTTTTATTTAAAAATAGTTTATTACTTTGCTTTTTAGTGTTGTAAGTATCGAAATTTTCAGAGAACTATCTCGTGATCTTTAAGACAAATTTTACTACTTGTAAAATGACAACGATATCATCGATGCCAATTAAATACGCAAATACGCATTAGTGTCGTAGAAGGCGACTAATGGATCAGCAAAGGGGTATTGATTGACCTTATACTCCGTCCACCAATCCACATTGGGCAAGCGTGATGGACTACTGCCTAAGACTCCTTCGACGACAAGGAGACACCTTGTGTCCCAGCAGGGGCTGGATGGTATAAAGGCTGATATGATGACGATTTTTTTACAATATCTAACATCAGAAGAAAAGTTAACAAAACGTAGCACTGCTCACACAGGCAGCTATGAATAAAGTCAAGAAATTACGCGACTATGAAGCGATATGGTCCCCGATATAATGTTACGTCCGAGTCGAAGCTTATCTCATATTTACAATTTGTAAACTTCGACCACCTTACATAACAAAACGCCTTGTTTAGAACATCGTATCGCCGGCATTCGGCACATGACAAATGACTGGCATCTCGAGATGAGAATCGGGGAACAAACGAGAAAGTATAAACATTTACATTTGAGTATCAGTGGACAGCGGAACGTGAGTGATACTGTAATATCGAGCACCCTATCCCGTCTCATTACGGTCGATTTTAGCGGTGTCAAGTCACCGTTTGATGTGTACGGATACGCGCCGCTCAACAAAAACTTCGAGCCTCAATTTTGGACTTATCTAGCGATCCCTTTGTTTCCTTGACAGGTGCATTAGCGTGTTATCATACAACAATTAAATGCATCGTTGGTGCTGCATCACGGTGATTGGAAAAGCACTGTTTGATAATATGGAATTTCACTGCTATTGATACGCCTTGGAAATAAATGATGTATGAGGTACCAAAGTATATTCATAGTAGTTCTAAGTACTACTTACAGATATTTGGGTAGCAAAAATACGATATAAGTACCTGCCATGTAATAATTTGTTTACTGAGTAGAACGTTAAATCAAATTACATTGCATCAAATCAAGAAGCGTTCATTTATTTATTTTGTTACGTTTTGTAACTGTACCAACTCAAATCAAAAACCGATCAACCAAGAAAATTCTTGTAATGGTCAGTTTTCCATAGTCATTAGAAATAGTACCTACATTTCTGCAGCGGTCATCAAAAAAGGTATTGATGGACGAATGGTATAGTACTATTCTTAAATATTCCGCGGAAATTAATACAATTAGGTCGTTTTCAAAATCAATGATGAGCAACGAACAACAATAATTATTCCAGCACCAAAGTGTTCCATTTTTTCCATAAACAGCTTTCTATTTTCAAGCCAGTTCGAAATTTAAATAAAACCTTTAATTACTGAGATTAATTACCTCCTTGGTTGTAATGTTTCGGGAGTAAAAGATTGTTCTATTTTCAAATTACACGGCAGATATGAGTTAACATAGTAATATTTATTTGGACGCTAAAACAGATATGGATTTTCATACAACTTTTGCCGGCCGCTGCTCGCATGTACTTGGCCAATACAGCAATTTCGATTTATCGCGAATCGAGTTGTCAAAATAATGTCCAAATTTCCAAGCATGTTTGAGAAAAAAATGTACTTATATCCACCTTATAGAATACTGCAGTCAAATTGTTTTTTGTCGGCGAGTAAAGTTGCCAGAGATCCAAACGGAGAGGTGGAGTTAGGGTTGGTTGAGCGCAAGTGAAGAGTTAGTGCTGCAAGCGTCTATTGGCTTTGGTGTCACTTAAGCCATTCATGTTTATCGTCAGGTGGTTCGTATACTTGTTTACTAATCACATAATATAAAAAATTCGATGAAAGAAATATTTTAGTCTAAGACTCTGCTTCTGCTTAAGATCATGGCGAATATCTTTAGAATTTAGTTTTCTTCAAATTTTCTTTCTAGCATAATCTGATTTATATTTTCGTTAGAACCCCGAGGCCTTCATAAGCATTTTCATTCTTTTCTTCAATATTATAGTAATATAATAATCTGTTTACCTAAATCTTAAATTTTGATTTACAAAATGGAGAGAAGAATATTCGTTTACTTTATAATAAGGATACTTGTTTTCATATAAAAGTTCACAAAAGTTAGGACTAAATAAAGTCGAATATTGCACAGCAGATCTAACGTAAAGGTGTTGCGTTGCAAAAAATGATTTTAACACGAAGCAATAAGGTTGTTTCCAAGCGTGAGTCTTGATTGTACCTGTCCTTATCAATCAAAATATGAAATTAACCTCTATAAGTCGGCTTATTATGACTTACGTTTTGATGGTATCGCCGAAATCTCGTTGAAATCTTATCGAGATCTTTCTTTTTATGTTCGTTCGATCTTAAGCTTGTACGGTGTTAAATAACACGTTAATAAATCATATTTATCTGTAAATGTGCAAATTTCGTTACTTTGTTGATGTTAACGAAATCAGTAGGGTAACCTGGCTGTTTCCAAGATTTATTTTTTAATCAAACTTTTGATTATGGCGATTATCTGTTACCTCGATACAAATAAATTGAATTTTATTTCAGTTTACTTTTTAATCTTTCAACATATAATTAACCTAATAACTTAATTCTTATTCAGTTAATGAAGAATGCAATGACTTTTTTATGCCTTCGAAGCTCTTGTTTTCTTCTCAATATATTATTCTTATAACCTTGGATTCTTCAAAAGAGGCATGAAGAAAAATTGCATGTCATACTCTCTCGCTGTGCATACTCTTCTGCTCTGACAATCATCGCATTCGCTCTCAACTTTCACTAATAATTGGTAATATCAGGTGGGATGCAGTATTTTTCTAGATATTTTTATAATAAAATAAGTTTTTAAATATACCAATTACAGAGATTCGAAAGCCCAATTTTAACGCCATCAGAGAGCGCTGCTTATAAAGCAATTTATTCGAAAAATAAACGCCCGATTATAATATTAACAAATGCCTACGGGTCATTCAACGCTATGCTCAAAGAAATTCGGCTATTAAAATAACATATTTTCACGCATCTAAAATTCTATGACCGAGTGTTTTAAAGAGAGGTTTTATTACTTTTAAATGACAGGTAGAATGCGTCTGGTATAGTCGTAAAGGTTTGGTTATCAAACTTTCGTGTTTTATGGGTATAGCGAGAGATTTCGGACTGGTGTTTATTTACTAGGATACGTTGGGCGACGTTATGTCATGATGTCGTATGTTGTGAGATGTAATTGAATCGTATACGATTCATTTTACTCCCTATAGTAACTAAATGTTACCTAAGGCTTTTTTCAACCACTTATGGGATTATCAGCCTGATTATGTATGTACGTTAAGTATTCGGTAATGGATAATTCTGTGACGCTACTAGAGATTACCGAATATTAGAGTTATATACTATTTTATCGTAGCTTTTACAGTTTTTGCCAGTGTATGAAATTGATATACATGTCTGCTTTATGTTTTGTTGGTTTTAGTTGACAGTTACCAGCTGAACTAGATTTCTAAGCGTAAAAACTTCACCACAGTGATAAAGATATTTTTTTATCAAATATAAAAAAATGTCTTTATTATTTTTATTTACTGCGAAATTACTATACTACAACTAGTTATACGCACGCAGATATATTATGTTTCAAGTTAATTTTTATCACTAATGACCATCATCTGAATAGTGTCAATAAAATTTATTTTATCTGAAATCTATGTATACGATATACCAATAGGGAATACGAGTAATTTTTTTTTGTTTTAAATATATTCTACACATTTGCAATTTACAAAACTGAAAGACATTTTAAAAAATATTGATGAATGCCTGATTTACAACCACATAAAATTGTGTGTTAAACAAGGAGATCCAATATATGTATGCTTTGAAGTCATATTATACGTCCGCCATACATATTAAACGTTGTTTTAGAAAGAGACAGAAATGCTTAAAGTCACGTTATCGAACGTTTCCTCCAGAAGACCTCACGACCCACGTAACCGATACTCCAACCTCAAATCAGTAGAATTCCTTAATTATACATAAATACCAGATAATGTCAAATGAATGACCGCCCGTGGCAATGCAATAAGTAAACAAACAGCACTATTCTCCAACATAGCATGAGTTCCGCGTGTTCAGCTCGGTTTCCGTGCACGAATGGTCAGAACAAACAAAATATTGAATCTATGCGATATGTTGTTCGGGGCATGCCGTATTTAGAACTAGCAACTGCTGGCATAGCTGGGTAAGTAAGCAATTTGATGTTTACCTGCTATTAACGTTGCAAGGGTAGAATATTGAATGCTGTGTTTGTAGTAACGAAGAGTACAGTCAACATCAGAATTAGCACAGTTTAGTACCATGTCATATCAACGCCAGCGCTTGTGCTTGTAACATTACTGTTACTGCACAAGCGCTGGCGTATGCGTGGCGTATGACGTATGAAATGATACTAAAATGTGCTACTTCTGAGGTTGATAATAATTCATACATAGTGGTGTAATGTTATGCAGGGGTCCAACAGATAACAGTATTAACAGCATTAATGTGTTCCGACAGCAATTTTATTGGACCCGACAGACTTCGTCTTGCCATAAAGATTTGTAATGTGGCACTTTTTTGTTCCTACGTATTTTACCGTTCTGAACGTTCCTACATTGCTTAGACAACAGTAAGTGTTTGTAATTTAATATGAACTTCATACAATAGCAAGAAAGCTCAAATTGACTACGTTTTATTTAGAAAACGTTTGTATGGGAAAAAGAAAAGGGCTGTTTTTATGGTTTTTCCGGAAATTATTCGAATTTTTCTCGCCGTAAAAACCATCCTAGAACTTCAACGAACATTTTAAAAAAAGAATTGGCCAAATTGGTTTAGGCGTTGTTGAGTTATGCGCTTACCAACACATTTTGCGATTCATTTTTATATTATAGATATTTATCAACACGATTTGTAATACACTAAATACACCAAAGCCTATAGGCAGAAATAATAAAACACTTTAGATATAGAGATGGGGCATATTTTACGAAATAAAGTTGGAATTATTTGCCTATGAAAGTAATAATATTTCAAACTAATAAGGAAATAGAAAGTAGGTTGCTGCAATAAACAATAATTAACATCAAGTTAATAACCATCTACTAGCTTTATCAACAGGAAACTTAAAAAAATGTTATCGTAATGTTATAAGCCGAATGTAATATATCTCGTAGTCACAAATAGTACATAATATATTTTTTTATGTTCCCTTTTATTGCGCGTAACTTACACAATTCTAAGTTACACCTTTCACCCACCGACGTCCTATAAAGGTCAGCGCAAGCAGCCCATAAATAAGGTATTTAACGTGTGTGGGCCTGGCCTTAACTGGCTCGGTATTCATGAGAAACCTTTTGGCTGGTTACAATAGTTTCCGTTTGCTTTACAGTCAATAACATATCACGCTTAAGCTGCAATAATGGGCGATGTATTCGTAAATATTTTAACATTGTCATCAATAGTTTGATGCACTAGCTGCATACCCTCCTGAATCCTATAGGAAATACATTGCTTCAAACTTATCGAAAGATCAATTTCTCGTACATAATCTACTTCTGTCGAAACTTCTGAAGCCCATGCCAAATTAACATAACAATCGCAAGGATCGTATTTATTTAGGTATCAACTGCTGATGACAATAGTTGACAAATCTTCACACTTAAATCAAATGCATAATTGGAGCATATGATCACTACTTTTACACAATTAAAGGTTTTAAAAGCAGCGTTGTCAATCAGAGTTTAAAAATAATTTAACTTGGCAAGACGAAATCTATTTTCCCTTATGCATCTATTGATGACCGATTAAGGGATTATATTACTAAGTGATTATCTCTCAATGCTGTCTCACATTCATATTTTTAAATTCAAGGTATGTCTTAAGTGGTTCCTCAGTGATTGAAATACATAAATTAGTATCTCTATTAATTTATATGTCTAACATTCTAACTTTAGTGTAAACGTGGCCCATAATATTATTGCAACAAATTAACTCGAACCATTGTAATAACAACTTTAATTAAATTTCAATGGCTTCAGAGTAATTGAGAGTTTTCAACTATATTTCACCAAATTTAGATTTCAGCAAAATTATAAATAGAATAACACTTAAAATTTTAATAACAATACCTTTAATTGACGTTCAAAGTTTGAAGTATCTCATATCATATATTTTTCTAAACGCAATTTTAGAGCTTTTATTTGTGCACTACAATATCGCTTACTGAATATAAACTAGTTCCTGTACCTCAAGTATGAGTTTGTGTTGTCAATAATGATGAATGTTTTTGATAGATGCCATTAATTGACGCCGCCGTGGTGGAGTGGTCAGTATAGCTGCCTACACATCAAGTGGTCCGGGTTGGAATCCTGGTAGCGGCATGGATTTGTGTTACGAACATAAATATTTGTTTGCGAGTCATGGCTGTTTATATATTTATTTCAGTCTATTTATAAAATTATCTATAATTATTATGTATATTAAAAATGTCCGTTATCTAGTATCCATAACACAAGTTCTTAATGATACTTACTTTGGGCTAGATAATTGGTGTGAGCGTGGAAATATATTATTATCTCCTTTATTTACTTTAAAATACATACTAAATTACATTTTTATTATTATTGTTATACCAAAAACAAATTAAAACTGTTCAATGATTTATACTAAAGAGAACTCGATTAATGTATTCAAAAAGAAAATTGTACTTTAATGCAAAGTTGCAGCAAAAAATCTACCGAATAGCGATGCAAAATTAGTCAACAGTGCAATCAATTCTATCAAATACAAAAAGCAAAATAAAAACAAATGGACCCCTCAAACTATCAAAACATGCAACTCGTAGATCCGCTGAATACTCGAAGCTATTGTTATTCGAAATATTATTCGTAACAAATGTAACAATGATACACTTATCGCAGAAAGAGACATAAGATTGTCGGAACATAAGTGCTTTGTTATGGCTAAATAAATCTAAATCTAACCAGAGATTCCTAAAAGTAAACTAGTTTTACGAGTGCATTATCTTAGTTTTAGAGCGGAACGTCAATAAACCTCGATATTACGAAGCTAATGGCTTTTGAGATATAGCAGTTGCAACTTTATTGTTTTCATGGTATATTATTAGAAGTTTGCCCTTATCTATACATTTTAGGCGCCTTTGTAAAATAAGCTTCACTTACATTTGACCCGTGGGTAATGATGGATTGTCGTCAGTTTTTATATAGGTTTTGGGTACTAATCGGCTCTTCTAAAAGATAACAATTGAAAAACAGTATCACAAGAGATCTGAAATGGAAACTGTTCACGTGATAAGAAGAAAAATATACATTTTGAAATGCTGGTATTAATTAAGAGCCTTTCTTATTCTTCATCGCTCTGTAACCTTTATTGTTATTTTATAATTCTCTAATGATTTCATTCTCAAAGTTTTTGGATTCATAAAGATCGTTCGTGTCTCTTTTTTATTTTTGTAACGTCTAAATTGATCAATTTCAAAGAATTTTACATTTAAAATATCCCAGAGTATTTTCCTAACATTGAAACTTTGACCACAATCTTACGGAAATGAGCTAACACGAGAAAAATTGTGAGCGAAAATAAATTTAAATGTAGCTTAATATCAATTATGAACATAATCTACGTAGGTCATTGAGGTAGTTTGTAATTAAAATCTAATCACTTCGAATGAATTTACATAAATTTCGTAAAAGTTAAAGTCAATTACTAAATTGTCGAAAGCAAATTCTTCACAGAAGTAGCATATTCCATTTTGTAGGTTGCTCCATAAGAACAAAACTTTAGATACACAAATGGGAGACCAATAACCCGTAAGACAATAAAGAGACGAAAATATGAATACAGATTAAGGTTAGCAATATTGGAATGTATATTCTT
Organism: Elophila nymphaeata; assembly: GCA_955850985.1. Lineage (NCBI taxonomy): Eukaryota > Metazoa > Arthropoda > Insecta > Lepidoptera > Crambidae > Elophila > Elophila nymphaeata. The sequence goes on from OY039079.1 coordinate 18,221,251, forward strand.
AAAGCGTGGGTCGACGTAAATGGTAGGAACGGACACAACCTGTATGAGACAGTGTATCATTTGCAATTACATGTTATTGTGCCTTTGTACTATTTAGTGGCCGCCCGAGGTACCTTTCGTTCAATGCTGTATTGTAAGTAAATAGCTTAGCATTTATTTCTGTCAATCCAACACCGATATTTATTGTGGATTTAGATTATATTAAGGTTTTTGTTGGCGGTATTAACGTGTTCATTTTACTATTTATCGGTAACGATGCTCTTTGAATGTTACCAACATTAAAATTGAGCGACTAATTTGACGTTAAAAATATATGGGTTTAATAACCTTTGTTTCCCATGATATATTAAAACAAACATACAAATAACTGCTTATATTGATACAATTTGGAAGTGAAATAAGATAAATTAGTCTTTTGATATTACAATTGAAAAAAAAAGGATTATTTTTGTTTTTAAAGTTTATTGTAGCCATTTCTTAAAAAAAAGAAGAATAAATAAAGAGAAGAAAAGATTTTCACAAAATTAAACTCTTTTTGGAGTCCTTTTTATTTCAAAGGTATATCTTATAGTTATTGCAATTTTAAAAGTGTAATACTTAGTTTTGCAGGCAAGTGTAGTATGTTATAAAGAAACTGATGAAACCAAACTTTCAAAGTTACCATTTTCCTTATATATATTTAAATTAAATTAGGTACTACCTGTCTCATTTTATAAACCATAATTTCCTAATTACCAAAATCGATGATAAATACAATCTGTAACAAACTTTAAAAAGTTTTTTTTATTAATAAATCACTTACTTATTCATATTACAACTACTTATGTATTACATTTATAATCATCATCGTAGCGCAGTTAAAGTTCATAAGTCCACTGACGTGATCTAAATTTCCCTAGGCGATCAAGAAATTGCTATTAACACCATTGACCTTTTTCATGTTGACATTCATCCAGCCAATTTAGCTGTACGTTATCAAATTCATTAATCACTCCGCGGCCACCGAGACTCCCATTACGCTGCAAAAACAACGATGGATGAAGCGATGTAAGCGCAAAAGCAAACGTAGCTTTTAGTTAATCCTTAGCACAAGCAAACGCATAGCATTAAGCGAATCCCCCAAGTAATCCACTAGGAAAAGCCGACACGTCTCCGTCAACACTCGGCAACGCGATTTCCTTTGGCAAAGAAGTTCCTGGCATATTTACATTTTCGCACATAAAGTAAATTCCTCGTATCCAGAAGTTAGAGTGCGGGTAAACGAAAATAGCGATTCATCACAAGTTTTAATCTGTTCTACAGTTTGGCCCACTTGCGGTTGGACTTGGTAGACGAGCGGTTTTGTTGTAACCACTACTTTAATTAATGGGAGGGACAATAATTATTAGTAATTTATGTAAACAGTTCCAGTCTGCATTGCGCATTGTTTAAATCTTATAATCTACGACATAGGGAAACATCATGACAACAATTGCCTACAAAGACCTACGTATCTAATTCATGTAATCATTGTGGTTTACTTAACATCTCACATAACCTTGTAGGAAAGTTCGCAGCCTCGTTTTCAAAGTACTTACAATTGAAGAAAGCACATGTTGTTATTTTATAAAAGCAGTTTTTTTTCTTTCACCGTGGTTATGAAAGATATGAATTGTGTTTGTATTTATTGTCCAAACAGACTCTCTTAATAACTATTAATTCCAAGCTGCAATATGAAGTAAGATTTTCACAAAGAAAAAGGTTTCTGAAAAGAATCTCGTAAACTTTAAATGTTTATATTTCTCGAGGAATATAAATATTTTATTTATTTTGATTGCTACTGATGAAGATGAACGATCGTTCATCTTGGTCAGTAGCAATCAAAACTACGGCCCACGTGATGGTAAACGGTTATCAAAGTATGGGCGCCTGTGATATCATGTAAAAACTGTGAAGTAGATGAATTATTTGTAACAACGTATGTCGAAATTAATATCACGAGAAATTAATCTAACGAAGAAATTGTGCACTTGTTTCTATAAATTATTCAACGTTTTCATAATACAAGGGACAACATCACAATAAAAAAATTCTATGTAGCTCTCAATGTCCTCTCACAATGAACAACGAAGCTGTAAACTTATATTATGACACAATGAATGTCACTACCGTTCTTAGGCTACATATAAAATATCAAAATATTGTTATTGCCTGCGTGAGATTACCTGAGGAGTAAATAACTTAGCTTCCATTGGCCAGATGATGTCGTCTGTAGGAGTTAGCATTCCTTGTTTGTTAAATAAAGTCATATTTTAGGATTATATTTATAACTGCTATATTTTTATAAATATTTTTTGTTTTTAATCCACATTTACCTGAAAAAGAATTCATTCATACTTTATCATGCTATTTTTTTCCCTACTGTGAACAGGCGTTCTTTTTTAACCCATTAACGCCCTCTGTACTCGCGCGAGTACAACTACAAAAAGTATTATTTAGTTTTAATGATCTATGGTGGTCATTCAAATAATTCATTATTTCATAACCAGATGGTTGACCCGTCTGATATAATAAAAAAGTTTAGTGTAGCGCGAAAATAAATGTCACTTTTGCCACTGTCAAATACGGGTTGCAAAGAAAATTTATATGGTAAGTTTCAACAATGAATTTTTATTACAAAATAGAACTTTTTTTAACAGAAAATTGATACAAATAGTTTGTTACTCTTTATTTTGTTATTATCTCTTGTTTTTGATGAATTTCATTTCAATATTTTTACGTTTTGATTCCCTTTATTCCACTGTACTCGGCTGAGTACAATGGTCACATATGTATAACAAAATTATATTTTTATCATCTATTTTCATTATTCAACAATGGCGAACCGTCGTGTCTTCACAAGCCAAAATAAATATGCTAAGCTGGAGGAAGCCATCGAATCTATATTTGCAGATGAAAATGATGATTGGTAATATGATGTCCTACTGGGGCCTCCGGAACCTGCTATTGTAAGTTGCGAAGAAGAAGGAAACGATGATGATTTGGAGAAATTCCACGAACTGTAGAAGTCATACCACGCTGTCCCAATCATGATGTTTCAGACTGGTCCGATAGTGACGATGAGCCTTGGAGACCTTGGAGTTCCTATAGTATCAAATTGCATGTCACAGAATCGATTCTTGGAGATAAAACGTAATCTTCTTTTCGTAGATAACTCATTAGCTGAAGGTTCCACCGATAAGCTTTTCAAGATGAGACCTTTGTGTGAAAAAATACAGAAAAACTATTGCCAATCGGGAATTTTTTATGAGAATATATCTATAGAACTTTATACAGTATAGATGAATCCATGATAAAATACATCGGCCGTCACTCCGAAAAACAATTTATAATGGGTAAACCTGTACGATTCGGATATCAGAATTGAGCAGCCAAAGTTCAGATGGATACTGTTATGCGTTCGATGTGTATTGTGGCAAGACTAACGAAGTAGCTGATAATCCTCTAGGCGCAAGAGTTGTGAAATCTCTTCTGGACAAAATGACCGTAATTCCTAGTGAACATATCGTTTATTTTGACAATTTTTTCACAAAATATCAGTTATTTATTGACCTCCGGTCCTTAGGCTTCAGAGCTACAGGCAAAATAAGAGTAAATAGAACTAAAAAATGTGTGAATGTGTCTAAAAAATGTGTGAAAACATTATATGTAGAAAGACCTTGCTTTCTTACAATTTCACTATTAAGTCGCCCAGTGTACCCGGCCGAGTACATACCTATATTTCAATACATATTTCTTTTTTGTTCTATTTTTCTTTAAATACCTTTTCTTTTGTCCCTAATAATACAACAAATATCATTAAAACAAAAAAAATAAAGGTGGTTTTAATTTGGGCGTTAATGGGTTAATTAGGGGGTAACATTTTCGGCTACAATAGGGACCAACGACTTCTCAACATTTCTTCCAAAGTTTAGAGACCTAAGAGCTATTTTATAATTTATTCAGTTTTGGTTCGTCAATTTCAGAATTAGTTCTTTTCTTTTCAAATCTAACACTATCTAAATAAGCACGACCAAAATTGGACAGTCATATAGGTATTTTAACGTCATTGCAATTATAATTAAATTTCACATCTTGCTAATACTTATCAACATCATACGAGAACGAAGGATGAACTCACATCGTGATAAATCTGTTCATTCTTCAAACTCCCACATACACAAACCAATTAATGCGATGACTTCTAAAGTGACAAGCTGTTTCAATGAGTTTATTTAAAACATTAGCATAATTATTATGATTTTCAAACTTCTCGGATCCATTTTCTCTTACACTTAAAAAAGGAAGAAAGAGATTAAACGGTTTCGTTTAAAAACGAGGAACTTTGTAATAAAATTGAGTATACTATTTACTATTATTTTTGCAAGTGTTCTTTACAAAATAATATAGTTATTAGTGAAATTTCAATATTGCGTTCTCTGTAAAAATATTTTCTTTCTGGAGTCAAAACCTTTTTTACTTTTGAGCTTTTGCAATCTTATATTAAGCATCTTAAGATAAAGCTAGCAAAACCTGAAAAAATCGAGTAAGTATTGTAAGTCGGTACTATTTGCTCGTCTGTACAGATCAAATTGCTATGCAATATTTGGACTCTTTGGTACCACCTTTGCTATCGTAAACACAAAATATTTTACTTAAGTTAAAGCAAGAAATATTTTCACTTTCGTCGCGTGTCGACCGCTCGCACGCAACGTACAATTTCTACATTTTCGTCATTAAACTGCTTTTGCCTACAACCTGCTAATTGGGATGTGAAAATTTTATTGTTCTCTGATTGTAGTTGCGTTACGTCTCGCAAGTTCTTAAGTGTAATCTGTGTAACTGATCACATTCTAAAGATAAGATTTTTAGAGTGTCATAAATAATTGTGAACTTCTCAACCAAGGTAATCGAAAATGTGAGCAGGAGACGCATTTTTGAATCATTCGAAGTGAATCTTAAACTCATGCACGAAAGCAAAACGTATACGAAATTAGTTTCGATTGCTCCCAATTTTACGTATTTTTGAAACATTAGAAATCAGTGTTGTCCTTGAAATCGATCTTATGAAATTTTTCATTTCATGCAGATAAAATAAAACCTGAGATTCTTAACTCGTTGATTTAACAAACAATTATGAATTACGGGGGAACGGAACGTAAATCATAAAGTTATAATGTCACTGTTAGTCATTTTATTTTCTACTAGTAGAATATCGGAAACGAGTGGGTCGGACCACTCGTTGCAAAATTCACGAGTATGAATATTCAGAATTAGCGATTATAGGGATTCGCATACGAATCTTGCGATTTAGTAAACGATTTGGAAATCCAATGGTTCAATTCGTCTCCAGCTGTTTTTACTTTACGGGGAGCCTCGCTTTTCATTTTATCTGCTGGTTATTAATTACAGACCTTATGGTGGAAATGAGCTTCGCCCAGATCTTTCCACCACTAAGGAACTGCCTATCTATTCACTAGCTGTTGGAAAACAACTACAATGCTGCTAACACTATTTCTATATATACATTTTTTTTTTGTTGTTGTTACATAATCACAAATTTAGCAAAACATAATGCTAAAGTGAACCATTAGCTTATTATGCCCACTTAACATTTCTTCCTTACCATGAGACTGTCCTTGATATAATGCATTATTTAAAGGTAAACTATTTATTTCTATGTATATAGAAGAGCTGTAAGAAAACTCCTCATATCTTGGCTTGATACGGTGAACCCAAAATGCAAATTAACTATAGTTAATTTCTTCACAAGCACTTTATTTTTAGTGACGATGTCTTTCGATAATGAAAATTATTTTATTAAATGAAACTCTTACATTATCATAGTTTATTACAAAGGAAGATTTTTTTTAGTTTTATAAACTTAATAATATTAAAGTATTATATTATCTGTGATAATATAGAATTCAACTTGCCGTTATAGAAGTTTTCTACTCGAAAAGCAGAAGAAAACCAGGCATAAAAATGTTCACTGCCATCTATTGACAAACAAAGGCCACTGTGAACAGAAAGAGCAAAGGTGACTTGACGGCAAGTCTCAGAATTAAATTTGTATTAACATGGATGTTATAAATCCCATGAACTCTAAGTAACATTTCATGTTCAGGGTCAAAGTTCCGTAACCGTAGTTAAACAATATCTAGATCTACAAAGCATGGTGATTGATTACGTTTTAATAGCTAACAAGGTTCTACAGTATATACATAAACGGTCCTTAGATATTAATATTGTGTAAATGTTTAGTGTTATATTGTTTTTAAGTACAAACCAAAGTGAGTAATGAGTATTAAAAGGTCATTGACCTTGTTCTTGATAAATTTAGAGATAGAACATTAAAAATAGGAAATAATGGGCTACAAACTAGGACGTAAAGTTACAAAGTTAAACGACAACGTTTCTATCGAAAGAATGACTATTTTTGACTATTACTCATACATTTGACAAGACAAGGTTGCCTCAGTAATACGTCACGTACATAGCTTTCTCATTAATACGTCAAGTTTCATACAATATAACGTTCTACGCAATCGAATGGCCACTAGGATGGATATGGCCCTCTGTCCATCCAAAAGTTGTCTGGAAGCGATCAATCATATTATAGCGAAGTAGAAAAATAGCCATTTATTGCCAAAAAATTTATTGTAGGTACTGTCGACACATTCTTACAGCTCTATATATTTCTATTCTCAATTCTGTTTATTTTCCTATTTTCAAAATCAAATATTTGTATAGGCACAATTTTTAATTTTATTTATTTAAAGATTTATTTCAAACTTTATAGCATTTTTAAATCTATAGATACAAACTTATCGTACCAACGTGAATAGCAATTTAAAGTTCAATATTGATTACTTACCTTTTAATAATTTTAATACATAGCTTCTCATTCCGATGTGTAGGTATATACCAACAGAGGAACAGCTTTGCACATTCGGTGTTTCCATAAAAACAGAAGTCAGTTAATCCTGGTCGTGTACCGAAATCGCCGGCATTACCTTCAGAATAAATATCCACGCGACCCAGTTCTAAATAAATGGGGAAGAAAACTCAAAACTTTTTTACAGAGGGCGCTGTGTGTTTGTTACCTGTCAAAGTCTGTTGTGAACAACAACATCAGTGATTTAAACACAGTTCACTTAAAAATAAATGTTTTTAAAATTATTGTATGTATTGTACATACATTAAATGTCTTTTGAAATAATTATATGTCACTTGTGTGCTGAACAATTTTTTTTCTATTTCATTCTAATAATATTAATATAGGTATAAATGTGTTTACTGAACACACCTGTTTGTCTGGAAGTAGTTTCAAAATCAGATTCTTTGAAATAAGTTTGAAATGCTTGCTGTATGTTCTGGAGTACTTAGTAGCTTTAAAATTTACCCTTCTCAAAGCCTTTTCCCACTTTTTCCTGAGAAACAAATCTGTAAAAAAACTTGTGTGTACCGGTTTCTACGCACTGGAAAGCTACACATCGTCCCATATTTCTGTATAACTAGAAATACTAAGAAATCCCTATGAAATGTACTGAGTTTGACACATCCTTTGGAACAAACACTCAGCGCCACCTAGGAGAAACTAGTTGACAGTTGTCTTCCCCATTGTACCGATACAGTTTTACAAAGTTTGTTAAGGTGCTTACCCACTACAACGTATCATACCATGAACGAAATAGGAACATGCTCGGCACGGAATATAAAATATAGTGTAGTACGGAATGTAGTTCGAGTTACTATGCCCACTTTAAGGTATCAACACGGTATTACACCATGGCTAATGTGAATATTTTTTTTGTATGAATTAACCTTACACAACGCTCACTTGACCGTTCAATCACCGATTATGCACGTGCAAAGAGTATATGCACAACCTATACTGGCAAAACCTATAAGACTGTAGACAAGCCAGAGCAGCAGTAGGTAGCACTATCCACAATAAACAGAAAGCTATCTAAGACTCTCCTACAACTGAGCATATCGCGTTGACGTCTTATAGAAAGTGCACTAACTGGTCATGGCAATTTTACTTAATACCTTTTCAAGTATAACAGACAGCCCCTATGCAAGAGGATGCATGAAGCCAGAAGAAACAGTCGCTCACGTTCTAATGGAATTCAACGCAGTGGAAGCACATCGGGCTCACCTCCTGGACCATCTAGGTGGACTCTAGGTAGTTTTCAGAGACGTCACAAGGCGCTGGGAAACTTCCTGGAAGAGTGGGGCTGGCTGGAGTGATCTAGCCTCTCACTCTCCAACGTAAAACAAGCGCATAGTCGTCGAGTTGCGGAAAACAGCCCGTACGAAGAAGAAGAAGAGTATATCCAGCATCGGGTAAAAATCTTGATATTGTTTATACATCGACTATTGTTGATGTTGACGCTACGTAAGTACATTGACGGTGACGGAATGGTCTTAGTGGGCCGTTGTTTTATATTAATTATTACAAGGTATATTCTAATAAAACTAATATTACGGATTTAATTTTTAATAGGATTTACATTGTATTTAAATAAATATAAAATAGAAACATTAAATAATATTTTTCGTATACTGTGCTGGTACGGTTACGGTCTTAGTATGATATGATGTAGTAGGTAGATACCTTTAATTGTACATTAACTTCCTACAGTCTCATAAACTAGTGTTATGATAAACAAATTGTAATAGAAGGTACTTTACATATATTTTACATTTTGTTTACTAATCAGGCGGTATTGAACTTTTATCGCTTCCAATTTGCGATCAAAGACTCGATGTTTGCAGAGGGGAGTTTGTAACTGGCAGCATGCTCAATATTATTATAGATAGACTCTTATGTATGTAAATATTCGATATTCTGGTTGTAGCTTGTTAAAAGTATAAGCAATTTTTATTTTGTAACAAACGTATTCCATTGAGTTTTTCAATGTATTTTTTTATTTTTAATGATGAATCAACACTGCGAATTTTATACGCAAAATTACTTGAATTAATAAGTGTATTTTTATTTGAATTCAAATTGTTTAGGTTTTTCAGTATGGCTTTCAGGAGATGTGCGTTGGAGCATGTGCGTGTGTGTGTGTGTGTGCATGTGCATGTGCATGTGCGAATGCGTGTGCGTATGCGTGGGTATGTACGTATACGTGGGCGTGTGCGTATGCGTGGGTGTGTGCGTATGCGTGGGCGTGTGCGTATGCGTGGGTGTGTGCGTATGCGTGGGTGTGTGCGTATGCGTGGGTGTGTGCGTATGCGTGAGTGTGTGCGTATGCGTGGGCGTGTGCGTATGCGTGGGTGTGTGCGTATGCGTGGGCATGTACGTATACGTGGGCGTGTGCGTATGCGTGGGTGTGTGCGTATGCGTGGGCGTGTGTGCGTGTGATACAGAGTCATGGTTGTTCATAGGCGACGTTGACAATTTAACATCAGGTGACTCGTATGCTGGTTTGTCTCCCTATTTCATAAAAAAATATTCGTTAATTTTAGCAAATTATTCGAAACACCGAGTCTGCAAACTATTCACACTGCATTCTCTAAACTAGACTATGATACCGCAAAATTACTGTTTATGCTTCGCGTGCAAACTGAACGGGCGTTGCAATTACTGCTGGGAGCCTGTGATTGAAATTGTACACAATATTATTGAAACTGGCTTGACAGCTCTTGCAGACGTTACAATCTAATCAGACTAGCTGACTTTGAAGTAAACTTTGTAATTTTACATAGGAATATGAATATCAAAGCTCTGCTTTTGCATGATAATTCTGCGCTAACTCCACATTATATTTGAGGGTAGGTAATGTGATACGGAAACGCTAGCAGTAAATAAAAATGGAAAATTTTCGTCACTGTCAATTCACTAACCGGTATTAGCTATCTAAAATCGAAACAAACGGGTTCGATCCATAAGGGAGTGCAAGTTTGTTGTTGGTTTGGTTAGTGTTCGAACTTGTATAAATCCGCCTGGATAGATACAGTTAACAGTATTATTGTATCTCGATAGTTAATGATAAAAGAGCCAGTCTCCGAGTGAACGTGCGATCACGGAAGTTAAGCAACCAAGTGCGCGGTCGGTACTTGGATGGGTGACCAAAATTTTACATGCATGTATGACATCTAAATAAAAGGTTTCAATAAACTTTCGAGTCGTTTCCGGTATACGAGAAAGTCAAAGGGAGGCCACTCCCGATTTTTTTATCATCTTCACGGGCAGGAACCTTCTTTCATGTTTTTTTTTTTTTTTTTTGGTTTCTTTAGCTTTAGGATGCTAATTTTTATTTGGCGCTACTGGACTACACCAAATAAAATAAGCTTGTTGTTTTCTAGTTTCATATTATTTTATTTTTGAGTTGGTATTAGCTTTTGTGGCTTTTAAGGTTTTGTTTTATATATATAATTCCAAATATGTTTATAATATATATGTGTATTATGATACATAAAAAAAAAAATGTTATTTTATACATATATAAAGATAATATATTTAATACAGATAAATATTACTCTTATTTGTTGAAAGTTTTTAGATTGTTTATAATATTATTTATTAGTTCAATGAATGTTTTGGTCGTATCATTTTTACTTGTAACTTGCGTCGGGTTGAATGGGTCAATACCATGAATGGCACAAATGAGTTTATGATCCGAGCGAGTTTTCTCGAAACGTGGGCATTCTTTGAGTAAATGAGGGAAATCTTGTTCAGTGCTATTGTTGCAGGGACAGTACGGATCTGCTGAAATTCGGAAGCGGTGTAGGTGAGATTTATGGTAGGAGTGGTTTGTAAGAAACTGAGTGATTTCAAATGTTGGGGGAATGAGTGAGAGAAACTTTTGGAGATCTGAATGTGAAGGTAATAGAGATTTTGTGTATTTGCATTGAGTAGGGTTATTGTAGTAATTGGCAGACATTTGTTCTAACTCTTTTTTGAGCTTTAATTTGACGAAGCTAACGGGAAATCGGCTATAATCAGGAGTTTGCTGTAAAGATGCAGCCTGTTTGGCTGCTGCGTCAGCCTCCTCGTTACCGTCGACTCCCACGTGAGCTTTAACCCATACGAATTGGATCACGCTGCCGGTATCTTCCATACAGTTGACCATTCGCAACGTTTCAACTGCATGTGCATTGTAAGTGCTCGAATTGCTCAGTTCTTGTAAGCTGGAGAGACTATCTGTAATTATGTATGAACTACTTACATCGTTATCTAGAGCCCATAAGCAAGCCCTTTGTATTGCCAGTTGTTCGGCCTGGTATACGGAGCACGCATCGTGTAGTTTGAGCATTTTTGTGATCTTTTGTCCATTCGGGCAATGTACGACAAATGCCGCACCAACTCCATCGCCGTGCTTGCTGCCGTCTGTAAATATTTTATAGGAATGGCTCGGAATTAAGTTACTGAGTTCGGTCTCTGTAGTTACCTCATTAAATGTGACTGCTTTTCTTAAGGCAGGATGTAATCGTTCTTGTGGTTTTGCAAATTGTTCCATTGTTAAGTTATCGGGAAGAAATCTGGTAGTTCCTGTTGTTTTTGTTGTCTCAATTTCTGCAATAGCCATAATTTTATCTGTTAATGGGGCAAGCTGGGCAATGGAAATTGCTGCTACTGTATTAAGAGTCTTGAAGCCTCTTGTAATTTTTATGGCAAACATTCTTTCTAAAGATAAAAGTTTTTTCCTAATATATTTAAATCGTAAAGCAGTTGACCATATACCGGCAGCGTAGCATACAATAGGTTCTATTACTTGATGGTATATGGTTTTCACGTTTTCGGAGTGAACTCCCCAGGTTGCCCTGACATACACCTGGAGTTTGTTATAAATGGCTTTAACCTTATCTATTGTCTGTAAACAATGATATGTGAATTTTAGTCTAGAATCGATGACTACTCCTAAATATTTGATATGTGGTGTAAATTTAATTTGAGTGCTATTTAATTTAATATTGATTTTTAAAGCTTTGTTAGTGAATGCTATTGCAGAAGTTTTTTGGGGATTGAAGATGAGCTTGACTTTATCCCCCCATGTTTTAATAATATTTAATGCTTTGTTAATTTTTTGTTGCAGATTGGCAGAGGTGACATCGTGGGCAACGAGTAGAAGATCGTCGGCAAAGGCTTGAAGATGTGTTCCAGGAGGGAGCGTTTTGGTAAGTAAATCATCCAGTATTAAATTCTTCAGGCTGGGTCCAAGGACGGATCCTTGTACGCAGCCCCGGGACATAGTTTTAGTTACTTGGGAGTCAGCGAGTCTAATAATAATTTCCCGATCTTTGATGTAGCTTAGAAGTATATTGTAGATATTGACTGGACATTCGATATGTTTTAATCTAGCGAAGATGGCAGGCCACCACGCATTATCAAAAGCTGCTTTTATATCTAAGGATACTGCAACTACTTGCTCCTTTCTTGCTTTGGCGCTCTTGATAATGTTGATGGCGTTATGTAGTGCATGGTTTGTTGATGTTTGAAGTTTGAAGCCAAATTGATTGGTAGTATTCGAGTTCCTAGTATAAATGTGGTGAGTTAGCCTATTATTTATAAGTTTTTCCAAAAGTTTTCCAAATACCGGTATAAGACCTATTGGTCGATATGATGTTAATTCATCATATTGGTCTCTCCCAGGTTTTGGAATAATTTTGGCGATAGACTTCTTCCAGATGATTGGGAAGTAATTTAATTCTAAGCATCTATTCATTATATTTGTAATAATAATAGGATGGTTTTTCGCAACTACGTAACAAATGTCGGATGTTAAGTGGTCGTGGCCTGGAGCTTTATTGGAGTTCATGCATTTTAGGTTGTCAAGTATTTCTTCTGTGTTGAATGGAATGTCTGGTTCTGTTCGTGGAGAATTATTCATATCCGATTTAAGGAGGGTTTGCTCTGGGTTATCAGGAGTCTCGTCGGGAAATAATGTCTGTGTAAGGATTTGGACGGTTTCCGTGGGATTTTTTGTGTAGGTTCCATCATTAAGTTTTAGCGTAGTTGGAGGCTTAGAGATCGGTCTTGTCTGAATTAGCCTGTTAGTGACTGACCAGACGTTTTCTTTATCTTGCGCTTGACAGAATTGTTTGAAGTGTTGAATAGAAGTCTGTTTGATAGCATCAGAATATTTTTGCTTAACTGTCTTTTTCTCTAAAAGTAAATTTTGTATTGGTAGATTTCTACGCACTGCTTTGGAAAGTTCTCTGTGGTTTTTAATAACTTTAAGTTTAAGGTCGTCAAGTTCGGGACTCCACCATGGTGGACGTGTTGACGTGCCAGTAGACCAAGGCAGGTACTGATCGCATGCATTTTGAATAGCTTTGGTAAATTCTTTGATAAATGTTTCCAACTGGTTACAATCTAGTTGCATGATGTTAACATTAGGGTCTATATGACTATTGACGAAGTCCTTCAATGAGTCAGCTTTAGTTTTTAGTATATTTTTATTCGAAATATTGTATTTCCATGTGCTTAGTTTAATCGTTTTGGTAGGTTTAAAATTAAATAGGTTTATATTAAAAGTTATTGCATGATGGTCTGATGCTGTAACAATCTCATTATTAATCTGCCAGTCAGAAATATTTACGACGCCAGTATTTGAAATAATTGTTAAGTCTATTACCGATTTCCGTATACCGATATGATTAGAGGTTTCAAAGGTTGGAGAGTTATCAGAATTACAGACTATAAGATCATGAGCAAGTAGAATATTAGATAGTTGTTCTCCACGACGGTTATTTTTTGAGGAACCCCACATAGTGTGCCAAGCATTAAAATCTCCACACACAATGTGCGTAGAATGTGGGTGCTCTTCAAGGAATCTTTCAAATTTTTCTAGGGCTCCAGTTGGGTCAGCTTTCGGTTCAATATATATAGATATCAGGTAAATTTCTTTATTCCTATGATCACGTATTTGAATAATAGATATGTTGGTGTCAGAATGCGATGAAATACCAATAGAACTAAATTTTTTACTATTTACTATAATTGAAGCTTTAGTGGTGCAGTTTTCTTTGTGTATTTGATGAATATTGTATCCTGGTATGTTTTTCATTACTTTTTTGCTCCCAGTATATGGTTCTGTTATGAACAATATGTCGGCAATATTTTGGTTATTGTGGGTGTAGTTTAGAAGTTCCTGTAGAGCATCGCGCCCTCTTCCTAAGTTGATTTGAATGCAGTGTATGGTAGAGTTATTATAGTTTTGTCTATTCGTGTTAGTGCTATCCGTAGTTAATACGATTCTTTATATTATTTATCATTTGTGTTAGTCTGGGGCAAGTGGAGGAAGTGGCGCTATGCTTTAATGAGCTTCTTATATTAAATTTAGTATTATGGTTCTTGCAGTTGTAACAGGCCTGTTTTTCTGAATTGGATTTACTTGGGCAGTTTCGAAATGAGTGGCCTTCGGCGGCACAGTGTGAGCATGCTATTGTTTCTTCAGTGCAGCGCTTACGTGTGTGTCCAAATCGAAGACAGCCGTAGCACTGCATCAGAGGGACGTAGTTTTCCACGATAATGCGCTGATGGTCAACGTTCACTTTTTGTAGTCGGGTTATGTACTGCCAGATTTGCGGCGTTGTCATTAATACCGCATTGTATAGATCTTTATTACGATTGGCTCTTTTGAATTTAAAGACTAAATCGGATGGGTCTGTACAAATGTTATTTATGGATTCGTTTTGTTTTATTATGGTTTCACAAAGTTGATCTGTAGGCATGTGTTGCGAAATACCCTTTAGTATGATCATAGGTTTGAGCATTTTAGATTCCTCAGCGCAAATCGGAGATGTTAGCGAATTGGCTTTTTTAAGTATGATATCGCGTTGTTGTTCGTTATCAAATTCGACTCGTATTTTATTTTTTGATATTTGTTTCACCCCCGCCGGAGCGAAGGTAGTGTCCCTGAAGGAGACAGCCTGCCTCCATATCTGCAATGTTTCGGCAGAGCTGCCCACTTCTTTCTTTGATGACACCACTATGGCTGGCTTAGTTTTTGGCGGTGGTGGAGGTTTCGGTTTGGTTGTAGCCCTAAGAGCGTTAGCATATGTAATGGTGTTAGGTGCAGGTGAAACATGTAGTTTTTTAAAGGAGGCCTTAATGGTGTCTTGAATAGCTGAAATTGCTACATCTTCTAATTGTATTTTGTGTATAGGGCGTTCGTCTTTTGGCATTCGATCGTATTTATTTAATAGTTTTTTGACTAGGTTCTGTATAGCTTCTCCGGCCTCCACGATGCTCCTCTTGTCCTCTCGTGTAACACTTTTCTTGCTGGCATTAGTTCCGAGGACAATCCCTATATTTTCTACTTTCTTATTGATTGCCAGGAGGTCCTCCCTGAATGGGTCACTTTCATCCTGGGCATCAGACGAGATCTCTTCAAACAAGTTAAGAGTGATTGCAGGCGCTAACGTAGTTGAGGGCGTTGAAGACGCCACCTTCTTGGATGTGGTAATTGTTTCCTCGATTTGAGATGTTGGCTCTGTATCTGATGTTCTGCTAAATCGACCGTGAGAATCTCGTCTGGCATTAGTGGACGGTTTCCTCTTCCTTAAATTTGGTTTCGTTATATCCCCCTCGTCTTCCAGTATGGTAGCCATTGTTGCAGTTATTAAAGGTTCATCGTCGCTTTCGTGTTCCGAGTTAGTTTCAGATCGGGAGTCAACTAAAGATGCCTTCTTTGTTTTGGATTGGAAGCGGCCTTTGAAATCCCTACTTTGGCCAGTGCTCAGATTGGTATGGGTCCGAGAATCCCTTGCATTCATTTGCGCCTTATCGTTGTCGTTATCGTTTTCCGTATTCGTAGCTTGAGTTGTTGTTATAAGATCAATTGTATTTTGTTTATCGTTAGAGCAGTCCATAGAAGTCCCACGAGTGGGGTTGATTGGGGTTAACCCCCCGGGTGACACCCATTCCGGGGGAGTGGCTATATACTGTGGAGGTCGCCTGGTATCCACAGGGTTTAACGGGTATTCTCCCGGGTTTTATAGTCTTTTCCTTGACGTGGCCGGCCAATTAAGGCAAGCCTCCGGCCCACTCACTACCACGACATACCACCACTGACACCTCGAAGTGGGGTCGTTGAAGTGGAGGAGTGGGTTACGGGTTAAGAGGGGTGGGCGTGACACCCCCCTGCGTGACTGTTAGGTCACGAGTGTGCGGAGCTGTTAGTTTGGGGAGAGGTGTGTTGGCCGGATGGTATTGGCGCGTAGGTATGGTCCTCTCCCTGTAAGCCCCCCCACCGCGACAAGGTCGCCCCACCAAGGGGGGGCCTTCTTTCATGTTGGAATCAATGATATGGCGCATCGCGGACTGACCTCGCAGTAACCTGTTCATGCCACTGCACATTGTTACGACTTCATGTGAACAGTCATGGGGTATAGTTAATGATGCACAGTTTTCAAATACTTTATGAAATTCAAACTGGTCACACCTACTCTCACTGAAAATTATCTTTCTATTAGGCGATTTGTCAGAAGTTTTTCCCAGTTTTAGACCAAATATTACGAACAACCAAAACATAACAGCTACGAAAATGCCTCAACTATTTATAAACAAAACATACGCAAAGCATAAAATTGCGTTAATTTACCAAGGCGTACATCAAAAATGCCCTCATTTAATATTAATAGTCCATTACTGGTAAGCTTCTACAAGCGATCGGGTCGCTTTGTAACAGAACACCGCTGTCAAATTTTAATTGATGCCGTCAGTCAATATAAAACTGGCTCACAATACAGTATCCATTTGATAGTCCCTCGGGAAATTCTCCGGTTATTCGATTAAGCTTTTGTTACTCAGGCGTTGTCACGCCCATTACTATTACATACGTCTTGGTTCCTTTCGTTAGGCGTTAAAAATTAATCGTTTTGTGTTTGAATTCGATAATTAACAATTCAGTTTACTTTTGTATGAATTCGGATATAATGAAATAATATTCATCATCATCATCATCATTTCAGCCGAGAGACGCCCACTGTTGGACATAGGCCTCCCCCAAGGATCTCCGAACCAGTCGGTCCTGCGCTGCCCGCATCCAGCGGCTTCCCGCGATCTTTATTAGATCGTCAGTCCACCTTGTGGGGGGCTTACCAACGCTGCGTTTCCCGGTACATAGTCACAACTCGGGGACCTTTCCGCACCTCTCTGCGTGATTATATCAGAAATGATGAAATCCGCAGGATATCCAAGGTCACCGACATAGGCCAAAGAATTGCGAACCTTAAGTGTCAGTGGGCAGGGCACATTGCGAAGAGGATGGACGGCCGAAATAATATGAAAGATACGAAAAAGAAGCTCAACAACACACATTAGGTATACGAGTATTTTGTAAACAGTAAATATTCATAACCAACTCATACCTTTTTTTCCGCTGGGTAAGTGTGTTCTGCTGTGGTATTTTTTTCACACTTATGTATATATATTTTTAACTCATGAACGCGAGTGAGTCATTACTGTATTGTATGTGTAGATATATATTCATATTGTCTCTGTGTGTGCCAGTACCGGCTCTGAGCACTCTTGGACTAACGCACATAGTCTATATAATTACCTATAATAATTATGGTCTGCCATTACCTACATGTAGGTATGGCAGACCATAATTATTATATGTAATAATTTTGTGATGCACTATTTCATGACTGTTTGGTTTCGCTTTTACCATTATTTTCCTCATAAACATCAAATATGTCCCAAGTTGTATTACACTTTTAGACAAAATCCCACCATTCTTTTTCAATCAAAACATTATATAGAAACTACAGACTCACCAGGAAAAGATAATAAGAAAACTGAACTGGCTACAGCTGTAAAAGTTGGAATTACCGAAGCATTCCTATTAAAAGCTGACAGTAGACGACCGTCTTTCGATTTGTAATAAATCAGGGGTTTAATTGACCGGCAAATAAAGGGATTAAGGCTGAGTATCCACCAAAGCAGAGCAGAGAGGAACGGAGCGTTTTAGATTATAACGAAAATAGACCCTATTGACTTCCTGTAAGAACGGTTATCGCAGCTGTCATATTTTTCAACGGCACCGCATCCGCAGATGGACCATAAAATATCTTAATGGGATGATGATAAGTAGCATATTTGATTGGATATTCCAATGCCGTCGTCGCTACTTCATTGGACAGTTAACCTTAGAATGATCCCTATACTAGCAATAGTTTGGTACCCTTTGGACGTTTATTTATGATAATAGCTTTTATAACTTTGCCAATAAGAGCTCCCAAGATAATATGTGTAGTTCTAAGCTGTTAGATAAAGATAATTTCTTTTCGATCAAAAACAAAGTTTTTATTGCAAATAAGATGACACACTCTCAAAATATCTAGGTATATTTTTCAATCTATGCAAGTTTTAGAATTAGTCCTTCTCCGGTAAAACGAACAAAACAAATCAAATAGAAAACGAAAAACAACTAGAAATACATTTGCAGTCGTGCAAATAAAATTATAAAACAAATTGAAGATCCTAAAGATTCTAATGTATTGCATTACATATGCACGTCATTCGTTTCTGACATGTGCATATGTTTTAGTTACCAAATGTATCTTGCTATAGGTAAGTATATTTAAATTAGTGTTAAGAAACTTGTAAAGGAGTTTCTCTCGAGTTCTTGTTGTAAAAACAAGTGTTTTAACTCAAATCTACAGTACAATTTTTTGTTACTTGGTTACATTTTAACTTGACATTAGCAAAATGCGTAACGTTCATATATCGCGACGCCATTAATTATGAATAGAATAGAACTTGTAAATTTTTTGCGTAAAGAAAACATGATTGAAGATGTTACTTTGATTCTCATAGTACAAAACTCTGTAAACTCAAGAGAACAAAGAAGTAAGTACATAACTGATGACTTTGAAAAAACACTATGTAATATACCTACAAAGTGTTTTTCTATGTATAGTTTTATTTAAATAAAGTGAATTTAATTTCAATGACAATCCCAGATTTTGTGACCCGCTATAATTTTAATTTAGATGTCGATTTCAGTGTTGAGTGCGTCTATAGGCTACGGTAACCACTTATCACAAGGCAGACTATATGCGTTTGCTACTTTTATTATCATTAAATAACTCAGCCAGCAAAAGAACGTTGAGTTACATTAGCAGTCGATTTACAATTCACCAAAGCAACATACAAGAATAAAACTGGAACCATAAAGTAATATACTTAACAACGTTTAAATTAATTGAAAATAAATATTAATTAAGGTCCCCATATTTGTATTATAACCTCGTTAGTGGTGTAACCAAAGAAAAAAGAATCGATATACAACCGTAATACATTTTTCCCCTGAACTTATTCAAACAATTTAAGCAATAAAACGCTCGCATTTACGAAACTCAAAAGCCAAACTAATAAGGGCATTAAGTTACAGGCTGTTCATACAAAAGATATAACGACGCATGTTTTCAAACAGCGTGTCGTATAATTTTATAACTACCCATTAAACACGGTTCGTTTGCTGTCGAGGAATGGACAGCTTGCAATTTTAGCACCTAATCCTTGAGCGGTAAGGTTGAAATGAAAAAAGTTGGGCGTTTTACTAACCTATATTCTTTGTAATTTCAGACAGTGGCTTAAACATCATTGACAAAAACCAATCAACTAATCCTCACTCCACACGAAACAAACACGCATGGGTTCCATAAAATTGTATTTCGGTCCTTCAAATTCTTACGTACAATAAAAATTTATTGAGCATTTCGAATTTAATATCGTTATTTTATTCAAAAAAAAGAATAGCGTTTGATTGAAATAACCCAACATTACGTGTGTGCAGGATTTAAAAGTCGTAAATAATATTACAATATTACAAATTCTGACAATTCAAAATCTTTCAATAAAAACTATTTATCTTATTACACAATACAATAGAATAGAAATAAACTATTCAGCACACGGGCACAAGGAGAATAAAATGATACAAAATGTCAATAAGTATGTGGTTACATCGCGTGTATGGCTTATCAGAACTATGAATACGTACCTACGGAAATATAGAAGAAAATGTAGTAAATAAAACAAGCTCTTGTAAGGCAGAAACGGTGACAAAAACTAGCATACTAATATTGTATTATAAAACTGACGTCAAAAATACAAATTATCAAAACAAAAAAGAATATAAAAAAACGCAGATGTGCTATACAAATGATGACGTATCAGGCCTATTCTTACGTCCAATAGAATATCCTACACAACTACACTCGCTTAGACACAGACGTAAAGTTATAATAAAAAGATAAGTAATCCAAAGCATGAATATTATTTTATAACGAAAGAAAAAATAAAGCCACGCACCTTCACGAACGCAGCGTGTAACCGCCTGACCAATCTGTAATGACCAAGGACGCCGTACATTTATACGGTAACTTTTCTTATAGCAAGAAATTTAAATTTCTGGAATTTACACTTTTGCTCGCCAGACTGCTTAGTTAAATCTTTTTTAGGTTCCTACCAAGTCTACTTATTGGGTTTGGTGAGCCTTTTATGTAGGCGACAGGCAAATTCGCAAAATATGTATTATTATATACTTACCTATTGAATGGTAGTGTAGGTAATTGGTAGGTTCAAGATTAATAATAATGGATCGTATTTTACTAGTCAGTAGATTAACCTAACCTAAGCAAATACCCTTTTTTGCAAATATTTTTTTTTTGCCGACTAACTAATAATTATTTGCTCATTTAGTATTAATTTAATCGCTCATTCAGGATTTTTTAGTTGCTTGTTTTAATATTTTCTATTTTTATGAACTATCGAAGAAGCCTGAACGGATTTGCGTGTTTAGACGCAGAATGTCAGATTCACAAAATGTCAAACTTACCAAGCACCTTAACAAGCGACTAATAAATGTGCTACATAATCATTTGTTAGTCACTCATTATGGATTTTTTTGCCGCCCACCTAGTATTTGCTTAGGTTAGATTAACTCGCTGACCAGTAAAATACAATCCATAATTATTAATCTTGAACCTTCCAATTACCTACACTGCCATTCAATAGGTTTGACATTTTGCGACTATGACATTCTGCGCCTAAAGCAAACCGCTTTAGGTGCAGAATTCGCGTGCACATTCGCGTCATTGTTTAAGATGTTGTTTTACTCTTATTTCATGTAGGATGTAGAGTATATATAATGGGCATATATAATAAAGCTTATTCATGCCTCCATTCATATCAATTAATATCAAAACAAGCGTGTAAAAGGTAGAAAAGTACGTCAAAATAATATCTGCTTGGTGTAAATACCCCTTCAATACCGGCTGCGTCTGTTCTCCATATTAACTGTGGCAATTTACGAGCGACTAATCGCGCGATTAGCTGTCGAAATGTCTCAATTAGTAAGGTCATGTGTATTTAAATGCAATTTTTACGACCTGGGCCTTAGTGCATTATAAGATTCAGTTTTATGGTACATGTATTAATATAAAAAGACAGCGGCAATAAATGCAAATGAGACGATAATACTTTTTGTATGCATGTTTCGGTATGTTGATGAAATTCCTAATAATTAGGAAGTATTTCTAACCATTTATGATTTTGTATTCATCCACGCTATGAGAAACTGGAAACCCAAACAACAAACTTGAAGTATATTACAACACAACTTATTCTGCTTGACTAAAATCCCGGAAAAATCTTGGTGGACACTTTCCTGGCCGTTCGGATATTTTTATCCTCCGCGGACAAAAGTCCCACCTCTGTGCAGGTCCTTCCTAAACCCGATATGAAGCACTGCTCCTATTGGGTAATAAAAATAACTATGAACCTACCAACTATAGGTTTTCTCATTACAGATATAATGTAGAACTGATTTATATTTTTTTGGCGAATCGCTCATCGGCGAACTATAACTATACTGTGTATGAATGTCTGCATTTAACCTACGGTAACCACTGCACAGACTTGCTAGGCCATCTGAACTTTAAAGTCCATAATATACAAATTCAATACCCGCATGCCCAAATTTTGTAATTTGGTCATGCGGGTGCCCAAATTTACAAAATTTGGGCAACCGCAAATCTGGAATACCATGAGGCACTGACCTCAAAAAATAGTTGGCACATTGACATTTAGATCGATTAAAATATAAAGCTTTTGTAATCGGTTTAATGTTTATTCAATTTTTCTTTCGGTTGTAGTTAAAACAACATGCATAATTAAATGTTTTTTAAGAATTACGCTTTAAAGCTAACGACTCGATTTTTTAGTGACTGATACACATTTAATTATTTTTTTTTGGTTTCGACTTCGATCAAACTTGCACATATCACTAAGTTGAACTAAACCTATTCTAACAAAAAATATATTTTTTAATTCGACTTATAGTTTTTGAGACATGCGTGGACAAACATACACACATACGTAAACTCATTAAATTCGATACCTGTGTTTAGAAGCTAACTATAACTAAAGACGAAGACTGACATATACAATAACTGTGCAATTCTGACAATATTACATACATACAGGTCTTTTTAACTGACTTTAAAATAAAATTATATTTGGAGTCCACTACCGCTTAGTATCTTAAGCGTATTCTTGAGGATACTTGGCTACATTGCCAGGAAGGACGACAATCTGGTATACTAATGGTCACCACCCGAACCGAAGGCAAGAGACCACGTGGCCGCAGCCCAAGGTCTTTTGTCTGATCAGATCCGCACCTCCCTCAATACTTTAGTCTACAATGCACTTAGCGTAGCGGAGAACGAAGGATGTTGGCGTCCCACTATAGGAAGCAACTTCTTGGAAAAGTGGATCACGACCGTCAGAATTAGCATGACCACTCGAGGATGAGGCCGCTTAGCATCACGTGGGATGGATTAATTTGCAAGACCTTTTTATAAAAAAATGTATTATCTTGTAACTAAAAAGGTCAGTGCCATAATTCTCCTTTTAGGTAAATACCTAATTTGAGTCAAAGCTGTTTTTATTAAGATCTTAATATTCAGAGGACTCGATAAAGGAGATCTCTTAATTTGGAATTCGCTTTTATTGGTTGTTTGTGTTTACTGTTGTATTTTAATTCCAAAGCTAATTAAGTTGGTGTTTCGGTATTGGAACATTTTTGAGACCATTAGCCATCGCAAAATTGTTGAGTGAAAATAAAAACTTATGCACGGTTGCTTCTATTTCCTTTTAATACTATAATTTTCTATGCTGAGTTTGTAGCTTAAAACAATTTTGATCTGGCGTGGGAAATTTATTCGCCATTAGGTAAGTTTTAATACATGTTAAGTCATGATTTTTTTTGTTCACATAAGTATCGCATTTGATTTTCAAGAGTGCCAGTTTAAGTTTGGATATTTTACTAACCGACTTCAAAAAGGAGGGGGTTCTCAATTCGGTTGCTATGTTTTGTTTTATATGTGTACATAATACATTGTACACCGATTACGCTGAGATTTCCATCCGAATCTTATTTTGTTCGTTAGTATTTTTTTTCGATGCGGAATAACTATTCCAAATAATAAAAAAAAAATAAAAGGTCATGTCGCGTGCCTTTCGCCCTCTCCCGCCTCTTTTCAACGCTTGAAGTAATAAGTAATCATTGTAAAATTTGGAATTATATTTAAAATCAATCAAAAAGTCATTAGTCTCTCATTCACCAATACACGACCCCAACACGATCACCAAACATTGGTTGAAAACATGAAAAATTTTTCATTAATCGGTTTTGTAGTTATTTTTGAATCCTGAAAATACGCAGTTACAATATGAATTGCTTCCAACTGTTCCAACTTTATGCGACGATATCTTCGAAACTTGTTAACCAATTTCAATGATTCTTTTTTTTGTCTTAAAGATCAAAGTCTCAAAATAGTTTTCTAAAAATTTTTTAGACCTTGAGGTTTTTTGTAATTCTGAAAAATAACGGCAAAAATCCTGTCTTAACTTTAATTAATGATAACTTTGAGTTGTGAACCGATTTTTGTAACTTACCAATACTACTTAATACTTCATATGCTTAAAACACTAAAAAGCAAAAAATAAAAGTAAATAAAAAACGCATTCAAAACTAAAAACGGAGTAATGAAAATTTCGTTTATAAAAAGCTATTTTTTTTTGAGGTCGAGCCAACCTCAATATTTGGAATAAACGTTGTCACTTGTACTACCTACTTTTCATTTACTAAAATAACATATAAATTATGATAATACGAGTGATAATTATAAAGTTAGTCAAATCAAATAAGTAATATTCGTAACATTAAAACAAATAACTAAATAATATTAAATACTCTTTATTGCACTTGAAAATAACAACAAAACTTAAGGTTAAATGCAAAGTTTGCAAGGGCAATAATGCCACTTCAGAACATAACGGAGATTTATTTGAAAAAATATACATTATACTCATTGCAATGAGCACATCTCCAGACACAAAGTCTTGGACTGTAATGAAACTGTGTTTATTTCTACAAAAGAATAAAATATAAAGCCAAATAAAAGCCATACTCGTCCAATTATTTCGCCGACACGCTACAGTTTTATTACGAAAAACTGTCATTACTTTCACGCAAAAACCCAAGGTGGGATCAACGAAACGGCTTTAAGATTTTTTTTTAGATGGTATGCTATAGAGATTCCTTTAATGTTCGTTACTTACGCCGATACGCCACGCATTGTGAAATAAAAAGCATTATTGTGTTCAGATTAAACGTATTTGATATATCAATTTACGGAGGCAAGTTTAATGGATTTATTTCGTTTCGGGAATGTGTTAAACAAAAAATATTATGTGAACACATTGATACGAGACGTTCTTTTGTTTTTATGCATTTTACTTTTCTTTGTTTCTGTGGTGTGGATTGGAGTGGTCGTCGTCGGCGAATGTTTACGATCATAATTATCATTATCGGTGGTAGCGATTCTTTTAAATCCACCTGGCTAGCTACTACCCTACTACCTTATCAAAGTCTGTCGTAATAACATAAGTGTCTTTTCATGAACAATTTTTCCTAAGGGAGTACAGGTTCGGCTTCGGTTTGGTTAGTGGTAGGACTTCTTTCAAGTACACCTGGCTAGCTGCCATCATCTTATTAAGTTCTTATTAAGTTTTTTTAAATATTCTATATTATGTTCACGTATTATTATATTTATTAGTAACATAATAATATGTATTGTATATTTCACATATCTAGTTTAAGTATTTTTTTAGTAATATACCTATTTATTTTATTAGTACACGCGATATCAACGTTTCTCACTATGTCTCCTATCACAGGTGGGTTGCAAGAGATTTTTTTTGGAAATAAGGTTCTTTTTATTTTTTGTAACTTTCCTATTTTTGTAATTGTCGTGTACAATAAATGATAAAATAAAATAAAAATAAGTTCTGTCAACATAATAATAATGTTAGCAGAAATGAAGAATGAATCGTTGCGAATCATGACGTCACCACAACGCCGCAATAAAAGCAATCGTTAGTTCGCTCTCAGCCCATTTGCTTGTCGGACGTTGAAGGGTGAGGTCGGTTGAAGTGGTGATGATGTGATTTGCATTAAGTCATTTATTTCATCCTTATTGTTCGGTTATTGTGTAAAAAGTGGTTTTCTGTGCATTTACTTGTTATTTATGGTGAAAATCTAATTGAAAGTAAAATTGTTTCTTTATCGTATTTTATTCCAGTCCTGATTCCTAAAATCAGAATTGGGATAAAGTTCCTACGCCTACATTAGAGGTTTTTTTTAGTTTAAAAAAGAAAATAACAAGCAGTTGCAGGGATTCGATTTATTATGCCGCTACCGTCACAAAATCGGAAAATACGCCACCGCGCCATGAGATTAAGCGTGGTATGTACAAGCAAATCACATCGACACCATCATAGATCTCGTTCTTGTAGTCGTGCGTCGCGCTCACGGTTGTCTAGGAGTGAAAATCTTTCACGGTTCCGTAGGAGTGATACTCTTGTGTCTACTCGGCACGTAGAATGTAGTTCGCGGTCTCAACGTAGCGTGTCTCGATACAGTAGATTCCGTACTCATTCGCGACTTCGTCACAACAGAACCGATTTACAACATCATCATAGTGACCGTCGCGGGTCACGTGTAACGATTCGATGGCGGAGACGTTAAGCGCGATAGTGTCTACACTAAATGCCATTGGGGAAAATACGGCGAGTGTAACGTCGACCCCGTCTGACCATGCTCTTGTTAGAAATATTGCGAGTGTACCGCCAAAACCGCTGACCGTGACCGTGCTCGTTTTAAAAATATTGCGAGTGTACCGCCAAACCCGTCTGATCGTGTTCGGGTAAGAAATACTGCGAGTGTACCGCTAAGCCCGTCTGCACGTGTTCGTGTTAGAAATACTGTGAGTGTACCGCCAAAACCCGCCTGACCGTGTTCATGTTGGAAGTATTGCGAGCGTAATGCCAAACCCGTCTAACCGTGTTTGTGTTAGAAATACTGCGAATGTAACGCCAACCCCGTCTAACCGTGTTTGTATTAGAAATACGGCGAGTGTAACGCCAACCCCGTCTGACCGTGTTCGTGTTAGAAATACGGCGAGTGTAACGCCAACCCCGTCTAACCGTGTTCGTGTTAGAAATACTGTGAGTGTACCGCTAAACACGTCTGCACGTGTTCGTGTTAGAAATACTAAGAATGTAACGCCAAACTCGTCTGATCATGTTAGTGTTAGTCCTACCCACGATGCGAGGACAGCAACCTAATCGCAGCGCAGGTGCTTGCCGATACTAGCATTAAATAAAGCAAGGTGCCACAGTAACTTTGTATCTAACTTTGATCTATCGTCTATCAATAACTTTGATGCGAGGGGGTAGAACGCGCAAAATTGGCTTACCGTTGGTATGATTTAGTGTCTTGCTGGAGTTTCTCATTGTCTAAAACGAGACTCCAAAACCTAGTTAGGTGAATGGTCAACCAACGACCACATAATGGTAAAATTTCGTGAGAGTTTAAGTCTATGTGCCATAAAATTGTTCAGGCGCAAATACTTTTTAAGGTTATGAACACAACGTCCGACAAATTTCCGACATACGCCGAGTACGCGCGTCGATATCTGCTTTGTTTGCGTATGGTTCGGGGTTTGAGTGAGGATCGGATGGTTCAAGTGGTGATGCGTGGCGTTAATAACGCCCAGGTGGGGGTGGCGGCCGCAGGTGCCGGCTTGGCTGCGGAAGGCATAGTTTCGTTTCTGGCCATTTGTGTCAAGCCTAGCCGCAGCAAATTGGTCTGCCATGGACCAGCTAGTGCTTTTGGGCAGCGCCACACTACGCCACTAGATTTCGAGTGCAACTGCGATTAGACTGGATATGTAACTTAGGCCGAGTTAGGCCGAGTGTCAGGTTAGGCCGAGTTACGCCGAGTGTCAGTTTAGGCCGAGTGTCAGGTAAGGCTGAGTTAGGCCGAGTGTCAGGTTAGGCCGAGCGTCTAGCAGACTGAGGCGCAAAGCGGGCGCTCCAATTTCTGGACCTGGCCGGTTGTTTCCGCCGTTGCATCGTGTGAAACGTGTTGGTGTTTATTTAATGGGGTCTCCCTGGGCGCGGACGGCCGATGCTGCTCATATGGGTTGGAGACGCTGGTGGTTGTCATAGCGTTGCGAAGTTTTGCGCATTATTTGATTGGGATGGCTTTCAAAGTCGTAACCGATTGCAATGCTCTGGGGGCCGCCGAGGGCAAGAGAGATCTTCTGCCAAGGGTTGCACGCTGGATGATTTATCTACGGGATTTTGTTTTAATATCGAATATAGAAAGGGAAATGGTGTCCCGAGAGTTGTTGTTTACCTAAAGCTCTTATGTTCTTACTTGCGAACGTCTATGTGTGCGTGTGTGTGTATGGGAGCGTTACCCCAGGCGCACGCGAAAGGTGCCGTGCAGAGACGTGTGAGGATATGTGTTGGGCTTCGGCCTTGCAGACATATCTTACGATATGTGTTGGGCTCCGGCCTTGCAGACATATCTTACGATATGTGTTGGGCTTCGGCCTTGCAGACATGTCTTACGATATGTGTTGGGCTACGGCCTTGCAGACATATCTTACGATATGTGTTGGGCTCCGGCCTTGCAGACATATCTTACGATATGTGTTGGGCTTCGGCCTTGCAGACATGTCTTACGATATGTGTTGGGCTCCGGCCTTGCAGACATATCTTACGATATGTGTTGGGCTCCGGCCTTGCAGACATATCATTCGATATGTGTTGGGCTCCGGCCTTGCAGACATATCTTACGATATGTGTTGGGCTCCGGCCTTGCAGACATATCTTACGATATGTGTTGGGCTTCGGCCTTGCAGACATATCTTACGATATGTGTTGGGCTCCGGCCTTACAGACATATCATTCGATATGTGTTGGGCTCCGGCCTTGCAGTACCTTCCTAACTACCGACGTAGAGTACCTGGGCCGAGTAAGGCCAAGCGTCAGGTTAGGCCGAGCGTCTGACAGATGGAGGCGCCGAGCGGGTGCGCCAGTTCCTGAGCTGCGTGGCCGGGTCCGTCGCAGTCTGCGTGCTCACCTACCCGGCAGTCGCGCACCCTCCACGTGCGTGCCCCTGCATGCGCGCCCTGCATGCGCGCCCTACCTGCGCGCCGTGCTTGCGCGCCCTGCATGCGCGCCCTGCTTGCGCGCTCTGCATGCGCGCCCTGCATGCGCGCCCTGCTTGCGCGCTCTGCATGCGCGCCCTGCATGCGCGCCCTGCTTGCGCGCTCTGCATGCGCGCCCTGCGTGCGCGCCCTACCTACACGCCCTGCTGCGCGCCCTGCTGCGCGCCCTGCTGCGCGTCCTGCTTGCGCGCCCTGCATGCGCGCCCTACCTGCGCGCCTTGCCTGCGCACCCTGCCTGCACGCCCTGCTGCGCGCCCTGCTGCGCGCCCTGCTGCGCGCCCTGCTGCGCGCCCTTCTGCGCGCTCTGCTGAGCGTCCTGCTTGCGCGCCCTGCATGCGTGGCCCTGCTGCGCGCCCTTCTGCGCGCTCTGCTGAGCGTCCTGCTTGCGCGCCCTGCATGCGTGGCCCTGCTGCGCGCCCTTCTGCGCGCTCTGCTGCGCGCCCTGCTGCGCGCCCTGCATGCGCGCCCTACCTGCGCGCCCTGCCTGCGCGCTCTGCCAGCGCGTCCTGCCCGCGCGCCCTGGTTGCGCGACTTGCTTGCGCGCCCTACTGCGCGCACTACCTTACAGACATATCTTTCGATATGTGTTGGGTTTCGACTTTGTATCCATATCCATTGATATGTGTTGGACTTTGGTCCTGCAATCTCGTATGGCTTAGCCTTGTACGTAGAATAGTGAGAATAAGCGATGTGTGTGGTCGATGAAGTTTGTAATACGATGATTGTTAGTGAAGTAGAAGAAGTTAAGAAATAGCATCGTGTGTATCATTGAAAGAGGGCCTTGATTGTGTGAGGAATGAAAGAATAGGCAACTTTACAAAAAGTTTTGTTTTTGTGTTCATGTTGTCTCTCATCGACAGATTCCGAAGCTGAAGACAATGATGACACCGGTGCCCTGGTCTGCTCAGGTTGACCCTGTTGAGGTCTTCCATGAAGATATCTTGTGAAATGCGGCCGAGGACGGCGCATGATCAGGATAGGCCGTGTTAGCAGAAATGAAGAATGAATCGTTGCGAATCATGACGTCACCACAACGCCGCAATAAAAGCAATCGTTAGTTCGCTCTCAGCCCATTTGCTTGTCGGACGTTGAAGGGTGAGGTCGGTTGAAGTGGTGATGATGTGATTTGCATTAAGTCATTTATTTCATCCTTATTGTTCGGTTATTGTGTAAAGAGTGGTTTTCTGTGCATTTACTTGTTATTTATGGTGAAAATCTAATTGAAAGTAAAATTGTTTCTTTATCGTATTTTATTCCAGTCCTGATTCCTAAAAATAATATTAACAGCATTATTGTGTACTGATATGATAAGATAGTTAGTCCCTGTATGGTTGGGGGTTCCAGGTGAATCTAGATTCAATCTTGGGCTTTATCGTCACTTCCCATCAGGTGAGATGAAGGCCAAGAGAGAGAGAGAGAGAGAGAGAGAGAGAAAGAGAGAGAGAGAGAGAGAAAAACACGATTTTTAAAAAGTGTTACCAGATTTTGTGAGTTAACTCCGTAAATATTATATATTATTATTATCACTACATAGTATAAAACAAAGTCGCTATCCGCCGTCTGTCTGTCCCTATGTATGCTTAGATCTTTAAAACGACGCAACGGATTTAGATGCGGTTTTTTTTTATAGATAGAGTGATTCTTAAGAAAGGTATATATATATAATACATGCATATTTACATAAGCATTGCACCCGTGCGAAGCCGGGGCGGGTCGCTAGTATTATAATAACATTTATTTATGGTAACACATTATTTATCGATAACAGGCACCGATAGTCTGGCATGACAACGCCTAATTCAATGTTAAATCACACTATCAACACGTATATTTACTTTTTGTTACAAATTATTCGATATTACTTACTCGTATCATATTTTTAAATATCGTTTGAAATCGATGCAAAAACTGACAGATACTGTCAATTCCATTTTAACTATATGTTACACGGAAATTTTGGCCTTTTTTGATCCTGCAAAGGGTTAATGAACGCAAGAACAGACGTTAAGCATTGGCGTAAGTTACAAGATACTAGATGTTGTAAATATTTTATGATAGAAGAATAATTACAGAAAGATTTTTAACTTTGTTAATATTTTTATTTAACATGATTTGAATAGTTTATGAAACGAACCAAATTGAATGTCAAATATTTTTGAAACCAAAAGTCTAGAAAAAATCCTGGCATAGAAAAGTACTTGACTGGAATTGAAAAAATATTAAGATATATTTCTCCTCTGACATCAATTATAAAGCCCTAAAATATCACTGAAACTGTAGATACTGGACAAAATATCTTCATAAATAAGATTTTTATTCATAAATAAACTCAAATAAGTAATATTTTAGACAAACATGACCATTGCCATTATTCTTAGTTATCAAACATTTAAAAAAAAAACCCTATTAAGATTTGCTACCATGAAGACGGAGTCAGAATAGAAAAAGAAACTTCTTTATTGTTATAGATCAACATTTATTCTTAAAAATTTGAATAAGTACCTATTAATAATTTGAATTAGTAATTTGAATAAGTATCTTGTGGTCGTAGAAGCTCAGATACATTTTTTTTTATGTTACAAGCTTGTGGCCCACCTGATATTAAGTGGTCAACGCCGCTTATAGACACTTGCAATATTAAGTGTAAATCACTTAACACCGCAAGTGCGTATGCCATCCTGGGGACAACGATGATATGCTCTCCATGCCCAGTAATTACACTGGCTACCTTTCCCTTCATTCCGAAACACAGCGAACTGCTTCACGTCAGAAATAAGAAAGGCGGTGGCACCTACCCAGACGACCCTACATATGGGTCTGCCACCTAGTAAGATAAAAAGAAATCGATGTAGGCATCAAATAAAGTATTTTTTGAAGTAGGTATGATATTGTTTTACTGTTCCTAATTCTTGGATTGTTCTTTTGGTTACATAAATCATGCATTTCTTAAAATATTTTAAAAACGAGTTATGTAGAAAAACATAATTATTTCAATTTTATTCATTTTTATTTATTTTACAAAATCCACAGATCATTGAATACAGTTAGTAAATTATGATGGTAAGTCTTAAATCTAATTAAGGATTTACTTTATATTATATTAAAAATAAAACTTACTAATTTCTCGTAACTTGGACCTAATGTAAAAAGAAGCAGTGATACGACTCTCGCATCATCGGTCAATTACAAAAAGCTAATCCTGTGGAGGCACTTAATGATTCATTATGGCTGGCGGCGTGGATCGCACTATGTATGATGCAGCCATATTCATAGTACTACAGTGTACGGGTCTAAAATTCATGTTCTTAAGTAAAAAAATTGTACATTAAGCTTTTGGCGTGGCTGTGTGTTACATTATTATATGCTATTTACATGTATGCCATTTTTTATGCGATAAATATTTGCCACATACACAACACAATAGATTAGTTATACTTTGCACCACTAGCCTCGTCACCACCTGCGGTCTCAATCAAAAATTGGGAAATGTTTGAACACCGATGTAATATTTGTGAAAACTTACCTTTGTAACTTTGTTTGATGATGTGTTTCAAGTTTTCATGGTTGCTAGTTTGACAGTTGGTATCAAGTTTAGTCATTTTTACATTTTCTTCTGTACCTTTGATAGCTGTTTCTTATAGAACTACAATTTGAGAAAATATTATTTTAAGAATATTAAAACAAAATCAGTGAAATGATTTTCAAAACCAAATTTAGAGACGCTACATTCTCGTTTTTAATTAAATTGCTTAAAATGTCTTAAGTTTTCATTGCATAAAGTTTTCGTAGTATTTTATTTTCTCGCACATAACTAAAACATGAAAGCAACGTGTTTTCACATCAAAACTAGTATTGCACTGCAAAATTAACATTGTAGTGTTAGTTACGTACGCGACAAGTAGCGCTTTGAAACGTACCTCTACCTCAATTGGTAAACAGAATACAAAATAAATGGATGACTTCTCTTTTACTGCAGGCACCGAGAGGTGACTGCAGTAGTGAGAAATCATCAAAAGAGAATCGGCAGATATGCCGATTTGTAAGTAGGCAATTCGCCGAAGATAACTGTAAGAGATTGCAATTGTTAAGCAATAATGCTGCCTTCCATATGGTTTACTCTTCTGCGCCTTTATGGTTTGTCAATTTTTCTTTTTTGTGTAGGGTACTTTAAAAATGTTTTAATTTTGATTTTGAAATGAATCGAAACCACAAATAAGTAACTTTAAAACTAAGTAATGACAAGCCATTTTCATAATTTATTAATACTTGCCTTTACCTGTGCTTTTAGCTTTTACAGGCGAAGGCGCAGGATGACATTAGACAGTGTGGTTCACGAGATGAGTTAGCGACTAGCCATAGCATGATATTTTAATATATCTATTTTGCATTGATCGCGTAGCCGTACTATCCTCTTATGCAGCAAATCGAATTTCGTTAAATTCATTTCATCTTCGCTCAACTTTAGTGGAAACGGTTGAGCAGAGCGGAGAGTACATGACTGTGTAGCGTTTCCATATAAAATCATCGCACTGAGCGGAGCGGCGGAGGGTCGGTGGCGTAGTGCGGAAGAGCGTCGTCTCCCACCCGGGAGGCACTGGTTCGATCCCCGCCACGTACCAATGTGTTTTCAAATTTTGAAATCATATGTACTTTTAATCGACGCCTTTACGGTGAAGGAAAACATCGTGAGGAAACGTGCACACACCTATGAAGAAAATCTTAGGTTGTGTGTGAAGTCGACCAACCCGCACTTGGCCAGCGTGGTTGACTAAGGCATAATCGCCCCTAAGGGTAGGCTCGAGGCCCTCGGTGGGTACATTATATGAGCTGTTGATGATGATGATGATGATGAGCGGAGCGGCGCCGGGATATGAAGAGATGTGACGCGTGGTGATGCCATTGACGGGAAGATGTGGTCTTCATAGTCAAAAGAAGGAATAAATTTTGACGATTTAAAGTACTTAGCAAAGTCCAATTCAATAAAGAGATTTTTTTGTTTTATTTCAAAAAGACAGTCGTCTGAGGAGTGCATAAGTATGCACGCTTG
Organism: Elophila nymphaeata; assembly: GCA_955850985.1. NCBI lineage: Eukaryota > Metazoa > Arthropoda > Insecta > Lepidoptera > Crambidae > Elophila > Elophila nymphaeata. The sequence continues at coordinate 18,254,879 of OY039079.1, forward strand.
CATTGCTTTTTCTTTCTACATTTACTAAATATGTTTAGTGAAGTTTGGGATTAAACATAATGATACATGTTCTTCTTTAAATTATATATCTTTCAAACAATAAAGTTAAAGTGTCGAGAAACTTAAGAAAATATTTTTACATTAAATTAAGACCCCGACTATAAATACGGCATGGCCTCAGGCCAGACTGACATGAGTGACTTGGAGTCAAAGGGGACTCGCGTCAACATCACTCAAGCGCATCTACTGTGACCTTGCCTTAGCTATAATGTGCTATGATAACTAATACACATAAAACTAGATAAAAAATGCAAAGAAGTATACATTCAATAAAAAAGTACATTGTAGGTGCATTCTTTGGCAGGTAAATCGTTGTAATCAAAGTCACTAAAATTATTATAAATGGGCAAATTTTCGGACCGATGAATGTTTTTTTCTCAATCAAGTCAGAATGACTGAACGAAATTGATATTGATATTTGAAATATAGTACAGATATATTATGTAGACTAGCTTTTGCTCCTGACTTCATCTCCGTAGAATAGTTACTTTGAGCAGAATTTTAATTTTTGGTACTTATTTTTTTACTAATCATACGCATATTTCCAAAATACGGTAGCAAACATAGATAGATCTGTTCGGACTTTCATTATCCTTTTTTAAAATATTTTAAAATATTCCTTTAAGTGTAGGATTGCGAGAAAATCTTAAAATATCTTTCTTTATTTTTAACTGTAAGTTCGTATACCAATTTTTATGACTATTTATTTTTGGTTTTCTTCAACTCGTCCTAAATGGGCCGTAGGTATGTGGGACCAGATGACGAGTTACTCTGTTTATATTTACAAAATCCTTTCTTAGCGGATGCCTACGTCATACATAGAATACACACTCCAAGTTTCAGGTCTCTACGATCAGCAGTTCAGACTGTGCGTTGAACCGCCAGTGAATCATTCAGGAGAAAGCATTTTATAATTATGTATAGATAGTCTGGAATAGCACAAAACCACTTTTTAGTACGAGAACGGTGTGGTCAAATTTGTAATGAATAGATAGTTATATAGATAATTAGGACTGACCTGAAAGTCCTCATTCTTCTTTTAGAAGTTTTTTTTTTATTCTTTATTTTGGAAGGGGTTTTTATCCTAATGGATATGTCAACCCCATTGTACCTTATACTTAACTTAATTTCACATACTGCATATTATAAAACTAAGAAACTATGACTTAATGTATTTATTAACACATTACAATTATATTTATTTAACTGCTAAGAGAGCTTTGTTCCTGCAAGAACAAAAATAAACGGCAAAACTTTATTGCTCTCTCCTATTGAGGTTCTGACAAAATGCTTTGGGTCAAACCTGTATCTAAAGCATTTAAATTGTATTCCTTCAGCTTTTAGAAGTTAGGGACAAGGCCGATGGAAGACATGCCGTATGGTAGACTGTACATGAGTTCCCGCGCGGTAATGGACGACATGCGGCGTTAACTACTTACAACTCAGTAGTTTTGTGGTTATGGTTTTATTATGATTATATATGGTCACATGAGATAAAGGTTTAGAGCTCCCCAATATAAAATAAATATTCCAAACGTCCGCGAATAATCAACGGCCTCTACAATAGCCTGCCATCCATTGCGTTTATTCCTGTCCGAAAGTCCAATCCATAAGGAATGATTTCTAGTGGATGGCCAAAGCGCTAAAGATTTTTCCTTTCCGTCGAGCCTGCACGACGCAAAAACCTTGACTTAGTTAGATTGAAAGTCGCAGGAAATCATGTAGAGATGACATTAGTTAGTAGTCTCAATGGTTTTATTTATTCCTACGATGATTCTCTACGGATTTATGAGGACAATTCATACGGAATGTAAGCAAGCGGATGGCCCGCTATTATCCCCCTTATCCCAAAAACTACGACTGCATTGCAAGCCTACACATTTTAATCAGCACAGATTGTTCAAAACATGTCTTGATTTTGGTCCAGACATTTTTTTTTCCAGGTATATTAGAAATGCAACTCATGCCTAACAAGAAATTTTATTAACTAACTCTCAGAGCAAAGCTTAGCGTAACCAGTGCAAGGTCTACTTAAAATTGTGCTCTTTAATATTTATTCCTTGCTCCGCGGATCGCTTTAATTCCCCGGTTTTTCTGAGCGCAGCATTACAGAAAATCGTCTAATTAATAATTTATCAAGCTTTTAAAGAAACGACAGAGGTAATGAGCGCATTTAAAAATATCAGGTTCAAACTCCTACATGTTAGGGTAGAGTTAAAGAGCCCTTGTAATGCAGAGCTATATTTCTGCGAACGTCATTTTGTAAAAGTATTAACTACCGTTACAAAATTAATTTCATTCCGCAAAAAAGACTGATGTTGAAACTTATGCCTTATGTCCTCGTTGATAAAGAGTAGATGTTGTATGCGACAACACCAATGAATGCATTTCAACTTTGCGCACGCTTCGCCTAAGGGCATAAGCAAAACAGTTCAACATGAAACGACGTTGTTATAAAACGATTATCTGAACGTCGCGTATTATATGTATGGGATCTTAAAAAATAATGTTATGAAAATTTTGTCGCTTACATTTAGGTTGTCATGGAAAATGAGACGCAAATTAAGGTTGTTTAAATATACCTGTCCTGGCTTGCGATCTGTGCTACTTTCCTTTACTCCCATCAGAGTCAAAGTCGCTAGAGAATCTAGGTGACAGATCATACTTATTTTATTTTTTTATTTTCTTTATTAGGGACAATAAACAGTTATCACAATATGTATGTGCTAAAAACTTATAAGTAACAATAAATAATCATTGTGAAACCCATAACATTATCCACAAGTTATTTATGGAAGTGTTACAAAAATTTACAAACATCCAAAAATATTTAAAAATAAAACCATTTACAATATTATAATTCACATCAGAGACAAACAATGAGATTATGAAATTGTAGTACTAATACTTAACAGGTCAAGTGTGATATATATGATGAATATTAAGAAATTAAATAGTTATTAAAACATCCAATGCGCGTTTTTTGAATTTTATGGCTGAAAAAGAAAAAAATTCTAAATCAGAAAAATGTTCATTATACATGTCAACGAGACGCCTAAGCGGTGCCATACGTTTAAATTATCTTTGGATATTCCAGTCTAAGGCTTGTCTCAGTATTCAAGAGCTTCGGCTAGCGTTTGGCAAAGTATAGTAATATTAAGTGTCTTTAAGAACATGTACGAGAACTGTGTTGAGATTAGATGAAGCGAAAAAAATATCATTCATTCATCAACAACTCATTTATTGTCTCTTCTGTCAACTCATTTAAATCTTGTTTTGAGAATCGTTTGTCATTTTCTATCAAGCACAAATATATAGAGATGCACCACACTCAGTACGGCGTTGATTCTTGAGACTCATTCTATACCTAATACGAACATGAGTGTATGTATGTACATACATACAGTACCTACAAAGTAAAATAGCGTTAATTTCATCATACTTGATAAAAAATTTGATAGCCTTTTAATAGTCTATTATTGTGTAATAAGCTTCGTGTATTTATTCTAAATAATTTCATGTTTAGAATCGAATTATCAGTAATTTCAGTAATGATTCTTTATGTCATTACTTACGGTTTTCCTCACGCTCCACAAACATAAGATTGCCTTAAGCTAGCGTTAGATGTAACCAACGTAAGAATATACGCCGTTCTTTTAAAATAAACGACTTTTGAATAAAACCGATGGATCTGGTTCCGGTGGTCCATCTGCATCACCATTAGAACGAAGTAAAATAAAATAAAAATATGTATTTATTAAAGTAATTATGTGAGTTACGCATTTTATTTTGTTAACTTTCTTTTTGTGCTTGTAAATGTTAACATGGCTTAATAACAAGGGTTTCTTCCGTATCACCCTGAACTGTATTATTACGTACAAATATTTATATTAGAAACTCAATTAGGAGTCTTACAGTTGTTTTGAGTTAATATATAAAAGAAAGAACTTCGAGAACTTTCGTAAGTTATGTACTGGAACGTGTTTTTTATTTACCATAGTCTATTTTTTTAAGAAACGAGTACCGAAAATTTCGGAGGAGTTGCTATTGGTCCACGGAATCAACATAAAGTCCGTTTCACAAAAACGCCACAAAAGACCGGTTTGTATGATAAATGTGCGTGAACAAATATTGTTAGAGCAGTTTATTATTCACGTGTCTGCAGAAAGTTCACGAGAAGGAAGTGACGACGACACTTTTAAGATTACAAGAATTATAATTATTTGATTTACAAGTTCTAGTGCATAAAATTTTAATACTACGTCCATTTTGTTTTGAACAAAGGCGTTGGCCCCGCCCCTAACATGACCCATCTCACTCTGTCAATATCGGAAATATGCGAAAAACATACTCAGTACTCGGTTGTCAAAAAAAAAAACAGGATATAGTACTGATAGTTGCAGTTGACTTTCCCTATATCACCGGGTTTTTGGTGAAAGCGAGGACCTTGTTGAGTCCTCTATCCTGTAAGTCGAATCACCCAAGAGAGTATTTATAACCGGTGAGCATCTCCTTAGGATTTCTACACCGACTAGAGCCTTCAAGGCATTCGAGTCAGAAGGCAGTGCAGTGCACCTGAGGGTCCCTCTATAGGCTCAACCCTCAACACAGGGGGCCTGTCGTGGAGGGCTGGAACGCGTATCTAAAGCGGTTCTCGCGTAATCTTACCCAATATGGTTGGACAGAGAGAATCCAGGGTAGTGGAGGTAGAGCAGATTCATTACAATGGATCTGCTCTACCTCCACTACCCTGATATATCAATCTAAGGAGATCGGTCGAATCGCCGAGTTCATAGGAAGACCGAGTGTCGCGATCAGCGGCCGTACTACATAACATGGTTCTAGTTGAGCATGCCGTAATATACACTATTCATTGCGCGCGTCTTAAGGACTGCGAAGCGATGAAAGCTAAGCACAGCTGCAAAGGAGACCGGTCGAATAGCTGAGTTACGTATTCACTTGACTTTATTGGAAGGCGAAGTGGCGGAAATGTATGCCCACAGGGCATACACTTGTCACAAGTTAAACGCTTGGCCTATCTCCTTGTATTATTAAATCTGTGGCTGAGAGCTACACTTGGTCGCAAGTCCTGGGCACTGCTCCTGAGTCCCAACTCTGCAACAATATGAACCCAGAACCCGCACGGTGAATGCCAAGAGTTTTCGCCCTTTATATTGCAGGATTTGAAATATTGCAAAAGTCACATTTTTTTTAATTTAAAACGAATAAGGCAAGCAGCGAAACGTTATGGCTTCCGATTCTGTTCGACGAAAATCATTTAATTATAAAGGGTGAAGGTGGAAGCGCTATTCATTTGGAACTACAAATGAATATTATATTTACTGTAAAGGATTATTTATTTAGGATATTTAAGTCATGTGATGCCGACAGAGTAGAATAGCATCACCCCATATCCTCCAATGGGTGTCGTAGAAGGCGATCACCGTATACTCCGTCCACCAATCCGCATTGGGCGAGCGTGGTGGACTACCGCCTAAACCTCCTTCAGTGTCCCAGCAGTGGGTCGAATTATAAAGGCTGTTATGATGATGATGATTATTTACTGGCTATTTGATAACTGCAGGATCACAATACTGTTAACACTGTTCTTAAAGGCGACAGACCTGATAAGATGAAAGTGGCTGTCGAAACAGACTTCAAAGAAGCCGAAGCCATCAACTATGGTAAGCTGGTGAAGTAAAGGCCAGAAATGGCTGTTTGTAAAAAAAATCAGACACTAGGCTAGTCCGTACCACACAAAAAATAAAATTGGGAGTGGTCTTCCCTTGACTTTCTCGTTTCTTATATTTTGATGTCATACATGCATGGTAAATTTTAGTCACCCATCCGAGTACCGACCGCACACTTGGTTGCTTACCTTTCCTGATCGACGACTTAAAAGTTGATAGAAACCTTATATTTTGATCTCATACATCCATGTTAAATTTGTTTACAATAAGTTAAAGCATACTCGAGTTATCGTGCTGACGCAGACACACAGACATACAGACACACACACAGACATAATTTCCAAAAAAATATTTTTGGGCTCAGGGAGGTCTCCGAAACGTGTAAATCCGTCAAAATCTCGAGGTCGAATTTTTTGACGATTACAAGACTTCCTCTATACTACGTATACGAGAAAGTAATAAAAACACCGACCAAACAGAGTAAAAATGTATAAAGATCGGACCTAAAACCTCTGGATCTATATACTGGTGGAAAACCACAATTTTTTGATGTTAATATCAACAATTTTTGAATTGTTAACAGTCTAAAATAGGTTCATATAGCCCTGCCCTTATCTAGTTGTGTGCGATTCCCTTCGGTCTCTGATTACGGCCCTGCATCCTAAAAATAAAGCGGCCCACTACCAAACACATGTCATTTGTCAGCATTTCGCCTGTATGACGCGGAGTAAAATACGACGTCCCTGATGTTGCTCTCTAGTGGCCCATTTGCTTTTCAATTCGAGTTAATTTTTTGTTGATTGTGAATTGAATGGGATTTTAACTAACATTTATGATTCGCAAATAAACAGTTTAAAGTTGGTTAAATTAATAACCTAATAGAAGCAAATATAATACAAAAAATGACAATTGGCAACGTAATTTTAATTTGTCTAAATAGTAAGGAATCTGACGTGTAAAAAATATGTCGGAAATGAAAAACCAACGCTACGTAATCTCCATATGGGCTTGAAATACAGGGTTATCAAAGGTTAGAGTTGGCTTTGTTATTCGCAGAGACGTTGTTTGCCATTTGTCTAGGCAATCTGATCTCCCACTAGGAGAAGCTTATGCTAATATGTTTATGTAATCATTGTCACTATCGTTACTTTACCTAATAGTGTGTGATCTTTATTATTTACACAAATGTATGAATTTGTGTAAATAATAAAGATAATAAGCAAATAGAGACAATGTACAGAAAAACGTCAGACTGTGACAAAAATAATACTTTTCAGCAATATCAGCAATTGAATTGATAACGACTACTTTTGGTTTCAGATTCCGTTTCTGTAAAATATTTTCCTTTTTAGTTTCATTTCGTATCTTACTTAATAACCTTATTATTCATTCCAAAACTTTCTATAATGGTAACAATAATAAATAATTCCTGTTTTGTGCAGTTAAATTTAAAACTATAAAGGGGCGACGGTCACATTTTTTAAATCCACACAAGACCAACTTCGTATTAAGATTCCAAGTTAACGCTATGGGGTCGGTATTCACATGACGGATACCGTTCAAAATTAGCTCGGATTAGTGATTTCACGGGCCTTTTAGTCGTCTTCAAACATATTTGGTTTCAAGCCACCGTGTAAAGGAAATGAAAAAACAGTGGCTTGTATTGTTTTTGCTTATGGGAATGTTGTGGGACCTTGGTGGGGTTTTGAAAATAAATAAACTTTAAACGTATATTCAGTTTGAAAAGATCATAGTATATTATATCTTGGTGCTGAGAAGGATGCTTGGTATGCCCTGGACCAAGTTTCGTATTCGCATTATTATTTCGGCATCAAGCAACGGGTGTCTAATATAGTTCAGACATGTATTTTAAAATAATGTGCAGTTGTAGTAATTATTGGTGAATACATTTTAAAGGTCAAGAAACACTAAAATTTCCACGCATGCAAATTGGCCGGCAACTAGTTGTTTACATCGAAAATACAGCAACAACAAAAAAGATCCGTTATCAAAAATTCCTTTTTCGAAATTGTGCATTCCTTATGCACAATTTCGAAAAAGGAATCCTTTGAACCGGTTGCGTAAGCAGCCAGTATCGTGCACCCATAACGCCGATAACTTATAATCTACGGTCCATAGTTAACAATCACATCGGGCGAGCGACCGTGTAAATTGTCCCCTCGAGCTGAACAGGCACGCACTTAGAAAAATCACTGGCGGCCACTGGCTGCATGGTTATGTGTTCACATTGCGAGAAAAATTTCTGAAGTATCGATGAAGATAGAATAATATAATAAAATCAGCCGTGTGATGCCGGCAGAGTAGAATAGCGTCACCCCATATCCTCCAATGGGTGTCGTAAAAGGCGACTAATGGATCAGCAAAGAGGTATCACCTTATACTCCGTCCACCAAAATATGTGCTTTTGATTGAATACATTCAAATATGAGCTTAAGCTTGAGCTTTGCCGCCGCCGTGGTGGAGTGGTCAGTAACGCTGCCTACTCATCGGGCGGTCCGGGTTCGAGTCCTAGTAGTGGCAAATGTCAGTGTGATGAACACGAGCATTTGTTGATGAGTCATGGTTGTTTATATATTTATTTAAGTTTATTTGTAAAAATATCTAGATTATTAAGTATATTTTTCCATTATCTAGTATCCATAACACAAGTTCTTAATGATACTTAATTTGGGCTAGATAATAGGTGTGAGCGTAGAAATATATTATTATTATTATTATTATTATTATTAGCTTTAGCTCGTAAATACACTTTAATTGTTTCTGTTAGCTTTTAAGACAAATTTAATAAATAAATAAATACATTGCCAGAAAAAAATGCAAGACGTTTACCAGAATGGAGAATAAGTATAGTGAATGTAATATGACACTATGGGTTATATATCGTACACAGTAATCTACAGTTTGTCGTGGTGGCATTAATTATACTTTGGTCACCAATTCGAGGAGCAACAACAGCATTAATTGCTTATCTTTTGCTATCATTACGTAGAAAACACACATGGTAATGGCGGCTATTGATATTTTTAAAAAAGAAGAGAAAAACTAACTGTTAATAAATTGTTTTCTTTAAGACAAGTTTAATAAAGCTTAAGTTTTTTGCGTATAGAAATGAATTTGAATTCCAAACCGATCAATTTATGAATATTACATTACTCAAAGGAATTACTATTCAAGTATACAAAATCAACACAAAGTTTCCCAACAATGAAATGAAAACATTGAAATACACTAAGTTACACTCAACATAAATTAATCAAAATCTTATATTTAAGTTCGAAATTCGAGATCGGCTGGAACTGGGGTTTGTGTTTCATATCTGAAATATTGGATGAATAATACAATCTGCTTCTTTAGAAGACAACGATTTTTTTTGTTTTATTTAATATTATGCATATAGTGGATACAAAAATAACATTCTGCCAAACTATTAGATAGTTTCTCTGCAGAGCTCTCGTGGATGTTTTTTTATACATAATTAATGCTTAAACTTTACTTATACACAGCTGAAACACAATTATAAACATACTCAACACACAAACAACTTGGTACAACTATAATCATACATTCAAGATGAATTATGAAAATTTTCATTATAATTATCTCACTAATATTGTAAAGGTACAGATTTAGATGTTTGTTACACAATCACAATGATACTAGACAGATAAAGATGAAATTTGGGATACAGGCAAATTATTATTATAACTACAGACGCAATTATTTTTGACGATAGTATCAATACTGTAGAAAGGTAACCTTTTTTATTTGCGCTAACTAATTGAAGACGAAGACTGCACCTAGCGCTTTTTTATTTTAAGTTATGAATCAATGTTGATCTATATGCGTTAGTTTATCAATAGCTATAAATAAGCATGATTTTATATTATTTGAATGTTTGTAAGCAACAGCTTATAAACATTCAAATAATAGAAAATCATGCTGGGTTTGCTTGTGACCAACAATTGCTTCTAAGTTTTTCATACCACTAATTAGGATAGCTAAAAAGCTATCCTTAAAATATGTAAATAAATAAATAAATGTTAAAGTTCAGGTATTCGAAACCATAGGTCACACTTAATTACAACATTTGAAACTGGAATTCTTTGGTTGTAGAATGCAGTTATATTGTGGTGTCATTTTAAAAATTGCGTATCTACACTTAAAATCGTAGAAAATCATACTACGAAAATTTTCCCGAGTTAAATCCATGTTAATGTAGACACGCAATTTTTAAAACGGCACCACAATGTAAAAAAATGACAGTCAGCTTAAGCAAACTGCATTCTACAGCTAAAGAGTTCCGTTTTGAAATGCTGTAAGTAATTACTTTTTAAATATTGTTTATGTAAGTGGCCAGTTCCGGAAACTTTTAGTTCATTCAATACAGTTGGAGTTAGCCAAGGTCTCGTGCGCTTACCATAATAATTATTATGGTTGATAATGTCCAAATGGACTGTGATGATAATTAATAAATAAATAATTAAAAGCCTTTTATTTCTAGTTTAAAATAACAGAAAAGAAATTAATATCTATTGTAAACTTATTTTATGGTTGAAATATATTCACAAATTATAATAACTGATGTGATTTAAACAAGAATTATGTATTAACAAAAACTAAATATTAACACTCATTATTTAACTGGAACCCCCCTCAGGTAAAGGCCTCCTCCAAAGTCTGCCATTTCTCCCGGTCTTGGGCTATCTGTTGCCATTGTGGGCCGGCAATTTTTTTATACTGATACTGATAAATATTCGTTGCTAAAACACAATCTCAAAGTATTAGAATGAATAAAGGAGTTTCTCCCGAGTTCTTGTTGTAAAAACACGTGTTGAGAGACTCCATTTTTAACCTCAATCTACCGTACAATTGTCTGTTACTTTAAAAGTACATTTTTACTTGACATCGGCGAAATGCGATAAATAACGCGAACGCCATTATTTAAAGAAGAAGAAGAATGAATAAACATTCTAGTACAGAACTTATGCAAGCTCTAGACAAGTCAAGTTCTTTAAGTATTTTTATTTAAATTGACTTTACTAAGCACTTTAAAATCGTCAAAAGGAACAACGGAAATAAGGAACAACACCGGTGTGAGCGTGGAAATATGTTGATATATATTTCCTATCTACAAATATTATTTTGGAATTATGAGCATAATTGTATGTATTTACAAATATTGTTGCGGACTGTACTGTCCACAGTTTTAATAATACAAGGAGATAAGCAAAGTCGGCGTTTAACTTGCGACAAGTGTATGCCCTGTGGGCATACATTTCCGCCACTACGCCTTCCGATAAAGTCAAGTGAATACGTTACTCAGCGATTTGACCGATCTCCTTTGCGGCTGTGCTTAACTTTCATCGCTTCGCAGTCCTTAAGACGCGCGCAATGAATAGTGTATATTAAGGCATGCTCCACTAGAACATGTTATGTAGTACGGCCGCCGATTGCGACACTCTGTCTTCCTATGAACTCGGCGATTCGGCCGATCTCCTTAGATTGATATATCTGTGGAAAGCAAATTCCAGTACCTACTACTCCCACGAACCTAACTTTATGGGTGAATGAACTACCCTCAAATTTACTTCTAGTCTATTTGTGTTGTATAGTAATGAAGTCTCAGTGCTAGAAACATTTATCTAACATTGATTACAAAGTTAAATCGTATTTGGCATTTCTTTTCAACTTGTTTTAGGATAAATAATGTATTTTTATTTATGTAATGTTAATCTAATGTGTTTCGTAAATCTATATGCCGCAGATAAGCCGAGAGTATAGTAGCTATTAATGCTAATTTTAAAGTCAAAGCTAGTAAAAGACTGCGTGGAAAAACTAAATGACCTGGGGCAACAAAACAAGATCACCCTCAAATGGGTACCGGGTCATTCTGGAATCATCGGTAACGAAAAGGCCGATGAGCTAGCAAGGGCTGGGGCTCAAGGTCTACAGTTTGGCCCAGAACCTTTCTGTGGTATCTCAAAGAACCAGGCCATGCAATACTTAAAAACCCACCTCCTCCAAGAGGCCAAAGCGGACTGGCAAAGAACGCCTGGGTTAACACACTCAAAAGCACTAATCGAACCATACTCTCGTAAGCGCACTGACGAGCTACTGAAGCTTAACAGGGGCAACCTAAGCGTGTTGATTAGGGCTTTGACTGGCCACTGCAAGCTGAACAGACATCTCTACAATATGAGTCTAAAAGATACTGATGCTTGCAGATTCTGTGAACAGGAGCGTGAAACACCAATACACCTCCTTTGCTCTTGTGAATGTCTCATTCACAAAAGAAGCCGACATTTGGGAAGACACATTCTCGACCCAGACGATATCAAAACAATCCGAGCTAGGAATATCATATCATTTTTAGATAGTGCCCAGCTAAAGGAGTACATGTAAGGCCTCAATAGGACTTACTTGGAGGCTAGTCACAATAGATCTTTATAGGTCGCAGTGACGCAAAAAGCCCCGAATTGTCTAAAATAATAATAATGCTATTATCAATTAATGGCATTCGCGACACTTAAAGGTTATGCATTTTGCGAATAGGTACATAAACTTTAAGTCAAATCAAGTGAAAAATGTATCTAGTAACAATAAATTGTACGGACGGGAGTTTCTTTACACTTGTATTGTAATAACACATTTACTATATACGGAGTTGCTCTCGAGTTTATGTTGTTAAAACAACAAGAAGTCGGGAGAAACTCCGTATAGTAGCTTAATCTCTTATATTATGATAGTTACTTTTAAGTAGCCTTTTTAAAATCACTGCGGATTAGTACCAGGTGTATTTCCCGGTGATCTGGGTGTATTTCGGGGTAATCGGGAGTTTTGTAGTCACGGACACGTGATTGCCAGCGTAGTTTTGCTATAGCTCTAAACTCATCTTCATGTGCACTAATGTCACAAATTAGTAATAATCATACATCAATATAATAGAGAAGGAATGGGAGTAAAGATCACAAAATCTAAGCTACCAAGTCCGCGGTCGGTATTCGGATGTCACCGAAAAAAATTCAACTCGATTTCACTCCGTGTTTCGGAAGGCACGTTAAGCTGGTGATCCCGGCTGCTGTCGAAGATAGCTGTCCTAAAAAATCGGGAGTGGTCTCCCCTTGACTTTCTCGTATACCGGAAACGACCCAAAAGTTTACAGAAAATTTATATTTTGATGTCATACATGCATGTTAAATTTAGTTGCAATAAGTTATAGCATACTCGAGTTATCGTGCTAACGCACAGAGACACTCACACACACAGATATAATTCCAAAAATCGGAAGGGGTCTCCCCTTGACTTTCTCGTATACCGGAAACGACCCAAAAGTTTACAGAAAATTTATATTTTGATGTCATACATGCATGTTAAATTTAGTTGCAATAAGTTATAGCATACTCGAGTTATCGTGCTAACGCACAGAGACACTCACACACACAGATATAATTCCAAAAATCGGAAGGGGTCTCCCCTTGACTTTCTCGTATACCGGAAACGACCCAAAAGTTGACAGAAAACTTATATTTTGATGTCATACATGCATGTTAAATTTTGGTCACCCATCCGAGTACCGACCGCGCACTTGGTTGCTTAACTTTCGTGATTGACGACTCAAAAATTGATAGAAACCTAATATTTTGATGTCATACATGCCTGTCAAATTTGGTTGCAATAAGTTAAGGCATACCCGAGTGAAGCATATCGTGCTAACGCACAGACATAATTCCAAAAACGGTATTTTTGGACTCGAGGAGGTCCAAAATGTGTAATTCTGTCCAAATCTCGGAGTCAAACTTTTTGACGATTACAAGACTTCCTTTATACTACGTATACGATAAAGTAACAAGTAACTTCAATCCGGAAATGACGACTTTTAACTCTAGGCTAACCCGTACCAGGTTAACCGCTCGAAGAAGTATAAAGAATAAAATAAAATATTAAAAATTGTAAGTCAGTCGCTCAATCTGAACAGCTCAAACGCTTTTTTAGCAATCTCTGACAATCGCTAAGTTCACTGTTCTCCATTACACGTGTTAGCGATTCTATGTAATAATTTCATAATTGCATGAATTTTGGCCTAAAAATAATGCTCTCTCAGATTTTCGCGAGAACTACCTACACATTGTAAATAAAACCGTAAAATTTGCTTCTTCATTAATAATGTTTGAACAACATTCAATAACGTTGGTACGATTAAACACTGACGGATTAAATTATTTATCTCTTCAGCAAAAGTCATGAACTTGGTTCAGAAAAAAATCGCAAAATTGTGCGCCCAAATTGTTTCACGTCGTAGAGTATGGGCTAGATTACTCCAGCCATGTCAGCTCCACTAGGAAGTCGCTTAGCGCCTTGAAGTCGTCAAGCAACTCCTGGCCGCTGCCCGGTGACCCAAGGAAGCGAGTCCAGTATTCTGCCAATCTGCACTCCAACAGAACCTAAGCTTGTGTTTTCTGCCCGACAAGCAGGCTCTGCATATTGGGTTGCCGTTACCTATTAAGAGATATTTCTAAAATCAAACCTTATTTTCATTCTACAAAAATATTTTTGAAGTAAAACTTCTTTAGGCGCGACTAGGGGTAACTCAGATTTTTCTAACGGAAGTAACGCTCAGTATTCTATAGTCTGTGTTGTTTCCGCTATTTAAAAATAGTAATTTCGATTGGTCCTAAGTATCTGTCATATTTTTTTTTTTTTCAGTTAAAATTTAATCATTTCAGTGATCTACGTCAAAGAAGTTTTACTTCAATCGCGCGTAAAGGTTACACGCACACAATTTTTTTTTTCTAGTATTAAAAATATTTATGCATTTGTAAACGCAAAAATAAAATAAATTCCATAATGTAAGGTAGTTTCATCTTAACTGGCCGTCAAATATTTGCAAAAATATTTCGTTCGGGTCTTATATTCGTATTATAGAATAAGTTTCAAGAATGAACGCCGACTTGAGCGTCCTTCGTCTCTATCACTTTGTGCGTGATCGAAAGTGACAGACGATTCTCAAGACATGTTTGACTTCTGAGTGTCATTCTGTAATACGGGCCTTAGAAGTGTAAATTTCAAAGATTTGATGAAACGATGTTTACCATAAAAACATAAGCACCAATCACTGACAAATTTCGACAGCGAAAGCAGTATCTCGGTGGCGTTATGGTCAACGCAGCCGCCCGGATTGCGGAAGATGCGGGTTCGACTCCCGCCTGAGGCAAGTCGATTTATTTCAGTGCATTCTTTCTAGTATTAAAAATATTTACGCGTTTGTAAACGCAAAAATAAAATTATTCCTTATTTTCATAATAATCAATTTGAACTGATTTGCCATCACTGTTCTTTACGCAAAATTAGATTTAATCTGTCACCGTCGTCATCCTTCCGAAGAATCACTGTTCAAGTCCTGACCTGTGTAAGTTGAACTTCGACTTAATTACATCCCAAAAAAACTTTTCCAATTTCCAACCCACGCTTGAAGTGTTTTACAGAATTACTGCGAAACTGTTTTATTTATAAATGGAAGTCATTGCAAATAAAAGAAGACATTCCCTTGATGTTCCAGACAATTCACTTGTTTTGCAGACAATAAATTTATTCTCGCTATGTTAAATAAGACTTAATTCTAGAAAGTGTGGCAAAGATTAAGGTGTTAAGTGTCCTTGATAGTTCACTGCGTGTATTTTTACCTAAAATTCCTATTTGTCACAATTGATTTTGTAACATTTTCTAGGTGCCTGGCGTATTTTATATCGAACATTGAGCTTTTAATATTCTTGCATTATAGTCCTTAGTTATCATTCATTTCATATTGTACGTTTAAATAGCTAAATAATTAGATACCTTTTTTTGTTTTCTTTTTGTTGTTGACGGGGAGGTCAAATGCATTTACGTATCGTCCCTGCGGGGTGGTGCCAACCACAGGGAATATGTGGGACTCGAGGTAAAGGCGTTCCCTCCATACCCACTAAACATCCTCCCCGGCCTGGACTTCAGTGCGCTATTACGGGACGGCTCGGTGAACGCAACTACACAGAGACCGTCCCAACGCTGCCCGTCTAGGCACTCCTTGCACCAATTGGTGGCCAGCAGACCATAGGGGCTACCGTCTCTCCTCCACCGACGGCTGCTCGACCTGGCACTTCCTCCTGACGAGTACACCGGGAGCAGCCATCGGACCGCACCTGGGGGACTTCGGGCGCGGTCGTGGTCCTGACAAGGGCCGTCCGCAACTAGCCGTGGTGGGAAAACAAAAACAACTCGATGATGGCATGTCACTTCAAATGCCAAGGGGGCACACTTGACATCAGAAGCCACACACCCGCCGAGAAATTTTACCCACCACGTTACCAGGGTCCGCCACGAGGAGGCTTCCGAACGTGGACCCCAAATAATTAGATACCTAATCACTAGAATTAAATAAAATTATAATTCATAGATTTATAATAAATGTACTTAATGTTACTTAATTTTGAATTTTAATCATAATTACTTAGTTTTTATTTTCATAAAATGTATGTGAAATCTGTTAATAATTAGATTTTTATCTTTTATATACAAAATAAAACCTAGACTCTACTTTTTCAATAACTTTAATATGCTTTAATAACTCTTGAATAAAAAATTCTAGGTTTCCCTAAAACTTTTTTGTACATTTTACAAATAAAAGTATCAACAGATTTCGTATTATTTAATCAGATTTTTTGTTTATTTGAATAAACTCTTTTTTTTTATTGGAATAAGGAATCATAATCCAAGCTTTTCTCAACATCTGTAATTGAATCTTAAAGATGCGAAACTATGTTTTTTTACAGTTTCACCTTAACATAATTGTGATCTCATACAGAAGTATCAGCCGGAATATCAGCTCTATATTTTTAATCATTACTCTTTGCCGTTAGTAACTTCAGTAAACGCCTCCCGGAGGCCTCATAGAGGGTATCTGTCTAATCTACTCTCACGAAATATCGCGTATCATGTTTATTAATGTGGTGTACTTTTATTACTTTCTATGTAAGCAATTTATTCAAAGCAAACACCCATTTTGGGCCCGCCTTTTTAGTACTGCTCACTTTACATAATTTATGTAATGTATTTTTTTACATTTTACCTTATTCAGAGGTATCTAGGGTAGTATTTGTATTGAGGTTAAGGATCTCGTGGACAGGTAGTTTGTTTTCTTATTTATTATTAACATTTATCCCAACAGTAATGTGATAGAGTTAGTTTTGGCAGGACTCCGGCTGTTTTTAGTGATTCAACTCACTTGTGAGTTCTCGAGTTGTCTTCATGGTGTAAAAGAAACATCCTGAAATAGTAGTTTGCTTGGAGTCTGCCCGGCCCGCGCAGCTGTCCATGCTATGTGTTTATAGTGACGATAATTAGTTTTTAAAGTCTCATTGTTAAAAATGATAACCAATTACTGACTTTTACATTTTTTTAAATATATTATAATATATTTCCACGCTCACACGAATTATCTAGCCCAAAGTAAGTATCTTTATGAACTTGTGTTATGTATACCAGATAACATTTTGTAAAATTAGTTACAAACTATTTAAATTCAGGGTGTACTTGTTATTTTAGAAACCAATATTTTCAATAATTTATATTTCATGATAGATAAAATAAGATAGGTAGAAGTAATTTTGTGAGTATATTCGTTTTATATCAATAGTACCTACTTCTCTTAATTTACAATGCTATGTAGTCTATATATAGTCATCGTCAAAAGACTGTTTTGATATTAAATAGAGATTATTTAATCAGTCCAAGAGCATATGTTCGACCCATCCTGAGGGATATCAGGTAGAGGTCCGAGCCCCTCTAGGCTCATCTGACCACTGCCTGATATCCTCCAAAGTGCCGCAGGCCAAGCTTCCGCAACCAGCGGTTGCTAAACGCCGGCTCTGGCATTATGGGTCTGCAGATTGGGATGGTATGCGCGACTACTTTGCGTCTATCCCTTGGAAGCAACGCTGCTTCAGTGAGAACGATTCATCAGCTTGCGCCGCTGCCATTACTGAGGAGATTGTATTGGGCATGGAATACTACATTCCACATTCCGATCTCATCAGTAAGGGCAGACGTAACCTCTGGTTCAACCGCGATTGTGCTGATGCTGTTTCACAGAAACAGGCAGCGTATCGCGCTTGGATCAGGGGTCGGGCTCTTAAAGCTCCTGATGTCGAATCACTGAAAGCAGCGTACAACAAGGCTTCCAAGTCCTGTAAGAAGGCTTACATAAGAGCGGATGCCCAGCGCGTCGCACGCATTGGCCACGAATTGGTGACGCATCCTACGGGCTCCCGTAGTTACTGGCGTCTGGCCAAAGCCGTGCAAAGCAATTTCTGCCAGCCCTCGCTGCCACCCCTGAGATGTCCAGATGGGTCATTAGCTCACAAGCCGCAGGAGAAAGCCGATCTTCTGGCAAGACTCTTTGCGGCTAATTCCCAAGTCGATGATTGCAATGCACTGCCACCTTCACTACCTCATTGTGGCTCCACGATGCCTGAGATTAAAATTAGGCAGCGTGAAGTTCGTGCGGAACTGCAATCACTCGACGTCCGGAAAGCTAGTGGGCCTGATGGCATCCCGGGGGTTGTTCTTAAAAAATGTGCAGCGGAGTTGTCTCCCGTACTGACGCGCCTATACCAGCTCTCATACTCTACTGGACAGGTGCCGGAGACTTGGAGAGAGGCTAATGTGCAGCCTGTACCCAAAAAAGGGGACCGCTCAGACCCGGCCAACTACCGGCCAATAGCAATCACCTCAGTACTATGCAAAGTTATGGAAAGGATCCTTAACAACCACCTGATCCGTTACCTAGAAGATCACTCACTGATCCACGATCGACAGTACGGCTTTAGGCCGAAACGATCGACGGGTGACCTTCTAGCGTACTTGACGCATGTCTGGGGTGAAGCTATGGACAAGCGTGGCGAGTCACTGGCTGTCAGCCTTGACATCGCCAAAGCTTTTGACAGGGTCTGGCACAAAAGTCTTCTCTCCAAGCTTCCGACATATGGTCTGCCTGCTCAGCTCTGTACCTGGGTGGCCGGCTTCCTGCATGAGCGAAGAATTCGTGTCCTCTCCGACGGATGCAGTTCGCGGTTCATGTCAGTGAATGCTGGTGTTCCCCAGGGGTCCGTTTTATCCCCTACACTGTTTCTTCTGCATATCAATGATATGATTCCTCTTGGGAACATCCATTGCTATGCAGACGACAGTACAGTGCATGCGGGCTACTTCGGACACGCAGGGGCTGGACGAGCAGAAACGGTAGAGAGTCGTGAGAATCTTGTCATTGAACTCAACCGAGAGCTCGACCTTGTTTCTCAATGGGGTACAGCAAATCTGGTTGAGTTCAATGCCAAGAAAACTCAGGTGTGCGCGTTTACGGCTAAAACGTCGCCATTCCTTTCCCTTCCCTCTCTTCAGGGCACAACACTAACGCTACAGAGCAATATCACCTTGCTCGGTATGGAGGTTCGTAGCGACTTGAATCCGAAGGACTACATCGAAAGCGTAATAAAAACAGCTTCACGGAAACTCGGAGTCCTGAACAAGGTGCGGCGTTTTTTCACGCCAAATCAACTGTGCTTGCTATACAAGACGCAAGTACGGTCCTGCGTGGAGTATTGCTCGCACCTGTGGGATGGCTCTGCCAAGTACTTACTCGATGCTTTGGATAGGTTGCAGCGTCGCGCGGCCCGCATCATCGGCGATGAAGAGGTGACTAAACATCTTGAGCCTCTCCAATTGCGTCGCAATGTTGCGTCATTGAGCGCTTTCTATCGTCTGTACCACGGCGAGTGCTCTGAGGAACTTTTCACCCTTATCCCACCGTCTCCCTTCCTTTTAAGGACTACGCGTGCTGGTCTACGTTGTCACCGACAAACTGTGGCTACCATTCCAACGCGAACTAAGAAATTTGGCAACTCGTTTCTTTGTCGCACAATCAAGAAATGGAATTCACTGCCAGCACACGTGTTCCCTCCTTCCTACAATCCTGGGTCATTCAAAAGAGGCGTGAAGAAGCACCTTGCAGGTCAGCAAGGCGTGGGTGACTAGCGCGGCAGTTTATCTCTCGCGCCAGCTATCTTCGCATTTGGACTCCACTTCTGCTTACCATCAGGTGGAATGGAGTCATTTGCTTGACCTTTTTATAAAAAAAAAAAAAAAAAAAAAAAAAAAAAAATATTTATATGATTTATATTTACACAGCTTTTTTCGAAATTAGATGCCCGTCTCTTACATATTGAATAAAAAATATATCAACAGGATTTCATCGTAATTCGTAGAAAAACGATAAAAAGATCAGTTTATTTACTTAATACCGTTTTATTTACGGATTTATCAATAAAATATCTCAGGTTTCTTAATACTTAGTAAGTATACCTATATGAACGTAATTTGATTATTACATCTCATGTGAGATAAAGAAACTAACTCAAAGAGACCAATTTAAAACCTATTTAAACACATCACAGTGAAACGTATCATTGCCAATTGTAGAACCATTTTTGTTAATCAAAAATCGTCTTTATCATTAAAGTCTTTAGAACGAAAATGCCAAGTAGTGCTTTAACAACTAAACGCTTTATATTTTATTGTATTCTTAGAGAGTAAACGTACCGAGAAATAAGAGTCCTTGACTCAGTAATTATCATTGGATCGGCCACCACGACCTTTAGGTTTAAGTCGCGTTTCTAAGCGAGGCATTAAATTATATCTCAGATAGACAGATACTTAAATAAGAATGGCCAAGGGGTGCGGTGGCTTTATTATATATTATACTAGTTGACCCGGTGTACTTCGTATCACCTATTCACGGAGTAGGTACTAAACGTCTTTGCACCTATCCTAACGACATTAAAACTCTTCCTTCGCTAAAATGGCGGAACGTCAAATGTTTGACAGGGAAGTAGGCAGAACAGTTTATATGGGAAAAAGAAATTGTTGTTTTTACTATCTTCCTCGCAATTTTTCCACATTTTCTCACCTTTTAAACCTTCCCTGGACTACGACAAACATTTCAAGACCAAGATAAGATAAATCCGTTCAGCCGTTCTCGAGTTTTAGCGAGACTAACGAACAACAATTCATTTATATATATATAGATATAGATTTCCACGCTCGCACCAATTATCTAGCCCGTAGTAACAAGTAAGTATCATTAAGAACTTGTGTTACGGATACTAGATAACGGACATTTTAAATATAAATGATAATTTTAGATATTTTTATAAATAAACTTAAATTAAATATATAAACAACCATGACTCGCAAACAAACATTCGTGTTCGTCACACAAACATTTGCCGCTACCAGGATTCGAACCCGGACCGCTTGATGTGAAGCCAGCTATACTGACCACTCCACCACGGCGGCGTTTATTCACATGGATATATACCGAAAAGCGAAGCCTATGTCTTTGTTAAATGATAAGAGTGAGAAATATGCTTCTACATAGTCTAGCTAAACTCCCACCTTTCTTTTGACAGGAGTCGAGTCCATCAGGTAAACGTGCCTTCCGAAACAAGAAATAAAAATATTCGGTCACCCATACAAGTATCTACCGAACACGCACTAGGTAATTATACTTTTATGATCGTTACGAAAAACGCACGGCCACAGAGCTGTCGACCTCTTCCTACCCTTATCCCTCTGTAAATCTTTCTCATCTACTACTTCTACCATGATCCCTAATTATTTGGGGTTGGTATTTCACCATAGATTAACGTCACTAAATACCTATGCAATACCAAAGACTGCATATTGTTAAGTTGACACAAAATATTTTCGCCTCAATTATGTTTGGTACATTAATAATTATCCGCTTCTTTTAATACAGGAGCAATTTAAATAATTACTCAATACATCTAATTGCGATTACATAATATTAATTAATTCTAACATTTCACGTGGCATTTGAATAATGTAATCGATCGAAAATGACCTTTAAATGTAGGGGGGCAAGATCGACACTATTGTGTTGTTTGACTAACGACACCACTTCATCTCGGCTTCTACTTTTGTTCATCTGACAAGGTTCGCGGTAATATTGAAATAACTCACGTGAACGGACCTCCTATTCATCTGTCTTTCTATCGCTTAGTAAGATTTTTGTTACACACGTCTAAACAAAATGGCGAGCATCTGCAATATGAGAATTATCGATTAAAGTTTTCGAGAGTTTCAGTTTTGAAAATCGTCCGACAAAACTCCGAGTGTTGTTTTTATAGTAAGTATTCACAAACACCACCACCATACGTCAACTAAAACACAACGATAACACGTGGGTTTGAGCCAATTTGTATGAAATTCAGTAGTTTAATTACCACAGACCGCATTTTGTGGTCAATTGCAAACGTGTGTCGCCACTGACTAGATGCCCACCACAACCAACAAACAACAACGCAACTACATTGATTTATTTGTAGTTACCAACAACGCAACTGCAAAATGCTGCAGTGACCCTTAAATTAATCAGACAAATCCTATGGAATAGACTTGAAGACGAAGTATAATATTTCTCTTTAGTTTTTATTATTTCAATAGGGTAAAAGAAAACAGCTTTAGAAAGCCCCCTATACATGGAAGCATGGAAGCAGAAGAAACTACTTTCTTATGGAATGCAACACAGTGACAATAATAGACCAGGCTCGTTACCTGGGTCATCTGGGTACTCTCCAAGATACCTTTTGAGATATCAAGGCTCTTGAAGACTTCCTGAAAGATTTAGGCTGGCTGGAGTCATCCAAAAACAGCTCGTAATTGGTCCAAAAACTTTTAATTCTATAAATTTTCTATCGAATAATTACTCGTAAGCGTTGATGCTCAACTATGACTTAAAATATTAAAGAGGAAGTCTGAAATAAATAATTAAATCAATAGTTTAAGGTCGAGTAAAATCGCACTATTTTCTCTAATAAAATAAATAAGCACACAATTTTTGTTATAAATATTTTTAGGTTTAGTATTTTAATTTCCTTTTCCCCTTATTGTGATTTTTTAATATATAATGTTAACGTTTATTTCATTTTAAAATATACTTTATTATGTTGGTACACACTTGTCTACCAATAAAAAATATCTCTTTTAATTATATGGGACCGCTCTTTAAATTGGAATGAGCAGTACCTTTGTACAAGTTTTAGTCTATTGTTTTGTTCTTTTCTAATTGTCTTTGTGTGTACGTACATAAACTGTTAAATAAATAGATAAATTAGGTATCTATCCTCAATCATTCACCACTTGTAGCGGCCGTATGTCCCATAATATTTATAAGCAATTCTTACACCGTATGATTACCTTATTGTACTGGCTACCGTTTTGTATACTGACAAGGTCACAAGAATGAGTGCCATTGAGACCATAATTACAAGAGATTCGGAACTGTATATTTTGTAACTCCATAGTTACATTATTATGTGATGGATTGGCAGCCATATTGTAGTCTGCTATTAAGGGACATAAAATATTCTATCGGATACTTTCAAAACGATTTACTGGTGATGATATTACGTTTTGTAATCGTATAGAAAGGCTCACTATCGATTATATAATTCTGACCATTTTGTTTTGTTATATTTAATTGTTTCCGTGTAGATTTTCCATTCGGGTTTTTATTTAAATAAATTATTAGCTCACTTGTTAGGTTACTATAGGTTCTCTATGTAGTTACCCAAGTGAGCTAATAATTTATTTAAATAAAAACCCGAATGGAAAATCTACACGGAAAAAATTAAATATAACAAAACAAAATGGTCAGAATATCTGAAATAAACGTAGTAGGTATCGAAGGTATCATTGGATGGAGCTACATGATCCCAAAGTCCTCTATATAGATCGACATTACTATAAAAGAATTTTTCGTGAAGCGGTTGAAATTAAGAAGCATAGAAATTTCAACCGTGTGTAGTGGCTTTAAATTGACACCATTATGGAATCCTGTGATAGCCAAATATAAACCGCGAATTCATAAATATAGCGAAAATCCCGATTGTGTCAGTGTTGTGTGTTGAAGCGAGATTGAAAATAATTAACTAAGTGCGAGAGTAAAAAATTGGTTGTCTGTAAAGTCGGTTTACTGACGATAGTTGAACGTTACAACGTCTTTTCAAAAGAAAAATTTAATTTCATTTGTTTAATAGATTTTTGCTTGCACTTCAAGCCTTACATGGAACGCCTCAGAGCGAGGCAACGCCGCATGCGTCATGTTTTTTCGTGCGTGCAGCCGGCTCTATCGAATTATAAGACGTTGTCACGTCAAAAAGAATCACACGTGCTCTTCTGGCAGATGACGACGCGGAGCACCAGTTTGCTCGTGACTACGGCACTAACAAGCCAAATCGTCAAGGTACATTGTATTTCGATACCTATTAAGTTTATATTGTAGGCGTTTAGACCCTACATTATTATCCCAGTAAACAATGCAACGGAACAGCTTAAGAGGATACCTCGCGAATATTCAACATTTTCAATTGGATTTTTATCATATTTCTATTCAAACTATTGTGCTTATTTTCAAATATGTTATAGTTGACTACTGGATAGAAAAACATCAAAAAATTATCCTTCCCAAAATATTATTTGAGTTTTATATAAAAAGTATCGAATATTTAGATACCAAATTAGGTTAACCCTGGGTTTACCAGAAAGGCAATAAATTATTCTAAACATTCTCTAAGACAGATCTTTCAAAAAGCTTTTACTTCTTATAAAAATTGATAATTTTCGAAATGTCGCTTACGTCTATTTATTTACACTCACACCAATTATGTAGCCCAAATTAAGTCTCATTAAGAACTTGTGATAAGGATCCTAGGTAACGGACAAATATACATAATAATCTATATAATTATAAATAAACGTAAATAAGTATATTAACAACCATGACTCATGAACAAATGATCGAGTTGATCACACTAACATTTGCCACTACCAGGACTCGAACCCGGACCGCCCGATGTGTAGACAGCGTTACTGACCACTCCACCACGACGGCGTCAATTTCTTATGCAAACCTTTCTTTGAATACCTAAAGTCTTTTATGTAGATACTTTTATACTGTCATTTTTCTCTAAAAACGAAAATCTAAATGCAATCAAAAGAAGAAAAATTTTAAAGTTGGTTTTAGTTGTCAACGACGAAATTTTATGTCTTCAACTTTCATTAAATTGTAATTAGTTTTACGATATTAATAAAACAATTATATATTTATCTATAAAACCAACCACTACCTTTGTGAAATACGAAGAAAAGTATATACACAAAAGCTGTTTTTATTGTTTGAACAATAAGGTTAAAATAGCTGTAAAATAATGCAATCGGCACATGGAAATAATTTAACAGATGTTTCACATTGACCATTCATAACCGGACTGAGAAAATTACCTATAATGACAGTTGGCGTATAATTAGTCCGATATTTTTCGATTCCAACCGTATGTACAGTCAAAAGCAAAAAAAGACGGTACTTATTTTATAAACAAAATTCATTACAATAAAAATGGTATTTTAAAATTATGAATCACACTAAAGACTAAAGAGTCATCACTACCGTTAATAATGAGTTTTGGAGCCAAGATTTTGACCTATCGTAGAGTTATTTCCACCAAAGTGAAGGGGGTCGGAGATAGATCAAGACGAGCTGTATAACGCAACCAAAGTAAAAATATCATCTAGCACTTTATCAATCAGTATTATCTAGACTACTTAAAATCAGGCGTATCATATCCTTGTTTTCCACTTTTAGAGCACAAAAAAGATTACGCATACCACTATTGTGAAAATTTTCACAATCTAAACAGAGCAAAACCTTATCTGTCTATGAACTTAGGAGTTTTGTTTTTGGTCATCTATTTTTGGCGCGGACTGTACATCGATATATTCTTGGCACATAAAAATAAAACGGTTTTCGAATTGAAAAGATGACCATAAGCATATGGCGAGGTGGGTAAATATCTCAAAGTTGTCATTGTTACGTTGCAATATCGTACTTCCCACTTAAATGATTTCTGAATACGTATGCATATCGCTTGTCTGAAGCGCCGTAGAAGATCTTGTGTTCACGAATTGCCGGTCAAAAACTTGCCAGATAAAACCTACCTAAAAAATTTCAGTAACTAATTTTTTCGAATAAAACTATTTTGAAAATATGGCGCAAAATTAAGACACAGAGTATATGGTTGGGTCATATTTACCCGATCTCACGTTTTGGAAACGTGTACCCACCGACGCGGATGAACAACCACATGTTTTGAGCTCTAACTACTGAGAAAAGCATCAACATCGCACTATGTATTCTTGCGTTTCAAAATGTCACGGGTCATATATACCCAACTGTGCGCTCAGCGGGTTAAAAGGTGATCAAACCCAAAAAGAAACGAATTTAAACCAACATACAAAAAACCGTTAACCAGGAAATATGTTACACTCTACAGTCAGCAATCAGTGCAACATAAATATTCGTAAGTAAAGCATTTTAATAACGATGGATGAAATTACTTAATACTAAAAGGCTGTCTAATCAAGAAATTATTGAAAACTATTTTATCATAAGCTAAAAAAACATAACAAGGCATTGTCAAACCACAATTACTTAGTTGAAAACAGTTTTGCGGTTTTAGAACACACATGCATATCAAATTTAATAGTAAATTCTCTTACTTTTGCAGTAATAACTTAATTATAAAGACATTGTTTGTATTACACAGGAAAGCCGTAATTGACGTTAGAAGTAAATTATTGAGTACGCACAATAAATGGCAATAAATAATGATATACTTTCTTTTGCTAAAGATTAATTATGCCCCGTTTAAAAGATAACTGTATTAAATCTAAAATTCAAAGTGGTTTACAATTGAGAAGAAAAAGAAAGTGAAAGATAGGAAAATCATAACATCGTTATAAACAAAAAAAAATCGGGAGTGGTCTCCCTTTGACTTTTTTGTGTACCGGAAAGGACTCAAAAGTTGATAGAAACCTTATATTTTGATGTCATACATGAATGTTAAATTTTGGTCACCCATCCGAGTAACGACCGCGCACTTGGTTGCTTAACTTTCGTGATCGACGGCTCAAAAGTTGATAGAAACCTTATAATTTGATGTCATATATGCATGTTAAATTTGGTGCAATAAGTTAAAGCATAGGTACTTGAGTTATCGTGCTAACGCACAGACACACACAGACATTAATATTCCAAGAAATGTATTTTTGGACTCGGGTCAGGTCCAAACCGTGTAAATTCGTCAAAATCTCGAGGTCGAATTTTTTGACGATTACAAGACTTCCTCTATACTACGTACGAGAAAGTAATAATCTTTCTATCGCTTAAAATTTTACTAAGATGTAGTCTAAAGTAGAGTTTTATTATATCACGATCGCGTATGAGCCATGATTGTGTGTAAATATACATTCACATTAGTTAAAACTAATGTGAATGTATAAACACATAAACTGCAAATTGAGAACACGCCATTTATCCGAACAATATAGTTACAACTTATGTGAAAGAATTCCATCTTAATTCTGATTGCATATTAAAACTTTCATCTTTTATTAGGTATAATTTTCCACAATGTATTCTGAAAAATCTATACTTTTTTATAAAAAGGTCAAGAAAATTACTCCATCTGCATAGCAAAAATGGAGTCCAAATACTAACGTAATGTAGCTAGCGCAAGAGGTAACCAGCCTCGCCCTGCCGACTTGCAAGGTGCTTCTCTCTCCTCTTTTGAATAACCCAGGAGGAAGAAGGAAACACGTGTGCTGGCACTGGATTACATTTCTTCATTGCGCGACAAGCAAACGAGTTGCCAAATTCTTAGTCCGCCTTAGAATGGTAGTCACAGTTTGTTGGTGACAACGTAGAACAGCACGCATAGTCGTTAAAAAGAAGGGAGAATCTCATTTATTACTTTTGAAATTTGTGTTAAACTCTGAGCGTTCCATGGATTAATCGTGCGGGTGTTATGTCCATAGTGGTGTCTATAGGAGAGCAGGAGCAGTGCTTAAGATTTGTGACCAAAGTGTAGGCCCTTATACTGCATTAACCCTCACCTACACTTCCCTGGTTTCTCTCTCTGTCCAGCCATTTTTGGTAAAATTCCGCGAGAGTCTCTTTAGATACGCGTTACAGTACAGAACTTACTGAAGTTCTAGACAAGCCGCGATCTTATTATAATGGATTTCGATGGTATACCCTCGCGCGTACCTCAACTGCTACAAATTGAACCCAACTAATACTAAATCTTCTTACTGGAAAATTAGGATGTGACGAAGAAGGTTTCAGTCCTCTGCTTGGGCATTATTTTAGAAAAATCAAGCATGCATTGAGGGAATGTGGCCGCTGTGGCGGTTTGTTTAGCGACCACAATGCACTACGCTAACGAGTCGCGGGTCTGAATAAAACATTGTCAGTTTGTAAGCTCAAGGCCCAAGCTGAAGCGAATTGCGTTTTTTCCTCTTTTCATATTCATCTGTAAATTACTGACTGAAGTTAATTTATTATTTTCGAAATAAAATTAATTATATTATTTGTAGAAAAAATATTTGTACACGGAACAGTATTATCTCGCACTGTAACTCCTTTATTTACCAATACT
This sequence comes from Elophila nymphaeata, assembly GCA_955850985.1. Classification (NCBI taxonomy): domain Eukaryota; kingdom Metazoa; phylum Arthropoda; class Insecta; order Lepidoptera; family Crambidae; genus Elophila; species Elophila nymphaeata. The sequence goes on from OY039079.1 coordinate 18,283,257, forward strand.
TATGTATGTATTATGTGGTATTATTATATGGTATGTATATCTATATAAATTGTTTCGAGTATTAGGATTCTTTTACTGTACAAAGTACAGTACTAGGCCAGTACAAATTATAATAAGTATCAAGTGGTACACCAAAAACTTACCTCTTATTATACATCCAAGTTAGGGGTTGTATGGAATAGATTGTTTGTATAGCGACAAGATCGCCCACTGTAAATACATTGCAAACAATAAACCAAGTAGGCAGGTCTTTGCGTTATAAACTAATAATTTATACACAAAAAAGTCTTCTCTTCAAAAGATAATCGCCTTTCTTTGTATTTTGAACCATCCATATAACAGGAACGTTTCACTTCGCACAATAGACACGGTTTGGCTGTAACCTAAATATCGGATTGTGATGCCAGAAGCATTCTACGGAAATGCTGTTTATTCTATTGAATAAAATATAATTTGGCGGCGCGTACATAATAATTTTAAACCGCCAACGGCGGCATACGTAACCAATTCACCTGGAGTGGGATCTTACATTTTATGTATGTTGTTACGACCAGTATCCATTTGGCATTTTCAATATTTAACGATACTTTTCCATTTTGTTTAATAATCATTAGGAAGACAAAGGGTATAAGATTCATCTCACTTGGTGGTAAGATAAGGCTGAAGGTGGGAATGCACTTCACTTGGAATCATTAATAATTTAAAGACCTGGTTGTTTCCTCTGAATTCCGAAAAATTAGAATTATATTATTAAAATACCTGTTTGTCTAGATCTTCCGCAAGTTCTATGTTGGAAATGCGTACCTAAAGCGGCTCACGTGGAATCTGACGAAATATGGCTGGGCAGAGAGAAATAACCCAGGGTAGTGCAGATGACCGCCGATCCATCGCAATAATGTCCCTAAATTTACACTATGGTATCACTTACTCGGTATCAAGCAACGGGTATGTAAGTGGTTCAGATTCTTATTTTAATATACCTCGGACACGTCTCAAGACGCGATGCAGAGCCCATTGAGCGCCTCGTCGTAAACGGCAGAGTAGAGAGCACTTAGTAGAAGATCCGAACCTATATTGACCTTCACCGAGCTGATAATAGAATGAAACATATTTTATTATTAATTTAGTATATTAGAAAATATATTAAAAATGGGTTGTCTAAAAAAATCCTGGACAGACTATTTTTAATTATTTTTGAAAAATGATTTAAAAAAAATGAATAAAATATTGCAACATCAAGATAATAAGAAAATGTTGTCCTGACTGATAGTAGAAACCGTATAAAATGTGCAGGCATTGGGTTGTCTATTATTTACCTGCGCGAACTACTGGGTTGTCAGGTATGAACAGGTATGTCGATATCAGTTACTTTCACTCGATTGGATAATAGAAAAAAATTTATATCATCAAAAGCGCGCGACAAAATTTTCTTATTATCTTGATGTTGCAATATTTTATTAAAAATCATTTTTCAAAAAATAATTAAAAATAGTCTGTCCAGGATTTTTTTAGACAACCCATTTTTAATATATTTTCTAATATACTAAATTAATAATAAAATATGTTTCATTCTATTATCAGCTCGGTGAAGGTCGATTTAGGTTCGGATCTTAGACTAACTAGACCTCGTGGATGGCACCAGTACGATGGACCGATCAAACTAAGGCTGCAGGGCGGTCCCTCACATGAGTGTACCAGGAACACGACAAGCAGAGAAAGACGGCAGAACATCGTAAGTCGAGCAACATCAGCCCCCAAACATGCTGATCACTATAGTATGAGTGATAGAAAGAGAAGAGAAATTTACACCATGGTCAGAAATCCCAGTCTCCTAACTCCCTTATCTGTATACCGATAGACCCGGCATCCGTACGGTGTAAGCATGGAATGGTATCGTATGGGGCCCTTAAGCCTATACTTGGATCACTGGTCCCAGGCCCTGTTCCTAGCTCTTATCTTATGATGGGGCCGTGAGTTTCCTTTCCTTTTACTCTCGTCACTTCTTGAATATGAAGGCCTTTAGCCTAACTATGTCCGTCCATGGGCTTGAAGAGCATGTAGTGCTCTGGCTTCGGATAGGTGATTCCCAAGATATTAATCTGGGCTATGGAATCGCAGTCACACTGAAGGTGTTCCATGGATTCCTGGTCCTAGATCTTAATTTTAATAAGTCTTTAGGTATGGTCTTTCCTGCCCCCATCCCCGTAAAATCGTTGTAGTACTGTCATTCGAGGTAGCTTAGAAGAAGATTGCTTATAAGCAATAAACCCACCTACTCTGTAGCTTTCTTTGTGCTGTGTTTTATTTACGTATGTACAAAAAAATAGATTATTACAAAATTTGTGCCCTTGGGATAGAACGCGGGATGTCTGTGACCTTTCTGCGAACGCGCGATAAAACACATTTAAATTAACATAATTTTTACATCCAGCTACTAGAACCTAGCGATTAATTTACTTCGAGTGTATTAAAGCTCGCGGCCAGATGCAATTATGATCTATATTTATAATCTATTTTTGACATAGCACCTGGCATCGTCCGTGATAACTAGTTATGTTGGTAATCATCAGCGCTCGCGACAGTGGTAGGAAAATTGGCGTTGCACGCAACGAGACGCGTACGATACGATCGTTCAACGTAATAAAAGGATTGGTACCAATGTAAAATAAAAAGTAGATAAAGTTTAAGAAAAAATAAAGAATATAGAAGCAAAATAGGGATCACTACTTTTTTTTTATAAATACCTACATTATCTACATTTACTCAGATATATGATATTATTATAGTCGCGCCTTATCTATTACTAATATTGTACAGAGGAGATTGGAGATTTGTATGTTTGTAACAAGTAAATAAAAAAACCTACTTGACCGATTTTGATGTAATTTGGTACAAACATAGATTTAATGTTCAAAAACCATATAGGCTACCTTTCATCCTTAGACAAGTCAAATTTTCAAAAACGGTAGAACAACGGTATTTATTTCTTATCAAGTGCCTAAATTCTAAATTTCATGGTTTTATCTTCACATGATGAGCTTCCATACTAACTTTCATACCTTATTTGAACAACTTCAAGCCTTTTCTTTTACGATAAAAGGTAAACTTTGTCCTTTCCTAACGTTAAATCAATATTAGTACCAAGTTTGATCGAAATTGGTCTAGTGGTTGTTGGGTTTATTTGTTACAAACATACAAATCTTTCCAATTATAAAAATAAAAGATTCTGTCGACGCTCATCTCAAAATGTTTAAAAAAGTAGAACTATCGACGGGCCGCTAGTATTTGATGATTTCCAAAAAAAAAACTCTTTTATTTGCAAAAATAAAACTACAAATAATTGATTTGAATACACAAAATATTATTATCTTCAAGTGTAAACCGTCCTTGATTGCTGTCTGCAAAAAATTGCTAGTTACACAAAATAATAGACAACAATGCAATGTCGTATGTCCTTTAAAGACGACAGGTGCTGAATGGAGGAGATTTCTGAGCTAATTACGTATAAGGGTAATCAACTACAGCTTTCTCATATGCGAGATTCCACCAAACCTGGTCTGCAGCCACGTGTAAGGTTAACATCTTTAAACTATAATAATTATGTAGCGCCTTTTTTGAATCTAGAAATAAACCGGCATTTCTTTGACAGCAGCGTTTTGTGATTAAGATAGATGGAATTCCAATGAATACTATTTAAATGGCGTCCGTTTGATGTGCGCTAAGAATAAGTATCTTTAATAGGTCTTCGTTTATGAGGATAGTACGGCAAACACGTAGCATACAAATGGAGAAAAGATTTTACTTTTTTTTTTTTTTGTTAATTTACAATGAGTTTAATAAATACTATTTAATTGCGTTTTGCTTTTTTCAATATTCGACATACCTACAATCAGAGCAATTTAGTTTTTTTCAATTTTGAAAAAAGAGAAGCATGCAAGCATAGTTTTTCAGTGCTATAAAATTCTAAAATATTTCAAATATTGGATAAGAAATAGAGATAATTGATTTTTATAACAAAAATGTGTTTTATTTTAATTTTGGTGATAAATTATTATTTAAATAACTAAATAGCATTCAATTTATGAAACTAAATCTAGGGTTCGCTGGAAGAGATCACTATTAGAGATAAGCTCACCTTTATACATACTTTTCTAAATGTTCATACATTTTTCTTACTCATGTGTATAATAAAGAATATAATAAAAACTTATAAAAGTAAAAATTAAGTTGTAATTACAGAATATTATCATTTAAACTTTTGCAGTCTGCTATTTTAAGCTGTCAGAGGAATGTCATGTCTGTACTAGTGAACCTACTTGACCACGTCAGTATTTTAAGGTTAAACCATGCATCTAAGCCGTCTTTTCCCCTAACTTAAGGTTGCAGTCATCTGGAAGACCGGAATCTACTGAGGGACGCTCAGGTGTAACGTGTAGGAACCAGACGCTAGCTTCGACGGAGCGGTGTTGCCTTCTGTGACACCACCATGGACAATGAAAACTGAGGTCGTATGCATCCGCCACCTCTGAGAGCAGATGCGTGTCAGGAGCGAACGACCTCCCAGTTCCGCTTAAGGCGGTCCACTAGCCTATCGGCCGGCAAACCCACGACTCAAATATTCGCTGACTTTCAAAAGAGCCTGAAAAGGCCCTCCCGTTGTCCGACGTAAGCCGTCTGTCGGGCATAAATCGTGACCTAGAAGTACACTTGTAAACTATTCTGTAAAGAAATTGAGAAGAGTAGAACAGAAAAGAACAGAGTGCGAAAATTTCAACCAAAACATAATTTTTAACACACGTTAACAAAGCGTCCAATGACTATTTTGTATGAAAGCTTTTTTCTTCACAGTTAAAATCAAAGTTTGATTATTCAAATTTGCTTCTGTTTTTACTTTTTACGTAACAGTCACCGTTACACAAACCGTCTATTACTAAGGTACAGTAATTACGATCCAACGTCTTATTCCAATGTCCGACCTGAAACTAGAAACCTAGACAATTAGCTCAGTTGTACCGCTGTAGTAACTACTGGTACTCATATTACTTTAATTACCAAAATAAAGCTCTAATAAGCATGTGTAGTTGCTCGAATTCGCAGCCTCCGTCCTGTCCACTGCCCACGTAATACAAGACACGGTAGGTAGGTACTCTAGTCGGGTGTTCTAGATAACGTAAACAAAATCTTTACTATAGGAACTTGGGTCAGAATTTATTGCCAAAAAGGTAATGTATATCCATGTCTATAATAATGTTATAAAAAGGAAAAAAGTATATATTTGTAAATGAGTAGGCTCTCTATAACTGCTGGACCAATATTCAAAATTCTTTCCTCGATATCATGCTATTGTTTCACTGAGTACCTAACATAGACTATAATTTTGTTGCGAAAAAAATTATACGCGAAAAAAGTGGCGTATAATTTTTATTTAGTTCAATTTAAATTTCTTATAAGTTATATAAAAATATATTTCAGTTAGTTTTTCTTTTTAATAACATATTTTAAAATATATGCATAGCTTTAAAAGAAATTGAAACACAGAGCTTTGCTACACCTAGCGCCATCTATTGAGTGATAGCGAGAACGGAACTGGTATACAGCGTAGTAAGTTTATAATTACAGCATGAATTAAAATGGATAATGTTTTTTAAATTTAATTTCAAAGGAGCTTAGGCAATACTTTTTTATTGCAAATACGATGTCGATGTGCCTTGCCGATTTTGCTAATGCCTTGACGAGAACTGAAGCAAATTGATAAAGACACTCTTAACTTGGTAAAAGGTATCTTAACTTGGTACACGAGGTGGTTGATATATGGAACATCAACTCAGTAAATATTGCAGATAAACATTTAATTAATATGTAATAACTTAATGACCAACAAAAGTAACACCTTAAAGACCTGTAAGGTCCGCTCTCTTGTACGACGGTCCTAGAGTATGAGCGAACGCTAAAAACGGTTCTCCCCTACATCTCTTAAATAGCAATATTAAAACAAAACACAACACTGCAGTTAAAATAGTTTCAAAAAGGGAACAAGTTCGTAAAATTTCATACATAACTATTGAACAAGCATCCCATTCATCCAAACAAAGTCCATCTGTCTAATACCACACTGTGGACTTATTCCGACAGCAATAACATGGAACGTGGTTCTCCAGTAATTGTCCATACAATGTCCGTGCATTTTACTGTCCTTGATGGCAGGTGATCGTCGACGCACTGGATCGCTTCTGGCATTGTGGGCCAAAGATTAGTTACTATGTAGAAGGGGCAGGACCGTACTGTCTTGCATTAATGTTAATTTTTGCATAACTCTCAAGTTCACTATTTGCCAACTACTTGTTACCCATCGCAAGAATGTTAACTACTTCAAAATAAACATTAGTTATGAGAACTTTTTATAAATGTTATCTGATTCACTTTTTTCTAGTATTGTCGCGGAGTACTAAGTTATATAGTCTTTGCGTATTGTACTGACAGCTAATGCATACTAGAAAATATTTTCAACTTTTTGAACGATTATCTAACGTATATTGAGGAAATTTGGCAGCTTGTGGCATCTCATGTCTACCAGCCAGTAGCCTACGTGTGTGAAAAAATTATGAATTTAGTAAAATACGTTTCGATATATTCAATATTATCGACGTAAACTTTAACAACTGTAACACTACAACACCACAAAATATGGATTACAGCAAATTTAGATATAATAATCTAGTAGAACATTTGATCGAAATTAGAACAGAGTAAAAATAAATATTGTTTTATTACTCATACATTATAGCTATTTAAAACACATAATATAGCATTGCGTTACCTGTGTTTGTTTACCACCGGTCATAAATGCCAAAATCTATGGAAGTATGTTATTGTGCAAGAAATGAAGTTCGTATAGGTAGATATTACACGCTTGTCACCTCTGGGAGCTACCACTTCTTACAATCAACAAGTTTATATCGAGAGACGAGAAAACTTTTTTCATTTTTTGCATCTTATGTCGCGCGCCCTACCAAGTAATTATTGCGAAACTAGTATTTTTAAAGTTGCCCGTAATTAACAGGTTGTCCGCGGCATCTGCTCGACGAATATAGACTTACATGTCGCGGCACGTCTGTAAAATAATCTTTGTGCTCATAATGTTTAAGTTCCATTTTCATTGGTGGTCATTTTACAAATGAATACGGTGTAGTTTTTCTGTTTTTGGTGATTAACAACTGTCTTCCATCATTTGAAGCTTTTAACGTTTACTGCCTGAGGTCTGAATGAGTCTTAAGTTACATATTTTATTTAAGGCTAAAAGAATTATGAAGTATTGTAACTTTGTTTTAAGTGAATAAGTGTGTTTTGAAATTGCTTCAGATATCGAAACATTTTAGGAGAAATTACTCTTTATAAACTACTTCGACTTGCATTAATTTGTAACTAAAGTTTCAGATGATTTTATATTATAAATTTGCAAGAGTGGAATTAACAATTAAAGTTTTTTAGTCTAGTTGTTATAGAAGGTTAATATTTAGGATATAGAAGTTGTCCAAAGCAATAAAATAATGATAACATACACTCAATGCCTATACAAATACATATTCATAATATCAGCCAACGGACGGCGACTGTTGGACATAGGCCTCCCCCAAGGATCTCCAACCCGGTCGGTCCTGCGCTGCCCGCATCATATTCATAAAGCTTATCACCGGATGAGTACCTTAGAGAAAGTGAATTTTTTTTACAACATTGTGGAACAATGCAAAAATTATTACTTATTATACATGTTCATGTTGTAGTTGTGTTCTTTCCAAAACGATGGTTGGTATTGAATACCAATTATCTTTCGTTAAGTTATCGTTAAAATTCATGGGCACCCACGTTTTTTAGTAAATATCAACCCTAGCAAGTGATGTTGACGACATTGTGGGGTTCTTATTTGTTACTCATTTGGGTTTTCTGCTGATGCGATTTTGAGTGTAATATGCAACAACATTACTGGTTGTTGGCTTTTTCGTTAGATTGTTTAAAGAAGGATTGTTACTTTTTGGGTTTGGTGCCCCTTTTATGTAGATGACAGGTTGGCAACCTGTCACTATTTGGAGGTACTGCATGGCTCAAATTGCCAGATGTGGCTTTATGTTTAAAAAAATGTTACCTAAACCTCTGCTCACCCTTTTTTGGGGTTATGAGCGTAATTATAATGTATCTATCTTTGTATTATTTTAGCATTCGATTTAAACCTTAGCTGCTAAGGTTTATGTAATCAACAATGGAAGCACCGAAAAAGTTCTCAAACTCCTTGCTGAAGCATCGAATATTTTTTAGGCAACGTAATCAAATTGGAAGTCATAAAATAAATTCGAAGCTCACCTCATAGCAACAAATCAGTTCTGCCGTCGTCACGTCTGAATCTCCTAAAAAACGTTCCCTGAACCGCCATTAAGCTCAACAAAGTGCCATGGACGTCATAAAATATATTTTCCGATAGTCAAATTGCAGCATCGGCGTCGCACACAAATCTTTTCCGATAAATTTTGTCCTGTACCACGTGTTCGGACTCACTTTTTGCTCGCTCGTAAAGTTTTGAAAAGACTTTCTCATTAATTAATCTAGTTACACCATAATTATGTTTAACAACAGAACATAAAATATCTTCATTACTTAAATAATTTTTCAGTGTCACAATAGTACATAACAAAGCATAAATTAACATCATTGAAATTCCATTTAATTTTATTAATTACCTAAATGTAAATGAAAGAACTATAAAACTACATTTAATTAGCCAAATGAAAATAAAAAGTAACTTTGAAAGACAACAATAATTGTTTTGCTTATAGATAGGTAACAAATAATGCGATATTAGTATTTGGCGTGTAGTTATTCGTATTTTTGTATATTACAATTAGTATTCTTGTTGTACGAAACATGACTTAGTTAAAGAAAACATGTTAGTCCGACCCCAAATAAAATTCGGAGCAGGCAGCCAAATGTATGAATGAATGCTAAGGATATTGCCTAAAAGTAATTAAATATTTTTCTCAAATTATTTATTTCTATCAAACCATCTAAGAATTCTTAATGAAAGTTATTTCTACAATTTTATATCGCGATATCGTGGTAAAGCACAGGCAAGCACAAAAGTGAGTAAACGCGATTTGTGAATTATGTCCCTCGAATGTGGTGACTGCCCAAATTGTTAGCGCACTACCGCCAGGATTTGTTGCACCTGCGCCGGGAGATTTCCAATATAACTAACGCATTGGATCGCTAGAATTTTCAATGGTACATGCATGACATTTTGGACCGGAATTGCGAACTGTTATTAACAGTGGAATGAACGATTTTAGCATTGTCATAATCATAAATCAGTTTAAGGACGTCCGCTGCTGAAAACAGGATGGGTCTCGTGATGATAGCAACCAGTATTCTGCGACCCTAGTCAGTTCGTCAGCTCATCTTGTAGGTGATCTGCACAGTGGACATGATATGCCTGTTAGTCAGTGGTCACGTTCATCAGTATGTGTTCATGCAGGGTAACTTATTTAAATCTACCTTACGAACTGTTCCACCCCACACGTAGGTATTTGTATAGAAAAGGCCTTAATCTTATATTTTAGGTCCCGTATTGATAAGTGTGTCGATAATCCCAAAACAAACTGATTTGATTTTTGAATTTTCTTGCTCTTACCACTTAAGTGATTTTTATTAGTACGAACATCAGTTACTGGAAGAGTTTGAAGACTGATTTCTATGTATTTAACATCTACACGCCCATGACCTATTTCAATAGCCTTTCGTGAAAACAGAAATAACTACACATCATACAGCTTGTAACCTTGAACCTTGTCACAAAAATACAGACACATACCAAGTTTATTGTCTGTTGTCCAACTTTATTCGAGTTTCATTTTCAAACAGAAAAGAGAAGAGTTTGGCAAATAAACTGTACGATTGACTGACGCTTCTTTTGATTCACAGAGCATGCTGTGTAATTTGAAACTTTTGCGACGGAATATTAATCTAGTCACGTGCCTTTCATGATGAATAAGTAAATATACTCGATGTAACCTAGCCGAAACGACAGGTAAATAAAGTTTTATTATTTATGTCATTGAACGTGTTATACAATATCTTGATTTGATATCATCAAATGACCTTGCGATTTTAATCAATTGCCGTCTACTAAAATCAAATATCGATTGCATCGAATTTGACAATAATAATTAAAAAAAGAACGATCCTTTTCAAGTTAACCTCCAATTATCGTCGGTTAGCATTATCAACTCGATACATTACCACATAACAGAGGTAGTTCAAAATGATCCGATTGCCGATTAAGTTGTAAGGTTAAGCATGGCATTTGATCGATTCGATCAGAAACAGAAATTATGTGGAACTGTTGCGAAATAAATTTGTTAGGCATGAGTAACGCGACTGTAAGTTACAACGACGCACACTGAACATTTTTGTTATTGGAACTCGTTTTTAAATATATTAAAATTATAGGCCATAAATATTTTGAGATGATGGTCACCACGGTTTATTCTCAGAACTATGTCAATGTAGTATTCTTTTCACCAATGTCCACTTGTCTAAGCCCTCTCTTGCATTTATTTGATCTGATATTAGTTGTAATTATTTTGGCTAGGTTACATTGGCATTTACAGTATTACTAATAATACTGTAAATAACTAATAAAACTATGAATACGACTAAAACAAATTAGAGTCAGAACTTGAATCTGTGGTGCAGCGTGGGTTTCAGCGCCTCGGAATGAAATAAAAATTGACATCAAATGAGAATGTAAGACTTTAAAATATATGTCAGTACAGACGGTGCTGCCAGTCGCTGCAACGAAATAAATTCAAGACAATAATATCGAACTCAGTAACGTGGTATCTATGGGAGAGCCCATGTCCAGCCAGTGGACAGAGTGGGCTGTATATGATGAGTTTGAAACTTTAAGTATGTATTTTAAACCTTATAGGTTTCAATATGAGATTAAAAATAAATGAATTATCAAAATTACTTTTGCCATATAAAAAGAAGTGGATTCCCGTATCTAGAACGAGTACATCTATAGTGGTTTAGCACAGTGTACGCCGTTCCTTTAACAAAAGTGAGAGGCTCCGCACTGTATCAGACGGTGCCATTTTATTTGTCACGTCTGTTCTGACACTATTGGCATTTGGTCGACCTTACCAGTGACACAAGTTAAATAGCTTCGTTTTTAATATTCCAATCTCAATCTTGATTGAACGGTCAATTTTATTTGAATATTGACTTTGAAATATTGAATGTTGTAACTTTATAGTCAACAAAATGGAAATAGCGGTCGTGTAATCAATTGTTATGAGGAAATGCACATTATTTAAGATACATTCTACTTGAAATCAGCCAAGCCGTAAATTAAAACATTAAAGTTAGTTTCATTGGAGCATTCACTGGAGCAGTCACAAAGAAGGTTTAAAATGTTAGTAGATCTGTAAGACTTCTTCATTATTTGACTTGACAGTGAATTAAATTTTATATTTTTCTTAGCATCAGAAATCCTGATCAATGTCTATGTAACGTCCTATATAAAACACACGAATGCCCATTAGTCAGCATTTCTGAGTTACTGATTTTGCCTTTTAGCAGTAAAAGTATGTGATTAGCAAGAATCTGATCTATTCTAACAACAAGCATCACTACAGTAACAGTCGCTGAGAGAATCCGTGTTTATGTCTGTCTGTATTATCGTGCTAATCTTGATAACTACACAACGAATTTCTGTTAAGATCTGTATTGCTACTAAAGAAAAAAAAACTTAGATCAACGTCACTTAGGTAATTATCACACTCGCAGTTTCTAAAAGGTCTGCAAAAATAGCGTCGTATATAGAAAAATACCGCGATATATTTTAAACTATAGCCTGAACTTAAAATGCATCCGACAGTAAATTGTTCGTTGTGAACGACGCAAGCCGCAAGTGTAGACAATATACGACACAATATCTTCTAAGTTTTAAAGTAATATTGAGCAACTCGCTCCCGGGAGATCTTGGACAAAGTTTGCCAAATGGTAACATTACAATATAATACAGCTTTTATCCTGTTTATGTAATGACATGTATGACAGTTTTCAAGTACCTAAAGTAACTTTTTCTCCTTTATAATGTCGGTCGTAAGGAATAGTAAACAATATTGGATCCGCTCCTAAATTGTTCAGTCAACAGCACAAATTATGAGAATTTCTCAATCAATTTTTAGCTTCATAATACACACGCTCAAGGTTGAAAATCAAATGGAGTTTTACAGTTTTGGGTAGTCTGATCTGCTTTCGTTATTAGTACCGTGACACGAAAATTCATAGATTTAATTCCGTTGCGTGAACCATTGTTTCATTTTTACAGAGAGATCAACCAAATGACTTCCTTCCAGCTGATGGTAAGCAGAAGTGGAGACCAAATACGAATATAGCTAGTGCCAGATATAAGCCGCCTCACTAGCCACCCTCACCTTGCCGACCTGCAAGGTGCTTCTTCACGCCTCTTTAGAATGATCCAGGATTGTAAGGAGGGCTGGCAGTGAAATCCATTTCTTGATTGTGCGACTTAGAAATGAGTTTGTAAATTTCTTAGTTCGCGTTGGAATGGTAGCAGTTTGTTAGCAGGACCGTAAGCCAGCACGCGTAGTCCTTAAAAGGAAGGGAGATGGTGGGATTAGTGGATTGTAAATCCCATTTCCTGGCCCAACACCTTAATCAAAATCGGACGCGTATGACGCGATTACCCAAGTTCGAGGAACTGGAGCATACAAAGTTTGAGATGCATTGTGATAAACGCCAAACTAACTTGTTCTGGCAACTCCACAGATTTTGGATGAAAGGTGCACTCATAAACAAACTCGGGGGAAGTTTTAATTGCAAGATTGCAGCGTTGCTAACGTTTGCAAACCGATGCGAGTTTAGGACGCCGAGTTTGTCAACTCTCTGGATTTCCACTTTGTTATAAACGGGAGTCCCAGATGTGGGGGCCTTGATTGAAAGGAAGTGGATATTTTGAACTTGGAAATGCTACTTGGATAAGTACGTCCAAATTATACATTGAAAATCTTTGACGTGTTCACAAGTTTAAATGGTTCAATGTTAGAAATTAAGTTTGTATGGTTCATTGTTAAAAGTTTTTATTTTTGTAGGCTTATGAACGCCAATTTTTACTTTGAGAGTACAACTGCGAGCAGATTGATGAAGAAATTCAGCTGGGTTGTCATTTTTTATATTTTCAATGATAGTCAAATGAAAACTAGCTGTTTTTCAAGTCGCTTGAGTTGAAAAAAAGCTAGTTAGCTGGGCTCTAGGCATACTACTGTATTAGTTCTTGAATGTTCTCTTACTTCATGAAATTAAGTTTATCTGGCTTGAAGATACAAGCCTTGGACCTTCCTATTGAAGAAAAGGAAACAAAATAGATTACAAAAAAAATATATATTATTTGTTATCTGCTACACTTGTAAGCTAGCCGTTAATAATCACACCAATTGTCTAGCCCAAATTAAGTATCATTAAGAACAAATACAAGAATGCATACTTAGTTTACTTATATATTTTTTATTTATTTTATTAGTTTATTTTGAAATATTTCATAATGTATGAAATGTTTTTAAATCAAATCAAATTTGGAAATGAAAAAAAAAATGGAAGTTATCCTTTCACAGTTAGTTTTGAAGTTCCTCTTAGGAAATTTCAAAACTGACTGTGAAACAATGTGTTTATCCTCGTTTTTCATTTTTTATTGAGTGATTTGGTTATACATTTCACCGAAAGACTTTTATGTTAGTTATGGCCAGTGCAATGAGCTCTAGTGTCCAATGAACCATTTCCATACCAGAATAGCATACTCTGACTTAGGTAGGTAAGTTTATGAATAACGTTGTTTGCCATCCAATAACAGTACATTTATTACACAGCTGTCCTTTTCCCGACTTAATTAAATTATCGAAAATATTGTATTTTAATGCGCACGCTTCATTACCATTCCCGACATGCGGACTTCGCATAAATTCAACCACAAATTCCAATATTCGCGCTATGGTGGATTCATAATTTATTGCGTAGAGACGTCGACCTACAAGTTATCGGTAAGTGTGAGTTGAATTAAAATGGTTTCTATTGAAAATGGTTGTAATAGGAATCGACAGGAAAGTATTCATTAGCAAAAAATTGCCTGACCCACTCTATAAGAACAAGTGAAATTTTTGAATACCTATTATGTATGATCCATTCAAGGCTCAATATATATGGCGGCGGAAACGTATGGGAGCGAATTATTTTACTTCATTATGTAAAGAATGTTTTATTTATTTAAAAAGGTCAAACAAATGACTCCATTCCACCTGATTTATAGCAGAAATGGTACTCAAATGCGAAGATAGCTAGTGCGAGAGATAAACCGCCGCGCTAGCCACCCTCAGCTTGCCGACCAGCAAGGTGCTTCTTCACGCCTCTTTTGAATTACTCAGGATTGTAGGAAGGAGGGAACACGTGTGCGGTAGTGAGTTCCATTTCTTGATAAACTAAGAAATAATGCAGTCATCCCTACGGAGCTGTCTACCTGAGTAGCTTTCAACCATTGCATCCTAGTCTATCGCCATAGCAAAATTGTTTAAAAATTTTGCCATGAAAATATTACAGTATTCCGTTTTTAAGTGATAAGATAACGAGTTATCAATTGAGAGAGTAGGTCAAGGGATCCGAGCAAAGTTCGCTTACACCATCAGTTTTATCTCCACTAACCATCAAAAGATATAAATCTCAAAAGCTTCTCTGTAAAGTTAAAAACAGTTTTCAAAGAGCTTCAGTGAAAAATTTCCACTCGGCTTTTCATAACATACGTTGTATACAAAAGCAAAATAATAAATAATATAATACTTTGTCTGTAAATGGAAGAAATCTAGCTTTGTTTCAGATTCCCTGTGGGCAAGACTTGCCGAGCGCATTGTATAGTAAAATACGACTCAGACACTGGTGATTTTGAATAGAAGGAACTAGAAAGCCCAGCAAATTAGTTACATCTTTACGTTTTATAATATTTACGTCTGCATATTTGAAAATTTATAGTCTGAATCGATATTAATAGATTTTAAATTAAGGAAAGAAGATTGGGTTTTGTTAATTTTTTAAAGGAACTATTGCGGTGACTTTAGCTTGAAGGGTAAAGTTTCCGTAGAAGATTTCTAAACGGCGGGTCTTAAATTCTCAAATTCTCAATGGCGTCTAGCCTCTGCAGGCTTCATGTAGAAAGAGAGTGGCTGGCCTTAAAGTCTATCGAAGGGCTCTTTTAATTAATGCTCGTATTTCAATATGGTAAAATTCCTATATTTCCTATAGGATTTACAGTAGGTATTCTAAATGTAAATGGCACTTTATGAGTAAAGTTCTATTTCGATTTCGAATTTGTGAAAGAGTTGAATGTGAAATTTGATAAGCGATTAAAGCCTTATATGTGTTCGAAGATTAAAGCTTTATGTTTGACGGATACGCATACAAGTAACAGAGTAGGTTAGTATTCCTGCTGCCTTCATATACCCGTTGACCGATTGAATATTTAAATAATACTTATTCCCTTAGTAAGAAGGTTAAATATAGAGACCAGCATAATTTTTAAATAAGTAATTAAAACTTCAGCATTAAAAGGTAAGAAAACTAAATACCACATTTGAAATCACAAATAAGCACTTACGAAAACAGCTAAATTACACAGCTATTACTGGCTACCCTACTTCAATTAATAATAATACGCTACAGATAAGAACTGGTTTGGCCGTTAGATAATGTTATTGAAACAGTTCTTAGCGCTACCACAGCTGCCTACGAAGCTCGAACAGAAATTGCTTGAGCAATATCAATTTATGTCGCAAAATTTGCATAATGTACGAGGCTCCATACAAATCAGTAGCTATCGCGACCCACACCCAGACTGTTGGTAATTAGCCAAGCTTTATCATCGGGAGATTACTCACTTGGCATTTGTGTGCCTGCATGAGTTACGATAGCCATCATGTGTATAAAATTCGCTTTCATTAGCAAAGAGTTTTTGTTTTAAACTGGACTCTTTTATAACACCATTATAACGATTATCCTGTATATCCGACGTACGTAATTTTAATGAAGTAATTTTATCACGGTTATTTTATCAAGACATTAGACGGGCTTTAAAGGATTCATAAAAATGAAAAATATTTATGATGAGTTTAGAAACATAATTACTATAAAATAATGGGAAAATAATCTTGCTTTGAAGCGTGTAACATATGGAGAGCTACAGCTCAAGTGTTTGACAAATACAATCATGCCAAAAAGACTATAATAGAAATTAAAAAGTATTAAGAATCATAGAAAGTTATAATAATTAAAGAAACGTGAAAATAGTAGTATCGATTACTAATACATACGGAACGATTTCTCTTCATCAGATAAGGTGTTCAATACCATATGCTCTAGGCATTTCCCCATTGTATAAAAACCTTACACTACCACCCACTAATATATTGAATTTACCATAAATAGGTAAGCACGCAGTAAGAGTACCGCCCGCCACTTGAGTAGCTATTCTAGCATTTCTAATATACTTTCTATGTAATTTTTTTTTACCGTTTCTGTGGTTTAATAGTACGCTAACCTGTATGGTCTAGAGGTCCTAGTTCGACATTCAGCGGTACCAATATGATGTATCGGTATGTGATCGATTTGGTCGGATAATATGACCTCTATTTCTTATCCGATACTAATAATGTATTAGAAAGTTTTTAATAAATATAAAAAGCGCAGTTTTTTTCAAAATTCGAGATATGTTTAAAGTTATTTTAATAAAAAAAAAATTGAAAAAAGGGAAACGTACACACTGTAGAATAACATTAAGTCCGATACGAATTAGGGGTAGGAAAACGTTCTTTACATTTGTAATATTTTGTATGAAGCTTCTCGCTTTACAATGACAACGCCATCTAGTGACGGATAACCGAACTAACATTATAAACTTTAAACAAGCAATTAAAGTTTTCAATCTTTGGCGCCAAACCCCGTAACTGGACTAAATAAGTAACGCAATAGTACAATATTGTTGTGTTTCGATAGTTAGTGGGAGTTGCTGATGATGATTTCAAGAACTTCCATAATTCCGAAAGATCCGGAGATTACATCTTCAACTTTATCATTACTTGCTATATTGAAGGCATCAAACACAAAAGTCAAGAAACTACTAGGTAGTAGGGTCGTCTGAGTAGGTATCACCGCCTTCTCTATATCAGTCGTGAAACAGTTTGATGTGTTTCGGATTGAAGGGAAAGGTAGCCAGTGTAATTACCGGGCATGGAAGGCATTTCATCTCAGGCCTCAGAATGACAACGAACCTGTAATACCAAGGGATTTATTCCTTGTTATTGCAGGTGTTTATAGGCGACGGTATCCACTTACCACCAGGTTACCCGTCTGCGCATAACATCTAGTAGTATGAAAAAAAACTAAATATGTACTTACGCGGTTGGTATTCGTATCGGTCAACAAATAAGACTAAGTTATGATTCTTCGTAATTCAATAAGCACGTTAAGCTTTTGTTTGTTGGATTACTGAAGATTTGTTAATTTTTAAATTTGATGCCCCATTATGTACGCCATAGGCTAGCAACCTGTCACTATAAGGACGCACTGCAAGACCCATAACTTACGAAAATAGTCGAAAGCTTTGAGGAATCTCACTCGGATATTTTATGCGTTGTGGACGACTCTTCTATAGAAGAAAAAGAAGACCAAATTCGTTCTGAAATTGACAACATTTATTTTGAAATGGAAACAGAACATAGACAACCGTCCCGTCGATGTGGCTGTGCCAGTTATGGCTTTATATGTAAAAAAAATATTACCTAAAGCTCAACTCTTTTGGGGATATCTAGCGTGATTGTTTGTATGTATGTACATTTAATTTACAATGTACAACCAGTTGATCTATACTTAAATCGAATGTTAAATAGACGTAGAATAAGCGTTTATAAATATCAACCTCGCAACAAAGAGGGCTGTACTCAATAATCAAGCTTAAGATGGCACCATAAAAACATTTACCGTGACTGTTTGATAAAATATTAATTAAGCAAATATCAACAAACAACAAAGACATTAAACTGCCTTGCAAACTACTCAATTTACAGCCTAGTTTAGTTAAGAATAAAACTCAAACTTGTGAGCGAGTATCAACAGAATTGCCATAAGACAAATGTAAGTCGGAGTGGTTCGCGCCGGTTAGCGCTCTAGTTCCCAGACTTTGTCGCCAGGGTCTTTGTGACTTGACTCTATCTGGATCACATACACTGTCGCGGGAGATGTGGCTTAAAATATAGGACGCAGCGTTTCTGCAGACATTAGATAGACACTAAGCGCTTATTCGCTTATACCAGTTTCGATACGAGTAATATTGCTCCAATTTTTACAGGAAAATATTCTTTTATGAAAAGAAACACATTCCAATCTTCATAAGAACTTAGCGATAAGACATCGTAATGGTAAAAGAGTAGTAAGATCCAGGTGATTAACTACTTTAATTTGAAATATCGTCCATGCTAGAGCAATGTTCTAATCTTACAGATGAACATAGTGAAGTTCGCAGTCAAGCACCAAATTATTGCAAAGTCTGTAATTCTTGGAAGACACGAAAGATTATAACTTCATAGACTATTTTCCATTGAAGAGGAACTTGGATAAAAATTTAAGGAATCCGGAAAATCATCCTATTATGTAATGAAAACTTCTTATTACGTGGTACAAATCCCGTTTTCACGAAATTTCATGATAGTGACCGACCACGTCAGTTTAAAATTTCTTATTAATCTATTATCGAAAATACAACAATGTTTCTGATAGATATTGTATCATCTCTATCAAGTATCTAGAAAATATTGTTTCGTCATTTCATGATTAATAACTATCATACATAGTCATAAACAGCTCATAGCAGTGTCCAGGCCAGTCACATCACCACGCATGGTGATACGTCACTTTAATGTGTGGTGACACCACGCTTACCAAATTATTATAAAACTTGCGATACCTAAAGATGACGACGATTGATGAAAACGATTTTAAGTGATGGTTTAACTAGGAGCTAAGCTACGAGAAGAAAATATATTTCTTAAATAAGAAAACCGGTTTTCAAAACCATACCTAACCGTGGCGACTATTGAAACCACAAACTTATTTAATTTTAACACTAATAAATCATCCGCACACTAGATAGTAAACTCTCAAATAACGTGACTAACGTCACAAAAGAGACCTCTTGCAAATGATAATAAATAATGACATTTTCCTCTTGATGTCATGTCATATAAAGCCAACCGTATTAAAATGTTTTCATCCCTGAGCTTATAAAGGAAATTAAAAGGCCGGAGGCTGTTATTGTCCACTACGTTACCGCGTCCTCTTGTGTTTCAAAACGACCGTAACCACGAACTCTAAGTTCAGAATAATGGGAATTGCGACCTTGCTTTCTAATAGTACAATGTAGCTGCACCATATAATTTTAATGAGCCTATAATAAGCCAAGGTTATGCATATCTGATCTCAAAGATAACGTTAGGAGTTTGCCCCTAATTACTGGATCGCTACTTGGCATTGATAACATCTCGATTCGTTTTGTCGTATCGCTTTTGGCCTATTTGTTTCTCGTTATCAAGATCGCGTTGTGTAATGAACGGATGCCTTTTGCAGGAGCTATAAGTTTGTTTAATCCATTAAGCGATGCAGCTGTCTTTGATATACATTTGTAAAGGGAAACATACATCCTGCTAGACTTTGTCGTAAGTTTACAATGAATAGATGTCAAAGTATGTAAACGTACAGGCAAGTGCAGATCACTCTATGTTGCTCTTTGATTTCAAATCCTATTATGTGGACATAAAGACGACCAAAGCCCAAAGTGTAAAGATTGATTTACATAGCTTTGACATAATTCACATCGTCAAGTAAAGTAACGAATACTTACCGAAGTTTTGCTCTAACGCTCTATCATTTATTACTACAGTACTACGTCATGTCCATCGTACTTTGATCGTCGTTTTATCTCATTGAGACATTTAGTCTAACGGTTTTGAAGACAGTTAATGCAACTTTTCGCATAACACATACATACGTAAAGTTGCATTATCTTTTCGTGTCATTTCCTTCGTAAAAAAATTGTGGTCCACAAATTCGACTAACCCCGAAGTTTGAAATTTACCTATTTTAGAGTAAGAAAATGTTTGGATGTCCAGTAGTTTTTCAATCGGATTTCAATAAATGAACGTTGCATTTGCGTAGGTAGACAAACTACGTTCATATCAACGGAAAACTATAAGCAGCGATGCGATACAATGTGGTATACTTTGCTTCTTTTATCTATGATATTATTGTAGGGGTTGTAGCTTGCAAAGAGTTATTTTAGCTACTTTAAAGTTTTATTTCAGAAATATGGGACTCACAAATGCGCATTGTTTTTAATTTTAATGTCTGAAGAAGATTAGTTCCAAAAGACATAATAATCTCGTACCTGTCAGCACATGTTCCCTACTTCTTCAAACAGGCGTGGAGAATCATCTTGCATATCCTCAAAGCAAGAGATCTTTGCATCTGGACTCTTCTTCTGCTTACCATTAGAGGGAATATAGTCGTTTTCTGTACCCTTATATATAAAAATTTCTCTTATGCCCAATACCTTAGATTTATTTTCCTATTTCAAAATTTCAATTAGCATTAAATATCACATTGCAAGACAGCTAGTATTGTGATATGCTTAATTCCTAATAATACGCAATTACCACCTTCAGGCAATGAGAACCTGTCACAGATATTCTAATTGCGTTCTTACGACAGTTCGACCTTAAAATTCTTATATTGAAACTAGATCGTCTGACACAACCAAAACAGCGTACGTAATATTATTCACTTGATAATATAATTACATAGAACTCGGACGCACCGTATAATTACAAATCTTTACTTTGGCCACCGACTGTGTGAAAATGTAATGGAAACAATTAAACTACGAACAGAAACACCGACAAAGCGGATGTAATTTGCTTACATTATAGGTAATTAATACAAATGTATCTATAAGAAGTCTACGAGGCATTTCCTTGAGCGTATCTATGTAACACATCTGAATATGAATATTAGTCACACTTACTGATGTGCCTTTTGATATATTTTATGTTTTAATTCTGGGAACCCGTGAAACTCGTGGCTTTTAACTGTGATTGCTTAATAAGCAAAAAGGTTTACGATCTAGTTTAAAAGGCTGCTCAACAATGAGTCATGGCGGAGTGAGATGTTACAATATTTTGTTTGTCATAACCAATTTTTGTCTCAGCCTATTGTAGTAGGTTTTTATGTGAAGCTTAACATCGAAGATAATACACATAAATACACAAGATAGACAAGTCTAATCTTAGGATTATTACTATCCACTATTTGAAAAAAAAAACACACACACAACTCAGTTTTCTTTTTTTATTTCACTTTTAAAGTTAATAAATTTTATCTAGTTTAATTTAAAATACTTTAGATAGTGAAATTGGAAATTAAATAATTTATAAATGGAATTATTCCATTCTGATCTCTAACTCACCGCAGTGATAACAGTATATAGGATTTGAATCTTGCTAGAGATATTTTATTTGTGAAACCAAAATGTTCACGATTATAATCATTAGTTTATTTCATTTTGCAAATGAGTTTATTGAATTTGAGTTGGAGTGACAATATATTTTTTTAAATTATTACTTTAACAATCAAACATTGCATAAGTGTCAAAAAATAAAAGATAAAATTATAATAAACCGTAGTACAACAAGCCTTAATCGGTCTTACATTTCACCAAACACCATTACTTTTGGCAAGGTCGTTCTTAAATACGGGTAACCACCAATAATGGCACTCGCAATGAAGATAACATTAAATAAGTGACCGGTAGTTAAATTTTAGCCTAGTTACAGTAATTAACGACAAAAAAATTGTAGCGCGATGAAATTGGAGCAAAGATGAACCTTGTTGTCACTTCTTTGCAATATTATAAATATAAAGATTACAGAAGAGAAGGTAGCTGGCGATGCGTTCTTATTTACTTGAGTTTCTTTTTCTTTGACAGATAGTTCTTGGTTTTAATCTCACCAGATAGTAGACGATGTTGGAAGCGAGATTTACCCGGAATCCTCGAATACTGAGGGACCAGCTTGTGTTATTCTATACAGAATGACACTCAGAAGTCAAAGATGTCTTGAGAATCGTCTGTCACTTTCTATCACGCACAAAGTGATAGAGACGTAGGACGTTCAAGTCGGCGTTCATTCTTGAAACTTATTCTATAATACGAACATAACTGTCGGAACACTATTGTTATTACCATGACCTGAGGTTATAGCGTTAGACTTTGTAAAGAAGGTGGTTGCTAGCAAAACGGACTAAATGCAAGTCCTACCAGCAATCAAAACGAGCACATACATGCATCCTAAGACCTTCCGTGACAATGATAATAAGACTAGGAAAATTAAAATTAAGAGTACGTTAAGATTAGTATACATTTTGAACATCTTATATATAAAATTTCCATGTCACAATGTTAGTTACCGTACTCCTCCGAAACGGCTTGACCGATTTTCATGAAATTTTGTATGCGTATTCAGTAGGTCTGCGAATCGGCTACTATTTATTTTCCATACCCCTAAGTGATAAGGGTTGTTCACCCTTAATTTTTTTTTTAATTTTTGGACGAAATTTTTTGTTTTTATTTTTTATTATGTGGCATTAAAAAATACATACAACCCTAAATTTTTACTTTTTTATCACCAACCACTATTTTTTTATAGCCATTTTAGTAATTTAATCATTTTTGTAAGGCAAAATAACGTTTGCCGGGTCAGCTAGTATATTTATAAATCGAAAGCTAGGGAGTTTCGAAATTATTAGTTGATCATGTTACCTAGTTACAATGTAAGAAGAGCGCTTTACCCTTAGCACAAGTCAGATAAAGTCTGCACATTTTGTAAGAAAACATTTATTTTTACGATAAAATCAACTTATTACTACACAAGTAATACCGATTTATCGATGATTTGACTCATCATCAATACTCATAACATGTAACTTAAATATAAAAAGATAAGTGAAGCTAAACTTTGAATACAGGACAATTAAAAAAATATATCCACCGTTAACTACCTCAATATTGAATTTTAAATTTGAACTGTTTTTGCAATCGTGAGAACTGATATAAAATGACTCAGTAACTATTACACTTATTTATTATTTCATTACACAACGCATGTGTTAACTGTAAACCCTGCAATAACTTAAGCCCCCCGCATAAATCTCCGGGACTTAACCAACAATGCTCAGGCCTTCGACTAGCACAGCCATGCGATAACTATTACAAGTCCTTATTGAAGTTAAAACGGCCAATGCCATAAATCGTGGTTCGTAGGAAGACATTTTCGATTCGCAAATATCTGATGCCTCGCTTGCTTTTGTACTTCTCCGGCTGTGTGATTCGCATGTACCTACTGTTGGGGTGTAGTCATACTGGTGACAGCGAAAGTTTAAAGTTGGAATGTGTTGCGTTAGGAGATGCAGTGTTGGTAGGCTCCCTATAAGATGGACCGACGATCTCGTAAAGGTCACGGGAATGCTGGATGCATGTTGCGAAGGACCGATCAGGTTGGAGATTATGTCCACCAGTAGGCGTCTCTTGGCTGATATGATGATCGAAATAAGAAGATCAAATATAATATTCATATAGTTTATATTGAATTCATATGTTTATATTGAAGCGCCCGCCGGTGGCGTAGAGCGTAAGAGCGCTGTCTTCCACCCAGGAGGCACTGGTTCGAACCCCGCCACGTACAAATATGTTTTCAAATTTAAAATTCATAATGTACGTCTAATCGACGCTTTTACGGTGAAGGAAAACATCACGAGGAAACCTGCACACACCTATGAAGAAATTCTTAGGTTGTGTGTGAACATTATATGAGCTGTTGATGATGATGAGTTTATATTATATCTTCGTTTGATATTTTCTTTTCTTCCCCCCTTACCAAATTCAGCTTCAGCTAATAAATTGTGTAAACGAGAGGTTATTTTGTCAACTTTGATAAAGTTAAGGATAGTATCAGAAATGTACAAACCAAGTTATCAAGGTAGTCCTACAAAGATTGGAAAAGCAGCAATATAGCCAAGTGAAAGCTAAAAACTCAACTATTCGTAAAGACATGACGATGATAACTGCCATAAATAATAAACAAAAGAAGACAAACGCTAAGCTCCAGTTCTCGTTACTGTCACATAATAGGATTAACTCTCAACAAAGTGCTTTGGACTAACGATTTATTATGATTGAACGTGAATAGGCTCATATAATACAAGATAATATCAGACACTAGAAACAAAATGTGATTCATCGGCAAATATCCGGTACGGAAATTCCTACTTGTTTATTTGGAGTACACTATCTTGGCAATAACCTCCTCACCTTCTCTTAGGACATTCGTGTTTTGTGACCTAACTTATAGGAAGAGTTTTTTTTTGATCCAGGAAAATTATGTAGGTATTTACCAATCCTTCATTTTTATCTGAATTATGTGATAGGCTGTTCTACATATCCAATCTATACTGGACGATCTGACCAGGAAATATATGTAGCTTTATTTCAAAAACATAAGCGAGCACTACCTATAACTTATTCGAAGATGTTAAACAGGATGTTACATAGCCATGGCTGTTCCATAAGCTACATTTGGAGATCACTCTCTCCAATGTATACATACACGGTATTAAATTATGATTCTTACCTTCAGCGTTGTTTCACTACCAGAATAGCGTTAATTTATAATTCGTATACCTTTCTCGTAGTGGTACGTCACATTTCTTAACCATTGTGAACGCGGCCGCTCAACCTGTAGCGGCTATGTGAAATTTCACGTACTTTACTAAGTGGGTGTATTGAAAACTATTGTCGTAATGATGTATAGTAAAGATATTAATGCAGAACCTGTAAAGCTTACATGATAACGTAAGAGCACTTATATCCTTCGGAATATTATGTAGTACCGTTAGAGGATAACTTAGCTGTAGGTATATTAGGTACAATAATTGTGAATTTATATAAACGTTCCGTAGTACATAATTTATGGGTGTATGTGCGTGTGTGTATGTGTGTGTGTGCGTCTGTAATTGTGCGTAAGTGCGTGTAGGTGTGCGCGCGCGTCTGACTCACCACACAAACATAAATTGCATTACAATATAAATAATTCCTTTCCTATTTCTGCCGTGAAGCAGTTCGCTGTGTTTCGGATTCAAGGGAAAAGTAGCCAGTGTAATTACTGAGCATGGAAGGCATACCGTCTTAGTTTCCCGGATGGCAATCCACTTGCAGTGTTAAGTGATTTACCCTTAATATTGCAAGTGTCAATAGGCGATGGTAACCATTTAACACCAGGTGGGCCGCAAGCTTGTTTGCCATCACATAGGATAAAAAAAAATATTCGGAAGACAAAATTTACGTTCGGTTTGTGAGGCAGTCTTAAGCTTGTTTTAAGACTGCCTCACAATCTATTATTGTTAAAAAAAATTCAACGCCCTAACATTACATTAGGTATCTTATATCTTCTGACGAAAGCCCGTACCACTAATTGAAACGAGGTGGAAAATCAAATGGAAAATTCGAAGGAGGCTTAGGCAGTAGTCCACCACGTTTGCCCAATGCGCATTGGTGAACGGAGTATCAGGTGATCAATACGCCTTTGCTGATCAATTAGTCGCCTTCTACGACACCTATTGGAGTATATGTGGTGATGCTACTGTATTCTGCCGGCATCACATGGCTACCGGCATCACATCTGAATTATTGTCACATCTGAACTATCACTTTTTATACGAAAAACCGCTGGATGGAGCATCTATCAAAGGATATAGGTACCCAATAATTAAATGGCTTGCGCAGACTGTCTTCTATCGACCGTCAATATATTATATACTGACATCAGAGACAGTAATCCATAAATCATGGCACAACGCGTCCTCCAGACAATGCCGAAGCATAATATGAATATGCTAAGTAGTATTAGCTTTCAAATATAGTAAGGGTATCTGAAAAGATAAATATTGTTATGGTCTTATGTAAACTTTGCATTAGGTCGATAGATATGCTAAGAATATACACAACGAAACTAGCCTTGTTGTTATATTCTTCATTTTGTTCAAATATTATTTAATAAAATATTCCATCATGGGGTTTCAGGGAATCCCTTGGCCTCCATCTTACCTTTTTTTGTGACGATGGGAAATCCATTTACGGATCATACCGCACCCTGGCTGGGTGCATGGCGTGTGCGGAGCTCACAGGCGTGGAACAGCGCCGGTCCTACTCCACTAAAACCCACCAGTACCCTCCTAAGCCCTTATGGGGGCGCTCTGGGATCGGCGCAATTTACGCGCGCCTTGTCACCAGAACGTTGGCCTCTATCTCACCTAGTAAGTGATGATAAGTTCGAAGACAGAAGCAACCTCAACCACTCAACCACGACGGATTATCTTATCATAAGCTGCCGGAACATAGCGTTTATACGAATAAGTAGATGCATAGCAAACTTAAGTTTCTGTCGATATAAATAAAATTATAAACCACCACGAATCAACTACAGTTAGTAAAATAATGTTTGATATTTGCATTTACGAGTATACATACATATAATCACGCTCATAATTCCGAAATGGGTTGAGCATAACTTTAGATAACATTTAGTTAAACATAAAGCCAATATGGCCATGCACTGCTTCCAATAACGACAGGTTACCAACCTGTTACCTAAGAATTAGAATTTATGAAATGATATATTATATTGGTTGCCTACTTCCACACAGTCAATCCAAATTTTCTTCAATCTTCCTCACTTGCATCCATATACTTACTAAGGAAGAATTGGCTAAAAGTTGTACGACCGGTCACCTGCCAGACGTCAAGTTTAATTGTACTCCGATCATGTGATGAAGAAAATATGACTCTCAGTTCTATGAAATACGCAGCTCCACACCTTTGTTTCTGTAACAATATAAAAAAAAAACTAAATAAAATAAGAGTATCTCTGTATACAATGGATCAGATTATTGCCATCAAAATGGAATCAGCATTTTTTAAAACAATACTGCAATTTACGCATACCAAATAATCTCTGACCCAAATATACTTAATCAATTTTATATTAGTTTCAACACTGACTGAATATTTCATTAATCCAGTGAAACGCGCAAATATGACGAAAGGCAATAAATAATTTAAAATGCGGAATATGAATTGTGAGGTAATGATCAAATAAAACTCTCATTTATTACCGTGGACCTCAATGGGAAATTATTTTACCTACGTTATTAATTAATACTTGTAATTAATGAGTTATAACAGTGCAAGGCGCGTGACGTTTGGTAGTAACAGTGGTAAATTAATATTATTTCATTACGAATGCGTGCACAATCATTTCGTTAATTTATAATAAAATCACGCGGGAATTCTTTACAGGTGAAGACCAATTTTCAATTATTCGAGGGCAATGGAGATTAAAATCGCAGTATATTGACTTTGCTTTTGACAGTTACATAAAGGTTTGGTGATTCTCACAAACGTTCTGGCTACTGGTGTAGCATGTCACATTTTTTTTTTCTTTTATGAAAATATATTGATTTGCGACTAATACGTCAACCATAATATTGTAAACTTGTGTTGTTTTAACAATAAATATTACAAGGATTGAAAAGAAAACAAATCACGGATTTTATTTTCTTGATAAATTATGAGATGAAATCAATCATAACACGAATTCTTTTGCCCCGAGAAAAGCTCTGATTCTAAAATTAACAGCTAGACATAAACTTCGTTAGTAATAAAAGAAATATTTTCTCGTTGAATGAGCACTCTATATCAGTAAAATCTATGTTTAGAATAAGAACTTTTTCAGCAACAAAAATAGTGTTGTTAATTTTTTATTTTAGAGTCGCAAACAAGCATACTGGATAGGTATGATATTAAGAAGTCACCGTAGAATGCAGATTGATTGATTTGAAACATATTGGTGCATCTATATTGCAGGGTATATGTGTTCGCAAATTGCAGTTACTTTATGTGAATTTCAAAATGTTTAGACGATAAGCCAATTTGTACTTACTCGGCTTGATGGTAGTACTGGTTTTAGTCTGGCTAGCTAACAATAATAAAATAAAGGAAAATAATTATTATGATAAGATAGTCAGGTCCACTGGTGAAAGGTTCCGGGAGAAACCCACTTCATCTATCAGCTTTGTCATCACTTACCACCAGGTAAAATGAAGGCCAAGAACTTTCCCGTCAGATATTAAAAAAAATCCGTGCATTATTTATAGTTCTCTCTGTAAACCGTAATGTAATTTATTAAGGTTACTGGTTTAAATATACACATAGAAATAGGAACCATCTGGAGGGGTCAGCTCCCTTTTCTCAAGCGTCAGAGACCTGAATTTCCCAATTGGCAACCTAGCAAATATTCTTAAATATTTTGAAATGCTTTTCGTTTGTAAACAATAAAAAACTTATTACAGATTTTGTAATTTATGCGAAATAATGATATTTAGGCAAAATTACAGAGCTCTAGGTATGTTTCTATAGTCCTCAAACTTCATCGAACGTACATTATCCCCACTTCACTTCCTCTGATCTAAAACAGATGAGTTCGACAAAGTTGTAACTCAATCTAACTCCTAAAAGATTAGGGAACTGATTAGAAAACCCCGGGGCAATGCGAAAGCCAAACGCAATATGAAAGGAATCAACAAGTTACCTAATAGAAATGTTGCCCCTTTGTTACAGGGGAATTTTTATGGAATTTCCTTTAGCTTAATGCCTCCGAAAGTTCTTTTTGTAATAAAAATCGGTTATTCTTCTTTCAACACAAAAGATCGTTCGAGCGTACTTTTTTAAATTTCATCATCTTCAGCTATTATAAATTCTGTTCGAAATGTTAATTATTTAGTGAAACATGTTTAAAAATTTTATCTGGTTTTTGGAACACGGATAAAATTGTTTAGGTCTGACAGATTACGCAACGATCGCAAAAAAGAAGCCAATTTTGATATTTTCTCATCTAAATAATGTCCTCGATTTTCAGACACGTTAGCTAAGAAAATGCAAGTCCTCAATAACGAACCCGATATCAATATCCAACACTAGAACATGATGCTATCGTAACTGAAACGATAATGTTTCTTCGATACTGAAAAACAAAGGTGTATTGGCATCATTAATACTGAAAAGAGAAAAAAGGGGTAAAGAAAAAAATCATTGTTCATCACATGGTTTTTTTATATATATACTCGTAAAGGTCTAGGAAATGACTTTGTTTGCATCGTTATACTGCTAGATACGGTGGCGGACTTCTGTGCTTAAGCAACTCAAAACCAGTTTCCTTTGACGCGTAAACTGATTTACTAGATATTTTACTACGTTTGCTACGAGTTCGCAAGCGATTTTCATCTTATGGGTGCTCAAGCAAGTGTGTCTGCGATGGTACATAGTATACATCGGCGAGTAATATCTACTATCACGTGATATGAATGCTGTTCAGTACTGCTTCAGCTTGTTGGAAATCAAGACTTTTTATATCATCATAGTGTCATACTATGACGCTCAAACTACTTCTCATATAAAATGAGGTCGAGCAGAGTTTTGGTAACATTTGGTTGCAAATAAAGCCACATCCTGCACTATTGGCCAGACAGTTCCCCACAAAATAATGACCTGTTGCCAGCCTGTCACCCTTTTATTCAGAGATAAAAACTTTTGGTATTCCATGGATTAACCGTGGGGTGCCTGGTTCATAATATTGCAGAGATGGGGGCTAGGAGCAGTGCGGAGCAGGAGGCCTTTTTTGTTGACGGGGAGGTCAAATGCATTTACGCATCGTTCCTGCGGGGTGGTGCCAACCGCAGGGGATATGTGGGACTCGATATAAAGGCGTTCCGTCCATACCCACTATACATCCTCCCCGGCCTGACCTCCAGTGCGCTATTGCGGGATGGCTCGGGATCTGCGCACGTGAGCGCAACTACACCGAGACCGTCCCAACGCTGCCCGTGTAGGCACTCCTTGTGCACCAATTGGTGGCCAGCAGCCCACAGGGGCTACCGATTACCGCCAGCCCCTGTGGGCCGCTGGCCGACGCCGGCCTTATAGGCCGCGTCCTCACCGACGGTTGCTCGACAGCGCACCCGGGGGACTTCGGGCGCGGGCGTGGACTTGAAAAGGGCCGTCTGGAACTAGCCGTGGTGGGGAGGGTTAAGGTAGCCTGCAGTTGGTGCAACGGAACCCTTTCGCGACCCTGGCTCCTCTCTCTGCCTAGGCATACTTGATACGATTCCGCGAGTGCCGCTTTAGACTCGCGTTCCAGTATAGAACTTATTTAAGTTCGAATATAAAATATTTTTAGCAAAAAAATAGGACAACCGACTTCAATGCGTACAAATTTAAACTAAAAAGTAAAAAATAAATAATATTTTAATGAAGTAGTTGAAAAGAGCGTCATAGAAAACCAAGGAAAGTATTGATACACATTTATAATTATTTATTTATAATTCATACTCCGATATATTTGGAGCCGGTGCCAGCTAGCCAAGGAGAATAGTGTTTGCAATTTTCGAACTTCACGGAGCGGCAGATTATTTCTCATCTTCATCATTTATTATTATGTATAGTTAATGGATTAATCAAGTTCGTATCGATCAGGTAAGTTTATTTTGCTAAGGCTGGCACCGACTCCAAATATATCGGAGTATGAATTATAAATAAATAATTATAAATGTGTATCAATACTTTCCTTGGTTTTCTATGACGCTCTTTTCAACTACTTCATTAAAATATTATTTATTTTTTACTTTTTAGTTTAAATTTGTACGCATTGAAGTCGGTTGTCCTATTTTTTTGCTAAAAATATTTTATTTTATCATTTTTAGTGGAAATTAAGTATATTTTATTGAAAACGGATAGGCCTACTAGGCGCTCACTAAAACTTAATGGAAACTTTAACTAACACGCTTTTTTTGTTACTACTGATTTGTTCAAAAAGGGTCGAATTTATATCGATACAATTTATACGGGCCATCTCTGATCTTGAAGTACCTAAAAAAGAATCATTATAAAAATCGAGTCGTAATACTCATAATTGACGAAGTAATCAGGTAACAAACACAAAAAAACAGTCGGATAGAGAACTTCCTCTTTTTTTTAAAGTCGGTTAACATATAATATCACGTCTCAGACCTATAGCTAATTACAAATGCCTGCCATTCATTCAAAATGAATGGTAAGTTAATGAACTATGAACCTAGTTATTTAACTTAAGTTCATAAAATAATTTGTCATAGTTTATGTGTTGACTATTGGACCTACTAACCAAAATTTCACTATTGCATATTATGTAATGGCAAGTTAAAAAAAAAAAATTGACATTATTTTTGTGTTCGTGGACGATATTATTGTTTCATCCCCAATGAAATTATTATTTTAACAAAAAAGTACTGAACCAATTTCGGTATAATTTATACGGGACCACCTTTGGAGTATGTCCTTCCTAACGAAAAAAGAATTTTCAAAATCTATTCATA
Source organism: Elophila nymphaeata (assembly GCA_955850985.1). Classification (NCBI taxonomy): domain Eukaryota; kingdom Metazoa; phylum Arthropoda; class Insecta; order Lepidoptera; family Crambidae; genus Elophila; species Elophila nymphaeata. The sequence goes on from OY039079.1 coordinate 18,314,928, forward strand.
ATTGACGGAGTAATCGCGGAACATACATACAAAAAAAAAAAAAAAAAAAAAAAAAAAAAAAAACATACAGTCGAATAGAGAACCTCCTCCTTTTTTGAAGTCGGTTGACAAAGTGAGATGTTATAAAAATGTGTATACTTATTTAATTTTGGAAGATTTGATTTGTATTCGGTTGGAAGGTTTATTTGCCATTTGTATTATCAAAAATGGCAAGTAAACCTTCCCGTAGGTGTCGTAAAATCTAACTAAGGGAATTTCGTAATATTACAAGTAAAATTCCAAGTAACATTTTGTACCGATCCCAAACACAGGGACCAGGGTCCAGGAGGATCTTTTTGAATATGTCATGAACTATTTGTAAATAAAAAAATGTTTAAAAAAAGATTACCTAGAGAGCAGGACGCTTACATTGTATCTTAACATAGGAAAGTTGTAAATCATGTAACTATGTCTAGAGCGCTGCAAGTCCTAGATAACAATCTTGTTGCTTTCTCTCAATAGAAAATAGGGAAATTTACCATGATCTACATCAAATACTAAATCAGATGGCTGTCGCAAGGGCGCCACAAAACAACTTGGGCACAGAAAGCAAGTGCCTACTTGTGTGTAGTTCACATTTTATACCTATGCTCATCCGTAGATCACTCCTTACTCTGAACTCTAAAAAGTCTGACCTACGCATGCTCTACTCAAAATTATGCTTATCCTACAAAACGAATGTCTGTAGCGTTACTCTTGCTCACAGAGGCAGAGCAAGGCGTGGGAGACGTGGGCCGTGGCCAACGTCTTAGAAAATGTTTCAGCCGAGACACACCCACTGTTGCACTTGAGGCTTCCAATCCGATGCTGGTGTACTCTGTCCGCATCTAAACGGCTTCCCATGACCTTTCGTTGGTCCACCTTGTGGCAAGTTTTTCTTTAAACAGAGGATTTGGGGTAAGAAAAGTAAAAGAAAGGGCCTCGCGCTTTGTAGGTACTTTGCCTGCATCCAATTAAGGTCTTGCTCCGCCACTGCTTGCTCAGACTTTTTTGAAATATTTCTTAAATACTTTCTTGAGCGCTATATTATATGTATATGAGCTTAATGTTTACTTTCTTTTCAAATCCTTACAACTTTTTTGCGAACTTATTCATCTACTTTTGCTGTTTACTGTGCTTTTCAAGGGCCAATAATTGTAATCAAAGCGAAAGCTTTTTTAGTCAAGGCCAGACGTTTGCAGAAAATGGCAGACTTGTAAACATATGTGACAACAGCTCTACCAGGACTAAAGATAACCTTCTGTGCCCTTCGTCTTTTGTGACGAGATGTAACAATTGTTGGTTATTTCGTAAAATCCACGTAACAAATCTTGATTGTATTACCAAGTGGATAACTGTATGTAATTGATAGTACCGTCAGTCACTATTGGTATTTTATCAATAATTAGCGTCAGTAAGTCGGTATTTTATCAATTGCAATCAGTTTTCTGGTCGCTAACTGGTATTGGAGATATCTGAGATCGGTTACGCAAAACTAGATCAAAGTCAACGCATTTAGAGTTCCTTAGAGATATTGGTACAAGTGTTGCATAATAAAGTTGTATCATGTTTTATTGCTTGTTACATTCAAGACCTATTAATGTAAATTTACAATTTAAATATATACAGAATTTTCTGCAAGTACTAGTTCTGATAAATGTGTATCCGTGTATCTGTTCGTGTGTGTGCCGATAGTCTTCTGTTTTTGTAGCATTATTATCATCTAATTTTAATAATTTTAATTTAATAATAGGTACAAAGAACGTAACATTGAAATTGCTCCTGTAGATTTTTAAAGTTTATTTATTTATGCAATAAGACAATAAATTAAAATTAGACCCCTTAGTGTTTTTTTTTAATTTAAATGACAGGAACTGCCATTAAATAGGATCTTTCCGACATCCACTGCATTTATAACTCTAATTCAATTTAGAAGCAACTTAGCTATGAGCTTGAATAGCCCTGTTAGAAAGTAATGCAAAGAAATCGGGAGTGGTCTCCCCTTGACTTTCTCGTACACCGGAAACGATTCAAAGTTGATAGAGACCTTATATTTTGATGTCATACATGCATGATAAATTTGGTTGCTGTTTAATTTATTAAAGCATACTCGAGTTATCGTGCTAACGCACAGACACACAGTCACACACACAGATATATTCCCAAAAACGGTATTTTTGGACTCAGGGAGGTCCAAAACGTGTAAACCCGTCAAAATATCGAGGTCAAATTTTTAAAGCAATAATAGATATTTATTGAATTGCACCAATTCTTATATAATACTAAAACGTGGATGAGCCATGATTGTGTGCAGATATACATGCATAATTTTCTCTGTTTGTGTCAGTTCAGGAGCGCTCACAGACAAAGTGCATGTAGAATCTATACAAACAGTCACAACTGACCATCGTTCTAGCGATAAAAATACTTGACAAGATTTCTATACTTAAAGCAAAGCTGTAAAATATAAGGGCTAGAGACCTTGGCCACATGATTAGAGCATCCCGAGCCTGCGTAACACAATCAGAAAGAGATATTCAATAATTAATAATAAGTTTGATATTTCATAAGCGGGTGAATTATTTAGTGCACACAGTCACATTAACATACTATGAGGTATTTGTGTGTGTTGTTTGTACTGTTAGCATGGTTTATATTAATACAATATCTATTATAAATATTTGTTAGAACTCTGTCCCTTTGTCTCCGGAGACGGGCGTTAGTGCTGCGACACAGTTTTCATAACTAAAGCAGTTATTATTACAATTAAAACTGACCGATGTATCTTGTTCCAAATAAATTATTAAAAAACACAGAAAACGAAGAAACTTTTGATTTTTCTTACAAATGCTGCTTTTTCTCATATGAATATTTTCATTATCAATTTTTTTACTAGATGTAATAAAGTTTTATGAGAATAGCTCACATAGCAGCAAATGTTTGTGTAAGGAACACGAATATTTGTTGATGATTCATAGCTTCTTATATATTTATTTATGTTTGTTTATAAAAATATATAAAAAATATTGTATTAAAATTTGTCCGTTACTTAGTATCTATAAGACAAGTTCTTAATGATACTTATTTTTGGCTAGATAATTGGTGTATGCGTAGAAATATGTTATTATTATAGTTTCGAATTCACTTTTTTGTAAGACCTATTTTCAAGATTTTTTTGATAAACGCGTGATGGTGGTTCAAAAATTCCTCTACTCGTAGGCTGCCTAATAAAATTTCTTTTTATGTATTTTTAATACAGAACCCAAACTTTAAAAGCGTTACAAATACGTGATAATTTTTAAAACATTATTGCGACATCGATCGCATTACAGTTCAATGCATTCATGCAAGAATACAAGTGTCTGTTTCGAATAGGATTATGCGCCAGCGACATTCTGTTAGGAAACTGCTTCCATACATTAGCATACATTATAGCAGCGTTCATCGAAAGGTATAGATGTCGAATTTAATAGTCTGCGACGTCATTTTACGTCTTTACATTCGAATAGGTAATGTTTCTAATATAGGCGGCTCGTATGTTCAGATTACTTGAATTATTTTGCAAATACCCGGACTACTTAACTGACAAGTTTTAAAGAGTAACAATTGTCCAATTATGGGCATTTATTTGCTAGCTCACATTGCATTTAGGTTTGAAGACATTGGCTGGTATCGGCTAGCCTTTTCAAATTTTTAGCATGGCATGACCCATACTGATAGACATCACTTTATATTTTACATTAAAATGAGTTCATTTTTGACAACATTCTGAGCCGGAAGGAAAAGAGGAAGTCGAATATGGAACAAGTTTATCTAGAAAATGACTAATCACTCGAACCTTAAATAGACTATAAGGTATAAACTGCTTGGGAATATAGACGCCGACAGGGAATTCATACATCTATAATAAATGACCTTCAAAACTGCTTGGTACTAATTTTTACGATTTGAGGGTGGTAGCCCGCAGGCCGTCTAGACCCCCGATGGTGAAAAAGAGATGGTCGAATAACGTTGTGTAGCTCAAGCGCACACTCCCCGAAGTGCGATCTATAAAATACCGACAGGCAGGCCACTCTGCGACGATGAGTCAAACTTTGCAGATTAGCTTGCATCACCTATAAGTTTCCTGGCTTTGCGATCTACCGAGTCAAGAGCGGCAAATAGATATTTTGCTGAATGGTCCCAAAGGTTGCGACAATACTCCATGCAAGATCGAACCTAAGTCAATAACACACCTTTTTATCTTTTGTCTATGAATTTTGTATTTGATTGATTATTTCTATTTCTTTTCAAAAATAATAGAAGTTTGCTTTTCGCCTTGCCACTACCACCTTTTTGTTTTATTATCAGTATTAATTTCGCCTATATTTTCATACAGTCCATTTACCGTAGTCCACAAATAATATGTAACTGAATGTTACTAATGGTCTTCTAAACCCTTTTAGGATTACGTATGATAGACGTATTTTGTTTAACATATCTACAGAACTTCCATAGATTTTAAGCGGACTCATACCAGGATAGGATCAGAATCAGTTCCAAGAATCTTCTGGTATCTTACAGACAGAAACATGTCACTAAGAAAGTTATTAGTTACTTAACTATGGCCGAGATTGTTACGAAAAATCGTCAATTCATCAAAAACAAATAAATATTACTTATTTAGGGTTTAATTAGTACCTAACTTTAAATTACTACTTACCACTTAAAATTCTCGTTATTGCATTTCATTACGTGTTTAATCAATTAGTAATATAAATATTAAGGACTTTAGTATCCTAATATTTCCGTGTGTTTAATCAATTAGTCAAAGTCAAAGTCATAATTTCTTTATTAATTTAGGTACATTTTGTACACTTATGAAAGTCAATTTTGATCCCAAGTTCCCATGATTCTTCATGATCCCGGTTCAAGAGTCTACCAGGAGGCCTTGTTCTGAGAAGAACCGGCAAGAAACTCAACAAGTTTTATCCTCCCTTTACAGTTTTCAAAGTATTGATTTGGAAAGAGTCATAATTCACATTGTCAAGTCTTTAATAATTAATCATAATGATATTATAAAATAAAGACTCTTATTTAAACTAATAAAAAAAATATATAAAAAATGTGATTTAAGACATCTTTCCTTACAATATTGTCAATTAGAAAATTTAAATTTTACATGTTGATATCTCACTAGATTACAATGGAGAATCGAGCACATTTGGATGTGTCCACACATTTTTATCGTCAATATATTCCTGAACTTTATAATACGCTTTCTTCATTAAAATTTGTTTAATGTGAAGCTTAAATTTATTATTAGTAATATTATAAGTAAGGATCCTAGTATCCTAATTATAACCAGTAGCTACGAAGACTTAACAACAAACCATACTCGGATACGACAAGTACTATACAAACAAGCCTCACTTCATAAACCCGATAAAACGTCAAGTGTGTTGTAAAACAACATTTGTGAAACGCAACGTCATAATTCCCGGATAAATTCAAAACTGTGTCCATACAAACAAACGGGCACAATCAACGTTCGTGTGTTATCTGTGCTCTTTATGCTCACCGCCCGAACCTGTTCCTTGCTCAGTTCAACAATGGCCGCCGGCAGTCCACCTCTTTATTACCGTTGGGCTGTGGTCCAAGTTATAGGCGTGTTGGTTCTTTTAATTGTAATGGACATTTTCTTTATACAAGGTGTTTGGTACATGAGGTAGGTGCCGGCCTACCCATGCTAACATAGTCATATAAATACTATGGTGATATCAAAAACATTAAATTGTAAAACAAATTGAATTCTAAAATACAAATAGTTAGATCAAAAAAACAAAATGTATGGAAAATTTAAAAAATATTTTTTCAACACCATTGCTCGTAATTGGTATGTAACTACACCAATTTTATTTTCACAATGTATCATATTACCAACTTATAATATCTTTCGAATTTCAAATTCGATTACCGCACAGTTTGGTAATCAAAAGTTAATAGTTTCGTAAAGAAAAGTCATGCTTTTATTTAAAAAAAAAAATAGGAACCAAAGAGAATTTATATGCAAAATGCTGAAACATTTTTGTAAATTAAATAAGTTTGGCGTTTAGAAACACTCTGTTTAAAGATATACAATTATAAAAACCTTATTTAAAATTACAACTATTAAATAGAAGTCATACATAAATATTAAAAGAATATATTTATTTTGTAAAAATTATATAATTTGCTGTTTTGGCTGTATAAGCGTCGGTACCTTAGTCTTTCGCGCACAAAGCCGTCAATGAAAAAGTAAAAGCGCGCCATTTTTCAATTTTCAGTACTATTTTGCAAGTAGATATTTTGCATTATGTATTAATTACTCGCAATGGTGTTGTAAAACGTCGTATAACACTCGTGAGCAGTTAAAAATTACATTCTCGGCTGAATATTAATCACTCACTCAATGTCAGCCTCGAACGTAATTTTCAACATTACTCACTTGTATTATAATGTACTATTACAATTTTGAATTTTTAATATCACCATAGTATTTATATTACTATGTTACCATGGGTAGGTGCCGGCTTCATACCCCATGTATCAAACACCTTGTATATCACGAAATGGCAAACAAGCTTGCGGCCCACCTGGTTTTAAGTGGTTACCGTCGCTTATAGACACTAAACACTGCAAGTGCGTTGCCAGTTGCGAGATTGAAATAGACTTCTAACATTTCTCAAACTCTCTTTAGAACTTAGCGTTGTTGTATAAAAGTCAGAATAATAAAATTGTTAGACGTTCATTCTTAACTTGCACCAAATGTTTTACTTGTCTGAACTATTTGGTAGTGCTTTTATGTCTTCACAAATGTCTTAAGCCTTGGTATCATAACGGCCCAAAATTATCGTGGGACACTTCGTGCTATCACATTGGTATAAAATGTGGGAAAAATAAAATTCATTGAATTAGTAGGTATAGTTGCTTGCTGATTTTTTTTATAATTGACACTGTTTTATTTGAATTCGACTTAACCTTTATTTTGTGTTTACAAAATTAAAGAATTTTTGAATAAAGTTAGCTCTGAGTAGGCTAACAAAATATAGTAGAGTTAAATTTATTTCTGAGCAATTTTATGGTATGAATTTTTTTTCTATTCAATGTAATAAACGCGGAAATAAGACACCGTGTGACTCTATGCAAACTATCTGTAACTAGCCCGTTGTCAGAAAAACTATTACATATCGCATCGCAACGCCTCATAATGTTTCGTTAATCAAATTGAACTGCAATAATTCAATTGGTTTACTGAGTACTTTCACCGGACAAGGGGTTGTATACCCAGGAACCGGGGCACAACTGTATGTAGTTGAAAATTCTATATATCGAGCTTCTCCAGAAACTTTGTTTGCGCGATTCAGGTTCCCATCCTTATTTGTCGCGCTTGTATGATTTGGTTGCGCTGTCGTACAGTGCCATCTATGAAGAGGTAGCCGAGTTCCAAGGCCGGCATAATACTGTTCTTAAACAGAATACTATCACACCCATAATCCCAATAGGACAGTTTACTATCCAGTCTCCTACATAAAAGAGACCCTCAATTAACCAATAAACAAAAGCCAACAAACAGAACAGTTGATAAACAAACGCCAGTCAGAATGATACTCAGCAATCAATCTTGTCTTGAGAATCGTTTGTCACTTTCTATCAAGCACAAAGTGATAGAGACGTACGAAGCTGAGTACGGCGTTGATTTTTGAGACTTATCCTATAATACCAGCCTAAAACATCGGAGCAGTCCGGATACGGATTAAATCAATGATTCGCATAAAATTTACATCCACATTATTCGATTAAGAATAAATTCTATGTATTTTTTATATTAAATTAAAGAATGCGTCATATTTCATCACAATCATCATCACAACAGCCTTTATAATTTGACCCACTACTGGGACACAAAAATTTGTCATCGAAGCCTCGAGGCAGTAGTGCACCACGCTTGCCAATACGAATGGGTGGGCGGAGTATATGGTAATTAATATCCTTTTGCTGATCTATTAATCGCCTTCTACGACACCGATTGGAGGATAATTATGAGGTGATGCTATTCTACTCTGCCAGCATCACATGGCTACACATGCATCATATTTATGTAAATATTATTATGACACTCGATTGTCATTACTACTATCAATAAGTATATATTACAAAAGACTGAGTTATTTTTGAGAAAATGCAAAATCATCCACTTTAACTTTCACGATAATTTGAACCCGTTTTTTTGTAAAATACAAAAATTCACTTGTTACGCAAAAATAACAAACTTTTCTACGTGACGATCAATATCATTTAAACTTTATACCTAAAAACCATTTTAAAATTAGCTGCTTAGTGATTATTAGTTTGATTAATGGAACATAGTAGTAGCTACTCAATTATTACGCTATCAATTTTATATTGGCTTCAATAACTAAATTCATAATACTGTTAGAGGTATCCAATTTTAATTTTAGCATTAATTTTTTCAATCTTTGTGAACTGTTATGTTAGTTCTGTCTTGTAGTGTTTAGTCAAAATTTATCATGAGTTGAGTCGTAAAAGTGTATAATATTGTGAGAAATACAAACATTATAGATAATTTCTAAGGAAATTTCTGTTTGGTTTTATTTTAAAGTCGCCTCATAATATTAACGAACAAATTAAATGCACTGAAACATCCTGTCCGCTGTCCTTTTCCAACATGCATTCTTGTATGTGACGTCTCGTTCGACCAAGATAATTTAGTCGTGTTCTGTGTCTATTCGTGATGACTACCTAATGCAACACGTGCTCGTCGTGTAAAACAAATTATCTCACTCATTAATAAAAAACTTAAAATAATCCGCTACTGTAAGTGATACATTAACTAATGTGATTGTGCATAAGTGAAAGACAGAAGAGATTGTGAAGATCTGGCGAGGGCCCTCCAAAGTGAACCACGTGGTGGGTGTTTAACTCGGATATCAAGAACAACGAAGGGACCGTTCGGTAAGTCTGCATGATTTCCTCCATTTCATCTGCAGCTGCTAAACCATCGACCAAACCCAAGCAGTTGTAATCCCGTCTTTCAGTGCATTTATAAAAACAAGATACAGTCCATTTTAATTTTATGAACCAGCATACCTTATTTGATTTTAATTGTATTCCCGCCCCCCAATGTAGGTAATCGATCGCATATCATAACCTGCATTTGTTGTTCCTTATCGAGCCGCATAAATTTAACTGTTTTAACGCAAAATTACTATCAATTACGCAGTATTTGTTCTAGTATTCACTGGCCATTTTGAATAGGCACATACCTACAAATTAAAATTATATTTGTAAAGGTGGACAATTTACTTGTTGTCTAGTGATTTGTTTCATTCATGCAAGTTAAATAGGTAGATAGTTGAGATTTAGTATTTATCCCGCATCGCTCAACTGGGTACCTACTAATTTGTTATTTTATTTTCCGCACCGCTCGAATGCCTATAGCATTTTTATTGTAAATTTATTTTCCGCACCGCACGCAACGTGAGTGAGATAAATATTGTAATCTAACAACAAAGTATTTGTTATAAACGCACTCACCAAGTGGGTATTCCATTTCTGTTAGTATTTTTCATACATACGTTATTATTACGCTTAGGTTTATGGCGTAATATACCTATGACATAATTCACTTATAGTTAAAAATAATATATTAGTTTATAGTTAAAGAACAAGTTAATTGTAGTTACTTGAATAACTATAAAAAGTATTTAACAACAACATTAAATCACGTAAACTTAAATTTAAAATATTTATTTATTTTAATTAATAAAAATGACTTCTCATAAGTCTTCTACTCCTAGTACACTTGAGGGAGAAAATAAATTGACTTTATTACAATCTAAACGTGATGCTTACTTTGCACGGTTGCAACAAATTTATATATTGGCAAAATCAGCTCATGAAAATGAAAGTGCAAAAGAAAGTTTTCTTGACAATTATAGTAATATAGACAACTTGTATACAAAATATGAGCAAATTCTTGATGAATTTAACAGTATTCAGTTAAAATTAAATCCCAATGCAAAAATTAATTTCCAAGCATGGAATTCATTTGAAGAAGTTTATTGCTATTGTAAGCGTGTTCACAAGCAATTAATTGGTTCGGATATTGGTCTATCTAGTAATGTTAAGCCAGAAGGTGTCCCAAAACATATGCCTAAGTTGCCTAACATTGAGTTGATGTCCTTCAATGGAGATATTTACAACTGGCCGCTTTTTTATGAACAGTTTAAGCGAGTAGTTCATGAAAATCCTTCATTGACAGATAGTGAGAGGGTTGTTTACTTGGTGGGGAAGTTGACGGACAGTGCAAAAAATGTGTGTGCAGGTTTGATTCCTACAGGTGAGAATTATCAAGTTATCTGGCAGACACTCATAGACAAGTATGATGATCCTCGTTCTCTTGCCGCTGCATATTTAAATCAAATAATAAATTTTAAACCTATTGTTACATGTAATGTCACAACTCTTGATTCATTCATCAACACCTTTAACTCTTCAGTGGAAGCGCTTAAACAATTACAATTATCCGATTTATCAGATTTTATCTTATTGCATCTTGCTTTGAGAAAATTAGATAGTGAAACTGTAAAGTCTTTTGAAACATTTTATAACATAGAAAATATCCCCACTTATAAAAACTTAATAGAATTTATTAGAGGACAGTGTAAGATTTTATCACGTACTGCAAATTTAAATACAACATGGAACCAAAATAAATCTTCTAATAAACCGATAACGAAGTCTTTCGTTAACACCGCTGCTAGTTCGTCTCGTAATAATAACAGCAATAATATGAAGTTTTTGTGCGTGTTATGCAAAGCGGATGATCACGAACATCTTTATAAATGTCCTAAATTTTTAAATACTATGACACCCCATGAACGATTTAATTACATTAAATCTAATTCCTTTTGTTCTAATTGCTTAAGTAATAAGCATAAAAGTATATCTTGTTCGTCGCAACGTAATTGTTCGACCTGTTCATTACGACATCACACTTTATTGCATTTTTCGAATAAAACTTTAAGTAATATATCTATATCCGCCCCAGACGCACAGACGCCGGCATCGGAACCGCTCGGCGAATCGTCGGTCGAACTCGGCTCTCGCTCGCTAAACGCCTACCGGCCGAACATTCTCGCTTCCGCACCGCTAGTTGGGGACCCTATTCTTAATATTAATAAGAGTGATTCTCAATCTCACCCGCAACCGCAGCCACTGTATGGCAACTCGCAAAATACTTTTATAAGTAACATGCATAAAAATGTTTTTCCCGCTCATCTTACAACACTTCTTGCAACTGCAAAAATAATTATTTTTGATAAATTTAATCGCCCGCATTTAATTCGGTGCTTGATCGATCCTGGCTCACAAAGTGATTACATTGAAATAAACTGTTGTAAAATGCTTTCATTGCCTATATTTAATAAAGTACAACATACGGAAGTTTTGGGCATGGGAGGTGTTTCGCAGCGAATCGTAGGTCTAACGAAGCTAACTTTTAAGTCTCGTTTCAACAATAATTCCTATAATATTCAGCCGTTGATTGTCGAAAAAATAACTTCTCACTTACCTAACACAAGTGTCAACATCTCGTCGTGTGAGCACCTGCGCGATTTGCCTTTAGCTGACGATACCTTTTTTGAGCCGGGCCCTATTCAAATGCTTTTAGGAGTTAATACGTACTGTAATATATCACGCTTTAATAAAATTGTTCGAACGGACCGTGATGGGTTGCCGTACGCTTTAGATACTACCTTGGGATATATAATTATGGGTGACGCGCCTATAGCCCACATTAACACCGCATCGCATTCCTTTTGTGCTGTCAACGGTACCTCGCTTCAACAATATGTTGAAAAATTTTGGAAGATGGAAGAAGTACCTTCTCAAACGTTTTTGAGTCCCGCCGATCAGGAGTGTGAAAAAATATATTCCACTACTACTGTTCGCAATAATGATGGTAGTTATTCCGTTGACTTACCTTTCAAGGAAAATCCTGATAATTTAGGAAATTCTTATATTAATGCAAAGAAACGCTTATTAATGTTAGAAAATAGATTTACTAAGTCACCTGACTTACGCTTAGAATATAATAAGATCATCAGCGATTATATCCAACAAGGAATTATATCTCGCGTTTCACCCGAGGAATGTACGTCACAGGGATATTATCTCCCTCATCATCCAGTGATTCGTTCTGATAAGGATACCACTAAGGTACGCATTGTTTTAGATGCCAGCACTAAAACAGATAACGGCATATCATTAAATGATATACTTCATACCGGTAGTAATTTACAAAACGAAATTTTTTATATATTAATAAACGCTCGTATATTTCTCATCGCTTTTTTTGCTGACATAAAACAGATGTACTTACGCATTTTTCAAAATTCTCATCACCGCAAATTTCAAAGAATTTTGTTTCGTTTTAATGAATCAGATCCTATTGACGTGTATGAATACAACCGCGTTTGTTTCGGTCTCTGTTCTTCTCCGTTTCTTGCGCTAAGAACAATAAGACAGCTCGCTAATGATGAGAGATGTAAGTTTCCATTAGCCGCCGATGTTTTGGAAAGAGATACCTATATGGATGACCTTGGATCTTCTGCTCCTTCTCTTGAAGCAGCTGTACAGATCGCAGATCAATTGATCCGTATTTGCAAGGTCGGTGGTTTCGAGCTAGTTAAGTGGACTAGCAACTCTGCCGAGCTTTTAGCTTACATACCCGATTCTCATCGTTACGCGGAATCTATCTCATTAGATGATACTCACACCCTTAAGGTGCTAGGTTTACGCTGGTTGCCTAGTTCAGATTCTTTTTATTTTTGTGTCACTCCACCAAAAATGACTTGCACCAAGCGTGCTATACTTTCTGCCACCGCTCGTTTATACGATGTTTTGGGATTAGTAGGTCCAGTTATTGTGTTTACAAAATTACTCATAAAGGAATTGTGGCTATTAAAATCTGACTGGGACGAGGAAGCTCCACCCAATATTTTAAATTCTTGGCATCAATTTATTCAAGAATTACCGTTAATTTCTAATTTAAAATTTCCACGCCATCTTGGTGTTATGTCTAACTCAAAACTATATTTGTTAGCTTTTTCTGACGCAAGCGAAAAGGCTTATGGTTGTGTCATTTATGCTTACGTTTTGACAGATAACGAACCCCCTGTGGTCCGTCTGATCTGTTCAAAGTCGCGTGTATCGCCCGTTAAGTTTGTTACTTTAGCTCGGCTAGAGTTGTGTGCTATTGTTCTTATGGCACAATTGTTACGTGTTGTGTACGATACACTGTCGAAAAGACATAATATTGAGAAGGTATATGGTTTTTCAGACTCCGAGGTCGCGCTTTGCTGGGTACACTCTTCACCCCATCGATTTAATACATTTGTAGCCAACAGAATTTCAAAGGTACAGGCATTGTTTCCGTCTGACCGTTTTCATTTTATTCCCGGTTCGCAAAATCCCGCTGACTGTCTGTCGCGTGGGCTACTTCCATCCCGTTTGGTGGATCATGAACTTTGGACTCATGGACCCCCATGGGCTTCCTTGCCCATCGCTAGTTGGGAAGTTGTAAAATTTTATCCGCGTTCTAATAAAATACCGGAAGAAAAAACTGTTAGTTATGTCGTTACCGATAGTGTTAAAGAAGATATCTTAATGTCTTTATGTGAAAAATTTTCTTCTTGGAGTAAACTTTTACGTTGCATTGTTTATATTTACAAATTTCTTAATAAACTTCCACGAAATAAATATATTTCCGCAGAAGATATTGAATTCGCAGAAACAAAATTAATTAAAGCTTTTCAACAATCGGTATTTTCTGAGGATATTAAAAATATTCAGCAAGGTAAAAATTGTTCTACAAAACTTAAAAAACTTTATCCATTTATATCTGACAGTGGTCTCTTATTGGTTGGTGGCCGTTTAGGCAATTCCAGTTTAGAATATACACATAAGCATCCCATTTTATTGCCAAAAGGGGGACACCTAATAGAAATTTTAATAGATTTTTATCATATACGAAATTTACACGCCGGACCGCAATTACTTCTCGGCATCTTACGTAAGAAATTTTGGATTTTATCTGCTCGCAATGCTGTTCGTAAGCGTATTAATAAATGTTTAAATTGTTTTAAGGTAAATCCAAAACCTAACTTTCCAATTATGTCCGATTTACCCAGTAGTCGCATAGAGAAATCTAAGGCTTTTTTACACACCGGGGTCGATTATGCCGGACCGTTTTATATTACTATAAGTAGGAAACGTGGCGCTCGTAGCCAAAAGGCGTACCTTTGTATTTTCATATGTCTCGCAACTAAAGCCATTCACCTGGAACTGGCATCCGATTTAACATCAGCTTCTTTCTTGGACGCTCTTAAGAGGTTCTTATCAAGGCGTGGCGTTTGTCAATACATTTATAGTGATAACGGGGGTAATTTCGTATCTTCACGGCATTATCTTAGAGAGCTTTTAGAATTTCTAAAGTCTGAGGACTATTATAAAACTTTCAGCCATGAGTTGTCTGAAAACCGTATTATGTGGTACTTAAATCCACCCAAAGCCCCTCATTTTGGAGGACTCTGGGAGGCGAACATTAAAAGTGTAAAACGACTTTTCTTTAGGGTGATAGGGAAACAAATTCTCACTTATGAAGAGCTTTACACAGTGTTTTCTCATATAGAAAGTGTATTGAATAGTCGTCCGTTATACGTACTTAGTTCAGACCCGTCCGAGCCAGCGGCTCTTACCCCGGCTCATTTTTTGGGTTCGCACTTACATTTTTTGCCTGCGCCTACTATGGATAACTCTCTTAAATTGTCAACTCGCTATGCATTGATGGATTCACTAGTCCAATCCTTCTGGAAACGCTATAGCTCTGAATACTTGCATAACCTGCAGGTCCGCGAGAAATGGAATACACCATCGAATTCGGTCGCGGTGGGAACTATTGTTTTACTCATGATGGAAAATTCCCCACCTTTACAATGGCCTTTAGGTATCATAACGCGAGTTTTCCCTGGTAAGGACAACGTGATACGTGTCGCCGAAGTTAAGACCAAAAGCGGTATCTATCGACGACCCGTGGTACAGCTTTGCCCATTACCAATTGAATAATGCATCTTTTAGTTTATTTGTAAAGCGTAATATAGTAATTTTACCTATTTTTAATTTTCATACGATTATAGTTTAACTTACCATATATCAACTTATAGTTATATACATATACATACAAGTTAGTTACGTTGTATTTAATTTTTTTTTGAAGGCGATCCTTCAAGGGCGGGGGTATGTTTGGTTTTATTTTAAAGTCGCCTCATAATATTAACGAACAAATTAAATGCACTGAAACATCCTGTCCGCTGTCCTTTTCCAACATGCATTCTTGTATGTGACGTCTCGTTCGACCAAGATAATTTAGTCGTGTTCTGTGTCTATTCGTGATGACTACCTAATGCAACACGTGCTCGTCGTGTAAAACAAATTATCTCACTCATTAATAAAAAACTTAAAATAATCCGCTACTGTAAGTGATACATTAACTAATGTGATTGTGCATAAGTGAAAGACAGAAGAGATTGTGAAGATCTGGCGAGGGCCCTCCAAAGTGAACCACGTGGTGGGTGTTTAACTCGGATATCAAGAACAACGAAGGGACCGTTCGGTAAGTCTGCATGATTTCCTCCATTTCATCTGCAGCTGCTAAACCATCGACCAAACCCAAGCAGTTGTAATCCCGTCTTTCAGTGCATTTATAAAAACAAGATACAGTCCATTTTAATTTTATGAACCAGCATACCTTATTTGATTTTAATTGTATTCCCGCCCCCAATGTAGGTAATCGATCGCATATCATAACCTGCAATTTCTTTAAAAGTCGTCATGAGAGTCCTATAAACGAAGAACTTTTCGATTGCCTTTTGGCTCGAAAACACTGCCTACGCATCACATGGTCAATTTAATATGGAAACCGGGATATTCAAAGCAGGGATCTCATAATATAAGACAATAATTGTTTATGCCAGAAGCCATGTCACTACTATCTCGTAATTATTTTGAACCATATAGTCCAGATTCGAATCCTAGTATAGAGACATTGACAGCATTATTATGTTCTGATTAAGATACTGGCTTAATCACCAGGATTCCAGCTATCAATGATTCTCGCTTCCACATCATTACTTACCGTCGGGTGAGAAGAAAATCAAGAGCTTCCACGTTAAAATATAAAATAAACTTACAACATTTTTATTTTTTTATTATTTTTAAGTTAAAACCATTATGTAAAAGATCGTGAAACATTAAAAATCAAGAAATCACAATCAACATGTACCAATTTGGACTCGATCAATTATTGAAATAAAGATCCAAACTTTACACAAGTTTTTACTAGTGTAAGGAGACTTGCATTAATATAGGATAATTTTTAAGCTGTTAATTATGATACTGGTGTTGAAACGTAGGGCACATTTAGAAAGTAAACGACGTTTATAATTATAAAACCATCACACCTTTGAGTTACGAAACAAACTTGTACCTGATATTATATCAAAAGCACCTCGTGATACATATTGCGTGATGACAAAATTGTCGGTTATATTGTACGTTCGTCATTCTGTACAGTAATTACAACTTGGATTTGATTAACAAAGAACTCGCAGCTCCTTACATAAAAGATCACGAAATTATGATCGCAGAACTGCACGTAACGATTGTATAGGGATAATATTAATCATCGCCTCTCATTATGTGTTCAAGCCACTTAATGAGAACGATATTTTAGGTCAATGATGTTTCGTAAACTGTCGAAGCTTCTTGATTTTCTTTAGTCAGTGGCATTAATTAACGCGAGTCTAATTATGATGAAATAGTTTTGACCAATCTATTTGTATCTTGGAACCATTATCGTCTAACTACTACTGTTCAATAGTAACTAGTACTGTTCAATATTAATCAAATATGAAAGTTAGTTGAAGCAGTTTTAGATAAAATTAATTGACATGTTGAAAATAAACTTGATGATTGTGTAAACATGATGTTGTCATCTATCCATCCATCGAAAAAAGCTATTGAATACGGGAAAAAAATATCTTCGAGAATTTGTAGAAGTTGCCATTACAGAAACGTATGGTATCTTAACTTAACACACGAGGCTGCAAGTCTCCACACGATGCACTTCGATGGTCCATCGGAATTTTTTGAGCCTCCCTTCTCTTTTTACCTTAAATATATGGGTAGACAGTATAACTAGTTTTGGATTCACAGTATATTCTTCTAATACTGGCTAAAGAATATCCTCATGGTCTGTGATTTGGTATTACAGAGAGTTGCATTTTTTTGAGAATGTGGTGCGTGTCGCAGTGCCTTGTAAAACCATACAGTACAGGACTATGTCTTATTATGAATTCTATCATAACAGGCCACCGTTTCCATATAGAATACGTTTCTATATGGAAACCGTGGTGTTGAAAATATAAATTTAATAAATGAACTAAAATGCGTGTGTACAAACATATATTCGGTAACCAAGTAACAAGCTGTCATGAACTGACTTAGAAATATGTAATTTTAAATAAAGATTTAGATTACAAAACTAGCCAGTATGCAACACGTGGCCTGTGACCAACCAGATCTGATTAATATAGTTCAGAATCGCCAGATCCAAAAGCGACATATTGGACATAATATGCTCTAGAAGGGTAGAATTACGGGTAAATAGCTGTCAAAATTCCGGATTCCAAAAATTCCCGTTGGACGGACAAAGAGGCATCTGTGGTACTGAGCCTCCGGCGTAGACGGTCTGTAATCATTCGACATTTTGAAGGAAGTAATTGCCAACTAATGAACGGCTGCCTAAGGCCAAGCCCAGTTTACGCAACGAAAATTGACGGTGTCACTTAAATTCTGAGTGAGGCCAATAGTTTATGAAGGTATTGAATGTGATACGTGTGAACATTTGGCTGTTTCTTTTTGTATTATTTTTATTTAGTAATGTCTCATCCGGATTGCTGAGATGATGAGATTAACGTCTTCTCTGGTTGTTGATTTTCATTTGTTGGTGAACTGGCAGGTTTGTTATTTTTGCGTTTGATGCCTCTTTTAAGGAAGCGACAGGCTGGCCACCATTCACTACTTTTCAGGCACTACATGGCTAATATGGCCCGATCTGGCATTACGTGTAATAAAGTGTTACCGAAGGGTCTGCTAAACCCCTTTTGGATTTGGCAGAACTATTGACAGATAAAAGTAATTAATAATCAATTATAATTAAATATTAAAGTAGTTAATAGTTGCTTCGAATTATCTCTAAAAATGGCTCAATATAAAATACAACAAACAACAATAAACTGACAACATGAATTAGAAATTCAGCTATAGACCAATAATAGCAGCTGTTTAATAACTTTCAATCGATTTCAAGTCCATTAAACGCTAACATTCTGTAGCAAGCTTTTCCTCAACTTTTTCAACTTGCTTATAATAAGTGCTTGAAATTGTTTCTGTTGAGAAGTTAAAGTTACTAAGACGGCTCTTTATATTAATGATTCAATAGCAAGTTATTGATTGCTTCTTTAAAATATACAAGTTAGGTGACCTCTATTTAGGCGTTAAGTGACATGGTTAAAGATTTTATATGATTATCTACAGAGTTATAATTCATTAGTATTGTAATTGTTGTCTAACCTGTGTCTTACCTATTCTTATAAGGTCAGTGATGTAATGACTTTCGAATGAGCGATTTATTAAAGAAATCAAAAACTAATCATTAACTTTCAAATATTATGCGTTTTAAATCTGACAGCTGTCAAGCTGTTATCCAAATGCGTAAAAATGGAAGCATTTAGGATTTTGTTAATTGCGATTAATAGCGCCATAATACCCCTGTTCATCGTGCTGCCAATTTTTCTTCCCTTCCATGAATAATCTCAGACTACTTACTTGTCTTATGATATTGCGACACACGAACTTACATGGCCACAGACATTCACCAAATATTTTCATGATGGATCTTTATTAGGAATAGTTTTTATGGAAGAAATGTTGCTTTGATTAAAAATGTATCATATTTGATTATGAGTCATGACTTATCGTATGTGTTTTTAACTCGGCGGGAAGCGCACCCAATAATACAAGACAGATTGTCGCTACCGGGAAAAAAATACCACATTGGAATAAAAGTAAAAGAATTGGGTTTCTTATGGGTATTTAAATGAAACTAATTTTTATGTTATATTCTATTATATTTTGAACTAGCCAATGTGTGAAAAAAGTAATTGTAAAAATGTAAACACAATGAAAAGTGAGAATACAGAGAGAAAATAATTATGACATAAGTTGCACGATATTTGCGAAATAGTCGAAATAGGGGAATACCACACTAGACTCTCTCAAAAACGGTACACTCTGCCTATAAAAGAAAATATAAAAAAATAACCTACCTACGTATCACTCAGCCGTTCACGTTTCTGTGAAATTAGTTTCATTCAAGTGATTAGTCGTGAAACAATAATATTCGAATATAAACTTAACAAAAAATTAAAAGAAGAGATCACTCAATATCAAAAGAACATAATACATTCTTACTTAATTATGTTTTTTCGAAAAATGTCTTAATATAAAACCTAATGGTTGACCTAAATTACTAAAAATAAAACCTAATGGCTGTAAACCTAATTATTCTAATAGCTGTTGTGGCTAGATAATGCACACCAATTGGCCGCTTTTTCAATAAAGTGGACTGTCGCACATCTGTCAAAAGGTAAACTAAAAGGGCTCAGCAAAAAATTATAGGGAAAAAGAAATATCTACGAGTAGAATAGCATCACCCCCTATCCTCCAATGGGTGTCGTAGAAGGCGACTAATGGGTCAGCAAAGGGGTATTGATCACCTTACACTCCATGCACCAATCCGCATTGGGCAAGCGTGGTGGACTACTGCCTAACCCTCCGATGACAAGGAGAGGCCTTGTGTCCCAGCAGTGGGTCGAATTATAAAGGCTGATATGCTGATGACCATACACGTGAACATGAAGTCGCTCTTTTTGTACGTGCACTTGGAAGTTTCAATAGATGAATCACTCTATTCAAGAGG
Source organism: Elophila nymphaeata (assembly GCA_955850985.1). Taxonomy (NCBI): domain Eukaryota; kingdom Metazoa; phylum Arthropoda; class Insecta; order Lepidoptera; family Crambidae; genus Elophila; species Elophila nymphaeata. Next base: position 18,335,089 of record OY039079.1, read on the forward strand.
AAGGTGAATATGTATAATTTTTTAAGGTTGAAGTGAGTACTCTGAGTACTATTCATGCGAAGCCGGGGCGGGTCTCTAGTATACTTATAAAACCAGACTAATTACACAAAAAATCTTTATAAAAAAGGCGACATAGCTTGGAAACTTCTGAAGATATTTTCATAAAACTTAATTGATATTGTAGATAATAAATATCATTACTTAAATATTGATCCTAGAAAAAGTAGCATCTTGTAAAGAAGAATTTTTTTTCAACCGACTTCAAAAATGAGGAGGTTATTAATTCGACTGTATTTTTTTATGTTTCTTTACTCATAACTCTGTACTTTGGGCACCGATTTTGAAGATTATTTTGACCTTTGGAAGCTGGTGCTTGTCATTTGGTCCCATTTAAATTTGATCGAGATCTGACGAATAGTTTTTGAGTTATCCCTAATAATGCGTATTTAATTGACATCGATGATATCGTACTATTATCATTTGTGTGAAATTTGTAAAGTTGTGAAAATTTATGTTACTTAAAACACTAAAAAGCAATAAATAAAATTATTTTTAAATAAAAGAAAACCGCCTCCAAATTTAAAAACGGACAAATAAAAATTCTGTTTATAAAAATCTAAATGTTTTTTTGAAGTCGGTGCCAACCTCAATATTTGGAATAAACGTAGTCACTTTTATTTGGGACTGACATCAAAATTTTTATGAACAGAATTTTTATTTCACAGTTTTTAGCTTTGAAGGCCTTTTTTTTATATTTAGAAATATTTTTTTGATGTTTTCTGAGTTTGCTATGCAGGTGGTGCATGTTCCATTTACTATTGGCTAGGCTGCAGCCCTTATCGTCGCATTAAAATTGTGGTAATTCAAGTGGTAGCGATGTTCAATGTAACCTTGTTGTGTTTCGTAACAGAATTCCCCGACTGACGACACCACAGAGCTTTATTCGTGTGTAATTAAATAAATTAAAGTGTTATTATCAGTGGAGCACTCTTATGTAATTTGTGCTAATTGATTCTGACATCGGTATCGTTTTCAATCGATTATTAATCATAACGATGATTCAGTAGCGAGACGTTTCGAAAGTTCTGCTCGGATGAAATGGTTACTGTTCCGAGATTATGAAATCAATCCGATTAACACATCGTTATTGAATTCGATACGTGTGTATCCGTTTATACTGATGTATGCCAATAGTTATGATCTCTAATTGAATCTGTATTTAAACAACATTTTTGACGAAAAAGGTTCACCTGATTATACTATTTTAGGTATCTATTGGTTAAATACCAGGCTTTGCAAATTCGAAACTGCTATACCAATGCAGAATATTTTAATATTAACTTGCCTGATAATGATAAATTTCTATAATTAAAATTGATATTTTGGTTATAATAGGTGACTTAATTTAATACACACAAAATTTTTGTTTGTTTAAATTGACACTTGCAAGGAAATTAAATTAAATAAATTATAAATTACTTAAAAATTAAACTTAATAATGCATTACTTCCTTTGTGAGACACGTGTATGTAAATTAAAAAGTATAGAATCATTTTGCAAAATAAATGTATATCTTGATGATGTTATTAACACAGTGTATATATCGTCGAAGTCATGCGAAGCAACGACGAATGTCACTCTTGTTGCAGATTGTTATTATTTGTTCAATATACTAAATACTTTTCTATAAGTTGATCTTAAACCAACATCACACATACTTACACTGCCCATTCAAACAAATCACTGCGTGTTATCCGTAATCAAACAACCATATTATAAATACACATTGTAAATTTGTTCCCAGTGATAGCACAGGTAATAGTGTTAGATACACCAGAAGCAGTATTGGTTTTTCTTTTACGCTTACACCATCGACAACCAAAGCAAAATGGTTCCTATTTCCATTGAATAACTTGGATAATGGAATATCACAATGCTATTCGGGTGACAGCTTTATAATACGAAGACAAGGTATTCAGAGTTAAAATATTTGTTTTGTACTCAATAAGCGAACACTGATTTTTATGTTTGACACCTTGTTATCTTAAGGTATGTTTCCGAGACAGGCGCAAGTGGCAGTATAGTGAATAGGTAATATCAGTAAAAGTGTAAACACAGAGAGAATAATTAAAAACAAAAGTTGCACGATATTTGCGAAATAGTCGAAATAGGGGAATTCTGTCAAAAACAGTACACTCTGCCTGTAAATAAAAAAATAAAATTATAAAAAAATAACTAACCTACGTATCACTCAGCCGTTCACGATTCTGTGAAATTAGTTTCATTTCATCCAAGTGATTAGTCGTGAAACAATAATATTCGAAATAATAATACAAGAACCAAAATATTCTGTGAAACATTTTCTGCGAAACGAAATTCTATGTTACTGTCTGCGAAACAAGGGAACACCATTTTGGATATCTCACTGACAGTCTCATCGCCGCGAAAGGCAATGGGCTTCATTCTCCTGCAAATAAGCTCCAAATCTAATATTGCAGACGCTCCAAATTCAAGCGGTTAATAGGCTATGCTCCATTACTCATATCTTCTTCCTGCAATGTCCCTAAGAATTCGGGATCAGTGCAATATGTCAACATACTGATATAGGTCTAGGTCACCAAAAACTGTATTAACAAACAACATCAAATATTTGACACCGTTGTGGTGTAATCCTGGTAGCGGCAAAGATTTGTTTGACGAACACGAATATTTGTTTGAGTCATGGTTCTTTAATATTTATTTAAATTTATTCACAAAATATCCATAATTATTATGCATATTAAAAATGTTCGTTATCTAGTATCCATAACACATGTTTTTAGTGATACTTACTTTGGGCTAGATTATTGGTGTGAGCGTTGAAATGTATTAAATTATATTATTATATTACATTAATACCTATCAAGTTTGTACTCGTAACTTCAAACGTGTCAACACTCGTCTCATTTAAAGTAGGTCATTGTACTCTGTACAAAAAAAGAGGTTACTCTTACAAACTCTTTTTCAAGTCGTATCCTACCCATCACTATTTTGGTGTAGTTTCGGGAATGCTGCATGCCGATTGAGCATTGGTGTCAGCAGCTTCACAGCACCTGCTGTGAGTACTTTACTCGCCATCGTGCAAGTAACCTCTTGGAGCGAAGGTCTTAGAATCTTCCTCAGTCAGTTTTTACAAGAAAACCAGGAATGAAAAAGAGTAGTCCTATTCGTGATCGGTAACTAAATTGATAATAAATATCTATTGCCAAGATTGATACTATTTCACCAGAATTATAATGAAAAGATAGTATCCATGTTACGGTACCAAGCAGTGCGTACCGTGTACACCGCAATGTTACAAGCGAATATAATCAATTATCCATTTAATACGTGTGTAAACTTGTCGAAAGGCTATGAATTTTTATATCATAGACATTTTCTATCGTACCCATAATGTAATGGAGTATACTTTTCTGCCATTATTTTTATCTTCGACAACACGAAATAGTCTACTAGTGCGTGTACTCGATGGTAAGCGCCCATTTTCTTCATAGGATACGCAAATTTACAGACAAGATATTGAGCACGAAATGTCTTTAATAATTTGTATTATCGATAGGTACTCATCATCATACCAGCCTTTATATTTCGACCCACAGCTGTGACACGAGGCCTCTCTTTGTCATCGAGGGAGGTTTAGGCTTCTGCTTTTAGGCAAGTGTGGTGGTGTTCTCACCACCACACTTGCCTAATGCGGATTGGTGGACGGAGCATAAGGTGATCAATACCCCTTTGCTGATCAATTAGTCGGCTTCAACGACATATACATTAAATTGTATATATGTTGGTATATTGACAGCTTCCCTTATTATTTAATGTAAAATTCTTATCCATCCCTAGGATGTCTGGAAGACATCGCCCTAAGTTATAAAACCACCCATTGTGCAAAACACTAAAAAGGTTTAATAAATGGAGGTACTCTTTGTGTCTATGTGCAAAAAAGTTTATTTCTATTCCACTTTATAACCCTGCAAAATTTAAAGCTCACATCGTTAATGTAACGCCGATAAGACTTAATTTATATTACGTTGTTATCCACAGCAAATTTAATAAGGCGATAAGCAATAATGTTTTCAACACAATGTTTTTACAATCACGCCCATAAACCAAAAAGAGGTTGAGTAGAGCTCTGGTTACACATAAAACCAAATCCGGCAGTATAGGCCATGTAGTATTTCAAAACAGAGACATGTTGCAAAAGTATCACACCACAAACAGAAGGCAAGTCATGTTACATTGGAAATGATATTTTTTTTTGGTGATGGGGAGGTCAAAATCATTTACGCATCGTCCCTGTGGGGTGGTGCCAACCGCAGGGGATATGGAGACTCGAAGTAAAGGCGTTTCCTCCATACCCACTAAACATCCTCGCTCGGGATCTGCACACGTGAGCGCAACTACACCGAGACCGTCCCAACGCTGCCCGTCTAGGCACTCCTTGCAGCAACCACCACTCCTCCACCGACGGCCGCTTGACCCGGCGCGTCCTCCTGACTAGGACACCGGGAGCAGCCATCGGACCGCACCAGGAGGCCTCGGACGCGGTCGCGTCCCTGAAAAGGGCCGTCCGGAAGCCAGCCGTGGTGGGAAATGAAAAACAACTCGACGACGGCATGCGACTTCAAATGCCAAGGGGACACATCAAAAGCCACACACCCGCCGAGAAAGTCTCCCCACCACGTTACTAGGGTCCGCCACGAGGAGGATTCCGGACGTGGACTCCACACTGGAAATCACCCTAGCAGTCAGGGTGAATTTTATATGTTATTTGGATGGCAGACAAGCGTTCGGCCTGACTGGTAGTAATTAAGCAGTCACCGTAATCTATAGACGCATTTGAATCATTTAAAAAATCATTTATCTCGTAATAAGTTTTTTTAAATAATTTAGTTTTTACAGTTTTTATTAAAAATTTGTTAACAGGCAAATCTCTAATATTCTTCGGAAGCTTATTTTAAAAACGTATTACATTGGCGAATGGCGGTGAAGTACCTATATACAACGATTCTCATAGGGCGAATAGATTACGTAAATCAATAATATGATTATGAAACCCGTGTATTTAATCCTCGTGAGGTTTTTGATCGCTTTATATAATAAAACCCTTCCAAAAGGTTAGTTTCCCAATAAAATTAGTTCCACTACGATAGCTTGAATAGTTTTAGAAGATAAAATCATTTTACGACAGGAATATTTGTGAATATGCATGAAAGATCATTCAACTGTGATCTAAGGTTTAATGTACTTATATCTTACGCATGTATACAGTTTTACTTTAACAGTAAAAAACAAAGAAAAATAATTGTTTTAAAGATAATTAAACTTTAAACAAAACAAACTAACAAAAGTATAGGAAGAGAAATGAACGCCAAAGGATTTGCCAAAAGAAATATCATTGTTTCAGTCATTTACTAACAAATTACATAGTTAAGTAATTTTAAAAACTATTATTTTTTATCTTTGCGATTGTTCGAAGATCTAGATTTTCAAACTTTATTTTATTTTTGTACTCGTGTTGGCTAACATTTAAGAAACATAATTAATAAATTTTAGTAACTTAATGTTGTGAAAGTTAACGTAAAAATATAGATACATTTACGAATAGATGTAATTTGCATACAATTCTACTTATCTAAGTTACAGGAAGAATTATTTGCTTTTTTTCGGATTCGGATCCAAAACACGTTCAAATATCCCGACAAAATGAGATCAGATGAACAAGGAAATAACGAGTATTATTCATTTAACAAACTCACGATACCGTATATGAATCTTATATATAAAACGTACCATTAGAGCAGAGACATTTATTCACTGGACCGCATAAAATTAATTATCCGGATATCTATACTCATTTGTGGAAATATTTCGGATTTCTCTAATACTAACTTATAACGTTTGATTAGATGATAAGGCATAGCCTAATCTCTGTGTGTACTGACACATCCTAAATTGTTCGCGTATACCATTCCAACGTGGGCGTATCAGATCTAATTAATGCGACGTTGATTGATACTAATGTAGTTTTGGGACGTCAAACCCCGTGAGTAATTGATTGTCACAACACTATGTATTCTGATAATAATCGATTCGGTCCCCTTTTTACTTGTGAGCTTCTTTGTAATGCCGTGGGTGGATAAAATAAGTGAGGCTCCTGTTGTTAAACTGGCAGTTCTGGAAGAAAATTAAGATTTGGTATCAGGCGCTCCAAATTGAAGCCTTCCTAAAGATTTAGCCCATCTTCCAAAAATCCCTACTAAGGAATCCCCACCGTACATCTAGTTGTTTTTTTTTTATTAGTGACATCATAAGGTTCACGGTTTTTTTCTTGACCAAGCAAAAAGTTTCATATGCCAAGTTCATATAACGTACTGATGCTGCTTGCTCATGAGAAACCGAATTCGGGCAAGATTTTTTAATAAAAAGCCTAGCAAAACAATTTCAATATTGGTACTAGTATATAAGAAGTAGATACGAAAATAGAATGCTTCATAAGAAATTATCTAAATTTAAGTTATATAACAACAAATGATGAAGTCGTAGCTCAAAAGAAAGATATCTGTTTTCAAATAAAGAATATTAAAATTATTCCAGCCCCGCAAAAATTGTTAAAACGCTATGCTACTTTAATCCCGAGACTTTTAATTAAACTAGCCTGAAATAGAATTTCCCGAAGAAGACCATGCTTAATTACTTTCATGTAAAGTAATTAAATATATTTCTTAAACGGAAGAAATGGGATTCGTTAATTAAGAATTTGCTTAAATAAATTGCGTGTTACTGAAGCTTACATCTATTTGTTTTTCCTAAACGCCGGAGTATCAGGAGATTCACACAAAGGTGTTTTATCACCGCTGCACATAATGAAGTAATTTGCTCGACCTTTTTATAAAAAAAGAAAAAAGTAGAACGAAAAAATCGGACGCTTCCATGGATTGACAACGCTGATGTGGGCGTTATCATCAAACTGTATGTAAAGGTTCTGTGTAAAAGTGACATTCTCATTTAATATAATTATTATTGTCATAAGTCATCATTATTTTAGCCGAGAGGCGTCCACTGTTGGACATAGGCCACCCCTAAGGATCTCCAAATGGATCGGTCTAGCGAACGCTGCCCGCGTCCAGTGTATTCCCATGTCTACCCCTTCACTGCTAAATCACACAAAAGCGTCATAAAAACTAAAAGATTCATTGTAAGAAATAACATATTCGAAGAAAAATACTAAAACACAAATTGAATAATAACTCACCATCCCTTTTTATTTACTTTCACAGCCTCTGTTATATCGAAAATTTTAATTAAACAAACCTTAAAGCGGGTCTCACTAATAAGCCACGCTAATGTTTAACGTAAACGATCAGAAATAACGAACTACAAAAGGGAAATTCAATAACAGGCCTTTTCAAGCGGATCGTGCTCCGTTTCATTGCATTGTGCTTTTATGAATCACTGAGCGAAAGAATATTGTAGACTTGCCTCTGAAAAACGATGAACAGAATCAATAAAAACTATATTATGTCGTGCTATGTCGGCATCTTAGAGTATACATAAGCTAAAGCTATAAAACGCGTGCATCACATGATACGCGCGCGGCGAGCGGAGAGGAGACACTGACAGGGCAATGTCACTCGCGGTGTTGCCAGTATCAAGCCATAAGGTTAGATGAGTGGAAAAAATCAAGTAGGCAACATTTATAACCCACTAAGGCAAGAAGTCAACAAAAATACTCTTACCTTTTTATATAAAAAGGTCAAGTAAATGACCTGATGGTAAGCAGAAGTTGAGTCCAAATGCGAAGATAGCTAGTGCGAGAGATAAACCCCACGCTACCCTCGCCTTGCCGACATGCAAGGTGCTTCTTCACGCCTCTTTTGAAAATTTATTCAAAAAATATATAATTTATTTATTTAACCAACTTCAAAAAATGAGGAGATTCTCAATTTCACTGTATTTTAATTTTTTTTTTGTTCCGTCTCAGCACTTATCCATGACAGGACTTTTTTCCATGTTTTTCGTTTCTATTTAATTTGGTATCAATTTTAATCATAATTCACTGTATTTTTTTAATATAACCCCGTATACACGTTACCCCCATATCTCTTTACTGGGTGTACCGATTTTGAAGATTCTTTTAAAGTTTGGAAACTGTTGCTTGTCATGTAGTTCAATCTAAATTTAATCGACATCTGAAGAAAACTGTTTGATTTATCCCTAATAATGCCTATTTATTTGACATCGATGATATCGTAATCTTATCACTTGTCCTAAAGATTTCGAGATAGTTTCTTGAAAATTTATATTTTAGAAGAATAAAACCTGCCTTCAAAACTAAAAACAGAGAAATAAAAAAAAAATATAAAATTTCTAAATGTTTTTTGAGTGCCAACCACAATATTTGGAATAAAGGTCAATGATTATTGTATTTGGGACGGACCTCAAAAAATAAATAATAATAAACAATTTTTTTAAGCAAGTGACGCAGAATCGCAGCATCCTTTAACTTATCCACATTAAGATTTCCTTCAAGGGTACGCAATTTTTACTGCACAAAGAACAATAGCAGCTTTTGACGAAATCAATGCATGGATTAATTAACATAATTCATGGAGTGTGTCTAATTACCCTCCCTTTAATTAAAAGTTTAAACTTCTGTGAGCTTTATTTTTTTTTCTCCGAGAAAGCTAAAATTACGGTTCTATTAATATGACTGTAATTTCAATTCAATTGAAAATTGTTTAAATTCACTTAAAACTAGTGCATAATCCTGGACAACGAATACTAAGCTGACCAAAAAAGTGTAAAATTTTAATGGTATATAATTTATTTTGATAATTTCTGATGCTGAAAGGCTGAGGAGATCGTTACAGACATTGAAAGGCGTGGCAGCGGAAGCTGAGAGGGAGATATAAGTTAGTAAAGATAGAAAGAGAGAAAGTTACGTTTCGTATATTATTATTACTTATACGATGACCTAGGCGGATGTTCGTGGCGGACGGTAATATGTATTTATCCTATACAGTACGTTCAATGAGTAGCTGTTCGCGTGGCGAAGACTTGACCATCGTGGATAGACATCCCTCTACGCCGCTCCTGCGCATTGCGGATCTCCGCACGCGGACGCACGTTGGTTCTAATGTAGATAGTTGTTCAGTGCTTGCCCGTTTTGCAGACTAAATAAAGATGCAAAACGCAAGAAGAAACAAATCCTCCTGTAAGAAACCTTTTCTCAGTGATTGATATCATGTGACGGTTTTCTGTTGTTTGATAAATATGCAGCAAACATCAAATTCAATTTTTTATCCATGACTGTGACTGTACCGCTCTCAATCACGATCCGCGTAGAACTGAACGACGAATTAGTCCGCGACGGAGGAATACACTACTACACTATTTTGGACGTGTTCGTGCGAGAAACAGTTTGCATGCAGGAAGGATCTTTGACGCGTCCAATAGCCGTTCAAGGCCCGTAATATGCACGGTGCGTGCAGTTGCGCAAAGTCTGGACAGAGCTTTAAATTGGAATAAACATCTAGAACCCGGACTGCTAAGATGATTTTGAGTGTAACATCTGTCCTGGTCGTTGGCTTTTGCGTTAGATTGTTTACTGCAGGGCCAATACTTCCAGATGTGGCTTTATATGTATAAAATGTTATCTAAGGCTCTGCTCAACCCCTCATGGGATTACGAGCGTGATCGTATGTATGTATGTATCTTGAACCCAGCTGCCGGATTTCGTACCTACTACTTTGTATGACTATTGTGTGAATATCGATATAATAATTTAATATATCATAAGAGGATTACCCCACAATGAAATCTGGTACAGCTAATCAGATTATGTGACTCACAAAATTTAAAGTTGTAACAAAACAGATCCTCGTGTGACAACTCAGAAGGTAACAATTTATTTTATTGTGCCAATTAAATATGACACATCTAAATTATTCAAGAAATATCCGTGACATCACCCACGGTTTGAAATTAATTTATATTTCCGGTTTTCTCCACATTTTATACAAGGCTCTAATGTAAAGTGAAGTATTGGTCTATTGTAAATAATTAGATACTTAATTTTTAAATGTTAAAAAACAAAATGTAATTTTCTTAACATACAGATATTATTAGTACACTTTAAGAAATATTTTTTTAATCTAAGGGCCTTTAAAAATACAATGCTCTGTTTTTTTATTTATTACTCACAAAATTGAAAGAAAAAATTAATTTGGTCATATTTTTACATTTTTTAAATTCTTCATTCACTGCTCATTTGCTGCATTATTGTTGTAAAGAAATATTTTCTTCCTAATCAAACAAGGTGTAAACAGTTTGGTAGGTTTCTACGCAAGATTCCGAATTCAAATTTATAAATGAAAGTGAAATAAACACCGATACAGCGATATCGTTTGTCACAATCATTCGATACTTACTCGTGACAAACGACGTCATTCAGTAACTTAATATTTCGGATATAGGCTCTCATTATAATATCAGAGGTATTAGGTAGGAAATAGACAGAGATAACAGCGTATCGGATATCAGATGTAAAACGGTGGTAGGACAGGTTAACAACCTACGGCAGCATTCCGCCTTGCTCTGTTTAATGATAGAGATTAGTATAGAGCTGATAAAATATTTGCTGACGTCTATTATAAGGAAAGGTCAGTGACCTTGTCTAGGAAAGCAGAGTTGCGATTGCTATCTACCTTTCCACAATAAACACGGACATTTAAGAGCAAGTTAAATAGATATGGATCTGAATAAAACCAGAACTGTAACGAATATTGGAACGGATTCAAAATTGTAGCAGGGTTGTACAATTTTGGAGTCGAGTACTAGGATCCTAAAGATATATCACTAAAAATATCAAATTTTTGAACTAAGTAGCAACTAAATACTGACAAAACAATTGTAACTGAGCTTTTTGAGGAAACGATATTTATAAATCAAAGATGGCAATTCTCTTATTTATAAAATCAAGCCTGAAAATAATAAAAATCAAAATAAACTTTTTTTATTTCACACCGAAGATAATGAAGAGATGAAGAAATATCACAAAGTTGGCGGTGTTAATGCTAATCATCAGTAATCTATTCCAGACAACCGTAGATAAAAAGACACTACCTTACGTTAAGAACCCGGCGATGAATAAACCAAATTAGGAAATAGCAGACATTTAACTTCAAAACGAATTTTAATTAAAAACAACTAATAGATTTCGCAGACAAATACACACTATATCTCGTAGAAGCGACTAAAGGCAGCCATGTTGACAGGAAATGACGTCAAACTGGACTTTAATAATATTATTAAAGTTTGCCAGTTGCCTCCTCACCCAAATATCTCAACACCCGCGCGGCGAAATGTTTGTATGACAAAAATATTTTGTTTTATTGGAATTTTGAAGCCAAAAAGCTACCTTTTGTTATGCATCAGCGGTAATAACTACTCTGGCAGTTTTATAAAATATAATTGCAGTAAGTAGGTATTAACCACTCTACATATATTAATTATTTCTAAGTATTCTCATATAGATAATATAGAAGTGGATCGCTCTTTACTGCCTATTAAACCTGAATGCGTTTCAATTCTCCTCGTGTCGGGTATGAGTCTCCGTGCCATGGTTTAATGAAGAGAAGGTGACTTGCCGATACCATGGTCATTTGCTATGTGACTGGCAAAGGCAAAAAATAAGGGAAAATTAAATTAGATCTATGTTCACTTCGTATGAGAGCACATTAGGTTTGAATGTCTGAACTTCAAATCTACCTTATCTTAAGGTAACAAGGACGCCTTTAGCTCTGCAGCGTTTTTTTAAACTAAACCTTGTACAAACAGGCCTACTGGTGTAGAGTATTTGTAAAAATATCTTTTCGGATGTTAAAGGTGTAATTTCTTCGACATTACTAGGCATGATTCTCTAAGTTCTGTGTAGCTCAGTTGTAAATTATTTTCATTGAAATTCTTCCTGTAATGTTTAATTAGTTATAGATTTTAGAGATTTCAAATAAAACCAGAAATAACCAAAAAAACTGGTTGATGTTTTAGCGGTTATCTTTTTAAACAGTAGCAGAGACAGTAGAATATCCTTTTTTAGAAATTAAGCCTATTTTGTCGAAAGAAAAGAAAAGACAATGCCTAAAAACAGGCTAGATCATAAGTGCTCCAAATCATCTATTATTATAAGAACTGTGCTTAGAGTAGATGAAGCGAAAGAAATGGATCGTAGTCAATGGAAAAAAGATCTTTTTTTCATTTGCTACAGTCCATATTTCTTCCTGTTCTTAAGTTTATGTGAAGACAATCAAAGGGTCACCTAAACAATAGAGTTACCCGACTGTGTCGTCATTTAGTTTTTCTATACTACGAGATGGCAAACAAGCTTGCGGCCCACCTTGCAATTTTGCGGTAAATCACTGCAAGTGCGTTGCCATCCTGGGGCCTAAGATGATATGCCTTCCATGTCCAGTAATTACACTGGCTACCTTTCCCTTCAATCTGAAACACAGCGAACTGCGTCACGGCAGAAATAAGAAAGGCCGTGGTATCTACCCAGATGACCCTACATATGGGTCTACCAGCTAGTTTTGATAGCCTTCGAAAAAGGCTTTAAAAAGGCTTACATAGTCGTCGTTCGTATCTTGTGGTATTGTTTTACGAGACGCCATTATTAGTATCTGACGTGACTTCTGTTCACATTGCTAACTTACAAAATTTGCAATCACAAGCATCACAAGGAAGGTAAGCTGGTAGCTGGGACTACCAGCTTACCTTCCTTGTGATGCAAAGAAGAAAATTGATTAGATAACCAACCACGGACTTGGCAGGTTAACTTTCTGGAAACGTTATGAAGAACGCATGACCTATAAACATGCAGTGAGATTAGTTAGAACAGTATTAAAACCCCTGAATTATAAATATAATATTACATGCATTTGCAATGCGTGAGGAAACCTGTACTGTACACACCTATGAAGAAATTCTTAGGTTGTGTGTGAAGTCGACCAACCCGCACTTGGCCAGCGTGGTTGACTAAGGCCTGATCGCCCCTAATGTGGGGTAGGCTCGAGCCCCTCGGTGGCACATTATATGAGCTGTTCATGATTACATGCATTTATTTTACAAATGTAATATGAACAAAAATTTAATAGTAAAATAGATTTGTTTATTCGCAGTAATTTAATAGTGTCTGACGTCTAATAACTTCAAAGACTTAATGAATGCGAGATATTGACGTTTAATATCTCTCCAGCGTCATGAAATTAATAGACATTGTTATTGTTACTAATTTGATTAGCTTATACAAATATTTCGTGAGGTACATCTCAATCTATTGACTCATTTAGAACCAATTCAGTCTTGTGTAATGTGCAAATTGAATAGTTATGATACTGCTACAGTAATAGATGATGACTGGCAAGTGAATTTCGACGCTACGCCCATGGTAAAAGAAACTAAAGTTAATTAAAAAATTAAGTGAATCTAATGGGTCAATAAAAAAAAGGCTAAAACTGACTTCAAATCCGACACTGACATTAAGTCAATAATGACTTATAAAATGTACGTTATCTTTATATACTTGTATTTAAAGTTTAATTTTTCACAAATATAGTAACAAGAATCCAAGGTCAACACAAGGACGTGTGACCGTTAGCGGCATATCTGGTGCTAAATATTTAGTATGTTGGTTACATATCAATATTATTTGTATTAATTTAAGAATAAGAAATTAATTCAGTTGATATAAAATGAATCAAAATAACCCATAATCATGTAAAATCGTGGAATCAATTATAAAAACAACATACTTAGTTAACTGAAAACACTGGAAATTCTGCTCACACAGTTTTCTAGTACCTACTTTTGTTATGGCGATACCTTAAAATGTTTTCGATTTGGTCGATAATCCTTCGCCTGAATCTTTCCCGACCCTCATCTTCGCTCACTTCCTATTCGTCAATCCCTTTTCAGCTATCGTTATCTGCCAGACCTAACCATCTGAGCATACCTTTCTCAATCCTTATCATTAAGCCTTCTTTCAATGGACATTTACAATACTTAATTGTTGTTATAATTACAAAACTCATCAAAAAGTAAACTACTTTCGTAAATAATTTAAGCACATACTAGTACTATTACAAAGAAAATTTGTGTTGGAACATTGAGCAGGGTACTCAGATCAAAGGGTTCGAAGTTTTTGTCTATTCATTACAAAGCTACCTCCTGATATTAATATTAGGGAATTCCCATTATAGAATTCTAGAGAAGGGTTTACGAAATATATAGGACTTAGTGTTTTTCTTTTGACGGTTAAAGTGCTTTTTGACATTACGAATAATAGTCAAATGGAAATTCTTTTGTGACTCTGTATGAATACATCCACCGCGAACCTATATCGTTGCTTGACTTTTGTGTCTGTTGCCTGCCTCTCATCTGATGTTATGTGATAATAAGTCCATAAAGTAAAATATGAGTAAAGTAAAAAAAAGGTAGGTAAAGTGAGGCCGTCGTTTAAAATACGTAACTATTGTAGTTGCGTTAAGAGATCGATTTGTATAGGAAACGTGAATAGCGCCCCTAGCGGAAAGAAGCGTAAATGTTTCCCAGACAAATTGAGCTCTTAACGCAGTTCGAGGCAGCCACCTGCCTGCCTCCAACCCTCATTGGGAAGGCTGTGGTATATTTATGTATGCTGGGCGTTTGAACACAACCACGCCTGATGGAAAGTGATGACGAGGCCTAAGGTACACGTTCGCCTAGAAAATGCTTGTTCACTCTGGCCTTAAATGTGTCCAGATTATATTGACCCGGAAAAACAGACCTCACCAAAGAGTCTCTTTAGCTGTTCGCAGAATGAAAGCAGAAGCAAATTGCTTCGTACGAATGGGTAAAATATCAGCAACATTGTATATTGCTTAATTACCACCACCGTGCGATTGAACCTTAATGTAATGATCTTCAATCGGCTTCTACTAAACCCACGTAACCAGAAACTACAATTAAGAAAAATACCTATCGTATTTGATTTCCTTATTTCAGTTATGGCATTTTAAAAGGAATATTTAAGTATTCAAACTCGTAATACTAACATCGATACAAGTACACTTGTAAATCAGCACCAAGTTAGAATTGTTCCAGTTTCAAATATACGTAACCAACCTGTTATATAACAAAGAAAAATTGAATAAGTGAATAGTGCTAATTGTAATTACATGTATGTGTTATGAAGGTAGCAGACAATGTATGTAATTAATAGGTGTGTTGCAAGTGATTATTTTAAGCGACCTCTTTTTTATTATAGCAGCTGGGCTTAATTTAGTGATAAATAATTGGCGCTCATTGCCTTGTAATGAGAATTGGTTATTACGTATTCAGTAAACAATGATAATAATGACTTAGAGTATGAATATATCACACTTCAAGAAAATAGATGAAATATAAAATAATATAATTAGCTGAAAGAAGGAATGAAACGCATGACTTCGGCTGATTCGAGTAAGTACAATGTATTTTCGAGTGATGTGTGGAAGTCTAAATATTTATATAGTAGCGGCAGTAAAGAACACTTACACCGTACCAGTGGCTGATGGGTGTCGTAAATGTGACTAAGAGAATTTTCACCTGACGTAACACCCCAAGTAGCACATTAAGGCTGTACAGCGGCTGCCTTATGGTATACCTAGATACTAAAAGCTGTTTATGATGGTGTTATAAAGGTGTTTACAGCGCATTCTCAGCCTTTATAACTCTTAAATGGGCACAAATTATACAGCCTGTAGTTCACATTTAGTTCACATTTCGTTATAACGGCATTATAGTAGCATTATATTGGAGTTATTATGGTTCACTAAGCTGTGTTTCAGATGTTTAATAGGACACATGTTACCTCTTAAGCAGCGAAGGCACTAAAAATACGCTCTCCACGGTCATCTTAAGCATCTTTAAGTTTTCGATAACACCGTTTTAAATTTTTAGTGTACTATTTTGACATTCGTCTTTAAATATTCTGCGGTGTCTGTGAACTGTTAATGGTGTCAAAGTATAGTGGAATTATACTACCTATTTATATTTTGGTTAGTGTTTATCACGTTAATATCGTGAAATCAATTGGGGACGCGAGTTTTCTGTGAATCTATATATCAATTTATAGCAAATTTTTTAAGCGCCTCGTATATATTACATTTTTGATTAGAAATATGTAACAAAAATGTCCGTAAAACATATATATTTATTCGGTTTAATTTTTAATGGCATAAATTATGCTTTATTATTATTATAATTGGCACTAGGTACATAGTTAGCATAAATAAAGCGCATTGATTATAAACAAATCATAGAAAACAATATATTTAATGGTGATAAGTAATAATAAAATGGCGGTCCATAAATGCTGCGTAACAGAACTTAGGTGAACCGATATGCCACTTTTGGAATTAAATCATTGTAAATTTACACCAAACTGATACTTTAGGCTGTACGATAGTTCACTAAGGTATTGTTAAAACCAGCATTTTTAGGGTGTAACACGACACCAGCATACAGCAATTATCATATTTTTATACCATTAAAATTCTCTTAAGCAGCCAATGCAATATAAAAATGTTAAATGCTGCAAAAAAGCATTTTTGACAGCTTTTTCTACTCAAATACCGTAACAAGAGTATCCATTATTACTTATATAATGCTAATATAACGATTAAAGTGTAATTCACAGGTTAAAGATCACGGTGGAACCTTAATAAGTGGTTATTAAAGCTAAATGTTCCAATTTACACCAAACGTGATATGTTAAACTGCTACTTGTGCTACTTGGGACCATATGTCATCATAGCTCACCACAAAACGGTGTAGGTATGATATATGATTCCGTTATATACTTATCACATAAAGGTCATAGTACACTTATCAGCTTCGAAAGTGAACGCCTCTTTTTACTATGAACGCTACGGAATCGGGGACGAAACCGCTACGGATCGTAGCGCCTCCTTTCATAGTAAAATAAATAGAAATCGCCTTCAAAACTAAAAACGGAGAAATAAACATTTTTGATATAAAAATGTTAATGTCTTTTGAGGTCGGTCTCATACAAATGACAACGTTTATTCCAAATATTAAGGTTTGCACCGACCTCAAAAAATTTTAGATTTTTATAAACAAAATTTTTATTTTTACGTTTCTAATTTTGAAGGCGGTTTTCTTACTTGAAAATTATTTATTTTTGGCTTTTTTAGTGTTTTAAGTATAGAAACTTTCAGGAAACTCTCGATATCTTTTAGACAAATAAGTAAGTAATAGAACTATTACGATATTATCAACGCCAATTAAAGAGGCATTATTAATAATAACTCAATAACTACTCGTAAGATGTCGATCAAATTTAAATGGGACCACATCACAAGCACCAGCATCCAAAGGATAAAAGAATCTTCAAAATTGGTACACCCAGTACAGAGATAACAGATATTAAAAAATACAGTCGAATTGAGAACTTCCTCCTTTTTTGAAGTAGGTTAAAAAAGAACTCCAATTTGATAAGTGTGCTACGTCCTTAAAGCGGAATAAGAAAACATGTTATGCCTATCTTAAATAAAATAGGGAATAAGGACATGCAAACGATAATTTATGTTCAATAGGCTGGGGGTTAGAAAAAACTTGGCCCAAAAGATGAACGGATTATACCAATCCAGGAAAACAGACCTCGGCAATGAGTATTTGTAAAATATTTTAAGAGTAAACTATTTTATTTTTATTTCTGACCGAAGAAAAGCCAGTCTCTCCCCGCAATCTTAAAATATTAACATTTATTCAACTTACAGCAATTCGTTTACGAAATCCAAAGACATTTCAAGTGTTCGAAGTTAAATATTAATTTTAACTTCAGGGAAACTGTCTCGACTGTTGTTCTCTAAGAAAGTTATATCGTTTGCGTTATTAGCATAACTTGTATCTCAGTCAATTTTGTCGTCAGTGGCTATTGTGTATAATTCAGTTTAATTTACTAACTGTCTCAGGTGGCGCGTTTGCAATACGTCCTGTCCTTTCTAATTCGTACTCAGAAAGCAGCTGTTATAAAACTGGCGTCATAGTGTTTGTAGTATTATTGCAGTTGCACTTTACACATTTATGGTATTTTATAAAACTTATACTTTGGACATATACAGGTTGTAAAAGACATGAACAGTCAAACGAGAACCGTGTATTCAGCTCACCATCATAACATTTTTTTTTTCTTTTAGACTCATCATCATCATCATCATCATCATCAGCTCATATAAAGTCCCCACCGAGGGGCTCGAGCCTACCCCACATTAGGGGCGATTTAGGCCTTAGTCAACCACGCTGGCCAAGTGCGGGTTGGTCGACTTCACACACAACCTAAGAATTTCTTCATAGGTGTGTGCAGGTTTCCTCACGATGTTTTCCTTCACCGTAAAAGCGTCGGTTAAACGTACATATGCATTCAAAATTTGAAAACACATTGGTACGTGGCGGGGATCGAACCAGTGTCTCCCGGGTGGGAGACGACTAAACCTGGAAAATTGATAATTAAGATTTTATTAAAGGTCAAAGTCATTTTTTTTTGCATTTTTTATTAAAACATAATCTAAACATTAATTCCTAATTATTGTCTAAAGAAATGTTATCTTTTTTTTTGTATTTCATAACAAAAAATGGCTTCAAAACGCGGTTTTGCGAGTTGCGTGCGAGTTGAGTTGAGTTTAAAAAAATTGCAAATTGTGCCGCGCAATGTAAAGACATTGCGCGGCACAATTTGCAATTTTTTTAACACCAAAACATAAAAATGAATTCCCAGCAATTATTTTTTGAAATGTTTCTTATTTAGATGTATAGAATGCATGACACCCTGTATGTCCATGTCCAATTATTATAATTTATGCACACACAACATTTTCTTTTTACGATTCGCAATGGATATTTATAACTCTTAAAAGTGACTGTGCTGATATTAGGATAAAGCTCATAGAGCGGATAACATAATTTTTGTAAAAATTTTTTACTGTCCATGAATTGCAACGTTTCGTAATATATCGAATGAAATTCCATAAATTATCCCAACGGGAGTACTTTTTCCTAATTTTTTTACTCACTTAATTTAATACACATTGCACCCACCAACCGCGCATTACGCTGCATAGGAGACTTGCTCGCCCAGCATAACGACATTGACATTTTTTTTGATAATTTAGGACATATATTTACTAAATTTTGTTTGTATTTAAATAGTGAATATTATTGACCGACTAGGATAATTGAAATATTTTGCTCTTATATTAACCCCATGGGTAATCATTGTTTTATTTTATTATTTTTTTGTTACTGTATAATGTTAACTGTATATTATTTGACTAAGTACCTATATTTTCATCATGACATTTAATTAAAGTATTTTTTATTTATTGTGAATTTGACATTTCGGATTGTTATTGTTGACTTGGATTGTATTCAGTAATATTTAAAATATATTTGACATTTCGTACTGACTGTTAAATGTTATTTTCTTAATTTTATTTTATTGTTGACATGATTTTAATAAAGTGTAATTATTTCGCTATTGACTAAGCTTGTAGGCGACTTGGATTTTAATCTGTAAGTTTACAAGTGTAATTATTGAATAAATAAATAAATAAATAAATACAGTAAATTGTAAATAATTATTTCTGATATATACTGCTACTACTTCTAGAAACTTGTGTTTTTCAGCGATAGGTAGGTATTGTCTTTTTGCACATTTACATGCTTACTTCATTTGCACTATGTCATAGGGTAGTGAAATATTATCGACTAGTTTCATGCTGTGAACTAGAGTAAGCGCTTGTTGTGCCCACTTTCTTATTGTTAAGAAAACGGGTCGCTTAATATTATACACTTATCAGAATCATGTCAATAGTTACTCATGATGTCAACATGTTTCCCGAGCTTAACAACTTTATACTAGGTTATATAAGATCTCCGTATTCGTACTAGTAAATGAGTAGTGGTTGCTATTATAAGAAAATTTTAAACTATATTGGATTTTAATTGGAAAATTCTATTTTTGTAAAGTGAATGAACCATTTCACAAATCCATTGAGGAAACATGGCATCGCTCTAGAAAGTAAGTTGATGAAAACCAACCATTACTAAGAGAACTTATCGTAAAATTCTTCTTTGATATAAATTACTAATTCTAACAATGCTAAGTAAGTTTATTATTCTACATACCCCTAAAGACTGACAGACATTAGGGAGGAAATAGACTCGAGTTACGGCTGTGCACCGTGAGACGCAGCGTTGTGGGGAACAAGGTGGACCAATGATCTAGTAAAGGTCGCGTGTAGCTAGTTATCCCATGTCCACAGTGGGTGTCTCTCGACTGAAATGATGATGATGATTTCCTTAAGAGTTGAAGAGAGATTTAGGGAACACTTAGTCAGAAATAAAGCCACATCTGTTGATATAGGGCATGCGGTGTATCAAAATAGTTACATGATATAAATTACTAATTCTAACAATGCTAAGTAAGTTTATTATTCTACATACCCCTAAAGACTGACAGACATTAGGGCGGAAATAGACTCGAGTTACGGCTGTGCACCGTGAGACGCAGCGTTGTGGGGAACAAGGTGGACCAATGATCTAGTAAAGGTCGCGTGTAGCTGGTTATCCCATGTCCACAGTGGGTGTCTCTCGACTGAAATGATGATGATGATTTCCTTGAGGGTTGAAGAGAGATTTAGGGAACACTTTGTCAGAAATAAAGCCACATCTGTTGATATAGGGCATGCGGTGTCTCAAAATACACACATCAAAAGTGTCTAGGGATCAACATATATTTTTGCAATAACTTTTCTCCTGATTGATATTAATTAAAATTTTCTTTAAGGATTCATCAAATAAAGTGTTTTCGTTTGTCACAGTAACGATAAACCAAGTCACCTTTGCATTAATAAAGAAATTTGCCATTTTCCTAATAAAGGGAGTTTTGACATTTGAACCACTAACACAAAAGTTCGAAAAAAAGACTGAAATAACAGTTTTCTCTAAAATTTTATTGGGTAACTTAAACAATTAATAATCCGTATTTCTACCGCGAACACTAACAACACAAGAACATCGGTTTGGCATACTCAAAATGAGTTCATCCAAATCACGCTGTGGAATGGCCGCCCATGTTCGTTGCAACAACAAAAAAAGGTCTTCTTGCGACTGGATACCCTCCATATTCGGCAGAGCTCTTCTCTGTAGCATATCCCATGCATGCTCAATCGGGTTCAAGTCTGGCGACTGAGCAGGCCAGGGCAGGACATTGATGTTAGCTGCGGCGAGAGTCTGTCTTACAACTCTTGCGGTGTGCGGTCGTGCATTATCATGCATTAACTGAAATAAGGGACCGATTTGCACTTGTAGAGGAACGATGACGTCTGATACAATCGTCTCAGCATAAATTTGAGCGTTGAGGTTGCCTCTGATCCAAATCAACTCAGTTCTTCCGCCGATCCAAATACCCGCCCATACCATGATGGTTCCACCACTATAAGGATGGACTTCCTGGCAGGATTTTAATCGCTGTTGGCGTCCAGGGGTTCTCCAGTGTCGTATACGTCTTGTATCCGGTCTCATACCAAAACGAGACTCATCAGAAAAGCACACGAAACGCCATTGTTCTTCTGCCCAATTTCTGTGTTCAAGAGCCCATTGATATCGAATCCTACGATTGTGCATTGCTATAGGTGGTACCCGTAGCGGTCTTCGGGAATGAAGGTTCACTTCATGCAAGCGGTTTCTGACTGTTTGGTCGCTAATTAAGTTCCCTGAAGAGTGATGAAGCCTCACGGCTAACATCATGGCGGTTATTGTTGGAGCTCTTCGAGTTAAGATTTGAATGTATCGGTCTTGTCTCCGTGTGGTGCAGCGATACCGTCCTCCATGGCGCTCAGCCACGGTACCAGTGCTTCGGTATCGTGTCCAAAGTCGACTGATAACACTCTGACTTGTATTCAGAGCTAAAGCCACAGTACGTTGCCGGGAACCAGCTTCTATCATTCCCACGGCTCTGAGCATTTCTTCCCTGCTTAAATGACGTCGCCGCTCCATAATAACGTTGGTTTTAATCAGTAGTAGGGAAACAGTAGCACTAATAATGTCTTCAATGCGTTGTATGTTTTTATAGGGAAAATATTGACAGCTGATTTTCATCTTTTACTCGAATTTGATTCACAGTTCCTGATTCAAATTATGAAATGCACCAAAAAGGATCCATATAAATTTATAAAATCATAAATTTATTACAAAGCCACATCTCAATCTCAAGAAATCCGCATAAAAATGCTTGATCCCTAGACACTTTTGATGTGTGTAGTTACAGGTTGTCAGCCAAAAATCAAAAATCTGACAATTAGGAGAGGCCTTACACTCGAAAATAACTCAGCATATTTTCATCATCATCATATCAGCCAAGAGACCGTACACTGTTGGACATAGGCCTCCCTCAAGTATTTTTAAAAACACTCGGTCCTGCGCTGCCCCCATCCAGAGCTTCCCGCGACGTTTAACAGATGGTCGGACCTCCTTGTGTACTTGCTACTCTCCCGGAACGCGGCCGCCACTCGAGGGCCTTTCCGCCCCAACGGCCGTCAGTCCTCCTCACAGTGTGCCCTGCCCACTATCACTTAAGGTCCGCTATTCTTTGGTTTATGTCGGTGACCTTGGCTCTCCTGCGAATCTCATCCTTTCTGATATGACCACGCAGAGAGGCTCCGAGCATAGCACTCTCCATTGCCCCTGACTGACTTTGAGCCTTTATGAGGTCCATTAAAAGCGACCACGTGTTAGCCTCGGCACATTTTAGTGAGTAACAAATAATATTGTTGTTAACACAAACACTGGTATTTTCTAGTTACCACAACTGAAAAATGCTGCAGCCATGCTCTTCATACGACACCACTAAACTTCTCAACAACTTATTATTGCTACGTTGTTGTGTTTGTGGTACGCGTGTGTTCTCTTAATTATTTGTTACGTTTTGAAAACACTACCTTTGAAAATATATTTTTCCAAAGAATGAACTAATAAATTCTCTTATCTAAAACCTAATTGGTCCCCACCACCAACTTTCGACTTCCTTGTACCGAATTCAGCCGGAAAAAGTGAAAATGAAACAATTATGCAAATGGCCAACAAAATAAAACTCGTTTTATTAATAATCAAATAAAGAGGTTCGTATTCGCAAATGAAATAAAATTTCGTAAATGATGGCATTAATTGTGGGCTTGGGGTGTCCCCCCACCTCCTTGTCGCTGGTTTCTATCAAACAGAAGTTATCTCAAAGGGGAGAAGTTTTAATAAAATTCCGAATGCCTCGGGCTGTTAGAATACAGAAAGATTCTTATATGAATATTCGTAGTTATAAGAGTGGCAACTCAGCTCGAAGATTTTCTTGGATGAATGACGTCTTTGTAGAAATCCAATATTCGTTTCGAGCACATCCGTATTAACAAAGTGCCGGATTTCATAAAACTCTGTAGAAAAGTGCATTTTGAAAAATGGGAATCCGTGAAGTTGGTACTTTTGACTTTTTTAAAGGCAAAACTTGCTTAAGGCAATAGTGCCTTAAAATGAAGAATAAAGTTAATTTAATTAAACTGACTGTAATATTAGAGCGCCTATGTTATAGCACAAGGTCGGCATTAATGCTTAGAGTAATCTTGGGGAATTTCATTCATAAATAGTAGCTCCAGTATCCGTGCGGACTTAAAACTCTACTTCAGGTACGAGTATAGAACCATTTTACAAAGTTGTGAGACTATACGAAAACTTCTAAATAAGATGATGATGATATTTCAATTCACCAACCGCGCGGGCAAATTGTTGGCAATTGGGAGGTCTATATTATCTGCCGCAAGGTTCTCTAACCTGGTCGGTCCAGGGCATCCAGCGGCTTCCTTTACCAGATCGATCGGAACTATCAACGCTCCCAGTACAAAATACTGAAGGCATTTACTCTTGTTTAGAGCAAACGATTGTTATTGTTTGAAATGTGTCTTTTCATCTGCCCCAGCATGGAAAGTAAAATTATTCTTTTGAAATGAAATTGTCAATACTACTAGAAATTTCCATAAAATCTCGAAATCCAATGACAAACACGAAAATTTGTCCAAAAACCGAGCGCCCCTAGAAATTTATCGGAAACTAATTAATCATAAATTAATATTTGCTTCGCAGATTCGTAATTACCCGCGTCGTTTATCGCGATATTCGAGTTCAAAGCGGCCATAGGATATTTCGTTAGACTCAATTAAAACGTAACGGGGGCTAAGTAAATATTTCAGTGTTACTTTGGACGGTTATGGGCTTTCTAAGGTTTAATTAAAGGATCTTTGATGTTCAATCTGTTTCAAGAAACTTAGTAATTAGATCGCGTAAATACTCAAGTTTTAATAAATATTTTTTGACACGATAATGAATGAAGTATTAATTTTTAAATGTTTATAAAGAAGACTTAATTCGCTAAGCGTGTCTTTATTTTTATTAAATAATAATAGGTACTATCGTTTTCCATAAAGAAATAAATACATCCCCAGAAACATAGGGCCGAGAAAAAAAATAACCTATTTACCTACCATTAAGTAGGTACCTAAATAGTTAGCTTTACTGACCAATAAATTTCATTGTATTTAACAAGTCAGATACTCGGTAGCATACCTATTAATACTTCAAAATGAAAAATACGTTAATTCTTTAATCATCAGTTTTTCTACAAGGGTTCATTGATTTTCATCAATAGTACATTTATTAACTAGGGCAGCAAAACAAAGAGTGTCTCCGATCGTTGATATTTGACGATAAATATATTATGATCTGATAATTTTTTTACCGTCCGAGGTAAGTACAAAATTCGTCGTCACCCCCTGACCAAGAAATGGTCAGGTGTGGCATAAACATATATTTAAGTCACTTCGCCTTCCTTAGATTCTATAAAGTAAAGCTTCCGCCCGCGACTTCTTCCACGTGGACATTCGAGAAAATCCTTAGGGGACCAATAACCAAGATAAAAAGTATTCTATGTTTTAATTTCATCAAAATCCGATTAGCCGTTTTGACGTGATTAGGCAGGTCCTCCCTCACCAAGAGGCTGAACGTTATCCACGCTCGATTATTGAGGACCCGCCTAGTCACGTAAAAACAGCTGATCGGATTTTGATGAAATTAAAACATAGAAGATTTTTATCCTGTTTATAGGACATCTAAGGATTGTCGAATGTCCACGCGGACAAAGTCACGGATGGAAGCTAGTATTTATCATATATGACAGCTACTGTTTATTTATCCCATTTAACCTCTAATGGGTTGATTTTCGAAAAAATACGAATTATGTATGTGTTTGCTTATTTGTTTTACTTTCCAACCATAAGCCTAAATAATACATTTAATGAAGGACTTTCCAGATACAACATTCCATCCCCTATTCGGCCGAAGGGGTCTTCGGGGGTGGAATTGTCAAAAACGCTGACACATGTATCCTACCTTCAAAACTGACCGAGTTTCATACAAGCATTCATCTCCTATTTTACCCCCTTAGGGGTGGAATTTCCGAAAATCCTTTCTTAGTGGATGCCTACAGTGTATAAGGTATCTATGTGCAAAATTTCAAGTCTCTAAGTTCAGCGGCTTGGGCTGTGCGTTGATACCTCAGTCAATAAGTCAGGACTTTGAATTTTGAATAGATATACATCTTAGGTGAGCTTTTATAGCACTTTTGTATCAAATGAAAAAGAAATGATAAAGCTCTTTATTAAAATGGATTTGCTAAGTACTTTTAAATCATCAAAAGCCATTCGGGACGAAATAATTATTTCACTTAAATCATTATTATTACGCTGAGATGGAGAAGAAATGGCGAAAAAAACTTCACAGCTAACAATTTCGTAATGATTTTAAAACATCAATACAGGTCAACAAATAATTTTCGATAATTTTAGTTACAGTGTTACATGCGTAAATTTTGGGTAGTTATTACTCCCACGCATTTGGATCATTTATCTTATAAAAAGCTTTATTATACAACATGTAAACTAAATAACCAACATCCTGAATACAGGTGATTTGGGATCGGCTTCCGAGTTGATTTCAATATTTTTTTTTTGAATTTAACGTTTTTTTTTTTTGAAATAAACCAAAAAAAAAAAAAAAAAAGTACCCAGAAAATGTTGTACAATATTTTCTGGGTACTTTTTGTTTTTTTTTTTTTTAAAAAAAAATCGTTTTTTTCGAAAAAAAAATATTGAAATCAACTCGGAAGCCGATCCCAAACCACCTGTATTCAGGATGTTGGTTATTTAGTTTACATGTTGTATAAATCAATTAATCACACGAACTAAGTAATTTAACTTTTGATACCCACCACTATTTAATGCTATTGTTATATAGGTGCAGACATTCCTTTTAACTTAGGTGTTAAACATATATTTATGATCCTGCTGCTAATAATCCATAAGTTGTTTTTTGAGTGGGCTTTGTTTAGTGAAATTAATGTTGTTTTAAGCATTCGTGTTGACATTCATTAAGGAGGTATTGTTGATAGGTATTTAAGTTGTGTATGACGTTTAGAATTTCATGATAGTTTTCACGACCCCATCTCTAGTGTCTAAAGCCTCAGTGTTCCAATTCTGAATGTGTTCTAAACGTTTTCTCACACATGACCCGACCTGTTGCTTACTTGAATTTCAAAGCATACCCCCAAAGCTCATGTAATAAGGTACATCAAAAATAATTACAAAACTTAATTATATCCACCTCTTTCATCTTCACGCTCATCGTGATTAGCTTGCCAATTTCTCTCCCCGCCACACAAAAACTTAATTAACCTAAACACATACGGGTGTGTATAAACAAACAGCCACAAAGTCACTCCCTTCTCCCCTGGGACTTTATACGGTGATACTATTTCGTGTAATGATTCCAGAATGAGGATACACCGCCCCAAAATATATGTTATAGTGGTTGGTGTTACCTTTTGCTGGAAGTGACATGAATTGTTCCATTTTTAGACCATCGTTGACGCCGCCGTGGTGGAGTGGTCAGTAACCCTGCCTATACATCGGGCGGTCCGGGTTCGCGACCTTGTAGTGGCAAATGTTAGTGTGATGGACACGATCATTTGTTCATGAGTCATGGTTGTTTATCTTTTTATTTAAGTTTATTTATAAAAATATCTAGAATAAGTATATTTGTCCGTTATCTAGTATCCACAATACAAGTTTTTGAACATACTTAATTTGGACTAGATAATTGGTGTGAGCACATTGTGTGAGCGTAGAAATATATTATTATTATATTATTATTGTGACTTGGTTCATATAAGTTTTATCTTTTATGGCGATGCGGCGCGTCAGGCGGCGCGGTCCGTGTAGCGGGCTGCGTTGTAAAGAGCGTTCAAAGAGAAGCGCTTTTGCTTGCGTTTGTATGAATTGCAGCGTCGCATGTGGTGGATGAAGTGACGGGCGACGCAGCGGGACGTGGCGGGTTTTCTTCATACACAAGTTAGTCCGTTGTTACTATTCGAACATAACTGGCTGGATGCAAGAAAGCTGCAGTAGAGGGGGCGTAGCACCGATTACCAAACGAAGAAAACGAAAAAAAGCTGACGTGATCAAGATGGTTCTTAGCTAAAATTTAACTCTGGCGTTAAATAAAATTTTCAATTTTGTAGTTTTTTTTAATTCTCCTTCTTCGAGTGATACAGGTGCCTGGTGTCAGAGTCAATCTTTTGACAGCAATATGGACCACACGCCTAACGCGCCTTTCGAAGCACGGAGGAAAGTCGAGTTGAACAATTTTCGGTCACCCATCCGAGTTTGCTTATCTTTCGTGATTTTTATAAAGATTGCACCGTGGCATCGTGGCGCCATCGACCTTCTATTTTTTAATATTAGGTACAATTATGTGTAAATATCTTATCGCGGGGCCGTGCGTATTGACGCACTTCTGGGATCGGTTGTGTATAAACAATATAAATAAAAAAATGTATTTGTATTTAGGCTTTCAATCGCATTATTTTAAATAGATTTGCTAGAATATTTTTCTGATAAATTATCTTTGCAGGCGATTCTCGAATCTGAAAACAACTTACTAAAGTAAGTTGGTAAACTAATGTGTGTGGTGTTGTGTTGTTGTAGGAGAAAAAAAAATCCGAAATTTCACGGGGTATAGAAAAAAGGGCTTGAGTTGACAGCGTGGTAGCGCAGACTATGGAAACAGATAAAGTCTACAACTATTACAAAACTATACATTTTCAAGTCTTAGTAGAGACCCCTATTTCTTTGCGCGTACGTTATGCAAATAAACGCCACTTTTAGCTGGATCCCTTCCGAATTCTTTAGCTCTCCGTCCCGTTATTCACGGCGGCTCCTTAATTCATACATGTCACGTTTTCGCGAGGCGTAGACTCGTTCCCGCGGATCGTGTAACGAAATGAACGCGCCAAAGTATCGCCCCATCTCTTCATATTAAGAATTTATTTCCTTTACTGAATTTTATTACTTAAGAAAACCAACATGGAAAAGAATGGCGTATTAAGTGAGCTTGTGCAAGCATTTCGTGGAAATACCGATGATTGATTAAAAGTAGACGCGGACTGCGTCTGAGACGCGCAGAAAGGGAAGTGATGGGAGTGGGTGTCTTTCATATGTGTGCCTGAGGATTAACTTTGCAAAATACTTCTATAGCTATTTACAAAATATGTGTAGGTATATATTCTAATATTATAAAACTGAAGAGTTTAATTGTTCGGATGAACGCGCTAATACCAAGAACTACTGCTTTAAATTGAAACAAATCTTTTTTCTCGTATAGTCCATTTATCGAGTAAGACTAAGGGCTATAAAACATCACGCTGCGACTAATAGGAGCTGAGCATCAATGGAAAATGTCGCAAAAACGGGAAATCCACGCGACCAAAGTCGCGGGCACAGCTAGTCAGAAATAAAGTAGTAGGTACATCAGAGCATAGTTTTTAAGTTATTTGTAATTTAGTTTAAAGCTGACGCCACACTGCGAACAGTGACGGGACGTCAACGTGTGCGTGACGCTGAGCGTTGTAAAATAGGCAACGTCGAAGACGTCACAACGCAGTGTCTCGCTCGACGGGACGTCGCGGACATTCGTCTCGCAAATATCGACGTCGACGGCTCGTCCCGTCCATGGTGTGGAGTCAGCTTTATTTTATTTGTTTTGAGTTTTTTATTGTAAAAGCGTCTTTATCCACACTATGTTGCTGTTGACTGCAATCTGCACAAACCGCGCAGTTCGCGTGACTCTTAAGAGCATAGTTTAGCCACATTTGGATATGATCGCAAACGGTTCCCGTGCAAGTAATAATTTTCACGACGAACATGACCTTTTTTTCGATAGTCAAAGAGCGATCGTGGCCCTGAAAAGGGCCGTCTGGAACCAGTCGTGGTGGGAAAACAAAAACAACTCGACGTTGGCATATGAATTCGAATTCCAAGGGGTCACACGTCATGTGTGTAAAGCCACACACCCGCCGAGAAAGTTTCCCCACCACGTTACCAGGATCCGCCACGAGGAGGCTTCCGGACGTGGGCCCCACGACGAACATGACCTGTTGCGGTTCACATGTATCTTAACAAGGACACTTTTTAATCGGGTACAGTGCAAATAAATTTATAGTATTTAGTTTTACTGTACCCAATTGAGTACAGCGAAACCGCAGTGGTTTGATTCTTACGAGTTTCTCTCAATTGTGACTGCTTTGTGCTACTTACGAAAATTGAAATAAAAGGTCCACAACGCCATTATACAGCGTGTCATTGTGACAAAGGTCGAATCAAATATTCTAAATGCTTTCGTAAAGTTCCAAATGTGTGTCAAACCACAAGCCAGACTCACTTAACAAATCCCAAAGGCTTTTGTGGAAAACATTATTTTTATCAAACGACGTTTAATATTCTCAAAAGGTGCTATTCTTATTTCTTAGAAGGTCACTACCATTAACTGCTTTATTTCATAAAAGTAGTGACGCCAAATTATTTATAAGGTCTCCTATTAGTCTTGTTTTTGGTTTGACTTTGTTGTTGCTAAGTAATTCTTTTCACTTGATCATTTAAGTAAATCTACTCTATTAAAGTATTTTTTGCTAACTAGAGCAAGTCACGATTTCTTTTAAAGATTTTGAATATTTAACTATCAAAGAATTACGGCAAATAAAGAATATCATCTTTATACTCATCAGACACAGGTCATGTTTTAAAATGTCTGTTTTTTTATAAAAAAAAGTCTACCAAATGACTACATTTCAGCGAATAGTAAGAAATTGACTCCAAATATGAAGATTTCTAATGCAAGATAGAGTAAATGCTCTGTACTAGTCAGTACTCCGTCCGAAATTCTCTTAAAATATGCTTCTTTACGCCTCTTTTGAAAGACCCAAGGTTAGCAAGGTTCTCTGAATCTGCAGATAATTTTTAAAATGGAAAACTAAAAAAAAACTGTCGGACGGGTTGATCCCGTCACGTCCTCATCTGGCAACTGCTCTTTGAACTGGGGTACTAATCTAACTTATTAAAATTTTCTAATCTATTGTTGAATATTACATTATAAACTGCTAACATCAAGTTTCTCTGTCATCGATGATTACAAAATATATTATGTAAAAATTTACTCCCGCCAGCATGCGAGCATGGAACTATAACACAAAATTTGACAGTAAAATTTGTCATAATTTGATACTTGTTCTTAGAGAGAGAGGGACATATGCTTTTGTCGTTCGATATCTTCGATATGATGTCCATTGACAGCAGGGGCGGTCTCATAGTAAAGGCATTTAAGCACTGCCTACCTCAATATATTACTCATACACTGCTATAGACTGTACGTCCTTCCTACCAACAAAATAATGCAACCTATGGGCTTCAGGCGGCCTGCGTATAACGTATACATACCTACACCTACGCGCCAATATGCGCGGTAAGCACTAGTTTCATCTGCTTGTAAAAATTACACACACTACAATATTTTTTACTTGTTCAGAAACACACAACGATTGACAGTTTTAAACGACAAGATTGAAATATTATAACTAGCAGGTATTATAACTAAGAAACTGACATTCTCAATTTAGCCGTATTAAGTAGGCTGGCCTACTCGACCGATTGTGATTATCAATTTGATATTGTTTAGGATGCCGATTAATTTATAGGATTATTTTAAAATACTTTCATCAATAAATAATGAAATACGAAATTTAAGTAACCTTTCGTCGCATAAAATACTAGGAATAAATTTTATTAAATAAAAGTATCCGCAAGATTACTCTCCAGTACTCCCTAGGTGGCGCTAGCGTATATGAATAAGACATGAATCTATATAAGACGAATAAGAGCAAAGCAAGTAGTTATAATCTTAATATTTACTTAAGATTTTTTTAACTAATTTTAATTGTAAAATTCTTTTTATATATTTTTATTTCACTTCACTGTTATAAAACACACCTTAACGTGATTAACTTATAAAAGTAAGGAAATAGTTTTAAAATGAATGAATACGCCAGCGCCAGCCATTTTTTATAATCCAAATCTTTATGACTCACTCGTTTCTTTTCGTCACTCAAGCGCGCGAATGTTAAATACTTTTTTAGTGCAAATCTTAATTTCTTTACAATATTTATCTACTTAAAAGTGTTTTTATGGTGTTGTGTTGTATCGCATTTACGACGATGGAAAAATTGCAGTGTTCCCAATGTTCTGATAATTCAATTTGCTTAGAAAAACTGCGTAAGAAACCCAGATTTCATAGGTAAGATTTTTTTATTTAAAGATAGGTAGTTAATTTTATTTATTTACAAATAACTATTATACATATAACAACCTAAAATATATTGTTGTAAGGTTGTAAGTACGTTATTTTAAACTAGTTAGGTAAAGATTTCCGCGTAGCGTTTCAGATTGAGTTTTAGAGACTTCGACCTAAATGCCTACCTAATGTATAAATTAATGCACGCCACTGATTGACAGCTTCATGCTTAGTGCGATTAGATTAGGCTGTTATTGAGTTACTGTTTTTTTTTAATATTATTAAGTAATAATTATTTCATAAATAAAACAACAAGTGTTTTTCTTATAGAATGAAATTTCAGTCTCATCTGACGAAAACCCGGTTACTTAAAGTATCTCATCGAAAATTGCCGCCTCAACACAACGAAATAACGTGGAATAATTAAAACGCCATGCTTACCGTCTGGCCTTTAAAAATCCATCATTCTTCAAACGCGAGCAGTTTCATAACTCATTTAAACGATTTCCTCGAGTAATTGAATTCAAAATTTTCACTAGTAAAGTGCTGCCCTCTGCAAACTCGGCACGCACGCCTATATCCCCTTATACGAATATTTTGTCTCAATGAAAATGGAATTATGACTTGAGTACACCCTTGCTGGCTTTCGGGTCACATAATTTATACGGCACGCCATAACAGAGGAATTTTTCATATGCGAGGAAAAATTGTTATATTCTTTTAAAACGCTTTATGGAAAATGCTCCATGGGACAAAGATGCGTACTTATTGAAGGGAAAGTATTTTTTGAATTGTATGTGAATAAGAGATTAACTTGAAATATTTGTTTAGGGCGCGAATAAATATTTGAAGCATTTTTATTGGACATATCGAGTTTGAAAATGTTTGCTGAAAGTCTTTAGATTGTTGTTTGCTCAAGCATCTTATTTATGTAATGTTATTTTTAAGCGTTACCTCTGTGTGTTGGGGGAGTCTGCTCCGAATAAAACAATATGACGAAACACTCAAACTCAAATTTCTTCAAAGGTACAATTATCAGTACAGCAATATCAGAGTGCACTTCACAATGGTATAACACCATTATTATCTCTAGTATTATATGTGTTTTAATATAATAAGTATATTAAATGAGCTTAATTTCAAATACATTGTAAAAATCGTCATTAAAATATACCAATTTATATTTTTTTTGGTATCCCTTTTTAATATGTTTTCTCAATTTTTACTTATATAGGCTCTATAGTGGTTTAAAATATTAAATTTTATATTGGAAAATCAATACAAAGTTTTGTTTGCTATTATAATGCCTGTATTTCATCTGAAACATAGCTCGAAACTGCATTTTCCTTAAACTGCGCCATAGGTTTCTCCTCGCTTTACAAAACTGTAAGTATTAATTAAAATATTTCTCTAGAGTGGTTTTAATCAAGAATTAATATTTTTTTAATATATAATTTCTTTGCTAAATCTCTTGACATCGCTTCAAAATTAGGTGTCAAAAATCCACAAAAACAATTACAAAATCGACAATACAAGTAAAAAATTTAGACGTAATTCAAGTGCACGCCCTTATCGTCTCAAGCTTTTGAAATTAGGAACTGTGTCTGTAACTCCAATGAAAGAAAAACACTTTTCAAAATTGATGACTTATGACCTTAGAGTATACATAAGCTACAGCTATAGAGCGCACGCTTGCGAGTATGAACAGTACAAGCACCGGTATGAACAAATTAATACCTGTATTTTATTGATCTGCTAAAACCTACCTTATACTTTGTTACCTAATTGTTACTAAATACTTACCTGTTACAATAATTAATTAATAATAAGTTACATTTACGCATAGATGTACCAGTCATGGCAAATCAATATTCAACCACTTCATCTATATGTCAGTAGGTATCTAGGGAACATTGCTTACGCTTAGCATAATGGGCAAGGAGCGATGCGCGTGCTCCATAGCTTTAGCTTATGTATACTCTAAGCTTATGACACTTCTCCATATTTTATCTTTTCTATGGTAGAAAGATCCCAAGATATCGCAGTGTGGTCACAGAGCCATCACGCGACGAATACCAGCCAGATTCTACCTACGGATGCGTCTACCCTTCAGCTAATAAATGGGGCTAATTAATCTAGAGTAACGTCTGTCATGCTAAAGAATAGTCTTGCCCCAGGCAGCATAAGTTGCTGACGCCCAGTAATTGCTTTTGTTAAGTCAACAGTCCCCCGGGTTCGGGAATGAACCGTGCCTATTAGTTGTTTGTCACTTTTTAAAACGAGTTGAATATTCTAATATTCAGTGTCTAATTGCTTTTTGTAATTGTTATTTGGAGCTGAGGCGGTGCTGTTGAGAGAAAACGGTCATTTCTCTTGTTCCCATTTTGGGAGCGCGAACGAAACTTTTTCGTGTATTAGAAGAGAAATGATTTTACTTTTGTTGTTTGCTTTGTAAAGTACGACATTAATAAACAATATTGTTTTGTCCATGTTTTATCACAAAATGTTTCGTGTAAGTCGCAGTACGTTTTGTTTAGCAGCCATTAGTAAATACTTATGTTATTATAGTTGACTAATATTTGGCCTAATATGTTTATCTTGTCTTCAATCAGTGCTGTTTCATCGGATAGTTTGTTTGTAATTCCTAATTGAACGCTGTAAATATATTTTAATACTACTTGCCTAGCAAACGTTGTTCTGTTATATATATTTTTTAACTATAAGGAATGTACTCTACGACCTATTCTTATATCTACCAAACATAAACATTTTTTTTTATAAAAATCGAGTGCAACCACAAAAACGGTGACACGAAAATTTTATTTATTAGATATTTTAATCTAACTTTTAAGGTACCTATTTTAATTACACTAAAAATAGTTCTTATTATGTATTATCTATTTAAGGGAACAAACAATATTATTTTTCTTTAACCTTGGGAGTAAGATTCTTGGTAATTTGCTTTTCCTTTACCTTCAAATATAAATATTTGTTAATTTTTACGTATGTATTGACGAATATAATTTATTTTTCCTCCATAACAGCTAGACCGACTGTTATAATAATAATGTACATTTCCGCGCTCACACCAATTATCTAGCCCAAATTAAGTCTAATTAAGAACTTGTCTTATGGATACTTGATAACGGACAAATTTAATATACATATAATATTATAGATATTTTTATAAATAAACTTAACTAAATACATAAATAACAATGACTCATGAACAAATGTTCGTATTCATCACACAAACATTTGCTCCTACCAGGACTCGACCCCGGACTGCTTGTTGTGTAGGCAGCGTTACTGACCATTCCACGACGACAGCGTCAAATTAGATCTAACAATTCATAATAATTATCATCGAAACCGTCGAAAGCAAGGCAAAGCACCTTTGAAGCACTTTAACGATTTAAATACAGTATTATACTCTACATAAATATCTGCAAAATAAACAAAAACCGCTTAATACGCTCGATTCCAACAACACCTTAAAATTCCGAAATAACCCATTTGCGATGCAAATTGCTGCAAATCGGCAAGCATGCTCCGAGAGATAACTTCTCAAGTACATGAGTATAATGACTAATATTTCACTTTTAAATTGCTCAGGGCTGTTCTAAAAAACCTAATTATCTTCGAAAGCTGCCATCTCTCCAAGCTATTATTACGGCGTCGTAAACGCTAACTGAAAACAATATTTTGTTAAATATTTTCTAATAATCAATACTTTTGAATGCTTCAATTACCGTTCTAAGCTCCTCAAATTGCCGCCCGACAATAGAATAGTAGACTTGGGCGAATAGGTGAAATGAATTTTTGATTCAAATCGATTGCAGCGCTTGCTTTATACGCTTTCATGATGATTATGCATGACGCAATTGCGTTACGTCAGAGAATGTTGTTTCAAAAACATTTATTCATAAATAACAATAAATTCTGACTGCATGCATACGCAGAAAGCATCACAGAAAATTTATTTATTGTTGTGACGCAATGTTTTTACGTCAAATATTGTCCTTTATACATTTAAACTATTCAAACAAAACATTTACGTTACAAAATAGGTGGTCTTATTTCATGTACCTACATAGGTATTTGTAATTTAATGTGAATGTTTTTGTTTAAATAATCATATCTGTTTGTGGAATGCTTGTGGGTAATAACTTCCAGAATTAATTTTGTTTCTGTCTGTAACTCAAAATAGCACAGGTTTAAACCTCAGTGGTTTTTAGTTGCTATTATTATTTAATATTATGATGTTTTCTTTTTGTAAAATCAATAATAAATATGAAAAAAATATTACGTGATTTTTTATACATATACATAATTTTAATGTTTTTTTCTTTAATTAGCTAATTTTTTCAAACTTTTGATTATCAAAACAATATTCTTAGTTTCCCATCTAAACTTTTTCTGTCAAACATTGAATGGCGGTCCCGAATGGTCATCTCTCATTATTTATCCAACAATAACGTCTGGCGGGACAGCTAGTGAATACTTACTATATAAGCAAGCTTGTTATCCCAAAAGAGGGTGTACGGATCTTTAGGTAACACTTACACATGAAGCTAACATTTGGTATAGGCTATGTTTGCTCACGTGGAGGTCAAATGCATTTACACATCGTCCCTGAGGGGTGGTGCCAACTGCAGGGCAGATGTGGGACTCGAGGTAAAGGCGTTCCCTCGATACCCACTAAACATCCTCCCCGGCCCGACCTTCAGTGCGTTATTATGGGACGGCTCAGGATCTGCGCACGTGAGCGCAACTACACAGAGACCGTCCCAACGCTGCCTGTCTAGGCACTCCTTGCACCAATTGGTGCCAGCAGCCACTCCTCCACCGACGGCTGCTCGACCTGGTGCGTCCTCCTGACGAGAACACCGGGAGCAGCCATCGGACCGCACCCGGGGGACGGCGCGGTCGCGGCCCTGAAAAGGGCCGTCCGTAACTAGCAGTGGTGTGAAAACAAAAACAACTCGACGATGGCACGTGACTTCGAATGCCAAGGTGACACACTTGACATCAAAAGACACACACCCACCGCCACCGCCACGAGGACGCTTCCGAACGTGGACCCCTACCTTTGCGTCCCTGCTGAGCCAACATGCAAGAAATCTGATTCGGGTACAAAAAGGCGTTGTTATTTGTATCCAATCTAGAAAGATCGCAAATCAAAATATACCTTGAGACACTCTTGCAATAATCACATTTGTCTAGAATATTCTAATTTTGTGAGCAGAATCAAGCAATCCTTCCGTGATCCAACAAACAACCACCAACAACTAGGACAGACATTCCACTCCTTAGAGTATACATACCTAAGCTAAAGCTATAGAGCGCGCGCTTGCGAGTATGAACCATTAAGCGCTGGTATGAGCCTTATACTTCGCTACCTAATTGTTACTGAATACTTTACCTGTTTCTTAAATTAATAAATTACATTTACGCATCAGTCGCACCAGTCATGGCAAAACACTATTCCATCACTTCATCACTTTATCCACTTCATCTGTATGTCAGTATCTATGGAACATTGCTTACGCTTGGCATAATGGGCAAGGAGCGATTCGCGCGCTCTATAGCTTTAGCTTATGTTGACTCTAAGTTCCACTCTAAAGAATTTCTGAAATCCGGGTATTAATTCATGGCGAGAGATAAGAGGAAATGAAAAGACCCCGCACTTGAGTTTTAAAGGACTCCAATGTGCGAGCACTCCTGTTACTCTCAGGGAGAATATTCTAAAACTGGGCAACATGAACAGAAAAGGAATAAGAAACGATGACGGAGGTGTTGGACAATGTGTTATATAATTACTGGGCGAGGAAGGCACATAATCGTAGTCCCCAGGATGGCAACGCACTTGTAGTGTTAAGTTTACCCTTAATATTACAAGTGTCTATAGGCGATGGTAACCACTTAACACCAGGTGGGCCGCAAGCTAGTTTGCCATCTCGTAATACAAAAAAAAATATTCTGTTGTGTTTTTCGCTAAGATGGTAGTTGTAATGTTATAGTGTTCCATAGCAAAATAGTAGCGAGACCTTTACTTATATGATCTAAGAGCGAGACTAAGTACTTTTCAAAGCTTTTTTATGTAAGTACTTAAGGAAACGGCGTAGTAGCGGATACCGCAGTCTGACATTGGCGTTTATCAGTGAAAACCTTGCTGATTTATCTACTATTTTTGTTTATTTAATTAATAAGTACTCTAGAACTGTCTGTGTCCTTAAAATAAAATTAAAAAATTTTCACCTACTGTGAAAATGCATTACACTGCCAGCACAGGTGTTCCCTCCTTCCTTCAATCCTGGGTCATTCAAAAGAAGCGTGAAGAAGCACTTTGCAGGTCGGCAAGACAAGGGTGGCTAGCGCAGCGGTTTATCTCTCGCGCTAGTTATATTCGCAGTTGGGCTCCACTTGTGCTTACCATCAGGTGGAATCAGTCATTTGCTTGACCTTTTTATGTATAAAAAATTCTAATGTCCTTACAAACTTTGAATTACTTAAAAGGTGACTAAAAAAAGTATTTTTTTATTTCTTTATTCGGTGAATCAACAATAATATTCCTTGTTTAATATTTAAGAATAAGCTATAAACTGCTATAGTTTATAGCTTATTCTTAAATATTAAACAAGGAATATTATTGCAAGCCAATAACAGATTCACACAACAATATAGTACAATCATAACATGAGCACCACTTAACACTTAAAAACAAGAATACAATACAATTATATCATACTACCCATTATAAGCATAGAACAATAAAGCAAGGATGGAGTATAAGGTTAGCACACTCACCATCAAAGAATTGGTAACTGATTAACGTCCTGACCGTTCGGTCACTACTACTGAATAAATTTAGGTGGAGACTCTTTGAAAACTCATTGCATTGTTTGGTCGCTCGGTACACAAAACTGTTTTGTCTATAGTCAGTGCAACACAAAGGTACATGAAAGGGTAAGTACCAATCGACGACTACTTTGGGGTACATTTAAATCAAGATTACCAAGGAATTACTGGACTATTGATTTTTCCGGTCGCTATTTTCACTAGAAAAGTTACATCAGCTATCTTACGCCACAGTTCTAAGGGTAAGAAATGAAATTTCCTTCACAAATCCTCATAGTGAGCAGATTCATAAGAGAGTTTAGCTGCGACTTACTCAATAAATATGTTTGCTTCAACCATTATCTTGATGATATGCCTGAGGGTATGCCATCTCCGTAGCCCATTGACGAATGCAACACAAATGTGTCATTGCCGAGTTGCCCACTACAAACCCAAACCTCTGCTTCGTGAACTTATACAAATACAATACTATTTGCTTGCGATCTTCTAAAAAGTCGCGGTAATTCCCCGGGTGCACTTATTTCGACTTGCTAATCCCCTGTGCTTTATATTTCTTTTCTGATTGTGACTGGACAAGAGTACCTAGATGAAACGTCGGTAGTTCATGACCGTTATTTAAATATTCTACCAACAAAAACCATTCCTAACACAACAAAAGCAATTTAATAAAATATGCACCAATACAGCTATTTGTTCAATAACCCATAAAAGTAACGGCACCGAACGCTACTGCATGCATGCATAAAACACCTCAACGGAAATTCATAACGCGACCCATTTTAAAATGATTTTATTGCTCGAAGCCTCGCTGGATAGAAACAATAAATTCTACCTCAAACGGTGCGCATGACTACTCGTAAATTTTGACTTTCCTGAATATCCGAACACAACTCTTCCGCAGGCGAAGCGTGACCTACAGATTAATTCTTATTCAGAATTATGAAAGAATTCCTAAGGGATTTTGACACGCGAGCGAGCCGCGCTAAAACAGCGTCGCAGTGCACTGGGAAGCAGTGTAATAGGTTTTTCTTAATATAAGCACAAGTAACATAATACTTTAGGTCTCAGACCAATGATCTATGGTCTGAGCTTTAGGTACTTTTATTTGGCATGTTTTAAACTAAGTATTTTAAAAACGCAACAAATATCAAAACTGACGGTTTTCTGAAATACCTATCGTGTCAGGTAGCAGCACTATGGCATGAGTTCCAGTCGCCTGTCGTTTCTATAAATCCTTATTGGTCACCTGAGACACCTGTGCACAATAGGCAAAGCTGATGACCCCATCTGTAGAATGTGTGGTGAGGAGGAAGAAAGCATGGAGCACATACTATGTGACTGCGATGCACTAGCCAACAGGCGACTCAGGGTCCTAGGCTTAGCTTACCCTAAACCAGAGGACTTTATAGACCTTATTCCCGCCAACATCGTGAAACTCCTACAAAATGTTTTCGATGTTGGCGGGGATGGGTGATAAGGAAAGGGGAAGCACAAAAGATCCCATAGGGTCGAAGTGCTCTGAGATACGGCCTCAGGCCCTTATTTAAGAATAAGAATATTGGTCACCTGTCTGAGCGCTAACCACGCGCTTACTCATTTAGCTTTTGTGATCTTTACCATGGCCATCCACCTCTTCATACATTGATTTTGTTTCTTATTACCGTCTCAGTAATTTGTATGACAGATTTTGTCTTCCATGTTTTTCATTTTCGTAAATTTACGACACCCATTGGAGGAAATGGGGTGATGCTATTCTACTCTGCCGGCATCACACGGGTAAAGCTGAGGAATTCGGTATACTGGAAGCTAAATTAGATACTACTGTAAATAAACAATTATTATATTATTGGTCATCGTTCCTTGAATCTTGAACAAATGTGTGTGACCATGGCACAAACATTTCTGCCAACGAAGACTAGTAGATATCTACTCTAACAGCTTAGTATCCAAGCAACGCTACTGATCACTGCAAGAAGGTGTGGTATGTACTAAATCATAATTAAACTTGATTAATTATGTTTTTTTTTTTTGCGTTTACAAACGCGTAAATATTTGCGGGAATTGAACCCAGCATCTTCCGCAGCGCAGCCGCCCGGATTGCGGAAGATGCTGGGTTCGATTCCCGCCTGGGGCAGGTCGATTTTTTTCAGTGTATTTTTTCTAGTTTTAAAAACTTGATTAAATTAAAGTTTTATTAGTGTTAAGGGCCTAGTTTCAAAGGTTCCAATCACGTACCCCAGTGTTAGAAGGAGGTGAACTCAAAAATTACTTTTGGATTTGTTCCAACTTAGACTATAGTATATATTTATTTTAACTTGTAATTAATAAAATAGTAAAAACCATATTTTTGTTTTCACTTCTAAACTGTTCATGTATGTCAAATATTTAATTGCCGTCCCATCAGTCATCTGTCATTTGATTAATTAGGC
This sequence comes from Elophila nymphaeata, assembly GCA_955850985.1. NCBI lineage: Eukaryota > Metazoa > Arthropoda > Insecta > Lepidoptera > Crambidae > Elophila > Elophila nymphaeata. The sequence goes on from OY039079.1 coordinate 18,376,227, forward strand.
AACAACAACATGTGGTGGACCAGCTAGTAATAATAAGTAGTGCTTTTAAGCAATAATTGTAATCTTAGGCGATTGTCACGTGAAGGTGATATCGCAAGGTCTTTAGAACTAATTTCGAACCGGCATTCACGTTTATTATTGTTTAACAAAAATCCAAAGTAACCAATTAATCTTGTAACGGCCTTTGCCTTTCGTATTTAGACAAAGGCTTTAATTATTTTTCGTTGCCGCCTAGACACTTACTAATTAAACACATTAACAATGTTATTCAGAAAATAATTTTTCTATGTTTGCTTTGAAAGAATAATACAGCTTAGATTTATTCAGAGATAATACGAAAGTGATTTTGTTTGTTGTAGCCCAATCAAATCAACTAGCGTTCAATATTACGCCAATAACTAAATATTTTCTCAATATGCCTCCATATAAAGTTCGGGTGTACGCAACTCTGAGCCAATATTGATAAGTCGAATCAATATTCCCACCATCGCGGGCTCAGTAACCTTTTTTCACAGCTAAAGCTTAAGCCTGCAAACATTCTTACCGATCTCTTTGTAGTTTATCCCCACATTCATCGCAAAGAATACCTTACCATATTACTAAAGACACTAAGGGCTAAAGTCGCTTAAAAGCACGCAGGTCGAAAAGTTGAATATTGTTAAGCTAATAAAGCGAGCTCGCTGCAAACAAAGAGTTATCGGATCCACGATTTTCGGACGACCCTCGAACAAGAATTAAGGAAATTATTACGACATTGACTGACCAGGCTCAATCGGACTTTTGATTTTTAAACGCAGTCGAAAAGGCAACCTTTCTTTGTGTTACTTCGAGATTTTTCGCTCGCTCCGACCTTCCTAAAACAATTTTTGCCCGGCAATAAAAAACTTGTGGAAATTGAGGGAACTTAGTTATGTACCTACTGTGTTCGAAAAACAAAATGGAAAACCTTTTCTCTTCACAACCCTTGCCCATCCAATTAGACGCACCTTCGAGTGAAACTCAAAAAACGAACAATAGAACCCCCGATATCGCAAGTTAAAATTCACTGAACAAAGGTCGGGGTCCCAGTTGACGAGGTTAATGTTTGATGTGTTAAGGACACCTCAAACACTTTTGAGGTATTGTAAATTATTTCGGAAAAGTCAAAATTTGATCCAGTCAAGTATTTTTATTCACAAGAATAGTAATTAAGAGAGAATATGAGGAGAAAAGTAGGAGGCCCCACCATTTGCCCGTGCCGTGTGTGGTCGTTTTATTTTTCATATTGATCAAAGAGAACTAATGAAAATAGAAAAACTCAATAAACAAAAAAACCTTAATATATTATGCTCCATCCATGTTTCTATGAAGCCTCGGAAGAAATATTTTTTAATTAGATAATGATAAAAATTATTTAAATATGAACATCTATGTTGTAAGACGCACCCTGTGGTTACAGAAAATCATCTCACGTCTCGCGGACTCATTACGCGGTTATTACAATCAGGCAAAATTTTATTCAGCGTTTATGCGAGATTTCATTACAAACATATTTCACAATATTAAAATTTTCATTGTATCACTAAATCAGTGAGTAATATTTAATAACGAAATATTTATACTGTACTTATTTGTCCATTCTAACAAAGCATTTGAAACGGTAATGTGAATAATATGAACAGGTTGATAATTAAATTAATAGCGAATACAATAAATTTCGTATTGAGATATAAGTCAGTATTTGTAATTGTTTATTTCGAGTAAAAAAAGGGGACTTCGTCTTTATGCCACGACTGACATAGGCTGATGAATGAAATTGAGAAAAACATTTTTTTTTGCTACATGTGGTTCATAAAACAATAAACGGTCCTTACCTTACGGTATTAGGGATCGCCTAACATCTTTTCCAAATGTTCTGGGATTGTAAGAAGGAAGTGAATTTCATTTGCCCCAAGCTCTTCAAAAGTATTTGAATATACAGAAATAATAATTTAAAAATAAATATTTTCTAAGCTTATTTTTCGCTCGCACTGATTCCCCGCTCTACGATGAATACATACACGAACCTTAGTTCAGAATACAGCACCAATTAAAGTTGACACCGTAACGCCTCTGTTCCATTCGCGCCTGCACGCCACCATCAGACGTGTATAGACGCCTTTAATTTATAGGTGAGCTTCGGATTTCACGATTATTCGATAAAGTATTTGTTGATTGTGAAACATGTGAAAGACGTTTTTATAAACGCCTTTTAGGATACAATTTTTTTTTGTTGGGGAGTTTATTTCTAATATCGTTGGTTAGAAACAGTTAGTGGACACATTGAAATAATTTGTTTAGAAACAACGAGCGTTTAGGATGTCAGATTTTGAAATTTGTAATATGATTTTTAGTATTTTGATTTTGTGAGCTTTTGCATAGTAACACACATAAGAGAAAATCCTAAAATTTGGAGATGTTCCACCACTGTTTCAGACCGACTGTGTACTGATGTTGAAGTTGATGAACTAATTCATTGGTTTAATATGCATAAAATAATAATAAATATTCTATGTAATCATTATTTTCCTATCGTGCCGACAATTTATTATTTTGTTAAAATTTTTTCCTTCTAAACGACTACTATCTTTCTATAGCAGCCGGGACCACCAGCTTAGCTTGCTTTCCGAAGCACCAAGAAAAATCGACTTGAAAGCCATAGTCCTCCTCCCATAATATTATAACCATAGTCCTCCTCCCACAATGCTTGAAGAAAAATGTTTTTAAATTGTGATTGTCACTGTAGAATTTACTCACTGACCAAACCTTCTCACGTCTACCGATTTTTAAAACGTCCATCATCTGATAATCATTGTGGAATTTCGTCACAATCCAAACCTTCTTACATCCATTGATTTTTATAGTCCCTTTAATCACCGGGACACTAACGATAAAATAGAATGGTTTGACTTTGATATTGTTTAAGATTACGCATTAAATTTATGCCAATGCTTGAAGAACAATGTTTAAAAATGGGATTGTTAGAAAAATTGTATTATGGTACGAGAAATAAACAAAATTTATTTCGAAGAACCTGCATTTATAAGTCCTTACAACTGCGGTGTCAAAGTTGAAGCCAAGTTAACAAGAGATGTACCTACTCAAAGCGTCGGTGGCGTAGTGCGTAAGAGCGTCGTCTCCCGCCCGGGAGACACTGGTTCGATCCCCGCCACGTACCAATGTGTTTTCAAATTTTGAATTCATATGTACGTTTAATCGACGCTTTTACGGTGAAGGAAAAACATCGTGAGGAAACCTGCACACATCTATGAAGAAATTCTTAGGTTGTGTGTGAAGTAGACCAATCCGCACTTGGCCAGCGTGGTTGACTAAGGCCTAATCGCCCCTAATGTGGGGTAGGCTAGAGCCCCTTCGTGGGGACATTATATGAGCTGTTGATGATGATGATATTCAAAGCCCTTTTTTTTCATTACTATTTTGCAAAATCTATTGAGATCTTATAAAAAATTCCGTTTGACTTTATCAATAATAATCTCAGTTGAAATAAAAAAAACCAATGTTAAATATTTTAAGATGTAAATTTTTGAAAGTTTTAAGAGTGGGTAACACAAAATTATTTGAATCCTTTTGTAATGTTATTTGCAATATACTATTCATTAGCTCCAGATGGCATTACTTACGAGTTACAGAGACAATTACTGCAAATATAATTTAATCTTGCAGAATTTTCGCAATCTCGTAATATTTAAAAAAAATAGAACGAGTGCTGACGATGCCTCTCATACAAACCATGCCACGCCAGTACATACTCGTTCACAATGATCACTCATTCCTTGACAAAGTAAAAAGACTCTAGAGAGGAAGAAACGACAGAGGGACAGAAACAGAAAGAGGATAGAGAGGAAAGAAAGAGTAGTTTGGATAGAATAGATGGTGTCACTAGACAGACCTAAAACTAGCCAAAAAATTTGTAATATTCCCCTGAGGATCAAATCCTCTGGATTTAATTGCGATAATGGGCGAACTATTAGACCAGTAGTGGTAAAATAATGTATAAAATAAAATAGGTACATTTTATGGAGGATTTTATATACTTCTGGTGCAAACTGCCCACGATATATCGTTACTGGAAACACCAACGTGCACGTATATTTTCAAATAAATATTTATTAGTGTCTTGTCTATGTATCGTAAAGTGTGCAAGACTAAATCAAGTCTTCCTCCCTTGGGGCGGAATGGCGTGTAAGAAAGCTTTCGTGCGAAGTGGATTTGTAAAAGTTTTCGCCCGAAATAATATTTGAATTTGTAATTTCGACGTCGCACTGTACTTTCCGAAGATGGATGTTGTCTGGCTTTGCGTACATGCGATGGCATTTATTTATTATCCTTGCACTTTTGATTTAAACAGCCTTAACACTATCCTGAATATTATCGTGTTGTAAAGTAGTAACTATTTTCACTAATTTACGGCTGTTCAAATTGTTCTGCTCTATTTGGAATACAACTGCATTTAATTAACCCAGCGTGAGCGAGGTGAAAATTTTACACTAGCTGCTAAGCGGGTATGAGATACCTGATACTCTTATGTCGAACTTTGGATACTGTAATAATAATTTATTCATCAGATAAAATTGAGCAACAAATACAAAAATTAACAATCGTTCAGTAAAGAAACCAACTAAACCAGGACAGATGTAAGATACTCTAAAAATCATCTCATCAGTCCAGGTATATAGATAATATGAATAAAAATAGAATAAAATAGAAATGTACTTTTTGACACATATTGACATATCATAGCAGATTTATAAGAACACTAGCTGTCCCTGCCACGCGTTGCTATTGTAATTTCATACTACTGTCCCATAACATTTAATTTGCAGTAAAAAAAAATAGATGACTACGTATCAAGATAAAAACTATCCTATCTTTCAAGTTGGATCAAACTGCACACAGTGTACATTTGATCAAAATCGGTTAACTAGTTTAGGAGTCCAAACAATGTCAACCGTAATTTATTTAGATTAAGATGTTTACATAACGTTAACTTGTAAACAATGTTTAAATTTTTTACAAGTTGACATGTTTACATTATATTGTCATTTATTTTGAACTAGCAAACTAATATAATTATGAAACGGATAACGAAAACTATTTATATAATTCGCCGTAGGAAGATGGTCAAATGATTCTAGTCCGATTTTCGTGAAATGAGGCTTTCTACACACAATACAATCTATACTATTGTCTGTTGTTATGTAACATATTACAGAGAGACTCCGTTTTAGTAGGCTTCCTTTAAAACCTTTAGTCGAACAATCCAGACCCGGGCTATGCAGTATGTCTGTTTGTTGACATTAGATTTAACGTATGCCTGTCTGACACCAACCCTCCTTGGGAACGACGGATTCTTCCGATAGCACCTGGAACCAGCAACTTAACATACCATCCGAAGTGCGGAGGAAACGCATACATACCCTAGGAAATACATATAACCCTAGCATACCCTTTTTTTTTGCTGTCGGGGAGGTCAAATGCATTTACGCATCGTCCCTGCGGGGTAGTACCAAACTTGAGGTAAAGGCGTTCCCTCCATACCCACTAAACATCCTCCCCGGCCTGACCTCCAGTGCGCTATTACGGTACGGTTCGAGATCTGCGCACGTGAGCGCAACTACACCGAGACCGTCTCAACGCTGCCCGTCTAGGCACTCCTTGTGCACCAATTGGTGGCCAGCAGCCCACAGGGGCTGCCGACTAACGCCAGCCCCTATGGGCCGCTGGCCGACGCCGCCTTATAGGCCGTCTCCTCACCGACGGCTGGTCGACCTGGCGCGTCCTCTGACACCGGGAACAGCCATCGGACCGCACCCAGGGGACTTTGGGCGCGGTCGTGGCTCTGAAAAAGGCCGTCCGGAACTAGCCGTGGTGGGAAAACAAAAACAACTCGACGATGGCATGTGACTTCGAATGCCAAGAGGATACCCTTACATCAAAGCCACACACCCGCCGAGAAAGTTTCCCCACCACGTTACCAGGGTCCGCCACGAGGAGGCTTCCGGACGTGGACCCCAACCCTAGCATACCCTAATATACCATCACACTCATAATCCCGTGAGGGGTTGGGCAGAGCCTTTAGAAATATTTTGTTACACATAAAGCCACATCTGGCAGTGTGCGCTATGTAGTGTCCCCAGGTAGTAACAGGTGCCAGCCTATCGCCTACATAAAAAGCCCAAAACGCCAAAACCAATAAGTAAAAATAGTTCGGTAAACAATCTAACTCATCATCATCTCAGCAGTGAGGAGGTAACATTACGAAATTTTCGGTCACCCAACCGAGTACAATCGCGCACTTAGTAGCTTAGATTTCGTGATCGTTTGAAGAAAGCGGGTTGGTAACCAGCCCGCACTTGGACCAACCAGCACTTGGCCAGCGTGGTTGCCTAAGGCCTAATCGCCCCTAATGTGAGAAAAGGCTCGAGCCCCTCGGTGGGGACATTATATGAGCTGTTGATGACGAAGAAAGCATAATTCTAATGCATAATGAAGGCATAAGTTGATTGCCGTCGCATCGACCTCCTGCATTAGAATTACATCATACCAAATTGTGAATCGATTAAACCCGAGGAAGGTATCAATCACAGAAAATCTAAACATCTTCAAATGGCTTAACAGATCATAGCTAAGAAAACTCAACATTTTTAACATTTCTTTTGATACGTTCAAAACATTTTGATATTTAATACAGGTTAAAATATTCTAATTAATTTCAGAGGTTGAATAAGTAAGTATAGGTATTAAGGATAACGTTCAACAACTACCGGTACTGATAGCGAGTGAATTCTATTATTACCGTTTCCAATCAATACATTATTATCGAGACGATCCGATTGCCCTGTTATTGGTTAGTTTGCAAGTAAATTGCGTACTTAATTTCGAATAAGGCGTAATAATAGATTTAAAAGATTTGGGGCAACTTGCAAAATCGTTATCTATTTGATTTAAATTTTACTTTAGGTATTTTAGGCCGACTACAACACTTATAATAGCTTTTCATTTACATTATGTATGTATTTTTTGTTCCATCACCATCTTCTCTCATTATTTTGGATCTTTAATTCCTGTCCATCATAAGGTTGCCTGGAAAATCGCTTTCAGCGATAAAGCCGCCCATTATATAATGTTATGTAAACTTTTACCCTCGAATGTTTTCAGGAAGGGTCCTCGAATGGGCGGTCGCGTACCAGGCAAGACTCCCCACAAGGTGGACCAACGATCTTGTAAAGGTCGCAAAAAGCCGCAGGAAGCGGGCATCGCAGGCCCGATAGCGCTGAGATCCTTGGGGGAGGCTTATGTCCAACAGTGGGCGTCACTTGACTTGTATGATGATAATGATGAACGTGCAACACACTAAAATAGTAATCAGATTCATATGATGGAGCAGAAATGAAATAAAGTGATTCTAAGTTATCGTGTTTTTTTAATTTTAAATCCAATACTTGTTTAACAAATGCTTGAAAGAAAACCGTTTCGGCATTAAAACGATTCCATTAACATGATACAATTGGCCCACACCGTATTAATGGAAGTAATGTAACACTAATTAAAAACCATCAGCTCAATGCGAGTCCGTGGAGATGTGACAAGATACAATCCTCGGTACGTGACGGTGGTGGTTATCTACGCTCCACTTTAATTGAACACGGCCGAGGCACTTGACCGCTATTGGTGGAACCACAGAACAAGCGGTGAAAAGTTTATTTAATCTCCATCTTTTATAAATGTTGAGCTGGTTACAAAAATTATTATGTAAAATAAGGGCGTTGAAATTATTAAATTTTAATAATTTCAAGGAAAGGAACATGGTGCGTTGCGAAATCGCTGGATGAAAGTTGAACGCTCGCTCTGGAACTATTACATCCACTATACAGAAGGTTGTAGTCAAATAAAACTGCAGATTTCTTATATTATTTTCCTGTGGGTAAGATTATTTAATGACTGTGAACTTTAATGATGCCTTTATTTTTCGCTTACTTTAATAATTAAATTTCAATTTAAGTCCTGCACCTCCATGTTACGCACATGGAGCGCATATGCTTAAAGGGGGTACAACGTTTTTTATTCATTTATTAATTAATCATGAAATATTGTAGGCACATTTCACGTACCTGCCGTGTAACATTTTCCTTTTTAACCTGTCTATTTAACCCTATTATTTACTTACACCAATGAAATCAAATACCCAAGGTAAATGGAAAATTCACGAAGTAAAATCTGCACCAATCTATCTCCATGTTTTTTTGTTAATAAAGATTTTGGCTCCAATAGCATCAGGTACGTTCTATTTTGAATCTCTGCGTGGCTCATAATAGTGTTAAATGTTTATGTTTTATGTTACATAAAACTATACTTAACTCTTTTATGATTAAGAGCGTGATAGTAGGTAAGTATGTGCTACCGGTCACTGTAGCTTAGGAATACTTTCATTACTCAGGTATCACCAGCATGCTAACCTGTCACCCTGCATTTCTTGTGTTTTCGTTTTGAGATTATTTTCAAATTTGAGAAAACAATATTTGACTCTTTTTAATATTTAAAACCTACATGTTACTTAAATACACACTTTATAATTCGCTTGTTTTATGGCCCTGATCTTATTCCAATACTCAAATACAAGTGGTACATTTTTGTATGTATCGATTCCCGTACGGAATCGTATTGATTGCGAAGATATAATTAAAATAAGTGGAAGGTGGCAGGAAATTATCGCTGCAGACCACATGAGATGTGATAACGAATCTAATAGACATTTTGTTTATTTCTTGCTTCAGTTTTTTTTCTTAATAGCGTTGAGACGAGATTATCAAAATATGTCTGAGCTAGTGCGAGTTTTGACGTTTACAAGTGTCCGAGTTGAGTGTAAATGTTTGCTGTCAAATTTTTTGATTTAGAATTGTAACTGGTAAATGTGGACACTTAAGGCAGTAAATTATTATTTCTTTATAAAGTTCACTCAATTACCGCATTGTCTATGCGTGGGTCCTGCGTTAGAAGTACAATTAATTTGTTATTTTTCTTTTTTAAGAAAGAAATAACAAAATTGAAACTCCTTTAACCACCAGACGATCAGCCGCGGCGGGGGCTTTCAACCTTATTTTGTTGATATGCCTCCCATTCGCACGAAGTGATTTGCTTCCGCTGTCATCATGCGAACTGTTAAGGAGTGGGAGACTTTGTCGATGACTGTTTGATCTGGACATCTTTATGTCTAGAGTGAAAAAGCATCTTCTCACTTTCAATCCGGTGTAAGTATGGTTAAACGCCCAGCCTATTGAACCTAAGCGAATCAGTCCTGAGGAAGTCACCCAAATAGAAGACGAAGAGAAGAGAAAAATCTTTTTGTAGGTTTCTATCCGTTGATAAGTATGTCCAGTCCCCCAGATCGTGCTATTTACGAACGTAAACACCAACGTTAACGTTTTTCATTTGTTTTGATATCTGGCAGCTGTCAAGCTGTTGTCAAAATGTATATCAGGGGCAGAGCTCCTTATGGTGTGGGATAAGGTAAAGGTTACCAGTGTTCATAGCTTTATGTTTTTCAAGTTGGCTCAAGATTAATGACTAAAAATAATTATGTGAAGAAGAGAAGACGGGAACTACTGCCGACAAACTACTATGTAGTTTGGCAAATGCTGTGTATGTTAAGTTAATTATGTAAATATGGTTACAAATAAATAAATAAAAGAGTATTTATAAGTCGCGATATCTGGCCTCTTTCGACAGCCGCTGGAACCACCAGCTCAACGTGCCTTCCGAAGCACGGAAGAATTTCATGCGCACCTATTAGCTTCATTTCTCACTCTTTAGTTCTCATTAGTTAAAATGCACTGATGGATGACCAAAATTAAAACTTGCTTCGTTAAAACGCTCATTCGACTCAGACGTAACAATTATGACCTCAATTCTAAGCTGGTATCGAGGAATTAATTAAACTTTTTAAGGGGAAACAACTGTCCTTGTCAATTGAATTCATTAAAACTTCGTAGCTTTTCCCTTAACAACTTCGGCTTGGTTGGACCAAAACACTGGTTAAAGTAAAAAGAAAAGTCGATTTCGACGATAATAATAAGGTTAACTTTGTGCTGTGACAATAGGTTACGGTTGAAATAATAGGTACTAGGTGCTCACACTGTTCTCTTTATAAATACGTTTGTTAATAAAATTAAATTGCTATAAATTTAGATTTTTTTACCCGTCACCTTTCTCAAAAATACATCTACACTGATGACCACGTAGTTCGTTCATGATTATGTGTTTGGCAGACGACGGCGCAAACCAGGCCGGAAAATTTCACCGCAAATGATAGAACCTGCTGGGGTCGTATTATGAACTTTATAAAAACCATGCTAGTTCCAGGCAAGTCACTCACCTTTCACACTCACCTTTGTTTCCAAACTCAAATCTGATACCTTCTTTAACGCCGCAGTGTGAGGTCGAAGCTCATCGCACAAGAGGTGCACTAATTCCTTACTAAGGCGATATCTTTTGATAAATTGGACCTCATCTATACTGTGAAACGGGTTATAATTTTCACGTAATCGCCTTCTTTCAATTCGCATTTTATTGTGATTAGACGAATCATTTTCCAAAAACTCGAACACTTCATATTCGTCACACATGTTTGTGGTAGGTTTGATTAATTTTTTGCTTTAAAACGTTTGTAAAACACTTAACCAGTCAGTAAAAGTCACCCAGTAGGAGCTTAAACTGAATGGCTAATAAGACTCTTATTTTGACAGATAGATTTGTAAAACAATCACGAATAATCATTCATAACACGGAATTGCCAGCCAAATTCCAGTCAGAAGTCTGGCTTAGATCACGTGACCACTGGCTGGCTGGAATTACTAGCTCGTAGTACCGAAAAACCAGGCAGTTCAATTTACGCCGTAAACTGACTGGAAATAAGAGTTCATAATACGCCCCTGAAGATAGAACAAAGGGAGTTGTATACTGCTAACGCTCGCGGCTGCGAGCAGCAGTAGTCGCGGGCACTAACGGACAGACGCGGTCATTCAAGCACTTGCGGTCACGGTATAAGCCCGGCCTCGTCGTCGTCGACATGGTATGTTTCTATATTGTTTGTTTATTGATTTAGCCCAAAGAACTGTGAACAGTGGGCAGGGCACATTGCGAGGAGGATTGGTGACCGTTGGGCCAGAAAGGTCCTCGAGTGCGACCGCGTACGGGAGACGCAGCGTTGTTAGGCCCCCCAGAAGGTGGACTGACATTCTGGTGCAGGTCATGGGAAGCCGCTGGATGCGGGCAGCGAAAGGCGGCTCGGGTTGGAGTTCCTTGGGGGATGCCTATGTCCAACAGTGGGGGTCTCTCAGCTGAAATGATGATGATGATTGATTTTCATACTTAATTTTACAAATATAAATTCTTATGTAATTGAGTTTTTGTCGATATCCTTATTATTGAAAGGATGATAATTATTATTGTTTGTGACGTAGATTTTTTTTAAATTTATAATACTCAACGAAAGACCACTCACATCTTCAAAAACTAGAACAAACGCAGGCAAACGCTCACCCATATATCGTCTGACCGACATCTATAACAAGCACTTTAACCACATAGATATATTTTAACTATGTCACTACCTATAAAAAAACTAATAATTCACAGGGTGAAAGAAATTATTAACTAGCAATTTTGAAACTAAAATGTAACATTTTAATAAAGAACAACATGTCTTTGCCATTCTCAGCAGAACTAGTATTGTATAAAAATTTACTTAATCTGTGGTTAACGTAGCTGGTTTTACAATTACAATAATTTAACTGTTAACTGTTATCAATATCTGTAAACAATTTTACAATATTGATTGTCTTGTAAATTCAATATTGTAAAATTGTTTGTTGACCTAAATAAATAAAAAAAAAAACAAAAGAAAGGGTTATAATTATAGCAATCTATTTAACAACGATATTCAATGGAACTCATTCTTCCGATTTATCAAACAGTCGGTCTGACCAGCTCGGGATATGCTACAAAGAGCTTGTTTTTATATCTCGTGTTTAAATTATCGCTACATTTATCACTTAAATTTGTTAACATACAATCTACTTACATAAAGGTTCCAATCACACACAACCTTATGTCGAAATCACGTTTCGAACAAAATAAATAACCTGTCACAAAAAATTGCACCGTGAACTCACTGTTGCGCGATTGCGTTCTTGATAATAAAATAATTTGAATCCGACACCTCGTTTAAACCAGTCAGAATAGATCCATGGCGTCTCTTAAGCATTCCTAAAGAAACAATGAAGTAAATTCACTCATTCTGTTAGCCAAAGGCCACTTCGAACTGGCCACTCAAAATTGACAGGCCTCCTCACGAGAATACGATTTGTATATGGCTTTTTTTAATTACTTTCCGTCAATACACCGCGCAATCATCAATCAATAAGTCAAAGAGATTGATGAATGGGCCAGTAAAATCAATTTAGCGGTGATGATGTGTTTTGCTGCCTAATTTGACACTAAACGCATTTGATGGGACCTTTCGAACATTGTCTCTCAAAATTGATTTTTATTCAAATTAAGGTTGAGAAGGGTTAATGTGACGTGCCATCAGTCGAGGCGGTCGGGCTTATCAGCAGTCAAATCTGGTCTGAATGGCCAATGGCACAATGAAGCCCTAAATAACATTGGCGGACGTCGCTGAGGCGCCTGTGAGGACGTCTGCGGGCGAGCCGCCGCACCGAGTAGACTGACAGACAATACCGCCTGGCTGACTCGCCTGCCACTGGCTTTCATTCAAACGCGCGGCGGCTACAAGAAAACACGTCCGCATTAAGGGTCATCCGATGGCGAGGATAGAGAAATTGCGTAAACTGGTCCGTATTGAAATGTCTGATGTTTCTTTTGTTTGATACAGGTTGTGTTCGTAATTTTGTAGGGCGTAGTGCTTGTTTTGTGTATTAAAAACTCACCTTTATTTATATGGCAGTTAAGAAGCTTTAAAGCAGTAGGCAACGATAAGGTAGCTAGTTCGTAAATAGGGTTCCAGGCAAAGAAATAACATATTTGCTGTCTTTATCAAGTCAATGGTGGTTTAATTAAGACAAGGTACCCACTCAGAATAAAACAAGCTCGACTGTACTATGCATTTTCTTTGACACTCTGGTTGTATACGGTCTTTTTTGATTATTTTCTATGTTAATAGATTTTACTGAAAACATTTAATTGTTATATAATCTACAGCAATTCTTCGGCTGTAGTTTGTTATTGTTTTATTTGCTTTGCCTTTCTTCCGTATTCCATTGGCTACTCCTAATTCTCAAGAGATATCTATCATCAACAACTTTTATGATAAAAATGTCCTTAGTGACGCGAAGCTGTAAGTTAATACGATATTATTTTCGCGTTTGCCCCGCTAATTAATCATTATCGCCGCTTTCATTACAGCTAAACCCTTTTCGTGACGTCATTCTTAATTGACGTTGAAAAATGCCACCTCGGTGTATTTAAATTACAACATGTAATTAATCTGAGGCAAAAGCTTATCTTGTCACACGTATTACATCGGCGTGTGTAATAACAGTTGTTAGATGTTCGAGCATTTAAACTCATATTCTTCGCAAATATTATGTATATTTATATTATGTATAACTACGTTTATTAACACTAAAAACTCGGGAGGAGTTATTCGTCCCGATCTTAAATTTTATATTTTATTTATTTCAAAACTTTATATTATACACTAAAGCTTCCTCCGAGTGATTTTGTCTGCGTAGAAATTATAAGGAAAATGTAATATAGTATATGGTTACTCAGTGACAATTTTATAATCCCATCCTATCCGCTGTTAGATAATTATGCAAACGGACACAAGTGAAACCGTGGCCGACTTGTAGCACACTGATTTATTGAAGTTACATACTATGAGGCGGAGACGCAGCACCGCACACTCACATATACAAAAGACAGTTAAAGTATTTTTTAAATCCGTCCAGAAGTTTTAAGCCAATTGGTTTAAAAATATATGAATATCTTCGCTTTACAATATGAACAATAAGGTTCTATAAAACATTAGACTATCCCAAAAGCAGCGCCTGGTCATAAAAAATAAACATAACCTACCCATCACTCAGCCATGTAGGTACATAAAAATAGTTTTGATGAAATTATACCCTAATTATGCATTTTTAATTTACTATAAATTAAAAATGCATAAAAAACAAAAATTAACTGCCGAACTATGAATGATGAAGTATATTTTGCTATGTAAAAAAAATCCTAGATATGTACTATTATAAAAAAAAGAGAACACATAATTATGGAATGGGCGGTTAGATATAACCGCCCATTCCATAATTTTTACTAGCCGTTTATTTATTAGACTGCTTACTTATTTTTAGTACTGATATTGTAGGATAAAGTAACCGGCCAATGGCTTTTTTTTATTACTGACATTGTTTTACTGTCGGACTAATTTACCAATAACCGATAAATAAAACAACTACTTATTATTTTTTTCAACTCTCAACTCTCGAATGTTTAAATATCAGTTTAAAAATTGACTTTCCTATTCAATCACGACCAATAATCTCAAAAGGTAGATTGTTTCAATATTAGGCCATGTATTGCCTCAAAATAGTAAGTTTGCTAGCCTGTCGCCTAACTACGTAATAATGACATATTAATAACAACCGTCCTAGAATTAAAGGCGAAACAGCCGAAATCCCAAGAGACTTACGCCAAACATTACACCAAGAATAATGAGAATAGTTTTACACTGGAAGCGGTAGGCAAAGTGCTGCTAACAAGAAATGTCAAGTAACAAAGCAACTACGGGCTGACACAGCCGAGACGCGCGCAGTGATTGCGCGCACTGTCAAGACACCCTGAGATATTAGACTCGCTCTGTCCCGGCAGTTGCAGGCAGCCGGCGAAATATAGAAAAAGACGGCCTGTTGATTTACTAGATGTGGCTGTCTAGAAGACTGTTTTTGAAGTTATGAAAAAAATATATTTAGATGCGCGCGCATCACTGTAACGCAAAAGTCAAAGTCAAAGTCTCGAAATAAATGTAAGTACACCGTGCAACCGAAAGTTATGAAACAGCTGATTATTATTTCGCGATTTCGATGTTGGTCCCATAACAAGGGTTGATTGTATTGACTTACACCTTGAATTATTTAAGACGGTTAAAAAACACGATGTAACGGTAATGTTATATTACATTACCGTGACGATGTATATGACATACTTAGTTATTTGTACTAAATAATATAAGATTCTTAATTTTGAATATTTATTATTGTGTAAGTACATTTAAAAAAAATTAAATTAAATTTCTTACAAAGAATTATAACTTCTCACGCGCGTACATAAGTACACGCACCCATTTTTTTATTGGAATTTTGAGATAGGTCAAGACTAATAGCTTGATGATTGGAATATCTGGAAGTCATAGTTACACTGCCAACCATGACAAAAGCCTTCCTCCAAAAAAAACGTAAGCTGTATAAACTTTGTTAGATATTATCTGTGATAATAGTTTAAAGACGCGCTACCTTTTCGACTCCTTTCTAGTTTAGACTTTACAAAGTTGAAGTAAAGTATATTTTGCTATGTAAAAAATCCTAGATATTATTATAATAAAAGAGAACACATTATTTATTCGCGCTTCCAGCACAACTTTATACCGAAGACGTAAAGTTTGGGTCCGAGATTGTCTCCCATCTTCCTCTTGCAGGTTATTAATGTAGTTATAAAATGTGAGCTTTAAATGACTTTATCTGAGTTAAAACCGCGTTTAAGCTTCTTTGTGTTTCTGACGGAATCATTTAACTCAAAGTTTGCGAAGAATAGCAATGAAATATTAGCACTTGAGCCATTGTTTCGACGGTTAAGTTTGGTGTTATATGAAAATGAATGTACTTCAAGTTGTCACTATACGAGTGAGTCATGACAGTTTGTGAAGATAGAATAGAATAGAAACATTAATAAATTGTATTGTACACACATCGATTTTTCTACCCAATATATTCTAGGGTCGGTGCAGTATGAATTAATTGATATTGATATCGACAATATTGCATAAGGATTTGGCATTACATTTTTATATCTTTCGACAGCACCCGGGACCACCAGCTTAACGTGCCTTCGGAAGCACGGAAGAAAATCGATTTGAAAAATTTTCGCTCACCCATCCGAGTGCCGACAGCGCACTTGGTTGCTTAACTTTCGTGATCGTTACTAAGAACGCACGAGCGCGGTGCCATCGACCTACTCAATTTTTATTGTACACACATCGACATAAAAAAGTTTATTTATAAAACACTAATTTTAAGACAAACAAAAAAATTTTAAGCTGAATCCCCTTTGCTGATCCATTAGTTGTCTTCTATGACACCCATTAGAGGATATGGGGTGATGCTATTCTACGCTACGGCATCAGATGTATCAACTAATGTATGTTTATCTGCCTATTGTGCAATACAAATGAAAATCTATATACTATTATTATAAAGCTGAAGAGTATGTTTGGTTGAACGCCCTAATCTCAGGAACTACTGATTCAAATTAAAAAAATCTTTTTGTGTTGGATAGTCCATTTATCGAGGGATGATAATATACATGTGTATATAACGCGACTTGGTCGCGACGCGGTCGCGTTAAGCCCATATATACATTAATTATTTGGAACATCTGATGCCGCAGCGTAGAATAGCATCATCCCATATCCTCCAATGGGTGTCGTAGAAAGCAACTAATGGATCAGCAAAGATAATTCAACATAAAATTTTATTCTTATACTTTCTCCTACTCTGCTCCCAAATTATTTATGGTCGGTCCAAGATGTCTTGCCATCTATTTTGGCATTAGATTCAACGGCCTGCCTGACACCAATCCTTGGGATCACGTTCTGAATCATGAAAGTTGATGCAATTTTTATAAGTAAAAAGCCATTTATTTTTGCGACCACCGCACTTAACACAATAAATATAGCTTCGTCTTTTACTACAATTAATGTAGACTAAAGAAAAACAGGAAAAAATAATTATACCAAGACACCATCCATTTTCCGTGCGCTCCGCCCAACTTTATTCCCTTAAGCGAAATTTATGGACAAATATTTTGAAAGTCTATACATTAGTTAATGAATGCAGCACTCGGAAATGTGTACGCAGAACCTTCGAATGCGCTATTCTGAATATATAGTTTTAATAGTGAAGCATTAAAATTACTTGTAACGAGCGAATGAATGAAAACTCTATTTACAGGGTTGTAGAGTTTGCTTTTATCAATAAAAAAAAAACAAAGAGTAGGTAGACCGGCAGACCGGCAGTTCGGCAAGGCGAGGCTGGATAGCGTGGCGGTTTATCTCTCGCACTAGTTATCTCCGCATTTGGAGCCACTCCCCCTTCCCATAAGTTGCAATGGGGACATTTGTTAGACCTATTAAAAAAAAACAATAATACCATCATTTTATATATACGAAACTGGTACAATTTAGGAGGCAGCTCATTATAATTCTTTGTCCTTTATACTTCCTCATAATAATCACGCTCATATTCGCATAGAGGTGTTGAGCAGAGCATTAGGTAACAATTGTTGACACATAGAGCTATTTCAGAGAGTAGGCAGTAAAAATATTACTTATTAAAACTTCTTCTTTTGTCAATGAAAGGTTCGCAAATGCGTACGCAAAAACACATTCATTCTCATTCACAAAAGAAACCGACATTTCGGAAGACAGGTTCTCGACCCAGATGTATCAAAATAATCCAAGCTGGGAATATCTTCATATTTTTAGACTGTGCCAGCTTGTTTACATGTAAGGCCTCAATAGGGCATTTGGAGGCTAGACACAATAGATCTTCATAGGTCGCAGTGACGCAGTGAAAATTCTAATCATCAAATAAAATAATAAAAAGCAGTGGAAGTAAATATTATCAAACTGTCCAGAATAAGGCCGCCAATGTAATGGATGGTGTTGTGACTGTCACTTGACACACCCCAGCACCGTCTAGGCATCCCCTTGCAACGATGATTCGTGTTTATTATAATACATAAACATCTCCAGAAAATTTGCTCGGAAAAAATTCTTAATTAAAAATTGGGGACGAAATGAGCGTTGGATTAAGGGATTCTGTTTATTTATTTTGCGTTTTTTTAAGACAGTTAATTAGGGCAGCGTTATTAAGGATATCATGTTTGGTTGAATTAGTTAGCAATTAAAAATTAAGGCAAAATAATTTTTTTTTTTTTTTTTAAATAACAAGCAAAATGTATAAAAAGTTTTTGAAAAAAGAATGGATTGAAAACGGTTAAAATCGGGTTCACAAGGTAAACTCGACTCCTCTTATTATTAAAGTATGTTAAAATTTAGCTTATGTTACTCGAACCATAATAAAGAATCGATTGACACCTTTATTCATCAAAATTTGATAAATACTTTAGATGCTATGGAGGAACATACATAAATACAAAAATACATACATAGATTGCTAAAATCATAACTCTAAACGTCGTTGGTAATAAAATATCGTTAATTTCTAGGTGTGCTAAATCTCTTTATAGGTACATTATTAAAAGATCTCGAATTTTCTTTTGACGCCGCCGTGGTGGAGTGGTCAGTAACGCTGCCTACACATCAAGCGGTCCGGGTTCGAGTCCTGCTAGGAGCAACTGTTTGTGTGAAGAACATTTGCTCACGAGTCATGGTTGTTTATGAATTTATTTAAGTTTAATTATTAAAAATAAATATTCTATTATGTATATTAAAGGTACTCTGAGAACTTGGAGTGATGGTTTGGCGTGATGTGGCTTGGAGCGATCATGAGTTTCCCACTTTAGTGCAGTGAGTTTTATTGCTCAAGATTTACTTTTTATTCTTATCCATTGTGTTTTTTTACGTTTCTTTTTTTTTTGCAACTGCGAGCCTCGACGAACCTTTTGTATTTATTATTTATCGTTTTTTTTTGTAGTTTTCATTTTTATGATTGTTTGCCAGTACCTACTCACATCTCACAAAGATATTAGTGTATAGTGTAGCACATTACTCTTTAATAGCAATCTGTGGATAAAGTTGCTGGTTGTATAATTAGTAATAAAAAATTCTGTAAAACTTTATGTGACAAAAATTGAGCAACGTTTGTTCTCCCTTACAAAATAAAATAAAGAAAGCAGCCACCGCAGCCTATAGGCGCATGCACCACTGACGTCACCTTCACGCTCAGTCAACCCTAGTCCCCTTCTCCTCCACTCTATCCATGGAGCTCTGGCGATCTTACTTACCAACGGAAACACAACACTAGAAAAATGTAGTTTTATTTGACTGTAGTCTTCTGTAAGGTGGAGGTACTACCCCAGTTCCGCGCTCCAAATTCGAGCGGCTGGTTCGCTGTGCCCTACCTCGCGACTCATGACTTGGGCCCGTATTACAGAATAACTCTCAGAATTTATTTATTTTATCTGCAAGACAAACAGATAGTTACCGTTACATAATAGTATAGTCGACAATACAATAATTGAAGCAGACAGTTTTCTTCTAGATACTATTGCAGCATGAGAAAGTATGCAGCAGTTTTACAGACAATGTACGGTCAACACATCAGGGTCACCATAAACTGTCAATTTTCTATGTAAAATTTCTTATAACGTACATTTAAGATTGAAATCCATTAGAGAAACTCGACAGTCCCGGGTACTCCGGTCTGCTGTCGTCAGTACTAAACAACTCATCTAATCTTATAATTTATATTTTGAAATTTTGACAACAATTTTAAAATAAAATAATACTAAAACTAATACTAAATATAATCCTCTTTAACGCAAACATAATCCTCCTTAACGTTGTCTTAAACAAACTAAATTTTTTAAAAATATCCAACTGATTATGTTCCATGCTCAAATCATTCATTATAGGTAAGTACGACACATTCGCTACAGAGGACTGTGGCAAGCTCTTCCAGAATTCAATCATGTCTTGAGAAGCGTTTGTCACTTTCTATCAAGCACAAATAGATAGAGACGTACGACGCTAGTACGGCGTTGATTCTTGAGACTCATTCTACAATACGAGCATTAGTCATGCGAAATATAAATTTTAACATAAATAATGTTTTGTAAAAGTTTACCTCGAAAGTAGAAACCGGAAGTGATCTCTAGCTTTTATATTAGTCACACTGTCGTGACTTCTTACGATAACTTCAAAGTAATGAAGTTAGAACTTGAGCTTGGTTCTGTTGTAGTTTGAAGATGGGCGTTGAACATGTACAAGTAAGTATTTGCCATTCATGTCAATGTAAATATATATAACTCAAAGGTGACTGACTGACTGACTGACTGACATAGTGATCTATCAACGCACAGCCCAAACCACTGGACGGATTGGGCTGAAATTTGGCATGCAGGTAGATGTTATGACGTAGGCATCCGCTAAGAAAGGATTTTTGGAAATTCTACTCCTAAGGGGGTTAAATTTCCACACGGACGAAGTCGCGGGCAGAAACAAATATCATGTGTTTAACTAAACCGCTGAGTGACTGACTGAACCTAAACTTTCCGTAAAATTCTATTATGCCATCTTATCGTACCATTAGACAGATAAGATGCCTTAGTAGAATTTTAAATAGGTACAAAAGAAGCAGTAGTTTATTTTAACACAACGCTTAGTTGTATATCGACTAATGTCTAAATATATATCATTATAATGAAGGTACAGTAATCTAGTGTTACAAAATCCGCTGCAAAACAATCCTTAATCCGACTGCGCAAGGTCGGTTGGCTGCCGTGATGTATTGTCGACTTTAACAAATTCAAATTACAAGGCTCCCCTTCTTTGATACTCCATAGAATGACGACAAAGCCGCAGAATGTCGCTGCTAATTACTCGCAACGACCTATTTTAAATGCTGCAAAAATTTTAAATATTCCGCGGTACGGTGCACCGGCCCTGTTTGCGTTTCCCTTTGACCGAGCGCGGTCGTTATTCTTATTCAACTTAATCTGGATTACAAAAAACTTTATCTTGATCACTGGTACGCCACAGAGTTGCGGTCGAACGTTTTATAATTATGCTTATCGTAAAAAAAATTATATAAGTTTTCATTAATATCAAAAGCTTTCTATGTTACTAGACCAGTTATTTCATGCAGTTTAAATGACTATCACACAGTTGTCCACAGATGACTTTTACAGCGTTCGCCGAAGATTTTTTAAGTCGAGAATTTCGAAATACGAGATTTTAACACTTCTGAAAATCATCAAAAAATCAACAATCCTGTAATTCATAGGTACACGTTAGAGTTGAAGATATTAGCTAGTGATTGTAGGAGACCGACACGCGTTTAGAAATAATTTATTCGATAGAAAAAAATCAAAGTTGGCACTAAATTAAAATTTTATACATTTCACTTGTTATTCTGTAGTGCTTGGGAAATGTACATAATATTAATTTCATATAAAATATTTCTGTTTAAATAATAAGCATATAAATTTCCATTCGTTCCCTATTTGTGTTAGAGGCGCGCGGAGTATTAGTTGTCTCTTATCCTCACGGAGGCACAGGTGCGGTGTGGTGTGGTGTGGTGGTGACTCTCGAGTGCATGAATGTGATTTTGTAATGAGCAAAAGATGATTTGGGAGCCATAGCGCAGGTCATCTTGGTCTATCAGGACAGGTCTAGGTCTACGGCGCGCAACTGAACATCGCCTACTGGAGTGTGATCCGCGCTGCGGGAACTAAAAGTTACTGTCCCTAATTCTATATAATCAAGATACATCGAAAGTTACTGTTCTGACTAACCACTAACATACAAATTGACAGTGTCATTGTAAACTATATAACTTAACATAGTAAAAAAAAAACTAAAATAATATCGAAGTATTTGAATGCGGCCAAAACGCCTCTCTGTGGAAGATAAGTGCACTACATGAAACATGAAAGTATTCCACATTTCATTCGCATTTCAGGTCACAATATAGTGACTAGGTTGATGTACAAAATCTTGGGAATAAGCAGATGGTACAGGGGGTATAAATAAAATTATAATTGCTTCTTATGATTATAATACTGGCGTAATTAAATAATTGCTAAACGTTTTTATAAAAAAAAATATGTTACTACTAGCTTTTGCCCGTAACTTCGTCCACGTTACAAGTTACATTGCGTAGCATTTTTTTGGGTTCTCATGTTTTACTGTTTCTTCTTAATCGTACACATGTTTCCAACAAATATACGTTTAGTAAAGGCAGATTTGTTTGGACTTCCATACGAACTTACATCTCCTAATTTTCGTCCCCATTTGAGTTGAAATTTCAATAACGCTATAACAAATACTTATTTATTTCTTATCAAGTGCCTAAATTCTAAGTTTCATTGATTTTCAGATTTTGACACCCCTTCTGTGCTGCAGACTCCATTTCTGCGTACCATCAGGTAGATTAACCCTAGAAAGATAATCTGCGTAAAATTTACCCATATGTGTTTGACTTAATTGCTCTGTATAGTCTATTTTTTTATAAAACTAGAACCGAAAATTTTGACACAGTTGCTATTGGTCCACGTAATCAACATAAAGTCAGTTTTACACAAACGTCATAAAAGACCGGCTTGTATGATAAATGTGCCATGAACAAATATTGTTAGAGCAGATTATTATTCACGTGTCTGCAGAAAGTTCATCAGAAGGAAATGACGACGATACTTTTTAAGATTACAAGAATCATGTAATAATTGATTTATAATTTCTCGTGCATTAAATAATAATACTATATCCAATATTTTTTTGAACAAAGGTATTGGCTCTGTCAATACCGGAAATATGCAGAGACATGCTCAGTACTTGTTTGTTAAAAAAAGACTATAGTTTTAATAGCGTGAATCCGTTGCTGTGTATTTAGGACATCTCACACGTTGCATAAACCTACATGCCGAGTGGAGAATGTGTCATGAGGTAAGTGTTATGAATTTTGAAATATAACGACCGAGTAAGTCAATAAGAATAATAATTATCTTTTTAGTGATTTTTAAGATTCATATAATAGATGTATGGGACTAGTTTGAACATAACTGTATGCTCCGATTATGGGTATTATATCTTTATTTTTGACGAGGTATATCTATAAGTTGGCATGACTGATTATTAATAAAAAGCTATTTGATTTAAGTTTTAGGTTTTTTCTTCTATAGGTGTTAAAAATAAATATAAAAATATTCTTTGTTGAACTTATTATTTTATAGAGTTTGAAAACACAATAACGGTAAAGTTCATGCAAACCAATAAATAAAGCATCACAACTTAAAACTCATACTGTCAATTTTATGCTGATTATCTTGAGCGTCCAACAAAATATGATTATCTTTCTAAAGTAATTTGCTAGATCTTTAAAACATTATTTATTTAAGATTTCTTCTTTTTCTGTATACTGCAACGAAGTTTTAATTCAAGTCACTTGTAGTATACCCTTCTACTACACTAACGAACTTCTGAAATGAAGTTTAAAATCAACAAAAACAGTGCTTCAAAGCACAATAAAAGTAAATTGAAAATTTTCAGTTTTTATATACTTCTTAATAGCCAGTGGCGTATAGACATATCTATTTTTATTACCATTTAATGAAGATATAAGGGCCCGATTAGTCTTAATGAAGGTTTATGTCCTTAACCCTCCGTTACGAAAGGTAATATCCATAGCTCGAATGTTGTTTTCATTACGTGCGCTTTTTCATTCGAAATTAAAAGTCAGCGTTACACAACTGAACGTATAATGTGGAAAATATGACGTACGATACGTCAGTAACCCTCCCTTGTTAACGTGACTGTTCGTAGGTGAGTAGTGTGGCCAAGACATATGATTTTTATAGGAATATTCCCTCTTAGTAAAAAACAATTCCGCAGTCAACTTTTATTTTTTTCTTTCACAATTAAACTTTTGTTTGACTGCGAAATATGTAAATTAATATAATTGTATTAATTTAGTTTATAATATATATTTTTTCATCTTATCTTGTTGGCAGACACGCATAAGACCTGCGTGGTGGTAAATAGTCACCACAGCCTATAGACGACTGCAACACTGTGACACTCACGCACTGCCAACCCTAGTCCCTTCCCTTTCCCTGTGGAGCTATGGCAACCTTATTTATCAACAGAAACACAACACTACAAAAATTTAGCAGGAGATATTACCACAGCCCGAGCACTCGAAATTCAAGCGGCTAGTTCGCTGTGCCCTGCCTTCTGTTACACATGGTATAGGTAGATCCTTGGTTCAAAATAAGTCTAAATACTTCAATCGCAATTTCAATAATTCTGAAAAAAACTATTGAGTTTATCAGCTTAACTAAAATCAATTTAATAATGTATTGTTATTTTTTAAAATCTTTACTTTGATTATTTTATTTTCGAATTTTCGTCCTGATTTTTCCATAAAGATATGTGGCTACATAAGTTAAGTCAGGTTTATTTTTCAACGTCATTAGCCATGTCATATTGTGAACGGATAATGCATTATTTGCAATAAGCGACATTATGTGTTACGTGTGGGAGAACTCAGCAGTCACGGGAGGGTTAGATTGAATAGGAAATTTTTAAAATGTAAATTTTCCCGTGGGGAATTCTACACGTTTCAGTGTAAAGTGATGGAGTGTAAGATTGTTATGATATTGGTGCATTATTATCTTCACATTGTTCGATAATCGAGCCATAACGGTGAGGGAGAGCTTATTTTTATTTAGTTATTAGTTATACGTTTTATTAAAGTAAAAAATAGGATATGCACTCCTCACAGATTAAAGGTTTAGGTTGGCAGAGTTGGAACGGCCACCATGATACAGGGTCCCCTGAGGGCCTAGACAAGATTTCTAGATTTCTAGAAAACAACATTTCTAGCAAACGAAATGTAAATTTTTGACATTTGACACGATGGGATGGTCGACTTTCTCAGTAATACGTCAGTTTCATAATATTATTTTTGTTAGACATTCGGCGCAATCGATTGCTCACTTGGCTAGGCCCTCTGGTCCTCTTAAAGCTCTAGATACTTGACTAACCTCTATACAGCATATTAACTTTACAATATCACGTTAAAGACAATGTTATTAGATAATGTATGATGGTACATAAGGTTATTACAATAAATTATTGGAAGTCAAAAAGTTTCACGGACTTAATTAAAAGAAATGTTTAGAGGCGATTAAACTAGCGGGCGGGATAAAAATGGCACGGTGGCGGTTCTGGTGTTAAATATTTGCTTTTAAAGGCGCTCGCCCACGTCAGACTTTTTGTATAACCAGACAATCGGATCTTTTTCTTCATTACTTAAAAAATACATTTTCTGAGCAACTTTTTGAAGGATGCATTCAATACGTTCCATTGTTTTCTACAAAAAATCGGTCACTTGATGACGTGAGCGTACAGCTTTAAATCTTAAAAATCATATTTTTTATTGTGAATCGTAAAGAGTACACTTGCGAATATAAATATAAAGCCTTAACAACCATTGAATGGAAAGTTGGCGAAGCGCAGTGCGACAAGTACCAACTTTCAAATAAAATGTCTAAGCAAGATAGCTGAAAGCTTAAAAACAAAGTGCTCTTAGAAGTTGGAAGCATTATCAGTTCTTCCAGTTTCGATCTTCGCTTACGGCAGATAAGTGATCTGGCGATATATTCTGTGTCTGAAATAGAACCGCATTTGTGAAGAATTATCTTGAAGCTGTGTGAGAGGAATTTAAGAGACTACAAGTTAGATTCTCATGGACAGATACTGCATTGAATAAATAAAATATCTTCAAAATATCTTCAACTTTAAAGGCAAAATAATATTTTTATTACTGTAGAAGTTACGTAAATTTTCATTCACATTGCTATGAATTTGCAATTAAAAATCTGGACAGTGAAATTTTAGAGGGTTCAAGAAAATTTTAAGATATCATCTAACTAAGAATCTAAGATAATGAAGATAGAGGTAAATAATTTTTAAGCTGTGTTTGTTTGGCTGGCTAGTAGATAGACACCGGAATATAGGAGAACTCGTAAATATACTCACTTCCCCCATCTTCTTCGAATTTCTTCCATTCTAGCTTCCCAGCGAAAGTACGTAGGATACCCGGAGAGTATGGTTGGTGGATAGTTGAGGAAATCCTTTACCTCTGCCTCTACAGTTGCATCGTGGGTATTGCAGGGATGATCAAAGGGTCAGCTAGCTAGATCATTAAAATTTCAGTTCAGTAACCAGTAATAGTGGAAATGAAGAGCAGCATAGGGCACTAGATACTGAAGTAGATTCAGCACAGAAATAATTGAACATTGTCAAATATGTTCAGTTTATAATATTAGACAACGATATTTCTTTCTTTGAGCTTTCTCCATTGCCCAGACTACTTAGATGTTTGAGTGTAGCATCTATCCTGGTTTTTGATTTTGTTGGTTTCCTGCAGGTTTAGTTATTTTTTGGGGTTGATTTTTATGGGATTGATGTGGTTGTTATTTTATGTGGGTGTGGCTGGCAATATGTCATTTTTTGGGTACTTCATGGCCTATACTGCTAGCTGTGGCTTTAGGTGCAACCAAATGGTACCTCAGAGTCTGTTCTACCATTTTAAAATTATAGGCGTGATAATTATATTTAGATAGATGTTAAAGTTGTTTATCATTGTAAATAAAACAACTTTTAAGGATTTAATTTTAGCTTTTACATGTTGTTAACGTAGTGCCCGACGTTTCGTAACACTTTGCAGCGTTCGTGGTCACGGGATGACAACTTGTAAAATCTAATTACAAGCGAGTTAAATCCGTAAAAGTTGTATTATTTACAATGTGTAGTGCTCGCGCAAATCTAAGATTACATTGTTTATCATTTTTATGTGCTGACCTGATGACATCTAATAATTTTATAATGTTACTTTTCATCACAATATAGTATTTAGTATTAACTTCTAATAATATCTAAGTTTGAATTCACTTCTCAAACAGAAATCTGAATGATGAATCTGACGGAGTTACAAAATCCAGTAGCTTAAATAAATGCTATATGCATTGCATATGAAAAATAATAGTGTGAAAATTACGAAAATTATATTATGTCGCTAAATTATATTCAATGTGTAGAAAAAGTAGGTAACATGCCAATGTCATTGATTCCTTGTTAAATGGTTTTCATTAACGTTTGCATGTTGATCGTGTTTAAAGATAAGGCTGAGCAAATTGATGAGAAACATGTACTTGATAATTTAAGAGCAAGAGTAAGCAGGGTCGGAAGCTTACTCTGTTTAATTATCGTTTATCACAGTAACACATACAGTAGGTTCTCATCACAAAACCAAACAGATTAGTAGGATGCTCAGTCATAAGAGTTAAGCTCACAAAATCAAAAATGTTTGAGCAACTACGCAAAAACAATTTATATTTGCTATAATCACAATGTGTTCATCTATGTGGTATTCTTATTTATCTTATTAGCAGTGAAGAATCTACTATGAATTGAGGATATTCAATCTGAGGCAACCACTCCAGGAAAAATACTACTACGCAAAAATATAATATTTATTATTATTGCTAAATATACGATTGTAGAAATATGAAAACAGCGATGAGTATTTTACTGAAATATACTAACTGCATCTACTAAAGCAAAAATGAGTGACAAATATGCTAGAACAATAGCACTAAGACATTCGTCATATTAAATTCTAACTAAGGCAAGGGACATTGTCAAATACAAACATGGCCGTAACGACTGAGTCTATTCACTTCGGTCGCTGTTTCGGACGCGACGAAAGCGTAGGAATTAATGACGCTAATAAAATAAATGTGCGACATTCGTTTACACGTCCCAGTGTTTATGTCTCATTTAAGACGACATATACTTTTACAACTGTGTCGTAAAACATCCCATGTGGTGTTCTCTATCAAGCGGGACTCTAAGAAGATTCGTATGTTACTTTCTAATGAGACGGTTGAGTGAATTCTGACGTTTGTATTAGTTTTAATGCCGTTCCCATTGCAGCCGGCTTTTATGTCTCCAGCTCCTAATAAATGGTTTGAGTTGCTTGGAGTGACAATTATTTTTAATCAAAATTTATATGTATCGCTATGAATAATACTTAAATTTGTAACATGTTGCTTTATTATTTGGTGAGGTCAATATGATTTACAATGTTTCACCTAAACATAGTAATCCATCTATCAATGTTTGTTCCTCTATGATCTGCATAAATATTTTAAATCATAAGGATAAATAGTCTATAATACCAGTGCTTGAAATTTTATCGAAACTGCAAACATGTATAAGGCTTATACATGTTCGCAGATTCGAAAAAATTTCAAGATGGCGATTTTATCCAATATTTTTTTGTGTTTTGGTGGTCATGCTAAGCGGGTAGAGTGACTAGACAAGCAATTCCATTGAACGCTTAAGGAAATAATATAATGTATGAGAATGTCGTCTTACTAAGAAAAAGCTATGGCGACCGTCGAAAGTTGGCGTTGCGTGTAGGCATTCCAATAATATTCTATATAGTTAATTGTCAATAGAGACAATTTTTTCAATTCTATTAATATAATCTCTTTAATACAGTTTATCTTTTTCATTATAAGAAGCTATATCTTTTAGAAATAATAATTCTACAAATGAAAATATCATTTCTAGAAATTTGAAAGCAGACTTATTTATTGTTGTGAAACTTTCTAGGCCTATTATTGACTAAGGCTTTGAGTCTTTTAATCAATAAGTAGTTGAAAATTAACTC
This sequence comes from Elophila nymphaeata, assembly GCA_955850985.1. Classification (NCBI taxonomy): domain Eukaryota; kingdom Metazoa; phylum Arthropoda; class Insecta; order Lepidoptera; family Crambidae; genus Elophila; species Elophila nymphaeata. Next base: position 18,404,987 of record OY039079.1, read on the forward strand.
GCACTAGCTATCTTCGCATTTGGACTCCACTTCTGCTTACCAGGTGGAATGGAGTCATTTGCTTGACTTTTTATAAAAAAAAAATCAATTTTTAAACTGCAGCCCTAGAAATTCTAAATTAGTTATTTAAATAATTTGTGAGTAGGATGTCACTAATGACTACAAAGGAAATCCTACTCACAAATCATAATTTTGTGTTTCATTTTGCTAAAGCAATTAATGTTTGCAACATTGATGTTTATAGTGGATAGCATAATAATAGATTATACCGATAATAGGTTCACGCGGTGTGAATCCATTGTTATGATAAGTAGACATTAAATATTATTTAGAGCAGTCTAGTCGAGCATTGATATGAATAGCTTGACAAATGTCTCTGCATCTCTAACAGTGTGAATAGGGTATTCAGGTATATTCATCTCGTCGATGAATTAGGAAAGCAAATAAAATATTAGCTTTAACTACACTTTCTAAACCGCTTATTAAGGCCAATACCTTTTTCTTAAAAAGTTCTAGTTAGACAATTGGGGAACTACTAAGATCATAATTTTTTAATTGTTTATTTTTTTCAACAATATCATCATTCTATCTTCTATAATTTAAGGCTCCTATTTTAAAACTAGATTTGGAAATATTTTCGTAAATATTATGGAGACTATAAAAATCTATATTTAAAACACAATATATCCCTCCACATGCTTCAGACAAACATTGGAGCGGAACAATTTCAGCTTGATTTATTATGTACAATTAGCACGACTTAAAAGAACCGTGTCCACATCAATCGCAGATTCATCCATTACAGCAACCGTTAATATATCGTCGACCCATTGGTTTAGATGTCACTTAATGGGGCTAGAAAAAAACAAAGCTTGTTTAGTGTTACACATTTATACAGTTTATCTTATATCATGGCTGTCAATGAAATTTGTCCCAATCACATGTATATCACATATTATTATGTTTAAATAAAAATCAATCGAAGATTGTAATGTCTGCACATAATTTTAGAACGTTGACACCTTTTTGACTTATTTATTTTTTTGTTGTGTTTGTAATTATCAGGACAATGTTAGCCAGGAAAAAAAATGCGCCGAACAGTTAAATTTTTATTGTTATGAATATATCCGTATAATGTGGTGAAAATTGTGTCTTATTTTCTCCATTATTAAACCAGTAGAAAACCAGGGCGGGCAGCTGCCCTGTGTACTAGCTAGTAGTATCAAAAGAAGACTGCCTGACTGGTTGTGGAGAAGTAATAGGTTTAATGGGCATGTGATCTTTAATTTATCAGACGAAAATATATAATTTTTAAGAAGGTAAACATCTTATACGAAATCAGGATACTTGATAAGTAAGCAGTGTTACTGGCCACTCAAACTATAAGTACATTATGAGCTTTGGACAATTTTAATGTTAGTCCTAGTTCATTATCCTTATATTGGTGTGGTTTAGCTACTATCGTGTTTTTTTTTATTATACTCCACTACTCGAAATATTTACGTATTTCCTGTTACGTATTACCAATTACTTTCACTGCCTACTATTGATGGTGTAATAGGCAGTTTAAAATATATTTCCATAATAACGAAACATCTAGTTTTTTATCTTGTACATTTATCTCCGAAACGGTTCTAATACTGTTTCCTAATATTGCTTTTATTGTCGAGTCTGAGAGGGAGAGTGAATAAGAGTGAAATTTGTAACTGTTTTTAGAGTTATTTTTGATGTTCCCGTCACGAAGACTCTCGGATTTGATTAGAACGTGACGCATAAATGCAAAAATGATTGTTACAAGTTAAGCTTAAAGACATGAAACTTTCCTTTTCACTGCTAAGTGGTCACAATAAATCTCTCCGAAGTATTCTTTGTCTGTTGAGAATATGAATAATGTTTCTTTGACTTTGAAGCCAGTTCTTATATTGTAAAAGCGAAAGCCTGTCTTTTTTATATTCCTAGGTATATATGTCCGTAATATTCGTGAGGGATTTGATGTTTTCGCTAAGGTCCATATCTTTTCTTTGAATAGAGGCTCAAGCGACGTCTTTGGTACAAAATGGCATTAGCTTGGTTTTCTTAAAACTCGACTTTATCATACCTAGTACCTACTATACATATATTATGATATCTACTCATTAGAGATAATGAGTCTAAATTTTTAGTAGTACCAGTAGTAAGTTTAATTATGTTTTTTTACAAACAACATTTCCATAGAATGAAAATTGTACCTCAATTATTGGGAACTCAGTTTAAGTAAGTAACATGGTAGAATACCCTTAAAATTTACTCTCCTGAAAATTGGCAGGGCATCAAATATTGCTTCATACTTTTTGATTGACATCGCCTTTATAGGTATTACCATAACATGGCAAATATTTAAAAATGCAATAATACTTCTATTTTAAATTATCTACAAGGTATTCTTACAGTACCTGCAGGTCGCGGCGGTTGTTAGGCGTCGCTACCCACAAGTGCCTACACATGGGGGAGGATGCTGAGCCAGGGTGTCTACCCAGCAAGAATTTGGTGAAGGTTTGAGGTAGGAGATGCCCCAGGGAGTCGCCCTGGCAGGCACCAAGCGGGGAGGTAGTGAGATACACCTTAGACGGTTGTAAGCTGATTTATTATGGCAAATATTGGTTGTTTTAAACTACGTTCATTGCATATACATGTTGAAAGGTTTTTGCATGTCTCTCAGGTGTAACTTGCCGACAGTCCACGTAGCTGCTGACCCGCGAAATGTGACTGTAGTCTCGCTGGTAACCACGCAGGCGTAGAGTACAATGTTCAGCTGATAGCTCGAACACTTACTACTTAATATACCCACATTACGTTCCCAATTACCATATAATCACCAGCTTCACGCCCGTTCTTAATAATATCCCTTCTAATCTTAGTGACCATGAAAATTGAATTGCGATAACGATGTCGAAAGTTCTATAGGACTTGAATACAATTGAAATAATAAAATAACCTACCTATATCTAATTTATTTTAATTGTTATATATTAAATAGTATCAAGTAATCACAACATACAACTAGGTTGTAGACCCATATGCAGGGTCGTCAGGGTAGGTACCACCGCCTTTCTTATTTCTGCCGTGAAGCAGTTCGCTGTGTTTCGGATTGAAGGGAAAGGTAGCCAGTGTAATTACTGGGCATGGAGGGCATATCATCTTAGTCCCCAGGATGGCAAACGCACTTGCAATGTTAAGTGATTTACACTTAATATTGCAAGTGTCTATAGGCGGCGGTGACCACATAACATCAGGTGGGCCGCAAGCTTGTTTGCCGTCTCGTAATGTAAAAAAAAACATTGTTTAACTTCTTTATCCAAATATCGCTAAGTTAAATTTTATTTGATTTAGAAACTCCAAGAGGCTTATGAGCTCTAATTATAGTCAACCGACATTCATTTGTTCCACTAATAAAGAGTGTCACCAACACACGTGATTTACTCTATAATTGGAGTTGGTCATTCGGCTTGTATTTCAGATAAAACCTGTATTCATAGACCGAACGTCATATATTTTTTAAAGGGGACTAACAAGCAGACTTTCCACTTCATGGTAAGTCATCACCGCCGCCATCTGCAATACATTGCCATTTGCCGCAAAAAACGCTGAGACATTTAGGGCAATATTGTCTTAATGTTTCGCGAATCCGCAAAACTGGAATGATAAGCAAAACGTCACTGCATTATGCAACAGTTCGTTTCGTAAACGCTAACAATGAACAGACGCCGTGTGAAGCCGGGTGCAAAGCGCTACTTTATCGCATGATCTAATCGCATTCTCGCGCCGACCGCATCGATATAGCACGAATTTCCATCTTATAATGTAGCAAGCCATTGTTTGCATATGAACTCTTGGGTAAAGTGCAAAAGAAATTTTGTATTTTATTGTGGAACAGATTCTGCGGTTCGGCGTTTTTGTACCATATAAATCTTGGGGTTGTTACTCTCTATTATTTGATTCGATTCTCAGAACGTTTTAGCTTTACTGGAGTAAAAGGTGAAGTTTGCAACAGCCCCGATTGGAATGAAATTGCTGGAAAATATTTTGAAATAGCGGAAACGTTTGCTCTTTATAACGGCAATGTTGAAACTGAAAACTTAATGGGATACTTTGGTCTATGGAATTGGATATCAACGAATGGTCAGCTTATGACGGCGCTAATATTATTTATTTGTGATCTTCTTTATCAGTAAAAATAAACTAGATACCTTTTGTAGTGGATTGTTTTATCTTCGTATTTTTGAAAAAAGTTAGCATGGTCTCAGCAAATTGTCCGAAAGAGAGGTAGAGCACAGCGTGCTATCCATTCAAATTTGGACCACCCCAACTGGAGCAGAAGGTACTTCCACTCTATAAGGGCACTTTAAGCAGTTGAATAACATTTCCTAGTGTTTCTATCGGTAACTAATGTTACCAACGCTCCACGGGGAGGGGATGAGTTTACTGCTGGCATTTATATATCAGTGTTAAAATCGTCTATAACCTGTCTACTATAATTGATGATGTGTTTTTTTATAAAATTTAATACTCTTGATTTTAATTTAAATATTATATTCTTATTTGTACCATCCGGAAGCAAGAATATTTTTTTTGGCTATGCATTCGATTTCAATCGCGAGTTTAGTTGCTAAACTTAATGCACAGTTGCGGTACTGTTGTATAGATTCAATCTGATCGCATATAATCACCCATCTTCGTAGGTAGATTAGACTAACCAAGGAACTTGCAACAGATCAATCTTGGAAATTGTACAGTTATATCTAAATGTTATTTGTTTGAAAAGCTAATGGATAACCTTGTCCTAAAGGATTTTAAACGAAATTCGATTATACAGTAGTTTATAGTTATTTTAAAGATTGCACGTTTCCGTAAATAAACCAAATTGACTCAGGCGCGAACGAGCTGGGGATTTCACGAAACTACTTTAGAACTCGGCGCTCCACAAACTGCACTCGTCAATTCCGCTTTTTTTAAACTAAAACACCAATTCCCAAATGGAACTAGCTGCAACTATATAAGCAATAACTGATGTTTTTTGTAGTTTGAAGAGAGTAGTAGTAGGTATTACTTCCTTTACTAGTCACTAGTCATATAATTATCATGGGCCAATAGGACACGAAATGAGCATTAGTGTTTTTTTTTTATCGACACTTGACGACAGTCATGTTAAGTCAGTTAAGTCATTTTACCCTTACAAGATTATTTTTTGCTGTTTTGAACTGGATTGCGACCTGAGATATTGCAACGCAGGTTCTTCGTATGTTTTTTAAAAATAATAACTACACTCTTTCTATCTGTTGAGCCGTTTTTCTTACGTAGGAAAGGGTAGTTCTCGTTGATAGGAAAATTAGCTGTGGTCGTATCTAAATAAATATTTCTACCCAGGCTTCCTGTACATGACACTGGAGCCGCATCGGCGCCTTACTGCATATTATTTGTGTCTCAGTTTGTGTATACGATCGAATATATCGCATAAGCCGCACCATCGGCGCACCAGCGCCGGATCGTAACAGCGTGTACACCGGATTGATGCACCGGCGTCAATGCGATGTAGGTAAGTACGCGCAGTTTAGGTGCGCCGACGGTGCTGCTCCAGCGTCATATACAAGAAGTCTATGAAGAGCAGCAAAACAGTAAAATGATTATGTTTGGTAGTGCTTTTGTCTCCGTGGGTGAATGAGGGATCTAGAGGTATAAGGGAGTAGGGATAGACTCAGGTTTAGCAACGCAAGAAGTGCCGCTGGCGTCAGAGTACAGTGACTATCGGGCGACCATGAGACGAGTTGCATGTTTGCTAGCCTATAGAAATAAGCGCTCAAGTGCCCTGACTTATTGATAGTCATGATTACATTGTCTGTGATGTTATAGACTGCGATGATCATTGGTATTTTGGTGGATCTTGCTATGTGCTATCCTGTTGTATAAGAACGATCAGTAGCTTTGTTTTAAATAATGTTATGACAACATTATCGTCAAGATGATATCATATTTCTCATGGTATAATTCGATCACCTTTCAAAATTCTATTGGTGCTCGTAAACGTTGTAGTCATCCTCGTTCAAATTTCATTCTTCTAACATTTAACCCTTAGAGCCACGGGATTTTGTTCATGTTTGAATCTGCAATGTGTCGACAGATGTTATACAATCACTTTGCAGTGTGTGAACTCATGTCCACGTCTCCGGTATGGCCATTCAAAAATTATTTTAGTTTGAATTTCATAGAAATGTTGTTACTATGATAGTCGTATTTGGCTTTAGTAGAAAAACTTACTCTACTAGCGGTCTGAGCTGAAGTGTATTTATTATTTTATTTACTGAAGCTATTTTTCCCATGTCTTCCATGTGTTTTGATAAATTCAATTCGACTTGCTGAAAATCTATCTTCAGTGAAGCAAAAGAGAGATTATTTCCATCACAGATAATTTAAATAAGCATATTAAGAAATATGACGTGCAACAAAACTCAAGTATTTTCAATGCCAAAATAATAATAGGGAAAAACATAGATATAGGAAACTGTAGATTGGCAATGTGAATGAGAAAGAGCATACTAACACGTATATTAGAACGAGATAGATAGACGAGATCATTTCATGTAGACAAAGTCAGTCACATAGAAAAGCCAGCAACTGTTAGACTGCAGTGCTATTTTTCACGCACACATACGCATTACTCACACCTTGGTGCAATTTTTCGGTCTCGCCCTAGTCGATTCACTGCCAATCTACAAACATCAGTAATTTTAAATCCATAGGAAAACTTTATACTTTTTATAATAAACTGAAAAGTAAGCCGTCTTTTACAAATGAATTTCTAACGTTTCTGTCTTTCCTTATCAACCAGGTTTTTACGTATAGAGGAAGTCTTGTAATCGTCAAAAAATTCGACTTCGAGATTTTGACGGTTTTACACGTTTTTTATGTCACTGAGACCAAAAATACCGTTTTTGGAATTATGTCTGTGTGTGTCTCTGTGTGTCTGTGTGTTAGCACGATAACTCGAGTATGCTTTAACTTATTGCAACCTTTAATATGCATGTATGACATCAAAATATAAGTTTTCTATAAACTTTTGAGTCGTCGATCACGAAAGTTAAGCAACCAAGTGCGCTGTCGGTACCTACTCGGAGGGGTGACCAAAATTTAACATGCATGTTTGACATCAAAATATAAGGTTTCTATCAACTTTAAGTCGTTTCCGGCATACAAGAAAGTCAAGGGGAGACCACTCCCGATTTTATTATAATAATTTTAAATCATATATTAAATTGTTATTTTCAAATTAGAAACTTATTAAGTTACAATTTAATTACAGCGACATTTGCCGTTGCAACTCAATTTCTGTATTTGGATATCTTTAACATTTCGTCCAATACAAATCAGAGCGCGAAACAATGGCTCCGCTACTTGAATAAACAACAAAACACAAGCAAACACTTATAATGACATGTCATTAACACCTACCCGTGTTTACAGAGGGGAACGTGTTCGCATAGGACAAACAAAATTATTATCGGGACACATACAATGCTAGGGCAAAAAACTAATATCCTTTGGCGACCTTTTCGTGCGATGCGTCCTTAAACGCAAAACTTTGCTCCGTTTTTGTTGACAAAAGAAAATTAGAAATGTGAACTTTAATTTTCGGTAATTATATTGGAGATTAAAGTTTGGATAAACGAACACGATAATAACGATTAGAAAAATATTTTCCCAATGCAAAAAAGAAAAAACTTTCACTCCAGGGCAGCTAATCTAAAATATCATTTGAGCAACGACTTCCAACTTAAAGTTGTTTGTAACAAGAATTTCAGAACTTAGATTATCAATTAATCGCTGATGAAAAATAAAATTGGCATCATTTTCATTGTTTTATATCTATAAAATTTGTCTTTCATCCAGTTAACAGGATTTGGTAAAAAGCCTTATAAAATAAGCAGCTTACGGGTATATAAGGCGTACGACAGTAAAGTAATTGTTTAAAAGTTACAATAGAAATCCCACACTATCATATATATTACATCGGAACTTTGACTAAAAGTTTAATAATTTTAGAAATAATGAAAGTGTTTATATAATATTTAAATATCATTTTTGTTTATCATTTGATGAGCCATGCTTATTTGCTACCTTGAAATACCAATTTCAAAACCTATGTTAATTATATATTTTAAAATCTTTTACTGTCTATTATTATCTTATTTTGTGCTTGTAGCTGAACTCATTCCCTTGTACACATACATCATGCTTGTCCCACTTTTATACCACATGTCTCATTCAATTAAAGCGTTGTACAAAAACCGCTGATAATTTGCAATCTGAACTCTAAAGCGATGCCTTTATTTATGAGGTTTAAGGTCCACAATCGCTTAATAATTCAGAGACACATTTAGCACTCCAAAGTCTACGTATGCTGTAGATGTTAATGAGATAATTCCTCTTGGGAAACGATAGAAAATGGAACAAACATGGTTGCCAAATTGCAAATGCTATCTGTGTCAGCGAGTTGGCAGAACTATTTTTGTTGGGTCAAATGTAGGTAAGGTAAAATTAACATCTCAATTTGGGTTTTTGAATCTATAGATGCACCAATAAATCAGTGGAAATCTATCGCCATGGATTATCGGTGTTACGGTTCGTGACGATAAATGTTATTGTGGCCTATTCAAATAATTTATCAGCAGAGCTGCGGTCGAATTGCCGATTGTATTGTTTAGCTTGCAATTTTACATGATATTCCCAATAAATAGGTCGAGGCACATAGACAGACAGTTTTAGCATTTGTATAAAATGGAGTGTGTTCTGAAAAACTTTGATATTTTGCAAAAGAATCCTTATAAAATAGCACAGCTCATTAGCGACAGGCTGTTCATTGTCAAACTTAAAAACAGATGAACCCCGTAGCAACAATGCGTTTTACAAGGAATTCCCTGGCCACAACTTATGGGTATAAGTTGTGTCAAAGTCAAACTCACGCGTACAAGTATTGTTAGCCTCGGATGATCTGTAGCCCAATTCACGTATTAAAACCGTAGCGATATCGCAGCGATTTAGTCGTTTAAGCACTTTTTCGTATTCATGTACGTCAAATGAACTGATTTTGAAGTCGCTCGATCGCAATGTCGTCGAACCGTATTCAGCTAATGATTAGTCTTAAAATCGCATCTGAAACGTCAACTGAGAGGTATTCAGCAAAAAAAAATTCGTATCACGTTATATGTTAAATAATATCAATATTGTTCGATTTAATTTGATTAATTTATCGTAAATTACTATATTTGAAGTAAAAAATATATTTGAACCTTTTAGTAGAAAGTAAAATAATTATACGGCCATCTTTTTTGTTTCGTTGACAAGTCGTTCAGATGTATTTTAGTTCCGATCGTATTGAGTTGTCGTGCTATCGAAATGAAGCTGAGTAACACGTGAATACCAAATTTGAATAGGACTACCATCGAACGATTGTTAAACTACAACGGTTTTTAGATCGAATGTATTTACGTGAATTGGGCCACTGTGCAGTGTCATAGGGTTTTCAAAATACGAGAACTTTAGCGGGTTATCAATCCTTTAAGGCTAAGAATATTTCTAGTCAGCTTGCTTCTCCCAGGATGGAGTCTCTAATGATTAGAGTTTCTAGGGTTTAGAGCCGGTAGGGCCGCCTGAGGTTGCCTCTAATGACTCCAACTTTAGCTCATGTGCGCTGTATCGTGGAGTGATAGCCCCGTATTACAGAATGACACTCAGAAATCAATCATGTCTTGAGAATCGATTGTCACTTTCAATCAAGCACTAAGTTATAGAGATGTACGACGCAGTACGTCGTTGATTCTTGAGCTTCATTCTATAATACCAGCACAATACCTGCCATAGTATAGAAGCGGCCCGGTAATTGTTATCGGCATATCTATTGATACATCTGTCCTTACTATATTTAGTTCCTTTTTACTTCGTTCAAATGCTTTATACGTCTGAACGGTTTTTTGTATTGTTAAATTATTTTCCCTCGGCAAAGATTTCAGTAACGGCTGATCTCTAAGACCCAATATCAAGACCGGGTTTTCTCACACTTATGCTGCTTTAGTGCGACGGGATGCGAAAGTGTTTCTAGTGCCGGTGTGTAGTGTTAATCTGCGAAAGACGAAGCGGAAGTTGCGCACTAGCTAGTAATTGGGTCTGCTGGTCGAGTAGGACGCTTTTAGGACGGCGTTAGTCAAGAGCGATATCACTAATCGAAGTAAATTCAGCCATTGTAACTACTAAAATGAGGGCGTGAGTTTGCTTGTTATATATGTAGTACTAGCTTTTGCCCGCGACTTCATCCGCGTAGAATAGTTATTTCGGGAAGCGTTTAAATTTTCTTCTTATTTCTTCTAACCCATACGCCATATATCAATGTTCATCGATTTTACTTTTAAAAAATGTCAGATTTCCACACAATTCATCCCTTATTTAACCCCCTTAGGGATTGAATTTTCATAAATCCTAAATACATGTTACTTAATTTCTCACTGAAATGCCAATTTTTATGGATATGACTTTAAAAATGACGAATACAAACTTTGCCCCTCGTTTTCACCACCTTAAAGGATTTCCATAAATCCTTTCTTAGTGCATCCCTGGACCTCTTAAGGAACCTACGTACCAAATTTGGAATCTCTAGGCCCAGCGGTTTGGGCTGTGCGTTGATATGTCAGTCAGTCAGTATTCATTTTTATATATTTTATATATATAGATAAAGATAGATACATAGTGGTCCAAAAGATTCTAAGCCAGCACTGTTCTTTTGACTACAAATACTCTGGAGAGGGATACGGGTATCTCAGTTCCCAGATATGTATACTTTAAATATGCTCTGAAGTGTAAACCGGGGACCTAGTTATATTCATATTAGAGCTGCGATAGTACTCTCTGCAGTTTCTGTAAGTTGAAGACATGATAATACAAGCTAAGGAAAATTCAGTAGCTGCTTACACATAATAATGAATGTACTTCCAAGGCAAGCTGTTATTCTTGATGATAATAATTATAATGTTAGAAATAACAAGATGGAAAATAAGGGTCAAGACTTTTCATCATTCATTCGATTATCACTTTCTATCAAGCCTTCTTTCAAGGATCAAGACTTCTTTAGCAATATTTCCGATGAAGTAGCCCAATAGAATAGAATAGCGATTATTTTTTCTCCACAATTTTATACATACTTATAAATTAATTATTATTTATATAAGATAAGCAGGAAATTTGTTACACATTAAGGTTTTAGCACACTAACTCGGAAAGTGAACTCCGAATCCCCTATTTTAAATAGAAAAGATACGGCTACATTCCATTTGCCAGTTTATGCCGATTGACCGCTTACAGTAGCTGTACAATAGCTGTAAAGACGCGTTTCTCGTACCATAACTTAGTTTGTACCTTGCAACTGAGGTAAATGTATGATTCATATTTTACTTTAGTTTAAGCACTTCAAAAAATAACTCTGTTGCGATTACTGTATTTTGTACACTGTGTTGTAGATTTTGGATGCACGTTAGTCGTGGTTGTATCTTTTTCGCCGTCGTTCGGCATTGATCTTGCTTAGGGCCGCGTTTGCCACGTTATTTTAATCTCTTCCAACCTTAACTACGAGCAAAATCTGAAAACTCCTGAATATTTTCATTTCCGCATAAACTTAATTCGGAATAAAGCGAGGTGTACAATAGTAAAATTATACCATTGTGCTGTCATAATTCCAAATTAGTGAGTAAAATACAAACAACTTTAATTTAAACGAGTGTTTCGCGCTTACAGTGTACAATATTTACACCCGAAGCTCCAAGAACAGGAACAAACTTCACGTAAGGCTAACCTACTGTGTATAATAAATGAACGACTTTCAAAAGAATACTAAATTAATTTCCAAGCGAAAGAGGAAATGCGCAAATGTTCGAAATGAGAACAATTAAAAAATGCAGACAGGTACTGCACAGACGAGGAGTAAAGTGCTCCTAATATTGCTTTTTCAACCGACTTCAAAAAGGAGGAGGTTATTAATTCGACTCTATGTTTTTTAATGTTTGTTACCTCATAACTCTTTACTGGGAGTACCGATTTTGAAGATTCTTTCGATCTTTGGAAGCTGGTGCTGGTCATATAGTCCCATTTAAATTTAATTGACATCTGACGATTAGTTTTTGAATTATCTCTCATAATGCCTATTTAATTGACATCGATGATATCGTAATCTTATCACTTGTGTATCTAAAAGGTCTCAAGATAGTTGCCTGAAAATTTATATGTATACAACACTAAAAAGCAAAAAATAAATTGTTTAAAAAATATATAGATTAAATTAAATAAAAAAAAACGCATTCAAAAGTAAAAAAATAAAAATTGTGTTCATAAAAATCTAAATATTTTTTTCAGGTTGGTGGCAACCTCAATATTTGGAATTAACTTTTTTATTTGTATTTTGGACCGATCTCAAAAAAAATTAGATTTTTATAAACCGAATTTTTATTACTTTCTCGTACGTAGTACAGAGGAAGTCTTGTAAATGTCAAAAAATTCGACCTCGAGATTTTGACGGATTTACACGTTTTGGACCTCCCTGAGTCCAAAAATATTTTATTGGAATTATGTCTGTGTGTTTGTCTGTGCATTAGCACGATAAGTCGAGCATGCTTTAACTTATTGCAACCAAATTTAACATGCGTGTATGACATCAAAATATAAGGTTTCTATCAACTTTTGAACCGTCGATCACAAAAGGTAAGCAACCAAGTGCGCGGTCGGTACTCGGATGGGTGCCCAAAATTTAACATGCATGTATGACATCAAAATATAAGGTTTCTATCAATCTATGAGTCGTTTCCGGTATACGAGAAAGTCAAGGGGAGACCACTCCCGATTTTTTATTCGTTTTTAGTTTCAAAAGCGTTTTTTTTATTTAAAAATAATTTATTATTATTGACATTAGCACGTCTTGTTACGGGAATAATGCTGGGTACAGAGCAAGGAAACACTAGGGGCTCTCTTCAAGGCATAACACTGACGTTGCAGAGTAGTATTACCATACTCGGTATGGAATTTCGCAGCGACTTAAATCCGAAGCATCACGGAAACTCAGTATCCTGAACATTGTGCGGCGTTTTTTCACGCCTGATCAACTGTGCTTGATAGACAAGACGCAAGTACGGTGCTGCTGCGTGGAGTATTGCTCACACCTGTGGTATGGCTCCGCCAAGTACTTACTCATTTTAATAAGCATTCAAAGCAAATTAATTGTATTAATTAAGTTAAGACAGCGAAATGGGGTGTATTTTAGTCTAGTAACAACTTTAAAGGCATTGGTTAGTTGAAGTGAAATTAACTAGAAACATTGCCCACTCCAACAGATACGTACTTCAGACTGCGTACGGACTTCGCTTTAGAGGATTTGAGAGGGATTTAGTCAATCATAGATATAATTGTTAACGTAAGTTATTATACTACTATGATTCGAATTACGACTCAAATTTTACTGTCAAAAACAATTTTTGTTTGTCGAGATACGTGTGGGCTGTTCTTAACTTAAAGGATTAAAGAATGCTCTAAGATTAAAGTCAACGTATTGAAAAACAAACATTTGCTATAAGTTGGTGTAGATAATTATAAGAACAGTACTTGCACTCAACCTGCAGTAAAAATGTCTCTCGTCTGTTCACTAAACAATGACGTAACAAAGCATTCTCATTGTAACCGACGGAATCGTGTTTGTTGCCAAACAAAAGGGATATCCAAGACTTTTGTTTGCAGCAAACAAACGTTAGACAAGACCGACGACGTGAGAAAAAGATGACGGAAGAATCCAACCCGATTATAAGCGAGGCCTTGACAACGAATAAGTGGCGAATTGCAAACTATTATTACATTCACTATTACTGGGTGTAAAAGACATGAACAGTCAAACGAGAACCATGTATTCTATACATCAAAATAAGACATATTTAAAAAAATATATTGCTGGGAAATGATTTTTATTTTTTGGTGTTAAGAAAAATTGCAAATTGTACCGCGCAATGTAAAGGGCTCAACTCGCACGCAACTCGCAAAACCGCGATAATTTTGCCAGACGGCGGCCCCGTTCGTTAGTGTCCGTGCGCATCGAGTGAGCTACATTGAATGCTAACGTTTTGAAGCCATTTTTTGTTATGAAATACTAAACAAAATGATAATGTTTCTTTGGACAATAATTAAGAAATACTGTATAAAATACGTTTTCATAAAAAAAATTTAAAAAAAGTTATGACCTTCAATAAAATCATAACTATCAATTTCCCAGGTATAGTCTAAAGGAAAAAAAATGTTATGATGGTGAGCAGAATACAAGGTTCTCGTTTGACTGTTCATGTCTTTTACACCCTGTAAAACTGTAAATAATAATACTTACTGTTACTATAAATAAAGCTCAACTATAAAAAATGTTTCTCAGAATTAATGAAAAGTATAACTATATCGATGATCACACAAATTGCAGATTCCTCGTTTCCTTTTTTTAATGTCCTTGTTCTCATCCTGATATAGAATCGGCACAATAATATGTTATCATACTACTATCGGTATGTACATAGCTATATAGTCGCTTTTACGGTGAAGGAAAACATAGTGAGGAAACCTGCACACAACTATGAAGCCTATAAAAGAAATTCTTAGGTTGTGTGTGAAGTCGACCAACCCGCACTTGGCCAGCGTTGTTGACTGAGTCCTTATCGCCACTAATGTGGGGTAGGCTCGAGCCTCTCGGTGAAGACATTATATGAGCTGTTGATGATATGTCGGCCACTAGCCGAACACCAACCCTCCTTGCTTTTACGACACCCACGAGATGAGAATGAGTTGTCCTATTCAGTAAGTAACAGTGCTCTTGTTGGTGCAGCCTATTAGCATAAGCATTCTTCCACTCCTCTATATCCGTTGCCACATTTTCAATCTCCCTGTACGACTCGACGCCAACCTTCTTCTTAATTTGTTTGGTGTATCTAAGCTTTGGACTTCCTCTGCCTCTCCTACCTTTCTTTCCTTACCCTTTTTTTTAAATATCATGGAGAGAAAGATCAAGGTTTAACTACAACTGTAGAGTCATCATCAACAGCTCGTACTATAATGTCCCCACCGAGTGGCTTGAGCCTACCCCACTTTAGGGGCAATTAGGCCTTAGTCAACCACGCTGGCCAAGTGCAGGTTGATCGACTTCACACGCAACTTAATAATTTCTTCATAGTTGTGTGCTGGTTTCCTCACGATATTTTCCTTCAGCGTAAAAGCGCCGAATAAACGTACATATGAATTTAAAATTTGAAAGCACATTGGTACGTGGCGGGGTTCGAACCTGTGTCTCCTAGGTGGGAGACAACGCCTTTGCGCATTAGGCCACCGACGCTTCCCAAACTGTAGAGTATAGTAATTATATAAAAATAAACATTTACATTTTGACCTAGTGACAATAACAACATAATCTTTAAAATGTCATTTGAACCCAAACTTCGACCATCAATCACTGAATTCTAATATTTATCAAGATCATTATTCTTTAAGGAATTATGGTAGACATAAAATATCACTCCTGTCATTTCATTATGCTATTAGAACATTACAGTACAGGAAAATGTACCCATTTTTACAGAAGCGTGCCAAACGTCTTAAAATGTTATGAAACAGAGTCTGAATTTGAATAATGTATCCGCTCGAATGCTATCGTATTTCATACTTCCATTAGAAGACCCTCTTTAAAAAAACAATTTCGTTAAGTTTCATAATTCTTATCGCGTAGGTCGAAGGTCGAATTTCGTTTGCAGATGAACTGAATTACTTTATAGATGCCAGTCTGTATTAGTCGATGCATAATGTGAGGGACTTTAGAATTTGATGTCTCATCTTATAAGCTTGGATGACTATATGAAAGTTGTTGTCAAATAGTTTTCGTATAACACTGTATTTAAGTCTACGCAGTGGAATTATCAATGATACATATTTTATGTAGTATGTCGGTAATTTATAATTTTATAAGCAAGTATATTATTCGATAGTGTGAACAAAATTATTCAATTTGTAAAAAAAAATATAAGAACAATCAAAAAGGGAAAAAATGAAAGCAATGAAATCTGTTAAAATCAGGACTTAGAAGGTAAAATCGACTCCTTCTATTGTTAAAGTTGGTTAAAATTGTAGCCCATGTTACCCGTATTATAATAACAAATCGATCGACGACAGAAGAAGTCGAGTATTTACATTATTTCCGTAGTCATGTTACAAATTTTTTAACCTTTCTGCTTGTTATAATCTCCACTGTGTGAAGTAATAAGAGTTACCAAAGTTTTTCGTAAACGGTAACACAAGCTATATTTTCAACCGCAATATATTCAGAAACTTGACAACTGACATCTTGATTATTATGTACCCTCTTTACATTACTTCCAAGGGTAAATGGAGCGTGAAAATTTTCCTTTCACCTATTGTATTGGCGTCTATAACAATGCAACTAACAAAAATAGCTTTGAGGAGAGTCAAATATTGACAGAACTTTTTGTTGGATATTGGTATTGAATATTAGGTGATATTACAATGGACGTATTGGCAAATTGATTGATTTTATTGAGTATTGTAATCGAAGTAGGTGAATTTATATTACCTACGCAAATCTGCAGTACAGAAACAGTTATATTTTTTATTGACTGATCTGTTAGCATTATTATGGTTTTGTCTCCATTAAGTGCCACTGGTCACATCTTACCATAATACCGTTTTATTTTTCTATATATAAGCATGACATAAATTCTAAAAGTTAAATGTCATAACCCTAAATGTCCGGGATATCCTCTAATCCTCTCTTCCAGTTTATATTTTTCTAGGTAGTAGACCCATATTTAGAGTCGCCTGGGTAGGTACCACCGCCTTTCTTATTTCTGCCATGAAACAGTTCGCTGTGTTTCGGATTGAAGGAAAAGGTAGCCAGTGTAATTACTGGGCATGGCAGGCATATCATCTTAGTCCCCAGTAACGCACTTGCAGTGTTAAGTGATTTACCCTTTTTTTGACGGAGAGGTCAAATGCATTTACGAATCGTCCCTGCGGGGTGGTGCCAACCGCAGGGGATATGTGGGACTCAAGGTAAAGGCGTTCCCTCCATACCCACTAAACGTCCTCCCCGGCCAGACCTCCAGTGCGCTATTGCGGGACGGCTCGGGATCTGCGCACGTGAGCGATCTCGTTAAAAAAATATCATTGTCAAAATAAAACTATAGGTTCAATAAAATGTACAAAGAAGCTGCTATTAGCAGCTGTTATAAATTGCTATACTCACTTAAAATATTTAAAAAATGATTCAAGGCACATAAATTGGTAAAAACAAATGATCACCATCTAAATAGGTAATCATATAAAGACCATGGTTTCATTCTATTCGTATCTTCGTCACAAGCACACTTTTTATATCAAAAGGTCTGGGAAATGGCTCCATTTCATCTGATGGCAAGAAAGAGAAGATTTCAAATGCGAAGGTAGGTGATGCAAGAGACAACAAACACGCCACACGCCACCATCGCCTTGCCTCCCAGTTGCTACTTGAGACCTTTTTTGAAAGGTTCTATTACACGTTACGTTAAACGAAGTTGGGACAGTGGCAGAGGCGGATTAAACATTGAGAGCGCCGTAGGCAAGCATCTCATCGGCGCCCCTAGGTGTATTAAAAACTAGCTTTTGCCCGCGACTTCGTCTGCGTGGAATAGTTACTTTGGGTAGCATTTTTAGTTTTGTAGGGTAGGTACTTATTTTGCAAATAATAATCATAAACTGATGTAGATTACTGTAAATAGCTTATTTTAATACCTTTTTATAAACTAAGTTTTTTTGTTTTTCCATATTTTGCTAACTTCCATACGACATTTCATTTCCTAGTTCATCCAGACACGGGTGTCAAATTTCCAAAAACGCTACAACATTCTTTTTACTTTTTATCACGTGCTTAAATACAAAGTTTATTGGTTTTATCTTCGATTGAGGAATCCCAAACAACCTTTCATCCCATCTTTCAACCCCTTCATGCTATTTTTACAACAAAATTTACGTTATAAGTATTCTATCTCAAGGGATAGTCTATTTTTGCACCAAATTACATAAAAATTGGTTCAGCTGTTAGGCATGAAAGTGTGACTTTGTTTGGACCTGTTTACGTCCTTTCATCCCTTATTACTTCCCCACACGCGTCAAAATTTCAAAAACGCTAGATCAGATATAATTATTTACTTCTTATCAAGTGCCTATATACAAAGTTTCATGGTTTTGTCTTCGATATTGAAGAATCGTATACAAACTATCTTCCTTATTTCAACAAAAAGGTAGCTTATGTCCTATTTGAAGGATCTAGTCTATTTTTGTAACAAATTTCATCAAAATCAGTTGAGCACTTTCGCGCCTAAGGTGATGACCTTTGGAACCGAAACGTGGCCGCTTACAATGGGCCTCATAAGAAAGCTCAAAGTCACCCAAAGGGCAATGGAGAGGGCTATGCTCGGAGTTTCTCTGCGCGATCACATCAGAAATGATGAGATCCGCAGGAGAACCAAGGTCACCGATATAGCCCAAAGAATTGCGAACCTTAAGTGGCAGTGGGCAGGGCACATTGCGAGGAGGACTGACGGCCGCTGGGGCGGAAAGGTCCTTGAGTGGCGACCACGTACCGGGAAACGCAGCGTTGGCAGGCCCCCCACAAGGTGGACTGACGATCTGGTAAAGGTCGCGGGAAGCCGCTGGACGCGGGCAGCGCAGGACCGACCGGTTTGGAGATCCTTGGGGGAGGCCTATGTCCAACAGCGGGCGTCTCTCGGCTGAAATGATGATGACTTTCGCGCCTAACACCTGATTTTGATGAAATTTGAGCGCGACTTTTGAAAAGGTGTGATTTTTTTTTGGACTTCCTTACGACTTTTCATCCCCTATTTCATCCCCACATGGGTTAATATTTCAAAAACGCTAGAACAAATAATTAATTATTTCGTATCAAGTGCATAAATTCAAAAGTTTCATGGTTTTATCTTTAACAATGACGAATTCCCATACAAACTTTCAACCATTATTTCACCTCCACATAGGTCTAAATTTTCAAAGTGCTATAACAAATATTTCTTTCTTTCTTACTTAGTGCCTAAATTCAAAGTTTCATGGTTTTATCTTCAACAATGACGAACTTCCATACAAGCTTTCCTCTCCTATTTCAACCCCTTCATGCCTATTTTTTGCAATAAAAAATATCCTATGTCCTTCCCCGAGCTAAAATCTATATTTGTACCAAATTTCATCAAAATCTGTTCTGTGGTTTAGACGTGAAAGCTTCACCGACCGACAGACAGACAGGGCTACTTTAGCATTTACAATATTAGTAGGGATAAATCTTACTGTAATATGACAGAAACCGCTGTACCGCGCCTATTACAAAAAAGGAGTGACATGGGGGCCAAGGAAAAATGAGCATGAGTTTACATGAGATCGATATTGTCGGACAGATCGGTCGGATCGGTTTACACTATTTTAAAGCTTTAAGGTACGACTGGCATGTAAACCCCAAAATTATGAAATTCCCTATATAATAATTTCCGGCTTTACACGCCAGTGGTATGAATTAAATTATTGAACAGGATAAAAAAAATGAAATCCGTGTATCTAATATTTAGTTTATATAATTAACTAACTTTAATATAAATATTATAATTACTTAATTCGACCTCGATGGTATAGATAGTGGCCTAGGTATCTGCCGTAAGCGCGGAAGGTCCCGGATTTCTTTCTCGGTCAGGCAAATATGAGAAACTAATGCCGTCGTGAATTGTCTGGCCCTTTTTTATAAGAATTTATTAATACTCGGTAAATAAAAAATAATCAAGCGCCGCACCCTCGTTGCCGCAATTTTAGAAGCAGGAACGTCCGATAGTCGATACTCACTCGCGGTTGACGCGACGAGCATTGCAGTTGTATCTTTCCAAATTTAATCACAGATCATGTACCATCGGCAAGTTTCTTTGTAGGCGTGTTTTGGTGTAATAGCGCACACTATGTGCGACGATCCCATAACGCCCGCATAAGGGCTTAAGAGGGTACCGGTGGGTTTTAGCGGAGTAGGACCGGCGCTGTTCCGCGCCGCGCTGGTGAGTCCCACGCAGCACGAGTCACACGCCGTACGCCCAGCCAGCGTGCGGTATGGTCCGTAAATGGATTTCCCATCGTCACAAAAAAAAGGTTCTTTTAGGCTTAAGTTTGAATCAGTCATCTTTTGTTATATTTTTATATTATATGTCAAATTGAGGTTGTAAGCAAAAATTATAGTTTTTATTGTGTAAATAGCTGTTTTTTAACTGGCGCAATTAATTTTATGCTATAGGTATATATTATATATTTTTTCTTTTCTTTTTACAATTCCGCCCGCGCGCCCCTTTGTATCCTCGCGCCCCTAGGCACATGCCTAGTTTGCCTTTAGGATAATCCGCCTCTGGACAGTGGAGTAACTTTCTCAAATATTGCAATATGACGGTTAATAAAACAATAGAGCCACACTTCCTTACTTCTTTCTTCATAGTTTGGCGTTAATCACAAACAATAAAAAACTGATTCTATTGAAGGTGGTCTCCCAACCGTAGAAGGTATTTATTTACTTAAAAGTGGAATGACTTAACGGTGTCACTTTTTATGGTTTTGCTTTGGATTATTCAAATTGCGAGATTAAGGTACTGTTGCGGAAATTACAGCAAAAGATTATGAGATGATCTTTTAATACCAATTATGTTTAAAATTGTGTACAATTCTTTGAGATGTATAAAAACTTGAAAACTCCTAGGCATTCCATGGATTTACCGTGCGTGTGCCGGGACCATAGCGTTGCAGAGAAAGGACTCAGGGTAGTAGGGACAGCATATTAACAATATTGGTATTGTGTGTGGAAACGTAGAACGCCATTAAAGCAATTGTCATGGTTTTGCTCTAGCAGTCAGAGGTAAGATAACAAATTCGTCATGTTGAAAATTTTGACTTCCAACGTCATTCTTATCTTAACAATCCTGAGCCAAAATCTCAAAAATATTTCAAAAAACCATAAATATTTTATTTCATCATCCAATTGTAACAATGTGATAACAGTGGTTGGGATCTCCTAGTAGGCAAACAATTTACCTGTGTCAGGAGGCCCCGCTCTTCCATAGCTCTTGCGTACTAAATTTCTTACATATAGATTACGAAACAAAATATCAATTTAATATAAAAATTGTATACAAAAGTTATTTTACATAGTTAGGTACATATAATGCTGCGTGTTTGTGGTGTGTGTGTGTTTTATGTTAAACATTATATTTCAGTAAATTTTCTGTTTCCAAATAATTATTACTTTTTAACCATGTAGTTACTGTCTTTTTGCAATCATGAAAGTTCAATGAATAGATAATGTAATTTTTTATTAAGCTGGTTATATAGATGTTTTGATTGAACATTTAGCTGAGCGTTAAGTCTAAGTTTAAAATATCATTTTTCACAGTAGGCAAGAACATTTTTATGTATAACTATAAATTAATAACATGACATTTTAGAATGATTTATTTAAATAACAATTATATCTGATTGATAAGTTTTACAAGTATATTTCGGTATTTAAATCTCAAACCATCACCATTAAGGTAAACATCTCACTGTCTTTCTTTCCATGTGTGTGTGGAAATATATCAAGAGTATTATTTTCAAGAAAAAGTAACTATCTATAGGAACATTCAAGCTTTATTAATTTTGTACGCCACATTCCTGCAAAACAATCTAATTGGTAACGTGGGGGCGTCGCCAACTTTGCATAAGCCGGCAGCGCGTTTTATTTTTGCACGTACTCAATTTCTCGCCTCACTGGATGTCTCGGAGAATAGATATTAATTTACATGAATAAATAAAATTTGCATTAAGAGCGTCCAAGACGCAACGGCAAAGAAAACTGTTACTTAAGAGCACTATGACATAATATAAACAGAGCACAGGAGGATAACTCTTGTATGTAGTTAACTTATATACTCGTACTTACGCTCAGTCTTAGTTCTGGGGTTCTCAAAACTCTGACATACCTACTAAACCTACTTCACCCTAGTACCTTACCCATCATAAACTTTCAGTAACGGTATACCCCAGTAAATGAATCAACTTTTTTACATCATTATAAACATTTGTCAATTATCAGTTTATATATACTGTTATGGCACTTATTTCAGTATTACATAATAGTATAAGGCCTAAATAAAAGTGACTTGTTTTAACTGTTTTGGCAAATCTTTGTATGGGGCTCTATATACATATAGGAAAGTTTGACATGTTTCACATCGAAAAACAAAAAGCGAGATTTACAATCTTTTCATCTGGGACAAAATTAAACATCGTCTAGATTTTGATTCTGAAGGGACTGGAACATCAGATGACAGGTTTTTCCCCTAATATACCTCCATTTCTTAGATGGATATGCATAGGTAATAGGTACTGGAGCACCTTACTCGTATTTTGCCACGATCACACACTATGAGGATTCCTGCCCGACGAACGGTTTGACGCAACCATCCACCATGTACAAATACCCGGTAGCGCAAAAACATCCGTTGTGAAACAAAAAAGTAATCGCAAATTTTCAAATACTTTTTTCATTTGTACCCCGGGGTACGGTTATAGAGTGTAACTACGAAGATAGCTTTAAAACGGACCTTTCATCATTTTCCTACCCTGCTCCCCATTTATGTGAGGTCGGTGCAGTATGTCTGGACATTGATAATACTGCTTAAGGATTTGGCATCGAAGTGTCGGTGGCTGAACGCGCAGACAGGAGGAAGAAGAAAGTCGTACTTCATCTAATAAAGGTTCACTTCATGATTATTACGTGCCAAAATTTATGTCAAATGGTTCATAATTTGGGGAAAAGCAGAACTTCGTTTCTGTAGCCTTATTATTTTGTGACTATGCTTTTTTGGCCCTTATTCCAGTGGCACGCGACAATTTAAAATTCATATTTCCGTACTGTTTCCTTCATGTAATGTGGCCGCGTTTATTCTACGAGGTATTTATGAGTTGGTTTCATAATGCACTAGATAATAAAGTGCATTTGCAATGTTGCCTCGACAGAATACATTTTCATGCAACGAAACAGAATTGCTAAAGTTTTAAGTAGGAAAATAACTTCAAAATGGACCCGGGTTTTAAATTTAAATTCTTTGTGCAGCATTATCATTAACCTTAAGAATGTTACATGAATGAAGTCGTCCGATTGTATAATTAGCAAGAAGCTCCTCGGCATATCGTGAAACGCCACAATTTTGACTTAAGTGGCCAATGCTGGACCATAAAATCTCTGACACTGGTCGAGGAACCCATTTTATAAAAATGGTAGTGCTCTGGAGTAATCAGGGGGCTTAAGCAAGTAGCAATCGTTTCATAACGATAAGACATCGAAATTCGTTATCATAGGCCATACTGATTGGTTAACTACAGCGTCTTACCTTTTGCTACCAACTTACTTAGAGCTACGATGGGCCTATGATTTAACGACGGCGCAAGTCAATACCATACGTTTTGTTCTACACGAACTACTCTATCTTTTCTACTTGTTACTTTATCTACAGGCCGAGAAGGTTCAGGATTATTTTTCTTATTACCAAGCGGGGTGGACTGTTGATCGGAAAGTCTTTTATGTTATGTACAATCGAACCAACTGATTCATGACCCACTTGGCCGATCATTCCTTTACAATCATAAATTTAGTTAGGTTTTCTTCGCTATCATGCGTGTTCAACTTAGTACGTTTTAAATATGAATAAAAATGTGTCATTACGGGTCAGAGATCTATGCAATTTTAATCTTTGTTATCACTGCACTAAAGTCTCAATTGGAATTTCAAATAAGATGCCGTTCATAATCTAAACTCTTTTCACTACTGAGAAAAACGAATAACTATTATATTTTTAAAAATAAAATTACGTTATGTGTCAGATGTCAAGTAGAAGTTGAAAAAATTGGAAAAAAGCCATATTTATTAGATACTGTCAGTGTCTAATAAATTGATATCAGGTTCGTTACTTAAGAAATGTATGTTCAAGCGATTATCAACCTACTTTGTATTGAATGACTGTAGGAAAATGATCTTAAGGTGGGTCATGATTCAATTTGGTCGACTGTACCTACGAGTACATAATCTGTTTGATTGGTCGTTTCAGGCAAATTTCGATGGACTCAGTTCAACGATTGGCGTAAGATACCTGTTCAGTAAGTAAATGAAACACGCATAAACATATCAAATAGTGTATATTAACCATTCTTAAACATTACATAAAATTGACGCAGGAACCCATTCAATGGCTATAGAAAGATAGTGTTGCCAATGACAACACACAAAAACTATCAAAAAGTGTTGCCACTAAAATAAAATCTTTGTTAAAAGTTATCTTTGACGTGGAAATTTTCATTCATCTCATCTGATGCTAAGCAATGATGATACCGAAGGATAACATATTTTATTAATTCTATTATACTTAAATTAAGCTTACGTTGTGTAAAAACCCGGATAAAATCAACGAAAATACTGAATATTTTAAGGGTGATATTTTCCTACATACTCCTGCCTTTATAACCCCGATTTCACCTCGACGACACGAGACATCATTACTATGATCAAGTTTGACGTAAGTGCTATCGAAACTTGCAACCCCTTACGCATATATTTTCTAGTGATGTAGGAATTTTTATTCTTTGTGTTTGGTGTTGTTCTGTGAATCATTATTACCAAGCAAATACGATGAATTACCTATTTAGATATTATGATTATTATCACCAGTATAAACAAATGTTGCTATGAAATGTAGCTTCTCTGTAAAGAATAACAAGAAAAAATTGTAAAACACTGTAACCAGATTTCGGAAAAAAGAGTGGAATGAAGTTGAATGAATAGACGTTTATTTGGCACAAATATACAACACACAAAGTAACAAAAAAATAATATTAAGTACACAAATAGTTGGTTGGTTGGTTGATTAAAATCGGGGTTTTAAAGGTAAAATCTCAACAGCACTCGATTTCAATAGAAATTGAAAATCAAACATCATTTTGACATGACAGTCGTAGTTCCATTTTTGGCCATTTGACATTGCTTAGCAACTACAATAAGATTTTGTGTACAAACATCGAAGGAATTTAATTAAAATCGGTTACAAGGAAAAATTCTCAAACTCCTCTGGTTAAAGTCGGTTAAAATGTAGCCTATGTTGCTCTAATTATAATAACGAATTGAATGACACCTCTTTCATCAAAATCAGACGAATAGTTTAGGCGCTAGGGTGGAACATACGTAAATACAAACATACATACATAGACTGCTAAAATCATTACCCTTCCTTTTGGCTTCACCGTTGTCGGGTAAAAAAGTGTAAAATATTTCTAAGATATCGATGGCGCCATGTTCGTTAACGATCACGAAAGTTAAGCTACCGAGTGCGCGGTCGGTACTCGGATGGGTGACCGAAAATTTTCATCGCGATATTCCTTCGTGCTTCGGAAGGTACGTTAAACTCAAGGTCTCTGGAGGTGGAGGTGCTGTGGAAAGATAGCAGGCGTTCCCAAGGAGGGTTGGTGTCAGGCACACAACCAGAAAAATCTTATGCCAAATCCTTTATCAGTATTGTCGACATCAAGACTAACTGCACCTGAGAAAGTGGAGAAGAAGATAATATTTCTGAGAGCCAGCACTGCTGTACAGCGAGTCTAAACGCAGGCAACGCTGAGGCTGTAGGGGCTAACGTGGTAGGAAGCTAGTAGAAATTTCGGTTTGTCGCTTCCTTAATAACTCCAACTCAAGATCCGCAGAGACCTCACGCACCTAATTAAACGTTAATTAGGTATGTGACGTAAGAAGCGTCCGTGGCATAGTGCGTAAGAGCGTCGTCTCCCACCCGGGAGGCACTGGTTCGATCCCGCCACCTACCAATGTGTTTTTAAATTTATAATTCATATGTACGTTTAATCGACGCTTTTACGGTGAAGGAAAACATCGTTAGGAAACCTGCACACACCTATGAAGCCTTTATAAAGAAATGCTTAGGTTGTGTGTGAAGTTGACTAACCCGCACTTGGCCAGCGTGGTTGACTATAAGGCCTAATCGCCCCTAATGTGGGGTAGGCTATGACATATGTGACATGCTGCCAGCGTGTTTCCTATTATGTGACACTGCATGGCATGTAATGAAGATATGAGACCGTTGATATTGGCGAAATGGCGAATAGGCGAAACGTAATTTTTATGTGTGGCGAAAGCCATTTATTTAAAAGAAGAAGTATTGATAAGGCCGCCCATTGTACAAATTATTCATTATATAGATAATACGGTTATCTACTTTAATTTTGGTGTACAATAAAGCTCATTCATTCATTCATTCAAACGTTACTTAAACTCGTAAATACTAAATGTGAGATGACGGTGTGAAAATAAATTAGGATTTCCGATTTGAGAAGTAACTTACCTAACATAATTACCTATGTTGCTATCCAACTATTTAAAATGGTCTCCAAATTTATACAACACAGCGAGGTTCCATCATGAGATTTTGTTATTTCCGTCTCGCGGTCTGAGCGCAATCTCAGCTGGCTTCCATTTTGTTGTCTTAAAGCGAAGCATACATCAGGAAAAACTGGAATGCGCAATTTCGTTCTGGAAAACTCCGGAGCGACTAACGTTGGGATAGCTGTACAAAGAAAGTAAAACTGTGTGCTTTAAGAGGAAATTGTGCAACAGTTTTACTTTAAAGTTAAACTCAGTAAAGAAAAGTGGAGCAGAGTATTTTACTTAATTTTTATACTTTCGGCTAATTGGAATTAAACAGTCTCTTCCCTTTCGTCGAACCCTGGTCCCAATTTATTTAGGGTCGGCTCAATAAAAGTCGTAGCACACTTATCAGCTAGGATATGGAACGCCATTTTTACTATGAACGCTACGGAAAGGCGGTTACGACTTGCGCATCACCTCTTTCTTTCGGACTTTAAGAAAGGAGGAGATTCTCAATTCGACTGTTTGTTTTATGTAATCTCATAACTCTTTACTGGGTGTACCGATTTTGAAGATTCTTTCAACCTTTGGAAGCTCGTGCTTCTCGTGTGGTCCCTTTTAAATTTACGAGTAAACGAGTAGTTATTGATTTATCCCTAATAATGCGTATTTAATTGACGTCATCGACATCTAACGAGTAGTTTTTGGGTTATCCCTAATAATTTCTATTTAATTGACGTCGATGATATAAAAATAGTTCTATTTCTTGTTTGTCTAAAAGATCACGAGATAGTTTCCTGAAAATTGCTATAGTAAAACACTATAAAGCAAAATTAAATATTATTTTAAAATAAAAAATAATCTCCTTCAAAACTAAAACGGAGAAATAAAAATTTTGCTTATAAAAATCTAAACATTTTTGAGGTCGATGCCAACCTCAATATTTGGAATAAACGTTGGACCGACCTCAAATAAACATTTAGATTTTTTCATAGTAAAAAGAAGCGATACGGTTCCGAGCTGATATGTGTGCTACTAATGCCATCATAATATCTATGTGATAAGGTTGAAAAAGAATTAAAAAACAACATTACAAAATTGAAAAAACAACATTACAAAATTGAAAATTTTATGTAAAAAAATAACAAAAAAAAAATTGCTAAGAACCAACAAAGAACCATCTCGATTACGTCAGTTTTCAAATAAAAAAACAGCATCAAACTTGGTCCATTGGCTTAGGAGCTACGATGCCACCGACAGATACACAGACAGTTTAAACTTATAACACCCCTCTTTATGCGTCAGGGGTTAAAAACAATGAAAAATGTTTTTTACCAGTCAGAGGGTTAAGTCATCATACTACTAGGTTTTGGAACAGTTGTATGACCAGCCGCTTGACCTGGGGCAGTACCTACACCTTACAGACGACCACAGTCAAGTAACATTACATCATTGTGGTATTGCATTTCTGTTGATGAGTAAGGTTGCCAGTTGGCAAGGCGCGAGTGTCACGTCAGTATTGTATTTCTGTGGTAAGGTTGCTACTTGGCAGGGTGCGAGTGTGACGTCAGTATTGTATTTCTGTGGTAAGGTTGCCAGTTGGCAGGGCGCGACTGTGACGTAAGTATTGTATTTCTGTGGTAAGGTTGCCAGTTGGCAGGGCACGAGTGTGACGTCAGTATTGTATTTCTGTGGTAAGGTTGCCAGTTGGCAGGGCGCGAGTGTCACGTCAGTATTGTATTTCTGTGGTAAGGTTGCCAGTTGGCAGGGCGCGAGTGTGACGTCAGTATTGTATTTCTGTGGTAAGGTTGCCAGTTGGCAGGGCGCGAGTGTCACGTCAGTATTGTATTTCTGTGGTAAGGTTGCCAGTTGGCAGGGCGCGAGTGTGACGTCAGTATTGTATTTCTGTGGTAAGGTTGCCAGTTGGCAGGGCGCGAGTGTCACGTCAGTATTGTATTTCTGTGGTAAGGTTGCCAGTTGGCAGGGCGCGAGTGTGACGTCAGTATTGTATTTCTGTGGTAAGGTTGCCAGTTGGCAGGGCGCGAGTGTCACGTCAGTATTGTATTTCTGTGGTAAGGTTGCCAGTTGGCAGGGCGCGAGTGTCACGTCAGTATTGTATTTCTGTGGTAAGGGCGCCCAGTTGGCAGGGCGCGAGTGTGACGTCAGTATTGTATTTCTGTGGTAAGGTTACCAGTTGGCAGGGCGCGAGTGTGACGTCAGTATTGTATTTCTGTGGTAAGGTTACCAGATGGCAGGGCGCGAGTGTGAGGTCAGTATTGTATTTCTGTGGTAGGGGTGCCAGTTGGCAGGGCGCGAGTGTGACGTCAGTATTGTATTTCTGTGGTAAGGTTGCCAGTTGGCAGGGCGCGAGTGTCACGTCAGTATTGTATTTCTGTGGTAAGGTTGCCAGTTGGCAGGGCACGAGTGTGACGTCAGTATTGTATTTCTGTGGTAAGGTTTCCAGTTGGCAGGGCATGAGTGTGAAGTCAGTATTGTATTTCTGTGGTAAGGTTGCCAGTTGGCAGGGCGCGAGTGTCACGTCAGTATTGTATTTCTGTGGTAAGATTGCCAGTTGGCAGGACGCGAGTGTCACGTCGGTATTGTATTTCTGTGGTAAGGTTGCCAGTTGGCAGGGCGCAAGTGTGACGTCAGTGTTTTAAGCGTCAATAAGGATTTGGCATTAGATTTTTACGTCCAGACTCCTGTTTCACACCAACCCTACTTGGGGACGACGGCTATCTTTTGACAGCACCTGGGACCACCAGCTTAACGTGCCTTCCGAAGTACGGAGGAAAAACGATTTGAAAAAAAGCAATAAACTGCGCGGTTAATACTCGGAAGGGTGAGTATTGACCGCGCACTTTGTTGCTTTACTTTCGTGATCGTTACACAGAAAGTACGACCGCGGCCCCATCGACCTCCTCCTTATGCTACGGTGTCTGTTTACCAAATAGCATACAAAATCATTCGTAATGAAAGGAAGCCTCGAATAATGGAATTGCCTTTCAGAATAAAATAAATTTCGTTTAACACATGAGAACACATTTTACACTTACGCACGGAAGTATATGTATGGCCCAAGAGATAAACAGGTGATACATAGTTTCAACTATAAATCTTTTTTATACGAGTCCTTTTATTTCAAACGAAAGTATTTTTTTTTATTTTCTCGCGTACGCGTACAGCCTCACGTACACACACACAGCTTCGCCTATAAGGTACATTAAATTATCTAATATATAAAATTCTCGTGTCGCGGTGTTTGTGGTTAAACTCCTCCGAAACGGCTTTCCCGATTCTCATGAATTTTTGTGTGCATATTGGGTAGGTCTGAGAATCGGACAACATCGGGTAATCCCCCCCCCCCCCCCCCCAATTTTTTATTATTAATTTATAAGGCAAAACAACTTTTGCCGGGTCAGCTAGTAATTAAATAGATATGTTGCATTTTTATAAAGTATTGTCAACACAGTGAGCGGTATTTCCTAACACAAGCAATTAATATACCTAATATGTTTAAAGAGAGATTCCAGACTCTATATGTATAGTAATAAATCTTTAACCCATAAATATTTTGTATTTATTTTACTTTCCGTATAGTTCTAAAATTATGGAATGAAAAAACTAGAAAACATTCCTTTTATGACCAATCACGAGAACGGGAACCACGGGAAA
The DNA here is from genome assembly GCA_955850985.1 of Elophila nymphaeata. Classification (NCBI taxonomy): domain Eukaryota; kingdom Metazoa; phylum Arthropoda; class Insecta; order Lepidoptera; family Crambidae; genus Elophila; species Elophila nymphaeata. The sequence continues at coordinate 18,435,228 of OY039079.1, forward strand.
CTTATTCCAAGTACTTCTGTAAAATAAAGAAACATATTCACTCACACGAAAGTTTTCTAACTTTACTAAGATACGCTACCGCTCTTCCCATGGTCAACTAGCAAAAGGATTTCAATTTGTCATAAAATTTATAGCTGAACCCACAGGCTGAACCCACTGACACAAAGAGATTGAATAACTATTACCGACCTTATTAGATAAGACGTACCCACCAGCATTTATGAATATATTACATTCAAAGATTATTAATGAAAATATCAAAGTAGATATTGTATTTTAACATCACGCTAGTAATACTAAAACGGGTTGAGCAGATCATTTGGCAACATTTGGTTACATACATATAAATTATTTGTGTATTACTAACCATACTAGCTTACTCTAAGCAAAATTGTTACTAACAACATTACTAATAAAATAACCATGTCCAATTTTAAAATTATATTATGTAGTGTAATATTTTTATGGGCCCCTGGTCTGAAATAAATGATTAATATTATTATTATAAAGGTTGTTTATGTCAGTATGGGCCATGTAGTGCCTCTAAAGAGTGGCAAGTTCCCAGCCTGTCGCCAAAAAAAAAGCACGGAGAGAAATCAAGTTGAAAAATTTTCGGTCACCCATCTGAGGACCAATCGCGTACTTGATAGCTCAGCTTTCGTGAACGTTGCCAAGAACGCACAAACGTAGCGCCATCGACCTCCTCCGACTTTAATACATCAACCTACAAAATATCTACGTCGTTTCTTTACAATCTTAACAAAGTCACATTCATGTTACGAATTCGATGGATATCAATAAAAACTCACGTGATATACCTGATTATAATAATAGTCTTTATTCGTTTTTCATAAAAATACAATACAATTATGCACAAGTAACAAAATGGAACAACGATTTGTGACGCACTCTTGTGAGAAAATATGCGACGGCAAAGGTCGCAACATTATCGTGGACATTTTAAAATGATGGTGTCATGTAACCGAATCCGAGTACCAAATTTAATCTTAATAGGACACGAAGCAAATTTACAAAGACAGAGAGATCGTAAACTAGTGGCGAAATTCTACCCCTTGCATTTCGGTCTCTGATCTAAAAATAAGTTGCCATCCAATCCCTGAGAAGGCTCGATTACTGCAATCAAATTTAACGCACACGATACATCGCTATCCGATACGTATCATACAATTTACAGAGCACAGTAAATTTGAACTAGCAAGATATCGAATCCTAACCGGCTTTAGGACTTACCTGGTACAGAATCCCAATCGACCAATGTTTTACAACCCAATAAAAGATCCCAGGGTCTCTGTAGCGAATGAGGGCTTAAAAGCCTGCGGATCTCTGATACGCTAAAGCTACATCGTATAAGGTAATCCTACGACCGCGAGACACCACAAAACGACACTCCACTGAAGTAATGGAGATTGATTCCGAAGCTTTAAACGATTCTGGTGGCCGCAAAAAGAGCAAGATGTCAAAATAGTTGAAATAGGTTTCGCTGCTAAGTGCTACTAAAATGAATTGATTTGAAGATTTACTGTTTCGTCGTAGAGTGAATGACTTATGACGTCTTTGAGTGAACAAACTCTTGCTCGGGGTAAAGGTTAGGACATTGGCTTGTAACGAAAACAAATATTCCGAAAAGCTAAATAGCATGGTGTGCATAAAAGCTGAATAGTGGATAATGGAGTAAATTTGCTAAATTACGTTTTTCATGCTTTAATGACTGCTGAAGTTATTTTCTCTTTAGTTATGAGTTTGCAAATAAAGAAAACAGAAAGTAATTAATTTTTTCGTTATAAATTAGATTTAATATATTAATTGCTTAGGTATCATAGAAAGTATTCATATGTACAGTCAGCATCACAAGTAGACTACACTTTAGTACCAGTAACAGGAAAGCCAGCGCTTGCGCAGTAATAGTGGCCACCATTAGTAAGAATTAGTACTATGACAAGGTACTAAAGGAGTTTCTGACGAGTTCTTGTTGCATAAACACGTGTTGAGAGACTCCATTTTTAATTCAATTTACCGTACAATTTAGGCCGTGCGCTGCGTTAAGCGGATGTCCGCACCGGACACCCGCGCGGCAGGCTGTTTCATGCCTTCTCCATAGAGCAGCGCTACGTCTCCCGTCGCACGCGACGCGGACTTCTCTATGCAGAAGACATAAATCAGCCCGCCGATAAACGACTGCAAAAAAAAATCTAAATATACAATGGATTACACTCAACGCAAAACGGCCATCTTGCGATAGTAATTTTGCCGACGAAAACGCTAGACCTTTCTAACGGTTTAAGTTTACTCTAAGTCCGTAAACATGTAAAACGGATAAAACCAATTTTTAAAGGTCCAACTCGTAAGGATTTGTGACCCATTTATTCGACCCGAGCTTTCTTTTGGATTCGCCTTTCCATGTGATAGATTGCCCCCGACATCCGATTTTCAATACCTAAGCCAATAATATTATCGTATAAAAGAGGACCTAAGCCTGAATAATTTGCGCAGAGAAATATTAAAATCAACAAGAAACATCCATGACAAACGAGATTTTTCCAATTTACCTGGCAGGTTTTAATTAAAAAAGTATCCGCGGATAATCTTACTAATAAGGTTTGTTTACATAATTTACCGGTATTAACCTGGTATTAACACCTTCGCAGCTTGTGGTCTTAATTAGAATTGGTAAGCTTTGTTGGTAATTAAAATCAAGATATAAATAGCTTTCCGTCATGCCAGAAACGGGTAAGTATAATATATTCTATATGATGGTGTATTTACGTATACACCATTATATAAATTTGAGTTTAGAAGTTCTATTTATAGGTACTATCAACTTCTGTTAGTCTGCAATAAGGATTTATATTTTTAATATGATAGTATTATCAAACTAAAAATAAAAATCTTTTTTGCGGACTAACACATGTTGTTACCTATAAATAGAACTTAATACTTAGTCGCCCTTTACGGACATGGCATATTTGCCAAAGCCAATTTTATGAAAATAAATATTAGAACTTAGACTACGCGCTATCACTCAAGTCCTGCGGACAAAACTGGAACTACGGTCCTGCGTGGAGTACTGTTCACACCTGTGGTATGGCTCTGCCAAGTACTTACTCGATGCTTT